>JALIRH010000001.1:89548529-90798529 GCA_023055505.1 Callipepla californica brunnescens | reverse complement strand
AATTGTTCTCTATTTAGCTTCATTTGAAACATCTACCTATATATTCAGGTTGAGAGTGAAAGTATTTTAGTTTAACATTGCCATTAAACGCTATCATAAACATTACAACAAGGCTTTTTTTAGAATTAACAAAAAGGCACACTTTATGCATGATTCCTTAGAGTTTTCATAGCAGTTGTGTTCCCCACTTGCAAAAGGTATTAATATGGCACCTGCAGAAGATAAGTAGAGAGAAAATGACTTTTTCAGTGGAAATCTTAGAACAAAGGATAGACCCTAATATATGTCATGATACACAGCTAAGTCATTGCAAAAATAATGGTGAAGAACCAAAGCTCACCTAAGAGCTTGCTGACCCTAGTAGGTTTAGATTTTCTTTGTAATTAATCTTACAGCAACTTTGTTGCTGTTTTAGCAAAGGTGAGTAAAAGAAAATTCAAAAGAATCAAATAGAAATAGTAAGGAAATTAAAAATTCTGAAGTTAAAGCAATGCAAAGAGATCTATATAATCTTTCAATATTCTGGCTTAAGAAAATGTCTATTTTTACAGATTGTCTTCATCCTGTTTCAAACTCCATCTGTGGAAATACTATTTTCCAATTACAATTTGATAAAAGCAATTTATTTTATTTCTCATGTGAGGCTGAAGTCTGTGAAAATGAATAGGTTCTTCTGCCTTTAGTTTTCTACAGAAAACATTAGTCAATTAAATATCTGATTTACCTAGAAGTTATCAGTAACACTAATTGGACTTTAAATATATATCTGTTTAAGAGTGCTGGTCAACAGAGTCATCAGCAACAAGCTGAAAAAGTCAAATTTTATGTGAGACTTGAAAATAATGAAACCTGAAATCAACTATGTGGATCTATCTTCAAGTCTCAGAGATCACAGAAAATTGGTTTAATTTGTTGTTTATGTCATGCATCTCAACATTTCTTACAAAAAGAAAAGAAAGTTGGTATTAATATCAGAACAGAAAATAAAGCATTTCACTGCCGAGAAGATGAGAATTCTGGTCATCTATAAAATTTTAAAGTTATCCCTGTTCTCCATTTCCTGCTTCTCATGGGAATGTTTTATGCCACAAGCTTGCTGAGTTGGTTTTTTTCTTTTTTTTCCCATAATATTTTCCGAAGAGGAAATGTTACTTTTTTAATAAAAAAAGGCTCCTTTTTTGTTCTTTTGAAAACCCCCGGGAAGAAAGGAAAGATAGATTCCTTGAGTAAAAACAAGATGCACCAGACAGAATGGTGGTAGATCTTCCAATAAAGTTGGGAAGATTTAATCTCAGTTATACACCTCTCTCACCAGTATGTTCTGCAGAGAAGAGCAGAAAAGGAGTCTATTGCGAGAGGATCGTAATACAAGACAGTTCAGTGTTTGTGTATTTTTCATAATGATTTGCCACCCTTGCACAGCTGTCATACAAGGCTTTGCTATTTACCAAAACCTCCCCCTTCCTGAAAATTGCTTTGCTTTTAAAACTGCCCAAGATGTTTTGATGTTCAACTATGGTGCAAGTTTAAATTCTAGTCTGAGATTGCATAAGATTTAGCAATTTTACATGAAGTAGGTTTATTCGTGAAGCATATACAGACTCACAGCTTTACCCCTACTTATATGATTTTAATTATTGCCAAACAAAGAAATTTTATTCATACTTGCTTTTCCTCCCATTATTCTTTTGTGCCCATATGTCAGTATTATCTGTGGACCAAGAATCCAGTGTTTAAGGCAGTATCTAGCAAGTTGTCAAAGCTAAGTGGGAAACTCTCTCAATCCTGAGTAAGCGTTCTGCGTGCTGGGATTTTTTTCCAGAGCACTCGCAATTCTCTCCACACACATAAAAAAAAAGCGACTAATCTAGTTTTTCTGTTTCAAATGGATGCTTTACGCATCCAGTTGGTAGAAGGATGCCTAAGTTATCAAAGTTGTGGATCAGAATTTCACAAAATTAGCCTTCAGTGTTCAAGTACAAAAAAGAAATTTCAAACTTCATTCTACTCTTCAGCAATTTTCCGACTCAGCTATACTGCCATTCACTGTGATGTTATGGCACACTGTGACATCTGCAATGAACCTTGTTTTTCAGACATGACCCAAAACAAGTGAATGCATATGGACCTGAGCGCTTGGTCTTCCTTGGGGAATGCAATAACTGACCAGCATCTGTGGTGTCCAAGATGTATGAACTCAAGTCAACTCAGGCAAGAAGCCAGGTCTAGAATAGCTTTACAACTCAACCAGTTTTTCTTGTAGCTCTGTGTTCTTGAGTGTTGATGCAGCAAGTAAATGGGCCAAAAAAAGTTTGATCTGTATTCACACTATCTATCTTCAGATAATATGTGGCTAGTTTAACAGTCATTTTGTAATCCCAGACAGAGAAATCTCAAGGCACACCGCTATGTTTAGTTCAGGAGACCTTAAGCTAAACTTCAAGGACCTGCGACCATGTAGAGTGTAGGAAGACAGAATCAAAGGATGTTCAGGAAGCTCTTAGCAACACATTCACCACATGTAAAGATGCAGTTAAGTAGGAATGATAAACATCTGTATATCATTCACCATCGTACATCTGTTCTTTTTAACAGTTCACATCTGCAGTTAAAGAAAAACATATGGAAACTGTTAGATCAGGGACGAACTGCTTTCAGTAACTTCCACACTGACTAAAATTTTTGGGACTGCTCCGGTTATATCCTGTCCAGATGTATGAAGATAAGAAAATCTCTTAATTCCGTACAATTTTTGATTCTGTACAATTTTTGATTGTTACAGAATTCATTGCGAGTGCCAAAAGCATTTAAATGTGTTGAATATATAGAATAAACCAACTGGAAATGAATGCAAGACAAGACTTCATTTAAATTAGAATATAAATTTGAGTAAATAATGTTTCCAATTTATGCTGTATGTAAAATTTTAAGCTCCCAAAGTTAACAGAGAAGCTGGCTCCCAGTTTCTACTACTGTGCACTTATTCTTGTTCCTGTTTAGTTTTAGTCTATAGCTACAAGAATTTAAAAAGAAAAAAGTGTTATAAACCAAACAATTAAATGCAATAGAATTTACTAACAATATAAAAAAAAATGATGGGGGAAGGGGTTAATGTATATATAAAACCCTAAACAGCAGAAAAGTGTCATTTTTCATCTGATCACAAAGAATCTACATATTATTTTCAGTGTGATTCCTCAAAAATTCTTCTGAGAGAAATATCTTCCAGACTTAGTTTAGTCCTGAATCAGGGTGAATGTACAGTGCATATTTTTGTACCTAAAGGTCGATTCTCTATTTAAGATTAATTCTCTGTCTCCCTTCCCATTCTCCCTCTTTCCCTCCTGAATCAGTAAAAACTTCTACAGCCATTGACTTCAATCTGAACTCGATTAGGATCTGATTGTTCAGATTTGTATAAAATCAGGTACCAAACAGTTCATTAAAGCAAAGTTCTTTGCAAAAAGCATGAGGAACTTATTAGAGGGAGATTACTGCAGTGTAAAATTGGATGGAATAACAGATTTTTAGTCAAGAAATGACCATTTAAAGGTATAACAGCACTACTGGTTAACATAGGTAAAATGACTGTAGACTATCAGTATATGCAGTTAATTTCATATAAAATCACTATCACTATTCATATAAAATCACTAAAATTTTGTCCATGCAATTTACGAGAAGTTTAATAACTTTCTGAAGCATCACCTGCCGTCAGAGAAATAGTAAATTGTGAAGCATAGCCTCTAGAATTCCTCAGGGCAATTCCCATGTTCTGTGGCAATACATTACAAACAGAAAGACAGAAAGAATTGTATTCAGGAAGAAGAACATGAAAAAAATCCACTGCTCCCATTGATTTGATAAATTCTTTCTCACTCTTGCTACCAGATTTGTTTGCAGCCTAAGGATCAGTACAGGCACAACATGTAACAAAGTACTGAAATTTGTATATCTATGAAGACGGATTGGCATCCATCACCTGCTTTTCATCTCTTTTTTATTTATTTTACAGAGTGTTACTCTATAGTTAAAACATTCTATGAATGATTTTTTGAGCAAGAGCTATATAGAAGCAATACAAAGCATGATACAATAGAATTGTTGACAGAAACGGAAACTGCTAGAGACTAAACTTTTTAAAGTTTTGAACATTTCCCTTTTATCATCCCGTCTGCTGAGATTCACTTCTACAAGGACGTTCCCGTAGGCAATATCAATACAGTATGGAGGTTTATGAGCCAAGATAGACATCAAAAAGAATTTTAATAAGCCTTGACAGATATATTTCATTAATAGTGCTGATGTAGTGAGGTAAGACCTACGCAGTGGGGTGTGTAAAGCATTCAGGTATGCTCACTGTTGGCTAAGATATAGCATGGAACAGACTGACATTTGGTACAAGATATAAATATATTAAAATATTGAATTATTTTCTTTTTTTGTGATCACATGCGTTTTCCTGGTAAATGTGTACTGCTCCTTAGTAGGAGTACATATCTATCAAAGGTTAGATCTCGAGAAAGTGAATGAACTTACTGCTTAATCAGGTGAAGATTTGTTTCTGTTGCTCTGTCTTCAGATAGGCAAACAGACATTCAGAGTAATATGCTGTCAACTAAAGCAGTGGAACAACTCACCATGTTACATTAGAAGTGAATTGGACTACTGCCTTCTTTGCACAAGTCAATAGTGTTCAGGTGCATTTACCTTTGTTTAGGTTCAGATATATTTCAACATACAAACAGAAGGAGAGGAATAGGGTTGTACGTCTGCGCAAACTGCTGACTCTCAGTGTTAGTCACCCTTATAAATTTACCAAGGTAACTTTAGTCGTTAAAGATATAATGATGGAAAACTTGCATAAGCATGACAAGAATGACTATATTTGCAATAGAAGACATTTGTAGCATATTGCATTTAAAAAGTCATGAGTAGAGAAGATGCATTTCTTAAGAGCATAATGTTATTTTTTGCCTATCCAAATTTTCTCTCATGTAGCTCTGTAGTTGTTATTTCTTACTAAAATATATATGATTAAACTAATAACTGTAGTTTCTTCTCTAGCCTGTATTCATGCAGGCATCCAAATTATGAATTAGTCATATGTACTATGAATAAAGAATGAAATTAGACAGAGTCAACTTTAATTTCCTTAAAAATGTGTTGTTTCATAAATAATTTTCCTGAAGTCACACTTTTAAAAAAGGCATTACTGTTCAGCTGAAATGAAAAATGTCCTCTTTAATCTGTTGCCCCAGATGTAAGTAGAGTATTCATTATTAGAATAACAAGACCTTGTACATTGAAGAACAGGTGACATGACAAAAGAGTAAAGGGAGTCTGGTTTTATAAAGTTCAGCTACTATGCATACTTAGAATTGCAATTTAATTTTCTGAGCAACATTTATGGAAAAGAGCCTTTAAATTAGTGATGTTACAAAATAAGTTTGAATGTAATGGGCAAGAAACAGCTGTTGGTTAGTACTTTCTGAGACAAATAAAGCCTGGTTATAGAAATTTCAAGCTGCCTGCTTAAATTTCTGTCAGCATTAATGTTATTAACTTATCATTCTCCCAGTAAAGGGATCTATAAGCCAATTCAACCAATTTTGCTATAATTACTGTCAAAGGTACATTGACATTCACTAATCTTCTTCCATGATCTTAATGTGAAGAATTTTGAACAGTTGCCTCAAATAGAATGATTAGGTCAAAGAGCAGTAAGACGAAGAAAAAAAAGGAAAAAAAAAAAAAAGAGAAAAGAAAAAAAGAAAATCACAGTTCTCTATCTCTTTGCTATTAGTGAAG
Organism: Callipepla californica brunnescens; assembly: GCA_023055505.1. Lineage (NCBI taxonomy): Eukaryota > Metazoa > Chordata > Aves > Galliformes > Odontophoridae > Callipepla > Callipepla californica. Next base: position 90,792,718 of record JALIRH010000001.1, on the reverse strand, counting down.
TGGATCAGGAACAGACAACTACAGGTATTATCTGAAAGGCATCCAAGAACTGCCCCTGTCAATATTCATGTTAGGGTTTGCTATTACAGGATCACAAAACAAATGAGGTTTCAAGAGACCAAAACTGAGGTATTTGTAAAGCCTTTGTGTGTGTGTGTGTGTTCTTTTTGTTTTTTCCAGTGTTAGATAATTTAAAACAGCATATATATATATATATATATATATACAAAAAACAGAACTATGTGCAGATACAAGTGTTGCTGAAGTATCACCACAGTGGTGCCTTGGAATTCTGTGGTCCCCACAGAGTTATTTTCCATTTAGCCAGATAAATTTGTCTTGGAGTATTATTAATTTGGGGAGGGGGAGGGATTTTATTTTTTCACTTTGGGACCATGATTTTCATTAAGTATTTTTCGTTTATTTGCTATTGTTGGGATTTTTTTGTTTGTTTTATGTAGTGTTTTTTTGTTTGTTTTCTTTTCTGTAAGAGTTGATAGATTGGTGGGTTTTCCTTTTTGTTACAGAGCATGAAATGAACCTGGCAAAGGAATTACTGCTTCACTAAATACAAACAGCCATTTTCAGGATGTGCCTGAGCATTTTAACAGGTCTTGTACCAGAGCATGTGGTTTAGCTAATGAGAGAATTGACTTCAGATTGTTCCATAAATTGTATCCTGGTGTATTCAGAAAGCTATAAACTGATTTAATGTGACAGAAATCTCTTCTACCTCTGAAAGCTGTGGGAACAGTAGGCTGCATAATTTGAGTCCCATATTCAGTGCATTTGAAGGGGAACTTTAGTTGGAACAAGTAGCTCACATTAGCTTGACCATACTGTGAAAAGGGAATTAAGTATCTGATCATGTAATCTCTTCTCTGCACCCTTTATCAGTCATGGCATAGTATTCCTAAGAGTATGTAAAAGGTTTATTAGTCTGATATTATATATGATAGTCATTTCAAATACATACTCAAGAATAGAACTTTAAATTGTGTGAAACAAACAAAAAAGGACATATTTGTGTTAAATTAATTTCTAAGTTAGAGATTAATTAGACAAACTGGAAGAATTTTTACCTTTGTTTCCAAAAGAATTAAATAGTGTATCCCTATTTCTCTTATGAACATCACAGAAATTTTAGCATATATTTCTCATTAGTAGAGAAAAATGTCTCTGAAGCTTTACTAAACTAAGAACTTCAGAATTATAGATGAAATCTGACCTTTACTGACTTATTTATTTTTATAGAGATTTATTCAGAATTGTATTTCTATGAAGATGAAGGCCCCTTAACTCAGCTAGTCTGGTTCATTATGCAAAAAGCTGTTACGTTCGTGAATAGAATTCCAGATAATCCTTACTTTAGATTAACTTAGGTATGAAAGCTTGGAGTGTATTTGCCAAATGCTACTTCAGTGAGCAATGAAAAGTTATGTGTCTTCAGAAAGCAATTCCCTTCTTCAACCGAGTGAATTGACCTCAGAAAGTTGTTACCCAGTTTGTCAATATTAATATGCAATATAGGATTCTAGAACTATTAAGGATTGTTAGAATTTTAATCATGAAATCTTATAGGTACTCCCTTTTAATTAATTAAATTAAATGCAATTGTTATTAACATTTTATTCAGTATTATTTTTGAAAATACACACAAAGGCAATGATTTTCTATAAAAATTAACTAGTTTAAAGGTAAAAAATGTACAATCTTAATGTGTTAGATGATTACCAGCTGAATTTTTTTGTTCTTCAATAGAGGATCTAAATACATGGCAAGCAAATATCCAGTAAAAATACAGAGTCTGAGAATGTCAACTATAAACTTTGTTTCTTAAATTCAGATATGAAAATACTGTCAAATAATGAAGATGTTGGCAAAATAAAAATCGGTCAGTGCTACAAAAACATCCTGAATTTCATAGCCTGTACAATTTACAATGTTATTTAATCAGATATACAGATCAAAGTGATGATACAGACTGTTTTTGTGTTTCTAGCCATTTAACTTCTGTAGTAATATATTTATTGTTTTTATCTTGCTCTGCCTCTCACATTCTAATAATTCCTCTTCCATATCCCACATTCCTCAAGCAGTAATTAATTGCTTAGGAGTTTTGGTTTGGTTTTCTGAAAAGGGAATTCTTGATACAAAAAATACAAGTGTATATGTGTTGTGTTTTTTTTTTGTTTGTTTGTTTGTTTGTTTGTTTGACTGGGAGTAGCATTACTTCCAATCAGCAGCATAGATACATATACATAACGCATGTTCCAATGTTGGATCAACTGCTGCAGGAGAGTCATGAAATGGGTCAAGTTTGAGAAACATTTTTACACAGTAGTGTTGTACCCCACTCGTTGATCATATGGAGAAGCTTTTAGATTTTATTCATCTTTTTGCTTTTGTGTACTTGTGTTTAACATCGTGCAATTAGCACAGAGGCCTCAGTACCACTTACGTACATTAAAAGCATCACATTAGCAGAAGTGTTAACTATCCTGGGAATACAGTTCTTCTCTATACAGCTTAAGAATTTATATTGCTAGAAAGGCTTCTAAAACACTACTTTAAAGAGTTATGTAAAAACTTATCTAAGTACATACAAGGGTACATAACTTCGGTTACCACAAAAAAAAAATATATATATATATGTATATATATATATGACTAACAGAACTAGTGAGATGACTAAAGTGTGACTAATAAACCTACTTAAATTGCTTTTCATGAAGCATTACATACTGTCCCACAATCAATCACATTACATGTTTTGACTAGGTTGGTTTCCTCAAGGTAAATGTTATATGTGAATCCTGAGCTTGGTTACCCTGGTTTATCCGTACATCAGACAGTTTTCTCCTACAAATACATGTAGTAAGCACGGGTGGACTGCATCCTTTGCTGCACATGCTGACTTGCTGTACACCCTTAATGGGCTGCCCTTGGTACCTAGAGCAATTTAGTTCTGTCTGGCAGAATCAAGTGCCTGAAACCACCCTGTCGTCTTCTTCACTTGCTCATTTCTCTCATTTTGGCTTAGGCACTTGGCACTAACGTGCCACTCTCTCAAAAAACAATGCTCTACATGCAGATGAGATGGCCCTGGCAGTACAATATATTGTCTCCACCCTTCCCCAAAACCGACTGGCAGCTGTGTCCTGGAAAACTGGCACCTTACCTTACAGGTGGCATTATGCCATCCATAGGCAATCAAGAGACTCAGCAGCAAAATGATCACAAATGAATATCAGCTGTTAAAATTCAAGAACCCATTCCAAGTTATTGAGTTGCTAGAAGCATAAAGTCTTTATTGCTAAATGCGGAAGATTTTGCTGCATACAGCATGCTGTCTTTCACATAAGTAAGTCTAAATTAAAGAATAATCTTTCATATAATATTTATAGCTATCTGTGCTGTTCCATGATTAGATACAGTTTTCAGGAACATTTTGCAATTAAAAGTCAGAAAATGTGTTAGATGTTCGCTATGTTGTCTTATCTTGCACAAGTTTATGACAAGCAGTCTGTGGTCAGTAGTGAAATAGACTCTTATTGTCATAAATAAATGAATGTTTTGTACAACTGTGTTTTCAAAATGAAATATAGGAAATCAATAGTTGATCTGAGTACTGCCTTTAGTACTGGGTGTAGATCTTACCTCCTTAATCAGGAAATTGGAAGGAAAAGAGTGCTAGAAATCATATGACAAACCTAGGCAAACTTAGATACCATTTGGAAATGTGATTTTGATATGAAAAATAAGTTGTATTTACTCACTTTCAAAAGATTTCTTTTTTTTTTTTTAATTTAACTTTGTTGGAACTTTGAATCAGTAAATCTGAAGGCTAAAGTAGATTCAGTTGAGCTGAAATGAAGGTTCACTGAACCAGATCCCCTATATGGTTCTCTCTGTAGATGTATGAAATATTTGCAATGAGAAGCTGGATACTGCACCAAAAATTTCTGGAGACCAAGAAGCAATAACAAAATTCAAGGGTTTTTATTTATTTTTTTCCATAATTCTGTAGAGATTGTAGAGCTAAGAAAAGTGAAATACTGGTCTTTTTTTTTTTTCTTACCGCACAAATATGACACTGAATGCATGTAGCTGGCTGGAATGTTAATAATACGATGACATTTTTGCATACTGTATTCTCAGACTAGAAAAGAATTTTGATTTATCGCACAGTTTTTAGGGCAATTTTATTTGACCTTTTCTAAATACTACATCCATTTATCTCTGGGCACTTTTTCCTGTGACGTTAGAAAATCTGAAAACATGGGTTGTTTCTATCTTACTGGCCTCACATATTTAGTTATATTATTAACAATTTGTTTCAGCCTTAGCCTTCTTAAGCATATGGCTTAAGCATAAGGCTAATGAGATCTCCCCCCAAATGTCTTCCAAAGTTATTAGAAGTTTTAAATATACTGTCTTCTAGGTAATTTTAGCCAATCAGGCCAGCTGTATGTGTAAAACAAAAAGAATAGGGGAATAATCTCTGGCTTCCAGTTGCACAGATTAAGTCTGTATTCATGCTCAGACTACATTGTTTTCTTCTATCTGGAATAATTAAGTTTGGGGTTGATGTGGCATGTTAAAAGGCAATGGTATGTGCTGGTTTCCAGCACCTCTCCCTCCTTACATGAGAATAGGTGTTATCACAGTCACTGTGTCTATATGTCTATATTCAGCTGGTTTTTGCATTGAGGAGAAATCTCCCAGTGGGGCATGGACATACAGAAGAACCCTGTGTGAAAGGAGATACCCAAATCAGGGCTTTCCTCCAGCTGCTCCAGGAATCTCTGACATGTAGTCTCTTTGGAGTGTGAACCACCCACAAGGACAGTTCAAACAGTATATGAAATCTTTAGATGCTTCCACAGCTGACTAATTAAGGAGAGGGAAAGAAAAGAATGTCAGTGCTTAGCTCACAGCTAATTCATTCTGAAACTGAGTATTCGGTTTTAAAATACCTAAGACCAGTATTTTTTAAAAAGAATGGAAACATCCATAGATGGAACTAATTTGTCACCCCTTCTTTCACAAAGTCAGCCCATGTTACTGAGCTGACAAGGTGAACTCAGCATGAGAATTAGGTGTTTGTCAAATATTCCAGGTGTTTATTTCAAGAAGTGGAGATGGTACTACATGCAGGGAGGGTACCATACTCCAAGGTGACATGGAAGTGGTACTGTGTGAGGTTAACTACTCCTCATAACAGTGTTTATGCAAATGTAATGCTTTCTCCACACCATTCATATCTGGGCCACCGAGCCTCTCTTTCAAAAGAGATGTAATGACAATTAATGATAGTGGTAACATTTTATACCAAAATATAGATTGGGTTTATGGATTTTTCAGAGGTGTCCTTATAAGGAAAGGATTACATATATCATTTATTTTACCTTTTGAAGACAGAGCTGAGGTTCTTCATACATTTCTTGATCCACAGTGTAAATGATATTGCTGTTACCAAGAGTTTACAAGACCTCTAAGGCTGACTAACTACCCATAAACAGTAATATCAGAGAGCATCCTGTTAACAACAAAGAAGCTACAAAATGATCCAGATGCAGCTGTATCTCACATATGCTGGCAGTTAAACATCTTGCAAATGCTGTTGACTTCTCTTGAATGTGGTTCTTGTTAACTGTATATTAATCCTATTTGTATGCAGTGGTTATGTAAATTTCTTTTTATAAGGCTTTTTTTTCCCTTGAAAATTAGACTTGTGTACAAGAGATCTTGATGATATCATGATTCATAGGGAGAACATCATTGTGCATGAAATATTATAAGCAGAGGCATGACAATCAGTGCAAAGTAGTATTATGAATCTTAGGTGGATGTCAGAGATTTTATATAGTTTAACAGAAACAGAAAAATAACAGTAAACTTTATCTGAATCTATTTATCGTTCTATTCAATGAGAACTGTATGTTTTGTGTACTTGCTATTTTGTTACTGTTTATAATATATCTAAGGGTGTCGACTTTGCATATTATTTCGACTTGGCAAAAAACCTAAAAGCGCACTCAGCTTTAATTTTTTATTACTTTTCAGAAAAAAAAAAAAAAAAAAAAGATTACCACAGCTAAATCTTTCCAGTTTTAAATAGAAAAGATGATTCTTTTTTAGACATGTATTCTCTAGCATTAGGACTAACATGATATTTGCAATAAACTGATTGAAAAATGTGATTAAATTTTGAAGACTGATGTTTTCTAAAATGAAATGATTTTTGAGAGAAGCCTGAATCTCTCTAATGGAAGTTGCTACTCTGTCATTGCAATCAGTAAATTAAGATTCACTCTTGCATATTACATAGCTGCCATTAAAACTAAGAGTTTTAAAAGCAGATAGATAGAGATTTAGGAAGCTCGGTCTGAGACACACCACAGAAGCAAGAATCTCTGAATTCTGAATTTCTTTATGTATCTGGAACATTCATTATGTCACTTCTCAAAAATTTCACTTAGTGTTTAATAGAAAGCAAACACCTTTTTTGCTCTAAATCACTTTTAACTCTAAAGCAGACGTTTGCTGCTCCAAATTAATAGGAGTTCCTTACTTCAGGAAATTCCATGTTATCCAGACTGTGGACATATCTAGACTTCTGATCTAGATTTGTTTCAATAGCCCTTGTGAGTTGACCTGGCAGTTTGGGGAGCTTTTCTTTCTTTGAAAGTATCTGTCTTTATACCTGTAATAGTCACACAGCACATTTTTTTTTTCCAGAATGATTTGACAGCATGAAATCCAGAATGGAGTGTTTTAAGAGTCAGTGTCTTGGATCAGAGAGCGAAGATCTCAGAATAAATTTCTTTTTTGATTTATTTTTCCTTTCTGGATTGTTCTTTGTATTATTTCTGCTAGGTCAATGTAAGCTAATGACACCGAGTTACTATTGATTAATTATGAATCGTCATACATACAAAATAGGTCTAGAGTCTTTAAAAGTACTAAATCTTATCTCTGTTCTGTAGAAGGTTTATGACTTTACAGGTAAAGCACTGAAAACATGGCTTTTCATATGGTGATTCGTGAAATATGTGGAAAAATACAGACTGATACAGGTGGTTCTTTTGAAATAAATGAAAAGTACATAAACTATTTTATTTCTAAAAATTTGAAGATAACAGCTTTCGAACTCAACATGACTGCACTAGACAAAAAAGCATTGTCTACTGACAGATAAATGTGAATCAAGAATAAAACAAAAGCAGTGAGATTGATCAGATTCAGATGGATGTATTTAGTTCACTCTGAAAAAGATTTGACAATGTTCTTTTTCAGACTGAAAATGTTTTCCTGATGTCCATGTGTCAACAATCCAAGAAAGATATTGAAAAAATTGTGAAGGCTTCAAGGAATGCAATAATAATATTTAGAAGTAACTAAAATACACCACATAAAAAGAGACTGAAGGAGTTAAGTCTATTTCTGTATGACAAAAATAATAATAAAAAACAAAAGAAAGATACAGACAAACAAAAATAACAAAATAGTATAAGAGGTGATTTAATCATGTCATTTACATGGATATGTGTGAGGAACAGCATTCTGATGATTGAAGGGCTTTGCTTATAATTGACAAAGATAAATGAGGATCCTCTGGCTGGAAACTGAAACTCGGCAAGTTCAGGCACTATTCAGTACACACATTTTAAATTATGAGGATAATTATCTGCAGAAACAGCTATTCAAATGTTATGATGGCTTCCCTAGCACTTGAAATTTTAAATATTAAATAGGATATTTTTCAAAATAGCCTCTTTCATAAAGCTCCACTGCATTTCTAACCTAGTTATTTGACTTGAAGTAGGAATTCATTCCAAGACTCATTGGCTGTGTTTTGCTAGTTTATAAAGCAGATGCCTATAACGGTCTGTTCTGGGTTTAAAATCTTACCAGTAAAAAGGATAAGAACTGAAAAGAACTACTTTAAAAAGGTTATGTGTAAATTTAGCCTGATCACACTCCTTTGCAAAGTATTTCAGACATATTTTTGAGCACCTAGATATGACAACACGGAATAGATTAAGTGAGGTACACTTGTCTTGAAGTTTTGTGTGTTTCTTGAACTGTTTTAACCCTGTGCTCAGGGGCATTTAAAGACACACCCTTCCCCCCCAGAGATTTTAGCAGTCTGCGATTTAGTAGTAGTTTTGTGACTTAAGGGGACTGCCGTTATTATTAAAGCTGATAATAATAGCATTTAGTTTTATAATATGTATAATCCGTCAGTCCTACACTACAGACTCTGCGTGTTGAGTGCCATACAACCACAGCTTTTACATTCATAAGTTGTATGTACAAAGGGACAAATCTCCATCTTTGTTCTCATAACCATACCAGGGCAGATTCCATCACTCAAAAGCAAAGCCTATGCCTCATGTTGTTTCTAATTCAAGGAGACTGTTTCTCAACCAGACTAAATGGATTTTATCCACTGTATCCAGAGCCTGCAAAAGACAAAATCCCTTCCCACTGCTTTTAATTTCATAATGTTAAAATAGATCCTTAGGTGATAGAGGGCATGATCTCCAGGATAAGATATAGGGCCTTCCTGTTCATTGAACAGGAACTGTGGAGCTGTACCACTGAGTATAACATAGACTAAAGCAGAATAATGCACAGCAGGGATTTTCAAAACTCATGCAGTTTGGAAATAGGACTTAAGATAGTATACTGTTCATTAAGTGGGATAAGCAAGGTATGACTCTATATGCACAGTGAAAGCACTGAAAAAATACTCTTAACTTTGATATGACACTTCCTTGAAATAAAAAGTGGAACAACTATTCCTCATTCAGTTCAGCTCTGAGCTCTTTTTAAAAGGCCTTTTAAGCTTTTCTAAAAACTACAATTTTTCCTTCCTCCTTCTAGTTTACTGTTTAACAAACTTGGTGCTTAAACAGGGTTATCTAATGAAATACACATATTTCTTGTTTAGTGAGCCATCTCATACAGTATTAGCTGCACAAACAGCCTGTTGGATTTAAAAAATGGTAAAATGATTAGAGCATGTCTCCATAAAAAAAAAAAAAAAAGACAAAGAAAAAAAAAAGAAAACTTAGTTTAAAATGCATTTAAAATATCCATTTAGCACCAGTGATTGTACAAACATGGATATTTGAGAGACGGGAGCAATTTGTTACTTAGGAATGTTCGATTATGTAATTTGACTATCATTTATGATACTAAGTTTTAACAAACATCAATGTAAATACATATCCCAAAGTCCTCATGAGCATTTAAATAAGTAACATCAACCTCAATACTTTAAAACATCAGCTCACTTATTTCAGTATGGATAATGATACAGGAGATTGGAACAAGGCATTTGCTGTTAAATATATTGGCTAGGATATTAAAATTACTTTTTAAATATCATTTGCAAATACATCTGGATATTGAAGGAACCTAATCCATACAGTAAAACATGATCTTATATCATACTGAGCTTCTTGTGCTTGCTTCTGAGTTGGAAACATTTAAAACTTAAATGATAATAAAATAAACTTAAATGGTGGTAAAAAATGAACTTAAAACTCTGCTTATTCTTTTTAGCACAGAAAGTATATAATAATAAAAGATTATAATTGGATTGTTTGCTGAGTAGCAGCAGGATTTTTTTTCAGGTTGAAAGCAGAGCAAGACAGACAAGCTTCTGTGGGTGACTTTTGGTGTTGAAATACCATATATTTGGAAATACTCTATAGTTATTTGCATGGATACTTTTGTAGAGCTTTTGTGAATGCTCTAAGTTTAGTGCAAAAACAGTGTTTTCAGATCTCTGCTCATTATAAAAGGGAATAAAAGGTTGAAATTTTTGAAAAATATGTGATTGACTTGATAACAGCTATTCTCAGTGTATTTTAGAGCAAAAATGTTTGAAATGTCATTAAATTTGAGTAAGAGGAGTTCAACTGTTTCTCACAGTCTGTTAAATATGCCAAAGAGAAACATGGAAAAAGCAAATATCTATTTATGTTTAGATCATTTGATATTGTGATTGCAAAACTATTCATTAATTTTCTATATTAATTACATTCTTCCGTATTTCTAAATTTGAAAATTATTTCTGCTCAAGGAAGTGCTAAAACATGGTACATTAGCCAGGGTAGAGGCACTAGGATACTTGATGTGATTCTTCCCAGCATCTAGCTTTTTTTAATAAAGTTTACACTTCTGGCCAATTCACACAGCCCATGTTTTTCTGAGGTTATTTGCAGGCTAGGGAGGTTTTTATTCAACACTACCATCTTAAAAGGCAGGAATATCATGTGTTGTCATCTGGTCCACTACAGGCAAAAGGAAACAGTATTGGATGTTTGATATTACAGGATGTGATTGCATTCTTCCTTACAGAGATGCAGGAAAAATCTTATTTGTCTTTGAGATCTGTCATTCCCCAATTTTTTCTGGATTGGAGGACTAACTTTGTTTCATTATCCCGATAGAAGACTCTGCTTGCAGTCTATATTTGAGCAAACATTTAGCTGTGGGCTCTGGTCCTACCAAGTAGAAATGCATCCAAAGTCAGCAGGGAGGCAGATGGTAGCAGGTTCTCCAAGTTGTGACAGTCATTAGTAACTGTCGCTTTTCATCTCAGACTGAACAGTTTTCTGTTCCAGGTGACTTTAATTAATCTCTTGGATTTAGTCCTTATTCCTGATCACTGAGATTGCTGGTTAGTTTGCAAGAGCAGTGTGGGAACCAAACCTTTGTACAGTGGGGCTCAGGTGTCATCTAGGATGCTGTAAAATGGGTTCCCAACCAAGACAGGAACTTGTCAGTGCTCATCCTCTTTATTTTGTACCTGGAAGGCCTTTCTATTTCAGTAACTGCCTCAGACAGGAAGAGAGGCATGCCAGCTAAGACTGGAAGGGTGGAAAATGCTCCTGTAGCAATGCTTTCATCTCCATTGGAAATTGACAGATGTGAGCTGAGACTTTCCAAACGCTGAATGTGTCGGAGCTTGACATGGATGTCAGGCTTACCTTGATGACTCCGGAGGTTCTGTTGGTTAAGAGATTAGTAATCAAACTTACATAACAAATTAGGATTTAAGCCCAAGTGATCATACGGCTCTGGCCCACTGTTCTGGCATATATTGTAGCACTATACATATATATATACATATAAGTTATCCATATTCACTGTAATTATCAGATAGCTGTCAGTTGCCAGCCAGGACTTTACATCTTTTCAGCACTGTTTTCATTTTTTGCTTGCTACCCTCCCCTCCTCACATTTTTTCTTAATTTAATGTAAATTTTATCTGACATTGAATCATCTAAAGTTATCCATGTCACAAACTGCATATCCAGCTTCATCTCCAGCTACATTTTTTACCATTTTTTTCCACCTGTTATTTACTCTGATACTGCAGTCTCTTATTATCCTGACTGCAAATCCTGTTTGCAACTGAGGAGTATTTTGGAAAGTAGCTTTCACATTGTGAATGACCTTTCTTAGTATATTTTTTCCAACATGTTATCCTTTGACACTAGGATTACACCATATTCTTGGAGTGCTTTCTTGAACATACCCATGATTCCTTTCTGCTATGATACAACTAAGCTTCTGTACTTTTTATGCATTGTACTTTTGCAGTACAGATTGGTAAAATGGTGGTAAAGAAATAAGGAGCAAATGCCGTTATCTATAGATATATTGAGATATCTTGTGGACTTCATTTATTTATTTGTTGTTTGTTGTTTGTTTTCTTGTTTGTTTTCGGCAATAGCTTTTCTCTCCACAAGATTTTTCCACGCATGGGGGTTCATGTTGGATAGTAGGAAGAGTGCTGATAGTAGAAAGAGCAGTGAAGCATAGGAACAGGCTGTCCAGGGAGGAGGTGAAGTCGTCATCCCTAGAGGTGTCCTAAAACTGTGTAGATGTGGCAGTGAGAGACATGGTTAGTGGGTAATATTGGTGGTAGTTGGACTAGATGAACTTAGAGGTTTTTTTCAATCTTAAAGATTCTACGATTCTTTTTTTCTAACTATCATTGATTCTTTTTTAATACTCTACTAATTGTAGATCTCATTTAGATACAGTTTTTTCTGCTTTTTTAATTCTGTCTCATATTCCGTCCTCACTGATCATTTTGTGCAGGTGTTTTGAGAGAGGCTATTCCTCAGAGTTGTACTGTGTTGAAACCGCTGTGCTATTTACATGTTTTTGCTAGTGCTTTTTTATCATCAGTAGAACTCTTAAATTTCAGTCAGAAGAACAGCTGAGATAATTTTTCTTAACTTCAAGATAAAAAAACTTTTACAATATCAATCTGAAGCATTTCAGGTCTCACTTTATCATTTTCTGCCTTTCTTCACCAGAGGAAAAGGGAGGTAGTAGTATTGTCATCTTGTTATTCCTCCCTCCTACAGAACATCTATTTCTACTGTAGGTGGCAGTTAAAATTGTTCAACTTTATCTCGACTGAAGTAGTGGGAGGAAATCATGTGTCCTGGCTAGCTGCTGTGTATAGAGCTTCTTTCTCTATTAGGGCAGTGCACTTGAAGTTATAAGGTTTTCTTTTCTCCACTTGAAGGTCAATGGGTCTGTCTGATTTTTAGGCAAGGTCTTTGTCCACTACACTCATGAAGTTAAAAATTTCCTTTCTCAGGGAGCAAATCAGGAGCAAATTGAATCTGCTTGAAAAAAAAAAGAAAAAAAAAAAAACTGTCCTTTTGATGGACAACAGTCAATTAAATAAAGTAATCTCTTGAAGTTGTATCATTAGTGCTACTTTCAAACCAGATAGAATGAACAAGTATAGCAGAATATGACAAATTATCTGCAGAATGGGAAATATGTAATGGTTATTAAGACTCAGTTAAAGCTGCTTTTAGTAAATAATAATAGATACACGATGAGACTATAAAAAGAACTTACTCTGATATGAAACTAGTAACTTCCTAACATAGATCAAAACCTAAACTGGGAGTTTTGTAAGTTAGCCACTCTGAAATTACTTGATCCCTTAAATAAACACTTTTTTTTTTTCTGTTAAGCACTAGTTATTCCTCAAAAAAAATTAACTATTTCTTACTAACAGCAAGTTATGAGGCACAATGAATATGTATATCCACATATACATATAGAAATCATTTTATTCATACCTTAATCTTCTAATTATACATTTTAACATGGAAAATCATCGCAACCCATTAAAATAAAAAATCTCCTTTATTAGTTTTTTGTTCTAAACTAAAATATTTGTAATTCTTAATCTGTTGGAAAATAATACCTTCAAAACAGATATGCAGTAAAGTAAGTGAAGGAAGAAAATAATAATATATGTAGATTACAAAACACAGGCAAGTCAGTATTTTTCCAACTTTGGTATCTAAAGTTGGGAGAATCCTAAAATTAATTTTATTAAACACTGTAAAAGTGACTTCATTTACACAGGTACTGAAAATTTGTCACTGTTGATGACTATAATGCTGGCAGGGCCTATTATTCTTGAAAAGCAAGTTATACTAAGTAGGGACGCAAGTACAGATGTAATGGGGATCTTTTTCTCCATAACCCAATAGTGGAGAATATTTTGCATAATCTCACTGAAGTTTCCTATTCCTTTTATGTGTACTATTCCTCTCACTTTAGATAGCCGGCTTTCGAATGTGGTTTTCACCCTAGAAACAGCAGATCAGCTCTTTTGAACTTGAGCACAGCAGGTACTTTAAGGCTAGATCTACACTCAAAGGGTGGACAAACTCACCTGACATAGGTCAAGGTCAGCAGTCACCAAGATTCATCACCACTTAGAAAATACAGTGGCATCTCTCTGAGGCACTCTCTTCCTCCTTCTATTTAATGGAAGGATAACAGAGAGTCCATGTCCCTCCCTGGTACAACACTCAGACATGGGAACTTCAGTATGGGAAATCCTAAAGTTCAGAGACAGCCTTGATGTTCTCAGAACACAAAGAAACACTAGAGATACTTCCTTTTCACATACATGTATTGTCATTTATACTTCTACTTATTGAACGTGAAACATCTATGGTATCTGGGGGAGATCTTGCTCAACCAGCTCTGAAGATATTTTTGAAGATTTTAGCAGAAATAATGTATCGATTGGATCCTGTGTTATGACATCTGGAGTGCTATCTCCAGCTGTATTTGAATACTGTTCATGTAGCATCAAATTTAAGCAAAGCATGCTCAATCATTTACATATTTTGCATATTTATAAAAACATTATTTACTGAATCAGTGAAAATCTGTGTGCAGGTCCACTGTAGATGCAAATGAGTCCAGCTACTTTGATTTTAAAGGATTTAATTTGATTGACATAATAGGAGATTTTAGCCTGCTGCATTTAGCTGTGTTTTACATTAAACCACACAAAGGGAGGAAAGATGATGTGGCAACTATTTTCTATCTTCTCTTGAGTGGAGTCTGGACAGTGATATAAAGTTCAAATCCACAACACTGTAAAATCAAAAGAGCTGGGATAAAGTAGCACTGGACTCATGAAACAAGACTGAAATTAATTCTAACAGGTAGTACTGGGACAGAACAAGTTAAAGTTGCCACAGTGTCTAAAGTTCCACTGCTGTGTTTACCGTACAGGTGACATAGGACCTCCCAGACATATGTCTGCTGAAATGTTGTTGTTTGGTTTACTTTTCATCTTTCAAGTCAGCTGGAGAATCTCCCTGTATTTTAATGAAAAGAAAAATGCAGCTGGGTAGCAACATCATCTCCAGGAAATCAATGAATTCTTCATACTTCATGGAATAAGGTAAATAAGGAGAATCTAAAATAGGGTGTCAAGGATTACACAAATAATCCTTGTGACAGACAGGAACAAAGGAAGGAGCTCCAGCTAAAATGTAAACTTGGGGAAACACAATATCTGACGTGCAGATGGCAACTATGCAGGCTGGGCCCAGTCACCTGCTCCAAACAGGATTTACCTGCAGCACTTAAGGAAGGATTACTGTGTGGTAGCAGTGCTCTCTATCTATTCTCTTAAATATATAAATTTCACATTGAAAGCCTACATCTGGCTAAGTCCAAGTCATGCTTGAGATGCCTCTATAGGACTTACCAGCCACTTGTTTACTCCAAACTGATACATGCTTCATGTTATCGAAGAAGCAAACTGCACTTCCCAATACATCTTCAGCACTACTCGCAGAGCTACATGAGCTATGCTGATAACTGTTAGCTAACAGCCAACCCCAAACTCTTCCTCAAAGTGCATGATACCAGCCATGGTATCTGTGCTGCTTACCAATCCTGTGCATATGGTAACAGCCTTGGAAAGGCAGGACTGTGGATGTAGCTCACTGCTCATTGAGATGCTTAAGACTGAGACCTGCCTCTGCTTCTTTCAAGGGTTTACACATACTAATATAACTTTGTGTTATGCACCTGGAGAAAAGAATGTTGGTAACCATTTAAATCATCTTAACATTATGGTAGACATTTGCTGATACCTATGTGCATGTGTATGCATGTATGTATTCGTTATATACAAACATGCACACATTCACATTGAGATTATTCACATCATTACCATAAGAGTAACAGTGTCATGCTAAATATCAGGAAATACTACGTTACTATTATAAAAATTTATATGAGGACATCATCAACTTGAAAATCTCACTTGCTCCATGAAAGCATTTTTGTTGTTTCAAGGCTTATGTGAAGTTAATGTAACTGTAAAGTAACAGAGGTTGAAATATTTGATCTGTTTTTCTGTTTATTTAGTGTGTTTGACAGCTTTTCACATATGGCAGGTTTCCTCAGCTAGTCAGCATCACCTTTAGTCACAGACATATTGTTGAAAACAAAGAGAAACTACCTGTCCCTGATCCAGGAATATTTTTAAACATAGCTCTAGATGTAACCAGGAAAAAAAACTGAGGAAACTTCTGTTATTTCTATGCTTAAAGAACAGACATTCTGTAAAGTTCTACACAGATTAGACCCATTGCCAAAACAATCTGTGGGCAGATGTTGTCCTTGAAACTATTCTTAACTCATCCCATGAAACTAATTCAATTTTAATTTGATAATCTCCCTTTAATGGTGTTTATCGTACAGTCAGTGCTAGTTAATAGGAATATCCACTTCTTTGCCAGGAGGTGGTTACTTGTAAGATAATGGATAGTTCAGATGTCATGCTAGATGTTATGGATACCTGAGAATTTACTATTACCTTCATATATGAATAGGTCCCTTAAATGTCTTTTAAATTTGAGGAAACATTACAGTATTATTCAAATACATGAAGAAATATTGCTATCATTACAGATTAAACAATTCAGCTTACATTTCTTCCAGCTGCACAGCTGAAAATGAGCCCTGTTCTACTATGTTGGTAGCTTCTCATCCTTATTATGTAGCAGAAGGGGATATTTACATTTTATCCATCATAATGAACTAAAAGCCTTAGAAAATGCTTCCATTTGTTGGAGATGACCCTTGTTGCACACAAGAAAAAAACAGAGGCTTTGCTCCTCCAAAGATGGATTGCCTTTTATAAGCAGGGCTGTCTTCATGCAGCTGTGTTTGAGTTCTGGTTTGAGCACAGTAAGGATTTAAAAATGTGGAGGAAAGTAGGCAAGTGATTCTGAGAAGGAAATGGACCAAAGTTTATTTTTTCTTGAAACAGTGTGAGATTTGGCTCTACTCTGTACCTTTAGAACAGAACGTTTATTATGCTCTCAGGAATGGCTGCTTTACTGTCAACTTCCCACACTCACTTTTTCAGCAACATCTCTTGTCACTTTAAATCTTCTTTCTTACTTTTAATTGCTTCTCTTCAAGGGAAGACTGCCAATGTTTTCTAGCTATATTTAAAATTGGCAGGTCAAGAAAATAGAAGAGCAATTTTATCTTAATTTTTCCTCCTAATTATATCTATCTTGTTGAATTTTGGGCTGAATTCAAGGCAAGTCTTATTCAGATGGTGGAATATTACTATATTGCTTGTAAATGGAGCAATTGCAGTTTGTCAACTAATTAGTTGCAAGCAATTTGTTCAGTGAGGTTGTGGGAGGAATGACCATGGAGTGAATGAGCTGGGTGGAAAAGAACAGTGGCTGTAATGGAAACGGGCTATGAATTACTGTGTTGTGAATGGCACAGCTTCCATTAATCTATGCTGCAAAGAAGAGCAAAGCAGTCTATTTGCAAAAGCCACTTCCTATATGATTTTTCCTTTTTTTTTTTTTTAAGGATGTAGTCTGGTCTTGGGGACTGTTCTGCAGTTCTGTTCTGCAATTCTGACTGCCTTTTGGCTTTAGTTAACATTTCTATTTTTCTCTACCTTATTTAAATAATTGATAAGTCTCAAGAGTTCAGGATAGTTAGGAAGAGGCTCAAATTGCTTCTTAATTTCAATTGGGTTTCAAAATAATAAAAAAGGGCATTGTTTAAATAGTTACATAGCTGTTAAATTACTGTCAGACAAAATAAGAACTTAGTGTTCCAGGATAAAGTTAAGTCATAAAAGGAGGGCAAAAGAGGGAATACAAATTTTATTAATTTGCTATTTAAATGGCACATCTTAAAAGGCTTTTTGCTTCAGTGGGTCCAAAATATAATTTATCTGTTATGTTCACTTTATAGCATTAGACTGCCTAAAGCAATAACACCCAACAGCTGAAGTAAAATGTGTTGCCAAACAAATAGTGAAAGAGGGAATTAAAGGGAACACCTGTGTCTTGTTATTAGAAATCATATACATGCTGGACATGTAATGGCCTAAATAATACAAATTTAGCTAGAAGATACAAAGCAGATGGAAACATCTGTATCTTATATGTGGTGACAGTTATTGGATGGTAAAGTATCTAGCCATGTTTTTCCCCTCCGTAAACATTATTTGTGTAGTCTCTTTCATCATTTGCATCTTTAACCCTTTTAAAGTTATGATATCTAATGAAGATTGTTATTCTATCACTGTTAACTATTAGAAGATTAGCACAGGGGGACAGCCTGGTACAGGTAAAAATGCACAGGTATTGATGTAAGTCCTTCAAATATCCAGTGTAGAATTACAATGAGCATACTGATTGGGATAAATAAAAAAAATAAAGCACTAGAACTTCCTTTTGTGTATTATTTTCTCCCTAATAACAGAGTGCTGGATTTTGCTGAGGTGACAGACAGCACTCACAACTCAAAACTTACGAACTTGAGGTTGTAGGAATTTAGTTCAGATGTCAGATGTCTCCAGTGAAGGTACAGAATACGGAAGAAAGATGTCCTGTTCTAGTCAGTGCGTTAAACGGAATAGGGAAAACATTCAGCTGCTTAGATGTCAGTATCTATTTTAGTGTGAGCTGAATAACTCTACAACATCCATCAGCTGTATTAACAAAGTCCTCTGACCACAGACATTGAGCTTGTGAATAGAAACTAAGGCAGTAAGACATTCTAAACTGAATGTCTGAAAAAAATTCGAATCTCACTTTTGTAGTTCCTTTATACATAGACTGTTTCTAACATGACAGTATCTGATGTAGACTGGTTACCCTAACTGTCTAAACTTTTAAAGAACTCTGTTAGATGCTGCCTGACCATGGTGTGAAAGGTAGATAGCTTTCTCCTACTGTCAGATGTATTTTCAGGTAATGTATTCTCTGGCCAATATTTTATTAGGAAATGGAAAGAAACACAGCAGCAACAGTAAAAACAGATCATATGCAATGTACAAAACAGGCAGGACTTTAAAATGAAATATATTATTCTTTATAATATGAATTTGAACAAAATATCAGCAAAAAAGAATTCTTTAAATGTGTTCTCTTTGTATCAAACATTCAAAGGAACAAAGTGCAGAAAGTCTTTTAGATGCAGATTTTAGTGCCTCAAAAAAGTGGCATTAAGAATGATTTTTTTCAGCTGGAAGGTATTCCATACTTTGTCAGCAGACTGAAATGGTTGCAGACTGGACAGAATGGATCAGAGTAGTCCTAAGGTGAAGTTTAGAATATACAAAATGAGGAAAAATTGCTTTTCTAGTACTCCTTAATGACACACATCATGCCTTTTGATAAGTGACAGTGTTCCAATAAGATATTTTGTAAGTATGTCTAAGATCTGACTTGTTGCATATATAGATATATGAATATCCTTAGCTGCCCTTCTCTTCCACTTTGCAGTTTACATCTGATGCTTCCAAATAAAATGCTTCCTAATACACCTATTAAAGTTCTGTGAAACTTTTTTCTGGTGGAAAATCTTCATCAGACCACCTATGTGGTTTATGTATGACCTAATTATCCTGAATTGATTTTTGTCACTTTTTGACATAGATAAAATGGCTTTAGACTTTTCAGCTGCTTCTATAAGTACAGAATGTTTTGTGTTGTTTTGTTTTTTTTTTTTATTCTCCTATTGTCATTTTCTCAAGGATTTCCTACAGATGATCTGCAGAGGTTGCATTTTACCAAACTCAGTAATTTTTAGTTGTGTTCTGGGGATAGCAAAACACACTCTCAGTTAAGAGGTTCTTCTGACACAAGAAGAATAGTTGTTGCAAACAGAAAAACAAACAAAAAATGAAAACCAGCAATTTCGTTTACTTTAAGCTGCTTCTTCATTTCACTGAATTTATTAGAAAGTAGATCTTACACTCTTCTGTTCAACATCCAGCTATTGAGCAAGTTATATAATAAAAAGGAAACATACAGCTAATGAAATTGCATTTCTTAATGTATTATTCACCAATCTCTAGGGTTTCAATGCTATTCTGTATTGCTAAACACTTCCCGTATTCATTATTTAACATGCAACAAAAAAATCAAATTAACCAGACTATTTGAGTGGTAGATCAGAAGGCAGAGAACATGAATTTCCAGAAGAAAAACACTTTTTAATTTAAATCTTCTTATACTCTACCACAGAATTTTCAAAACCACTCCAAAGAGCAAATCTCTATTTTTAAAAATGTGCTGTAGATCAGCTTTCCCTGGAGATGGTAACGAAACCATCTCTCCACTGTCAGATCTTTCTCACTCTGCATTTCCAAGGCATTAAAGAGTTTCGTAGGTCGCTTAGTTTCTGCTTAAATCTCTCCAATACAAATCAATGACAGCTGTTGTCTTGCAACAAACGTATTGCCACCCAATGTACTTTATTGATGAATTCTGCTTGTGAGCTTTTGTGCACCTTTCTTTAAATCCTTGGTGGCAGCCAACCTGGTAAAGCTGAGGAAGGTAGAAACATTGTAGAAAAGGAAAAAGAAAGAAGAGAAAATACAGCGCTGCTTTCTTTAATGCAGTGAACCTTATTCTTTAATAAGAGCAATTTAACCTTTTTTTATATTTTGCATCATTTGCCATTTGGGTATGACAGAATTCTATTTTCATACTTCACATGCTGCCAAAATGTCTCTTTCCAGTTTTCATTTGTAAAGAAATTTGGTATTCCAACGTTGACTATATTATTATATAGTAATGGTAACAGTAATTACCATTACATATACTAGTTTTCAGCATTAATAACCAGTCATTGTATTAGGGTGTAAAACCAATTTAAGGGCTTCAGTCCTCTAAAATTTCATGACATATTGAATGATTGTTCTTTCCACAGGCAATGTATGAAATTTTTTAATCCATTAAATTGGAAGTTCAAGCCTCCAAGATGTTTCTTTATGAAGTCACTACAAAACCAAAATTCCCTCTGCTAGAAAAACATTTCCACACGACATGACTGAGGATATCATGTTTGTTTATTTTCAAAAAATTGTAAGACAAATCATAATTCCTGTATCCACTTTCTTGCTTCCTTTGCCCGTCCCATCATTATTTGTTAATGTCCTGCTTCCTACAGTGAATTATAATTTAGTCCTTTGTGTACATTTCCTGATCTCAGAGCATGTTCAAAAATTCTAGTGTTTGTTGATGTGTGTGTTCAGAATATTTCCTTCATATAAGATAATATATTTTTAACCATCCTTAATGGAGGGGGGGAAAGAATACACAAACTGAAGACCACTGAAGTCCTAGAATTTCCAATATATAAAAATAAAGTCCCCAAGGCCATCAGTATATTAGCCAAATGTGAAATTAAAAAAGCTCTTCAATAAAAATGACTCGTGATCATTGAACTGGCCAGGCAGCAGTAGGAGCACCTGCACTGTAGCACGTGCTGTGGAGTCAGTCAGCCTCTTGCCAGCTTTTCCCAGTGTGTTGGTAGCAGCATAACCTGCAAATGCTCCCATGGGATTCCTAATAGGTAAGTGTCAATGTATTTCACCTTGCAGGTGAGCCCCAGAGCAAATTATACTAATACGGATTCCCAAAATGGTTATTTGGGAAGGACAACATTAGAGCATAATGATGGATATTGCAATGGATATGTTAATACTTAATTAGCTAACCTACTTATAGTCATCTCTATAGCACTCATTATCAGAGCAGCTGTGATCTGATTATATCAGCAATCTGAACTTTATCAAATCGTTAATTTTACAGCATTAACAGTTTGGGAAGAGAATTATAAAATGGCTAGCACTGCTGTTATCGTAATGCATGACATAGCCCAGTTGCAACTGCTAATTAAATATGTGATCAGTCTTTATTATGGCTAATACCTGTTTGTCAGCTGTGGAGCGTTATAGTTTTAAATAACATGGCATTTATGACTTAATACTCTGAATGAAATGTAATCTCTTGGGAGGCCATTTTAGAATGGGAAGTAGTCTTCATTCTTCTGGACACAGGGCACAGTGCCTTGTGACACAGTTAAGTGCCATACATAAAACAACGTGGTCTTGTTTGACAGTGCTGCTTGGAATAGGTGCCAGAAAATATGTGCTTATTGGTCTCTGTGAAAGAATTCAGGTAAGCCAGGTGGGATCCCTGAATTCCTGAAAACACAAAAAAAGTGTCCAGTATCTCTATAACGTAGGAAGTCTAGAAGGATGAGAACTTCGAAACATACCTCTTTTTATCTTCTGTTAGCTGATTGGAAGAGTTCATGTTTTGCTGTACTGATGGATAGCTCAGGAACTGCCACATTAGCCGTTATGATTTGCACTGATCTGCACTGGGTCTTGAGGGCAACAATCGTAGATTGAGCTAAAATGTGGATTCTGTTTATTCTCATAAAATCACTTTTGTAGCTATTCAAGAATATTTTTTCTCACTCAGTTGAACTGAGCAGCCTCATTTATTGCTACAGATTGAGTCAGCTTTCTGTAACAGTAAAATGTATTCCTCTTGATACTTTGTTAGACTGACAGTGGTAGAAGTTGAAGTCATTTGTTTACCCACAGAATATGTTCTGTGGAATCAGTGTCACAACATGTTTTCTAGTACATCCAGTAGTTTTTTCTAACTTTGAAGGCATGATGCCCAAAGTGAGTAGAGGTTTTTCAGCTTCATGTCCCTTGAGCTACTGGTCATTAAACTTCAAAACTGCAGCACTCTGCAGCTATATTTTTTGTGTATGAAACAAATGAGTCCGAGTCATTGAACTGAGACCATCAACTCATTTTGTGTATGCCCCTGAATAAGCATCACAAGGAGAGAAAGAACCGTGTGAAAGGATAACTTATAACAACCTTTATCGTTCTCCTTCAGCAGATCCAATAATTTTACTGTTGTCCCGTTTTTAACCTTTATAAAAGAGGAATCTGAAAAGGGCAATGTAGTTTTTAACATATTCCCAGTCTACATCCAGGTTCAGCTCATTTTCATTTCGTTTTTAATATCTAGACTTTTGATTCTGAAACAGACTGTCTTTCCTGCCTCCACTCCCCAGAAACAATTAATTCCAAATCATAGGTAAAAACTACAAGCCACTCAATGAGAGTAAAGATATGAAATACTAGTAATTGCATTATTTCTTACCAGCACAGTAGTCCTCCAGTGGAAAGTATAGGAAATCCCATCACTTATAAAATCACACTAACACTGCTGAATCCCCAGATCTCTGAGAAATGTGATAAAAAACATATGTTTTATCAGTTAGTGATAATACCATACATGTCTGTGTCAGTCAGGTTTTTATCTCATGCTCCAAAATATTTATTTCCTTGGAATCTAGCAGTTAAGTTTCTGGTTGTGTTTTGCACACTTCAGTGTCCATCTGGAAAGAAGCCTTCTTTATGTATGTCACACTAGCAAAACTTGTTTTTTGTGTGACTGCAAAAGTGCTGTCGTTTGTTATTTGCCTATCTGATTTCTTGTTTGGAACACTTTGGACTTTTTGTAACACTGTTATTTTAAATGAGTATTCTGTGGAAGAACTTCAGTTTAGATGAACCAAAGATTGATGTGGTAATTGCAAAGACACTGGCAACCTTTTGTGATTGAGTGGCATGTATTTTAAAGAAAGTTGGAATGATCATGATCCAATAATAAATTAGTAGGTATCTAATATTAAAATCCAACACTATGGACAGAGTTTTTCATTCTTTGACACTGTTCTATTCCAGCCTCAATCCAGACACTTTGTGCTTACTCTTATTTTAACAGTGAGACTAAAGGAGCTCTTAAGTTGACAGTTTTAATACAATGTTAAGTAATTTATCGCTTTGAGTCAAAATGGAAAATTACTGAGAAACACCTGAACATAAAACAGGAAAGAACATTTTTTTGGGTGGCCATAGGCATTCACCAAAAACCCATTCATCATTAAGGGACACTATAGCAGAAGTGACCGTCCTTGGTATATTTGAGCAACGATGTGAGGGGCTTGCGTGCAAACTCAATGCCCTTCACATTGATCAGCTTCAAACTGACATTACTTTACGAATATAACAGGAAGAATGTTCATCTCGATAAATAAACAAATAAATAGTCCCACAGCAACTGACTGGCTTATTTTGTAGCCTCTTCTCCAAAAGAGAAAGGAGATGAATCATCATGGAGTAAAACTGACAGCTGAGGGGTTGAAATCTCTTAAAAAGTGCCAAGAACAAGGAGCACAGTGCATTCTTGCATGGCAACAAGCTTTGTGGGCTTGTTTTACTTCTAGCTCTTGCATTTGTGTTTTCAGTTTGCCGTATCTCCCAGGTGCTACTGCAGAAATGAGCGGTTTGTGAGTGAAGAAAAAAGAAAAGTTATCACCAGGGAGATGGCACAGAAATACAAAAAGAAGCAATGAAACAAATTGCAAGATCTACTCTTTGTTTACATGCCAAACTCTAGCTAAAGAAACCATCCACAGCTTGAAAAGGGTCCTGCCAGAATTTCTCTGCAATCAAATCAGAATTCAGACTTTGTCTTGGAGACTGTGATTTTATTGCCACTCACGTGCATCCCAAGTAAACCACCAATGTCTAAACATTTCATACACAGGGCAATTTGTCAGAATCTAAAGATGAAACCAAAATCCCATAGCATATTTTTATACAGAGTAATATTTTCTGCTCCTTATTCAGTACAATGTGTTCTGCATACAAATGAGCTCCGACATTAAATGCTTTGGTGAAGTGCTTTTTACCTTATTTGTAAATAACTTCAGAAGAACTGGAACAGGTGGGAGTGAGGGAGGGATAGATCTTCTGTTTTGAATAACTAGCATATGAAAAATGCAATAATATCATGTGTTTCTGCAGTCAAACTGATTTCCTTTCAAGTCCATTGAATATCAAATCTGAGCAATACTTGCTCTGGGATATTATGGAAGGTAAAACAGAAAACTCCAATTGGTAGATAGGAATGGGCATCCTCTCAAAACTCTGTGGGAGGTGTTTTCACATACCTAGTAGGAATGTATGCAATTTAAACATAGCAGCACTGCTTCAAGCAATCATTCTTTTGATTGATCCTCAGGCTTTCATTCAGTTGCAATATGGCCAAAAATACATAGCACTTATGTGAATGGAATATAATTAGAATGCAATTCAGAAACTGTTGCAGAAATTCTTTGTTTTGGTAGGATTTTATATATCTTAAATTAAGATAAGTTTTAGAAGTAAAAAGAGAGTTTCATGAACATGTCTGGTTCCATAATTACTTTTTCCAAAATCCTTTCAAAGGATATCATCACTGACTTATCATTGTTAAGATTAAATTCTTTAGATTTATAGAAGTTCTGTATTTGTGTTTTATCACCTTCCCAGCAGCTTACTATTCCATCTTGGTGCATGACACTTCTAAGACTTGCATGCACCTTCCTCCTTTAAGTAATATGAATTATGTACCATTGAAATAAATTGTGGAATGTTTTTTCTTTCATTTGTGGGAATACTTAGTGCAAAACAACAATTATTCTTCAGAAATGTATTCTGAGATCTAATAAAAATACTTAATAATATCAAATGAGTTCAGGTTTTCCTAAGCAAAGGTGTTTTCCTATATTCTGCTATCAAAAACTGAAGAGATTTAACATAGTGTTCTAGTGTTATTCTGTGGATTAAAAGATGGAGTTTCCCAATATGGTTAGATGTTTTGTATGAAACAGCTGGCAGCCATCTTAAAACTTTTTCATTCCTTTAAAACATTTGGTTAGTTTTGAGGGACAACCATCTGCTCATAACTTCCACATGTAATTAGAACTGAAATAAAATCAAAGTGCTTACAGAAAAACACACGGTGCAGAACTAAAAAATAAAATATCAACTTTGTTTTCTTAAGAGAGGGTTAAAATTGTTGTTCAATTGAGCTAAAATGTTCAGTCTGTGTTAACTGTATATTTTCAGCAAAAAAAAAAAAAAAGTGAACCACTCCTGTAAGGAGTGCTGCTTAGGAAATTCTAAATAAAAGTGTTCACAATGGGAATTGGTGTAGAATATGTTACTATGGAGATCACTTGTGCAAAGAGATACAGAATTCTTTAAACAATTTTTTTTTTTTAAAATGCAATATTTAAAAGAAAAATGTGAAGAAAATAACATATTTACAGAATTTAACAAAGTGAGTTGCGGCAGTTATGGTTTTGGTGATGGAAAAAAGTGGGCATCTTGTATTTGTTCAGTAAAAACTGATGAAAGCTGTTGTTAGTCTGCAGCAGTGAAGAAATCAAAAGCAATTCTCACAGTGGTTTGCCAATCCAAATAATGCCTACAGGAAATTGTATCTTGAGCTATTTTCATACTTATTTAATTGTTGTGTGTTTAGGACTGCTATGTGTGCTATGAAATATTTTTTATAAAAGAATAACCCCAATTCAGAGAGGACAGAAGTAGACGTGCATTTGTTCTAAGGGTGTTCCAAGCAATTAATTTATATACTTACTTGACCATTTCAGTGGCATGCAAGTCTGCGAGTGGCATAATTTTATGTTATGCTGCATTTTAGCTTTCTCCAAGCTTTGCAGTAGAGTATTTCACTTTTTACTGGCAAAAAGAACATGGGAACTAGTGAGCAGTGTACAGAGGAGATACATATCTGAACTAAATATGTGCAGTTCTGAAACGCAAAGATATGAGAAGAGAATTTGAAGAAAAAAAATAAAAAGAATAAAGAAAAAGAAAAATGAGAAGAAATTTTAGAAAATACAGATGAGTGAAAGTAAAGAAAAAAAAGGGAAAGTAATATTTTATTGGAAGTTATCTCAAGTCTGCAATGGTCATTACTAGTCTTTATGTGGCTTTGATCCTTTCTTAATGGATTTTCTCTTTGCCAGTTCTCTTTCTCACTGTTGCTTAGCTCAGTTATGCTTCTTTCTTTTTCTTATTCCCTTTTCTTTATAACACTTCTTTTCTGAAGAAAATTTGTGGGTTCAAAGAGCATTATTTCATTTGTTTTTCATGATTTTGCTAATTAAAGTGGATTCCTAGAAGCAATGATAGCCAACCCAAGTTGTTTCTGTGCTTGATTTTCCATCATATTTCCAACATACTTTTAGTCAGATATTTTCTAGGACAGAGATTTCTACTATTCCTGTCATAGAACTGTTTTTTATATTCAGGCTAGTTTAGTTTTATGGACTTTCCAGATTTGTCTATTTTTCTGATTTCACAGATAAGACTGCCAATCTTCCTTCTCCTTATACTGAAAAAGCTGAAGCCTGTCCTCTGGTTCAGACATAATCAAACACTATAAGTACAGCCTGCATGGCATAATTAGACAGGGCTTCAGAAGAGCTTGAAAGCTAGGGATGATAGTGATATTCATAACTGGTAAAAGAAAAAGACAGGGATTTCCTTGAAAGAGACCAGCAGAGGGTTACAAAGATGATAAGGGGCATGGAATACCCCCCTCATGAGGAAAGACTGAGAAAGAAGACTCAGAGGGGATCTGATCCATGTCTATAAATATCTAACAAGCAGGAGGCAAAGGGACGAGGCTGGACTCCTCTGCAGTGTGTGGTGATAGGACGAGGGGAAATGGCCACAAACTGAAGCACAGGAAGTTCCGCACAAAGGTGCTTGAGGACTTCTTGTGCAACTGGCAGAGCATTGGAATAGGTCACCAGAGAGGTGGTGGAGTCTCCTTCTCTGGAGACGTTTAAGACTCTCCTGGACACCTACCTGTGCAACTTGGGCTAGGGGGCTGCTTTGGTAGAGGGGCTGGACTCGATGATCTCTACAAGTCCCTTCCAACCCCTACAGTACTGTGATTGTGTGACACTGCACCATGACACTGCAACAGGAGCCTAGGGCTGATCAGAGACTACTTTGTTTGCCAACTCAAAACTTTACCATCAGAAGCCCTCAGTGTCTCATGCCCTCCCACTGGTGAAAATCCAGCATTAGTTAGTGCCTGGGAACAACACATGAACATCTCTGTGAGAAGGGAAAAAAAAGGCGCTTACTTGAAGCTCCATATTTTGAGGAAAGTTTCATGAGTTTAAGATAGATTTAACTGAGGTGACAGTTCAACTAAGTGGAATTCAGCTTTAGTCAGACTAAGTCATATAACTTCATATTTGCTACAGTTTAAGCAAAAAGATACCCATTTAGTTAGGATAGACACTGAAGTTATTCCTGTAGCTTCTTTGTTTATAATCTTAAATCAGCTTTCTTTTGAGAAAAAATGGTAGTCAAGGAGAGTATGAATTCTGAAGCACTTGAGAGAGAAATAGCAGAAACTAGCTATTAAAAACATTAAAAAAGGAAATGCAGTGAAGATGAGTGTGAGGTACTTTATATTCAAAGCAGAGATGAAAGCATTGTGAATTTAAATTAGTGTAATGACCTACAAAAGCTACAGCAAGGTCTCTGGAATTATTTAGCCCTGGCAACCAGAAGGTGTTTAGTTTTTTTTTATTTAGAGTTCAAGTTAAACATAAGCACTGTTAGAAGTCATTTCACCCTTCATGTGGACAAAAGATTGCAAAATACTTTGTTTTTTTCTGAGCAATGCCCTTTGCACTGCTCTACACTGTGTAGGAAAATATTGTTGCTCTATTTTTTACCTTGTTTGCTTTTGTATTTTTTCTATTGCCACACCTGCTTTCCCCCTTTTCTTTTTCCCTTTCCTTTTCCCCCTTCCCTTCATTTTCTTACTAAAATAAAGATCTCTCCTTAATTCTCATTCTTTACTTCTTTTCTCCTGGCATGTTTCTTATCCTCTTTTTTTTTCCTTAATAGTGTAGAAACTTGAATTTGTAAGGCTCCTGAATCTCTGTAACGCATAAGGCCATCATCCGCTCTCCACTTCAGCAGTCTGTTGAAGTCTTTTTAAGATACTATATTTTTCATAAAGCTCATTGTGCTCTGGAGCCTCATTCACAAAGTTTAAGTGGAGACAGTTGACAATTCTGAGAATCAAAATTCAGAAATGATTCAAAGAGGATGTTTTGTTTTAACCTGGTAGACAGTTAAGCACCACACAGCCATTCACTTGCTCCCCCTCAGGAGGACGGGGGAGGAGAATTGAAAAAAAGAAAAAGATAAAATCCCTGGGCTGAATTAAAGGCACTTTAATTGGATAGAAAAGGAAGGAATAATTATAATAATAATAATGGTAAAAGAAGATATGTAACAAGATTTATAGTGCAACTGCTCACCACCCACTGATGAATGCCCAGCTGGTCACCAAGATATTGTTATTATCCCAGTCAACTTCCCCAGATTTACTGTTCAGTGTGATGCCATAAGGTATGGATTACCCCTTTGGCCAGTTTGAATCGGCTGTCATGCCCGTGTCCACTCTCAGCTTCTTGTGAATCTCCAGCTCCTCACTACCAGGGCAATGTGGGAAGCTTAAATTTCCTTGGCCCTGTACAGCACTGCTCAGCAACAGTTATAATTTTGGTGTGTTATCAAAATTTTTCTCATCTTAAATCCAAAACACAATACCATACCAGCTAATAGAAAGAAAATTAACTGCATCTTATCTCTGAAAAAGACAGTATGAATCTTAGTTTTTAAATAAAATGAATCAAACTACCACGATAACATAATTGTAGCTTCCTTGTCCTAACCCCAAGAAAGAGAAAATACACTTTGCCTTCAAAGTGAAAAACATTTCTCTGCTGGAAAAAAGTTTAGAGATTCAATTTATTTTTTTCTTACATTGTGTCCCTGGATAACTAATCTGTAATTAGCAGCATTAAGGGGCACAATGCCCAAATCAACACAGAAAAGCTGTTTGAAAAAGACATCTATACTATTTGTCCATGTGATTAAATTCTGGATTAGCTGTAATCTCTCAGGAAAAAAAAAAAAAAAAAAAGTACTGTGGACAGTTAAATTAATACATTGATTCAATACATGTCTTCAGCCAAAGGGAAAACATATGCATTTCTGTTTCATAGCGAGCTTTACGTAGAAGAAAATGACAGAAGCACACTCAAGAAGCTGAATGCCAGCTTGAAATGTCTTGTCATTGACCCCCATAAGAGAGAAAATATGAGACAGTGACCCACTGTTTTGTCCCAGTATGATAATTTCTGTGTTCCCATTATAAAATGAACAAAATTTTATGTGCAAGAAAGAACAAAGAGTTCTGCAGATAATAGTCAATTAGTGGATCAAAGGCTAATTAGGTAACTTCTGAAAAGTTTTGAAGGTGATACAAGTAGGGAATTGTCACAGGAGCAGGTAAAGATGCTCTCGGCACATCTCAGGAAAGGACAACCAAAGAATACAGTGACTCATAATAATAATGGGAAGAAATATGCTTAATTAAATATACCGAAAAGAAGTTCCTTAAATGAGTGATTCTAGAAGTAACTGGTGGAATGGGACCAAATGAATGATGAGACTGGTTTATTCTAATTTAAAATAGTTATTTTGATGTACTTTGTTTCTTGTATTTGAGAATAATCAACATAAATTATTTTATAAATATGGCTGTATAGAGATAAATATGCATGCACAATCATGTATTCTCTTTGCCTACAATTAATTCTTATTGGAGACTGAAGGCATAAGGGTTAGAATTATATATTATAAATAATATTATATATATTATAGAATTAATAGATAAGTGATTAGATACCATTTAGAGTGATGTTGCAGTCACATATGAAGGTAACTTGCAGATTTATTTATTCAACTTATACCAAATTTTACTAGATGGATAACAATTGATCTACTGGAGATTATGAATTTCAAAAGAAAGGAAAGAAAGAGGGATGACTATGCTGTGTGCAAGTGCAAACATTCAGGCAGGTATAAAAGTTGTTAGAGTGGAGCCTGAATCTCTCGTGAAACTAGAGAAAAAGCTCCTGCATGCATGCATTGACATCCTTTGGCATGCATTCTCTCAGGAAGCACTGGCATTCCTCATTTGTGATAACCATTTTTTAACATGAAACCACTCTACAACTCCCATGAGTTTGTATGATTTAAGGCAGCTTTTTCATCCATCTTGCAGGATCACTTCTGAGACCGTGTAGCTCTGTGGTTGCACATATACTATGGTGCCAGGACAAGGGCAAGGACAGGAGTTGGCCACCAAAGCAGGGCTGTTGCTTTCTGCCTAAGTACAAATTTTCTTCAGTAGATTATGGAATATCACTTTTACATGTTCTTCCTTCTTTAACAGATCAATTTGACAAACTCATTTCTTTCGCATAATCTGATTCCTTCTTTTCCTTTGTGAAGCCAATATTTGGGTTTTCATATGTTAATCTCATTTATAAGAGGCAAAGAACAGAATATATAATATTTATGAGTTATTATAGACTGGCTCCAAAAGTCACCATGTGAATTAATGTCTGCCCTGTTTCACTGCTACAGCATAAACTACAAAGTAGCTTAGTTGCTTACATACAGCATCTCTCCATCACAACTCACAGCCAGGTACCAAACAACCTGAATTACATTCAAACACTGAATGTTTCCCTAACTTGTTATTATCTTCTAATGATAGATATTATAAAGCTGCAAAATGTACTAGTGAAATTTCTTTTTTGCCATATTTTGTGTATTTTTCTTATGAAAGAGTGTGCCATGTCATGTAGTGTGTGGAATTACTCCTCTTCTTCAGGCAAGAGAGGGATGTAGTAATGTGCTACTGGGGTCAGCAAGGACAGACAACACTGTCACGTGTCCTCTTCATTTGGTATAAAGGTCCACGTCACTCTCAAAAAGAGTGGTTAAAATATACCAGATAAGTGGAATTTTCATTTATAATTCTTAGTGGGGTTCTTTGGTGGGTTTGTTTGTTTTTTTGTTTGTTTTTAAGATTCAAAGTTCAGAAAATATTCAATATTTTGGAAAATGTGCTCTCAAAGACCTTTACTCAGCAATTTTGACATGCTTGGAAATAACTCTATAGCCAACATGATGTTTTTACTGATTTAAAATGTACAACTTCTATCACATAGGGCAGACTTCATCTCACTTAACTGTAATAGCCTAGAAGTTAGGCTAGTATGCTAGTTATCTGTTCTTGCTGCCTAGGTCGCCAGAGTGAGATGCAAGCTTCAAAAGCAATTCAGTCAATCCCAGGAAATACATTTAATATATAGAGGTGGAAAGAGTTGCTGTCTTGGACCATGTGCCTCCTAGAAGGCTTATGTTTGGAAAGATGAAGTATGCTTCTCACAGTTAACTGCACCTTTTTATTTACAATATTCTTCTACTGTAATTAGAAATTAAAAGAATTTAGAAAAGAGTGAGAACCTGTGCATCTGAGAATGAATAAAGATATTTCAACAAGGGCTAATACCAATTACGTTTTATTTTCTTTGTTGCCCTTTTAACATGTTGTCAGATTATTTATTTATTTATTTATTTCACATTTTAATTACAGCCTATTTTTATTGATTGTATGTGCATGTTGATTGTTAAATTTTGCAGACTGCTACACACGTTCCTTGGAGGAACTTTTATTCTTTAAAGGGAAACAGATGATGCATATTATCTAATTAACTAACATCTCTGTATTTTTTTTTTATGAAGTATCCTCTGAGCAGATGTGTGAAAGCAAATATGAAGCACTAGCAGCTGAAAACAGATGGGACTTTATTTTGGTTGATATTTGTGCAGGTTCTGCATCTTTAAGCTAGAAAGCTCTGGTTTGCTTTTTAAATATGCTACTTAGATAACAGTCACAGTCATGACAATGTTTCCTCTTTGTCTATTTCATCTTCCGTTCTGTTTCAGATAGTTTTTGTTTTTTGGTTACTTTCATGAAATTTATAACCTCAAAAGTGCAATTTCAGAAAAGCATATATGTTGAATGTCATATCAGTGCAGGGTTTGTGTTTTTCATAGATTTTGATCATACAAACTGCTCATGCAGATAGGAAGTATGTATTCAGGTTTACAACTACGTAGTATATTCCAATTTTTAGCAGCAAATAACACTTCCATCTATTGGATTTACATGGCAAGATAGGTAGCAGAGGGCTGCAGGGATAGCCTCTGTGAGAAAAATCCAGAAGACACCCTATGATAAGAGCTGGCTCTAAAAGGGGCCACTACTTGCCAGAGCTTAGAGACTCTGTGTTTGCTTCTGGGAGAGCAGATTTAAGGCAAAACCTGCTGCACAACAGCAGCTGGGGGAGGAGAGTAAGAAATGAGAGGGAAAAGCCCTGCCGCCACTGAGGTCAGTACAGGAAGGCAAGAGATGCTCCCTGAAGCCCAGGAGAGGTCCACAGAGGAGCATGCTGTCTGCAGCTCATGGTCACCATGCAGAACATATCTCCACATGCAGCCATGGAGGAGCTCACAGTGCAGTTTTAGTTTGGTTTTAGTCTCTCCTTGCTCTAACCTGTTAGTAATGGACAATATATTATGTAGGTTGCCCTGAAAATAATGCCTCCTATTCATTTCCACAGAAACTACAGCAAATACAAAGATCGCAATATCACTGTTTAATTGAGCAAACTCTCAGCTACAAAACATCAGTCTCCCCACAATAAGACTGTTTTGCCCATGATGAGTGATGAGTGATCTCCCTGTCCTTATCTCAGCACTTGAGCTCTTTTTCATCATATTTTCTCCCCCTCTTATATAGTTCTGCTGGAGTTAAGCTTTCCATCAGGGTGAGACCACTGTACTATATAGTATGTCTAGACAACTCTATCATTATCCAGTAATGCTTCACATTATTTACTCTCGCATCTCAGAATGACATCAGCTACACAGAATGTGTTATCAGATTTTCAAGGCCCTGAACACCACACAAACTTCTGAAAGTGAATTTGTGCTCTTTTGAAAGTGACAGAACAGTAAGCACCAAGAATGCATCATAAAAGGTGCCATTATCCTGCAAAGTAGGTTAGATGTATTTTCCTGTCATAAGAAGAAGAGATACGCAGCATTCTTAATGTGTTGCTCAATTTCAGTGATTTTATGGAGCATTGCAACAGTCTCAGTGTAGTGCTTTTTCATTCTGAAATACTATTTTATTCTTCACAAATACACCACTGATGGTCTCTTGTCTGCTGCCCTCTTTTCTGGACTAGCCATAATTGCACCTCTCTTATGGAATGATTGCAACAATTACTGAGATGCTCTCATTTTCAAAAGCTGTTTCTCTCTTTCTTAAACAAACGTTTAATGCACTTGCTGTTATATGCATTACTTAAGTAAAAAATAGAGAAGTGACAACACTTATTTTAAAAGCATAGTTCTTTTCCACAGTTTTGGATGAAGCAGAAGCATCAGGAAAAAAAAAAAAAAAGCAGACCAGAAACACAAACACTGAAATCAAACTTGATATATTAAGAAGCTCAGGAATGCTAAATTATATAGTATAATAGCACGCTAAGTTTATGTAGCAAAAAACCTCTGTTTTGTATGTTAAAACAAAAATAATTAGTTACTTTTTATCTAGTTACTCTTTTTTAAATAAGACCTAGAAACCTTTTGTAATGCACTGTTGATGCAGACAAAAAAAGAGGGGGGGGAGAGAGAGAGAGAATAAACATTTAAGACAGAAAACTACTTAACTGAAAGAGAAGAGAACAAGGCAATTTTAATTCTTTAGCTTAGATAAAATCAATTATGTTGCTGAGGTCAGCACCAAGTAACAAATAGGCTAATGATCTGGATGAGAAAGTAGGCAGTGAGTCGAGTGGTTATTAATACCAGTGCTGTAAGTTATTTCAGTTAATTAACATGACTGGGAAATTAAAAAACAAAGCTGTCCCTGAGCAGCATGATGCCTACAAAATTCAGCCAAGCTGACTGTAATTTTTTTGATTGAAAATAACTGAAATAAGTGGCTGTTCCAAAGGAGAAGAAGTTTATGTTGTAAAATTATTTGAGCTGTTTGTGACAGTTTGGCTTAGAAGGAAAAAAAAAAAAATTAAAAAAAAAAAAAGCAACCATAAAGGATATTTCTCAAATAAGAAAACCAAAAAAAAAAAAAAAAAGAAAAAAGAAAAAAAGAGAGAGAGAGAGAGAAAAGGAAAAAAAAGGAGAAAAAAAAGGAAAGCAGGAAAACAAGGATGTCATAATGATGATATTGCAAACCAAATGTAATAAAACCTTCAGAACTACAGAGAATAATGGGGAACAAAATCTTTTTTTTTTTTTTTTTTACTGGGTAGGATGTGGCAGTGTTACACTACTGAAGGATCAAGAAATTTGTTACTAAACTTAGGTAGGAAGACCTGGGAAGACCTAGGAAGGGCATGGAGAAGTCTATAGAAGGAGACAAAGGCAATAGTTTGTTCCAGATCATCCTCAGCTTCTGCAGTCATTCATATAAGCTGATTTGATTTGTCTTTATGCCTGAGATACCTCATGATGCTTGTTCCTATGTCAGGAAAGAAGAATCTAAATAAAGAACATGTGTCTGTCTTTACATATATGTAATCCTGAATTGGTATACATTACTTCCATAGTTCAAGTGAAAGCAAAGATGCTATAAAGTCATAAGCCACAGGGACATAATCCATCAACTGTGTTGGCAAGGAAGGAATTTTCTCTCCTTATGAAGAATATTGCCTTGGGTGCATTACAGATATTTTGTCTTGCTCAAGAGTATGAAATGTTTGATCATTAGCAGTGGCAGGCCTGCCACTGTGACAGACCAGTTGCCTGATACAGTCTGACAAACACTGTGTTTTCATATTTAATTTATTCAGGATTTCAGTGTGCTTATGAACTTGATAGGGCCATAACTAACTGTGCAGTACCATTTTGCTTGTCCTGAAGAAATAGTTATAGATTCAGAACACACAATCTCTAATTAGAGCAAATTACTCCTGATGAAATACGCAATCTGAAAAAAGGGAGAAGAAAAGGTGAGTTTAATTTCTAGTGCCACAGGGATGTCTTGACTGTTCAGAAACAGTCTTTAAGCATTTGGAGCTTCACTTTGAAGTGGTGGGTAATAGGACTGGGCAGGAAATAGCCTGATTACCATTTTAGTTAGTAACTTTGAGCACAAAAGATATATTTACAACAATAGCCAAGATTAATCATCTTCAACTGAACTTGACATTTGTTTAAGAAAAAAAAGTAAATTGAATCCATTAAAATGAAATCAAATAAATTAGGATATTCATTGCTTATCACTTTCTCATTTAAAAAAAAAATATGCTTGCGGATCTCAGACCTAACTAAGGGGGAAGGGTTAACATTGATTTATATGGGTTATGACACATTTATATACATGTTATTCCCTTGTTAATACAAATTTGCATCACTATGATCTCTGCTACACTTTGTAAATCAATCGCCAATGTCGACAGTGAAAAGGCTGGGAGAGATGTATTAGTTTATCACAAAAAATTGTATCTGTAACTGTATGACTTTATCCCACAGATTATCCCACAGAATTTATCTGAACTCTTTTTAGTCCATGAGGCTCTAGTTATGTGTTTGGCTTTTTTTTCCCTACAGAACAGTTCAGTGCAAAGCTTGGATAAAGCACATCTCCCCATTTGATTCTTGTTGTACCACTATATCAAGGAAAAGCACTTGTTGCCAATCATTTAGTTTTTTTGTTTTCTTATGTTTAATGAATACATTGCAGAGCAATTGCTCTTCTGCTTGTTTTTTCACTGTTCAGTGTCTGTTAGCTCAATTTTGTGTGGAACTTAGAAGACTACAAAAAAAACTTGCATACACGAAGAGAAAAAATATTTGACCCTGCACACCACTCATTTGTAGCCAAGGACTTCCAGACATTTAACGATGAAAAAAATAGGTCAGGAATCAAAAACAGAGGGCAAGGAACAAGTGGAAAGAAACATAAGTAAGAACCATAAAGGTAGATGAACACTAAGCTATTCATCACAGTGAGTTTGACTTTTGTTTTGTTTTTCCTGGAGGTTGTTTCTTTCCTTGCTGGTCCAATTTTGTCTGATGGTATAGCTGTCACATGAGGCGTACTCTCATTTGTTTTCAGTAGGCAGAACATCATCAGTCCCTTCAGTGACCCTAGTTCCTCTGATTGCCAATGGTCCATTCATTTCTGTCTGGAGGAGGCTTGTGAAAGCTGAGTGGCAGGAGCAAACATGAAAACTATCATTTTATCTAGTAGCAGGCAGTTTCCTTGTTAATAAATATTCTTATTACATCTTTAATGTAAAATTCATGTTTTATATTTTATTTTCAGGGTTGTTTTTTTTTTGTTTTGTTTTGTTTTGTTTTGTTTTGTTTTTTTTAATGTATTAACATGTGAAACTCTCCAGGAATTTCTTACTTCAAAACTGTTGCAACTCAGGTGTGCAATATGCTGACTGCTCATAGTTCTCTGTGCCCCGGAGACAAGTTTGTTTAACCTAATCCTCCCATGCTAAAACGTGAGTTTTCCTTGCCAGATGTTCAAATCATTGACTTGAAATGCTTTGAGGATCTTAGAAATGCACTTTTTTTCCCTCCCTCAAGTATTAGTATGCCTTTTATCTTAAATTAGTGCCAGGTGGCTTTTAAAAACACTGACTCCTTTTGTTTTCAAGTCATTAATTATTCAAGTGTCATCCATTTACTTTATCTTCCAGTCTGAAGGAGCTCTGATTCCTCAGTGAGGAAAGGGACAGCAGAAAAGCAGAACTGTTTGTATAAAACTGGTACTTTTTATGGCTCAGTACTGCAGTTTGTTCAGATGAGTACAACTATGCTACCTCCTAATAGATCCATGTATTCAGAAAACATGCAGCAAATTAACAGATGAAATTTATCTTTTTGCAAATCAGTGTTTTTCAGCTCTGAAGAAATGATATTTGCTAAGCACATTTCTGGGACTGCAAGCATGGAACTCTAAGCAACTGCTTGTATGTGCATAGTATAGTGCCCTAGAGACAATGAAATTTTAGTCCAAGTCCCATAAGGATACTTTTAAATAATCTTTCCCACTGATATCTAGTCTCCTTAAATATTAGTTGTGCTTTTATATTAAAAATTACCAGTATAAATAAGGTTTCGCTCCACTTTCATATATCTTTATTTGAAAAATCAATACAGATCTAGAATGACAATAAAATTTAGTTGTTTAGACTTGGACACACGCTGGAAGACCAAATCTCCAAATCTGAACCAAAGACTGTTTTCTCAGATGCCTAGTTTTAGATTTAACCTGACATTATGCTGCCTCTTTTGCATGCATATTGGTATGCTCCTTTGCCACTATGTGAACAGTTTTATAAAGTTCTGTATGGAAGAGTCTATGTGCAGACTCTGAGAAAGTTCAAAGTTCTAGTTCTAATGTTCTAAGAGGACTAGAAGTTATATAATATCAGTAGCCTACCTTGAGACTAAAGCCTACCTTAAATGAGAAGGCAGATGCTAAAAGTGTAGCAGAAGAGACATGAGGACAAAGTGCTTACAGTTTTGTCTTCTCCTCTCCATTAACGTTACTTTTACAGATATTATTTTTCTACTCCTGCTCCAGAACAATGTAACAGACTTTGGGTCAGGGTAATTCACAGAAATGCTTCTTGGATCCCTATATATCCTAGTGCATGAAAATTTGGATCCATTACAGGCAAAACATATATTCTGTTTTCTATTTTTGGAAGTTATCTATCACACTAGGCTACCCATAATGGAAAAAATATCCCTCAAAAGACAAAATATATAGATTCACCTTCTGCTTTAAGCTGCAGTATTTACATTTTTACCTGATGTTAATCACTGAGATGGTGATTTTCTCAATAATTTTAAGTGCCCAAAAAGTAGATTTGCATGTGGGGCTTTTTGTAGAACCCTTCTGTCAGGAGCACTGAGGACTTGCACCTGTTCCAACTTGCATTTATTCTCTCCAGATCTTGACTGAAGCACCCTAGGTCAGACTAGAGTCAAGTGATTAGGCTTTGTGTGTTTGTTTGTTTCTTTCTTTGTTTGTTAAGAAAACCTGAGAAAAATAAGATCTGGTTTTGTGTCTGAGCTTGACCTTTCAGAAAGAGAAATTGCCTGTCCTCCTTACTGACTGCAGGATTTTCTTAACTGACATGGATCAGTCAGGTCAAAAGGTGAGAGAGACAGAGGCATAAACAACATGAACGCAAATCAAATATCATCGTAGGCTGCTTCTTTCCATTCCCTTGCCTTGAACAAAGAAAACAACCAGCAGAGCATCTCTGCTGCGCATAGAGCTGCCAGATTCTGAGGTTATGCCCTTTTTATTAAACCAAGAATGGGAAATAGCAGAGGACAGGGAATCCAGGATCACTTCAGTTGCTGTCTTGCTTTTCCATTTCAAACACAGCATTGCCACCTAATATATGCCTTAAATAGTTCAATAGTTTTCTGTATTTGTTTGGATAGTCCATCACATTTTCAGTAAAGTGTATTATCTTCATCCCATACGTCAAAGACAAAATATTCTTCTTGTATATTGTAAATGCACCCTGTTATTATGAGTCAACTCTTTGGGGAAGCAAGAAACAGGCTTCATCCTAGTTAGTTCTAGAGTCAGAAGCAAAACAGATGTAGCTGCACCTCATACTCAGTACTGTGAAAAAAATGCAGATGATAATAGTCAACTTCAGAAAAAAAAGAAATAATCACACAAGTAACCCTAACAAACTCTAACAAAAAAATAAATAAATAAAATATATAATGTATAGCTACTTTACCTTTCAATGACTACTTAGTGATAGATACACCTTTCATTAGAAGTTGTGAGTCAACAAAGTCCAGTGTATCGAAGAAAGAACATTCAACTTATGGGTAGATAACTTGAGTACATAGTATATATTAGGAGTTTCACTTAATTTCACTGAAGGAAATGTATCTTATTTTCTACATTCCTGTTTCCCTTGTGTTCATCTCTTCTGTTCACTCTCCAGTCCATCAGCCATTTACACTTCTAACTTAGCAGGTTTTTATATTTTCTTTTTCTTCCTTATCACTCTTTCCAAAGGGAAATACTTGCATTTTTATATTAATTTAATAATAAAAAAAATAAGTTGCTATAGCTGCATAAAAAGGAAAAACTTCAGTTTTCCTCCTGCCAGTCCTGCTCTAATACAATCAGGGGCTAGACCAAGGAAATAAGGACAAAATAATTAGAATGACTTTAAAACAAATCACCAACATTTCAGAACCAATAACAAAAATTTAAATCAGCTTTTTTTTTTTTTTTACTAATCCAAAAAAAGTAAAATCTATAAACAGAAATATAGTGACTGGCTCTACAAGTATTAATGGTTCTACAAGAATTGTAGATAGCAAATCCTTCCCTTATTTTTGAAAATTCTTTTCTTCTTCTTCACCATTAAGAACTGGAATGTTTTTTTGCTTAGGAACAAATTTGATTTTGAAAATGCTGATTGCCATATGTGCCCCTTATTTGGCATAAAGAGGAATTTTCAAGCTGTACACTTTTTTAACCCATGAGTGCATAACAGAAAATAAAGAATATTTATTTATTTGTTTATTTCAGCCAGTTTCTTTCTTGATAAGACAAGCAATGGAGACTGAGAGGGCTTTGCAGGAATCCTATTCCCATCTACAGATGCACAGTGAAAGGGAACCAGACTCTTCTCAAAGGTGCCAAGTTAGAAGAGGTAATGAGCCCCAGTTGCAGCATGGGAAATTCTAATTAGATCCTAGGACTTATACTTTCCCACGAGGGAAGTCCAGCACTAGAACATTTTCCCAGAAAGACTGCGGAATATCCATCATTAGAAATATTCATAATTCAACAAGAGAAGCTATAGCTGGAACGGCTTTGAGCTGAGAGTTGAACCTCTGAACATTCCTTTCAAGCTGAATTTCTCTATGTGTCTGTGACTAGTTGAAATACAATTATGTTGCCAAAAAGAAATGACCACCTGACATGGAAGGCTGTTACCTGAAAATTCAAGTGGTGATTCAGAAAAATAAATATTATGTATGCAGTCTTTATGTATTCAGATGTACTGCTTTTTATGCCTTTTATTTCAGTGGAACGTCCAATGTGACCAGTGATGTTAGATTTGCAGAAACAGATTTTAATTTGAAAAATAAAAATTTTAAAATGTATAAACAAATTTGCATTTTGTCAAGCAGTTTCTAGATTAAATTCCC
The DNA here is from genome assembly GCA_023055505.1 of Callipepla californica brunnescens. Classification (NCBI taxonomy): domain Eukaryota; kingdom Metazoa; phylum Chordata; class Aves; order Galliformes; family Odontophoridae; genus Callipepla; species Callipepla californica. The sequence goes on along the minus strand of JALIRH010000001.1, from coordinate 90,751,956 downwards.
ATTTTTGAATAAAAAAAGCCACCTAACCTGAGTAGCAACACCCTCAGTGGCATAACAGCTGTATTGTCAGTTCTCTAGGCAATGCTCTGTAGCTGTCAGATATATTTTTGTCACTGTTTGTTCTATGTGAGGTACCTAAAGCAACCAAGTTAAGAAATATAATTATATTGGTTGAGGGGATGTGCAGCTAACTTAGGTTTCATTTACAGTGCTCTGGAAATTGAATAATTCACCTATAGCTGCTTTGTAATTATCCTCAGACCACTATAAGTAAAGAGTAAATTTTTATGGAACCATACACTTAAGTATGCCTTTAATATGTAGGTATGTAGTTTACTGAAAGAGTGAAAGTCTGTAGTTTGCCAGCAAAATCACATTGAACAAACTCACATTAAACATCACTATATACCTTGTGCTACACAATTCAAACACTGCTAGAGAGATTTATTTAGAGGTACAGTGGCATTTCTAAGGACTCAGAACTTGATACACAAAGAGCTCTGATGGAAGCTCTTTAATTCATGTGAAACTGAGCTGACCTTAAAAACTAACATTATTTCTTTTTTGTCTCTCAGTATTGCCAATTTTTACACTGCACCTGAAGTACCTAAGGAGTTTCATTCTGTAACATTGTGAGTACTGGTTTCAAACACTGCTGAATTCTGTCTCTGAGGCTGCAGATCTGCTTGCATTAGGCCAGCCTTGATGGGGTCTGAAGCCACCATTTAAAGCTTGCTCTCACACTGGAGTGACGCTGCACCAGTAATGATCATATGGGTTCTTGTAAATCCTTCCTCCTCTTCCCTAAAGCCACACATATCACCTTCATTCAAGCAGCAAAACAAATGATGCCACTGAGGTGTCTCAGACTTTCCACTGACTAGTCCAGGTACAGCCACCTACATTGGAGACAATATAAATGAAAATGAATGGTCTTAAACTAACTGAAAGAACAGGTAATCAACTACAGAAATAGCAGTCAAATATTACTCTGTACTGTCCAAAAGTAACCTATTTTGATCTATAAATCTAACTAAAAAAGGATTGGAGGGAGAGGTTAGAGATAGGGGACAATGGAATTTAAGCTACAGAGACAAACATTAATAAGTAATACATGTCACAAACTCTGTAGGTCATATGCATACACAGGATGTAATGTGTAAAGTAGAAGACTCAGCTTAGATTTATAATTTATGATCCAACGAAATACAAGCATTCCATAGAGATGTTGTGCACAAATCTTCATAGCTGTCTTATATGTTTTAGTCATATCTCATTTCAAAAACATCATGTATTATACCCAAATAAAACAAATGAGATTGGATTTTTATGTTTGGTTTGTTGGTTTGGACTGGTTTTATTTTTTTAATTATCTACAATTACTTAATTGAATAAAAACAGGAAGAACACAAGGTGTTTGCTGAAATGAATCAGACCAAGAAGTTTCTATTGGTGCATTTCAATCAAAAATCAGCTTTCAACTGAGACTACACTCAATAACATTGTTTGGTTTTGCAGCCCTGTAACAATCACTCAATTTCAGACAGCTACCACAAAGAAAGATCTTCAAAAGAATTAGTGAAAATCACTGTAAAACAAATAAAAGCAGAAGTATTTCTTCTCCTTTAGTTGCACTTTTGTTGTGGTTCTCAGCATGTGTACTTCTGAATGCCTGTGTTCTGAAATGAAACTAAAAAGAGAACTCTTCAAACATTTAGTCTTTAAGTATCCTTTCATTGCAATAAGATTTATATGCATTATACATTCAAGGGATATTTTTGTTTAGGCATATCAGGAGTCATCCCATAGCAATTAAAAATCATTTTTCCATTAACTTTCATGCCTAAAAGGAATTAATGACTCCATGAATCATAATTAAGGCTTCCATTAATTTTGGCAAGCAGAAAGCCAGACATTCAATGGGCTTTCTTGTTATCTATTTTGTCTGTTCTAATGCTTCATTTTTCATCTTGCTTTCATGCTAAGATCTCCATGCTTTTCCTTCATGTTTCTTTAGTCTGCTAGGCTGTGAAGCCACTTAGCAGCAGAGCAAATCTGATGAAGGATAAGCAGATTGTGGAAATAGGCAAAGCACTTTGGATATTTACCTCTTATTTTACTAGAAAGCTTGAAAACAGAAGGCAAAAGCTGTATTGTTGCTGTTATTGTTGTTTAGAATTTTTTTTTTTAATGTGAAGCTGGAAAACGTTAACTGTATTTTCCCAAGTGAGAAAATGGATAATTTTTCTTACAGGTGCACTGCTGCTTTTCCCCAGCAGTCAGTGATTTATCAAATAAATTTGTTAACAAGGTCATATTTATGCCAAAGGAAAGTTCTACAGTTTGTATATGAGTGAGTAACCAATGACTGTAATGTAGTTTATTGACTTCAACTATTCACCGATGTTAATAAGTTCTTCTAAATGAATAAGAAGAAACAATAAATAATTTTCAATAATAGATAATTTTATTGAAAATATTTCCATCTATGGCCTGATGCAGTAACATCTATAGTCCAGAGGAAAAACGTGTATTCTATTTAAAAGAAAGGATATGTTTTCATTGTCATAACAACCCAGGACAATGGATATTGAATATGAACATATGTATTTACTTGATTTGCCACTAATCAGATATCCTGCAATGATCGTTTCTTGTAGAAATTTGAATCTTCTTTTCCCTCTTGTCACCACTTTGTTTATATCCTGTCTCAGACATCTTCTCTAGCGGAAATCAAGCACTGAAAATGCAACACAACATAATTACCACCAGGATTCTCTGAGGAAAAGAAATCAGGGTTGCTAGTGGACAGCAGGTTGACCACAAGCCAGCAGTGTGCCCCTGTGGCCAAGAAGGTCAATTGTATTCTAGGGTGCATTATAAAGAACATGTCCAGCAGGTCGAGGGAGGCAGTCCTCCTCATCTACTCTGCCCTGGTAAGGCCATATCTGGAGCACTGTGCCCAGTTGAGGACTCTGCAGGGTCTCCTAGGGATCTCCTAGAAAGAGTCCAGTGGAAGGCCACAGAGATGAATAGGGACCTTGTAGCATATCCCTTATGAAGAAAGGCTGAGAGACCTGGGACAACTTGAGCCTGGAGAAGGCTGAGGGGGGTTCTCATCACTGCTTATAAATATCTGAAGTGGAAGAGGCCAGGCTCTTTTCAGTAGTGTTTATTAACAGGAGTAAAAAGCAGAAACTGGAACACGGAGAATTCCATACAAGCATAAGAAATATATACATATTATATATAATTATTATTTATTTATTTGTTTGTTTGTTTGTTTTTTAACTATGAGACTGTCAGAGCACTGACAGGGGCTACCCAAAAAGGTTGTGGAGTCTCCTTCTTTAGAGATATTAAAGATCCATCAGGACACTTCCCTGTGTAACCCACCTTCTTTAGCAGAGGTATTGAACTCAATTTGCAGAGGTCCCTTCCAACCCCTAAATTTCTATGATTCTGTGATATATAGGTGCCTATAAATGGTATTGGTGATGGTAATCACCATTGTGTCTGAAATTAAGAGAACTTCCATGTAGAGGAGGCATCAGGCGGTTACATACTAAAGATGCATATGAACACATGGTTGCATTTTTCACGTGCAGTTAAAGACCTTTTTTCCTAAAGTAGTTTTAATTATAATACAAACACATATTGAATAAAAATAAAAATACAAATAAAATACTTAGTTATATTATAAGATACTAGCAGGGTTAGATTTTCTTCCCTGGAGCATCTTTTTATTTGAATGGCTTGAATTGTTTATTCTTCTCACATAACAACTTATTACATTTTTCACCCAGTGGAGCAGACTAGGACTTGCAGCCTGCCAGTTTTACTCCATGCTGTCTAATTGTGTATTATCTACTTTTTTACTCTCTTTTTTATCTCTTCTCTCTCAGAATTTGCAAGAGGCTAACCATGTCCTGAACCGTTGCTCACCTCTGCCTGTCTGATTGCAAACAACACTCCCTGTCACAGATCTTCATATCTAAAATATTTTTTTTGAAACTAACAACAGTAAGCATTTTATGAATACGCTTCCTTCTGCTGAAGAAGGGATTGTAGTCTAGTAGGGCCTTCTTTGCTCCTACAAATCCTATTTCCACATTAATTCTGAAGATGGAACTGCTTGTTAAACAGTGATTTTTTTTCACTTTATACTGTGATTACAAAATATTTATGTCAATTTTCCCACAGGTCAAGAGAATCCATAGAAGCTCAGTTTGTCTGGTCAACCAGTACTTTATAGGTCTATATATGTAGCCTGTCAGTGTCCTGGATCAGGCTCAAATATGTCCGTAATTTTTAAACAGCACTCAGAGGATTTTACAGAGCCATTCAATGCCTCATCTATGATTCTCAATTCCTGAATGAAAAAAATATGAAGAAAAAAAAAAGAAATAAGATTGATATATTTGACATCTGACAATACGTTTTGCAGGTTAAAAAAGTATTACCAAAACGTAGAAGAGATCAAATCAGTGCAATGTCTGAGTGGAGGTACAGGCTGGTCACCGCAATATTTCCCAGTATTTTGGAATTTGCCTGTGCCCATTTATCATTGACTTCTGTTATGATTTTGGTGGCAAGCTGCCACAGTTTGGAAGCTTTGTCCCTATTGTTGCTTTTGCATATAAAAATACTTCCAGTTCTATTCAGTGAGAACACAGTTTCAAACCTTTCTGTAAATTTAACAAGGCAAACCTAAATTCAAAGAGAATTTAAAACAATATTTTAATATTATGTGGAAGATAGTTGTTATCATACTTGAATATTTGGTTGATTATCTAGTGTTGCAACTGAGGGAACTTTTTTCATGTGTCTTGAAAAAGTATTATGAAGAACAAGTTTCAGTCTCCTTCCCTTGGGGTCAGAAAAAATCTAGTAAATAATCTACTATATGTATTCCTATAAGCTACTATTCAGAAGGGAACAATACACTCTAAATTCCTTGGAAGATATAACAATGTCATAAAATAAAGATGAATAGTAGGACACCGAAAGATCTCCCAACACTTGCTTCTTTTCTCTCCCCAAGAGTAGCAGAACATTTTCCAAGTTTCATCACAGAAGCTTTCAGCAGAGATGATTTCTTGCCCAAAGGCACAGGAAGATTAACCAAGTCTATACAACTGCTCAACCAATAACTCATCTGAAAAAGAGTCTAAAGAGCAAATTGTAGGCTTTGCAAATGCAATCAGTTTATCAAGGTCAGATAAGGACATGAGCCTGAATGGATATGATTCAGGATAAAAATTGAATAGAAACTGATACTCTATCATTAGGACGAAAATGAGACCACCTGCTGAATCAGGGGGGTGAAATATTGCATTCTGCAAAAACACACTGCCACTAGAGCATAAACAAACTGAAATCCCTCCTGGTGATCAGAAATTAGCTTTGTAGTCAATAAATTTATTATTTCTTCCCTTTTACAAATGAAATTACTGGTGACATTAGACATTTATGCACTATGCATAGATGAAGAGCTTTTATGTGAATTTTTATTGTGTCAGTGAAATAACAGCAAGCTGCCAACAGTGACCTCCAGTATATCAGTGATGGGGCAAGACAGCATCTGCTGAGCAGCTAGCACCTGACAGGTGAAATATGTAATTGAAGGCAACATTTTGATTGAAGAAATATCCCATAAGAATAACAAAAAGTCAGAAACCCGAACTACTTTACAAGCTTGAACATACAAAATCAGGAAAGAAGAGCACTGTTCTCTCTGTGATGTGAATGAAGTAAGGAAGCTAGAGGGGAGTGGATCATCACAGGATAAAATCTAAGAAGAAAAAGTATGTAATGGAAAATGTGACATACAGTAATATTTGAAAACAGGCCAAGGAAAGTTAACGAAATAATGGGTCTTTGCAAGTCTTACTGGTAGAAATCAACTGCTTCATTTTTGCTGTCATTGTTTCATTGTTTTATTTTTTGTTGCAACTGTTTTAATTTAAAACTCAAAAGAATGTATTGACTAGTATTTCTAGTATACAATGACATCCTTAGGTAATATTTTTCCCTTATAGTTGATTGGCCTTCAGGATAGAGGGTAGATGCAAAAGATCTCTTAGAGTTTACTTTGGTGCTGTGCTTGTCTGTATGAGTCTATGAGTCACTAGGAATTTTACCATCACAAAAGTAAAAGGCATGCTAACGAATCTTTCCCTTAAAATCTTTTTGTCTTCCTAATCATACAGATAAACTGTAGAAATATGAGGGCTTTTGACTCACTATTTGTGTCAACATTGTCTTCCTTCCATCCTATCACCCTAGTAAATTAAAACCTTTATTATCAAAAGTGTTCTGTGTTTTGGTGGGACAACATAGCTGAAGCTACAAAGAGATCTCTTCTCCAGAGATGTGAGCCTTTGACACCTCTGACATAATGTCTTCAGCCAGCTGTTTGAGTTAAGCTCACAATGTTTTTAGAAAGTAGTGGTAAGGTAAATGCTAGTCAGTGCCTCTTCACCTTAGGCCATTAGACCAGTACACAATAGCAGCTGCCACTCATGTATGAATAAAATATTACAATCTTAACACTATTTTAAGTCATATAAAATGTTCGTGCTACTTAATGTTTAATTCAGTAATCACTTTTGATACCTACATAAATACAGGTGCAATAAACACTTTCTGATTCTTTTCCAACTAAATGTTCTTAGTTTTCAGGAAACATTGATTGTATAACTGCGGTTACCTTTTCTGTTACAAGTTTGATCTTGTCATATGATGTGCTCTTTCTACCTGAATCTGCTCTTAAATTCTCCATCCCCGGAGGTGTTCAAAGCTAGGTTTAATGGAGTCCTGAGCAGTTTAATCCAGTGGATGGAGTTCCTGCTCTCAGTGGGAGAAGTTACGACTGAATGATCCTTTAGATCTCTTCCAACCCAAGACATTCTATGACTGCTATTTAGGCAGAAAGGGTTCTGTGTACATACACACTGCATACAGGAATACAGTGAGACTGAAATTAGTAAAAAAGCAGTACAGTACAGTGTTGTAGAGATTGGAGGTACAGAAAGAAAATACTTTTTCACCCTCACTTGGTTCACATAATGTCGCTTAATTTTTGTTCTCCTGACAGTAAGATTTATACTGAATAGGTCAAGGCACCTAGAGCACCACTGCTGGACTTTGGGTTCACAGAACAGATCAGATAAGCACAACCAAAGCAGGCTTGGGTGAACGTTGTAGCAATAGCTTGTCAGACAGTGGTGGGGTTTTTATGTTTGATTTGGTTATATAACGATTTTTTGTGAATAATATTGGCTTAACACAATGTTATGAGTTCTCCTTTCTTTATTATCATTATTTTTCAGAATTAAGCATTCTAATGTACAAAACAAAACTTAACCCCTTTGCACTATTGTCTTTAATATGGCTTAGCTTCTTACATGGGGAAGAGACTAAATTAAAAATATTGGGAAAGGTAGCTGTAAGCTGTAGCTGTAGCTACTAAGTCCAATGCTTCAGCTGTTGAAACAAAGTAGTATTTCTAATACTGAAAAAAATTTAAAAGTACTTGATCATCTACCCCTTGACAGTGTACTCAAGTCAACTCATGGAAGAGCATAAAAGAGAACAATGACCTGAAGCCAGATTTTCACAGATCTTTGTAATAGGATTCTTGTCTTAATTTGTGAACGTAATTGCTCTGTATCTATGTCCCCTTCAAGTCAATTGAAGCTCCAGAGTTTCCAGAGTTTGACTCATCATCTCCTAGAGTGGGTAAATTAACTAAAAAGAGAGCCTAAGGTAACTTGCTCGAATGTAGACATCTAATTTTAGAGGAGCTGAACCTCACTTAAGTCAGTGAAGTCAGATCATGGAGTACATTCTTTGAAATTATACGCAGAGCTATTTTCCAAATCCTTCATGTAACCTCTAAACCCAATCTAATGAAACATTCGTGGTGTATGATTTTTTCAGAGTAGAATTGCACTGTAAGGACTTTGTTTTTAGTTTGTTCCATCTTTCTTTCACTTCCCATGATTCTATCTTCTTGAGCTCTTTTCATTCTTTGCTTCCAGGCCTCTACTCATTTTTTATTTTCTGCTGGTTTTTTCCCTTACTACTTATTTCCCTTCACTCTAGGATCTCGACTTGTCCATTCTTCCCTATCAATATGCCACATCTGAGTGTTATCTGATCTAAAAGAAATCTAATCAGACATTATTTTCTCCTGGGAAGGAATTTACTAACAATATCTTCTACTCAAGCTAAATCCCTGTTTATCTGATGTCTCCATATTGCCTATTCTGAAGTTCATCTGCCAAATAATTCTTGCATTACCTTCTTCTATATAACTTTTGAACAGAAAAGACAATTTTCTTCTCACATGGTCTGTTGTGAATTGACAGTATTAGTCTCCATTTGGAATTTCTTCCAGGTCACACCTAAGTATTGTAGAATAATTGTACATTAGATCAAATATAGGCCATTTTTTTATGCATCCATATTCTTTTACCCACACTGACAGAGTCATGTATTATCCTTGTTTTTTAGCCTTCGTGAATGCAAACTTGCTTCTTTCCAGCATTCTTGCTAGAGTTCCCAGAATGCTGCAGATTGTTCTTATAAACTTTTTGCTCCAAAAAAAAAAACCAAAACAAAAAAACACCCTCTGCTGGGTATCATTTTCATTAAATTTGAAAGAGGATAAGCTTGCTATTAGCTTTGCAGCTTATCTCCCCCTTTCATGCCTTTATGAGCCCTGCAAAAAGCTCACAACCACCCTACACCATCAATCTACCCCCCTGGCTCCTATTAGAAGCATCCTGTAATAAGTCTCCTTCAAATCTGCTGATATGATATTCTCAAAGTAACAGTGATATTGAAATAATTGGTACAGTTGATACGTTGCCTTTCTCATTGCTTTTCAGTTTTTGGTTCAATCTTTCTGAAGGGCTGCTTCTCCCAGTGATTCTATTATACTAAGTTTGTATGCTTCCTTTCATTCTGTTTTTTTTTTTCTTTCTTTCTTTTCAGAGATTTTCACAGTATTTAGAAAAGGGTCCTGATCTATAGATAGAATTCATAGTAGCCATGCAAATTAAAATAAACAAAAATATTAGACAACTTCAGGATTTGATGTAGTATAAATCAAAACACCTGTTAACAGGGTGGGATTTTTTTGCAGGAGGTACTAAAATTAATTTTTACATTTTTTTTACACAACAATGCTGCACTTTCAGATGGCTAAAGAATATTTAAGCAATATTATAATACTGTTGTGGGCATTTTTAATAATCTGATTAAAATTTTTACAACCAGGAAAAATAAGGTAATGCAAAATTGACTCTATGCAGAATCTGAAGAAGAGCATGCAAGGTTAGATGACTATCACAATTTTATCACACCCTTCACAGCTTCTGAGTGGGCAATATTCACTCAGTATGGTTGAGAGTAGATTCATAATTTCATTCCATATGGCTCAATTGTACTGTCATATATTATTAATAAATTTAAACTTATAGGAGATTTCTGTGTGCACTGCTATGTAGTGTAGCAAGAACTCCTTAAGTTAAGAAAAGTGTTATTTCTGAATTACCCTTCTTCAATAACAGAACTCAGCATCCATGCTTATTAAATCAAAACTTTAGAAAAGAAAGCATAAAACCAATAGCCCATATCTACAAGAAATATGTTTCTCAAGATTTGAATTGCTCAGATGTGAAAAATCAGTAAAATCTGTACAATTACATTTATACTGTGCTTACCAAGGGATTTTTATATCAATAGAGTCTGACAAATTGCATGTTTCCTTTCTCTAGGTTAACAGTAGTGGCTAATTTTGAATCATTTATAGAAGGAGAATATATAAACTCCAAAATTTTATATTTTGTGCTCCACAAGGAGGGACTGCATATTTGAAGCTGCTTTACAGGGAAAAGTTATTCCAACAAATTAGAGATCTCTTTGTCTCCTCAAAATTTGGAAGATACCAAAACAATTTGAAGTTGTGGCTCACAAGCATGTGGGATATGGGGGCTCAGACCATGGTATGATCATTTCTTTGAATGAACCCACAGTTTAAACCAAAATTCAACTTTTTTTTCTTGATTTGAAACAACCAGATTCCTGCAGATTGTATCTATCTCCTTCCTCTATTAACTTTTTATTATAATTCCTTCTTTCTTACTTCTTTTTTTTACCTTTTAGTACATATAAGAAAATCACCCTTCACTGCAGTCAAGTAGACAAACAGTAGAATTCAGGTGGCCTTAAAAGGACAGAATACAAGTTAATCCTTACCAGCTTCCTATGAACAGTAACTGACAGATACAGACAGAAAAAAGCTAATGGGCTGTGAATAGGTAAACAATTCCCAAATCTAGAAAAACGTTATCTTATTTTGTCATGCTTTAAATAAAATCTTAAAGTAATTTAAGCATTTTTTTAATATCTCTTTCTACATGCTGTAGCTTTGTTTATATAAAGCCATACCTCAGTCAGAATGTTGTAATTTCTAATTCAATGAGGAAAAATGAGGATAACAGAAATAAATGTGTCAGTGGTTTACAAGTTGGTTCAGCCTGGTTCAGTGAGGATTGGGGTGGAGGACACACAGACTCATGCCCAGGGGAAGGGGGAAAGGGAAAAAGGAAAAGAAAGATGGGCCTGAAAACAAAACAGTGGCAACAATCTGAGGAGGAAAGCTAATTTACTAAATAAGATATCAGAACACAAAATAACACAATATAATGCAATACAATTGGAATTGAAGCTAATAAATCAAATAAAATGAGTGGAGAGAGTGACCGATAAAACAAAGGCCTTACACTAAATACTGAAGGTGAAATGACTAGTGAGCACCTGCTGTTGGGTCAATCCAAAAGGAAAGAGACCGAGTTTCATGACGCAGTTTTTATCTTTCCCTCTTGAGTGGAAAATGGAAAAATGCAAAGCAACACAAAGTCCTCTGGGGTACATAGTTCTTCTCTTCTGAGACAGGTATACCCAGAGATATCAATGATCCACGGAGCTGGAGCATTAAGTCTTTAACTCTCAGTGCACTACATGATGTCATGATGTGGAATGCCATTACCAAAAATCATAAAACCATGACAAAATGTAATAACACAAGGCATCAGTGTGTGTCGTTAAGGCTATGTTCACATTGACACGCACTTTCCTAGTGCACATGCTTCCTTCCTGCACCACTCAATTCTGTGACATCAATCAGCAGCTATAGGCTGCTCCCAAAAATATGCTCCTCCAGAGAGAAGTCTTGCCCAGTTCAGAAGTTGAGTACACTCCCTGGCCTGGTGGAGGATCAATCTCTAGCCCTCTTTTGTTTTATAAACTAGAGAGCTGAAAAGACTGCCTTTCTGCTCTTGTAGCACAAGCATAGGTGACCAACTTTGTAGGGACAGGGAATATTTTTATTAAGCCCGTTGTTCTGAAGAGGGAGTGGGGAGAGTGGATGAAGTATGGAGAAGTGCAGGGACAGCAGATTTGCCCCTTGCTAAATGAAAGATTTAAGAGTCTTCTCTGCATTTTCCTGCCACCGTGGCCTGTGAAACTCCAGAAATATGACTTGTCCCTTCACTGACACATTAAACTATTGTAAATGATAACGAGTGGATTATTTGAAGCAAATATAAAAATAGAGATCTTATTTTTTGAGGCAGGATGCACGCTTTATACAAGCTTCAGATTTAATTACTTCAAATGTCCTGAATGCACACAGGAAATCTCAAAATACAGACTTTGGTATGTTCTGTGTGTTCAGTCTGCCTGAGGCTAATGCCTGGGGTTTTTAAAGATGCATGGAGATGTTAAACCACAGATCAGCAAAAGCAGTAAAAAAAATGAATACTACTGAACATATGGGCTCTGCCTCTTTCCTTCCCAATGAGAAAGGCGTTTTAAAATGAGCTGTCCAGATTTCTGTTCTGCAGTTCTTACTAGAACAACTAACCTGTGATAACAGCACTGACTATTCAAGGACATTCCTTTCAATTCAGGACTTTGCTGGGGAGTCATAAAGTTGTTCATATTTTAAAGAACAAAGGCTATACAGAAAAAAAAAAAAAAAAGTAACTAAATGAGGTTAAGAAACACCAAGTCTTAATCCAAAGTGATTCTTTTTATGAATCCTTAACAGAGTTATAACATTGTTTCTTTATAAGGAAAGCTTTTTAAACAAAAATGTGTCACTGTCTTCCAGTGCATTAAATTGCGACCAAAACGCCAAGCATCTATGCTAAGATACAGAGGGAATCTCAGAAGTTAGAATTATCTATAATATTTCCATGTGGCATTTGGAATATTAGTGTTAAATACTTAACTGTGCGCATAGAAATTGAAAACATACATGAAAATTATTCACAGACTTGTTACCTGATGAAAAAGTGTTTTTCTGAATTTTCTACAAAGTCATACACTAAAGTACAATAATGTAACATTTCTACCAGTTACTTTGCCCAGGGATCAAACAAGGTTATCACTCATAGAAAGCAAAACCATTTCAAGGAAGAATTACATATTCCATAAGAATAAGGACAACCATCTCTTTCTGACATTGCCTTGCTTAGTGACAGTATAGTAGGTCATCCTGAAACGCTGTGACCATTAAACTCCACAATTCCACTCTTACAGGTCACTGAAAACCCTTTGAAATGCTTTCTTATATTTCAGCCACAGATAAATGAAGCAGAAAATTATTGTTAGAGACCTATCAATTAAAGAGAAAAAAAAGATCTGCTTCCCCTTTCCTGCCCTTGTTTTGACAGATTTATTTTAGTTTCTCTCATAGATTTTTTTTTTCATAATTTTAAAGACTGAAGGAAAAGCTTGTGTGTAGAAATGATACTATCAACTTTGACCAAGTGAATAGAAATTCTGCTTAATACAAGCATGTGAGATTCGTTAAAAAAAAAATTTCACTCCTCTCATTGGTGATGTTCTATCTGTAAATTGTGTTGTCTGATGCATTAAGGAGTAAGATACATGTACTCTGTAGAGCTGTTTTGAATCTCTGATGTAAGAATAAGCATTTTGTTTTTAAAGGTACCTTTTGTCAATGTCTTTCTACTGCCTATTTTATCAGCATTTGCCCAGTCTTAAACTACAATCCACACATTAACAGCAAAAAAAAAAAAAAAACCCACATTTTATAGATCTCTTCCTTCTCCATCATTCACATCTTCCAAGTCACTAATTTATTATACATTGTAAACGATTTTTGGAAAAAAAAAAAAAAAAAAGCCCAAAACAGATGTTATACTTGTATAACTTACTATGCATATCTTTACAAGTTAACCACCCCCATGAAATACAGGAGTACTTCATTTTTACATATGTGTATTCTCTTATCAACCTGGAAAAGACGTATGATTGATGTAAAATTTCCTTCCTGAATTTGAGTACAAGTTGAATATGATATCAACAGTAAGAACATCACACTATTTAGTTTCATGAAATTGACTGGTTTACTGGTTCTCTTTGTAGTGAAGATTTTCTGTCCTAGGGTGATTGTTGTTTGCCATCTATAGGAAGGAGAATCTTCCTAGAAATAATTATAATCATCTTCCTGCTAGATAATACTGCAATTACAAGCCATTGGCAAGTAATTCCTTTTCTCACATAGTAAGGTTTGGAGGGATACTGAAACAATTCACAGCAAGGTCAGTTTTCTCTTGTTTCCTGCCTATTCTATTCTCTGCAGCATGTATCATGCAAAAGTGCAGCAAAATTCTGTTTATGCAGCAACTGTAGAATTCATAGAGAGGAAGAAACACCTCTTTCCACATTCGATCATGTGTATTTTCTCACGTATGTTTGAAGATACTTTGATACATGAAGGATTAAATACATAAGTATCACTTAGAAGTTGCACTGAGAATATGAACTACAAGTGACAGATTTCTGTCTGTTTTCATCAAAAATAGAAACTAACTGAAGACAAGAATGACACACAGATTTTGATAGACAGAAATTTCCTACAACAGTAAACTATCAATTTCTCCTCATTTCAGCCTATTTCTATCCCACTGAGGTTACGTGGGTTCATTATCTATACATATTTTGTATGAAGATATCTGTGTTCTGCATGTTTTTCCATAAAAGAGTGTGGAAATCGTTTAATAAAACTGCCTTGAGCTTTCAATTTAAATTTTCACTGCACCTGGGAAAGCTGCTAAGTGAATGAACATCTACTTTCTGAGATAAAAATAAACATATAGTGCTTTATATTTTTGGCAAAGAACCAATATTTCCTAATTTCACCCTTTAGGATTGTTATGAACTATAATTCAACATTAATGATCTGAACTGCTATAAAGATAAAAGTCCAGATTTGCTTCAGCATTTTTTCCCCTCATAATAGCCAGATTTATTGGTTTGTAAGGAGGTATTTTCTTGTGCAGGTCAAACATTGTCAAATTGTTTAAACTATGGTATATGTTTGTTGCTTGAGCACAAGTGAACACAGATTTCTACATTTGCATTAGCAGGATAATGACATAGCAAAACTTGTGATTTTGTCATTTGCAAATGATGAGTATGTGGTCATCTACCAGTTTTTTTGTTTGCTTACTTTTTATATACTGGCAACTGCATACTCAGAGCAGAAGCAAGCAGTTTTATTGGAATTAAAATAGTCAATCTGGGAGCGGTGGATGAGGAAGAGATGAACGTTTATACAGATGTGAGGAATGTGGAGGAGATATAGGTTGCATTATTCTTGCTTAGCAAATGCAATAATAATAATGGAAATGCTTAATACAGATAGAAAAAATAAGAAGTTTATTCCATGCCTTCTAATTAACTAATTTTGTACTTAAACTTGAGAGGGAAAGTGTAGCTCCCAAAAGAGCACCTTTTTTAATTTTTGTTTGTTTTTAATTTCCATCAGACTCTTATTTTTCTTCCCAGGAAATTTTACGGTTCTAAAACTAAAGCTCCTGTGCTGTTCAAAGAATTACAGGACATTTAATGTTGGAATACACCACTGGAGGTGGGCTAGTCCAAAACTCCCATTCAAAACTGGAACAACTAGAACAGCTTACTCTGGTTAGATTTTGAATACCCCCAGTCTCTCAGGGCAGCTTTTTCAAATGTTTGATCAACCTCACAGGGAAAAAAGGAAATGCCTTTTATTTCATGTGGCACCACTGGCTCCATCCTTTACTACCTTCCCATCAAGTATTTATACACATTGATCAGATTCTCCCTTAGCCTTCTCTGCTCCAGGCCAAAAAGTCACCCCTCTCTCAACCTTGTACTAAAGATGCTCCAATCTCTCAATCATTCTTTAGGTCCTTTGCTGGAGTCACTACAGTATATCCACAACTCTTCTGCACTGGGTAGCTCAAAACTGGAACCAACACTCCAGATGTGATCTCACCAGTGCTGAATAGAGGTGAAGGATCAATAAAATAACCAGGCTCCAAGTAGAGAAAACTAAGAAACCTAGACTATACTTCCATGAGGGTATCCCTAGACAGGCTGAAGGGTAAAATCAGAATAACATAATTGTATATAATTCATCATCATGGATTGCAGTTCAGGGGCAGCTCACAGGTCTGTAATCAGGAAAGAATTGTATAAAACAAGTGCATCCTGCATTCTACCTGATCAGTTAAAGTATACAACAGAAAGAGATTTATTTTGATCTGCAGTAGCCTGCAGCATGACTTGAGTTTATCATCTCTGGGTACAGTTTCCCAGAGTTTACCTTTATGAATGTATGCCACCTTAAGATAACTGCTAACCAGCAGTGAAATTATTCATCTTTTAGAAGCTGTCAGATTTGG
The DNA here is from genome assembly GCA_023055505.1 of Callipepla californica brunnescens. Lineage (NCBI taxonomy): Eukaryota > Metazoa > Chordata > Aves > Galliformes > Odontophoridae > Callipepla > Callipepla californica. The sequence goes on along the minus strand of JALIRH010000001.1, from coordinate 90,736,180 downwards.
TCCTCAGGATGCAAGGGATTAATCCAGCATCAGTAAGTTGGAGTTGATGGTGGTGGTTTCTAAGAAAGTGAAATTGATTAGGCAAAAATGGGGGTGATGATTCATATCTGGTCCAAACACATTTTGTACTGCCTTAGTGATTCAGCAATGCTCAGGCTTGTTATTAATGTGTATTAAACCATTATCCTAACTACATCAGTGTCACCAACCAGTGGGAAAAACAGGTTTATTGGAGCTCCAGAGACTAAAATAATGGTTATTCCTACTAGATACTTCTCATTAGGTTTAGCACCTTGCTCCACTTAAGATTTTTTCATATGTACTCTTTTGTACTATGCTACAGATTAATTCATCATGTTGAGGGAGAGATAATACTTTCACTCATAGAATGGATAATAGAAAAAAAAAAAGCTTTGAAAGAAAAGGCTTAATCCAACACTGAGCAACTATGTAGTCAATACAGAGAGGATCCATATTGCTTCTTTTCTTTTAATGAAGCACTCTACTCGGCTGTAATTTCCGACTCATGGTATCCTGTTACTAAAATTTTTACAAACAGCTCAGGAGGAGTGGGGAAGGAGGGACACAGTTCCCCTTAATTGTAAGTAACTTATGTCAGTGAAGTTAACTCCACATTTCTGAATGTTTTTGGCCTTCAGGTGGTAGAATTAAAACCCAAAATCAATTTTTCTGCAGCAAGTCAAAGTCATGCATTCAAACCTTGCAGTCAGCACCTGCATTTTAAAAATTAGCAGATAACCTGAGATAGTAACAGCTTGCGTGTCTTATATCCAGACTTCACTGAGTGGGCTTTTTTATTATCATTTCAAGCAGGCTATTTTATTTTATGAAATAGGAATTCAATACAGAAGCTACTAACAGGTGTTGGCACACATGCATGCATACATGCACTTAGCAAACTACGCATACTACATACAAATTTCTGTCATTTAAAGTTGAAGCAGAAATGAACACCAAAAGGGATGCCTCTCAATAATAATTAGCTAATACTGAACATGCCAGGCTTTCTCAGAACTTGCTCGCGTGTAATTCTCCACTACTTCAAATGAGTGCAAGGTCAGTTATTTCCCTTTACTTTTTTTGTGCACACCTATTCTTTAAGACAGAAGAATAGGTTTTCAGGGGACCATTTAACAGATTCATATTTGAGGAATCAAGTGTTTTCAAGGCAGAATGGTTGACGGGTTCAATTTCCATTTCAAATTCAAAGTCAACTTCATTCTTATTAAGTAAGTATTGACTTTCTGCAGAGAAATGTCAATTTTGTCAGAATGCTTCTGACAAAAGGAAAGAAATTGAGAGCAGAAGAGAGGCTGTATGAAAGAAGATAAAATACTCAGTTTCTCCTTTTTCTCTGAAGAGGAATACATTTTTTGTCATTCTGAGCTTGATGTCCAAGAATCTCTTCTAAGCAAAGACTGTGAAAATAAATACTAAAATTTTGGACATTTTTCCTATCTGTATAAGTTTGCTGCTGGTAACATACTTCAAGCTTCTATGACTGTTATAAATATTTGGACCCATAAATGCTTTCTGAGATTTAGGGATTGGTCTTAAACCTTTTCTTCAGGAACATAATGCCCAGAGGATATTTTGTTTTCTTGTTTAATACTGGATGAAGAGTTCATCACTGTAAAGTACTGAGGACGGAGTATGTAATGCTATAATGGGGTGGAAAGTACCATAATAACAGCAGAATGGCAAAGTTCTTGACTATAGCACATGAGAACAAGCTCAAATACAGCAGCCAGAGAAATGAACGAATGGTGCTACTTGCCTTTAGAAGGCCACAGATGGGCAGAAATCTCCAGCAAGAGATGCTTTTGTTTTCACTGCCAACACTTGAACTCTAGGAACAGTTGGGCCCTGGACCCCTTCCAGTTACTCAGGTACATTTCATGCACCTGAGCTCCCATGGGTTGGCCCTGCTTTCTCATCGTGACTCAGCATTTCTGCTAAAGAGAGAAAGAACCAGTAAGATTATTGGGTTTGATCGTGGAGAAAAATTGTCCTAGAACTTATGCCTTGTATTGGGCAGATTCCTCATTGGCCCCATCTTTTTTTTTTTGAAGGAGACCCTACTGAGAGCTAGAGATTATTCCAGATAATTTCCAGAACTCTCTTTCTACCTAATTGCTTTCTATGATGATATAAGTGAAAATAGATCTAGCCAGTAGCATACTTGCTTTAACATCCTGGCTCCATAACAAGGTAAATTTTGGACGTGCTTCACTGTGTTTTCTTCCTTAAAACAGAACTAAAACTTTCTTTACTAAAAGATTTTTCTCCTGAATGTCACCACAATTTTTCTATCTAAAAAATATGACAAATCACTTTCCCAGTGGCCATGGCTACATGTTGTTTGTAATCATGGTCAGCAGCAAAGTTAAAAGACCAGAAAAATGCAAACTGTCACTTCATCCTCACCAGAGGGCTTTATGAATGGACTGATATGAATGTTGTTAGCTTTCCAGCTACAAGACATTTTAAATGATGGATGAACAAAAGCATCATCTGTGCAAACACTGGGATGTTTGAACCCAGAGGAAGGTTTGATAATTAGTCATGCAGAATATTAGTAACACCCTTTGGTCATATTCCAAGTTCCTCCTGGATTACAACACAATGTCACAAATCATCAGCTGCTGTGACCCGTATTTTTACAGAGGCAAAGTTTCCTGGTGATAGTTCTGATCCTTGGAATAATATTTATAATCTGCTTTCTCCCTCAAACCTGATGGTATACAGTGATAATTTCATTCAGCAAAAAGCATTTTCTTCTTATGTTTCTGGATAAAATGAATGTTGTTTTATTTTTCTCTTCCATTTCTAATGCCATCATCCCTGCAGAACTAATTTGTTCAGTATCAGACAGCTGGATATTTTTCTACTATTTATATTATCAGCCTACCTATTTAATTGTGACTTAATACACAGATTCATTTCTGTTATACCTTCAAATGAATACTTGGATGCACTTTCCAGCCCCACTGTGGGCCCTAGGCTACATGGAGGGAGGTAAATGAGTGTAGGATTTGAAAGCAATGGGTTTTTTTCTGCAGTCATTCTGAAGGAAGCATTTGCTGAGAGGGAAGGTGTTTGACTGATACTGTGCATGGAAGAAACAGCATAGTTTAGTTTACAGGCTCCAGGAGTGTTTGTAGAACAAGCACATGGCTAAAAATGACCTTTCCGTCAGTAAGCTCAACAAATTTGATCTAAAAATCATTGGGATATAGCAAATAGGGAATTTTATGCTACTATTTTCTGCAAAAGCACTTTCAAAGAAGTGCTGCGCTTTAAATCATTCAGTTTCAAATAGCATTGGACAGTTGGAGACAGAGATTATGTAAAAAACAGTAAAAAAAAAAATAAATCATCTCTTCAGTTTTAAGGTTCTCTAGCAACTAACAGATTTCGCAGTTATTGTCATTGAAAGCAAAAACGCATATGTCGTTAAAGATATTGATATAGTACTGTAAATTACTCCAGAAATTCATAATCTCCCAATATTATACCTTTAAACTGGCTCATTGTGCACTTAGTATCAGTTCAATAAAATTAAAGGAAGAAGAAAAAAAAAACAGTCTGAGCAGACAGGTTTAAAATGGAACTCAGTCAAGCACACTTTCCTGGACAAATGAGACAAACTTCAATGTACACATAGCTGAAACCTCCTGTGATGAATTATTGGCTCTGTATGGCAAGACATGCTGGCTCTGACTTCAATTGTCTGCCTTAAAACACAAACCTCCTGCAGAAAAAAGATTATTTAGTTAGCTAAATAAAGTGCTTGTTGAAAATCCTAAGAAATCATTTGCGTGATAAATAAGGTTGCTTATTACCAAGCTACAATGATTATAGCTATTTTATGAAATTTTAATTACATTATGTGACTGCTCAAATATTGGTTTTGAACATTAATCAAGTTACTTGGGAAGCATTTTACGGAAGGGAAAATAAAAATGAAATGGTTTATTTACTTATCCCAATGTATTAAAAACAAAATTCAGCAGGGAAATCATGAAAAAGCCATCAGGAAGAAAGCACTGCCTTAGAGTGCTCATAGTCAATAGAAGTCTGAAACAAATTTTCACTTGAATGATTCACCAGCATGGACTCAGTAGTATCTCCATGCTCCAGACAACACAGTATGCTTAAAAGGCTACGTGTATAATTTTAAAAGTAAGTTTATAGCCTGAAGCATTCATATGCTTTACATGTTCAGGAAGCCATAAGATATTCCCATGTTACTGGGTAAACACGATGTCTACCCATTTTGTTATTCAAAACATAAAGCTATTTATGTGCTCTGAAAAGTCAATACAAATTCTTGTTCAGAAAGATGGGAGAAAGAGTAGGCAGTAAGGAGAGGTGAATATAAGTCTGCATTAACTAGACAAAAACAGATTGACACTGAACTGATGTGACAGGTCTCATGTTTTGCCACTGCATATGTTTCCTGTCTCTGTGATTTATTTCCTGTGGTAAATTGCACAGGACAGAGATGTCACCAGAAGTCTGCTGCATTATTTCATTTTATGTTTTTATTAGCCTTCAGAAACATTCCAGGTTTGTATTAACACTGCTGACTCGAACAGCAGTTTCTGGGCTCTAGCTGTGCATAGGGTTTTACTATGTACGGATCAGCACTGGCTGTGGCAAAAGCCTCCTGATGGCAATTCATCGTTTATGTCCATTGTTGTACTCTGTAAGACCCTTTAAAATGAGATAAACGAGCTCATATCTCCCTTACTGCGTGACAAAAGAGAACAGTAATTACAACTTAGCTCTGCTTTTTTCATATCCACAAATCAAGAGATGTGGGGAAAAAATGGAGGCTTCTCCCTTCCTTATCTCCCTCACAGAAGACAACAGAAGGTCCTGAAGATTTCCACTCACTTAGTCCTGCTGCTGGCCCAGGAGGTACAGGGAAAGGACGAAAATGAAACACCAAATGATGCTTTGTATTTCTGTCCAGCTGTATGAAAGAAAATATATGCCTTGCATCTTGATGATGGTACACATGGTATTCACTCATGAAAAGCTCAGAAACCTATTGCTTTACTCAGTTCATACCATATCCTTGGACATCCTTGGACATCATTCTAGAAATTCTCCAATATGATATTGTTTGTACTAAAGAGGAGGGCTGCCACTAAGTATAGACAGGAATGTGGTTAGTCAGTTTACAATCTTATTGTGATTTGACACTTAAAAATTAGGGTTATAGCTTTACTGTGTATCTGGCTAAGTTGACAAAAAGTTGAGTGTAAGTCACCAAAAGTGATGAGAAAAATAGCAATAAGGAAAGCATCAAAATTTTCTTGTATGATGACTTCTTAATTTTAAGCATATCAAAACTATTTCTTAAGACACATCTGTAGTTTTCTTTCAAACTTGTTGATATTTGTTTGAAAATAACATGTTTTAATGAATAAGTTCAAGCACTACATTGACTTCTTAGCAATGAGAATTTCTTGATCTTTTTTTAGATTTAATTCTGCGTTCTTCACAAAACTATTTTATTTTTATTGTAAAAATACACCTTCTGCAGATAAAATATTTGAATTTATTAATACTAATGATATCTAATATCTGGTCAGATTTGTGGTATTTGCTTTCCTTTTAGACGACACAAAATATCTTGAAAGAGAAAAATAAAGTAGAACAGCTTAGAGATAGGATGGTCAGAATCTGAACTGTTTTTAAATTTTTTTTTCATTGAAGGATAAAGTAGCAAGAAAAGCGAAGGATAATGTAGTGTGATTTAAACTACTATGGAACGTGATTAACCCTTGCTACTTAATCTCATTCCAAATCCTGTCTGTTTATGTAAATCAAAATTTTGTTTAGATCATTTTGAAAATATTGTCCAATGTTGCATTTTCATAAAATGCCAGCTGAGATATTCTCTTCTGTTAAAGACATCAGTGTGAAGGACTGGACATTTCTATTAGTGCATTATGTTGATTTTTTAATCATTTCTGTTCTTGTTTGTTTTAGACTGAATTGTTTACTATATGTTCATTGATCAAATTCTCAATACTTGATAACATCCAAAAGTCTGGTTCCAAGAGTTGAAAAGGTTTTGAACTTGTATGTGTATGTTACATTTTTACCTACCTGTTTAACCAAAATTGTGTGGTAAATATGGTAAAACTTACAGGGAACATAGTAAAATTGATTTGTCAGAGACTGCTTAGGACTGTGCACTGTTTCAGAACTCCTGAAGGTAGCATTAGCCAGGGCAGTTGTTCCATAACATTTCACCTGGGCATATCTTAAATTAACTTTGAATAGTGGAAAATTGAGGGAAAAGAAAGAGATTCAAGGAAAATTATTTTTTCAGTGCAAAAGCCATTCAGGCCCAAGGATACCTATATTTCTGTCTTTTGAACTTTTCTTATTTAAGCTTAATAAGAATTGATAAAGGATATTTGATGTTGCAATAATTATGTAATTATTTTGGTTTTGTAATACTTCTCATTCTAAACAATTCCTTGAAACATCAGTCATCCACTAAGGGACTGGAGATGACTGCTGTATAGCAATGAAGCTGGACAGAAAATAGCTTTTTGTCACATCAAAGTTTCAGGATTTAAAAAACTGTTTCCCCAGTTTTTTTCTCATCTGGTTAGGGACCACCACACTCACGTGGATGGAAAAGTTTCTTCTTGATTCTTATTATGCATACATCATCCTAACTCATCCTCATTTCTTTTCCAGCTGCTGTTGTGCAGCAGTTTTCCCCTTTCTTGAATCTGCTCTCCCAGAGGCACATCCTGTGTTGCTCACAGGTCGGCTCTGACATGCAGCATCTGCTGGACTCTGCCCACAGAGGCCACCCCTGCAGCCTCCTGCCACCAAAACCTTGCCCCATATGCCTGATGCAGCTTTCTCTAGTTGTCTTGCTGCATGTATTAACTAGAGAGGAAAAAAAAAAAAATGAAAGAGACTTGGTTGGATCACCAACCAAGTTTCTTGATACAAAACCTAATCTTTGATTTGAAAATATTCTTACTAAAACCAGTTAACCAGTGTGGTGGGTTGACCTTAGCAAGCAGCTAAGCACCCAGCATAGCCAATCACTCCCACACCTCCCTCACTTCCCCAGCAGGATGATGTAGACAACTCAAAGGGCAAAAGCCAGAAGAATTTTGGATCACAACAAAGATGATTTAATAAGTCAAGGAAAGAGCTAGCCTCTGGGCAATATCTACTTTGCAAGATAAAACTCCTCAAGTAATTATTTCATATGGAATATCCCTCGGATCACTTGTACTGGCTGCGTCCCCTTCCTGATTGTTGCCCACCCCCAGCCTACTTACTGCAAGGGCAGAATGAGAAAAAGACAAATCTCAGTGTGCAAGCACTGTTCAGCAATAGCTAGAATGTTATGTTATGTTATCAGCACTGATTTAGCCTCACCTCCAGAATGTAGCATGGTACAAACTGCTGTGGGGAAAATTAACTCCATCCGAGCCATTCCCTGCAAAATCAATTAAAGCAAGAGACCTCAGTTTTGATAATTCATTATTTTCTAATGGGAAAACTGTTTTGATGGGAAAAAAAATCCCAAGAAGCTGCATACTAATAATCAGTTCTAAAATTTTCTTGTATGGGAGCATATACTTTGGTTTCCATCCAAGGAAACAATACAAAGTGCTTGGTTACTCATTTATTTAATTTGAAATGACAAGATTGTTCAACTGCCTCACTTCAGAACATTGCTTGTATTGTATGCTCAATAAATGAGCATGAAACTAAGGGAAGAAAGAAAGAACAGACAAAACTAAAGCATTATATGTTTAGAAAGACATTTAAATTAATGTTGCTGAACTTATCAGAGTATTTATTTCCTGTCCCTATGCTATTTTTTCCTATATTCCTCTCTGTATAATTCAAGGGTCCCGCACTCAGTATGATCAGGATGCTTTTTTAGTGGATGTATTATGGAAAAAAATATTTTTAAAGAAAACAATATTGAAGCACAAACTAAGAATTCTAAATTCCTAAATAGCTCTGGGAGGTTTCAATTGTAAAATCTATACGTTAAAAATAATCATAAAATCGTTTGTGTTGCAAGGACCATTAAATGCCACCCATTTCAACCCCCTGTAGTTAATGGGGAGATCCACAGCTAGATCAAGTTGCTAAGAGTCCCGTCCAGCCTGATTTTGAATGTCTCCAGGGACAGGGCTTCCACCACCTCTCTGCACAACCAGTTCCAATGCCTCAATACCCACATTCTAAAAAATGTCTTCTTAATATTCAGTCTGAAATAATAATCATATCTACTCATGAAACTTGAAATGGCATTTCCAAATTGGACTTGGATGTAGGAGAATATGTGTCACAATACCTAAACTAGAATTAAAATTTAAGGAGCTATAGAAATAGCCAGATAGCTGCTCTTTTGGCTGTGTTAAGGGATTTGGAATCTGATAGAGTTGCGCTCTTGTAAGCCTACATGAAGCAGAATCACATTACATAGAATATATAAGTGATGCAGAATCAATACCAAAACAGAGATGGTTTTCTGTCCTCCTTAATTTAAAATCTGGTCTTTTTTTTTTTTTTTTCCTCACAAATAGTTTCAGTGTGGATCTACCTTCTTTTTCTCTTCCCTTAACCTGGAATTTTCCATGTTTTTCTTGTTCATTGGAGCCCCATGCACTGCACATTCACCCTTGTGCATTTGCTAAAGGACACAGCTCCTCTTAGTTACTCAGATACTTAAATTACAGAGGATCTTTCTATGGCACTGTCAAATTCCTCTCCTAATACAAGAAAATATTCTTACCTATATCCATTGTCTCTTTTGTTTTCCCCTCAAGTCTAATGTAATTCTTTGTTTGTTTGCCTTCCTCTGGGTTTTGAATAAATTCTCCAAATATTTCCAAATACCTTGGTAAGGTCTTAGTCCAATTTAAATTACATAGAATATAAGCATTTGGTATTTTAAGATGTTTTATAAATGATATTCCCTTTTAAACTATTTTTAGAGTGATGTCTCTGATAAGGGAGAACTTTGAAGCATGGTGACTTACTTCATAGGCTAGGTTATTGTCATTAGGTTAAGAAGAACTACTGATGCAATAATAAAACAACAGAAATTAAAACTTTCAGTACTTCTATTATAGTCACATAAACTGACAATCTGAATTGATGCTTAAATTCAGAGAGGATTCTTCTCTGTGATTTTCTGTCATTTGGTTTAGACATCTTAATATCACACAGATAAGACAACAGTGGAAATCTCCCTTTCTCCCCTGCATCACGTTTGGAGGGGCTCAGGTGCCTAAGTCAACATTTTGAATTCTGCTCCCGGAAACAACACATATCAGGTTTGCAAAGTGACATTGAAATCACTCTTTTTTCGTTTTCATCCTTAAGTAGTTTTCCTACTCTGAGGCATCCCTTCAAAGTTTTTTTTCAAGCTGGAGAGCCATTGTGTTTTCTCGAATCATTTTTTCAACTAAATTGCTCTTAACTTATTCTTGCTTATTCTGTGAAACTATCTCAACAAAAAGAAACACTGATGTAGTGTACCTAAAACATTTGCCTTTAAGAATACTGTAGTTGTAAATGAGCAAATTCTAGGGGAGAAAACAATGGTATCTAAGAAAGTAGAGAGGGGGAAGGACAGAGAGAAGTAAGTAAAATTCAGGTTAAAATAGCTGTTATCCTGTTTTATAAATCCTACCCTAATTGTGTTTCTTGATAATTATATATTTGCACCTTGCAAAAAGACAAGATATGAGGTTGTATTTCAGAGATTAGAATAATTCCTGTGTTCCTGAATTGAGTAGGACACTTCAAGGGCATAGAAACCAGAGCTCAGTTTTGAAGCTATCTATCCAGAGATTACATAGGTTGCTCTGAAAGTCATTCCTTCCATTTAAAGAAACACGTGCACACACATAAATATACATATATATGCTTGTAATATAAAGTAAAATATAAAATAATGCTATTTGAATGCTATTGTATAAGTCCATGATCCATGAGATCAGCAAGTGCCTGGTTTGCATTGTATTGATTGTTTTTAGGTACAAGGGAATGCTTTACAAACCCTTGAAAAAAATAAGAATATATTGGGTGGAGAAAAAAGATTGACAACTCTTAAAGCTAGCCCTATAGGGAAAGAAATACTGGTGACATATAAGACACTGGGAAAAGGAAAGAAGTCTACATTTCAAGTTAAAAAATATTCTGTTTTATTTTCTAACTGTGATCTGGATTTTAAGCATTTATTCATAGTAATGATTTGGTCCCTACAATAATGTACAAAGGAGAGCTGAAGAGCTATTTACAAATATTCAAAATTGTCATAAATACCAGTTGAGATAGTTGCAATGGATTTGGTCCTACAGATGAACTGCTTGTATATTTTTCAGGTGGCAAGAGTTTATAAGGAGCATTTTATTCTTTATAATCTGCTTTAACAAAACAAAGAAGAGTAAGAAAAAAAGAAAAGAAGATAAATCAGTGTTGCTGAAACCTAAAGGGATATCTCTGTTGGTATTTAGATTAGCAAGCAGTGGTTATCTATACTAAAATTTTATAATGGAAAGTTTGGAAAAACTAATTTTGTATTTACCATGAATGAAGAAAGTAAAAACAATAATGGAAATGATAGATTATGATAAAGCAAGGGGGGAAAAAAGACCATTATGCCTGAGCACATTGTAAAGATTCATCTTTAATCCTACAAATTAGATAGAGTCTTGCTAGTTATTGCATAACTTTACGTCAAGAAAATTGGCAATGAGTTGAACAAAGTCTTAGTTGTTTTTTTTTTTTATTTTGAAGTACCTTTCAAATATGTCCTCAAGGTGAATTCTTATGGTTTCAAATGGCTTTTTAAATTTATTTGCATGAGCTAATGAAAAATCAAGCAGCTACCAGCTCAATACATTGTCAGACTAGCAGATGATCCCAACAGCCCTTCTTTGCTGACTCTCCACAGTGGTAGCTGTTCTTCTCGTGTAACAGAAAGAAAAAAATACACTGTTCATTCAATCTAACAGAAATGGAGCTTTGTTTGTTTAAGTTCTGTACTTAACATGGGAAGTATTTATTCTTTGTAACCTAGTCAGAAAGAACAAGCAGCACTGGTAATTAAGTGTAATCTTCCCTTTAATTGTGTAACTTGTCACTCTTCTAGTAGTCAGATTTTTAAGCCAGTGGCACTCCCTGATCTTCAAGGACAGCATTAAAGCTTAGCAATTAAAATAATTCCCTCACATTCAATTAATTTGTTGAAAGGACATTTATTTTCCATAAAAGAATTACAATTGTTTAGAAAACACAGCTGCTTTTAAGTTGAGCCCCTTTATTATACATGGTCTTGCTTTGAATACGTGCTGTCACTTACTGTATCTCTGCTGAAAGCAGTTTAATTAATATTATATTTATTTTCTGAAGAAAACATTAAACTAGAGGAACAAACCCCTTAAAAGCATTGCTCAGTTTTATGTAGCATGTCATAGAAGGACAATGCCAGACCGTCTATCAGTCCTATCAACACTACTGGATAAAACCATTGTAGGCAAGCATTCAGTCTTTAGAAGAATCACTTTGGCAGATACTGAATGGAGCTGCTGACATTTTGCTCAGAAATTCAGTCTGATCACATAGTACAAGGAGTCTGAAGATTAGATCATTTGTGGCTTCCTTTTACTGTGATTCAGCTTCAACAGCATGTTTAATTCCACATTGCTTGTTATTTCAATTCTTTTTTTTGGCTTCTTTTACTGATAATCTACTGATAAATCCATGCAGATTTAAAACAATAATCACTTCAGCAAGCTGTAAGTTATTTGATTATTGAGGAAACAAATATTTAACAGAATCTTGGGTTATACAGGAGCAACATGTTTATACCTTATTCTAAAATAAGATTTACAATGAAGATAAAAGGATAGTATTTTACGACATAGAATTTCTGCAGAAATCAAAGTGTTTTTGCAGATTTTTCCCACAGTAAGGGCTTTCTTTACTTTGTTTCCCTACCTACCCATTTTTTCTGTTACAGACTCCTTAATTTTTCTTCTGTCAAAACTCACTCATTCTTATAGCTCATTTCAGGGATGTATTCAGTATTTATACCTACATTTCTTATTGTGTGTTACATTTAAATGTATTTTCTATAAATTCAGAAAGTCTGTAAAGGTTTGTTCACTTTATTTACATTCTTGTCTGGACAGTCTTCCTACTTTTTGCAGGGCTTATGTTTATTATTATTTATGTTTGAAGTGGATATTGAACAAATAAAAATACATGAACAGACTTCCAAAGATGTCAAGCAGTCAAAGTTTCTATTGCCTTCAACAGATGCTTTGTGAAGCATCTTAAGAATGTGTGAATAGAGTCCTAGTTGAAGATGTGTGTTTCAGTACAAATTATTTAAAATTTCATGACTATACAGTTGTCATGTCTGAATGTTAAGAGGCACTTTCTGAAGCTGGATGACGTAGTAGATGCCTTCTGCAGCTCTGGTAACTTCTAGAATTGGAATGGCGTTTTATTTGTGTTAAGCTGGAAGCTGGATGGCTTTTTACAGGGTACGTGTAAAATAAGTTACAGTTATTGATAGACCTATCCTCGACATCTTTTTTTTTTTTTTGTTCTTGTTGTTTCTTTCCATTTTGTGGCAGCCCTTGACAACTAAAATTGGTTTTACTTCATCCATTCTTCATATCAGAGAAATAAAATAGCAAGTACTGACATGTCTAAGACAAGTTATATCTATGTGATATCACTTCTTTTTCATTTTGCTCTGTTGCCTTGTTTTTATTCCACACTCATCCTCACTCCGAATGAAGGGATACACTTAATGTGATAGCTCTGCTGAATACATTCAGGATGTTCAGTTCCATCATCATTATGCCCTATCTACCTTGAATGAGAAAGCATGTTTGAAAACATGATTTGAACTACACTTTAAAATATATTTTTCTAAATATATTTCCTATCCAGTTTCTTGCTTTAATGCTGCCCATTCATGGATTTTGTCTTTTATATGCCTATTTTTCAAGTAAATTGTGAAAGTAGTTGCCTATTGATAAAGTCAAGTTGTTTTCTTACATCGTATCCCTGGATATTTCTTTGCTCTTCCTACAATTTCTGAGGTTGAATTTTGAGAACAGAGGGATGAGTAAACACATTTTTGAGACAGAGATACAGACAGTGAGAGTGAGAAAGAGAGACCACAAAAATCTACTATCCATTATACTAGAGTTATATATTCCAGCTAAATTTCCCACCAGTGAAGACCTTTCTCTTTTATACATCTGCCACCATTAGGATCTCTTTGCAGAGAATTCACTAAGAATAAGTGAGGCTTTGATAACTATTTAGGAAAAGGCTTACATGTGGATTTTGCCATTTGATTCTACTGCATGTACTTATAGTATCTTATTCAAAGTGATTGTTTTATCTTTTTCATTTATTGACATGCAAAATCATATGCTGTCTTCTCAAAATTTAGTTTTAGTGTCAATCATTAGAAATCAATCTCTGTGTTAAAAAAAATGGTGGTATTATACTCCATTATACTTACATCAATCAATCATGTAATATCATAATATTATTGTATCTGGCAGAGTGCACAGACTAGAAAAACTAACATTATTCATCAGAAGTATCTTAAAGGATGTTGTTTAAGTCATATGTTTGAGACAAAGAATGACATATAGTAGGAAGGTTCCTTCGCAATGAGTTTTTCTTGCAATAAGGTTGAGCTTTTTGTTGTAATCTCATGTGGCCATGTATGTTTATATTTCATTTTACACTCAAGTGAAGGCTAGTTTAATTTTTCTGCTTCAGTATCAGAGAATCATTTGAATTCTAGAAAATGAATAACAAAAAAGGCAGAGGTTTTAGGAAATTTAAACAGAAAAGGGTAGCATTCATTTCCTGCTTGTATGGGAACATAATTAGAGAAATATAGTTGATTTTTAAGCAAAATTTAGTGATCCCTGGTGTTACACATACTTAATCTTTTTGCTAAATATAAGCAAAGCTGTTAAATAAAATAATGATTACTATTATATAACTAGTAGACCACTCGTCTTGGGATTTTTACTGTTGGATGAACTTCTTTTGACTTTACAGTGTATTTTCTAAGTCTGCATTTTACCTTCCAAAGGAAAGCTGAAGAATGAACTTCCAATGTAAATGTTAGTGAAGCAGAGTAGATGCCTGCCTGATTCTGGGAAGCCATACCAGCAACCAGTTCTCCCATTTTACCTCTTCAATAGTTTTCATTTCGTTGTTGCTGTTTTTACTACTTGGAATACAACTTGCTCTTTCTGCTTTATTTCACATTTTTTTGGAAAACATAGTTGACTTTTTTTCAATTAATTTATTGTAATATTTACTTTAGAAAATATGTTATGTGTACCTTCTTGTCACGCACAAATTATACCAATCAAAATCGATGGTTTATGGACATTTAATTTTGGCAAGCAAAAATTCTTTTCTTTTAAACTTTTTTTTTTAGTTTGCTGGAGAGCTTGTGGGAAGGCAAAGTTATGCATGATGCCTGTACTTGCTAAAAACACTTTGAAAGAAATGATAGCAATCTTCTTTTTTTTTTTTTTTTTTTTGGTTTTCTGCAAGCACCAGGTGTGAGTGGCATCATGTAATGAAAAACATATTCCATATTTTCACATGTCATGAGCTTCCATGATATGAAATTCAAGTAGTATCATCTGTGGTTTTAGATGGTGATAGGAATTGACAGAAGAAATTTTGTACTTGCTAAGGATATAAGCTATGGGAGTTACAGGAATGTTAAAGATGTATACAAATTCACACAGTGTATATATGTGTATGTGTGTGTTTTTTCTTATGTGCTGATCCATTTTTTGCTTAGAAAGATATGTATTTGCTTTTGGATCATCTCCCTTAAACAGATGGTATCTTTGTGATTGTTGTGACACTTCATTGTTGCTGCTGGCTGATGACTCATCAAAGGAAAATCCCAGTACACTCAGTAGGAGAAAATAAGGCTGTTTGGTGTTCTTTGCTACATCTCATTTTCTAAGAGAATTTCAACAGATGTGACAATTTTGCTGAAATGTTGTCAAAACAATAGCAACAAGTTGACAAATCAAATCTGGCTCGTGTTCAGTCCCCTGGTATTGTACCAGTTCAACTGCAATAGCAAGGGAATTTATTCAGTGTCATCCTTGACAACTTGATCATTCTAGATGGCATATTATAATTTTTTTGTCCTTTCCCACGCCTTGCTATTTGTGTTGTATGTTATTCTTTCCAGTATTTTTAACAATTATTTCCAAAGGTAGTATAGTGGGCCCTGATTCTCAACAGATTTTAAAAAAATAAAGACAATCGTAAGTACAGGAATTAGGATTCTGAGGTCAAAATATGATCAAAACTAAGTTTTTAGAGAGAAAGGTCCTATTTTGTGCTATTTTGCAATATAAAATTGGGAATAGGAGTACAAATACTGCATAACACTGGAGTCTCATATATGTGAAATGCCAGAGTGTTTGACTGCATCTGATGAAATGTGATAAATAGGTTTTTTGAGGGATGTTATTTTGCTCACTCAACAAAATAGTCCTGTGAATCCAGAATGGGATTTTTTTTATGAAATATGTTCCTCTCTGTTGAATAAAATTGATGTTGACAAAGATTTTGTTTGAATGACAAAAGAAAAATGGAAGAGAAGGAATCCAAAAGGATGTTCCTGAAAACAAGAAGACCAAAACCTCCCTCCCATTGCCTGAAATAGTATGCTTCTAACATATTCACTTATTCACTGCATTTTCTGTTGACTTCTCATCTTTGCACCTGGTTTTGTTGTTGTTGTTTGGTGAGTTTTGGTTTGTTTGTTTGTTTGTTTCTTGCAACGAATGATGGAGGGGACTTCTGTCCAATGGATGGAGTATCACGGGTTGCGTGGGAGTTTGTTTAACATGGAACATTAAATAGTTGTTAGACAGAGGCCAAAAATACTTATTTCATAAATTGATGGTCATTCAGAATTGGATTTTGAACTTTTCAGATTTCATCTCTTGATTTCTCAGGGATCTCCTTATTATCTTCCAGGGTTGGTTACTGTGTTGAGTACTGCAGAACCAGAGATGCACTGTGGGAATATGCAAATTCACAGCATAATGTGATTAAATGAGTGACATTATCTAAACCAATCAAAATTCTTCCTTCATGTACAGCCTGATTTTCAGAGTATGTTGACTGATTCACCATTTTATAAAAATGAACACTGAATGCAAATGCAAAATTTTAAAGCGAACAGTAATTGATGCTGGCAAATCTGAATGAGGGAGACAGTATGCTTGGAAGAGCGTCATGTGAATTGTAATGTCAGTGTTCTGCATTTGGATGACATACACAGAGAATGTAAAGAAAATGTGGGCAGGTAGAAAATTTGACCATCCTCACCAAGAGTGAAAAGAGATGTAATTTTTTAAAATAGGTTACATACTTTCTGTAAACAAATAGAAAGCTAGTCCTCACAACTGACAACTTATTACTTTGTAGTAATAAACTTTGTAGTAGTCTTTTATGTGCAAAATGCTAATGAAGAGTTTAACCATATCAGTGACTTATCTTTCTACAGCACACTGGGTAACATCAAATATATCATTTACAATGGTCTGGCATCTCTAAATGTCATTACAGTGTACTATTTTCTACATAAAATCTTCTGGAAAACTGATGTCATGATCATGATCATGGCTGTTTTACGATGACAGCTGCTCAGGGTATCATACTATCATGTACATGAAGAAGAAGAATTGCATGGATTAAATCAGGAAAAATTAGAATCTGAAATAATTGCTTAGTATCTAAAATGATGTTTTTAACTCTTTACTTATTCAGTCGCTTCCCCTGGAAGTGGGAATGGATAAAAAAAAAAGAAATAGAAAAAGAAAGAAAAAAAGAAAATAAAGGAAACGGAAGGGAAGGGAAGGAAAAAGAACCTAGAAAGTTGGAGCTAAAATTCTAAATTCAAGTCAACTTAGACCTTTAACACAGCCCCAGATGGCACTCTGTGTGGCATTGTGCCCTGTCTTTGAGTGTTTCCGAATGCTGAAGGAAGGAGCAAGCCCAGTACAGGAGTTTTGTTCTGTTCATGCCATCATTCACCACCGACATTTTGGAGAGTCTAGAGACAGCCTTGTGCTGATGAAATCAGGGCCTTTAATAAAATTTTCATAAGTGTTCCAGTGGCAAGAAGCTTAATCTATCAAAACTGAACAGGCTGTAGACTTCTAAATTACTTTGAGCCAGAAGAGTTAACCTCCTGAATGGCTTTGTAAATTTTATCACTGGAAACTTTCAAACATTTTCTTCTTCTCTTTTTCCTCATCACCTTTGTCCATTTAGACAGAGAGATTACATGCAAGCCATTAACAGCATTTTAATAGGAACTGTAATGAGGGGGTGAATGGACTATAACCTCATCTTTTGCAAAGAAGCATTTTCTTCATTCCAACCATCAGTTTGCACTTAGTTGAAAGTACCGCTGCATTAATTCTGTAAAATGCCCAAAGAAAAGACAATTAAACATGCCTGCAGGTTGTCACAGTGTTTGATAAAAAAACTTTTCTCTGTAGCAAAGGGTTCTATATTCTTCCACGGAAAATAAAGGTTTGTAGCATGAAAGGCATCTTCTTCCAGGTTGAGACAGAGCCCCTTCTTTTTCTTCCAAGTTTGGCATCACTTAGAGTTTAATTCCTTCTGCCCTTTCTCTCCCAGTGCAAATCATGACTTTTTAGCTGCCTAGACCATTCCTTCATTGCAGAAGAGCCGGATACTTCTCTAAATGCAGATTATGTTATTATGGATGCTTGGAATTAGTAGGGTATTTTCAAATTACATTTTTCCAAATAATTTCCCAGAGCTAGTAATTTGCAAATGGTCTCGCAGTTACATAATGTAACAGTGGTTTGCCTGTACATTGCTCTATGGTACTTTGCATAAAAAGTCATATAAAAAGAGTCTTGTATTAAATTTGATAGGTGCATTCTGGCTCAGAATAGTATATAATAATTTGCACAGTTAAAACCCATAGCATACATTTCATTATGTACAAGTATAGCTTATGCAGTGGTCAAAGCAATGGATCATGTCATTCTGAGAGCTTTAATCATACATTTTAACTATTTTTATTTTTTCTTGTTGAGAGAAAGGCTTGTATTAATTACTTTGACCCACAGAAACTGTTGTTTTGGTTTCATGAAACACAGAAGAATGTCTACATTGTTCTTCCTCTGGGAAAATAAATAATTTTAGCAATCTTTAAAGATCTACAGGAATTCATCATACATCATATATCAGTTTCCTTCTCTCCTCTTATTCCCTTTATTTTTCTTTTTCACCCTTTTATTTTGCTGTTTTTCTTTCCTTTTTGCTTTTTTCCTTTTTTTTTCCTTTTTTTTCTTTTTTTCCTTTTTCTTCTTTTTATTTTTTTTCATTTATTTCTTTTTTTTTTTCTTATTCTCTTCATTAGAAAACAACAGTTGCTCTCTCTACCTACATTTTAGGACTTCTTGAATGACACTTTTCTTATTCCGTTCTATTTTGTATCTTACTCAATAACATGATTGTTTAATTGAAAAGGCATATGATATGGCAGTAGATAAACTAGATAATTAAGTCAAATATGATCTGTTGAATTTCATTTGTATCAAAATAGAAATCTTTATAATAGAGATGATGTTCTGAGATAGTTCAAAATGCTTTTTTTCCCACATGTAAAAGTTAGAAGGAGGGAGGAGGAGTAAAGTAGATGGATCATGACCTCTCCTCCACAGGGTGCTGACTACGTGAAATTAGACATCTACCTTTGTTGGCTAATTCTTGAAGTGACTGTGATTGCTCAGAACAAAGCAAAATAGGTCAGAACACTGGTGACACTGAAGTAGAACTTTGATTTACTCCTGCATGACCTTTGGGCTCCAAGATAGCCCAGGGTCAATTCTCGATACTCAAGTCTGACCTTGAGTAGTTCCATCTTCTGCTGTTATATCTAAAACAAGGTTGCTCTGTTAATATAAAGTTTACATTAATAGATGTACCAAAGGGACATATTTGCCAAAGCCAGGGGCAACGAACTTACCTGCCTTTTTCATGTTCTTTACTAATCTGTATTTATGTAGTCAGTGCAGGCAAATCTCTGGAGACATACAGACTCATTTGCAGGAAAACTACACCAGCAACACTGTATGATTAGTAACTTTAAATCTCAAATCAGAACACTATAAAGAAATATAGATGGAGATGTGTTAATAGGAAAAATACAAAGTACAGTTTTGCACTTATTGAGAGACTGGAATAATGCAGCATGTTAAGACAGTATAGGCTACTTATTGCTGGACTTATTATTTTTTCTATTATTTTTTAACAACCTGTAATGTATGCTGGAGCCCTGCAGACATCATACTGAATGATAATCCCTGATCTTGTAAAACTTTAGAATTCATTTCAGCTGTTACTTTGTGAAAAAAGTGGAAGGAATTAGATGGAAACAGGTGGATTGCACCAGGATAGATTGGAATTTTAAGGAAAGAAGGAGTCTATATTTTTTTCCAGAACCTTCACTGCATACTGGTAGTCCTCCCCGGAAGCAAGAATAGTTTATAAGAACCTGCCTTTTGTACTGAATTTACTTCTGTGCACAAGACTATTCAGAAAACTGAAGAATGCATGTAAGTTTGCTGCAGACAGGTCCTTGAATGTGCTATAGCTATAGAGCATACCTAGAAGGTTATTCAGCTGAGATGGTAGTGCTACACCACCACCACTACTGGTCCCAGAGTTTGATTATCTGCTAACTTAAGTACCTTCGTGCTATGCTTCACTATTTACTTCAAGAATATGCCAACAACAGTCCAGGGGACAGCCAAATCAAAGAGGGTCTAAGCCTTCAGAATACACAATTCGTAAAAAAAAGACCTTTCCAGGAAGTATTAAAATTCAATTGCTTTAAAGCCAGTTACTAAATTCTGCTCTCCATGAGAAAGTATATTTTAGTTATAACCAGTTATGAGTTTTTGATCCAGTAAAGATCAAGTGGTCAATTCCTAATATATCTCCCTAAAGTGTTTTCTCTAAACTTCACAAACCTTTGCACATTATCTGGAACATGCTGTGAATTTTGCTGTTACTGTTCTTATTTTCTATTCTATTATTTCATCTACTATCAAAATATCTGTTTACTTTTCTGCTCTGTATTAAGCCAGCCTGTAGTTAATCTTGAAATCAAATAATTTATTTTTCCTTTCTCTTACATTACAAAGAAAGAAGCAGCAATTTAAAAACATATAAGGGAACTGGCCTACGTAAAGATGCCAGAATTACAATCTCTTTTATTCTGCGTGTGTCTCAGAGGAACAAGACTGATCATTTTCAGTCAATAATGACCTTGTTTGAGTGACCCGTACGACAAACTGCTGGGCTATTCAGAGCACCAGATTTCCATTTCTTCATCACTTCTTCTATTTTATTAACACTTCACAGCAGAAAGTGTCTAAGAGCTGCCTGTGAACCTCTCAGTGCAATAGATCCATAAAATCAAGACACCTGCAGGTGACATCACATCAGAGGAAACAGCTCATGCAGCACTCTATCAGTACCACCTCAGTTCCCGCCTGAGGACAAACACCAAGCAGAATGTGATACATTCCTGAAACCCTAGAAACAGTACACGACATGTAACAGCAGCCAGGAAGCAAGGCTAAACGGTGGTTAGAATGTATGGCTTCTGTGGGACTGACTGTGCAGTTAGTCTCAGGGTAAGGAGTAAGGATCTGGCCTTCTGTTGCTGTAACTGGTGAAACACAAGAATGCTGCTGGAACAGTATGCAAGCAGTTTTGTGTTGCAAGTCACATTTCAATAGAGGCATGAAGAAGTTGAGGGAACAAATTCGCAGGCTGTTTTTGTGCGTGTGTGTGCATGTGTTTTAATTTGAAATTGATACGAAGATAAGGAAGAAATGGAAAAAATATATTACATAGTTAAGTATAAAAAATTCTAAGATTTCTCATCTGGAAGCTCTTTCAAGGGCACACAGACTGGTGTCATAGTGGGTTAGGTGGGATAATTGGTAACAACGATCTGAAAGTTTTTCATAAAAATGCCTCATCTATATACAAGTAATATACTCTGTTTGACAGTATCACCTGACCTTGTTATGTCTTATTCATTCCTAATTAGAAATGAGGCATGCAGATGTGAAAGGTCATTACACTAGCTTCTATGACACCCGTCATAGCACATTTGTGTCACCTAGATTTTTATTAGAAATGCACTGAACAAGCCCAGCTCTCTCTGCCATATGTTTATTGCCATGTTCAAGGACCCGCAGGTAAAAAGAATATTTTGTCTACCCAGATGGTTATTGCCACATTTGTTTTTTTTAACTTCCATAGTGCTAATTGGTTCACACTAATGCCAGCATACAAAGATGCTATTTTTTGGTAATAATGATAACATTGATAGCAATTCCCTTGTAAACTGCAAAATTTTAGTACTTCCCTAGGCAAAAGCAATTATAAATTATCTTTAAATACTAATCTTTTGAGGGTACCTTTACTTAGGAGTGAAAGTTGTTGTCTTTTTTCCGTTTTCTTCTTATAGCTTTCTGGAAAGTCATTTCATGCATGTTTACTGAAGTGCTTATGGTTATAATGAATTATAACAGTGGTAAGAAAAAAAGAGTGTTTATG
This sequence comes from Callipepla californica brunnescens, assembly GCA_023055505.1. NCBI lineage: Eukaryota > Metazoa > Chordata > Aves > Galliformes > Odontophoridae > Callipepla > Callipepla californica. Next base: position 90,714,424 of record JALIRH010000001.1, on the reverse strand, counting down.
TTAAAGTAAAAACTTATATTGTATTTCAAGTGTATGAAGCATGTAGCAGTCATCATATTTTTCATTTGCTGTTATGGAAGGTGAATCTGGATATTGCATTTAGTCTGAATAGTTTCTTATTTGGCAACTGATACCTTTTAAAATCAGTTGTACCACTTGCTAAAAAAGCCAGCATTCCAGATGAATCCAGGATAACCAAATCTGGCTCAAAATTGATACCGTCAAAATTGAGTGATTATACTTTTGTCTCAAACTCACTCAAGTAACAAAAAAATCCAGGGCCTTTCAAAGTCCTCAGAAATGTTTCTGTAATGGCTTCATCAGTCTCCAGTAATGACATGTGTAAGGAACATTGTTTGTTTGTTTGGAATGAAAGATCTATGATACAAAACATGCTTTGCACAAGCACCAGTATACACTGGCAAGTCAGCAAATTACTTATCCAATGTTAATACAAGGGCATTTTATTACCTATATACTAGATTTAAGATTTCCCTTTTCCCTGAAAACTCAGATAGGCTCTGAGGTCTATGAAGAGTGCCATGTATCCAGCTATTTTTCTCAGAGTAGAAGTATTTGATTTGTTGCTAAATAAATATGTCTGTTGCATTTTTGTAGGGTTTCAGTATGCAATAAAAGAACTTTACATGTTAATCTTTCCTGCAGTACAGCAGAAAATTTACAACACCCAGGGTCTTGCTGGAAAAAGTGTACATGTTGTATATATTCCATATATGTATGGTAGCAGGAGTCTCAGTAGACTGATGATGTTTCATTTCAACAGCTTGTTCACAGCTTCTGTCCCTAGTAGTTTAGCAAGCTCTGCTGAGGATACAAAAAAATGGAATATTGGCCCACTCGTAGATCAGTCAAATCTGAACAGGTTTTCCCAAGGATCAACACAAATATTCTTCTAACTTCTTCCAAATTTTAGACATCCAGAAATGATAAAAGGCTACTTAAAACTGCCTCGAGAGTTGTTTTTCTTTTTAGAAAACCTAGAAATACAGTCTATTTTTGGTTTTGATTTTTAACTAAATGCTTAAATTGCTTGTATTTCCTATTACTTTGTTGCCATATCTTCTAAGATGTTCAACAGACGTACGGTAGATTGCAGATCTAGAGGTTCTCAAGCAATTTGTTATCTGACCCAGAGAAGGTGATGGTATGGTATAGCTCCTGTCATAAGGACTAAAATGTTTTGCACCCCAAAGAGACTGGCTTTATCAAGATGTCTTTGGGAAAGTGTTGACCCTCAGACAGTTCCCAGACATTGTCTGCATCACTCTAGGTGACAGAAGTACAACTGGGCGTATTGACAGTTTTGGGCCATCTGCCCAGGCCTTGCTCTGGCCAAGCTTAGTCTGCAGCAGAGGCTGTGAGGCTTTATCAGAGCCCTCCCCAGGGGTGTGCCAGAGTGATGTGCTCAGGACACCTCATCTCCCAGGTGTCCAGACCACCTTCACGGTCTCATGCCTAGGTTTCCATAAAAAAACTGGAAGCTCTCCTAGGATATGAAACAGAAATGTCATGTGAAGAAATATGTTTGTGATATTTGATTCATCAAAAAAAATGTTATTCTTGATTTTTTTTCAAATCAGTGTACAGTACAATTGAGAGCATTTTTGTGTGTCAGTAACCCCATAATCTCATGTGCTTTAAAACTAAGGAGAAAAGGTAGGATAAATCTTGAAATTACTGTTTAAAAACAGAACAATCTATGATGGTAAAAGCAGAGACTCTCTGATGTTGTAAATGATTTCTCTACACAGTTATATCTTGAAAACTAAAATTAAATTATAGAATAGAAAACTTCAGCCGTTTTTATTGTTAGGCAATACCACTCTAAGTCTTTATCTCTGATATGGAATATCTCAGTCTAAATGAGATCGCTGTCCATTATTTGCTCTCTCTAGACCCAGCCTTCAAGAAATACTAGACACAGAGACTTTAAATCAGCACAGATGAAACTTAGTCTTCAGTGAACAATTTAAATGAATAGAAGGCATTAGCTAATCAGAAAGCAAATATTGTCAGGAATGTCCTGCTATGTAGTTAGTTTGCAACAATTACATTTTACTGCAAATATGCAAGGTAGATCTTTCTCTGAGCACAAGCAATTTATACTATTCCAGTTAGTGAGTTTGAGGTTTTTTCATGCTTCCCATGGTTTATTTTAAAACCGCTTATTTATTTTTAACAAAAGCTATTTAAGAAATCTCTTAGATGCTTGGAGACTTTCTCTAGAAACTTTGTTATTGGCTACAGTAGCTTCAGGGATTTTTTTTAATCGTTTTCAAACACAGTTGGATTTTCTAAGGGCACATCAAAATGTTGATGATTCTGACTGAAGTTTCCTTTTGCATTTCCTAGTCCTTAGGGTTTTTAAAAGGAAAAAAAAAAAAAAAGAGAGAGTAAAAATGTTACTTGAATTTTTATATTATATAGTGAGGTCAGAAGTACCATTATTTATGGAGTCTGCCATAGTACTCATAGTAGTTGATGTTTCACTATCACAAGCCAATTTGGAGGGCGGTCAAATGTGTGTTAGAAATCTATTTAGTCAAAATATTTAAAATGAAAAGTAAAAGACGTGAGATAATTGACATGAAAAAAAAATGAAAGAAGAAAAGCAATTACTGTGGCTGAGTATGTCAGCTATATAGCAGGTATTTTCTATGTTGTGAATCTAGTTGGTATAATCCAAATATTCAGCTGAAGATCAGTGGGACAAGATAGAATTCAGTCAGTATCCTTGCAAGTTGCGTGTCACCTTGGACTTGCTTAAAAAAGGAAATTGCAGTTCCCTGTCTCCTATCTCCATTCACCCACACTTAAGAGAAAACTATCTTAGTGTTGGAGCTGGAACATGGTCAAAATACTGGATCCAAAAGTACCAAGAAAACTAGATCCCTGTGTTGGCAAATCTGTGACTTGAGGAATCAGTGGAAATTATTTCTTTCAGAACAAGTTTAATAGCGTTAAATTATTGTGTTCTGAATAAACAGCACATTTGCACATTTCCTTACAGGCTTGGAGGCAGAGACAGCACTCACCAGTTTTCCCACAAAATTATCCCAGACACCTTCCACCTTTCCAGAAGTATTATAATAACAATCAGGGAGAGGCTGGGCATCTCAAATGGCATAAGCTTTATAGTATGATAGCTTTGCATAGAACAAAAGTGAATCATAGATGGAGACCTTAAGGTGTCTCAAAATTGGCACTGTAATTTGTCCTCCTTCCTTTTTCAGGCACCTTGCCCTTAGAAAATATTTATTTTCTATGAGTAGAAGAGTGTGTGGGCCTCATGGCCCAAGAAAAATGGGAAGGTACAGAGCACAAGGCAAGATTTTCTAATCCAGTCCAGGTAAATCAATATTCTGGGGATTTTCTTTTGGATTCTTGAAGAAACATTTGGAAAGCTCCATCTGGAACTTGTACAATATCCCATTTCCTACTTCTACATTGTTTCAGAACCAAGTTCTATAATAGCAGAAATGATGGTGTGTAAGATAATTAAAACCTTTCAGTTTTCTGTGGGAGGGATTTGTATTGCAAAATACATGGTAAGAGTGGAAAATGAGGCACTTAACATTATGAGATACATCACTATGTCTGGGCTTTTCATTATTAATAGTTATTAATTGTTATAAATGGTCATATTTTAACTCCAGCTTTAAAAGAAAATAATTTTCACAGTTTGCTTTGCAATTCTTATCTGTGCCCTGAAAGTGCTTTCTAATGCTTCTTAATCCTTTCTGATTTAGTCTCTACCAACTTGAAGTATTATTGATTGAAATGCATTATAGGAGAATTAGTATGATCAGCTGCTCTGTGAACTGACTTTGAAAACATTAGCATATGACATACCACACCTTCTCTCATTCAAGATTTAGCAAAGTGCCAGCTTATCTACATGAGGTAGCTAATTCACTGTCTGATATCTGGCATAACTGCAGATGGAGGGCATTAGAGTCTTCTTGGCAAACAGCTGAGCACATTGAATATAGATATTGTTAAAGGAGTGCTGATTGGAAGCAACATATGTTGTAAAAGCTTGGCAGGCATTTCACCTCATTTTCATTTCTGGTTTCAAGCCATTCAGCAGCCAGAGTAATCATGGGGTTTTGTCCAGGTTTAACTACTAAAAGATAAGAAGGAGAGAAGTAGATTCCTCCTATTATTCCTATCATGGATTTCCTCTATCATTCTCATATCATTTCTCCTATCTCCCATCATTGCAGAAATACTATTTATGCTTTCTCTGTAAACAGGCTTACAGGATATACAGGATAGTTTTAGGATAAGTAGGTCACTAGAATTCAACAGTATTTCTATTTCATGTGATCTTTATTATTACTACTAAGTGACATAAAGAAAATGTATTCTGATGGCAGTCATCCACAATTGTTCCAAGCGAGTTTAGCCATTGAGTCAAAAGAAGTTAACTTTGTTCATCCATTTTTCTCAGCTCCAAAGTACAACAGTTCCATTAGTGTGTTGGAGTCTGAGGATGCTCATGCAAGCAAGCAGCAGGACAATTTTTAATGGTGATCCAAAGCTTCCTACTGCCATCCACGTAAAATAGAAGGAAAATCCAAGTTACTATGCTCAAGCATTAGGATATTCATGTATCCATAAAGAATTAAAACGTAGTTATTTTTTAGCAAATTTCAAATATTGCTTCAAATGTTTGTCAAATATTTCTTTAAAATGGTAGAATGCTGTAAAACTGGTGCCAAGGTGCAAAGTGACAACAACTGCTGACATGTTATGTGGCTGATAATTTTCAACATGCCAACAAATATACCAGTTGTATCAGATTTTATTTAAAACCTTGCTAAATATTAATTTTAATGAATTTACAGTTACATTTCTACTTAGTTTAGGTAATAAGTGGTCCTCACTTTTCTCCATGAGCTTAAATTAGGTGATATACATTTATCTCAGCAAATAAATTTCATTGCCAATGGACGTTCTGTAAAAACCTATGAGAAAGAATTAAAAACAGAATCAGGATTCTACAGAGGCTGTGGCATTTAAAATTAATTTTATAGACTGAAACCTATTATTCTTTATTGGAAGCCATGCTGTGTAATTCCTGTGACTGCTATTGTTGTAGAGCTTACTTCACTGCAGCGAAAGAGAAAGCATTTTTTATGAGGTTATCAAAATATTTGTTATGGAACTGCAAAACTATCTGCATGAATGTCACATATGTCATGTTTGCCATTTTGACAAAAAGCCTGGGACATCCAGGACTAAAACACATAATCTGTTACAGTTTGAAGAGCCAACGCCATATCACTGAGGACAGTAATGCCCCATATTTCACACAGACCAACAAACAGCGTCTGAAGTAACTCACACTCTCTAGCATCTTTCCTTCTCAGCTGCTGAAGGAATCTTTTTGTTGGCACTTGAGACCTTCTCCAGTTTCAATCCCACGTGATCCTCCATTCAGGAGAGTGCTTAATGGTGCAATATTGTTGGTAAGTGAATGGTTGTATCAGAGGATCTTAGAGGCCTTTTCCAGCCCTAATTATTCTATGATAACCAGGAATGGAAACTGGGGCACAGAACTCCAAATCTAATAGTACAGGTCACTGCTCCTAGGGATAAGATGCCCTGTGGAAGGAGGTTGAGGCAGATTATTCTTGTCATCTGCAGAGTAGCATGGTTAGTATGATTGCATATAATTTAACAGAGATCTGATCAGTCTTCTTGTCCCTGGGTAGTGAGAATTCAATCTTTTGCTATTCAAACACTAATTAAAAAAAAAGTCTTCCACTGATCCTAGTGATAATAATTTCACTATATCTCTTTTCTTTACAGGACTGAATGTCTTAACATTTAATTACTGTTAACAAGACCTTTATGGGAAATTTCACGTACTGTAATAGCATTAGCATATTAAATGTAATTGCCAGGTGGCCCTCTTAGGATTACTGTTTCCAACTGAAGCCTATTCAGCTTCTTCCTTTTTGTCATTTAGCCATCATAAAATGTAGAAAATCATTTGTTTTACTCCCTTCTATGGCAGAATTGTAGCTGAAATACACTAAGTAGCTATTTTATTTAATCAATAGAAATTTGATCTGACTCATTCTGATTTGGACTGGTCTGAAATACGAGTTAAATCAAAGTCAAAATAACCACCGAAATAGTTACTTCTACATAGAAGTAAATAAATCACAAACTATTCCATTTTTCTTCCTTTCAAGATGCCCCTTATTAGGCACGTGCAGGAATTTGCTTGTAAGAGGCTGGAGTTTACCATTGCCTTAAATTTCTAACAATCTGCTAATGCTCTAGAAGTGCATTCTACACTAATATAAGGAAACTAACTTTTAAAAGTCATTCTTAATTTAATAAAATATGAGAAAAATTGGTATTCTACAAGCCCTTTTTACTAAGTGAACATACTTCATCCTTTCAGTATATAGTAATAAGTTTCACTGCTTTGCTAGTTAAAATAGTAAAAAATGGGATAAGAAATTGTTTTCATAAAACAGCAGGTAATATTCCCCATGCTGCAGAGCTGTCAAGAAGCTTCTGACACTAGTAAGAAGTGAACAAAACATTGATATCACCAAGCTTCATCACAAGAATTACTTTTTAGTTGCACTGATAATTAGGATTAACATCTAACGACTATTTCGGAGTGTTTTAATTAGCAGTTCTGCCAAGGTTAAGATATAAAGTATGTGACATTGCCATGCATAGCTGCTTTGCTATTATTTTTCCTGGACTCGTTTGCTTTGTTGAAGAATAATATGTAAGTTCCCTTGGCCCTGCAGTACAAGCATAGCAACTCACGTTTTCAGGTGGCACAGCCCATGCTGGTTTAGAGCAAGGAAATACGTGTCTTTTTTATACCTGATTTGGTTTGCACATTGTAGTGATCCTTAAGGAAGCCATGAATGCTTTGCTTTCAGAAGATACCAGCTTTAGAGAACAAGGTCATGTTTGTATCAGGGCAGCACTCATATAGTTCTGAGAGAAGATGTACCAGCCTGCAAAAGCCCTGCATGCATAGATGAAAGGTCTTGGCTTTGGCTTTGGCTTTGGTGTCACAAAAAGAAAGCCAAACAGAACAATGCATGGTATAACTTGATAATAGCAAAGATTCCTTTTTCCCCTAGTCTTAAGGATTGTTATTTAAGCTCATTTTAGTTCATACTTTTTGTAAAGAAGATTTCTCTTTTTTTCAGCAATTCTCTACAGTGTCATTGTTTGTATCTTTGCATTTTAGAGAAGAAAATTTTTTCTTCATGCAGACGTATGTATTTGATTGTGCAGAGGAGACAGGCCCATTATTTTTTCCTCTCTTTTTTATTTTAAGATTTTTCAGATCTGTCAATTTGAACAAACATGAAAAAGACTTTGATGGTTAAATCAAATTACATTAAATATAGCATGCGTCCTATTATTTTAAAATATGGAGATGAAGATTGCTATGAAAACCCTGATTCTCTTTATGTGAAGGATATTATTGTTAAAGTGTTATTTTATATGACAGGTTATTAGGACATCACAGAGCTGCTCCCCTTTGTATGGCCTAGTGGCTGACGCTCATCCAGGCACTCATGAACACGAGCTGAATCTTTCCTAGCAAGCTAGGGCTGGCACCTCAGCATTTGTATGGGTATCATAGTGGCAAAACTCAATATTACCACCCTCACCAGCCTTGCTGGGAGGAGACAAAGGGAAGCAACTTCCTTAAACTTAACAGTTTGGATTCACCACTCTCTTTTTGCTTAAGGACTGATTATTTAAGTGATGTGTTCCGTTGGATCATATTCAGACAGAATTTATGTGGAAATATCCAAAGCCTTTTGGGATTTTTTTTCCTGCATAATAAGCATGTAAAGTTCAGCAAAGAGCATTAGTCTACAGACAGAATACACACAACTGCCCTTACTGCAAGGGCAGCCCTGACAGCCAAGAAACAATGTCTCCAGGTATCTGACTTATGAACATGCCCAGACATACTTGGAATAAAAGTAAAATGTGCTTCACTTCTTTCACTGTAGAACAATGAAAGAAAGATTTGCCAATGGTGATTATTCTAGAAACTACATTCTAGTAACTCTGAGCTCCCAAAATGGCCATTCCCAATAAAATTTGTTATGGAGAAAAATAAATAATGGTAAAAAGCTTAGAAAACCTGAAAGCTACCATATTTTAGAGCATAATATAAATAAGCATGCCAAAGAAAACACAAAACTCATGTAGGACCATTAGTAATACCGTTCAGTATCCTACGCTGTAAATATCTATAGAGGAGCATAAAGGCTTGACTTTATTTTGATTGTGGGCTATGGTTACAGATGAGCAAAAGGTTATCAAAACCCAATGTTGTATTCTGAGCTCATAAGCCATAGCACTTGTAACAAATTCATAGATTGGAGACAAAGAGAGGACAGATTAGAAGAGTATTTTGACAAACAAATGAATGAACTTCCTCTGTAAGTTTGTTAAAATTAAAAAGTTGAAAAGCAAAACAATTATACACCCAAAGAAAGCAAAGAAGTCTAATTCCCACATAAAAAACTAAATTATTTAACAAAAAATGGGAATATATAAAACATTTTTTTTAAAGAGCAAGCTATGAATTCACTAATTTACTAGCCCAGTTATGCAGAAATTCTAACATGAAGTGCTAAATTTTTGACAGAAAGATGAGATGTTTCAGAATTTTCTAAAAGATATAATAAATAGACAGAAAAAATATATACAATTGAAAAAAGGAAGATTTGCTCCACGCATTAAGTAAACCTTCATTTTGAGGTTTTTACTAGCCCTCTCAACATGTTGAGGAAATAATTTCCTTTCCTGAAGGAGAGAGAGAAGGATAGAGGAGATTTGTACTGAAAAGTCTATAATCTCAAGAATATGAAAGAGATGACAAGTTTTTATTATCTTTAGTGCTAGCAGTTTTCATAGAAAAATATAGATTTTCAATGAAATGTCCTAAATATATGTTCAGGAAGTTATAATTTAGCAATAATAGAAAACAACTGTCTATCAGTAGCTTTCTACTTTAAATGAAAGTTTAACCTTTATTTTATTTTATTTTATTTTACAGATACTGTAAAAGTTCAAAGCAGGAAAGATTCATTTCACCATCCCAGAGTTCTTTGCTATTTTTTTCTCCAACAAATTGAGTTGTAAGTCATTTTCAGGTGTTTCCTCCGATAAGCTTAGGCAAGTGTAATTTCATGCAGTGCAATTCAGACTTACATTCCTGCTGTGAAAGAGAGCTCAGCTTGCTTTCTGGACAGAAAGGCAAAACCCTTCAGAATTACTTAATGTCAGTTATATTTTCTTTGCAGTGCTATGTAACTCCTTCCTAGAAATGGAGTGTACCTCATGATTCCATCCATTCACTGCTAAAAACAACATTATTATTTTAATAAAGTTTTTATTAGTATTTAGAAAGTTACATACTTAGGAATAGCACCATTTTAATATCACAGATAATTAAATGCTCTGTTTAGCCAAAGAATGGAGTCAGCAGTGAAAGTTTTTACGCAACAGTGAGCTCTGCATGGAGAGAATACTTTGCAAGACTGGGGCTATAACATAGCCATTTTCAGTCTGATATCATACTGGAGACTGAAAATGAAACTGCCTTTATTTTCTTGCCCAAACTGAGGACCTCATGCTTGCCTGTAAGAAGATTATGATCTGATTGTTTTAGTGAACATTATTTCATTTTATTTCTTTAGTTTTAGAGGCAGGGCTGTAATACTATAGAAATTCAAGGCAGTAGAGCGGAATAAAAACTTTATGGCAGAAGCTTTTTCTTATGTTTCATATTATCTTGATTACTACTTGACACTTTTCTAAAGTGATTATTTGAAAGTTCATTGCCTTTCAGCCAACAAACTCATAAGGACACACAAAAAAAAAAAAAAAAAAACAACTCAAGGGATAAAAGGTTTTTATCAATCATTCTGATTTTTTTTCTCCAACTATTAATTACGTCACAGTATATGTTAAGTCAGTTATCTTACCTCATTCCAATAAATACAGAATTAAGAAACAAAATTTCAGTTCATAAAAAGTAAATTAATATAATTATTTGGCTTTGTTTTGTTTGTTTGTTTGTTTTAGAAGTTAATAAAGTGGTTTTCACAAAAAGTGAAAAGACAAGGCAAATACAGATAAGAGTTGCTTGGTAGGAGGCATTGTGGCACAACAATTCAAAATATGAGAGGCTGCTATTTGCAATAATTTTGTTGTTCGGGTTAATTTCTTCATGCTTGGAAAGCATCTTTATACAGTTGGGTGAGTTGTCTGAAAATTATTCTAAAAATGCTCATAGTTCAAGGCAAGTTCTGTGTATATTAAATTGCTCCCTGTCCCATTTCCTACTGTTACCTGTAGTTATAATGAGCAAATTCCCTATCCATTACCCAAAAACCTTCTTACATATGTGAGTAAAAAACCTAATCACAATAAGGAAAAAGATGTCAAATGAGCATTCAGAAGTTTCTGCTCTGCTACTGGACTTGAAGAGAACTTTTCACAGGCGATACTCTTCAATTTGGGCATGGGGATAAGCAAGAGAAGATAATATTGTTCTTTTGTTTGGACAAAGACAGATGAAAAAGTTTCTAGACAAAAACATCTAAATGTATAATTGTGCACACAGCTATGCTACTCACCTGTAACAGCTGCTTAACAGTGCTTCATCCTGAAGAAAAGAAAACTCAGAGGACACCTCATCACTATGTTCTGGTATTTAAAGGGTGCCTACAAAGAAGATGGAGACTCCTTTCTTACGAGCAGCTGCATGGAAAAGAGGGGAAATGGGTACAAGATGCGCTGGAGAGATTCTGATTGAGAAGTGTACAATTTTTTACTGTGAGGAAAATTTAATTACTGGAATAATTTCCCCAAGGATATGGTTTATTCTCTAGCACTTTAGAATTTTAAGGTTCACCTAAACAAGGTGGACAGTCTTATCTAGGTCTTGTTTTTACCATGAAAGGTTAGATCCAGTAATCTCTGAGTTCCATAGACATTTCTATGATTCACTTCTCTGCAGGCTATTTTTTACTTCTCATCTATTTCCCATAATATCGCCATTGGTCACAAACTTCCTACATGTATAGTTGCTTCTATTGTTGCTTTATCTGTTTCCTTTTTCAGGGGATTTTCAAGCATTTCCTGACAATACAAGTGGCTATATCGCTCTCAAAAACATTTTGTCTCCATGTGTTATAAGTAGCCTCTATTGTATTACAGTTCATTGCACACTAAAAGCATAAAAGCTTTCAAGTCAGTTGACTCTATTGAGGTTTCATTTGCCTATTCCACCAGCCATCGTATACTTATAGTATAAAGCAGAAGATAAGTGTTCAGACTGAAGTGGTCCTCCTCTTTCTCTGACTTCATATGATACTTCTATAGAATGTTTGCTTGGTTGTCTAGAGAAGTTTCGATGAATTGCTCTTTCTTGTGATTTTCTTGCCTCTTTAAATGATAGTCCTATTTCTAAATGTGAAGGAGCATTAGCTTCCTTTTTCAGTGGGTAACAATTACTTAATGGAAAATATTATTTTCTCTATTTAATTATGTATTTTTTTAATAAGATAACCTCATTTAGATTCTTAAGTTTAATCATATGGATTAAAGAAGACCTGATTAGACAATTTGTCCCATGTGAATTATCAGGATATGTTAAATGCTTAGTTCTTTTGAAATAATCCAAAGATTTAGCTTTGTTACAAGTTCATAGCTTTTTGTAAACCTCATTCCGCATTCCTGGATGAATTTTACACATAAAACATGGATAGTCTGTAATTTATCATCTGCTTCTCTTAACACTCACATTCTACTAGTCATTTACAAATGAAAAGACAAAAAAGCTCAGAAATTCGGATCAAATGTAAAGAAAATAAAATTTAAGTTAAACAACACTGCAGGGTAAAAATTAACGCACCGGGGAGAGATTGGGCCTGTTAAATGAGAAGAACTAAGTACATATGGTGGAATTCTTTAGATAAAACTCAAAATTTTGAAGCCCTTTTTTTCATCTTTGAGACATAAGTGTATTTCCCTAAGACATATGCCTTTTTATCTTCTTTGTAGTTGTCAATGGTTTACCGGGCTGGATCGGCCCGGTTCCGTGACGATTGGTGCGGGGGACCCACGGACCCACGCCCCAGGAAAGGGGAAGGGAAAAAGGGAAAGGGAAAAGGAAGATGGGCCTAGAAACAAAACAGTGGCAACGATCTGAGGAGGAAAGCTAATTTACTAAATAAGATATCAGAAAGCAAAATAACAGAATATAATACAATATAATTGGAATTGAGGCTAATGAATCTAATAAAATGAGCAAGAGAGAGAGTGTCCGATAAACCAAAGGCCTTACGCTAACGCTGAAGGCGATACGGCAGCGAGCACCCACTGCTGAGTCGATTCCGAAGGAAAGAGAGCGTCCCGTGACCGCTGAGGGTTTTTATCTGTTCCCTCTGAGCGGAAAACACGTAAAAATACAAAGCATCGCAAAGTCCTCTGGGGAATGTAGTTCTTCTTCTCTTCTGAGACAGGTATACCTGGAATTATCAATGATCTATGGAGCTGGAGTATTAGCTCTTTAACTCTTAATGCAATACATGATGTTATGATGTGGAATACCAGTACCAAAAATCATAAAACCATGACAGTAGTATTCCATAGGTACTGTCTACTACAAAGCTGCTCCAAAAATAATGTCTCCTATTTTCAGAGACGCATAGAATCATAGAATCTTAAGAGTTGGTACAACCTCTGAAGGCCATCTCGTCCAAATCCCCTGAAGTGAACAGGGACATCCACAGCTAGATCAGGTTGCCCAGGTCCTGATCCAGCCTCGCTTTGAAAGTCTCCAGGGACGAGGCATCTGCCAAAGCTCTGGGCAATCTGTTCCAGTGCCTCACCACTCTCACTGTAAAAGACTTTTTCCTTATATCACCCTAAACCTATCCTCATTAAGCTTGAAACCATTTCCCCTTGTTCTATCACCACAGACACTGTTAAAAAATCAACAGACAAGGAGTCCAGACTGGCTGAGCAGACACTTTTGGCTAGAACTCAAGAACAAAAAGTTTATGGTCTCTGGAAGAGTGGGGCAAGCTACTTATGATGATTACAGGTATGTAGTGAAGCAGTGCAGGGAGAAAATTAGAGGAGCCAAAGCCCAGCTAGAACTGGGCTTGGCCACTAATGTGAAGGAAAACAATAAATATTTCTATGAATATGTTAACAGCAAGAGGAGGAGTAGGGAGAATCTCCATCCCTTGTTGGTTGCCAAGGGCAACTTGGTGACCAAGGATCAGGATGAGGCTGAGGTGCTTAATGCCCTCTTTGCCTCAGTCTTTAATAGAAGACTTGTTACACCCTGGGAACACTGTTCTCTGTGCTGATAGGTAGGAATGGGGAACAGAATAGGCCCTGCATGATCCATGATGAGATAGTTTTAGACCTGCTCCAAAAGCTGGATGCTTACAAGTCCATGGGGTTGGATGGATCATACCCTAGAGTGCTGAGGGAGTTGGCAGATGTGATTGCCAAGCCACTCTCCATCATCCTTTGACAGTTCTGGCTAACTGGGGGTGTCCCAGCAGGTCAAAGACTGGCAAATGTGACACCCATCTTCAAAAAAGGCCAGAAAGATGATCCTGGTAGCTACAGACTTATCAGTCTCACTTTGGTGTCCAGGAAGGTTATGAAACAGTTAATATCAGGAGCCATGATGGATCAATTAAGTTTGCAGATGACACTAAGTTGGGAGGGAGTGTTGATCTGTGTGAGGGGAGAAGGGCACTACAGAGGGACCTGGATAGATTAGATTGATTAGCCAAAGTTAATTGTATGATTTTCAATAGGGCCAAGTGTCAGGTCCTGCATTTTGGTCACAGTAACCCCTGGCAACCCTACTGTCTTGGGAAGGAGTGGATGGAAAGCTGCCTGATGGAAAGGGACCTTGGTGTACTGATGGACAGTCAGATGAATATGAGCCAGCAGTGTGCCTGGGTGGACAAGAAGGCCAATGACACCCTGGCTTGTATCAGGAGCTGTGTGATGAGCAGGACTAGGGAAGTAATCCTTCCCCTGTACTCGACATTGGTGAGGCCTCACCTTGATTACTGAGTTCAGTTTTGTACACCTCAGTACAGAAAGGACATTGACATGCTAGAGCAGGTCCAAAGAAGGGCAACAAGGCTTGTGAAGGGCTTGGAGAATATGTCCTACGAGGAGAGACTGAAGGAACTGGGGATGCTTAGTCTGGGGAAAGGAGGCTGAGGGAAGACCTTATTGCTCTCTTCCAATATCTGAAAGGTGCTTACAGCAAGAGTGGGCTTGGTCTCTTCTCACTGGTGACAGGATGAGGGGAAATGGCCTTAAGATGTGCCAGTGTAAGTTTAGGATGGATATCAGGAAACACTTCTTTACAGAAAAGGCTGTTAAGCACTGAAATAGGCTCCCCAGGGAACAGGTTGAGTCACCATCCCTGGATGTGTTTAAAAACCATTTGGATGTGGTGCTCAGGGACATGATTTAGTGGAGGGTTGTTAGGGTAGTATGGTTAAGTCATGGTTGAACTTGATGATCTCTAAGGTCTTTTCCAACCTGAGTGATTCTATGATTCTGTGATTCAACCCCTTCATCCCCCAGCTCATATTGGTTGTGAGGGTTGCCGCAACCCAATTGCAAGACCTTGCATTTGAATTTGTTGAACCTCATGATGTTCTTCTCCTGGGCCTCTGGCTGACATCCCATCTCTCTGGTATCAACCGCATTTCACATCTTGCTGTCATCAGCAAACTTACTGAGGTTGGACTCAACCCATCTGTCAGTGTCACTGATGAAGATACTAGAGTTTTGGTCCTAGCATTGAGCCCCGTGGGACACCACTCATCACTGACATTGAGCCATGACCACCTCTCTCTGCACTCAGTCCTGCAGCCAGTTCTTTGTCCATTGAACAGTCCACCCATTGAATCCATATCTCTCCAGTTTGGAGAGAAAGATGTTGTGGAGTACCATGTCAAAAGCCTTACTGAAGTTGCGATGGATCACATCAGTGTGTCTTGTCCATTGTTGCAGTGACACTATCATAGAAGGCCACTAAGCTGGTGAAACAGGATTTGCCCTTGGTGAAATCATGCTGGTTCTCCTGTATCATCTACCTGCCTTCCATGTGACTTAACACAGCTTCCATGAAGCTCCATGATCTTTCCTGGCAGAGTTGAGACTGACAAGTTGGTAGTTCCCAGGGTCATCCTTTTTACCCTTCTAAAAATGTGTGTGATGTTGCTTTTTTTTAAGTCACAAGGGACTTCACCTGATTGCCACAGCTTTCCTAATGTCACTGAGAGTGACTTGGCGACTACATCAGACAATTCCCTCAGGACTCTGGGATCCATCTCATCAGGACCCATAGACTTCTGGATGTGATTTTATTACACTGGTCCACAGTATCAGAGGTGGATGTTGGTAGTATAGCAGAAGAGGTTGAACCCTCCCACCAATTTTCCATTATCTCTTGTCGCCATGTAACACCTTCACTCCTGAAATGTAATGCAAATAAATCATGATGTCAGTGAAAAATTACAATAAGCACACGCCAAGAAAAATGAGTAGCAGGATGTTACTGTGCTAGGTGAGGTTAGCATGTATATCAGAAAAAAGAGTTGTGTAGACCAAATGTTCACCTACTTTCTCTACCTAATTTTCTATTGCTATTTCTCAATTGCTTTTTCAACTTCTTGGTTAATTATCTTTGAATCAAGAAGTATTACTGGGCGTTGAAGGCATATGTGCTTTCAGTCACATCTTTTTTTGCTTTCAGTTCCAATGAGGATTTCTGATGCACTTCTCAGCTTTAAATGTCTGTGCTCAAACTCAAGCCATTTGTTGATGCAGCCAAAGCAGGCTGTCTGATGACTCAGAGACCTTAATCAGTGTGGACTGCTCTAAACACAACTGGTTCAATCTCACAGTCTCCCTGAGCTCAAATAAACTGTAGACTTATATTAAGAACTACTCTTCTCATTTCAGACTAACCATATTGTTAACCTTGTGTGAGTCCAGTTACCAAATTCAGTTCAGAAACACAGAGCAAATCGGACAACAGCGACTTACAGACAGCTGTGCACTTGGGACATTTCAATGTCTGGCAGAGTTTATTCCAGTTTTTCCAACACAGGCTTGCGGCTTTTAAAATATGGCATTTTCTATGAGTTAGCTTGTGTATCTACTGCATTTTCTTCTGAGATACACATCTTGGTGAACAGCTTCCAAGAATTTTAACTACAAGTATACTCGCAGGGGGGCTCTACTGCTTGTAAGAGAACCCGGACTTGTGAAGAAGCAGTGCATTTTTTTCATTTAGTCTGATCTTGAAGTCATGTACAGAAACGAACTGTGGGAAGGAGAGCATTTCAGTCATCGGAAATAAAGCCCTTTCTTAATATTTTTCTGGAAAAGTACAGACTCAAACATCATTGTCCTTAGTAAACAGTTTAGTTTTGTGTCTGAAAATTTGGATAATTAAGGAACAAATTTTAATTAAGGATTTGAGGTGCTAAATACTTAATGAGTGCTTACTTTAAAAAAAAAATTAAGCATATACCAAAGATAAAAAATACATTTCTTAATACAAAACCCCAACAATTCCTATGTTCAATTTTCTACTATTCTCTTTAAAAAAAAGAATAAAAGTAGTAACTGAGGGTTTATAACAGAACAGTTATATGTGTAGAAAAGCTTATTTGATATGAAATCTCATTTGGGAGAATAATTCTTTTCCATAAAATTAAAGTTTAATGTTATATAGGTTACATAGATTTTTCTGTAACAGTTATCTTCTCTTTTACTTTTCACTTTCCATGGAGTTGTACATATCACAATGGGAAAATAGACTCTTGCACCTCCCAGTAGTAGAAGTAATGGACTTAGAGAACTTTATAATGAAGATCCATCAGGAACTGCAGTAACAGATTTTTGACAAATGGCCATTCCATAAGTTTGTTCTTTCTTACTGAACAGCAGTCATTAACTGCAAGACATGGCTGGCTTCATCAAGAATTCTAGAAAGGCTTCATTCATTCTTGTGACTTTATTAATAAGAAATCGTGAACCTGCATTAACCAACCAATTTAGATAAGACCATCTGTTGTCTAATAAGATGTGACTGTAATTTGAATAGTGATTTTGTAGTAAATGTATTATGGGATGAAGGACAAGCAGATATTAGCTTAGTCTCATTAACTTCCAGGAAAAAAGTGTTTGGTTTGCTAGTATGGAACATGGACTATTGCTTCTTTAACTATTAGCACATTCTGTGTACAAATAGATCTTCTGTCTCTGTCTTCCCTGCAATATTATGCAAGACAGCAGAAACAAAAGGACAATAAGATATGAAGCACATTTTGAAATACTCACATGTTACTAACCACTGGAAATAACTACACTTTGTTCTTAAGACTATTTTGATGCTCTTTGCTGCTACTGAATGGCCTGACTGTCATCATGATGAAATGGCAGGCTCTGTCTTATCAGTATCATCTCAGCATTACTTGACTTCGATTTATTTAGGTGCCCTCTCTGGGCTAGTATGCAAAGCTAATTTCAGCTAAGTACTCAGAGTGCTGGATAACAGCCCCTCCAGGTTTCAGAATAATGAGTACGTGACATATCTGCTCAGACTCTCCCAACAACTGAGTTTTTAATACGGCTGTTAAATAATCCTGTAAATTAAGTTTTAATATTCACCATGATGCTGTTATTAAAATTCACTGTCCAGTTAAATAACAAGATCCATTTTTCTTCAGACCTACAAACCAGGATTTAAACCATATATATAAAGATTTAGTAGGAAATAATTGCAGATCATCTTTGTGCCAGTGACTTTCGAAAAACCACATTTAGAAAGAGGGATGTTGTTTGCTCTGCTTCACATTTTTGATGAACGGTACCTTTCAATTCTCCTATGCCTGAACGTCTTTCAATACAGAAAACAAATGGTTAACAAGGAATACAGCACTACTTACAAGATGGTAGTATTAAAAATTTAAATTATTTTGAATGAGACATAGCCTTTCAAAATTTGTTCATATTCCCTTAGGACTCTACCGTCTGGAGTATTCAGTAGATCATGGCCAGCAGAGATTTGCTTACTTCTGGAAGTTTTAATTTAGAAAATGAAATGAATAATGTATATTGGAAGTATGTATATTATAAAACTCCACAAGAGTTTTATAGAGATTGGGGTTTTATCAGTATCACCAAGCTCTTCAGACTCTTTGTAAGTCCTGTTTCTTTATTTATTTATTCTGGTACCTATACTCTTCTAAATTGCCTGGAATTTTAGCAAATTATATTGCAAGGTAAAACTCTTGAGAAAATATATTATTGAGGTAGCACAGATATACAAGATACTAAATTTCCTTTCACTCCTAGCAACTGACTTCCTCACTGTGGATATTATGAAATTAAAAATTACATCAACACATTTTGTCCTTCCGAGTTTCACATCCCATAGATACAGGAATATAAAACAGAAAATGATACCAAGCTTCCTTTCTCTCTGCTTGGCTGGTGTAATCTTTACAGTCTACTGAGCAGTAGCTGAAATTCAGAAATTGATGCTGACTCTGAAAACTAAGGGACCTTTCAGAAAAACAGACAGCTATCCTATTTCCTAGTCAAAGGTAAAAAACAATACAGTATCTTGCTGAGAACTGCCTGGCCACCTCTGGCACCGGGATCAAAGTGGGCTTTAGTAGGAAGAAGGGGGTTCTCCATGGGAGCATACTGAGCTCTTCTTACCTCCATGGTAAGGATACACTCATCTCCAAAGAACAATGTTTCTAAGCCGCCATGAAAGAAAAAATCTGGAACTGATTCTTTTAATAAAAAGATACAGTTATTGTATTGACTTTTTCAGAGAGGTAGGATAATGAGTTTTCTGTGAGACTTAATGAAGTCTCACAGAAAAGAAATTACATAATGTGAAATCTTTAGACAGAATTGAAAGAGCACATTTCTTATTTCCTGAACAGTAAAGATTCATTGTGTCTCCTCATTTCTTAACAAACCCTGAAGTGAAAATTCTGTTTCTTCATAAATCCCAATCTAACAGTCTGGACTGAGAGCTACTTTATGTTTGCATTGCATTCAGTTTTTTTAAAGCTGTAAAAGAATATCCTCACAATTTTCTGAAGCAATTCATGTTTTAGCAAATCTCTATAGGGAGATGTAAGGATCCAGAAGCTTTTTCTATTTGCAGGAGTACAAAGTCTTGGCAAGCAAGTAAAATCCAGGCAAAATGAAAATGTATTGCAGGTGTCAATCACTAACACACAAAATCAGAAGATTCTTCATGAACATGCACTTACAAAGATATGCTCCAACAACAGGCCCAAAAACTTAAAAATAATTTCAAAGCATGCCAGTCATTTTTCTTTTATTTGTATCTTTATGTGTTGATTTTGCTGACATATTTTTGAAATTCTAAGATGCAGTTTTTACTTCCAAGGAACATGCAAGTCATAAAGCAAAGGAAGGAGATTGCTTTTCAGCAAAAGCTTGGCTAAGTTAATCATATGACAGTTTTCATTATGTTGTGGAAGGTCTTTTTTGGGCAAGGATTGTTACACTTGCTATATATTTTAGAATTTAAGGCGATGTATTATACATGTGAATTCTGTTGCACAAATCATATTCCGAAAGCAGTCTTTGCAGCTTTTGGAGGGGGAAAATAAAAGCTTCTATTTCTTTATTTATAATAGCTATGATTAATTCAGGATGTCAAAAAGTACGACTTAGAAAATTTGGTGACAATGCAAGAGCAAATTAGTGCAGAATCAGTGGTCTAACTATTGATTCTTATTATGGGATCTTGCTGAAATGAACTCATTATCTAATTAGACTTGTACTCACACTATAAATGGTTCTCAGAATAGATTGCAATTGGTTTTGACGTTCATCTTCACTTTTCTTTATGGTTCAAAATGTGAGTTGAAAATTTACAAGAAAATCTTCATTTATTGTACTTCAAAACTACTTGCTGTCATTTTCCCCCAAAACTGAAGGAAGCAAATACATTTTCATTCTTCCATTCGGAACTGTCTTTGAAATCAAATAATTCTGCTTTCAGAAAACATCTTAAAACATCAGAATATTTCGAGATCAAATGTGCTCTAAATTTTACTCAAACAAAACAGTGTTTGAAAGATTTTCCTGCTGTATTTGTTTGGTTAAAATTTGTATTTGTTTTCTGAAGTCTCAGAAACCCCAAGATCTTCAACTGTAATGTTTCTATTAACACAAACAATTTGGAACTCACTGACTACTTAATTGGGACCTAAGAAACAACATTAAGGGCTTTGCTATGGAAATCTGTTAAGAAAGTTTAAATAAAAGCATCTTCTTAGTGACACCAGGATTCATTGAATACTCAAAATGACTTTGATTCTCTTTTGTAATCTTGATGCTCTTGATTTTCATTCAGATCTATGTGGCAAATCTGTGACTGAAAACATATTATCATTAATTTGGGTCACCGTTTTGTTTTTAATTTGAGATGACATATCAGTCTTGTCTTCTGGACAAAGCCCCACGTTGTCTATTTTTGTTGTTGAACACCTAGAAATGAAGAAAATGCAACAGATGATCATTGTGCTATTCTCTGAAAAATAATGGTGACAATGGGTAGAATACACATCTTAAATACAGGATTATGTTTGTCATTTTAGAACATGGAAGCATCTAATTATGTGTTTGTGTAATATATACTACAGCACAGTCTCACTCAGGATATGAGTCTTAAATAAATTATAATTATATTGAAGGGAAAATCATAACTCAGTGAGACTGAAGTTTCATTAAAAGTTAATGAGAGATTTAGTCTACCACTGATCAAATAAAGAAAAATAAATCTTTTTCTTTTTTCTTATAATAAAAGCTAAATCTTCAGAGTTTAATCTGAGCCTAGCTGCATCCCACCATGTTTCTGAAAGCTTTTGCTTCTTTTTTTCTTTTACATACAAAATTTTAAATTAAAAGAAAACATATCCTGTATAATTCACAGACTGTCAAAGATAATATATCTGTGCTTGAAACAAACACAGCCTTCTGCAAGACTCAGAGTGAGATAGCCAAATGTTATTTAGTCCAAGGTGTTGAACAAACTTTTGGTTTAAATACTTTTCTCCTTCAAATGTTATTCTCATTTAAATTCTTTTCTTGAGAGAGAGATAAAAAGTCAGTGTGTCAGATGGTAAAGTAACATAATAGCTTCATGTAATTGCCTTCTCTAGTTGCTGCTTACAAACCAGGCAACCCTAAAATCAACAAATAAAATGTAGTCTGTAATGTTTTTGCTTACTAGGTTTGTAACTAGTGAGTAGACACTATGTACAGTAATATCAAGTATGTTCCTGAACAATGTATGTTGTGTTTCTTAGGTCTCATTGCTTTTCTTTCACAGGTGTATCTTAACATTCTCAGGGCAAAAGTCTTACAGTGTTGGAAGTCAACAAAGACATAGAGGGATTCAGCCAAAGACAAATCAATGAAATAAGGGACAGATTTCCTAAGGACTAGTTGCAATCTAGCAATTTTTCACTTCCTAGATGAAGTGTGAAAGAAAGCTTAGCCTTTCAACCAACAGCAATGATTCCTTACATATAATATTTATCTGAAAGCTTTGCTAGTTGTAAAACTTTAGATCATAAGTACTGTTTTACAAGCTTTAAAAAATGTTGAAGTTCACATCTCTTCTTCTTTAATCTTTTTTTTTTTATTTCACTTATTTATGTCATATAGAGAGGTAGAACAGTGCCCGTCAAACAAGACTTCTGACAAATCTCTGCTCAAATTATTTGATTATTTGTAAAATGTTCATGGTATAATTTCTGTGGGACTGTGGACTGAAGAGCAGAGTAATTGTGATAAAATTAGATGTAAAATTAACAATGATGATGAGAAAAGGACTAGTTTTAAATTATGTTCTTTCTCTGTGAGATGGAAAGCTGTCTTTTGGGGAGAAATAAGCAAACTGTATGTTCCCAATTTAAACTGGTCTCAGTAATTTATCGTGAGACCATCTACCAGATATCTTTTTACTGACACGAGGAATTGGCAGGTGATGCCATTTTCCCTCCTGGTGCAGAGATACTTGTGCTGCAGAATCCAGTTGCTTTTGGCTTTAATTGGCTGTTATGTTTAAGGTGTTGTATGTAAGGATTCTGACAGTCAGGGAAGTATAAACAAATTTACTCTTTCTATTGCTCTGGCAGCAATCCTTTAAATTCAGGCAGTGGATGAGGTGTCCGGGAGACCTTGCACAGATTCCAACTTTATTGCGCTTGATCATGTGAATAAGAATTTGAACCTTGGTAGTTGACAGAGCACTTTTCATTCAGTTGCAGTTTAAGAAAGAAAACAAGTTACTGTCTTTCCTCTAGTTTTTGGAGAAATGTTTCAGAACTCTTTTAAAACATGGGTCTTTACAAATTGTATTTTTCTAGAGGTATTGTCAGAAACAATAGATTCTTTATTACATGAAGAGATATGGTGAAATTGTACATTTTTTCATTGGTTTATAGTTCCTGAGCTGAAAATGTAATATTCGGTAACTGTTCCAGTATCCACCTTTAGATATGGATGACAATGTTGGGCTTGTGGCATTTCTCACATCCCTAGAAAATCTATCCTCTCTGTGAAAGTTTTACAGAAGTGATATTCTTGTTGCCTTTTTCACTGAAGGTCAATGATATTGCTGCACTAATGAGGAAATCTCTCCTGACTTGTGAAATACCTTTGTGTTTTGCACATTACTGAGACTTGCCTTCATTCTAAAAGGTTAGGAAAGAGGTTGTGGTTGTGTAGTTGACAGTTCATCCATATTGGAGATGGTAATGATGAGACATTTTTCAGTGGGTTTATAAGTGGATACCTGGCATTGAGAACGCCTTTATGGTTTGAACATCTTTATCCCTGTGGTTCTGGAACCCAGACCACTAGGTAGATTATACTTCTGAACATAAATTGTGCTCCAATATGTTTTATATATCAGGCGTCTTAATCAGATAAAGACAAATGGTTTAAATAGAAGTTTATTGCCATGTAGCCATTACACTGTTCTATGCCTTAGTTTTACTGGACCTTCTGATTTATCTGGTTGTAAATTCAGTCATGTGCCAGTTAGAGATGTCATGCACTCATATTTGTGATGTTCTTTCAGGCTCAGCATGAATGGGGTTTTGTTACGTAGCAAGGGCTTATTTAAAAGGTTATAGGAAATCTTTCACTTTTTAAATAGAGAACTTGTTATGACAGGAGAGAAACATACGAATTGCTGTCCTCACCTGGCTGCAGGTTTATTCAGGGTCAGTTCATTCCACAGCACAGTTTAGTCTATTGGAACTATATAACACCACCCCACTGAGTGCTATGTGGTGGTGGCAATACAGCCATGGATTGTGCACATAAAAAGATCTGTGGAGGCACAATGGATCTGGATTTCAACTACAAAAAAGAACAGAACACACGGGGTGCTTCCATGCACAGATATCTCATCCTGGAACATAGTCACAACATGACCACAGTACCCAGAAGCACTGCAGTATCAGGTTGATGCTGTTACATCTTCCTCAGTTCTCCAAATCCATTTCATGTAAAATCTTCAAGGTAAGGGGGTATCAGATATTAAAGCAGTAAGAACAGACAATGCTCTTGTTCTTAGCCAATGGCTGTAAAGATTGTGGTGGAACAGGGGCTTCAGTTTTTTACTACAGAGCACTTTCAGCTCTCTGAGGATTTAGGATCACTGACTCATTTAGGATTGGTGTTTCCAGTGAATGTTGACAAATCTAAAACTTAACACATATATGAGTGATCTCTGCAGCTGATAAAGTGAGAAATGTAAGACAACTAAAGTCTTTTGTGGTGATAAATGAAATTATTATTTTAAAACTGATTATGGCTAAATATCTGAACCAAAGAAAATAATATTAGAATACATTTTTCCCAATTAACTGTCATAATTTTCACATTTACAGATCTGCTGCTTTTTAGGTCCTAGTGAACACATTTCCATTTTCCTGTTTTGTTTTGTATAGAGATAAAATATTTAAAGAACAGTTTACCTGCTGGGGATTTATGAAGAAAGAAACATTAAAAGAAATGCTTTCATATGCTTGTAGACGCTACTTCTGTTTTGTACATCAACTGAATTTCATGGTAGATTAAATCAAGATTTAATAGTAAATTTCACATTTACCCTGTCTCTACATAAAAGGAAAAAGCAAATCCGACTGTCAGATATGTTTTTGTAGTATAGGTTTTGATTTGCCATCTGCAAGCATGAATAAATAACCAGTTTAAACTCACAGAATTTTCCTTTACTTGATATTTGCTTATTTCAAATCAAAGTTACAATATCTTTTCTTTCTACTAAAATATTTTCCAAAAATTGTAGTGCCTGAGCTGTTATTTTTAATGGAAACATTTTGCTAGGATGATTGATTTCTCTATTCATTGTCAGGGTAAAGAAAATGCATGAAATTTTACTATAGATGTACATCATTTTAATCTTTATATGTTTATGAGGAAGAAAGACTGATCTTTTGCTCAGGACTTCTTTGTTTTAAGTTTTAACAGCATCCAACAAAATATTCTTAGACAATTTCTGTATTTAGCTTTGTATTATGTATTCATCCAATGCTGATACATTCTTCTTATTTAGTGCACACTGCAGAGACAGAACACTGAAAAGAAGGTACGTTCTTATTGCAGAGACACTAATTTTCCTAACTTTTCTCAATTTAATCTCCTTCCTACATTCCTTTCACAGTTGCATGGAAGTAGGACACGTGGACACTTAAGAGGACCACTCTGCTGTTAAATCAGTTTACCTATAGGGAACAAGAGATATATTAAAAATAAATAAATTAAATGGTAAAATAAAATAAAAGTATAAAATAAAATGTATATCCATTATGGAGGAAAATACAAATCCGCTTTTTACTATGCAGTTCCAAAAGCAGCAAGTGCAATACTCAGCAGAATTGTGGGTATACATCCCATAAACAGGTCATTGCAGACCATAGACATCATCCCAGGGTGCACTTGAGCATCTGTTAAATATTTTATATATGGTATTTATATTTACAAGTAGCTTTTTGAAAATTTAACAAGAGGATTTGAAAGACCATAAAAGAGGAAATGTTAACATGGAGCTATAAGATGATCTCACACGATTTGGACCCGCATAATGCAGTGGGCATTTATGGTGCCTATAAATAGACGGTGAGCTATATATAAAACATTTCTCTACTTCCGTGGTACTCTGAATATATTACCAAGATACTGTGTTTCATAATGAGGAGCTAATTCTTAACTATTAGTACATAGCAATGTATTTGTCTAGATCGTTCCTGAGATATTTAGAAGATCTGATAACCTTCATTTTAGAGGTCAGAAAATAGTTTAAGATAGTTGTACTTCTGTATGATCCATGAGGAATTTATTTTACCGTCATGTCTATTAGGCTTCATCTTGTGCTTCTTCCATATCATGAAATGAATCAGAAGTATAAGAATTATATTCTGTTGACCCCCAGACAGCCAACATCTTGCTCTTTAATGGGATTGAGGGTCTACAGCAAAAGCCAGTCTTCGAAGTAGGCATCCATTCCTGAAATGGTGTCTGCATTTTTGCACCCATCTTGTTTCTGGCAAGGTGTGACCAGTTTACTGTCCAAGAATGGACTTAATGTTTCATTTAAGGACACAGAGATCTCTGCTATTTGGCATTTTGAATTTCATGCAGAGGTACCTAGAAATATAAAAAATAAGAGAAGTTGTGTTTCATGTCTATACAGATTTCTTTGTTTTGTTTTGTTTTGTTTTGTTGTTTTTTATTTACAGAGCCATATATGCCTTTTTATCCTTCAAATTAATTTGAAAAAATGATCAATGTACAAATATGATGAAGCTTTTTAAGCAGAGGCGTCAACCCTGTAGTTGCCTACTTTGTTATCTCTATAATGTTATTGTTCTCTCTAGTAAAATAACTCACTCTTAGTCATAGTTCATCTACTTCATACTCTTTATTCTGTGCTATGTGCAGCCTAGAAAATTAATCTGTCATGTAGTAAGGTATCTGAAAGGAATATATACATGTTTTGCTTGCTGTGTCCAGCAGATCCCCATTGTCAACAAAATCAGATCCTAATTACCTAACCATAAACTTTGAAGTGGTTTTGCATCAGAACTCCATGTATCAGGATCAGGAAAGAGGTGGAACATATTGGGTGAACCTGTTGTCACTTGTCAACTCAAATCATTGCGTAACTTATCACTGTCCAAGACTGCCAATATTATGTCTTTCTTTTTTTCTTTCTCATCTTGGCTAGTGTGCTTTTGGTGATACTGAACAAATAGGACATCCCATAGCTTTCTGTACCATTCTTCATGCCCTTTTTAAGTCAGTAAAATAACTCACAGACCAGTGAACACTGAAAAAGACTTCTTTGTGAGTTCTTGATAGTACTTGTGAGGGATCAGAACAGTTTTGCTGCTCCCTCTCAATTTGAGAAAACAGATTTTCTTCTCAGGTGTTTTTCTGTTTTGGACTCTGAGTCGCAGGTAGTCAGCGTGACTTTACTCTCAGATATTTATTCTGTGCATCAAGTTTCTCGGGTGTTATAAGTAGGACTGACTTGGCACATCATTCACATCATTTTCTTATCCAGATACTGCTGCACAACATGTCTAACAGCTTGATTTGATCATTATCTCTTGCTGCTGCAGCTATTTTCTTTTTCCACCTCATCTCTTTCACAGAATTTTCACTCCTGATTATCTGGGGTTATTTTTTCCAGGTTATTAAGGACCACCCCTCCAATTTCTAAAACCTACCTGGGCAATACTTTACCTGCATCTCTGTTACTTCTCTTTTCCTCTCAGTGAGAACAAATCCATTTCTACTTGATTATGCAGAGTCTTATCTAGCCTTTTTTCCTCACCATCCTTTCTTAATGCATCTTTCAACTTCATTCTTCTGACTGTTCAGCAAGGCAACTGCACATCACTGACAACCAACATCTTCCTGCTTTCTTTGTTGGAAAGAAGAGATGGATTCATATTCCTTAACTTCAAACATATGCATAAAAACGTTTACATACCGTTAATCTTTTTATAGCCCCACAAGAGACAGCAAAACACACCTATTCTAAATGATTGTTTTTTTATTGAAATGAATTAGAAATGAACCTGGGAACATAAGTCAGATTTAGATTTTGGTGTCTGATCAAGAAAATATCAGTAACAATATTTTAAAATTCATATATTTTCCTTTTGCTTCCCAAATTACAGAAGTTTCTGGGGAATTTCTGATCCTATTGTTTGCAGCCATGTCTAAATTTATTTTGCTTTGATTCTTTCCCCAGTACTGTGGGGCTTCGGAGAGGAATCTGATAATATTATATATTTTATTGTTTGTCACTGAGGCCACTTTCACTGCTCCCCCTGCTGTCTTGCACTGCAAGACCCCATAAACAATTTTTTATGTCATATACATAAAAATTGCAATACAGAAGATGATAAACATTTAGTCTAACACAGCCATGCACAGATCTAGGCCACAGAAGGGGAACAGAAATTGCCAAGTGTGGTATATTTCTTAGCAGTCTTTCAGTGTTTGAATGCTTCATTTTGGCTACCAAATTACAGCTAATATCCTTCTCTTCTTTTTCTCTAGACACAAAGCCCAATTGCAGCATTACACTTAAATTAAGAATAAATCATGAATTGCACTCTTGATTTGATTCCTATTGGTTCAAACACCAAGAGGGTTTTTGTTGACTTTATTGAAAATTTTATGTTTAAATAATTGTGTGTGTTCAAACTTCTGCTGTCTAATTATCTGTGTTTGAACATTCTCCTAAAATATTTAGAGTAGTTTCTGTTTCTGACCTCTACCAGTTTGAGTTACTGGAAAATTAAGCGCTTACTTTCCTATTTAGCTAAGGCCTTTTATCCATCTGAAGCCATATACAATTCTACACAAATGCAGAAGAAATAATCATCCTCTCTCTTTCAAGTGTGATACAGTAGGAAAGTTGAGGAACTACTTTTCATTATGAGAATTTCTTAAAGATCATGTTCCAGAAGAGATGGTAGAATTTAAAAAGCCTAACAGCAGTGAGATTCTATCCTTATTTCTGTATAACAAGAAACTTTTCATCTTCTGGGAGTGGAAGGAAGAAATTATTGCAAAGATTTGTCACCTTATCTTTGCCCTTGCAATGCTGGAAAAATAGATCCCATACCTCAAATTCTATTTTGTGTGGGCTCTTTCACATAGCAGATGAGAAAGAAAAATATTTTTCGAGAAAATTTGGAGGGCAGGTTTTTCAGCTCAGAAATATCTCATGGGATATAAATCTTTGTATCCTGAAGTATTTTCTCAACCTGCACTGTTTTCAGTCTCCTGGTTTAATGATCCTTGTAAGCAAACAACTTTTTTTTTACATCTAGTTCATTTGCAATTGATTATTCTCCTGTCATGTAGAACAGGATTTATGAAGAATATTTTAATATCTAGACATGAGTGTTCAAGCATTTCAGATTGTAAAAACTTAAATTGTAAAAAAAAAAAAAAAAAAAGGAAAAAAAAAAGCTTTAAATCATCACTGAGAAGCGACTCAAGAGAGAAAAAATAATTAACATTATACAAAATATCCCGTGACTATAACTTTTCAAGTACTTTTCTAAATTTGGACTTTCCATATTCGTGTAAACTGATATGCATTTTTTTTTAGTTTCCTAAAAATAGGGAAAGCTATTCTTTTCCTCTGGATATAGATATTCAATCTCACACTTGAGTAAGCATTTGAGCATTTTGTCCTTGTGATTTTTCGTCCTTGACTTCCATAGAGAAATTGTGAAATTCCACAATTCATGTCACCATGTTGTTTTACTATTATAAATGCAATCTCCTGATGAGGCTGACAATTTTTCTACAGTTTCAGAACTACACGTGTTGATAAATTAGGCAAAACACTAATGAGAGAGATACTTATAAGCAACTTTGAAATTTTCTGGTGCAGAACTTTTCTGTTTTTATCCAATTCCAGTTAAAATTAATAACAGAATCACAGAATTGTAGGGGTTGGAAGGGACCTCTAGAGATCACCTAGGCCAATCTCGCTGTCAAAGCAGATCCCCAGACCAGGCTGCGCAGGTAGGCATCTAGAGGGTCTTGAACATCTCCAGAGAAGGAGACTCCACCACCTCTCTGGGCAGTCTGACTGTTCCAGTGCTCCATTACCCTCGCTGTGAAGAAGTTTCCATGTACATTTGTGCGGAACTTCCTATGAATCAATTTGTGACCATTTCCCTCGTCCTATCACCACACACTGCCGAGATGAGTCCAGACTCATTCCTTTGTCTCCCATTCCTTAGATATTTGTGGGTGTGGATCTGATCAAGGCTGAGCACACCCAGATCTCTCAGCCTTCCCTCATAAGGGAATTGTTCCACATCCTTTATCAGCTTTGTCGCCCCCCACTGGACTCTTTCGAGAAGATCCCTGTCCTTTTCGTACAAGGGAGTTCAGAACTGGATACACTACTCCAGGTGAGGTCTCACTAGGGCACAGTAGAAGGGGAGAATCACCTCCCTCTACCTGCTGGCCACTCTCTTTTCAATGCACCCCAGGATCCCATTGGCCTTCTTGGGCAGCAGGGCATACTGCCGGTTCATGGCTAGCCTGTCATCCACCAGGACACCCAGGCCCCTCTCCTCAGAGGTTCTCTCCAGCAGCTCATCCCCCCAGTCTGAACTGGTGCATGCAGTTATTCCTCCCTAGGTGCAATACTCTACATTTGCTCTTGTTAAACCTTATCAGGTTCATTTCTGACCAATTTCCGAGCCTGTCCAGGTCTTACTGAATGGCAGCACAGCCACCCGGCAAGTCAGCCATTCCTGCCAGCTTTGTATCATCAGCGATCTTGCTCAGGGTGGACTCTATCCCCTCATCAAGATCATTGATGAAGATTTATTACCTATTATGTTTAATGTTTTCATCTCTAAAATGGAGGAGTTATATCACTCTGCCTTCAAGAACAATGCACATACAGTTATACAGTTATAGATATACTGAAATGACTGAATAAGTATGAAAAATAGCCCATATTTTAATAACTGTTGGAAGAAATATAGTTTCTCATGATTTCAAAATTGTTTCCATTATAAACAATTAAAAGCGTCATTTCAAAGAAGAATTTCTAAATGTTACTACTCTTTTAGGAAACAAAAAAAAGATTGGTTCCTCTAAGTTGTAATGGTAAGTGCTTAATATTGCACAATTTATATCTGATGGTATATATGTAATTTCTTTTTTACATTATTAAACTTTTATAGAATTCGACTATTTACTTATTTTTTTAATTATTTATGAGCATGTTGAACTCTGAATGATATATCATCTAGAAAAAAAGTTTATTGGATATGAAATTACTAAAATTAAAATTAACATGTTTTATGTCTTATTGTATTCTTGAGATATAGCATCCAGGAATTGTAGAAATCTTGCAGCTGTTTTACTGATGGCAGTGTTTTACTTTTACTTTGGTATAATTCAAACATGAAGTCAAAGATACTAATACATAGTCATAGTCCTCAAAATAGCCTTTCACTCATCAGGGGTACTATGAACTGATAAAAAAGACAGCAACTTTTGTTTAGGAGATCGGTACTGAATGAGACTTTTGGTTGCTGTAAACAAGTATATTCAAAGTGACCTTCTACAACATAAATTCCCAATTTTGTATGGCCGAGGCAGTATTTCCATTTATATATCAGATTATACTGTATGAGCAGTGAGCTGAGATCTTAGAATCGAAGAACCAGACTGAAACAATGAAGAGCACTTAAATAATGCAGTCAAATGTAATGAATATTTATGTGTAGTTCTAATTAGATACGTACTGTCATATTTTCAACTGAAATCTGTTGAAAATAACTTGCTTGATATCTAGAATATTAAGTGAAATCAGCAGCAGTAGAATGCTTGTGAAAATAGCCAAAATATGAACAAGAAGAAAATGAATCACTTGGGTCTAGCTGTGAGCAAGACTAGTTTCAAGAGAGAAAAGAGGAAAAGTGGAAAACAAAACAAAACAAAACAAAACGTTTCCCCCATTTAAAAGTAAATAACAAAAATCAATAGGTATTAATTGTATCTTGCTGAGACGATAGTGTCAAAATTATATGATGTAAAGCAGTGACTGACTGGACTGATGTTTTAGTCTTTGTACTGAATTTAATTAAACACCAAAGGAAAGAAAAAAAAACCTGTGCCTCTTAGAATAGGTGATCTAATGGTTTCTGGCAATCCAGTGTAACCTATAAAGTATACTTCACTGTACACCTCAGTCTGACCCCAGTTACATCAATCTAAAAGTTTAATTAAAGTTACAATTTTTTTTACTTATTTCATGAGATCAGAAACAAGTTTTTTTGTTATTAGAAAAGTTTCCTTAGTTCTAGTGTATTGAATACAATAAAGAGCAATTATTGTATTAATTAAAAGTTTTGGTTTTCCTTCTCTTCTGAAATGCCCCACCATGAATCTCTCCTTATTTCTCATTTGAATTTGTATATAATTTTGGGTAGGAAACACTAGAATTAGACTGTCATGTTTTTGGGAGATGAAATGTTAAAATTAGGCTATCGAGTTGCCCACAGATATATTAACATTTGGTGGATGAATATGGGAAGACTACGTGTCTCAGTGGAGTTCACATTTCCCCAAGAGTTGTTTGAGACATGCTAATGCATGCAAGATCAGTCTCTGACCTGGGAACATGCATAAGCATTGCATTATTATCCCCATAGTCCTAGCTGAAGCTCTTAAAGTAATTAGGCTAGGAACAAAATTATACTTGGAAACAGCACATTTTGTCCATTAACACTGTTAAGTTGGAGACAGACTACATAGATAAAAAACAACAAAAGGATTCCTCAGTTTTTCAGGCAGTGCACCATGCCTGCACAGGGCACATGACATTGGGTTACTCGAGTGGGGAAATGAATGATCTAAACAATGCACTTTAAAATTCTGTCCAAGTAGGATCCACTTACATGGAATATATACCTCACTGTCTTGACAAAACTCCCTTCTTTAAATTAAAGCATGTTTGCTCTCTCTGAACACTGAATGGGAAAGAAAATAAAACTTTCCAGCTTTTATCCAGCAGGTCGGTTGTTAACACATTCATACAGTTTGAAATAAAATGCAATCATCTTCCCTCTAGACAGGAAGATCGTTTAGTGTAGGAGCACTTAAAATCTACTTTTTGGGCCAGCTGACAGTTACACCTCAGGTTTTCATGTTAAGGAATGGCTTCGTGTGCTTCATAATGAGATCAATTCCACAGGAAATGTTGGAAGGGGTCATGTGCCTGTTGTACTCAGCTTTGATGAATTTTGCTCATACTTGACAGATTTTATTATACGTCAAGAAATGACAGGATCTAGGCCTAAGTATGGCTGTATACTGTGAATACATCCGATATTACTTGGGAGGAATGTCTCTACTTGAGCACCAGACAACATATATCAGTTACTTCAGTAAGAAATCTCCTGTAAATACAAGTGGAGAAATGGTGTATCAGTATTTCTGACCCTTTCAAGGTTCTTTAACCTATTTTTTCTGAACTTTTTTATATCAGAAAAAAAAATATTCAGGTTGTGTACACAGTAAAGCCAAGACTTGATTATAAATCAGGTACATAATAAAATGTCATATTTGAAAATGTGTTATGAGATAATTAAATTTCATGTTTTTCCCCCCAAAAATGTTATTTTCACAAGTATTTATATTTGCAAATTTATATTGCAAATTCTATCTTCTAGGTGAGGTGATATTACTTACAGAATTACTAAAAGGAGAAAACTTATGTTCAGTAGTGAAGCCCTAAAGAATCTTGCTTTTTGGGTTTTTGGTTTTGTTTTGTTTTTGCACGTATGCATAAACTTCCATTAAGATAAAGACGAAGCTGTCAGAATGTGTTATAAAGTGCTGTGGTGTGACATGTCCTGCGGCTACTAGGCTCAGTCAAAGTTCTGAAGGGTACTTTTCCAACATGCTGCAATCTGTGTATGCATATACTAAAATGAAGATGTCCTAGTCAGTCAGGGAGACAACATGATAGAATTAAGGACTCCTCTATGACGGTTTCTCCAGTAATGACATTTAATGTGTTCTGATTGATTCATAAAACATGACTTACATTAGGACCATTTATTTCTGAACTTTGAAGTCTATGCAAATTTCTCTGCTTAGTATACAAGTAATTTCAATGCATTTTAAAAGACTAAATAAATAAGTAAAAGCCTATAATAACAAATATTATTTAAAGCTGATAAACAGCTTTCCTCAGCAAATGCAGATGTTAAATACCTCTGAATGAAATGCATGTCTGCCTTTTGATTGATCTGCAGAAAAGTATTTTAGGATGTGAGAGATTTCAGAGGGGTTTCTTTGGTTTGTTTTTAGTTTGGGGGTTGTTGTATTTTGGTTGGTTTTTGTTGTTGTTTGCTTTTCAAGATAGAAAGATAGGAATGAGAAATGGGCTTTGAAAATACATTTCATTTACTTCGCCAACAGCAAGATGTGTCAAGCCAATCTGATTAGTTGAAAAGAAAATTTCTATAATAATATACAGATTTCATGTGTTCTCAAATAAAATGTAAGCTGATTTCTTTCATAGAACCATAGAATGGCCTGTGTTGAGTAGGGCCTCAAAGGTCATCTCCCTCTCTTAGTTTTAAAACCATTCCCCTTTGTCCTATCCCTATCAATTCGTGTAAACAGTTGTTCCTCCTCCTGTTGATATGCTCCTTTTGAGAACTGGAAGGCCACAATGAGGTCTCCCTGGAGCCTTCTCCAACCTAAACAAGACCGGTTCCCTCAACCTTTCCTCATTGGAGAGGTGCTCCAGCCCTCTGATCCTCTTAGTGGCCCTCAGAAACCATTTGAAGAGCTCTGCATCTTTCTTGTGCTGGGGGCCCCAGGTCTGGATGCAGTACTCCAGATGGGGCCTCACAAGAGCTAAGTAAAGGGGGACAATCACCTCCCTCTCCCTGTTGGCCACCCCTTTTTTAATGCAGCCCAGGATATAGTTGGCCCTCCAGGCAGCAAGCGTGCACTGCTGACTCATGTCCAGTTTCTCGTCTACCAGGACCCCCGAGTCCTTCTCCGCAGGTCTATTCTTCGGGAATTCTTCCCGCATTCTGTATGAATACCTGGGATTGCCCTGGCCCAAGTGAAACACCTCGCACTTGACCTGTTTGAACTTCATTAGGTTCAAATAGACCCAACTTCTGCAGCCTGTCCAGTTCCCTCTGGATGGCTTCCCTTCCCTCCAATGTATTGACTGCACTGCTCTGCTTAGTGTCATATGCAAACTTGCTGAGGGTGCACTCAATTCCATCTTCTATGTCACTAATAAGGATGTTGAAAAGCACTGTTGCCAAGGCTGACCTTTGGAGGACGCCACTCATGACCGGACTCCACCCAGACATAGAAACGTTGATCATAGCATTTCGGCTGCAACCAGCCAACCAGTTCTTAATCCCTCAAACGGTCCATTTTACAAATCCATACCTCTTCAAGTTAGAGAGAAGGATGTGGTGAGGGACAAAGTCAAAGGCTTTGCAGAAGTCCAGGTAGATGACATCCGTCACCCTTCCTCTGTCTACAAATGCCATCACTCCATCATAGAAGGCCAACAGTTTGGGAAGGCAAGTTCTCCCCTCGGTGAAGCCATGCTGGCCATCTTGGTTCACCTTTTCATCTCATATGTGTCTTAACATGCTAATCAGGTGGATCTGCTCCACAATCTTCCCAGGCACAGAGGTGAGGCTAACTAGCCTGTAGTTCCCCAAGTCATCCTTTCTCCCTTTCTTAAAAATGAAAGTAATGTTTCCCTTTTTCCATTCACCAGCAATTTCACCTGACAGCCACAGTTTTTCAAACATGATGGAGAGTGGCTAGGCAACCACATCAGTCAACTCTCTCAGAACCCTGGGATGCATATCATCCAGACCCTTGGTCTGTCTCCTCCCTAGGTACTGTAGAACCTCTTTTAGAACATTCCTGATGAACTGTTTTTATCCTCTAGTTGTGCTTTTCATGAGTGGAATCACACTAAATTTTCACAGGTCAAGATCCCATAGGTATAAGGGCTGTCAGAACAAGAACCAAGGTGGGCTTGAGAAGGCACAGATAGGAGAATATGTGCATTTCAGTCAAACCTAGGAAGTCAATCAGGTTTCAACAGCTTTTCATTGACAAGAATTCTGGGCAGGGGAAGAAGCAAAATTTTAATCATGAAAATAACTTTGCTGAAAAAACTCTTGGTGGTGACTGGCAGAAATACAGCTTTAAATGGCAATTTCAAAGTAATTTTGAATGCTCTGTATTTTATTCACATCCCTCTTTGTTTGCTAATCTTTTTGGAAAAGTGGGCCCATTGTAGGTTTGGGGTATATGGATAAAAAAACTATACATGTAACCATAAAATATAATTCTGAGCAGTGGAAATAATGAATATAATCCTTACTTGGCTTTATATTTAGTATTTGGATTTTCTTGTGATTATTAATGTTGAAGTTCTACTTTTAGTGCTTTTTTTACCCCTGGGAAATT
Source organism: Callipepla californica brunnescens (assembly GCA_023055505.1). NCBI lineage: Eukaryota > Metazoa > Chordata > Aves > Galliformes > Odontophoridae > Callipepla > Callipepla californica. The sequence goes on along the minus strand of JALIRH010000001.1, from coordinate 90,678,691 downwards.
TACAGAATTGTTCTCCATGTGTACTCTTTGATTTCTTGAAGGAATTGACTTCGTCATTCATCATATTCCTAAATACAGGCAGTAACAAAGCATATCTCCTTTTCTTCTCCAAGCTGTTTTCAAAAAGCTTGTAGGATCTTACTGTACTAAGACCTGAAGTCAAATTTGATTAAAATTGGTCAACGCATTCTAAAGCTATTAGAAAACAATAGCTAAAAAGACCTTTACACGCCCCATCAGATTGTTGTGTAGTAAAGTGCATTTCTCTAGGAAAGCAAGACAAAAATCACCAAAAATCACCTCTGAGCCTAGTCAGAAGCTTCTGCTCTAACTTTTAACAGAGTTGTTTTCAAAAAAGGCTCAGCGTAATGAAAGTATTACGCACCAGAAAAAGGAAAAGAAATCCCAGGGGAAAAGAAAAAAAAAAAAGAGGAGAAAAGAATTGCAATTTTAGTATGACCCTGACAGTAGAAACTGTATCAGTCAGCTTAGCACACACTGCTATAGTGCAAAGTCAGATTCATGCTTTCACACTCTCTTTTAGCACAAATTTCCATGACTATAGAAAAACAGTCCACATTCATATTAATCTGTTGCATTTATTCATAAGCTAACAAAATGAGTGAAAGGAAAGACATTGCTTTGCACTTTCCTGTTCAGAAATTCTCAAATCACTGAGGAACCTGTAGCCCTTCTGTCATTGCGCTAGACTGTCACTCTGACACAGGAAACATATGCTCCCCTGCACTGTGACAAGACATTTTGCAAGTAGTATCTAATATTGCACACTTTTAGTGCAAGATAGAGTTTCTGTCCTGAAAATATATTTTATAATAGCATGTGAAATTTTAAAAGTCTGATCTGAAACAAGTGAGGAAATGAGAGGGTAAGGGAAATAATGCTTAACCAATGAAGAATAAGTGGTTATCAAATGGGCTTTATTTGGTCAGTTTAAATCTCAGAACAGAGCATTCAGTGGATGTCCACCAGAAGATTTATCCTACCCTGCAATAAATGGGATAAAATAGCACCCAAAAAGATTTATTTCTCTCCATTGGATCTGGAAGATATTACTGAATAGAAGCCTGTCATTTTGATGGCTTAAAAGATGAGAGGAAAGATCCTATCATTAGAGATAACAGGGGATCCTTAAGAAAGAAATCTTTCTAACCTGAATGCTCCCTCACCAGGAAAACCATACGCTTCTAGTGAAAACTGTATTAGATATCAGTGTAAGCTTATAGCTGCACACTACTTTCTGTCAGCCATACACACATTAACAATTTTGATTGAATACCCTAAACTCACAGGGTGTCTTTCCATTGACTCTGATGGCAGTTCTGAGTTCAACAAGTGCAGCCATGTTGTGCTATACTGATGCTTAACTTGAAATGCATTAGGCTGTTATCAATAAAATGCTTCATTGCTGCCCAAAATATTGAAAGACAAAATCTTAAAAAAAAAAAAAAGGTCTGCTCTCTTTATGAAGCTGTCTGAGAAAAAAGAAGGGTTTTTTTTTGTTTTGTTTTGGTTTTTTTTTTGTTTTTTTTCCTGAGGACAGGATTATATCCCTTTTTCTTGGAGAATTTCTGAATAATTTAATAGAAAGGATCTTGGATTTACTGCATTTTAATAAATAGAAGAATCTCATCCAGTGTGACTGGCAATTCTAGCTTGAATGAGAAGAGTGTAGCATCACCTTGGGATCTTTCTGGTTAGGATCAGTCAGTTTCTGTCACACTTATTTCCTGGCTTTTTTTTCCTTTAGTTCCAATAAATTTCACGGGGGAGGGCTGGGGCAGAAAGCTCTGCCAATCAAGAGGGGAGTGTTGATTTTTGCATTCCTGAAAGTCACTGCTGGCTGTACTGAATGAAGATAATGAGTAGGAATTGTTAAGCATCATAGGAGGATGTTATTAAAGTTTGAGATCTCACAGATTGCCCCTTCTGTGCTTTTTGCTTGAGAGGCACAATCTCAGCAACCCCAGCACTCACAGAACAGGAGATTGATTTCCTCCTTTTTCTTTTTCTTTCCCCCCTTCAAACTCTGCAGGTCAGTCCCACCCCAGGGTGCATCCGGGCGTTAATGAAGATGTTGTACTGCCCTTACTGCAGAGGACTTCCCACTGTGAAACCTTGCAACAACTATTGCCTCAATGTAATGAAGGGCTGCCTAGCAAATCAGGCTGATTTGGATACTGAGTGGAATCTGTTCATAGGTAAGAAGAGTTTAAATATTAGTGGAAGGAAATACTGGTAATAGCAAACATCTGCAGAGTTCTCTAAGGTTAGAAGATTCTGTTGGTCTATACTTGCAATGAAACAATTGCAGATGCATCTCATTTTCTAGTTGAACTTTCTGGATTGCAGTAGGAAATGACATTTCCACCCTAGAGCACGTCACATTTCATATTTCCTATTTCAAATGGAATTGCATGGTGTTAAAAGTTTCGATCTAAATTATTATTTGGTATGTGAAATATTAGATAGTTTTATCAGCAAATGATAAAAAGCTTAACAATTTAAGAACAAAAAGTATAAAAAAACATATTTAAAGATAACTGCTATTACAGCGTTATTCACATAACTCTTCACTCCGGTAAAATAAAATGCAAAGAAAGAAATCTCCTTAACAGTCATTCAGACATCCTGGAGCAGAATAACTCTCGGAAGATTAACCTTAGACAAGAAATAAGACCTTCAAGTTGCTTTTGGTAACAGATAATACTAAGATAGGTTGAGAAATTAGTCAAGGCTATATGATAATGATAAAAGAGAAAGAACAGAAGCAGCTACTTATATATCAAACTTTTGTAAGCATCCTAGGCTAAACTGAATTTGAGGAAAACAAATCAGATGGAAAATATGGGATAAATTCTCTTTATTCTACATAAATAAAATATTATTTTCTTCTTCTGTAAGACAAAATATCAGCAATCTCATTTGCCTAATTTCAAATCCCACTGACCAATGTGACTTTGAAAGCATGACTCTGACTCACAATGCATTTTTACCTTACTCAGCACAGCAGTGGTACAAGATGGATAGGGAGAAGAAAACAGGATGAAAAATGAATCAGAGTAAGCAAAATGACAAACGGTATCAAGTGTGCTATAAAAAATAGCATAAGCAGAAATGCAAATAGCAATAATGAAAGTGATACAAATAGGCATGCCTTCTCAGTCCCTTGTACTGGTTAAAGGAAGCTACCACAGGAAGATGCACTGTATGAGGGAAAACCGTGGTATTACTGGTATGAAAGGAAGAGTCAGTTCATCACCTGAAAGCTAAATAAGAGCAGATGGGAAATAAATGCCCACTTGTTAAAGACATGGTGAAATCTACTTTCCTTTTGAAGTTAAAGAGTATGCAAGACCTGAATTGTCAGTATTTATGATCACAGAAAATACTGTAGGCTTTTAGAAAAAAAACATTTTAACTAAAATAAATAACAAAGTTTTTATTAAAGTAAGCACCTGTTTAAATTAAAAGCTGGAAGGTAAGATTTCAGGCCTTAAGAGATTTCATTTTCTGGTGCTTTGAATCCACTGAGAGATTTGGGCAGGGTAAGGTTTGTGCTCAGAAGTGTGGAAATGCTTCCAGCTTCAGACTTTCAGTCTTTGATGAAAAGCCCTTGTCTTCATCAATATATTTCACATTTTCATTGTTCCTGCTCTCAGAAAAGCAAAACTGCATGAAAGCTAGTACATTTTGTTAAAATATCGTGCTAATTTATTAAATACCATGTAAAACATCAAGTGCTTCCTCAAGGCAACGCAGACTGCTATGCAATTATCCCTTCATGTCAGCAACGACAAGACAGTATAAAGCACTGATACATCAAGACATATTTCTCTTTCTTCTACCTATACAGCTTTCCCTGTACAAATTGATGGGAGATGGATTAGAGGAGAGAGAGAGAGATCTCCCTGTGTTTGGAAAAGATATTCTGTTTTATCCCATTTTTTGAGAACCCTGACAGCTTTGCTGGAGATGAGAGTCCTCAGTCCTTCCTTCACAAAAGATGGAAATCCAGCAAGTTGTCTCTGTCTCTGACAGCTGTCAGAGGCTTTCTAATAATACATGCAATTCCCTAGTACTAAACACAACAAAACTTCTTCTCACTGAATTAAAACGAACAGCAGCATTTTACAGCACAACTGAGCTATGAGAGATTGGAAAGTATTGCATGAGCTGTTTTTATTCCTGTTCCAACATTATGAACCATGCACTAGGAAAAAAAGTTAATAATTTTGTGAACCAACAGTCTCTGCATAGGCAGGAATTCTAAATAGTAATGCATACTCTTACACAACAAAATAGGTTTGCATAGCTTATAATCTGTGGACTGTGAGGTTGTTTTGGCTAAAGTTAGGACTAGGAGAAAGCTCCGTTAGGTGTTTGTCAGTAACAAAGCAAATAGTATCTCCTGGAAAGCATGTTCTGGTATTGTTCTGTAGTTATTTTAATTGTCCAGCAACACCAAAATCTACAAGTGAGGAAGAGCAGAGGTGTGTAAATAGGTTCTCTCTCAAAAGGATGTACTATAAGTTCCACATAGTATATAAATGCAAAATCCAGTACTGAAATCACATTGATATAGCACTAATAAATCTTACATTCACTTCCAAAGCTAGGCAGAGTAGGACAGCTTCCCCTAAACATCTGGTGCTTTCCAAGATTTTATAGACTGTGAAAATTGGTAAGAGGTGAAACAGCTGCAACAGCATGACACACAGTTTATTTTACTTTTTCTATTTGTGTCACCTTAAGGTCTGAGTAATTTCTGTATAACTATTCACAACGGGCTTTTTTATTTTGTTGTTTTTGTTATTGTACGATAAAAGCCAAATGTAGCACATCCTGTTCAAGCAAAATTCCTATGAAAATCAGAATTTTGCCTAAGAAAGGAAGATATAGTCATTACTAACTATTAAATCGTAATGATTGATTGCTACTTCCAGGTATCTATATGAAATATTCAAGAGGTAAATCAACCACATTTACTTCAAAAATACACACTTTGACAAAGCTTGCTTCTGACGTTTTGCCTATGAGCCACCCCTCCCTCGTAATATCCTTTACACCACTCTCAGGCGAAGTTAGCCAAGGAAAGATAAAAAGGATGAGTAGAGGAAATGCACTTCTCAGGAAGGAGATTGCTTCAGGGGAGGAGCTGACTGATTCCATGGAATAGGAGAAAGGATTTTCTCTAGGTCTCATAGCCCAGTGTGTACAGTCAAAATTATGCTTCTCTCCATGGAGCTATAGCAATTAACAATGACAAGGATCGGGGATCCCAGTGTTCATTCCATGACAGAAACACAAAAGAGATGAAGAGGAAACTGTTCCCACTTACAAAATAGGTCTTTTCCAACCTTGGTGAATCTATGATCCTACCAAGATTTTAACCTATGTATCTTAGGGAACTAAGCTAAATATCAGCAAGACTGTTACTCCTCTTCACCAGCAGCCCCATTTTTCAGTCCCTGTTTCTGTCCTCCTCTACAGTTGATCAGCTGGTTGCCTTCAGCTTCTCTGTGTCTCAAGTACCTGAAGAACTAGCTCCCCTTAGTGGGCACCACACTTTCTCTTGGAGCCCTCATTCAGTTATAGAAGCAATACCCACAGAAAGGCAATTTCTACATATGTAGGAATCTGCATCAACTGAGTCAATGATAACTCAGAATGGCAGAGTGGCCAAAAACCATTTGGTTTATGCTGGAAGAGGGTTTCACTTAGTCCTGTCCTGGGACAAAAACCTAGATGATGCTAAACCTAGCTGCCAAGCAAGATTGTGAGCCAAATATAATACCTCTTATGTAATTCAACGCAGCAGAAGGGTGAATATCCAGGTAACTGCTTTAATCAGAGCAATGACTGTACTTGGGCTTCTGTTGTGGACATCTAAAATAAATTATAAATGCTCTGTTGCTGCATTTAGTGGCAGTGTACTCTAGTGTAATGCCTAAGTAGATCATATTTGCTTTGCTGCAGTCCATGGAGGTTTGTCACTGTGTGGCTATTTATAGCAGCAGAAATTACAAGTAAAATATTTTTTTTTATAGAACCATTCAACAGTAAATCAGGCATGCTTGACTTTGCTCCTGAGTTTGGAAGGAAGGACATTGGTGTAAAACCTTTAGAGCTGTGCTGTAACACAGAGGTGCTGTAGATTCTGTCTTTCCAGAGCACAGCTCAGGAACATATCTTTGTCCATGAATAGCAGCCAAGGGGCACCTGCGCTTGTTCACCATCACAGCTGTAGAGCAAGTGGCCTTGTTAATGGTGTATCTGATATTTTAAAAGCTTTGTAATGTAGCAAGGCAGAGAAGGCTCTGATGTGCCCAATTTCTGTCTTTCAAGGCCAGCAAAGCCAGCATCCAGCTTTGAGAGCCAGAGCCACCTCTTACTGCCAGCATCTTGCTGGTTACTTCAGACACAGGAGAAAATCATATTTTCAAGGTTTCAGCAAAAGCTGCAAGTCTTGAAGATGTTTCACTCACCATCAGTGCTGCAGCTCTACACTTTAATAAATATTGATTGTTGTGCTTTAGGAATCCCTCTGTTTTCTTCCCATTGGTATGACTCAGATACTTACCTTAGGAGAACTCTTGAGGCTGAGCATACCATGCAATCTTGGCTATAGCAATTCAATCATTTTAAGTAAAACTCTCCATCAAAACCTTATCTACTTACTCCTAATGAAAGATTGAGAGTGATGAAAATATGCAATCAGTTTTATTTACTGCTTACAAAAGCCCTCAGGACTATGTGTTTTCTCCCTTTCATGTGCAAGCACAAAGATAAATATTTTCCTATTAAAGCTTCAAGAGACCACCCAGATCTGTTTCCTGTTACTGGTTTGTTATTGAGCTCTTTGAGAGTCACTTTGGTTCATGAAAAAAAAATCAGTAGGAAAAATTCTTGCTCCTGCTTTATCATGGCAAGTAAGAACTAAAAAAAAGATGTTAGCAACCTCAGTTACCTGGCACTTAGATTTCTTCTCTCTGACAGCCTCCTCTGTAATCACTGTATGAAAGTATGCTGTGTTACTTCTTATATGTTAGCTTCTCTCAAGGACACAGGGAGAAAAAAACTAAGTGGTATCCTTCCCCCCATGAGTGCCTCGCGGAAGATTCTTGCAGCCCTACAGTGTCACTACTTCAAATTTCTCGTACAAATTCTTTCATTTTTGTTCTGTGGACATAGCATGAATACTTAAAAATGAGCATTAACATTTTGTATGAAAACTAATAGCATTCATAATTAAAGTAGCCTATAGATCAAAACCTATCAAGCCTTATTTTCAGCCACTGTCAACTTAGCAAACATTGAAAAGTTCAAGACGAAATCCTCCTTTCCTGCTTCCTTCCTGAATAAAATGCAATGTGAAAACTCTAGTGAAATCATCTTTTCCACCCATCAGAATAAGGAAAATGATATTAACTCAACTTTAATAGCCTTTTCTTCCCATTTCTTAGAGAAACTGCAGTGCCTGTAATGTTTTGACTCTCCTGTCCATGTGTACTACAACAGCTATTTTTATACACTGATCACTACTCCCTTAGTTGAATAGGCAAGGATGGCTGCTGAGGTTCTGGAGCTCAATCCCAATTATAAATGAAAAAAATGGAATCTGTAGTTTCAAGTTTTTTTCCCACTTTAACTTCTCTTTCCCAAAAAAACCAAGGGAAAAATGGTAGAACACTGTTGTGTGTTACAAATGAAAATGAATTTGCTTAAAAATTCTGAACAATCAGATGGGAAAAAAAAAATGTTTCCTTCAAGCCCTATAGTCTCCACTGTGCATAAGCAGTCCTACCAAAAGGAATTAGCAGTGTTGTTAAAAGTTTTAACATCATTAAACAATGATGACAGTTCAGGATAAAAATATACAGCTAAACAGTGAGCCCAATTTGATAATATCTAATTAAAAGATTACAGCATTATTATTTTAAAATCCTCTGATAAACACTAGTTTCCATGATTCCATATTTTCCCCGTTTTTATGGAGTCACTGCCTGTGGCTAAGTACTGCTTAGGCAGGTTACATAGGAATATCCCTGAAATAAAGGGAGTTATTATTATCCACTGAGCAAAATAACAATGCATAGGAGCAGGAATCTATTTGCTTTTTCTGTTGTATCTCTTCACTCAGGAGTATAAGGGATATACAGTCTGGGCATGGAATTCCTCATATGGTAATGAATTCAGTCTGAGAGCAGCCCTCTGAAGCTGTGGGTCTGCCAGCACCATGCAAATGGCATCAGCACTTGCCTGCTTCTTAAACTCCAATTACCTTGCTAAACCTCTGAACCTCCCCACTGAGACAATAAAGTGTCCTGCAAGCAGCTCACAGCATCCAGTACCATGTACACTTGCTTTAGGATGTTTCACTAAAGAACAAGGTTCCCTCCAGTGTGACTAAGGGACTGTCTGCTCCAGTTACAGCTTCGGGAAATCTGGGGCTCATCTGTCTTGATCTTGCTGCTTGTTGGCACCATTGATAGCTCTTTACTAGGAGGACATCTCCTGGAGAGATGCTAATGGCATCACTCAGAGTAACTCTCAAAAACAGACTGCTGACAAGATGCTGCGGATGTCTGAAGGTGCAGATGATTAGTTTAAGGACACCAGCAGACTTATTTTACTCCCCAGCTTTAACTGAACTTACAGCAATGAACAATACTGAATGACTATGCCACCTTATATTAAAGTATAGAAATATATTACTGTGTGAGAAAGAAATCACCCATCATCAGGCCAATGACAGTTACAAATATAGGATCAAATCTGGCAATTCCAGCATTCTGACTTTGCCACCCACATGCAATACACCTGAACTGTGTCATATCTGCATTAGTGAGAAAAGCTTCTCAAGCTTGAAGTGGAATCAAAGCCACATGCTCTGCATTTACACCAGGAACAAAGGAGCCCTATGTTGACTGCAGCATTTATGTTCTAGAGCAGAAATATCACCCAGAAATAGTAGTGCAGATCAGAACTATCAAAAAAATAGTTTAAAGATTTTACAAATACACAGTCAGACACAAATGAAGAAATATTAGCTCAATTTTCATTCCTTATCTTCAACTCTTTCCCATCAAAGGGAGCTGACTGGGTAGTCACGCTACATTTGGAGGTTGTGTGGAACAGTAAATTCCCATGTTTACATTCAGAAGTGCTGGGAAAGCTGTTTTGTCACTGCCCTTCAAAAGGCTCTGAATAAACATAGTGATGTTACATGAGATATCTTTACAAAGAGAGTATTTTCACTCTTAATTAGCTGAATATTCTGTGATAAAAACATCATTATTTTGTACTTCTCCATGTCCACATCTGTACTGTCTTAGGGGAATTCTTGCTTCCAGGATCACAGTAAACAGCACTGGTCTTTCTATTACTGTGTATATTAACAATATTTTCTTCTTTAAGGGAATCACAATTGAATATGGTCATTGAGGGCTACATTTCTGTTTACCTGTAGAGGCATCCCTCAGACACTGTTGTGCTGATTTTCTCATTTCATAGGCCAGGGACCAGCTGAGAAATGTGCCTCATACCTGTTTGCTTTCCCTCCTAGTTCTAGGATTTTGAGAAACTCAGTCTCTCAATGGGGCATTTGAAATAAGGGAGTGAGTAGAGTGCATATCTAAGATTCCAGCTCTTGACCATGCTCTTAAGTTTCAGTTGCCAAAAATCAATGTGGGTTGTTTTGTTTTGTTTAGTTTTTCTAGGAATATAAAAACAACTGATGAATGTGGAACTTTGGAACTTCTTTTCCCCTTTCTGCAGAAGCAGAATATTTACAAAGGGTATCTGTTTTAAAATTACCGTGAAGCGATGTTTTAAGTAGTCTCTATAGTTCTCTGCTTAAAGGACTTGCAGGACAAAATCTGGAGTCACAGTTCTGAATTTAAACTGCTTGAAGGTAGCATATTCAAGTATAATTTAGAGTTGAATTAAAATACAGAATGAAGAAACTGTAGTTTTTAGCTGTAGTTGACCAAATTACAGCACCGTATCTAAACTGCAGCTGATAGCCATCTCATATGAAAACATATTTGGGCAAACAACCTCTCTGCATAACTCACTCCTTCCTTTCACATAGCCTGTCTTTTGCAAGTAGTTTTCATTCCTCCTTGGCAAGTAAAGAAGGAATGTTTAAATAGTTACATTGTGGAGTGGAACACTTTATTATTTCTAGTTTACTGATAATTATTAAAAGATACAATTAGGGGTATTTTTTCCAAAACAGAATTATATTTAAAAAAATATGTAAAAGTTCAATAAAAGAAACATTCAGTTAACTCCTAAAGCAGGAAGACATTACTTTGAACAATATAACTAAATTTATTTCAGAAGTTAAAGGTGAAAAGAGACAAATATTCATTTAATTTGAACATTGCTGCTTTTGTTAAAGCAGTTAAAGCATATTACCCTGTGAAGCCTGATTACGTTATCTTCATAAGCATATATTTGTTTCCATCAATATTTGGATGAGGCAGTATTGATAAATAACATATTAACTGAATTTTAGGTTCTGCAAATACTAATATTTTCAAGGGAAGACTAAGCAATGATTTGACTTTACCCCAAAAATACCGAAGATATTACAAGAAAATTATTGCAAGAAAATTCCTTACCTTCCTACTACCAAAAACAAGTAAATATTGAAAATGCTTTATTGAGGTTATTCTAAGATATCAGCAATAGAGGATGTGGGTAAATCCCTTACCACTTTTATTTAAAAGCTAAATTATCATCGACTTACACTGTATTGTAATTTGGGGCCTTAGCCTTTACGTGATAAAGGGTAATCTGTTTATGATAATGTCTAATATCTTTCTACAGCCTTATCCTTAACAGGATAATGAACATACTCCTTTCTGAAAATCAGAAACAAAGTAGTTGTTACTGAATGTTTCCATATATAAAAATCCATCTCCTGTATATGAAGTATGTTAAAAAAAAGCAAAACAGAGAAATCTCACGTTATGGGTAGTCTTCCATACACCATTCATGAGACATTTGGGATTTTCTTAATATCGTTTTTTTAATGTTATTTTAGCCCTTGATGTTGAGTAAGTTTCAGCATGATATTTCTGAAACAATGACTACTCAATCCAGAAAGAATGCAAATCTGTAGACAAACTGTACTTTTGATTTTAGATTCTTGTAATATCTAGTAGTCTAAATTATTAAATTTTTTAACTTTAATTGCTTATGCAGGTCTTTTTTGAGCCATAAATAAATGATTGCATGTTGTCAAAAGCTCTAAACCTTATTAGCAATACAGCAAAAGTCACTCAAATATTTAATTTTATGTGGATATTATACAAAGTACATATGCTCTCCAATAAACTAAATGTTCATTTCTTTTCTAATGAAGATGTATAGATATATCAGGGCACAGGTTACCCTCAGTCACCATTCTTTAAACTTCAGAAAGAGTGGAGGGTTCTTAACTGAGCTATAAATTTCTCATGATTAGGCAAGAGACTACTATAAAGATTTCTACAAAGTGTCCTGTATCAGTGCCAGATTTAGTGGAGCAAAATCTCAAAACCATAAGACAAATCAGAATTTTACTGAAGCAATATTCAGGAAATCATTCCTTCTTTCTGGTAAGGATCCCACGAATTCCCTTCTTGCAGTCTATCCTCCATTTCTTCTTGTAAAGTTTTTATCCTGATGTATTTATCGGTCACGAATGCACAGATTTTTCCTCCTTTGTTTCTGCTTTACTGACAAGAAGTCTTACCATTTCTGTAGACAGGGGAGCTGGTTTTCCCCAGATATGTATTAGAGAGCTGATATGGCTGAAATTGTATGAGCATTTTTTGCAATGGTGAAATCTGAATGCATTCTGATGCATTTGGAAGGCAATATGACCATAATATGAAAAACTCAGCTCTTATAATTCTTATTTCTCTGTGTTTCTCAGTGTCATTTGCCCTGTAATATAGCATTCAACACCCCTTAATGTCATTTGTATTGCAAGTTAACCTATGAGAGCTTAAACTCCCATGGCATGCATTTTTCATTTAGCCTCCAGAAGCATATACTGAACTTTCCATGTCAGTAGTAACTCACCTACGTAATATCACATTTCAGTTTGCAGCATCGGTAAAGAGCCTTTCTATCTGTCTTGTCTTGTTAACTCTTAAAATAAAGATAACTATGTAGGGAAAAAGTAACAGCTTGAAAAATAAAGAATGAAATCTCAGTTCCACTGGATATTTATTACTGACCTCAAAAGACAATCAGATTTTTCAGCCAAGCTTTACAACTCAGTGTAACATTGTAAAATAAGATGAAGGTCAGGGTTCATTCTCAGTGGGTAGGTTATATCAGTACCTTGCACTTAGCTTAACTGTAGGATGAGAGCAAAAAAAATCACTAAACTGAATGATGTACCATAGATAGTTAAAGGAATAGTGCCAAAAAGCCAAAAATTTCTCTTGAACATGTGCCCATAAAACAAGGAGCACTCAACACTAGATATCTTGATTTTCACAGATGAAATGATACAAAAAATCTTCCAGTAGATATCACTGTTCTAATAGAATCATACACACATTTAGTTATATTTCAGCATCCTTATTTTACATTGATTAAAGAAAACTGTTAAACACAATATATTAGTATCGGAAAATAAGAGTGACAGTTCTCGTGCTCATAGGTATAGTTTGTGATAGCTGTGATTTCATTCACTGACTTGAAAAAAGGGGTTATGTGTTTCTCCTAAGAAACTAAAAATCAATCTATGAATATTTTGTTACTTGAAACTGCTGATATCTGCAGTGCTGGAAATGTCCTTTAAACCAGATTCTCCTTTTCATAATGCACTTTTTATTTAGCTTCAAATGAAATAGGTTTGTTCCCTTTCTACTTTATTATGATACATTTTATGTCACAAAAGCCTTTCTGTGGGAGGCATGAGAGATGCCTGCTCCAAGTTTTGCTGATGGCTAAAAGCACATTTTCGTAATACAGAAATCCTCTATTCCAGATATTAGTGACTGACATTCTCATTTCAGTATGTTGACTGCACTCAGATAAATCACATTTAAATTATTAGAGTTATGAGTACTTTCATAATATTTAGTTTGACTGTCTTCTCCATATATCAGTAATATATTTTTTAAGTCTCTCTCATTCTTTTATTGATATAAGTGCATATTATGCTTGAGTTGCTCGAATGCTGAAGCCAGAAAAATACGTATAAAATTGAGTAATCTGACGGATGTATATTTTGAAGATTGCATATTTAAATTAATATTAAAAATAAAAATAGTAGAATGAAAACCTATGGTAATAATATGCCAGTAGATTTTAAGAAGCATCTTTGACATTTCAGTTGTGATGAAATTCTTCTATGAAAATTTAATAAAAGCATAATAAATGCTTACTCAGGTTGAAATTACAAGATATAGCATGGCAGAATTTTAGCTGTTACAAATCATCTAGTAATGGAATTCTGGCAGTAAACAACACATAAAGATCTAATTCAACTGATTTTGAATGTAATGAAAGATACATTCAAAAAATAATTCCCAAAGAAATTCATTTTCTCACTTTATTTGTTATCAACTAAGGAGGAAAGCAAATGCTTATTCTTTCGTTCTGTGACACCACCTTCAAATCCCTATCCACATTCAGTTCAGGAAGAAAAAAGCATCTCTGCTAAAATCTGGGGAGTTTTCTCTCCCATTTACAACAGTAGAGTTGCTGCTTAAAGTCCACTAGGTAGGGTATAGGGTGTAGGGATAGGACTGAATAATATTTGAAGTCTAACTCACATGTATTTGAAACCTGGCTAAACCCAATCATAATCCCAGATTCATAATAAATACTGCATTTATTGTTCATGGCTGTTGGGTGAAAACCCAGGTTACTGGAAAAAGAGAAATATGACTCTCATTGTTTTAGAAGGGAGAAAAGATAACCTGGGGAGCTACAGTCCAGTGGGGCTCACCTCTGTAGCTGGGAAAATCATCCTAGTTACCATGTTAAGGCAAATACGAGATGAAGAGATGATATTCTCCCATCTGTGCCTTCTCAAGCCCACCTTGGTTCTTGTGCTGATAGCCCTTATACCTATGGGATCTTGACCTGTGAAAATTTCATTCCATTCATGAAAAGCACAACTAGAGGATAAAAACAGTTCATCAGGAATGTTCTAAAAGAGGTTCTACAGGTACCTAGGGAGGAGACAGACCAAGGGTCTGGATGATATGCATCCCAGGGTTCTGAGAGAGATGACTGATGTGGTTGCCTAGCCACTCTCCATCATGTTTGAAAAATTGTGGCTGTTGGGTGAGATCCTCAGTGACTGAAAAAAGGGAAACATTACTTTCATTTTTAAGAAAGGGAGAAAGGATGACTTGGGGAACTACAGGCTAGTTAGCCTCACCTCTGTGCCTGGGAAGATTGTGGAGCAGATCCACCTGATTAGCATGTTAAGACACATACGAGATGAAAAGGTGATCCAAGATGGACAGCGTGGCTTCACCGAGGGGAGAACTTGCCTTCCCAATCTGGTGGCCTTCTATGATGGAGTGATGGCATTGGTAGACAGAGGAAGGGTGACGGATGTCATCTACCTGGACTTCTGAGGAAAGGTTGAGGAATTCAGTTTGTTTATCTTGGAGAAGGCTCCAGGGAGACACCACTGTGGCCCTCCAGTACTTGAAGGGACCATATCATTTACACAGGTTGATAGTGATAGAACAAGGAGTAATGGTTTCAAACTAAGGCAGGGAGATTTAGGTTAGATGTTAGGAAGAAGTTTTTCACTTACAGGGTGGTGACACGCTGGAACAGGTTGCCCAAAGAAGTTGTGTTGCTCTGTTCCTGGAGGCATTCAAGGCAAAGCTGGACATGTCTCTGGGTATCATGGTCTAGTGGTTTGCAACCCTGCGCATGTCACGGGGGTTGAAACTAGACAATCTTTGAGGTCTTTTTCAACCCAGGCCATCTATGATCCTATGAGGATTCTTTTATCAATAAAAATAATAATCATTTTATGAAGAATAAACTCTTTTTTCTTCATTATGAACTTGGTTGCAAAATCTGTCTGTCAGAAATCAATTTTGGATCAAATTTTGAGCACTAGTCTACAAACCTACACAGAATTTGAGAGATTTGGGTATATAAAAAATAATAATAATCTTGTTATAATAATTAATATTATATATGCTAGTCTATGATATACAATCTTCTTTGTGGAGAGGTTGCCTCTTAATATATCCTACATGTGGTCAATTATTCTATAAAAGAGATAAGAGACACAGAGATCTCTGTTTTGGTGATTTTCAGCAGAGGCTTTTTTGAGGTGAAAAGAATAGATTTTCTCACAAAAAAAAAAAAAATCACTAGCTCAAGGTAAGCTGCAAGATCTTCAGGCACAGAAGTATTATTCCAAGTACTGAAGTTCCCTAATGTGAACATGAAAAAATAATTAACTTTTCCCTTAATCCTAACTACATTTCAAAATTTAGAGAAATATACTGTTTAAAATAAAAACTAAAACTTGGATTGAACTAGTACTTACTGAATTTTCACTCTCTTTTCATTACTTTTTACTGAAATTCTACTGAACAAATATCTATTATATTGCCATAAAATTCCTTGAAGAAGAGGTAGGATTAAAGGCAAATGAGTTATTTCAAAACTGCCACTATCTTCAATGGAAACTGGGTATCTACTAAATTTCTTTCATTTCAGCCTGAATTCTATAGCTATTAATCTGTAAAAAGTCTTGGTTATCCATTAGATTCCTAATTTAAACAAATACAGATAAGAGAGCAAATACCTTTTTTTTTTTGAACCTTATTTTACTATAATTTAGCTGAAGGATATAAAACAAGGCCACCAAGTTAATATTATTGTGAGTGACTTCATAAGAGACAAAATGTGAAAAGTCAGTATTGTATGTTAACAGTATGAGAAAAGGCATAGAGTTGTGCTACTCCAAGTTATATGCATACGAAGATTATCATTCTTATTTGTTGACTAAAAGGAGATGTGAAGTGAGTTCCAAGAAACACATTAGGAAACATGTTAATAAACAGAATTTAAAGCATTAAAATGTTCTTACACTAAAAAGCTGTATTTAAGCAAAGGAAATAAGCTGTTGTTTGAAGAATGGCAGCTGCACTTCGTTTCTTTGGGGAGAAATTGAGAAAATGGCTTCACAGGTTTTAGAGAAGTGCCAAGAATATGAGCAGGCACAATCCCAATCAAAACATCATTTGTATTGCTATTTGAAACTAGTTATTATTCAACACTCTGTAAATGCATATGTAAATGCATATTTGGTGGGTTAGAAAAAAATGTAGAGGTTAAAAACAGGCCTTTGAGAATCACAGTTTTTTCTTTACTTGATCATAAGTCATAAAAACAAGTTTTCCACCTGCTTTTCCTGATATGTAAACTAGCAAATTTTCACAGCATTCATTGAGTTGATATGGATGATCAGTTACCCAGATGCAAGCACTTTGATTAATCCCTACAAATCCATATTTGAGTCTTACTAGATTCCTTTTCAATTCACAGGCCTTGGTGAGATTTCTGGGCATATCTTACAGGTATTTTTTCTAAATTAAGACAAACCATTTCCCAATTATTGCAGTGAACTGCCATCATTTTGGGCAGCTGCAAGCACTGTGATGACCTACCCCTTCCCTCTATTCGAACAGTTAAGCTTAAATCTCATTATGAAGGACTGTGTGCCTAGTGAAAGCTGTTTTTTATCTGTGGATGTCTATTCCCGCAACAGCATGGTGGAAGAGGGTTGGAGAGTCTGTATGGGTTGGTGATGCAGGTCACACAAAAAAATATTGCTAAATGAGAAGTAAAACTCAGGGTAAGACATTGCAACACCTTTTTACTGCAGTTGGCATTCGACCCGAGCTTTATTTAGTCTAGTTACTAGTATCTGCTTTACATACTAATTACAATGTAAAAATAGCAGCAGAGAATTGAGCCTAAACTTCTCTGTGCATAGATTTCTCTGAGTTCCCAGCTGAGTCTTGTAATTCTTGTGAGAGCCCTAGCCACTTCAATTGGTACTTGTGGAGCTAGATTGGATGTTCCCAGAAAAGGTACCGCACTTCAATGTAGCTAGAGACAATGAATGAGTTAACTGCCTTTTTAAAGTAAAGAAATACACAAGCAAGAAGGGATGGCAAGTCTTAATCTGTTTGATTTTCAATATGTACAATTCCTGCAGGTATAAACCTGAAAAAGAGATTAATTATCACAATTTAGGGCTTATATACTCATAAACATCTACTAAGACATCGCAAAATTCCCAGAATGATTCAGATTCTACCTCTCCATTACTGACTTTGAATCTGAAAATGGCTTATTCAATTCCCAGTTTTTAAGGCTATAATTTTTAGATTTCAACATACATTTAGAGAAGTTATCATGACTATCTGCAATTTCACATAAATGTAGCGAATTGTGCCTTTAGGGAGCTCTAGCTTTAGACAGCTGAAATTATTTGTTTCTCTGCAGAGACTCACTGTGTATGTAATATATGTAGCAATGATCCATAAGAACATCGGAAGCAAACAATACAGATCTCATGGGCTCTGAGCAGCTGCTGACCAATGCAGACTGCACTTAGCCTTTGGAGTATCAGTGCATTTTTTATGCTTTTATGCAGAATTCTGAATATTGCCTGAAGGTTTGTCTACATTATTAGCTGATCCAAGTTGACCTAAGCTGATGCTACTTCAGAAAATAGTGATACCAGACACACATTCTTGCACTACTCTGTTCCTCTCTCTGTACTAGAGAGTTATCGGGGCCAAAGGGCTGATAGCTGTGAAACCACTTTTTCTTTCTTTCTTCCTTCCTTTCTTTCTTTTTCTTCTTCTTCTTTTTTTTTTTTTTTTTTTTTTTTTTTTAATAATAATAATAATTTTACATCTATTTGCTTTCAGTGTTGTACTTTCTGCGATCTTGTATTCACACACCACAAGGGAGGGAATGTGTTGTGAGCTAGGGTACCTATATACACAATGAAACCCACATCTGTGTTCTATGTTCTAGTTTCCTTTATTTGTTATCTTATAAAAACAAAAACCTTTTAAACTTTTTCTTTGCTGTAGAAAAAGCCCTAGCCAGATGCCCCTCAGTGAGTCATGGTAGTGAGGTACCCAGTCACTTTTGACATTCAGGAGTTAACATTATACCCCAAAACTAATAGCTGGTCTCCTCTACCCCAGATGAGAAAAGGAGAGCCTGAAAGCCTCCTCCTGTGTGTATTCCCATCTGAAGGATCAAGGATCTGTCACTACTGTTACTACTGTCTGGTATGGGAGGAGGATTTGGGGCCAATGCCATGTTTTCTCCTAAGCATATGGTCTGGCACAGAGTGGGAAGGTGTGACAGAAAACATTTCTAGCCCTGTGAAGGCAGTATCTGAGCAAGCTAAATTTGAGAATCTTTGTCTGGCCATGATTTCAGATTTGGCACCTGTCCTGATAAGCTGGGTAAGGCAGTGATGGCAGCCAGGTGTGTGTGTTTATACTGCTGTCTCTTCAGCTGTTCACTTCTCTTGTGATCCTGCAGACAGAGCAAGGACAGGCAGCACAGAGGGAATGAGCTGTGAGATCTTGCAGAAGAACATGGGGAGGAAGAGAAAAAGAGCCTCCTAGACCAGCAGTGTCAGTAGAAACACCAGTGAGGCTGGAATTTCCTAACTGAGCTTGATGTTGCAGAGAGATAAAGCTGTGTATTACCACCATAAACAGCCATAGTGAAGCCTGTGGAGAGATGATTAAGACCAGAGTCGCCAGGAAGCTAATCCAACCACAATGCTGGGACAGGCTATCTCCTGCCGTAACTACCTGAATAAACTCATGTGCCACCTTGTAGCAGAAGAAAATAATTCAGGATTAGAGATGGCATGAGGGTTTAGTCTCCATTGGTAGATCTTTAGGTAAATTTAGCAGTAAAATCCCAAATGTGAAGGAGTGTCCTGAGATGGGCAAGACAGTCTAAGATACAGATGCTACCAAAAGCAGTGAACCCATTTCCAGCTATTGCTCCTATTTTCCTTCTCCTGATCACCTCTCCAATCTTGAATCATCCTAATTACCTAGTGTAAAAATAACTATGCATGAAAAAAGTGTTTGAATTTCTCAGCCAGTTTCGTGAGCAGCATCAGCTCAAAGTGTGTTTAACTCAAGTAGAAATGCAAATTGTAATCGTAACTTTACATGAGATGGCTGAGGTCACCGCTACTATGAAAAAAGATCTCCTCACTTACTCCTTCTCTATTACTGTGACCTGACCACATATTTTCACTGACTTCTTCCTCTTGCACTCTGGTGCTGATAGGAGGTTGTTGCAAACAAGACCATTGCCCAAGAATGAAATAATCCCTTCACCCGACCTTCTCCCTTTTATTTAACTGGGTTAGTTTTCTGAATGATTACTTACTTGTCTTCTCTTTTAATTGGATCATCACACAATGCATGCTATAAACATCGCAAAATAAGCTCCCCATTTGTCCTTTTAAAGGCCAGCTCCTAACTGTAACTCCCCCTGAAGAGCCTGCTTCCAGTTTCTCATTAGAGTTATATGCAACACATTGACGGAAAATCATGTACCCCCTTAAAGAAAACAAGCTATTACTTTATACACTTGGCAAATACACGAGCTTATCATTCTAGATTTAATGTTTGTTAGATATTACCTGGTTCTCAGGATTCTCCTTCCAAAAGAGGAAATTTGTTAAGTATAATTTTCTATTTTTTAATTCATGTGATTTCTTCAGTTTTGTACACTAGTATGAAGAAATTATGATTCTCCTTTATATTAATTTCCAACTTATCTAATTAAAGTAATCTCACAGTATGATACTAATGAATGCTTCTTTAATGTATACTGCATGCCCTTGCAATGGACCAAAATGATATACAGTTAAATATTTTTATGAACAGGAAACTGTGAAGAAATAGGCGAGTAAAAACACAATCAAAATGGTGGGAAAATATTATCTATTGTGATTTTGAATAGTGGGCTACCAAGTGGAGATGTGTAGAAAAGATGAGAAAGACGGCAAAACTATTTAAGAAGGCTCCAGCCTTCTCCTCTAAAGGAGTTGAAGATGAAAACTATGATCAAATACAAAATAAAAAAAAAAAAGTTATTATTAAAGAAATGCGCTCCATCTTCCAGATTATGTGAATTTCAGATAATGAAGTGTTATTTCCTCATAGCTGTGTTTTAAATCACTGGATTGCTTTTTGTATAGATGCTAGCAAGAACTAGAACATGGTTAGAAGAGTCTATGCAAATGAAATACCACTTTTGATAAAACTTAAATATGGACAATAAAATATACTTCTTGTTAAAGTACAATCCTAAAACTTTATAACAATCATCTCTTCAGAAATGGTCAAGCAGAAAATGGGAATTTCCTAGGTCACTCAGTAGGACTACATATTTATTAGCATATTATCAATTCACATAATAAAGCCATGATTTCACCCTGATTTTTAGTAGTAACTTTGAGCACATTAAGGTCTCAATGAGCTATGTGTTATCTTTAAAAGCTCTTTGTATGGTTGATACATTGCTACAGCCTTTTAAACCTCAGTGGTATCATGTTACGGAAACTGCAGACTGCATCTCAAACAGATATTTTAGTTAACAGTGTTCTGTGTTATCTCCTAAATAAACATGAGGTTTTCTGTTACCAGAATCTTCAACACTAGCACAGTTCTGAGACAAGCTTGAGGAGGACTGTAATTACAGCAATTATGGAGAAGTAATTTACTGGTTGTATAAACTGAACAGCTTTGAAAAATAGTGGATCAACCATAAAAAGAAGTTCAATATTGAGAAATAATATTTTAGGATTGGTGAAATGGTTGTTATGTGGATAAACAAATTGTAAATATTTTGCCTAAAGTGCATATATTTTTGTTTTGGAAGCCCTTATAATGTATGAATTTGTGTTTTATAAAAAGACTTAGAGACGTTGGAATTATAGAGAGATACGCAGATCTCTTACTACCCATCTGGTATATACTAGGAGCTTACTAAAGAAGGAAATACAGTTAAATCTACATGCCTTTGGAAAAAAAAATCAACATTTTGAAACAGGTAAAACTATTTATTTCAAGGGAAAATGGGAAATTAATAGGTTAATATCAAAGTATGAAGTGAATAACTGATTTATCTAGGGACAAATTTGATCGAAATCCAGCTCTCAAAATTTAGATAAATATTTACATTTAACAGGATCAGAAAACAAATCAACATAAAAAAAGTGATGTTCTAGCCTAGTAAGAATCAAACTTAAAATTTCAGTGTTTGATTAAGAGAAAAACCAGGGTTTGTCAGATATTTTTGGAGGCATTACAGAATGGAATTAAAGAAAGCAAGTTAATGTACTCCATATAATATTTCTGCAAAAGTCTGTGCCTTCACCATATGGAGCACATAAATTTTAATGGTACATAAACAGGAGGATGGGTACTGCGTTCTATCAGGGATTTTTATTAAACAAAAAAATTTTAAGGTAGGTATCTTTAAAAATAGGACCACATTCTAAATAGGTGTGCAGCAGACACTAACACCTCACCCTCCTAGACATAGAGCATTGTACATCTCTGTGCCTCCGTCCCTCCCTCAGGGGACAATATTTGGACCAGCGCTACTTAACATCTTTGTCAGCAATGTGGACAGTGGGATTGAGTGCACCTCAGCAAGATCGTAGATGACATGAAGCTTAATGGTACAGTCAGCACACTGGTGGGAAGGAATGCCTCTTGACAGTCTCAAGAAGGCCCAAGTAAACAGAATGCTGTTGAGCAATACCAAGTACAAGGTCCTGCACCTGAATTGTGGAAATCTCAAACGTGAATATAGTCTGAGTAATACCTGGATTAACAGGATTCCCATGGAAAAGGACTTCAGAGTACTGGTGAATGAATAAGTCAGCATGAGCTAAGAACGTGGTATTGCAGCCCAGAAAGCCAACTGTACCCTCTTTGTCCGTATCAGGTCAAAGGAGGTGATTACCTCTTTCTGCTCTGCATTCCTGAGGCCCTATCCAGAGTACAGCACTCAGCTGTGGAGCTATGGAGCCCCCAACATTAGAAGGAAGTAGACCTTTGAGATAAGATCTGGAGGAAAGCCACAAGAATGATCAGAGGGCTAGAGTACCTCTCCTATGAATGAAAGCTGAGAAATTTGGGGTTGTCTGGGGCAGAGCAGAGCGGACTTCTGGGAGACCTTATAGCAGCTTTACAGTACCTAAAGGGGGGCCATGAAGAAGATGGTGAGAGTCTATCAGGGAATATAATGAGAGGAAAAGGGGCAATGGTTTTAAACTAAAAGAGGATAGATTTAGATTACATATAACAATTAAATTATTCACAAAGAAGGTGGAGAGTCACTGCAACAAGTCACCCAGAAAAGCTGTGTATTCCCCCTCCCTGGAAGTGTTCAAAGCCAAGTTGGATGGAGTTTAAGCAACCTAATCTAGTTGTCCCGGCCCATGTCAGAGGGGTTGGAACTAGATGATCTTTAAGTTTCCCTCCAACACAAACTATAAAATTCCCTCTGTGAAAACCAGAAATTATGGAAGAGAGTTCTGCGCAACAATTCCCTCCCAGGTGGAGAAGGAACATAGCCTGGATTCACACACTGGACCTGATGGGCTAGAAGATAGGTATCAAATCTTTTGGCTTGCCTGGAGCACACTATTGAAGAGGAATTCTCTTGGGCTGCATTTAAAATATGTAATATTGTTAATGTACACAAGTAACAAATACTTCTTTTATATATATTTTTTTTCTAACACTTAAAAAAAAAAAAAAGAGGGCAACAAAAAAAAAACTGGTGTGTTTAACATTTATGACCTAGAGTTTAAACAAAGTTTCAATGGTCTACTTGTGGTAAGAATGGCAATGTTTAGATCTCACTTACATGTCAACCCAGAGCAGCCCAAAACCTAAGATAATTAATAGGATAATAATAATAACCTTTCTTTGATCTAATGCCTGAAAATTGATGGTCTGATTATCAGTTGCCTGTTACCTGCCTATTGCAATTTTACATTCCCATTTGTCTCTGATTAATAGCATCCATTATGAGCACTGGCTAAATTCCGCAGTCAAACTAAACCACATGGCAATTGTATGTTCCATTGCTTTGTAGTAAGTCTCAGCATTTAATCACATTATCACTACACTAAGCTATTCTAAGCAAGTCAGGAGCAAATAGTGAGGTCTGAATAACTATTTACAGTAATTCAAGCTTTGGGGATTGTTCCGTAAGAAACTGTCACTTATGCTTTGCAGGGAGAAAATTAAGATTTCTGTCTATGAGTTAAATGCTACTGAAAAGTACAGAGCTTGGATGAAGCCATTGTAGAAAATAAACTGATTCAAAAACAACCTCACTACTATAAATACTTTTTTTATAGAGAGTCTTTGATGGAAGTGGATTGCAGTTACTCTTCACTGTATGAGGAAAGGTACACTGACCTGTAATAAAAAGCTCTTGTATTCCACCTTTAAA
The DNA here is from genome assembly GCA_023055505.1 of Callipepla californica brunnescens. Lineage (NCBI taxonomy): Eukaryota > Metazoa > Chordata > Aves > Galliformes > Odontophoridae > Callipepla > Callipepla californica. The sequence goes on along the minus strand of JALIRH010000001.1, from coordinate 90,655,129 downwards.
GATTTGGTATATTAACTTGGCAGAATATGGCTTATAAAAAAAACTTTGCTTACATGAACATCAAAGCTGAAGAGTTCTGTACACTATGGGAAGAGTATATCACTTTGTCAGTAGGAAAGAATGCAGGTATCAATGGGGGCTCATAAAATGAAAAAAAAGAGTTTGCAAGTGGATGAAATGCTGTAACCTTTGGTCTTTTATTTTGTAGTATGTCCAGAATTCTTCATTTCTATTTGTAACCCATGTTTTTAAAATTGGTGAAGCTTAGCAAGTGACAACAGTAGAAAATATGCCTATTTGTAAAGATACCCATCTTAGTAATAGAAGTGTAAATAAAGTTTTAAAATACAAAGAATGAATCATAGAATCATAGAATGGCTTGGATCGGAAGGGACCCCAAAGATCAGCATATCCTAACCTTCCTAGCACAGGAAGGGACTCAAAGTAGTCCTGATTATTCCAGGTTAATTCCAGTGCTCTCGGGTTGCACAAGGGGAGGTTTTCACTGAACATTAGGAAGACTTTTGTTATGGAGAGGGATCAAAAAAGGAAAGGGATGTCCGAGGATATGGTGGAGTCCCCATTCCTAGAGGTATTTAATGGATTTATGGATATGATACGAAAGAACATGGTTTAATGATGAGACTTAGTAGATCATATTGGTGGCTGGAAGCTTTTTATAATCCAGATGTACCTTTGGTTCTGTAATTCTCAGATTCTATGAATTGAAATGCTTGTATTGTCTTTCATATTTATTTATTCACTTACACATTCTTCATCTTTAGACTATTTGCCTTAAAATAACTTCATTCTATTAAGAAATATTAACCTACAAAATAGCCTTGTAATTGAAGAAAATATAATTCATACAAATGTACGTAACAGGAAGATAAGCCCGATGCTAAGGTAGAAATTACTTTATTCATTCCAAATAGAACAAAAGAATAAATCAACCTCCTTTCATATCTCCGAATTTATTGTTAAACCAAGATTAATGTGTACTTATTGTGGAAAATTTGTGAAATTTTTCCAGATTTCTAGAGTTCAACAGGCCAAAGGTATCCTGAAAAAAAAAAAAAAAGAAAAGAAAAGAAAAGAAAAAAAAAGTAGATCTTGAATTCCATTTCTGAACCTTTTAAAAAATTTCATTTTCTTCGCCTCTTTTGACTTTGACCATGTTTCTTATTAATGGATTTTTTGATGGGAAATAAATGAAAAGGATTGCTGTGTTGCTTTTCAATTCTATGTTCTTGCAAGACAAAAATATCCTGATGTAAGGATTTCAAATCAACAGGAAAAGTAAGACACAAGTTCTTGCAGCAGAGTATTAAAAAGTAAATTATTTCAGGTTCCTGTTCAACCAAAGCAGAAAGCCCATGCTGTAAAACTTATTAAATACACTTTTAATTAAAAGATTATTCTCATATTTAATTTGCTGTAAAAATTCAAGGAGTAAGAAATATTACTTTGTATCACTTTCAATTCAGCATCATAGAAAGAAAATATTAATACAGAGATGTAGTGCTAAAAATTGCAGGAAGGTGTTGCAGAGTTAGTTTGAGGAGACTAGACATGGCATTCATTTGTATATGGTGTGTATGTTGTATATAATTATAATGAATAACTTGTCTAGGTAATAAGAGGGGGGAAAACATTCTGATGAAGTTCAGAAGGGTATGTAGTTGATGAGATGGAGAAAAGCAGAATGCTGTCATAGATGCTAGCAGGTATAAATGAGCTCTGAATAATAGTCTGATGTGAGAGGAATAAAGTCTGGTTTTCTAATAGGGCAAAAATAACAGAAATTGGAAGCAAGACTTTCAGTTTACTGTTGGATAACCTGAAAATATGCTGTATAAATCTTAAAAAAAAGTTGCTGTGATTCTGATTGTCACAATTCATCTAGGATAAAGGAATTCACTATTTTATTTGTAATTAATCTACTTGTTTCAGTCTCCTATCAGCAAGGCAGATTACTTCTACTGTTTCTCCTAGCCAGAATTTACTGAGACAGAACAAAAAGTCAGTTACTTTTTCTCATGTGGAAAGACTATCAAACAAGCTTTACTTGTCTCTCAGTGACACAGAGTGGACTTTTTCCCTTTGTATATCTCTATTACCTTGGGCAGTACTATGGCCCTGAGAGAGTTAACTAGGCAAAATAGAGCAAGCTTTCAGAAAGCAGCCTTGCCTTGAGCTTGAATCGTAGAATCATAGAATTGCTCAGGTTGGAAAAGACCTTCAAGATCTTCAAGTCCAACCACAACCTAACCATACTACCCTAAAACACATTCACATCTGTGACCATTGTTTTCTGAGAGTGACAATCTTTCTTTTCTTTGTGCACCTCAAGATAAGCAAAACTCTTGTGTGGCACATGAGAAAAGCATAAAGGAGGTGAGCTAAAAGGCTGAGTCTGTATATCAGTGGTGTGGAGAGGCTGAATGCATTAATGATGTCTAACAGCCAGGCCCTGAACAGCTTTGGGGACAAGTTAGAGAATAAACCATTTGCCAGACTGGGCTTCCTTCCCATGGAAATGAAAGTGAGGAGGGAAAAATCATGTAAGTTCAGGTTTCATCCCATCACAAACAATGACAAAGTCACATTCATTTTCCTCAGAGATGGGTAGCATTGACAGTCCAACAATGTAGACATAGCTAAAACAAACCTAAGGAAATACATTCAAAAATTTCAAAATTCATGCGAGATCAAGGCTTGTAGAGAATCTGCATATAAATAGGCCTAAGATATATGAATTCCATCTACATACAGAGAACCAGAGCAAGAATCAAAATCGTAGAATCATAGAATCACCAAGGTTGAACAACCCCAGTTCTCTCAGCTGCTCCTCATAAGACCTGTGCTCCAGACTCCTCATCAGCTTTGTTGCCTTTCTTTGGACATGCTCCGGGGCCTCAATGTCTTGTAGTCAGGGACCCAAAACTGAATATAGTACTCAAGGTGAAGTATCACCAGCGCTGAGTACAGAGGGAGAATTTCTTCCCTGCTCCTGCTGGCAACACTTTCTCATATAAAGATGCCATTGGCATTTTTAGCCAACTTGGCACACTGCTGGCTCATGTTCAGCCAAACATCTGCCAACATCCCGAGGTCTGTTTCCTCTATGCAGACTTCCAGCCACTCTCCCCCAAGCCTGTAGCATTATCTGGGGATGTTGTGGCCAAAGTGCTTGGTCTTGTTGTACCTCATCCCATTGACTTCAGCTCAGCAATCCATCCTGTCCAGATCCCTCTGTGGGGCTATCCCCAGGCAGATTGACATCCTGCCAACTTGGTGTCATCTGCAAACTTACTTAGGGTGCACTTAATGCTCTCATCCAGGTCATCAATAAAGATATTGAAGAGAAGAGTCACCAGCTGGATCTAACTCCATTCACCACCGCTCTCTGGGCTCAGCCCTCCAGCCAGATCCTTACCCAGGAAAGAGTGTACATGTCCAAGCCATAGCCTACCAGCTTCTCCAGGAGAATACTGTGGGAAGATACACAGTGTGAGTAGAATGACAACCAATTGATATTGTAAAAAGGCAATTTAGGAGAATAGTATTTCTAAACAATTTATACAGTATACACACAGGGGAAATGTTGTTGCCCTCTGATGGATTTATGAATTATTTTTACCATTGAAATTATCTCCTTGTGAAACATAATTGTTTAAAAATGAATAGGAGTATCATCATTTACAAGATAATTAAAGCACTCCAGTGACATGTGAACAATCAACAACTAGAGTTTCTAAAGTGTTAAGGTAATTTGAATATAGATGACCAATGGAGGGAGACAAAGAGATTTCTTATATATTTCAGAATTGGTCAAGCTCATAAAAGTGAGTAAGCAGTGTTCCTATGTGCTTATTTCTCTCCATGGGAATTTTACTGAAGATTGATCACACCATCTTAATGATTAGAAGGTTTACCTCTGATAAATAGATAAGCAGTATCGCTAGAAGCTACCATACATTAGTTTACTTATTGTAAACTAATAAGGTTGAAGTTTCACATTTAAGAAGGTATTTTTTTGTCTTACATGATATTTCAAAGTAATTAATAATTCAGAAATAATTACCAAAAGAAAATTCCATTTTTTTTCCTTGTTTTTGAAATTTTATACATACTATAAGTAAGATATTTCCATAACAGAAAAAAAAATCATAAAAGGTGAGGGATGATTTCCTTCATTTTGATTCAGTGTAAGTTGAAAAAACTGAAAAGCTAGGCTGGAAGCCACAGTCAATGGCTCAGAACAGAAAGCTCTCTATAGGAGCAGGGCCTGCAGATCCAGGGGTAGTTAAATGGGCTGAATCAGCATACTTAAACATCCCAGGGCTGTTGCGGCTATATGAAATACGTCTGCACCTACAATGCAGCTGGCTTGTTGGAAATCCAGGGCTTTAAGGTAGCCCATTTGTGATGTGCAAAGTGTGTTGGAGATATTACCTTCTTTGTAAGGTGATGTATCTGTCTTTCTAAGGAAAACAGTGGACCAAATTTTCTGCCCAGTATCTTTTCTGCCCATATCATATTGCATTACTGCTAAAGCAAATAGATGGACTCTGTTTAGTATTCTGGGATCACCCATGTACTTGCTGAGGGGGATATGTGAGCTCTTTTGCAAGAACTATCCCAGTTATCACAAATGCAGTTCTGAAGACACACATGCAGCAAACAAGGAATAACTAAAGCAAATTTGTCCTTGATCCTGGTCTTGGGTGTGCTTCTGTACACTTCCATTAGGCCAGACAGAAAGGAATTACTTCAGCAGTGGTAGCTTAACAAATGAGGAGTGGATGTGGGTGGTTAAAATTAGAAACCTTGAAGTGGTTCCTATTTCTTAATCAGTCTTGCTATTCACCATCTACAGTTGACAGTGTATTTTTTGTATGCACCCCAAAGGGCATAAATGGTATCAAAGTCTTGAACAGGTGATGAAAGAAAATATTCATCATCCTGTGTCAGTACAGAATAAAAGTTGTCCCTCTCTCACAGGATTCTCGTGGAGTTCATAAATTATAGTCATCTTTTGCAGTGATACAATATATCCTAAATAAAAATTGCAAAAAATCCATAGCAGGATAATTAAATGTATTAATTCCTTTTCTGTCCCAAAGGGATTGATCATGAGTATTAAACAGTCCAATTTCTTTCATTTTATTTAAAAGCAAATGTAGTATAATCAATGTTGAAATTCCTGATTAACCATGAAAGCTCTGGTTGAATAAGTGATCCCTGACATTTTCATAGGTTTGATATAACTGCAGTGTGTAAGCAGGACTTATTAGTAACACAGGACTGTAAGCACAGCATGATATGGGTAGAATTAATTCCTTTTCAGTATAAATGTTAATATCCTGTATAGATGACCTTGCACCTCCTTCACATATATGTTAACTCAAGGCAGTAAGTGAAATTTAAAGCCTAACTACAAACAACAGTGGACAGAAGAAATAATTTTGACTTATGAGGAATCAGAATGGAGTTTGCCTTCATTAAGGTTATGGATAAATAATTATATATACATTAAAGGTAAACTGTGTAATGGAGATAAGGTACTGAACATAAAAAGAAGGAAACAGTATTATGGTTTCACTAAATATGCACACTAAATACGTGCATAGTGTAACCAAGGCAAAGAGTTCACTAAATCCTTGGGATTTATAGGGGCAACCAAGGCAACTCACTTTGCAGGTGGAGGGTCACATAAAACAGTTTCTATAACAACATTTTATTTTAAAAGCTTGCTAATTTTTTTTGTCGATGCTGTTGATGTGATGTACTTTGTGGCATGACTGAAATACATAATAGTTCATGTTGCTGTAAAAATTGTTTTGCCACTTGTTCAGGATGACCTGCATAACTTACAAGTGGTATACTGACGATAAAACCTTAATAGCACTCCACACTATTATAGATTCTAACCTTATGTTGATACATTTAGTTGTGTATATCATGAAGCACAGACTGTTCTTTAGCACACCTTTTAATATGACAAATGTCAACGTAACTTAGCAATACGAACCTTACTAGCACAGAATTTGTCAATTTTTGTGTAACAGTGTGAAGCCAGATAGAAATCTGGCTGAGAACACAGCTCAGGTCAGTCTGGCCCTTGCTTACAATGGAAGTTTCAGCTACACTGTCTTAAGAAACTTTTTATCTGATTTTGGTTTTCTTACAAAGCCTTTTCTTCCCACATGTCACAGCAGGTAAATTAGGTATTCTAAAATAAGGTATTTCAATGTTAATCTCATTTCCATTGCATTGAAAGTGCTGACCTAAAGTTACATTTGTGGAAATACTGAGCAACGATCTTTGGTTCTCCATCCCTGCCGACAAAGGGACTTCACAAAGGACACTCTCCCACTCCCAGAAATTGAACCAGCAGTGTGGCAAAACACATGCAACCCTGCATCACTTCACAGCCTGATTTATCAGAATACACTGTTTAAAATTTGTTGGAAAACTCGATATTTTAGCTCATGTACCAGTAGCTAATGTGTTAAAAGCATTCAGCTCAGATGTGGCATTGTTTGCAAGAAGCACTTAATAACATGGTTGTTCACTCTTTTCCTCATTGCTGAGAAGAACCATAATGTTTCAGGACCATCGCAATACAGAGCGATGAAATATTTGAAATTATTAAAACTTAACAAGATTCAATAATCATTTTCTATTAATCTCTCCTGGAATTTTCCCATGAGAAACTGATTAGCGAGGGTACAGCTCTCCCACTGAGGGATTTCTTGCCATCAGCAGGGTGATCATGATGATAACAGTTCTTATAAGGGGATGTATATTTAATTAAATGTAAATACGTGAAGGAAATAACTGTTTCTAGGGCATTTAAATTGGTTTGTTTCAATGCTCATGTGTTTATACCATAAAGCATGTATTAGGTAGCAAAGGCCTGTCACTTGTTATTCAGTACATACTTCACAAGGCAGACAATCAGAAACATTGCAGAGACAACGTGTTCCATCAAGGTTATCAGGAAAAGTTAGGGAGAGGAAACATGACTAGATTAATTGTGCATCCATTAACAGACTGCAGTTCAAAGACTCTATGCCTTTTATCTTGTACAAATGTTAGTAGAAGAGCATATATCATTAGCAAAAGGAAAACAGTGACTGCATATTTAAAAATCTGGAGGGCAGCAATGACCCAGACCAGCCTGGTTTTAAAATTCCAGAGTTTTGTGAATTTAAGTCCATGATCAGTATACTGATCTTTACATACCAGTGGCTAGTTTTTAGTTATTTAGACTGTGAAATATCAAGGCTATTATATATTCTAGACAGATTATGCCACACCACAACTTCATTAGGGGGGTTTTCTGCTAGTGTGCTGAAACTAATGCTTGTATACAGCTAATTAGAAGCACATTTCTCAAGAAAATTCAAACACTAGTGAACTGACAAAGACAACCTTCTAGCTTTATTATTCTGTGAAAACCTGTAGCATAGCTTTGGTCTGTGGTATATTTGTTGTTCAGAGGAACTTCATTAGAAGTGCATTCTTAAAGGAAAATGCAGGTGTCTTACTAGAAGTAAAGGACAGCCATTATCCGTAGCTGTAGCTGAATCATGACCAGTAATATAATTCAGTGCGCACCTTAGTACTGGGTTTAGATTTTTTTTGTTGTTGTTGTTTCGAAGTAATAAAGTACTTCTCATAAATTTTATACTGGCATGCCTCCTTCTTCACACTTCCAACCTTACACCACTACTTGTAAGTTCAGGTACTGTGGTGGGTTTTCTTTCACCATTCAGATGCCCTACTCAAACTTCTCACTTGCTATTCTTCATCTGCTGAACAGGAAAAAATAGGATGAGAAGAAAAAGGAGATTGCTTACAAATCACAGTTGTTTGCAGAACAGACTCAACTTGCAGAAAATGATTTTATTTTAGTGTCAGTTAAAGCAGATATGGGTAGAAAGAAACAATAGCAAATGTTAAGAAATATTTATTTCCCTTTCCCGTGCTCAGTCCCACTCCAGACTCTTCCATTTCACCCTGACAGGCACAGTGGGAATAGATGGGAAGGTTTGGTGAGTACACAGCAATTTATCTTTGCCATTCCTTCCCCCTCATGCTTTCCCTCCTCAGATGTTGGCTCTCCACAGGCAGCAGTCCATCAGCTGAAAGTCTGCTCCAGAGCGTGTCCATGGGACAGAGGAAACTTCTGCTTCAGTGCCTGGAGAACATCCTTCACCTTCTGCTTCTCTAAACTCAGTGTTAGCAGAACTTTTTAAAAACCCTCTCACTTCCCCCCCTCTACCTCCTCCCCGCACACACACACACACACACACACACACACACACAGTGTGCAATTTTTGCTCTTTCTTACATACACATTCCCTAAGATGGTACCCAATTGGCTCTTTGGTCCATTTGTGTTCTGTGGTGGGATCACTGAAAGCAGCTGGAAGTGACTGTGTGCAGCCACAGCATCGAGGCTATGGAGGAGCCAAAACTTCACAGTGGATGCCCAAAATGGGAACAAAGCTGACAAGTCTTTTTTAGGTCATAGTTTTCCTAAATAAACAGTACAATCAATGGAGACAGATGGGCATCTCTGATCAGTACTTCAAGTCTTGGGGAATCACCCACCAGAGGTGTTTGTGTCTCTTCAGTTTTCCTATGAAACTGTAAACATGTCTGCTAAATTGAACAAAGTAAATCTCCAGAGCAGAGTGCACAGCACCTTATGAGCTATTTTTATCCCCTCTACACACTTCACTAAAACTGCAAAAAAAATTATAAATACTGAACTGGATGGCACAAATATACCACCAAGCTACTTTAATCAAATTTAATTATACTTTTTTACTTGCTTTAAATTTGCCTACAGGTGCAATAAAATAAAAGCATGTATGTAATGGATCACATTTGCAATTCTAGATGGGATGGAAAGTGGGCTGTAAAAAACATAATTGTTTTCAAAGCACTGAACCAGATTAGCATGGATTAACACATTTTTTAAAATACATGACAGAAATCATCATAAGTGCTTGGCACATCATCTCTTGTTACACTGCTTCACACAATGTAAGGACTGCATGACAATAAAAACATCGTGTATTTCCATTTGCAACTAAAGGAAACCTAGTAAGAGAGATGAGGAGGTCATTGTCTGCAACACTGAAAATATGTTAGTGGCCGGACCACTGGTTGATAATCCATACTCTCTTCAACTAGTACACAATGGAGTACTGCTGTAAACAAACAAAAGAATTTGTGTACACTTTTGTTCTTATTAAAAAAACAAAAAAACAAAAAAAAAACCAAGTTACTAAGTGTATAAAAAGCATAAAAGAGAGCAGAATGCAAAGTGAGAATAAGTAGGTAACGGTAGTTAGAGTAAATTATTCACACCACCCAAATTTTCTCAGCTTTTTTCTTCATACATTTTTTCCCAAAGGGGTGTGTCTTTCAGCTGTCAGGGTGGGTGGTTGTCCAAGAAAGGAGATTCTGGGAATTGATATGATCAGAGGAGTCCTAAGTAATCTTTCATCATTTGTTTTAGCAGTCAATACTGGGTCAACAGAAAACTCAGGAAGTCATTCACCAGAAAGAAACTCCTTGAGCAATTGTGCTAGATGTAAGAGTGCTTACAGTGTATGATGATCTGTGAGTAGCTCCCTTAACTCATAGTTTCTGAGACATTAGAGCTGTTCTGAGAGGATTTAACCAGTTATATTCAAACACAAATTTGCATTCACATAATGCCAGGAATTTGCGTTTGTAAAGTTAAGTCCAGGATAATAACCTCCAACCAAAAGTGTGACTTGATACTGAATGAATGTTGACATCTAACATTCAAATTGGTTAAGATCCCAGATAAAAAGACACCAAATTATAGAAAGTAGTAGCAATAAATTAAAATGTTACTAATAGTCCTAGTAAGGTATTTGTTTCTACCCAAGTCACTTTAGCTGAATATTCCCTTTGCAAAGTATCAGCATATCAGATTATCATTTTAAAAAGATTTAGTATGCATGATTTTGTGGATTATACATGTTTTGATATCAAGTTTCACCAAGGTCTTTCCATCCAGCTCCAGATATTCCCTGAAAAATGCTCATTTTTCTGAAAAAGTCAATTGCCACATAACCGATCCCAGAGATCTTGTAAACCAACTGATTGCCACTTGACTCCTGGTTACTTAGTTTTATCTTTCCAGGGCTTTGCTATGGCAATAAAGAATATGAACAAATTCAAGTCTCATTACTTGACTCTAGTATTGCTATTGAAAAGCATCAGGATCAATTCATTGATGATAATTGATGGCTATCTAGTAAAAAAAAAAAAAATCACCTCATATATCAGGATGTCTCAGAGTCAGTAGCTATTTAAGGCTGAAATATGATCCTGAAATATTATAGTACTTGCTAAGAGGATGTACTTATTTCACCAGAGACTTGTCCTATCCTCACAGCTCCCCATAGGATCCCCAGGGTCAGAGATGGGAAGACTTTATGGACCATCCTGGTTTGAACACATTTGCATTCATCACAATGGACAGAAATGCATCACGTCTGAACACATGCCTGTAACTCAGGTTATCCTGAATTATAACCCTTCATTAACTGCAGAGCACATATGTTGCCCAGAAAAATTTTCTATCTGTTTCTTCAGCTGTGAAATACATAACACAATATTAGAGATGAAGTGATTGATCAAAGGCTTCTAGGTTCCTGAGTCACGTACTGAAGAGCTTGAAAAAGCCTGAATTATAATTTCACAACAATATTAAACCACTTCCATGGGAAATAGCCCAAGCATTATTGACGGTACACTTTAAACAGTCTTCCTTTTGGAAAATAAATAATAGGCATGGCGTTGGAAGTGATTATATCATGTGTCCACTGGAGTATCTTTAAAGTTTTTACATGTAACAATGAAATTTTGTCATGTAGTTCCACATAAGCATAAAGTAAACATACAGTATCCATGCCTTTGGAGATCTGCAGAGAGGTTTTACAATCAACACACAAGAATGTGAGTGCTATGGAAAGAGGAGAATCTGTTTTCAGGCAAGTTAATGCAAGTCAGTACATCACAAGTCCAATTGATGATTTTATCATTTTTCCTCTCCATATACTTGTATGAAAGTTACTAAGATGCCTTATTTCCTGCAGATGTTTGACTCTACCTTTAGAATAATTAAAAAAGAGTAAAATTAAATGAGGCTTAAGCAAATGCTGACTCATATCAACATGTTTTCTCTGGTGTTAACAATAAATGACTGACAAAAAAGTGGGAGGAAGAGGTGTTAATCAGAAAGGAGAAGCACAGAAAAGCAGGAAACAAATGTGGATGGAATGGCTCACAAAGAGCCATTTAGAATTGTGCTCTAGAAGGAGCTCTCTGATGTCACTTGATATGGGCTGGATCCCTCGGATGCTGCCACTTTCATGGCTCTAGCATAGACCTCAGCAGTATGTGTCAGTATATTTCTAGCAAGGTCTCAGAGGTAGATGTTATGTTAAAAACTAAGCAAATAATTTGTTAGATCAGGCTTCTGTTTTTCTTGCAACAGAGTCTTTCCAGCTCATTTGTCTACATTTCTTTGGAACTGAAGTAAAATTCACTGTTAAATACTGCCAGTGCTGCATACTTCCTTTGTATCTCTGCTTGTTCTCTATTCACTGTCCTTTCCAGAATGGTCATAATGGGGTCATGGTTTCACCCTGTCAGGCAGCTCAGCAGTACATAGACACTCCCTCACTCTACCCGGGTGGGATGGGGAGGAAAATCAAAAAGGTAAAAAAAGGAATTTCATCCATCACTTCCCATCAGCAAGCAGATGTTCAGTCACTTCTTGGAAAACAGGGGTCGTCACGTGTAATGATTTCTTGAGAAGACTAGTGCCATCACTCCAAACATTCCCCACTTTATACTTCCTTATCCCAGTTTTTGTTGCTGAGCATGACACCATAAGCTATGGGATATCCCCTTGGCCAGTATGGGTCAGCTGTGCTGGCTGTGTCCCCTCTCAGCTACTCGTGCACCTCTGATCTCCTTGTTGACAGAGCAGCAAGAATCTGGAAAGTCACTGGCTCTGTGTAAGCACTGTTCAGCAACAACTAAAATATCACTGTGTATCACCACTATTTTCATCACAAATCCTAAACACAGTATTATATGAGCCTCTACAAAGAAAATCAACATTCTCATATGTAGATGTTGTAGGTAGCTACACAGATTAAAGTAAATTTGTTAAGAGGCTTTCATCAATTTCACTTCAAACTGGAGAACAAAGATTTACTCTTGGGGGAGGTAGAGAAAATTCTTCTAAGTTTTCTGAAAGCAAACAGTTTTTAACATAGAAAATGACCAGTATGCCAATACAAACAATGCAGTATTTTCCACAGACCAAATTGTAGCGGTGACTGTGCACATTATTTTGAAATGCTAGCAGTCAGAAATGTTTTCTCACTGCTGGAAAAAAAAAAAAAAAAAAAAAAGAAAAAAAAAACACATTTGCACTGTCAACAACAAAAATCTATATTGACAAACTGTTGAAACCAAAATCAAAGCTCTGGTAACATCTGATGTTTCATGACTATCTTCTAATGCTTGCTAGGGGACTCAGACTAACATGAAGAGCTTTGTTTAAAAGAACAGTCCAAAAACCATATACAGTGCTGTAATGTTTATAAAATTCCATGAAACAAGACATCACCTTGAAACCACTTTATTTCCCAAAAATAATAAACAAACTTCAGCATAGTGTTCGACTCTCTTTAGTTAAAATACTTTTGCCCATAAATTAACCCTTTCTATAGCTATGCTGTCAGCACTCTATGAGCTTTTCACAGTATCACAGAATTGTAGGGGTTGGAAGGGACCTCTAGAGAGAGATCCAACCCCCTGCCAAGGCAGGCTCCCTAGACCAGGTTGCACAGGTAGGCATCTAGGCAGGTCTTGAACATCTCCAGAGAAGGAGACTCCACAACACCTCTGGGCAGCCTGTCCCAGTGCTCCATCACCCTCACTGTGAAGAATAGAGTTAGGTTTCCCAATAGAGTTTTCTTTTAATGTTGAAATTCTCATTGTAATTAAAAAGAAGTAAGTTCATGTATCTAGTGTTTCAAATTCAGAATGGTTTGTCAACCTGAACCTCAATGTCCTTTAGTTTCTGAAGGTGTAGGAGTTTCAAGTATTACAATTTACTTTTAGAATCCTAAAATTTATTGGTCAGATATGGTGAAAAAAGACCTATGATTTTAGAAATCTTAAAAAATATTATTTTCATTTATTGAGTCCATAATTTAGCATTAATTGCTGTTGTGGGTTGGTCCTAATAAGCAGCTAGGCACCCACAGAGCCACTTCCTCATTTCCTCTGCGGGGAAGAGACTCAGAAAGCAAAATAATTTAGGGGTTAAGTTAAAATTAGGTGAATAAGTGAAGGACAGAGGGAGAAAATGCAAGTGATGCAAAGACAATTATGCACCACCTACCCTGGGCATAACAGCAGCCAGCCAGTCTTCAAAAAACAGCCATCCTGTAAGCCACAATCTCACAGTTTTTTTGTTGATCTCGATGTAATATTGTATGAGGTATCCCTTCGGCTGATTTGGATCAGCTGTCCCAGCTGTGTTCTACCCCCAACTTCTTGTCCAGCTCTAGTCTACACACTGGGGGAACAAACTGGGGAAAATAAAAGCTTCAGGCTTTCCACTTGGGAAAGTGTCTCATCTTAGGTATATAGATAAAATATTGGACTTGTATACATTTTTCTTCTTGCTGACAAACCTCTCTGTAGGGAAAAAAATTTAAGGAAGGAAAGGATAAGAAAATCTTTTCAGTGCACCTCAAAAAATGGCCAATAGTTCTCTGCTCTTTTCCCAGATAAATTTTGTCATCAAATATTACGGAGTCATAATAGATTCTCATACAGTCCCTATGTTTTAAATAGCTTCTTAAGGTTTACATAACAAGGCAGACTGACTCATAATATAAAGAGGTGTTTGTAACTGTCCTAGTCTCGTTAAAGTATATAAATATGTGGTCAGATTTCTAGATAGTATGCATGGTGTTTTAAATCTCTTTAGGATTTGAGTGCTGCAATTGTGAATTGAAGTGCTAGAAATGCTGAAGGCAGCAAGTTTATGTTGCTTAGAGGGATAGGCAAATTTTTGTGCCTTCTTAGCTACCAAGACATGTATTCAGTACCTGCATCAGCAGCGATATCAATTCCCTCTGTCAATTCCATCTGGCAGCTGTTCAGACAGCCTGCCTCTTCTGTGCATTGCTGCTGTGACAATGGGTCAGAGGGATCCATCTCTGTTTAACATCTGAAATGGCATATCTTTATCAATTCAAGCTTTTACTTTTTTCTCCCTCCTCTGAATGATAGAATTACTTTTAAATAGGGCTAAAAAGGGCTGTACCTGGGATACAGTGATCAATCAGTGGACTGGTCCTACTTCTCTGCTATATTAAAAAATGTATACTTGGTTTCTTAATACAAACTCCATTCTGATAAATAATTATTAGTGTACAAACTTCTCATTACAAAATATGAATGAAGTGTAATTGCTCTGAATATAACAGGGTAACAACAGGAATAAATGGAAACATCTTTTGAAAGTAAGTTATTTCAAAGATTTTGTTGTGGAGTGGTTTTACTTTAAAAATAATTAATATCATTTCATTTCACTAAGTCATCTTAAAACAAAATCAGGAAGCAAATACAATGTTTTCATAAATTGCAACTGTTGTGTAACACTTTGGTACATACACACTGTTACTGAACTGTTTTAAAAATTGAATAAAACTCCATATTCAAGTCTAATTATACCAAAAGCACAGTCAATGACACCAGAGTAATCTTGAATATAACATTCATAAAAAAATGGAGGTGTTCTTATGGGACCTCTGATAGTATTAATAAGGGTTTCATCAAATCAAGAGATGTTATTAAAGAGATGTGCTGTATATATCTTAATGACAGACTATTTAAATGCTTATCAAGATCCCAAATGAGAACAGTAATTACCTTAATGGGATGCTGATTCTTTCCAGACATAGGGCACCAACTGTTGGAAGTAATTTCTTCATCTCCTAATATTTGACTTACTGTAATAAAATAAGACATGCAATTCTTGTTACTATAAAAACAAAAATAATCATCCTTTAAAGCTTAATCTCAACAGAATTCCATTGAAATATCTGAACTAAACTAACATTTACATTTTTTATTTAGTCTGGATTCGTTTTAAATATAATTTATTGGCTGTGATATGTTGTTAAATTGATAGAGACCTAGGCTATTGCTTCTGTTTTGTTACTTTTAGAAGGACTTCCTGTATCACTCAAGAAAATTCAATTTTTGACCCAAGAGTATGTTTTTTCCAATCGTGTACAGTATATCTAGTAAAATTTAGGTTATCTGAAGAAATGAAAACTAGATCTGTGCCAGAAAGATATTGCTCAGTTATTTGCAGAAAAATGTCTGAGAAAAAAAAACAGAATGTGGCTGTCTTTCTGTGGAGGAATCTTCATTTAAACATCCTTTACTAGCTATTGTGCTTCTTGCTTCATTAAGTAGCAGTTTTCTTGATCAAATTCTTTCTTTCTTTGTATCAAATCACAATAATTATGAAAAGAGCAATATAAACATGAAGGCCCTTCTTTTATTTTCCTTTTATTTTTTTCCCCCATGAATTGGATAAGGCTCTATTTGACTAAGAAAGCCCAGAGAAGGAAATCTGCATGAATAAACGACTTCAAATAGACCTCTCTTGGCTATAGGTGATAGGTCTGTTACTTCACCAAAAAGATCTCTTACGAAAGTACCTTTGTATATGAAAACAGGAGGGGTTAATTTGAACATTTTCTAAATGTAGTTTTGACTGGGCCTGCGTTACTGCCATTTAAATAACCTCTATTAGTCTCAGAACTTTCTCAGGTGATGGCATCACTGCTAAATAGGAGGTTGCCAAGGAGTATGGATTGTCTTATCTTTCCCCTGCTCAAGGGTAACTGCATTCACAGCAGACGGGGTGTGCCCACAGGACATGCTGGATTTTGGCATGGAGACAACCTCCTGAGCTAAACAGCTGATAATTATTTTCAGGCTAACAATATTTCAGATGCCCAGACTCAAATGTGCTATGTATCAAAAGTTTTGAGCTCCCTTGTTTGCTACACACTGACTGTTAGAATGACAATTTACACATATGTAACTGTTACCCTTAAGCTTATCCCATAAACATTCTGCATCCCTTCATGATCATAAAACATCACACTTAATTGCAATGTCTCTTGAAAGGGAAAAATTTCAAGTATACACAGGTTTAAATGTCTTTTTCAAGACTATCAGATGGTAATAATATTCTTCTAGAGGCAACTATTTCTTGACAGTTTTATACCGTTTTTTTAAAAGAGCAGAAGCAATAAGATGACTGGATAATTACTAGTAAGTGCCCCCAGCTTGCTCAGATTTTTGGAGCTGGCAACTAAGCCAGTATTGTAATAAATACTTAAAGAGACTACCATGTCTCCCTCATCAGATAAGTGTACAAGAGAAAATTCTTCTGATATTTAGCTACAATTGTCATTTGTAAACAAAATTATTCTAATTAAAAAAAATTAAAAGATGTAAAAGAAAACTTGACCCATAAGATGTATGATTCTTCATCTTTATTTTGTCCACGTTAGAAACAGCTTGAGCTTTCCTGGAGCACATTTTTGTCTTATTTGCAGTGCAGGATACAATTACAAAGCAATTTTGTTCTTAGGCAGTAGGAAGATGTTGTGTAAGCAGAAGGCGATGACAGCTGAAGGTTTTTTATGTGGTTCTGTAATTCACTAATTAGAAAAGATCATCCTAGCAAACAGAACTGCCTCTTGAGATAATGCTTAATGAACATTTCAGTGACTGGATACCTTTAAACTGTGGTCAAGATTGCTACAGTTCACAAGATTGCATTCAACAAGACTGCATATTATAGCACACAAATTTGCTTTAGCCTTCATCAAAGAATTTTGAACTGTTTAGCATATTTATATCTCTTGTATTTACATTTGCTGAAATAATTGAATTTGTAGCAATTATAAGCCTGTGCAGATCCCTTTAACTGTGTATATTGATTGTTACACTACATCTGTTTTACCTCATTAATAATAGAGTCTTTTGACATAATGCCTTCACACAGACATCGGTTATCATTCCTTCAGGAATCATTTGTTTGGGGAGATATACTCAAGACTCCATGCAGTGTAACAAGTGCCATACAAATGAATCCTAACTGAACCAGATTTTTATGAACACAGCCCATAGCTTTGGGAAGATTCCTTGCAGAAAACTCCTGATAATGCTTTGTGAGGTTAAAAAAAAAAGCCCCTCGGAACTAAACTTTCTTGACAGTCTTGATAGATTCTTTTGTTTCTTGGGGCAGAGTGGAGAACAATACACTGCCCACATTAAAAACGTAATGATATAAAGCGAGTGGCCATTACTGAGCCAAAGCAACTGTTCTTCTCATCTTCTGGGATGCAGTCTGGGGATCAGCAGCTAATTGCTGATATTGCACCACTACCAAGGAGAGTGAGGGATTTCTGTTTCTTCATGTTATAGAATCATTGTTTGGGATGCAATGATCTTAAACATTTGAGGAGCTGAGGATTTTAATGCATCATGGGCTGGAAGCTGTTGCCATGGTAAACCCTCACCACATGCTCTATCTTAGCAACAGGCTCTGTGGGATGGTATATATAGCACACCTCCAGTGAAATAACAGGAGCACACTTTATGCTTCATCAAGGGGGTAAGAAATAAAAGCTTATTAGGTGCAATATATGTAGAAATTTGTCAAATCAGAAGTGACTGAAGATAACTGGTATGGAAATAACACAATACTAATGTAGCCTTCCTTGTTTTTATTGTCAGGATAAATTAAATACATTAAAGAAATATCAGTCTCGTGGGTATGCATGCAATGCTCCAGCTTTAACAGTTTATGCTTCACCTCTTTTCCTCTTCTTCTGTTTGTTTTTCTCTTCCAGAGATCCTGCTATCTGTACCTGAAAGGGTTTTATGATTCTATGATTCAGTCAACAAAATATAATTCCAACATCATTTCTTTCCTAATTAATTTTCATCATCAAGACTGCTGTATTCCTGCAGTTCTTCAATAATGTTTCTGCCCATTCACAGAAGTTTGTAGTAGAGGACCATATTCACAGAGATGCTTGGGAACCTACCACTGAGTAACATCATGGCACCTAGACGCAAATAAATGAGAATTCTCAGTGCTTTTCACTTGAGTACATGGAAGTTAAGAAGCAGAAAGAATTTAAATGCAATATCTTTATATCTGATTTACAGGTGTCTGGCTCACAGGGTGCCACAAGCTATACACATTTTATAGAGAAAGACAGCTGGAAATGCACTACTCAGTAGCTAGCACACCATTAGCTTGATGTCTGAATTGCCTGAGAAAGATTCTTCTCTTTATGAATAGTGTTTCCAGCCCCAAAATGATATCAGATTTGAGTCTCCTCCTCCACTAGAAATGCATATGGGCATCTCAGTATCTTTTTTTTGGATTTAGGCCTAAGTGCAAGGTTGTTGTTTTATCTGCATGTTTTGCTAAATGTGAAGCGATGGCAATAGGAAAACTATTTGACTGTGCAGTTTGGCATCAAGTGTAGTATGGAACTACTGCTTGGTTTTGGAGTTTCCATTTGTACTATCATTTTGTTTTGTTTTTATGTCGTATCAGCTTAAATCATATCCTCTTGGTCTGGCTGAATTTTTCTTTTTATACACATATCGTCTACTTTAATTCACAGAGCTTAGTATTTACATAAGAATTCTTGATGCTAGCTTGAAAAAAACAAATTTAGTATAAGGCTCTCATATTTTCTTCGATTATCATACTCTTTTAATTAATAACTGTTTTAAAACAAATTATTTTACCAGAGATGGAGGTAAAATAGGAAAAGTAATAATTAAAATATTAAGTACAAATGTTTAAACTTCCCTTATAACACAAGAAAAGCCACAGGATTAAAGAAAGATAGCCATTGGTAATTAATCTAGCATCTGTTATTTGAAATTTTGCCCACTAGAATAAAACCTTCTTGAAAGCAGGAAGCAGTAACCGGCATTAAGGAGTTCCTCACACATACCTGTGCTGTCAGTTTGGTGGTGCTTTCCAGACCTGGTTTTGTATTTTTTCTAGGGCTGTGACACTGAATGGGATATTCTACTCTGAACTGAAGCAGGAAAGGAACTAAATGACTGCACACTGGGAGCATGAAGAGATCAATTTTGCAGTGCCTCATTTCGAAGTCTAACATGTAGGCGAAGCACATCATATGCAATTTTTACCACTTGCTTTGTATAGCTGTCCACATGCAGATTAGTGTCAGACCTGTTCTTCATATGACATCTTGAGTGATAAAATGTCCAGAATGATTGGAGTGACCTTGTCTGCATTTTATTGCTTAAGCTCAGCAGAGTGCTGTGCTCCTTGTGCTACTTCAGAGGATCTCCTAGAGCCTTGTCAGGACAGAGGCATTCCGTGGCCATGGCTGATAGAAAAATGGGCAACATATTTTCTTCAGAATGCTCCTTACAGCACTTCTTATTCCTTCTTTGAGTCTTTTTTATCTCATTGGTTTGTCACATTATCTTACAGTCCCAAATGGAGAGTTTGCATCCTTGCCTTTTGCTCCCTTTTACAGAGAAGGAGGAGAACAAATTCAGTGGGCTCCTGAGCACAGCTTCTGTGCAGACGTGGTGGTCATTAAGGTTAATGACTCTTCATTGTGCCTAATCTAGTGACTGGTGCAGAGCTTTTCAGAAAATGACAAAATTCCCCATCCATAGATTGAAATAAAAAAACCCACAGTCTTTTAACAATAATTTTATACAGCTGACTAGATCTCATAAATTGTACATAGGTACAATCCCAAATCATCAAAGCAAAGAAATTTGAAAAGTATTTCTCTGAGATACAGAGATACAAGCCCTTCAGTTCTCTGCAAGATTTTGGGTCACTGACTGTTTCCAGTATTTTCCCCTGCCATTTCTAAATTTCACATCTATAAAATCACAAGTAAAATCATTCCGGTGTTGAGAGCAAGAAGGTGGAGTTAAAAAAAAAAACAGCTACATTGGTTCCCTGTAATGACAAGGCACTCAATATAATTATATACGGTGAACTTGAACTTAGCATATATGAAGTAGGAGACTGAAAATTATCTTTGAGATTCATTTTAAACTTAGAGAGTCTTGAGGGAATATACTGAGAAGCACTTGTCAGTCTCACAACATCTGCAGCAAAGATGCCTGAACAGAAGGGCACATTACCATATCTACTGAGAGCAGGAATGTATCACGGAGAGCCAATGATGTATAGCGTCAAGAAATGCCTAATAAAATTCAATATAAATTTGGTTAATCCATTAATCATCACAATTTGAGTTACTTTGGTTAGGATGAGCCTTCAAGGCTCTGAAAAAAGTTTACTGTCTTCGAATTGAAATTATGTGTCAGTGATCCAAGTTAAACACAAAATAAAGTCCTGAAAAGAGTCAGTAAAGTAGATAGAGCCAGACTCTTGTCAGCAGTGCCCAGTGAGATAGCGAGGGGCAACAGGTACATTCTGAATGAAGGGAGGTCATTTAAGAACAGGAAGAAGATAATTTCCCAGCAGGATGGCCAAACACTGGTACAGGGTGTCAGAGGGGTTTTGCAGTCTCCATGATGGAGATAACACACAAGCTAACTGGATGTGGTCCTGAGCATCCAGCGCTAAGTTGTCCTGTTCTGAGTAAGGGGCTGGATCAGGGGATCTCACAAGACACAAGAACACTTTATGCTAGGAAGTAGTAATCTAGGATACTCTGTTTTCCTCATTCTACTCCAAATCACTGCCCCACAAGAAAAATAATGCATGTAGATATTCTTCACAGAGATACATTCTTCAAGTTGTAAAAATCAAATACATTTCTGCTACAGCAAGCAAGTAATGGTGAAATTTTTAAGAAATTGCTTCTTAGAGGGATAAATGGCACAGCAAGCTCCAGAAAAATCCTAAAAAGATAATTCACCAATAAGCATTCTGGGGCAGGAGAATTCTTTAATTTCTAAATTTCTATTTTCTAGCAACAACAAAAAAGCGTATCAATTTTCAAATCTGTTGAATAACATCTTTCCTGCTTCTTAGCTTTTTTAATGTTGAAAGTGCTTGAGAGATTTTTTTGAATATTCCTTACCTTTTCCCTGATAGAAATCTAAGTGAGGGCATGATCAGACATTTGTGCTTACATAATATTTTATGCTCATACAAGAAGAGCATCTCTGTATCAAAGGCAACACACTGCAATACTTAATCTTATTTCATCAAAATATTCCTCATCTAATGTAACAGTGATAATCTCATCTTCTGAAACACTACCACTGGCAAGATTTTATTTGTCAGAGGGAAGTTATCCTAGCAATAGTGTAAATCTGTTCTAGATATGCCTGGATGCAGGAATATGACCTTCTTTTCCAGTTCCATGCAAGTGCTTACAAAGATATTTCATAAGACCAAAGGATCCAATTGTACTTCTGAACACTGATTGCTATTTATTTACAAAGTCACCTGTGACAAACTTTTTATAGAATGAGCAGATGTAGAAAAGAGAAGCTACTAATCCACAAGCTCTGTAAACTCACCCTTACTTTCCAGGCCACTGTTTTATCTTTGCTGTTGGGTACTCTCAGTCATTTGCCAACAAGATGAGTCTTCTTCATTCAACTCTCCTGCAGCTCCCTTCTCCATTTCTTGCTTCTTGTTGCAAATGAAATGTGGCCTCACTGCTCTTCGTGCCTCAGGGCAGAATCACATATAGCAGCGCAAAAAAAA
Organism: Callipepla californica brunnescens; assembly: GCA_023055505.1. Taxonomy (NCBI): domain Eukaryota; kingdom Metazoa; phylum Chordata; class Aves; order Galliformes; family Odontophoridae; genus Callipepla; species Callipepla californica. Next base: position 90,633,234 of record JALIRH010000001.1, on the reverse strand, counting down.
AGGCAGCATTCATAAGTATTTGGTAGTGTCATAAGATACTCTAAGCATCATTTTTCCTTTGAATCATTAGTGAAATCCTAGTACTATTGATTCAGTGGATTTTTTCCCATTCAGCTGAGCTTGGGTACTCCCATATACAACAGTTGGATTCATTAATCACAGAAAGACACAGCCATTATATATGTAAACAATAAGGCATTGACTATTTTGCCAGAAGGCAAATATGAAATAAATAGCAATGATGTGACAATAATGTTGATGGAATACTAGACCTCGTCCTTAACAGTTTTAAGAGCTTTTTCTTGTTTTCTTTTGCTTTGTTTGTTTGTTAGGTTTGGAGGGAAGGTGTCAAAAAAGTCAGGCTTCTAGTGCTTCAGTCTCTTTATACATTCGCTTAAGATCTATATAGTGATTATTTGCTTTAAATCTAAAATGGTGTCACTTTTACAGAGGATATTCTTATATAAAGTAGCATATTTTTGTAAAAGGAAAGTAAAGAGATACACCTTTTTATAAAGTGTGTCAAAGTAGATTAATACTATAATAATAAATTGTATTTCAGGTTGGCCTTTGAATTTTGAATTCCATTAATGAAAACAAGAAAACTATTTTCTTCTGATCAGTGATTACTAATCAAAGCAAGGCTGTTTTGTTCAGAAATAACCCAAAGTTAACAAGCAATGGTTTCTCCCCTACATTACCCAGCATCAGGGGAAAGAATATAACAAAAAGAATGAAAAGAATATAATAATCTGAAAGAATATAATAATCTGGCTTTTGTATAAATAACAGAGAAATCACCTAGAAAGTGAATCATTGTTCCCCATCTTTTTTTAACAAGAGCTGCCTCCTCTTGCCTCAGCAGAGTGTGATTCTGTGTACTCAATTGCTTCTTGTTTTTGCAGGGTTATTTTTTCATATCATCTTCAGCTTGTGTATCCAGTTGGAGAAGCTTAACTATTGCTATGTTCAGAAAGGGTGCTTCACTTACTGCATTTTTACTCACCATTGCACTGATCTGGCATTTGAATTTGGACAAATTATGCTGACTAATAAATGCAGCAATTAATCAGAGGCTTCCTTAGGAAGAGAAAAAATGTAGATAATCAATCTTCAAACATTTTACCTTACCTTGCAGTTCTGCACTTTTGATTAACAAATGCACTGCAAACCCATGTAGTTTGAGCAATCCTGTGTTATTCGACAGAAATGGGACAAAATCTCAAAGATCCAGGTCTATTTATAAAGAATTCAGCTTCTGTTAAGTCTCCTCAATTGCGAGCTAGGAGGTTTTTTTAAAATGTGAGTGACCTCTAGAGATAGCTATGTTTCTAAGCTGATTGTAGAAGATTACTGTCTTCCTAAACTCAATAGGGTTCTACAGACATGCCACAATTCACTCCATAATTTTTTTTTTAAGTTAATTTGGGACCAACTACATTTGAAAATCCTAGCTCATTTCTGGATTTCAGAAAGTTACTTTTAATGTTGAAAACCTATACATGGACCCCTGCCACAAGCTATCTCCATTTCTTCTCTTCCAAGTCTGAAGAGGTACCTTTATAAAAGTTGAAGAGAAATTGAGTCAGATTAACGTATCAAGAATTTCCACAGCTGTTCTGAAATCTGTTTTTTCCTTGAATTCCAAACAAAAACAATTTAGAAAAAAAAAAATCGTTGTGATCTAGAAATTTATAAAAAAAATGACTTGTGAGATAGTCATAGTTACATCTCACATAGGTTTGATATTTTGATTTATTTAAATCCAGTCTTGTTTAAATGTTAAACATATACTTTCAGATATGTTAACTTGGACTTAATATATTAGTTCAAATTATACTGGATGTTTTTATCTATCCTTAAAATGGTTGTCAAATAACCAATTTATATACATCCTACTCAAACATGATGCACTCTTTTCTAATTTGCTTATTACTCTTTTTCAAAGTGATATCAGATTTCCATTCTTGAAGGTCAGTCAGACTCAGAACATTCAAATTTAGCATCCTTATCATTCTTTCCTTTAATTAAGAGTACCAAGATAGTAATGATTCTCTTGTCAGGCAGCTGTGAGTTAAGGCTTTGTTACCACTGTGTGATTTTTTTGCCGAAACTGGATTGAATATCTGACAGTAAATAATGACCTTCACTCTAAAACTTTCAAAAATCTTTGTTAGTGAGTATCTACATTTTATTCCACATGTTAATCATGCATTTCTCTTCCTGTATTTTCTGTGACCCATAATTTTTTTTCTTACCATTTCAGCTATTGCACTTTCCTCATATTTTTTGGGTTGGTTTCTGATATTTGTGCATTGTAGTTTATGAAAGGACATCTGAAATAACAAAAGCACCAGCACTTATGCTTACTTTGCTTGGAAAACAGCACATATAAATCCTGCATTGACTTTTAATTGCTTCACACTATGACATTAAGTACTGCCATACAATGTTATAGTTCCTAGTCACCTGCCTAACCTAGAACAGACACCCCCCCCCCCCCCCCCCTTGAATCTATATTTATACTTTTATCTGGTTTAATACCAGATATATCAGCAAAGTTAAGAGATTCATATTTAGTAATACACAGTCATGACTACTTGGAATTTTATGATCCATTCTTCTATTTCCAGTGATAGATTTAGGTGGACAGTTTCTTATATGCAGAAAAATGTTCAGAAACATCCTAAAATACTTCTAATTTTACACAAGAATAAAATTTCATTTTTTTTAAACCATGGAAAATGTAATGAGGAGTATAAGAATTTGAGACAGAGACAGAGGGCAGAACTCAAAATAGCCAGGTAGGACACAGAGATTAAAGTGGACCTGTCAAATTCTTTTACTCAAAGTTTATGGGGGAAAAAAAATGCCATTGACCTAAGAAATCTGGTGGATAAGTTTCATCAAAACCTTTATTCCTAGTAATCTTTCTTTGGTAGCTTCGCATTTTCTGTTGAAGTAAAAGAGCAAAATTATCCATGTCATTGTAAATTACTGACCATTTGCTATGGACTAAATGGTCAATAAACAATAGTCAGATTAAAAGGAACCAAAATTCATGGTTATTTCTTGGATATTGAATTCATTTGCTAAATGTATCTGTGTCAGTTTAGTTCAATATTTGTGGTAATAACCATCACAAATGCTGGCAAGACAACTGGGAGGTTTCCCAACAGTGTCAGAAGAGATTTAGAATTTGATGGTGCAAGGAAAATGGATGACTAACAATAATGCAGGGGAAATGCAGTGTTGCAACCCCTCATCACATTTACAGTATCCAGCTCACATATCTTGTACCAGTTTTTCTTGGCTGAATAATAGCTGATTCTCCAGCAAAGACTTAATGGAGCAAAGATGAGACTAAGAGCAGACTGAGCACAGGACACGAGGGAACATATTAAGGCACCTGGGAGTACTTTTTTGTTTGCATTTCATGTGTCTGTTCTGGCTACATTACCAGGAAAATCTGATCTCAGAGCTGTTTAACTGCATCCAGCACCAATGGCAAATAATAACAGTAAAATGGGATCTATTTCATGTATCAGACATAAAAAAACTGGCTCCCAAAATATATAAATGTGAGCTTAGTTATTTAAGATTTTCTGCTAAGAGGTGGTTTTTATCAGCCTCCTGCACTGTGTGTTTACCTCAGCATCCCTTCTGTTCTCTCTCAGAGTCCACTCAACGGACTCCTACCTATTTCTTTTTGTATCACTTCACAGCCTCTTTGCATCTGAAGCTCACTTGTATATGCTCTACTCTCACAGGAATGTTTAAATAAATAACATTTCTCCCTTTTAAAATACTACATCCTATCATGCCTACACCAATATTTTCTTTACCAAGATTATTCAGAGCACAGCAAAGAGCCTAGGCTGTCAATTTTTTTTCTATTTTCCTTACACGGCGTAGTGCTGAAGTCCATTGAGTTTCAAACTATTGCCATGGTACTATAATTAAAAATCACAAAAAAAAAACACATTAGGTTTTTTATTAGAATATAACTATCTGTTTCTTTTATTCTTACCACTGCTCATTATCCCCAAACTGAAACTGCTGGTTCCACTCAGATGTATTTTTAGTTTCCCTTATTTAGTCTGCAAATCAACCTATGTTTTTGCAAGTGTTGAAGTATCAGATGCCTGTTGCTCAAACAAGTTCAAACTGGTAGAACATATTCACAGTGCCATGTGAAAACCAAACAAAACATTCTTGAAAATAATAATGAGGTGGTCCATGAAAATCTACCTTAAAAAAAAAAGCATTAAAATGAGGAACTACTATGATAGCCCATGCATTAATACTTGGGTGAGAGAAGAGATAGCAGGAGAAAAACAGTTTTATCACATAGTGAATTGAATGGCTCTCAAGAGCTTCTGTAGCTGTGCACATTTTAGTCAGATCTCAAAGAAATGAAAAAAGTCAGGATATCGCATCTGCTTCTCACTCACTCATTAGATAAGTGTTTGTGAGAAATGTGATCCAGGGGAAGCTGTTCACTCAAGTTGCAAAGAAGCTGCACACTCTGCAATAAAGTAATAATAATTGAAAACATTTTTAAAAATCCCCAAACAAAATCTTTCCCTAAAACCCAATTCCTGTTTGTGAAGTTACAGCTAACTCTATGACTGCACCTATTTTGACCATTTTCTATAGCTTGAATTTTTAGCTTGTTTCTTTTATATTTCTGGGATGAAGCACAAAGCACGTTTGTTTGAAATACTGTTTTAAAAGTATGCATATGCTGTGTTGTTCTTTGATGGTTTGTTTGTTTGTTTTTGTCTTGAAGCACTTATGACTTTCTGTGTATTCTTTGCATTATCTAATTAGAACTGTAGAAAGGTGAAAATGTTCACATAATTTAGTGATGCCTTACTCCCTTGAGGCTCCTTACTGCAGTGTTGTCTCAGGGTCAGTTCTCAGCAGTGTTTGGATGGAAAAACAATTTTAACCAATTTCAGCCAAATTCAGCAGGTGGATAGTGGTGGGAAAAGAAGTGAGACTACAGCTGAGGATGTGAAATACAGCAGCAAGACATAATGGTGTATAGGAAAAAGCCAGGAAGTAACTGATAGACATAGTGCGCCTCATTAGTTCTGCTACTCATGAAACAACTGTTGATAGCTAATACTTTACACTATCATATTACCGTTGAGTTAAATAGCTACAAAAGAAACTCCCTTTTTATTTGGAATTACATGCTGAATTAATGAGTTGCATATTGTAAACCAATCCAGCTTCAATAAATATCATTATGAGCAGCACTGGATTTACATACACAAATGTTTGAAGTAAAATTATTCTGTAACTACAATAAGATTTAGAGCACAGTTATACTCCCTAAAATATAAGTACTTAAGGAGAAGCTTACCATATGTTTAAAATTATCTGTAGTTGCATTTATGATCTGTGATAACAGTGCATATATTTTCTGGATTGCAGCACTTTAGAGGTTTTCCATTTTATTTTTATAGTGTTAGTGTACAATTCACCTCTAGCAATTTATAGTAAGGCTTTATAAATTCAAATATTAAAGGAAAGAGTTTCTTTCTATGGCAGTGAGTGGTAATTTCAATCTACATTAAAATGGTGACTTGTTCACTTTAGAGAAGCCCAAAATAGCATTTACTGACAAGTTTAATAAACTATATTTGCACTTCAATACAATGCCAAATTCCAAGCTGTTAATCCTATTCTAGGATTAGCACTGATGTTATTTTCTTCTTTTTAAAAAAAGTAAATCATCATAGCCCTGTTTACACCTTTACAGCATGAAGCTTTATTTTCTTGTCTGAAATCGGCAGAGAAATGCAAGGCACAGATAATCTGACAGTTCTGAAAGTGTATTCCCCTCACCACCTGGGCTTTGGCAAAGCCTGGTATTATCTCATTCTGTTTTCTCAGGTAACTGCGCAGAAGTAGCTAGTCAATGAATATTTCTGCATGACTGACATTACTTGCAGAAAGACTGCTGTTGACAAAGAGTAAAAATCATCTATGTGAAATGAACAAGGATGTGGCTGTCTGGACCTTTTTCACAAACACAGACCAAGATCCCAGCTTCGCTTTGTGCAAGATGTTCATATCATTATGCTTATCAGCAGGCCAAAGGATCTGTGTGATCAGGTTCCATCAGAAGCTTCTGTGATCACTCAGTTGCTGGCTGCAGCAGACAAACTAAGCCATGCACTTACAGAAACATTGCTATGGGTAGATGGTACCCAGAAGAGTAAACCACACAATGTGTACTATGTGTACTGTTCAAAAATGAGGTAAAATTACATCTCAGAGTCAGCTGGGACAAAGACCTTTCTGTGGGAATCCAAAACAAAATCACTGAGCTGTAATAGACACCTGAATCAGCTACTTCACAGCAGGCTGCATTCATAGATGTTTTGGGATGAGTCCCAGTGAACAGAATGGAGCTCTGCAAGCAGTGCTAGAGATCTTTAGCACTGATGCATTGTTACAAAAGAAAGGGATCATCCTTTATAACCTATTGGTCTACAAGGTAGATCATACTGTTCCAAGTAGTCATTTGTCTTTCCTGTCAATGGAGATAAACAGATAGCTTCAGAGGGCAGTTAAATTCTTTTTGAGATAGAGGTCCTAGATAAGTCAGGTGAATCCCATACAAGGTGCATTCATTTCTTTGTATTGATCATGAAAGATTAGCCAGGCTGTTTAGCTCACACCTGATATCCAGCATTTACAGATCTAGAGGGACAAATAGCTCAATCCTATTAGAGCTCTCTACTGAAGGCAGTGGGAGTTTAAAGGCAGTCATTAATTCACATTAATGTATCTAAGCTTTAAACATGCATATGTATCTAAATTCCACCTAAGACATTCTTTTTTAAAGAGTGTTCTTAAACAGCATCTCAGAATAGTAATTTCAGTAAAGATTAATTCAAGGCTGGAGATATTTCCATTAAATTACGTATTTTAGGGTATTTAAGATATTTCAAGGCCAGGCAGTTCTAGTTGGAGGTGTCTCTGCCCTGCAGGGGGTTGGAACTAGGTGATCTTAAAGACCCCTTCCAACCCAAGCCATTCTATGATTCTGTGACTCAGTGATTTGTTGTGATTACTAGCCCCAGTTCCATTCTAGCTCTTTAGTGTCTGCTAAGTTTTTAATTATTCAGGGAAGATTCTGATCATTAGAAAGTAGGAATATGCAATTTTCTCAAATTATAGAACTGAGATCCTAGAATTCACTTACTGAAAAATACCACTTTCCTTTGTATTGATAAGTGTTGGATTTTTACGTATTTTTTTCTGTGTTTGATTCATATGCTGCTAAACTGAAAATGGCACTTGAGCCTTTGGCAAAAACAGGAAAAAGGTATTCATGACAAAATATATGCAGTCGCTCTAAATATTCAAAACTTTTCTTAAGTATTGATCTGACAAAGAGTATAAGATTAAATGATGTGGTAAGAAACTTTTCCACTAGCATGTTTAAGATGAGTTTACAATGGGCTGCTGAATTACCCTTCAGGAACTGGGCAGCCATTGATAAGTTCATGATAACTGAACAGGTTATGCTATATTGTACAATGCTATATACTATGCATGTAGATTAGACGTGCACTTATAGGCACACCATATTCAGAAGAAAGACTTCAATTCTTCTGCAGACAAGAAGGGCTTCTTTCTTCTGTGAGTTTAATTACTCTGTACAAACTAAAATTGAATTGTTCTGTCTTTGCTAATGAAAGGTAAAAAGACATCACTGTCCACCCATGGAGCACGTCTTCTCTACTTATAGCACCATAAAAATTCACTTCAAGATCAAGCTGGATACTCTCCCCCCAGAGCCTGTGATTAGGAAGGATAGTATTCTATATTCCACCAGAGTTTTTTAAAATCTATGTTTCAGCTTTATTAGGTGATATCAGACAACCAGAAATCTGTAACACCCAATGTCATGCTTCATAGTTGTTCTCTGTGAGTTTGAGCACGTTTGTAGTTCTCTACACAGAAATTCCTCAGACATCCCAATGGCCAGATTAACACATGTACTGATGGAAGTCTTCACCTGCCACAAAGTTTAATAGTGCTCCATCAAAATCAGAATGTGCATTGGGATATTTCAGAGACTATAAATCTTGATGTCTTTAAGGTAAAATAGTCACTTAATGTATCATTGACTCTACATGTCATTTCCCTTCTCTGTCTCAAATAATTCTTTTCCATGACCCACAGCATGTTCATGGGTTTGCATGAGAGTGGATTTTTACTGTTTTCATTGGAAGTACACTAACTACAAAATCTCGAGTGATCTGGAATTTCAAAACTTCAACTTCATCTTTTGCATTGCTATTTTTGGGGGAGAGGGTTCCCTAAATTTATTCTTAGTTTTGGAAATTGTTACACATAAATTCTGCTGTCACCAAAACGGATCAATAGCTTTAATAAAATGAGTCTCATTTCAAGTTCTACTGATAATTCCAAAGCACAGGAGGTATGTTACTTCTTCGATGAACAAGTAGTATTTGTATAAATAAAATCTCAGAGTGATGAAAAAAAATCTGCATTCTCAAACCGTTTAAACTTTCTGAAATCAGGGCCCTGATCTTAAAGTAACATGAAATCCTTATTATTTGGATTAAATGGAGTAAGGCAGATATGAACACATCTATAATGTATATAGCTACCACACACATCCTCAGCTGGCCGCCTGAATAAAACTAACACTTTCAAAATCAAACCCAAAGTGATTTGGCCCCTAAAACAAGTGATGGGATAGGAAGGAGCTCCCAGGAGCCCTGCTTTAATATGCTCTGTAAAGTTGTTGCTATTACATTCTAGGGTCTAAACAGTAGGCTTCATTTGTTGGCCACGTTTCTAATCCTCTACACTCTTCTTCCCCAGAGAAAGTAAACACTCAGATATACCTCCACCTCTCTCCTCCTGCTGAAATTAAGGCGAGGTTTGCTGTTAGCTTCAGTGGGACTTGGCCTTTGCTTTGTGGCATCCAGATTTAGATCTGCTGTCAGTCTTTGAAACATGACTCTTTTTTCCTGCATTGATGATCTCTTTTTCCCCAGTGCTGATTGCAGACTGTTTTAGTGACATTTCATTACAGAGTCAGAAGGACATCACCTCAGAGAGGCTTTTCTTTGTGTGTTTATGTTCCAGAATCTCTGAGTAGACAGTAAAGATAAAGTGGCAGAAAGTAGCTGAAGGAAAGCTTGAACTGGGTATCGCTGAAAGTCACATCTCCATAAACATCTTTGTTCCAAGTAAAAGAAAGTTCTTAAAATTTTAAGCTGGTACTGATAATAGAGAAAATGAAATTAAAAGAGAAAAAAAAAAGGTAAAAGAGAAATAAAAATATAAACTCTGAATACATTAACAGTAAAGGATATACTAAAAAAGTGGTACAAACTAGAGCTGTCTGCTTTCAAAATCTGAAAAACTGTTTGGGCAGATCCATGAGCTAAATAGCCAGATGTAGCAGCTACTTTCATGGCTCCTGGTGCTGCTCCTTAGAGAAGTTGTTATGTAAAGCTTATTTCATACCCCCTTTATACTTCTTTTTTTTCTTTGCAGCTAAAATTTATTTCTGACATTTTTCCTATTTACATGATGTTTTTTTTTCCTATTGAGACAAACACCTTGTCTGATTCTCCTGCATTTGTTGTCCCAGGTGCACAGGTATCTAGAATTCAAGGGGCAAGGTTTCACTGGATCACAATGGGATTACAATTTAATTTATTTGATGTCTGTCAAGCAATAAATTTTAAAGTGCAGTTCCTTTTTGACTGGCTTCCAACTGGTGGAGCTCATCTGCCTACTCTCAGCCCACTGCCCACTGCCCTTTTAGGCTAGCCTGTTCTGAATCCACCTTACTTTCCTTCCAATTCGAAAGTTAACAGACTGAGGAAAGAGGATTATATCAGACATTAAGAGCTCATCTCCTTTCTTGGCTTCTCTAGGGGATGCACTCTCCCACAACCACTTTTGTCAGCTAACTAAGTCTCTCCTATCGAAGGCCTCCCAGACATGGGTGGTGACCTTGAGTTCCCCTATGGCTCATTAGAGCTTGTGGCTTCTGCTCTCTCCTCTTGTATGCCTTAGATTTATAATAGGGTATTTGGAAGGGCTGTGAGCCTGTGGTTTGAAAGGTAAGTGGAGTAGATGTTATATTACAGCATTGTCTTAATTGAGGCTGGGAGGGAATGAGATGACAGGAAAGGATTCAGTGGCCCAGGAAATGCCTTTCCAGCTGAACGCACCTCTATCAGGTAACTGCCTATCATGAGCAATAAAACAGCCAGGACAACAAGGGTCTAGATTTAAGTTACCACAGTTTAGCAGCTCTTCAGTGCTTGTTATAGAGTGATATAATGGAAAAATCTATTTTTTATTATCAGGAAAACTTGTTGTGACCAGGAAAGCATTACTGTGACCAGTAATATCCCTGAAGATTAATAAATACTCCAGTGTAGAGAATAATATGAGGCCTGTTAGACATTCTCTCCTGCCTTAACTATCTGATGCTTATCTATGTGTTTTATCAAAAACTCTCAAAGGGAAGGGAAGACCCTATCATTCATGTTAGAAAGATATCTGAAGTCGGTCAAATGCTCAGAGCTTTAGATGTGGCCTGCAGATAGGCTTAGAAAATGCAGAACCATAAAATAATTTCAGTATATAAATTGGTACGAATAATAGTTCCAATAACAAGACTGTCTATCAGCTTTGATAGTTATCTCAACTATTCCCATAATGTAAGATTTCTCTTAATGATTAGTAAAAACTAAATAATGCTCCTGTTCTTCTCCCTTGGAAAGTAAAAATTATTTGCTTATTCAGAAATAAAACCATGATCTCTTAGCAATCCCCTGGCTGATATGTTCCCAGCAGAAGTTGTCTGGGTCACATCTTATTCCAGATGTTACAGAGCATATGTGTATATCCATAGCACAGCAGAGAAGATTTGTACAATATGTCACAAATAACTAGGGAGAACTGTAAATGTCATTACAGAATACTCTTTGACCTTTTTGACTTCATCATTAAAATATTTTAAATGTCTTCTTTAGAGTGTTGGTTTTGTTACAAAATCAACCCAATTTTTTTTCGTTTTTGTGCATGAACATTAATATTTGACAAAAAAAAAAAAAAAAAACACTTTTTTGGTAGAATTATGTATCCTACTAGAAAACTCTGGAACTTGTGAGCTTCATAAGAAATCCATCACACATGCTCCAAAAAGGATTTTTGTGTGTACCTTTTAGGTGCACTCAACTTTATTTGCATCTCAGCATATCATGATAGCCCCAGAATATCCAAAGCAGCAGTATTATTGAGTAGAATCCCAAACCAAAGCAATTCAAACTCTGTTTTGATTCTTCCCCAACTGCAAATACTCAGGAACATAACAATGCTTTGCTGTGTGTTGGAAGGTTGGGCTGTCACTACACATTTTACACAATATTAAGCAGCATGTGCTGTAGCTAGTACATATAATCCATCATTTGAGCCTGTGAAAAGTGAGACTTAGTTAATCTACCCTAACTGACCTATTATTTGAGATATCTGCAATAAGGTGAAAAACAGAGATTGTCTTTAAAACCACCAGCTCAAATAGGGAGATGCATCCATGTCATTACGAAAAGGATTGTATCATCTACTTCTGTATGAAAATAAGATCACTAAAATAAGCCATACATCCCAATACAAAGATGAGCTTACATAACGTGTTGAGGCATTCTGTGGGCAGGGAATGTATTGTGTTCTATTTTTAAAAGGCTGAGGTAATGGAAATCATAAGCAATGAAAAGAAGGTTTTAAATAGTGATGAGTTAAATTTATTTTTACTTATTTGAGATACTTAGTTTGGTTTGGTCTGGTATGGTTGTTGTTTCTTCTAAGAAAAAGTTAAAAAAAAAGTAATGTTACAGGTTTTGTTTGTGTCTGTAGTTCCTTTGAGTCCATTGCAGCACCTAGACTGAGTTAAAAATTCTGGATATGGTGATCTAGCCCCAAAATTACAGGGGTGTTTTATTACCTGTAAGCACACATATGTAACTGTGCATTCTTAATGCTCCTTGGCTGCGCTAAAAACCTCATTCACTGTCTACGTTAACTGGCTTGACTGTGCAGACACCTTAAGCCCTTTCCCCTAGGGAACTGCAGCTAATTTAAAAAGCGATTGAAAATTACATCTTCAAAACAAAGCAGCAAGTGATTGCACAAGGGATTTTGTTCATGGACTAAACAGTCACCTTTTGTCTCCCCAACCGTAACAGATGTAGTTCTGATACAGAGAAGTTCAACTTGCTCCTCCATTTTCTCATTTTTTATTTCTTGCCAATCAAATCACAATGACAGCACTTGCCAGCCCTCCTGAGTCCCCATAGAAAATTTAGATTTAAAATCTCAGAATAGCTTCTAAGAGTGAATAATATTTAACCACATTAAAGTAAACAGAGTTTTCACAAGTAAATACTGTTTCTCCAGAAAAGAATTCCATTCTTGCTAGTTCTTTTAGAAAATGCTATTGTCTATGTATAGATGTTCATTCTAAATGGTGTAGTATAGATAAACTGGAATGCTTATGAGATTTATAAAAAAAAAAAAAAATCACTCTACCATATGCTCATAATAAAAGAAAATTCAAACAGACAAGACTAGATCCCTGTTATGTAAATGAGTTTAATACTTTCTGCACTTCTTCCTAAAATATTAGCAAGTATTATTCTAGGTCTGATTTTGATCCTATTTTCTTGTACAAGAAGTAAATCCACTGAAGTCAGTGAAGTGTCACAACAGGAGAGCTAATACAGATTAAATCAATTTAGTTTTGCTCCCAGTTGCCCCCATCCACTTTTGAAACCATTCATGCTAAACTGCACCTGTAATCTCCAGGAGCTGAAACATTACATTTAAGAAATGGGAGATCCAGATGAGTAGTATCTGGAAATGTTTAATAACATCTTGAATCTAAGTGAAAAATAAAGCTTCATGTAAAGCAGTTTGCTGAGCTGAGTTGACTCACTGCTTAAGTGCTCTGAGTGAAACAGGTTTTAATGCAAACATGAACTTGAAATAATTTTCCCTGACAGTGGCATATATTGATAACTGTTGTGCACTGTGTTGGCCTCTGTCCAAACATCTTACTATTTACGTTTAAGACAGTTTCATTGGTAATGGTATGGAAATTACTTCAAATTAAATCTTATAGACTAGGCTCTATGCTGTATACATATGGAATCTGACTATCAGAGCAAATACTTTTAGTGACATATAGAATGAATTCTTTCATTACTTAGATGATTTGGAGCAGCAACAAAGGTTTACTTTGTATAAATGAGATAAAGTGTAGTTAATATAGCTAGGATAACCATTCTATGACAACCAATAAAATAAAAGGCTGATGAGTCACCAGTTGGATCTGAACCTTCTTGTTGCAGCAAGTTGAGTGATTAGTTTGTAAACATAAAACGGTATGAAAATTGCACACTGAACCTGAAGTGGTCAACAGAGTGTGCTCAGAAATTTAATTTGTTACCACATCACTCTAGCTCCATCTCTGTAGGGCAAATATCTCTTAAAGACTGCTGCATTATTATGCTTCAAGCAATGCAAAGTTTCTGAAGATTTTCAGTAAAGCTTTCTAGTAATGACAGAATTTTGGAAAGCAAACAATGCAGATTAAAAGATACAAGTCTTACCTAAGGACTCTGAATCATGCCAAACGCAATGTCCTACTAAATTATCCAAACAGTGGAAATGCTCCAGTACCAGTCAGATGTGCTGGGCTATGACTTTCCATTCAATTTAGGGAGTGTTGGATCAAACTCATTTACAATTTGGGAGTGATGTCAAGACAGTAGCAATGCTAAATCAGTCAAGGCCATTGACATATTTTAATTCAGCCAGTCAAGCCCCTGGAATGAAAGGAAACGAATCAAAACCAAGCAAGCAAAGAAACTGTTGAAACACAGACTTGATTGCTGGTGTCTGTGTGCTTCTGTTTTCAAGTATATTTCATTCACATCTTAAAATACTTACAAATTCACATTTCATTCATGAAACTACATAGAATGGCTAGTCCTTGCAATGGAGCACTCTCAGCATTTCATTCACATTTTGCTTCTGTTGCAACATATAATCTGAAATGCTTGACCTGACCCTTTGCTCTTTTCCTGTCTGGAATATTATATGCTATATAGCATCAAATTGCCTTTGTCCCTGCATGATTAACAACATAATTTGAAATACTTAGAGGTTATGACACATTACTGGAAAGATTAAGATACAGCATTATAAATGGATTATATTACAATAAAATAGCATAGTTTTACTCTTTTTTTGGACCAAAACTATAAATCATAACATTTTACCAGAGTTACAACGATAGTTACACTAATTTAATTAGGAATCACAGTATTTCAATTATCCCTGTGAAGAAAGATATATAGCAAAATTAGAAGTGTTTCCCTTCCGTGAAAGGGAGAATGATGTTAAAGCATAACAACTTCTTTCTTGTAACTAATCAATTCTATGAAAATTTATAGAGCTAATGTAATAAAAGGCCATAGGTAAGAAAAAAAGGTCGTAAAGTAATGAAACTAATAATATTAACAGAGTATTAAAGCAATCAATTATTAAAGAGACATAAAGGTTAACTGCCCGTGAAATGAACATACTAATTCAATGTTATTTTATGATGTACTCACTGTTTGTTTCTAAATTTAGTTGAGTGACTCAAGAGAAAATCTACTTACAATTATTTGTGTTGCATTAGAATATACCAACATTCAGATCAGATTAATGGTAAGCGTACATGTTGGTGATGCTTACGGCACTCTGCGTTTGTCAGGATTTCCTTATTTCCACCTCTGCTCTGAACTACTTCCCCCTCTCTTTGATAGATAGAAACCCCTACTTGATTTTGTTCTTTGTTAGGTACCCAGCCTTGTTTGAGGTACAACCAAGCTCAAGTTCTAAAAGCCTCTAACAACTCCCTCTACCTAAGAACTTTGTCTGTGGGGAGCTCATCACCTTCCTTGCTGCAATAAACAGACCGAGATACTTGCAGATATAATAAAAAGGTTTATAGGTAAACTTATTCTCCTGGATGAAAACTGAAATTACTTACAAAACTATTCACCCAGGTTACTATTATCCCTCTGGGTCAAGAATACCAACCTGCTTGGCAAGATAGTTGTGTTTTTCATTTGAGATGTTATCTCAGACTTGTGAAGGTTGGCTCAAAGAAAGGTAATGACAATACCTACTGAATGAGGAAAGATGAAATTATGAAATATCCCTGCTGGACTAATGATGTACTGAAGGCTACAAACAATTCTGCTGCCTTCTGTCCAACTTCATTGCGATCAATTAGATTGGAAAGGACCTCAGATGGTCTACTCCAGCCTTCTGCTCAAAGTTCTGAGATTACACCAGATTGATTAAGGCCTTATAGGGCTCTATTATACATCTGTAACTTACCATACACATTTCTATCTCTCAGAATACACTTTAGCTTTGCATTTCCATTTTAAAGTAAAATATGTACTATAAAATAACAATGCTATGAATTAATGAAGAAAAATGAGGTGCGCATTTTTACATAATTCGCATACATCTAAGTATCTTGATAGTTAGTACCTATGTGATATTTCACTGTTTTGATTTTGATCAGCAGCCCACTGCCCTCATCCTGGACACTGATGTTGTGCATCAAGCTTTTCCAGTGGCTGATGTCAAGTGAGGACTAAGCGTGACTGTGAGGGCTGCCTGTATTGCAGGTGAGAGGTAGCAAAAGGCAGCGAAAGCTGCTAAGTGGGCTGTGAAAAGCAAGAACTCTTACCTTTGACAAAGGAAAAGGTCTTCCTACTGTTGTCTATGGTTGTTTAGCTGAGTGCTTAGAAAACTTGGGCTTCATTCATCTGTTCTCCCCAAAGCTCTGTGGTGCTGGGGGCTTTGATAAGTTACATCCAATCTTCTCTTTCTCAGAAATGAACTAAATACTGCCAAGGTCGGTGCTTAGAGATGGCCTGAATGCCTTGTGTACCTTTGCTGTATAATAAACTAAATGATTGCTTTGGCTTGCCTGTGTTTTATACTTCAGAAACAGAAGGGGAAAGAGCTCTTATGCCTTGGGGCTGAATGGAATGAACATATTATGGATTAGTTACAACTCTGAGATGCTCATAATTGCGAATGGACTGACTTCCTATGTATTGTTCACTAACAGCAGCACACGTAGATGCCACTGACTTCATTTACTATTTCATTATATGTGATACCACAGAGATGCACCCTCCTGATGGCTATGGGTCTGGCAGCATGACAGTTCTCACTGTTTTTCCCTCAATGTATTGTGAAACAGCTCAGCTTTCTGGCTTGTACCAGCTTTCCAGTTTCTTCTATTCCTTCATCTCCTCTCCTTCCACAATGAAGGGATCTGATGCCACCTCCCTCAGGAGATGTCAAGATGGTATTTCTTCTTTCCGTCCCTTCTCTCTCCCTTCTTATTGAGGGGAACTGGAGTTGGAAACTATTTCATCTCTCAGACTGTTTACCTCTGTTCCTCTTGATTTGTGAGCATTTTCTCACTCAGCCCTGGCAGTAAGAGACATTTGTTCTGCTCTGGGGAAGGCACAGCATATCACTGCACCACTTCTAGAGTACAATGGTGAGGCATTTGCCCCAGAGTGAAGTTGCTTCTCTCGGCTCTGAGAAATCACTTGATTTGTATCCCATAACAGAATACCTCCACTACTATAAGACATTTACCACCTCTTCAGTATCATTTTGTTTCCTGAGGGGTTTAACACAGAAGTTGCTTTTTCCTTTACCTCTACCTCTGCCCAGATCTCATCCTTCATTTGGTCCAAACCACATCCCTGAGCTGTGCTTCTCGACTAAACCGAAACAAAACAAACAAGCAAACAAACAAAAAAAAAGATGAGTTCCTTATGTGATTGAAGGATAATCTAGTTTCTGACAGAAACTATCAGTTTTTGAAATCTGATTCCTTTGCTCAGCTGTGTGAGCTGCAGACAGCCTGCATTAATGTCTGTATAATTCCCTCTCCTGCTGCATAAGTGAAGAAATCACTAAGTTGTTGAAAGCTGATATACTGTGGTTTGCAAGAGTTCATCTTCAGCCAGTTGCCTGCCTTTTGGTCATTAATTGCGAATAGATTTTAAAACCTCGTGGTGCCCTTTCCCAGCTTAAAGCAGTGGGAAAGCAGCACTGCATCTTTGCTCTCTACACCTATCTAGGTCCTTGCCTAAAGCAGAACTTGTAGGTTCACTCCTGGAAACACAGTGTGAAAATGACAGGGAAGGCATTGGCACTTGCAGTGTTACTTTCTCATGACTGAATTGTGATAAGGTTTTTTAATGTACCCGTAGATCTGCTGGAGCCAGAGAAGCAATCAGTGTAGTACTTTGGATCAGAAGCTACATTTATAACACAATAGCTTCTAGGTCTGGTAGTGGTTTTCCCTTTATCTGTGTTTCTGCAGCAGAAACAGGTGGATCACACAGGCACAGATGTCTGGCATCTGGTTTTAAATGTGCTCATCTATTTACATCTGAGTGAGCCATGCCTCCCACCAAATTGGATTCAAACAGAGCAACGCTAAATAGAAAGACTGAAATTTCTTGCCATTCTATACTGCCACTGCAAACTGCAGGGATCATTGGTTTGTATGCAACACCCAGGAAGTGGCACAGTCAAGTTCTGCGCGGTAGATTTGTGTGCTACAGTACCCTAATGGAAACCCCAGAAGAGAAAAGCAGAGCATCTCTCTGGGATCTCAGATCAGAAACAGCAGTACCACGAGTTGATGACAAGAAAATGAATCTTTTGAAAGGTAAAATCTTTGAGCCCCCTACTTAACAAACCTCTACTACAGTCTGGCATATGATACCTATGAGATTGCCAGCTGTCAGTCTTCTTGAGTTAGCAGGGAAAATGATGTAATTTCTCCAAATGTTTTGAGGGTGGTGTTTGTTTATTTTGTTGTTGCTTTTTAATATACTGAGGAAAGCTTTTTCATTTGAAGTCTGAAGGATTCTGTGAAAAGCCTGAAAATCTATTTTTTCTCAACAGGCTTTTCACATGTTCAATCAAAAAAAAAAAAACTGGAATGGGAAATGAAATTTTGATCAAAATAAAGGCATTTCTGCTGTCACAGAAATGTCTTAGAGGGGGAAAAATAAAACTTCCCTACATCTCATCTAGAGAGAAATAATTGCATGCACCAGTACAGGCTGGGGGATGACATGCTGGAGAGGAGCTCAGTCGAGAGGGACCTGGGTGTCCTGGTGGATGACAGGTTGACCATGAGCCAGCAGTGTGCCCTCGTGGCCAAGAGGGCCAGTGGCATTCTGTGATGCATTAAAAAGAGCGTGGCCAGCAGGTCAAGGGAGGTGATCCTCCCCCTCTACTCTGCCCTCATGAGGCCTCATCTGCAGTACTGTGTCCAGTTCTGGGCTCCCCAGTATAAAAAAGACAGGGATCTCTTGGAAAGAGTCCAGCGGAGGGCCACAAAGATGGTGAACAGGGCCTGGAGGATCTCCCCTATGAAGAAAGACTAAGTGAACTGGGTCTGTTTAGCCTTGTGAAAAGAAGACTGAGAGGTGACCTGATCCAGGTGTATAAATATCTGAGGTGTGGGGGACAAAGTGGCGAGGCCAGACTCTTTTCAGCAGTGTGTGGAGACAGAACAAGGGGGAATGGGCAGAAACTGCAGCACAGGAGGTTCTGCACAAATGTGCGCAAGAACTTCTTTATGGTGAGGGTGACGGAGCACTGGCACAGGCTGCCCAGGGGGGCTGTGGAATCTCCTTCTCTGGGGATATTCAAGACCTGCCTGGACACCTACCTGTGTGACCTGGTGTAGGGAACCTACTTTGGCAGGGGGGTTGGACTTGATGATCTCTTGAGGTCCCGTCCAACCCCTATGATTCTATGATTCTATGATTCCATGATCTTTTCTGTTTATTTTACACAGAATATTTAAACTTTTTAAGGCCTTTTCTAGAATATTTCAGAAATACGTGTACAAAGTTGTCTATTTAATTTCCAGCTGATAAAAATGTATTCTTACAATCAAAATGCAGAATGACTGTAAAAACTGAAGTGGAAGCTGTTTCAAAATGGTCAGCAAATATTTTTACATTTTATAGCAGGATTTTCTCAATTACACAGGCACGCAAGGAAATTGTCTAATTTTATTTCATCTAATTTTGTTCAAATTGAATACAAGCTGGTATTTTTTAGGAATCACAGGCAAAGCAGATTAACTTCACAGGTCAGTCACGGCATGTTTTCCAGATGCTTCACAAGGAGGGACTCAGAGTATTTTTGTGAAGAAGCACAGAGGCACAAGCACTGTAGCTGCACAACATTTATGAAAGACAGAGATCTTTTGACAGAAACTACATAGACATGCAATCAGCTGACTTCTGTTCCAAAGCAGAGACTGAGATAATAGATATCTCAAGAGGAGGAGCTCTGCCCCACTCTGAAAAACAGTCCCCAGTCCTTCATCCTTTGCTTCAGACTTGGACAAAGGCTAGCACTACCCAAAGGGTGATTCAACTCCTTAACTTCTGTAGCCATATAAAAAATGGATATCTAGTCTTAGATGCCAAACCTGGGGTATTTTCATTGTAAGTGCAGAAAGACTAGTGCCAAACACTGGTGAGATGAATCACACTCTGAAGAGCCTGAACCTCTACTTCTTCATTGTCTGGACAGAAGTCTAAAAGCATGCTCTTGTTCTAGATGCAACTTTTAGCAAACCAGTCTTACCAGAAAGAGAAAACAGTGAATATGCACAGTTCAGTATTGGCAGTTATTATAACCAGTATTCTTTTTTAGTACTGCATCATCAGTTTGCCCTTAAAAAAATTCCTTAGTATCCTTTGCAGTTGGAGTCAAGGGAAGTTTACGTGACAGCATGCTCTGTATTTTCCCATAATAGGAAGATTATAAATCTGCCAATATTCTAATGAAGAAAATGGTATGAATCCAAAGTGTCCATAAAACCATCTGTACACATTTCAATTCAGTCAGCGTTGTATGTGCACAGATCATCTCCTGTCTGTAAGTTTGAAACAAGGTTAGTGTTCATGTGAATTTGTATTCTGTCTGCGCTGAATTCAAAGCAACCAGATTCTGTTTGATTTGCTGCACACTGAACATGGAGTTACCTCGTGCATAGATAATGACTGCTTATTTTAGATTCCCAGATGACAAAACCACTGCATTGGACAGTAATGAATCTGGTAGAATGCTCTTGAAAAATGTGAGAAGGCAGATTGCTGCTAAATGCAATAAAACAGACAGTATATGGGAAAGAGAAATTAATATCATCAAATGAGATAATTGCTTCATTGAAAAATTGTGAAGAGCAACTTCTAGTAGAATTAGCCATATACTGGAAGTATGTAGGTTGCTCTGAAAATAAGAAGGCCTTCTATTTGTATCCATAGCAACAACAGATACAAAGAGCACAATAACACTATTTATTAGAGCAAATTCACAGCTACAAAACACTCTTTTTCAACATAGTCATAACTGTTAGCTATGTATTTCTGCCAGTGATGAACAAGAGCCTGCATGCCACACTCGTTAAAATCTTTACTAGCAGAGGTGACCTGCTGTTGCTGTCATCACTGCTGAAACACACCACCCACTACTCACATCCACTGGTTGGTCTCCACAACCAGTAAGTGTCAGTGAATGTCAATGGCTGTCATTTTTTCCACATGGAGGAACTCAGTGATGCCCCTTTGCTTCATATGCACTTCCATGTCAGATGGCAATCTGACAGACTGCCCCTCTGCTGCCATTTGTCACATGGCAACAACACGGAATGGAATATTGATGGGAAATTTCAACCTCTATTGCCATACCACCGATGTCCATATCTGATGTTGTGGGCTGATGTTATAAAATAGGGGGCATGACTTTTGGAGCATCTCTTGTGCGTATGTGTATGTGCGTGCACATATATATATATCATATCCATATATATGATATATATTATATATGTAGAAAGTATTGTGTATAGAGAGTGTGTATATGAATATATAGAGAGATATATGTATATATATATAAACTATATATAGGGAGAAAGAGAGTCAGAAAAGAGCTGCAAGGAGTGGTATACAGTTGTCATATATGTGGAATGTGGAAGGTTTTTTTAATTTATCTCATGTGATAATGTGAGCCAAGAAATATTAAAAATAATTTGAAAAAATCTAAGTGGAATTTAGTAACCAATGAAATGTGGACACATGGAATATAAACATATTCCATACTGCAAAGCTATTGCAAGTGCAGTATATCTTGTCTAAAATAAGGTCACTTCATAACACTGCATGGAGTGCACGGTATCTGCCACTTTCAAATAGGTTAATTTCATTAGCTATGACCAATTCAGTATATGGTAAATTACAATTGTGATGTCTTGCCCTAAAACAATTATTCTAAACTGCCTGGTGATCGTTGCTGGGATTCACCAGCTGACTGCAGTCATCTGATGCAGCTCATACTACTGAGATGGGAAAACATATTAAACAAGGAAGCAGAGGAACACTCGTGCAACACAGTTCAACATGCTAGGCTGCTCTCAGCCCGCCCAACAAGTCACGTGAAGCAAGTTAGGAGTGCAAAGCAGATGGCAAGGGAAGTCACAATGCAGTGGACCTCTGCACTCAACAGATGGCAACGACAGGATGCAAGAAAATCATCAGTGTCCTTGTGGATTTGGGAGCACAGCAGGAAGGCTTGTGGAGATAGCTGCTGGGGGGTCGGGCCACCACAGTAATAGCCAGCACATGTCATGAAAATTCAGCACCAACCAAGCTTCAGAAATGAGCTATGTATATGTTCCTTCTTCATTCCATCTAAACCTTTAAGGAGAAGTGTCCCTGTTCTATCAGAAAGTTGGGTGCAGATCCAAATTTACAGTTTAAGATGATCTTCTCAAGCTGTGCCCATTTTTATTTTTATTTTTAGAGTTTATTAAGGATGTCAGCCTATGTCAGCCTTCCTAACTGTAGAATTTTTTTTTTCTCTGAGTAATTCCTGTTCAGTTCTTGGAAATATCTTTGTATGTTCCTATTTATCTCCAGCTTTTCTTAAGTCTAAACAAAATAGTTACATTTTCCCTAGTGACATCTACTTTCTGTCATATCCTGAAGAAACTGTGGGTTCACATTGAAGTGTGAGTTTGGTATGTTGTCACCGATGTTAGGTTAATGTAGAGGGGTACTCAAGATGTTCTGGGTAGTTTTCAGGCTGATGCTTCCTAACTCCTCTGACATGAAGGACCAGTTAATCTTTTCTAAAACCACACGCTGAGACCAATTCACTGTTGTTTGTGGGAGGGAGAGAAAGAAGAGATAATAAATAAAATAATGAGAAATTAACTACATGCAAATTATTTTATAAAAGCATGGTGGAACTGTCCTAATTACAAAGATTTTAATTGCAAGCTTTGATAATAAGAAAAATAATTAGCAATGGACTTATGCCTGAGGATAGATACCACTAGTAGTCAGGAGTTATCTCATGACTCTATCAGTTCACAACATAAGGCTTAAGATAAACGTTGGATGTTCAGCTATTATTTCATTTTCTCCCTTTGTGTTTTCTTACTTGTTTGCATGATGTGAGATGTTAAAACAACCATATTTGCATTTAGACGATATAACATCTACTCATGTAATTTGATATGCAGATTGAGAGGATAAAGATACAATCTCAGACTCAATAAACATCATATATACATTCCAGTCACATAGGAAGTGGGAGGGTATGAGGTTTTGTGCACTTGGAAAATACTTTGAAATTATTTTTTGGGTGCAGTATTATTTGCATAACAAATTTCTGAAATGATTTTTCATAGATACAAACTCACAGCTTCACCATTCTGAAACTGGTTCAGTAAAATGAGAGTATCCTAGTTTTAGGACGTTTGGATTCCTGCATTGTAGACAAACAGATTTTATTTAGATTTTCAGCAAAGCAATGCTTCATTCTTATACAGGACAAGCATCTACAAATATTATATCAGAAATAATTTATAGAGATACTCAGATATGTACAATTCCCTGAAAATTATCGTAGGATAATCCACACTTCTGGCTTTGACATTTGTCTCAAAATTGGCTGGATTCACATTCTCCTCCATATGCTTGGTTGGAGCAGATTTTGGGCCAGTATCTCTGAAAATACTTGCCCCTCCCCACAGCTGGGGGATCAGGCACTCTGTAAAACCAGAACATTAATGTGAGATTGTATTTTACAAAATTTATGCTAATCCATATCTGAACCTGGACAGATTATTAAGTTTTCAGTAACATGGTAGTATAAAACAATACAGTGAACAGATTCAATGTACATTCTGGAAAATGATATTAAAATGTTTTTCATGTAAGATGACATGGAACCTAATTTTAAAAATAAGCAATTCTAAAGTTAGATGAAAAGAGTGAAGAGAGGAAGGAAAGACGGTGAGATCAGTAGGGACCAGCCAGAAAATAGGAATTGCATCTCACAGAAGTTGAGAATAATTGTATAAAAAATTTCCACGAGTTTAGGTGGCTGAATTATTAGAGTCTCAGGGTGTATTTTTGTCATATATAATGAGGGTCAAATGTATCTCGTTTAAAGGCTCCTGAGGCAAGTGTGGTTACCTTTGCTTCTCACTGAAGTAAACCATAAGGAAAAGCTGCAGGAGCGTAGGACACATGACACTGCTCTTGGAAGTCTGTCTCTCTCACTCGATGACCAGTTTTAGCTAGATGAAGTCTACCTGTTGATGTGGAATGAATCTAAGCTTTACTGTGTTTCTCAGATATGTTAACTACTAACACTATTACTGACACTGTTACTACTACTAACACTATTACTGACAAATTAGCAGTTTGGTGTTTTGTAAGGATAGTAAGGATGAGCATGTAATAAATAAAAACAATCCTAAAAACAAGGCTGTCTTTAACACAGATTGGAAAAATATTGAAGTATTCTAATCAAAGATCTATAAGAAGGAAGAGTATCAGGTCTCACAGTTAACATGACATCTTTGGACTACCCTCAGTCCTTCCATGGCACTGGGACGTATCACCATAGTCAGTGCAATAACATTCTGAACATTAAAGCACTTGAGACCTGCAAATCAGGTTGGGTTGGCTGGATGGTTAGCGGTGCTCTGGCACTGAAAAGAGAAAACAGAGCAGTCGTTTGCTATTTTTAACCACTCATGCATGGGTCCAGTATTTCTCTGGAGTTCATTCTAAAATGATTTTTAGAACATCTGCCTAGACAAAAATATGGCTGAAATGAGAGTAATATGGTCACGGTGCCAGAACAGTGAGAACGGTAATAACGATTGCCTCACTGTTTATTATGATCATCATTTCCTTCCCACTACTACACCAAACAGTATAATTTATTGCAGTAATATGACCTGGCTATGAATGATTATACAAATACTTATTTATACAGTTCAGAGCGTTTAAACATTCATACTTTCTGATGAAAATATATTATGTACCAACGAAAAGAAGGTCTTAGATAAAAAAAAAAGCAAATTTATTTTTGTAATTGGTAGCTATCCATGTGGAATCCAAGCAGGGTAGGAGAAATGACTGCAAATGTGACACAGACTGTTGATACTATGAATTATCTATTAAAGTATCACATTTGTTATCATCCTCTGCATCCTGATCCTGAACTATGTGAATTCACACTCAATAACAGGTGAATGTAACTTTGAAGTATATTCAGCTGCTGAAGATAGCAAATAAGCTCTCAGGAAATGAGTCTCAAATAATCTCTGATTTCAGAATGAAAAGAACCTGTGTTCATTTAGCATCTAAATAGGCTTTAAAGCGCTGAGCCTTAACGGTATTTCTTACAGCTTTGGGACTTAAGAAAAAAAGCACCTGCTTAAATTTGAGAAAAAGATGTCTTTGTGTAACAATCTCTTCTTGGTCTCCAATTGGCAGAAAATTGACCTAATCTTGAGAATATGTGATTGTACAGGTAATTCTGTTCGTATTAAAACTGTCTGCAGTATTCAGTAGTACTGCTCATAAAAGTCAGAAACAAGCTTTTTCACTTGATCAAGTACTTACCAGATCCAAAATACCTAAACTCATAATACTTTAATATATAATATATTGTATGTTTTCTTTTTCCTTTGGAGAAAGTCTATTCTGATATTTTTATTAACTCATTTTCATATAAGAAGGCAAATTTAAAGGAAGCTAATATATCTTGCAAATGCTTTACAGAAATCTATCATGTGCTCATTTTTTATGAGGAAGCATAAGATACACAGTGACCTCAATCGTAAGTCATGTTAATGCAGTACATACTTAACGCTTCTCAAAGACATGAAACATGGATTTCTTAGATCAAAAGGGTCTGGCATCCAAAGAGCAGATCTTAAATATATTTGAAAGCTATTTATAGTCTATTAATATCTGACATGAATGTATCCATGTAGCGTAAGAAGTGTTTCAAAGGATGCTGTGACACATTAGATATTAAAAGTAAGCTGCAGATACTACATACACACAGTGAGTTTTGAAGTAAATTTCAAGTTTAAACCAGAGTTAACATTTTATTTAGATGAATTTCACTTGCATCTGTCAGTCTAGCAAAGCACATGTATTCCTTTCCTATGGGAAAATTGTTAGCCTTCTTTTCTTTAATCCTGAGAACAAAATGATGAACTTCCTGTACATAATACAGCTTTGCTGCAAGGATAACTTTCAGGCATGCTCAGCCAGCTTTAACCTGACCTTGCTCAGTGTTGGTAATCATAAAGCTTTCAGTGCAGCAGTG
Source organism: Callipepla californica brunnescens (assembly GCA_023055505.1). Taxonomy (NCBI): domain Eukaryota; kingdom Metazoa; phylum Chordata; class Aves; order Galliformes; family Odontophoridae; genus Callipepla; species Callipepla californica. Next base: position 90,607,383 of record JALIRH010000001.1, on the reverse strand, counting down.
CTCCGCCAGTCCTAAGCACATTAGAAATATCCTCTGAGAATTGTTTTCTGCTGAAGAATAAAAATGTAAAAGATCAGATCAGCTAGCTGATGAAAGGAAAAGTAACCAGCTGTTTTCCTAGCTACCTTGAGATCCTTCATTGGGCTCTAGTAACAAGAGAAGAAGTTATGGGGCCACATGTTAATTATATAATGCATTTTCCCCTATATTTCACTGATTTTATACATGCTTTTGGACTGACATGCAAATTTTACAGGTTTATTTGTGGAACATTTTTTCCATTTCCAAAACTGAAAGTGTGCCTTTTCCATAAGGCAGATGTACATCTTGCGTTAGCTGGCAGCATGCAATGAGAGAGTGCATGTCCAGCAGCAACAAAGGCACCCAAAATCACAGTGGTGTGAAAGTAAGCTCTGCCCTGAGTGCATCACAGCCCCATAGGGCATGCTGCCATAGGGGCAAGGCATATTGGTCAGCATTCCATAGGTTGCTTGTCCTCGACCCTGTAGACTAGGAGGACTGGTTGACCACATCTTTTATTAAATAGTTAAGTTGACTGAACCAAGGTGTTTACAGGTGCACTGATGTTTCTAGAAGTCATTTACTGCAGCTTTTCCAGTTTCAACTGTGTTCCTTATAGCATCCTTGAGAAAGTATTTTCTTGATGAGGGTGTTCCTTGAGAAGTTCCTAAGCAATGAAAAGAATGAATAATTACAGTAGTAGAAGTTCAGAAAGAAAAAAATAATAATAATAGATACATTAATTAATATTTCTTTGCCTTCTAACTGTGAGGGATACTTATAACTGTATCAGGCCTCTTTTTGATCTTTAGCTTTCACTAATTTATAGATTTAATTGAAAAGAATAGCAAAAGCATTATGAGATATCGAACATTACTGTTTGTATAAGGATTAAAGTAAAATTGGCAAATACAAGAACCTGAAAAAATGGCATTCTATAATGCTTTCTCTTTAAAGATGTTGGATTATTACTTTTTAAGGCACTGGATTAAGTTACATATATAGCTGTGAAAAAAAAAAAACACTACCACCGGCTTACATTGGTCTCTAAACATTGATATTCAAACAAATTGAACCTTGCTGATTTGGGGTCATGCTGCTTATTTCTGTGTTAATCACAAAAATGCAAATATCAGATAATCAAGGAACTGAGGCAATGTTCAGTCATGAACCCTTACATGTTCTCATTCACACTTCAGAAAACATCTGCATTCCAAACTGAGTAGGCTGTTCCCTACCATAGAGCAAATTTCATTTCACTCCTATTTTAGGCCAGCACTAATGCAGTGTTCATTCTAATTACTCTTCTTAAGTTGGCAGAAGTAAGGGAAGGAAATAAAATATCTGTGCTTCCAAAGATCTGTAGATTCTTTCCAGAAAAAAAATCTCTCACGGTCTTTTTCTTTTCTGCAATATGGTGACAACAACATTTCTGTCACAAGCAAAATTCACGGACAAAATGGACAGTTTATGATGCTTACAGTCTCATGTTTCTAGCAAATAAGGCAGACAAGCAGGTGGCTAGCGATGCATTATGGCCTGATGGGATTACCATAAGGCTGGGACTCAGGAGGATACACCACAGATGGGTATGGAGCTGATTCCAGTTCAGGAGCCAAATAAAAGCTCAAAGTGCTATCACTGAGCTAAAACAAAATGTTTTTCCACAAACACAGCTTGCGTTTTTCACTCTAATTCAAATTTTCTTGTGCCTTATTGGAATGTTTTCATTTTTCCTTCTCACTAAACTGTAGACAAAAAAAAAAAATGTCTATACTATACATTTCAATCATCTAACCTGCGTGAAAGTAAGTAATTTCTATGTAGTACTCTTCACGTGTCAACCCCATGGACTAGAGAGTGGGTCTGACTTTTGGATGCCAACTTTGTTGGCTTTGAGACTAATGTCACCCCACCTCCAGTCATGGCCAGGTATGGGATGTTGTGAGTTGTGAAACATGTATGGGTTTCCTTTAAACCAGGAATATATGGCCTTTTGCCTGCTTCCAACTTTAGATATATACCCTGGCTGTGCAGGTCAGGAGAAAATATAATATTCCCATTCCATGTAAATTTTTAGTGAAAGAGGAGGCTCCCCCCTGACTGGAGGCTCTATTGGGTTACGCAGGAGGCCCTTGCATTTGAGGTGCAAGTCCATGGGAAGGCACAGAGCATCCTCTCCTGCTTCTGTTACTTTCTTCTGTGATAAGTCTCAAGTTGCTACATCTGGGAGCTAGATTCTTTTTCTTTTTGTTACACTCTGTCATTGTACAGTGGCATTAATCATTTTATCTCTTCTTACAAATCCCAAATAAATGCATGATCTGAGTGCCAAGAACCTGTCCCTGAGGGAGTTCACTGAAAGATTTGATGACGAATAACAATTTCAATTTACAGTGACATTTTGAGACCTATCAGTTACCAATCCTTAACCACTTTAAAATATCCTTAGCAAAGCTCTGAAATAATTTTCACTTATTAATTAAAGTGCCATGTAAGATCAAATCAAATGCCTTCTGTAAGTTTAATTCAACATTTTTACCATCTCCACTGATCTTATGACTCATAAAGAAAATATTTTAATTTGATCTCCATAAACTCATACTAACTGAACAACTACAGTTCTTTCAGCTTTTTACTTCCTTGGTCTGTAGTATCCAAACCAATATTTTGCCTGAAATATTTCTCAAACTAACTTTCTTCATGCATTTGCACTTATTAAAAAATTTAAGTAGAAGTGTGAAATACTGATTTCTTCTTTCTTCTAGTTTTTTTTATTTTATTTTAATTCTCTCATTAAAAAAATATGTACTAAAATATAATTTTCATTTAAAGTATCTACAAAAATAGGTAATACCCATGGTAGCATTATAATTTTTAAATATCAGTTGTGAAGAATACAAGAATTTTCTAGTTAAGAATGGTCAAATTTTACGATTTTTTGTATCAGTTGTGGTCCTGAAGTATATGCACACAAACATTTGCTCTTTTTTAAAAAGCAACTGGTCTGAAAAATGTTAAAATTAATCTTTATAAAAAGAAAGGAAATTATGTCTGCACTGTATAAATTTAGATGAATATCATTAAGATTTATTTTTTTTAAAGGGATATCTCTCTCACATCACAGTTAATATCACACTTATACCAGTAGAGTGATTGCTCTACTATTTGGTGCTTAATTTTAGTGTTACCAAATCTAGACTAAAAACATTTGTTGAGCAGCAACATAAAGATTTTAACTGTGGCTATACTGAAATGCTAGAATATCCTGTACTATCTGAATTCTCTCAAGTGAATTAAATTTTTATAGCAGGAGTAAGGTTCGGTATTTCTTAAAATGTCTTCTCTATCATTGTTATCCCCAATTGTCTTGCATAAAACCAACAATGACTTTACACATTTTGAAGAAAAAGAAAATTAAGGTCAGGATTTGTCATAGCACTTTTGAGGAAGAAATCACAGAATTGCAGAATAGTAGGGGTTGGAAGGGATCTCTAGAGATCATTGACTCCAACCCCCCTGCCAAAGCAGGCTTCCTAGACCAGGTAGGTGTCCAGGCAGGTCTCGAACGTCTCCTGAGAGGGAGACTACAAAACCTCTCTGGGCAGAAAAGATATTCTTTGTGAGGTAGCATGTGAAATTTCCGGAGAAGTTACAATAGAGTGTGCACTTAAAAATCAGCTTTATGACAGAATATTATCTCTACTCTTATTCACAAAATAGTAGCCCATTATTCTGTAGCTGAATGGTTTGAGAAATTGGGATATGAGATTAGAAGGTGTGCTGGACCACAGACAGGGTCTAGAAATGCTCTTTCAAATCACTTATTTAAACTGCAGATAAAAGGTTATTTGCCAAAATCAGTTTGAAAAAATTCTATACACACACTTTGATATACTGGCTGCAATAAAATATTTTTTCAGATTGACTGTTCCCACTTCTAAAGCATAAAAAATTTCCTTTCAGGACCTTAAATATACACAAAAAATAGCATGAAGAGATGCAGAATTAATCTTACTGATAGACTTAACAATATTTCTCTCAAAATACTGAGGCTAGGCAAATCAGTTTCTCAACATTTCACATCAAGGATAATTGTACTTTATTGAACCTCTGTTATTAAAAGCATATTCTCTAAGACATGTCAGCTTTAATGCCTATATCCTAAAGCTGATTTGTCCCACCTAAATTCAGATATTTAAGAGAAAGTCCAAGTTGCTCAAGGCACACATCACAGTCTTCCAATGAATAGTCCAAACCTTGGTTGTTAGTCCTCTTGAATAACCATATTTCTGCACTGATAATTTCTGTTGTAAAATTTGAGAGACTGTATGTCTTAAGATTTAGTAAAACAAAAAGTATGCGAACAGGTCAAGATGTACTGGCCAAGGACACTTGGATTTATATCAGAGAATGGTGTGGGAGAAAATGAGGGAAGACAGTGAGGAAAGAAAAGCTTAATATACATGAAGCCACACAAAAAAAGCATTCAATTACCTGTCAATTTGGTGGTAGAGAGGAGCTTCTTTGGGAGAGAAATCTGAAGAGGTAAAGAACTAAAGCTTTCTAGAAAAAAAAAACAAAAAAGGATATCAGAAGAAACATTACATAGATCCTGAAGTTGTGCAAGCAGTGCATGCAAGGTGTAACTCACAAGCAGTATCAAGCAAAAACAGCTGCACTGAGGTACAGAAAGCATGACTATAGTGAGATGACATAGGTTCTGGTGTGGACAGAAGACATATCCCAAGTTTGGTAGTGAGACTTCCAAGAGCAAGTCACATCCCTGCACAAGTTGCTGTCAGGTGTCCTCCAGTGCTAATGCAGCAGTTACTGAACAGGACACAAAGCTGTCACTTGAAAGAAGAAATATTATTTTACAGTGCAATACTGGACTGGGTTTTAGAATATAGAGGCTGCAAAATTTCCATTCAGTATTTTCTTAACATCTGTATAATGTTGAAAAGTAGAGTTTGCAAGGAAGTTTCAGGGGCAAATAGGCTAGATAGTTTTGAAATCACTACATCATTGCCTTTGAGATTAAATCTGATGTCCACAAGACAAAGGCAGTCTAACAATTTATTTCAAGATCTGTGGGACTTGGTGGTTAGAAAGCAATTTGAAGAGAAATTCAACAGGATAATTTTCTAAGAAATAGAATAAGTTTCTGAACACACAGTCATAAATATGATAGTACTATGAAACCACAAAATCTTGAGTCTCTTTAAATGTTTTCTGGTCCTCTGATACATTACGGATACAATAACCAGCATCTCAGGAACTGAAATGCATTTGCCAGAAGTAACAGTGAGGAGCTCAACAGCAAAAAGGAGCGTGTATGTTTTTGCATACCATCTACCGTAAGGAAGTGAGAGATGCTCAGATGAGGAGGCAGAATCAAAGACAAAACTATGTCAGTATGTGCAAATAGACATGCATGAGCTCTTGTAGAAGCAAATTAGAGTAATGTGGATCTATTCATAACTATTATACCAGAGACTGCTGCTTGAAAATGTGTTACCCTAAAGCCACACAATAACCCAGCATATTACTGAACAGTTTTAATTTTGTTCTATGCAGAGCAGTTACAAGGATATTGTCACCATGCTAAAGTCTATTCAGAACATGCAAATTAAAAAAGTGTGTGATAACTCAGAATTGATCAGATGAGTGCTGCAAAAGTCTACTAAGGATTGATAGAAAAACCTGAGATAAATTAGAAAGTCAGAGGAGAAGAGGCGAAAAAATTAATGCAGTTGTCACTTGGAAAATTTTGAAAGTAATTTAAGAGAAAAAAATTTTACAAAGAGGGAGATGCATTTGGAAAAAAAAAAGAAAGATAAGCCTAGAGATCTTGTTTTGTAAATAAATTAGGATGAATCAAAAAAAGGGAAAAAAATCTGATAGCTTCCTGCTGAAAATAACACAGCAGTATATAGGAGCTATAAGCGTAAAGTAGAGATGAGTAGTCTTAAGCAAATTGTTAAAGTTCTGAATTAGTTCTCATTATATAGTGGAGGTAAATCAAGATATTTAGTAGTTCTCTGTCTAAGGTGCAACATTATAATATAAATCCAGCAGGGAAAAGGGAGAATTTAGAAAAAAAAAATCAATCTTTGGCTAGGTCCGCATGTGGTAAATAGAACGGGACTGCAGATGTGAGTAGGGCTCTTTGCAATTGTGTTCATAACCTAATTAGGGTGGTAATTAGGACACAGGTAAAACCACAAAAGGAAAAGAAAAGGATGTTAAATTTCAAAGAATGAGTTTTAGAAGAATGTAATAGCACAGGATGAAATCAAGTAGGATAAATCAATAGAGATAAAGGACACAGAGGGAAATGGAAAACATTCAAAGATAAATTAATGTATGCCCAAGGGCTATGCATGTAATCTAGCTAAAAATACACCAGAAATAAAGAAGGCTAATGTTGATGGAAAAAGAAGCACAAACCTGAAAATATACACTCCAGTTAAATCCCAGGCACTGTGTAAAATGAATACAGCTGAACAACTGAAGGTGGAAGATGAAGTTAATAGTACATTTAACAAACAGCAAGAATAATTAAAATACATTTCTTAAAGCAGAAAAGAATATACTCTTGGATGTGGAAGTAATCAGAAGACCAAAATAATCAGAGAGTGGGATATTAAATGTATGACACTAAAAGAAATAGGAAAAAAAAAAAAAAAAGGTGGTATTATTGTTCATAACTGTTCACGTTTTGGACTCTGAGCAGGAACAGTTGTAATAAGTGACTTCGTCTCTGATAATTACTCCTTACAACACTCCATTAGCATACGACAAGGAACTCTATGAAAAACCTAAGATGAGTTCTAAATACCTCTTCTATAATTCAGACAGTTAAATAACCAATTTATGAGTGCTTTCATAGGTAGTAATTGCATTATTAGGAGAATGACCTCTTATTATCATTTATTTCTGTCCTGGTTTTGGATCCAACTCCTCCTTAAAAAAATAGCAACAGAAAAATGCAGCTAAGTAAGCTAAATACTTAGAGATATACTGTGTGCCATGTGTATATATGTAACTCTCACTAACATCAGGAGAAACTTTGAAAGTTCAGTGCCTTCCAAAATTTCAAGCTAGAAGACCGTGAAACACTTCAAAAATTTCAAACTACATTTAGGCAGAAGCATTAAAGGAAAACAGTGCTGGACTTGCTAGAGCCAAGTTCAAAACAGTGAATCAATCACTCCTCTGTCTGGTAATGAAACCCAGCCTGTCCCATTCAAGATTTTCACAAAAGCACCTGAAGACCTGAATTTCCCTGAGAGCAACATTTCTCTTTCCTCAAAATAAAAAGGGAATGTCTGTACTGGGGAGACTAAAAAGGAACACAACACACTTCATTGAGGTTCCTAAAGTGTGGGAGAGTAAATCAGGTCTGAATAGTTTATTACCATAATTACTAAAACAATTGCTTGCTATACATAATAATGAAACAAGAAAATCAAATGACTAACTGCCTGGATTTAGTTGATAAATGTGCTACAATATACAAAGCAGAATGGATCCAGTGAGATAGCTGGCTGAAAATGAGTAATGGATAATCAGTTTGCACTGGTAGATCTAACTTATTTACAGCCCATAATCTGTCTTTCTGTAATTTTTCCAAGTACATGGCACTTTCTTTTTTGCAACTAAATAAGAAAATATCTTGACTTGACAGAAATTGAGTTCATCCTCGATAAAAAAATAATGAATTAAAAAGCCACAATACGGGACATGAAAGCAAACTATTACGGGAAGCAAGCATCCTGAAATTTCCTCATCTGGAGGAAGGAGAAGGAATGAATTTTATGTTTCTATTTTGAATCTGATCCTCTGTCCTTGCACCCTTCTTTTTCCCTATTGTTATAGAATGCTTCAAAAAAAAAAAAAAATTCCTCTTCAGCGATGAAAAGAAACTGAATTAAACCTAAGAAGTTTTCCAATTAAGCTTAGAAAAATTCAGGTAAAAATGGAGGGTATTTAGGAAATCCTTGCCATATGACAGGGGAATCCAAAAGAATCCACTTCACATACCGTTAAGAGGAGTAAATTGTCCACAAAGGCTGCTATGAAGTTCACTTTGTCCAAACCAGACCCATGACAATATCTCAGAAACAAGCACAGCAGGGAAAAAAAAAAAAAGAAAGAGAGAGAGAGAGAGAGAGAGAGAGAGAGAAATTTATGTCGTATTAAAGGCTGAGGGCAGAAGTATCTGTTTTTTGCTGTGAGTTAAAGAAAGGCATTGCAAAATTAAAGCAATGAGATTCTGGAACAACTTTGTACAAGTAATGAGAACAAAATTAGTTGTTTTTATGGAGCTTCCTCAGACTATTATGAAAAATACCAAATCTCAGTGATGTGCATCTATTTCAGTCCTTCAGTCTTTTTTTTTTTTTTAAAGAAGTTACCATTAAACTCCAAAAATTGCTTCTATTTCCTCCTCTCTTCAAGTATGACAGACAAATAATAAATCCAAAGCACAATGTTTGCAGGGGTTTTGGGTTTAACTATGTTACATCATATTCCTCCTCTCAGACTTCAGTAGCCATTTAACTCGGGTAGAACAACTCCAAGAAACGTGGAAAAAAAAGCTACTCATCCAAAAAAAAAACAAAAAACATCAGTTAGCAATACACTGGGATCCCTGCTTCTATAGTCTGCTGGTAAATTGAAATGTGTTCAGAAGGACTTCGGGTCAGACATTTAAAGGCAAGACCAAAGGAACTTCCTTCCCAGCCAGTGTCCGAGTGCAGTCCACTTTCCAGCATTTGAGGATTACATAGTATGGAATTATTTATCTAAAAATGCTCCTTGAGATAATCAGGGCAGCCTCATGTCCTTGTTGACTCCCACCTCAAAGCAGAGATTGGAAAGCAGTTTCTTTTATCTTCTACGGCATGCAATTTGTCTCCAGTGGTTCTAGACAACTGCATTCTGTGCAGTTCAATCTAGTTAAAGTACTAGCAATAGCCTGAAGCAACTTGGAGTCTCCTCTATGGAAGATGGATATATCTAGGCCTCGCTGCAGAGTGACACTTTTAATCTAGTCCTAGGATAGTGTCCTCACTCCTCTGAGACTCCTCCTCATCTCTTCAAAGGGAAGTGATGAAGGACATCATTTATAAGCTGATCTAATGAGACATCACATTCTTTTAAGAGAACATTTGGAGAAGAGAAATCATTAGGGCTGCTCTGTGAGTAAAGCCTTTCAGCCAAACTGAGTTAACTCCACATATGTTTTTGCTATTTTTCCTATGTTTTTTATGTTTTCTATACCTTTTTTTAAAAAAATAAAAATACTTACTTGCAAAGTTGAAAAAAGGCTGTATGGTTTTTGAGGGTTGTTTTGGAGAGTTGAATTAAAGTGAGTTGGGAATTTGCTATGAAGTCAGGCTTCTAAGGACTTCATTAACATGCCTCAGATGAAGCTTGCCACTGCTTCCTTAGAAAAGAGCATAATACCAAGAGAAAACATATTCCTCCTATATTCAAAAACAGGACAATAAAATCATCACTGTGATTGAATCTGAATACAATAATCTTATCCCTGAAAGTCTCCTCTGTCTGCTAAGTACTTACAAGAATTATTTGTTTGAAAGAAAAAATCACTTTGAATTAGACTTGCCTAGCTGCTTTCCCAGGATTAATTCTTCACCCTGCTCTGAGGTGCTACATATCTTCACAGCTTTGGAAAGTGTGTGCTGGAAGGAATGAGAGATACTGGAATCTGTACCCTGGCATTCTTCCAGCAGCACTGGTACCTCCCTCTGCAGAGCACGAAGACTCACTGAAGCTTCAGACAAAAGAATCAATCCATTCTTCTCTTCAGTGAGAGTATCTTGAACAGATGTTCCCTTTGATTGTACTACTTTTTCGATATCAGCATGGAGATTACATGATAGAAGGGAATGATTCTTTCCAGTTTTGACAGCTAGAGGAACAAAGCTATGATTCTTTGAAAAATCAGTCACAAAGACATTTCTTAATTTCAGGTTTTAAATTCAGGTTTTCTTTGAATCATCTTTTCTCTAAAACAGACAATTCCAGAAACTTGAAATCACTCTGAGTGGATAATTCTTATAGAAATATTTTCTTTGCTCTAGGATGTATCACTTTAAGGGGATCTAAATTACACTTCAAAGAAAAGTTAGGATATAAGAAAAAGCCCTCTCTAAAACTATTGACTAAAGTTAACAGAATTTTTTCTCTAAATAAAATAAAATAAAATAAAATAAAATAAAAACGTAAGAGTAGCCTGTTAAAGGGAGACATTGGCTAAGGTCAGAAATATTTGATACAGTGAAAAATAATGCCTTGCATCACATTTTACATCACAACAAATCTATAGGGAGATCAAAGTTCCATAACAGAGATACATAAAATTCCCTTCTAGCTTCATATTCCCCTGGATATGTATGTAACACGTATTCTAGCTTCTACTGCAGTTAAAAAAAAAAAAAAAAAAAACACTAAATTCAGGGTATTTTTTACTTCATGTAAACTTTTCCCCACATGTATGTCTTTTAGGTCTCTTAGCATCTTACACAGGACCTGTCATTCACTGACTGTGCATTTAGAAGCCCAGTTTGTAATAAAGCAGTGCTCATCAATGCTTAATGCTTTCTCGCCCTCTCAATACCCCAAAGAATCCAACAGACAACAGACAATGGGCAGTATTAGAAAAATGAGGCAGAAGAACAAGTTTCCTAACAAAAAACTCAAGAACTGCAGTCAGAAAGCAAGCCAGATGCCTGGCCCAATTAAGGACCATATCAAATTCAGAGTTACCATACTCATAGCTGTCAATGTGGAGTTTGATAAAAGGGTTTCATGCAACAAGATGTAATCTTTAAGATTCTTTTCAAGTATGTATAGTAAATAATTTAGTTTGCCCTTGGTTCCTGTACTCCTAAACTGGCAGTAATGCTCATTGGTAGTCAGAGAACACCACGTTCTACTCTCTCTGGAACTGCTTTCATCCTTAGAAACTGTATAAAGTTAGGATCTTGTGTCATATGCTTCTCTTCAAAACCACTTTAAGTTCTTGGTCAAAAATGAACAGTATAATTTCGAGGTGTTTTAATGGTTCTTCAGCAGCCTTTCTCTGCAGCATATTTGGGATTGAGAACTGTGGATTGACTGCTATGAAGCTGGGAATCAGGAGGGTGCCTTTGTAGAGTCTCCGTATCAGCAATGTCTGGCCTCCCTGTCAGCCAGAGGTTTAACATAGCCATTCTCAGCTTATTCCTGAGTTAGCCAAATATTCCTAGGCACAGAAGCATCATCATCTATAGCAGTAAGTCTGGGTCATTTTGGTCTGTGTTTACTAGCACTCTCTCAAACAATTCACTAGCTCAATTTGGTTTATATTCTCCAGAAACATTTCAGAGTTCCCTGCAACTACAGAATAAAGCCTAGCCTCAGACCATACTATGTCAGATGGTGTCAGTGCTTAGTTATGTACAGAAGCTGTCTCAATATCCTGATAGCTTGGCAAGCATCTGGCATTCATCAGTATTTCCCATCTCTCCCATATTAAGTCAGGAGTCCTAGAATCTCATGAAAATCAGACCAAGGTATCATTTGCCTTTCTTGCATCACAGGCATGTTGCTAGCTCATGTTCACCGTGGTATCTCTCCATCAGGACCCCCAGACAAATGGTCCCTTGCATGTCCAGGTGCATAGGGTTGTTCTCCATGTGAACAACTCTGATCTTCCCTTTGTTCAGTACGAGGTTCTTTTCAGACTACCTCTCCAACCTCTCAAGGTCTCTTTGGACAGCAGCACAGTCCTCTGGCATATCAGCCACTCTTCTCAGTTTTGGGTCATCTGCAAACTTCAACCTATTAGCCAGATCATTAATAAAGATATTAAACTGTACTAGACCCAGTAATGATTCCTTGGTAACCCACTAGTTACCAGCCTCCAACTAGACTGTGTGCCAGTGACCACCACTAATCAGCTGGCCCAGGTAAGGGAATAATAGATATCCAAAAGAATTGAATAAGCATGAGATAAAGACGGATGATGACCAGCATTGCTAGCAGAGCCAGCGAGCCAGGTAGAGGCCAGTTGAATTTAGCAGACCCAGACTCCAGCTCTAGCAGTGTATATTATCTTGGGCACAGCACCAGATCCATGTTGGCTCTGTTTATTAGTTCATTCTACCTCTTACCAACAATCCCTTGGACCAGGAGTGCTGATGGAAAAAAGAGCATAGACATGGAGAAAGAAAGCTGTATGAACAGTCATGCAGTACCAGTTAAACTCTTTACATCCTCTCCAAGGCAGTCGTGCCAAATTTGGACTAGTTCTATGCAGAAACATTTGGTTGACTTTGAACAGTGGAGGGAAACCAAATGCTATTTGTTTAGGCTCTGTAAAGCATCTAAACTGCCTCTGGGCCAGTTTGACCCTGGCAACTATGGAATTACCTTCTCACAGCACTGTATACTAGCAGAACAGATCTAGTTCTGCAGGGAACTAGCGCAGTGTCCCTGCATCTGCAAAACCACTACCCTAAAACTTGTAAACCACTGCACATAATTGAGAGTTGATGGGGTAGAATATATTTCATCCATGCAAACTCTCATTAATGTGTACTTTCTGAGCAGGAAACTGAAGGGAAGGAGAAGTTAGAGGACATTTTACTGAAGTGAATCCAAGTGAAACATTAAGAAATTCATTACTATAAATTGTAGGAATAATACATGAAGCGAGATGGTTTGGGAAATTAAGCAAGCCTCTGTTCTCAATTGCTGTGGTATGAATTCTATCCGATCATTTTCTGTGTGGCTTCCCTTGTTAGAATAAGTGGAAGAAACTTGCTGAAAGGATTGGAACAACGCAGACTCCCTGTCACAACTGTCAAACCAAAAATAGTCTGGCCATATATTGCCCTTCACTTTACAACAGAAGTTCTGAAAATTGTTCTCGGATTTATTATTGAACAGTCTTCTCTACTCAATAGGGCTGCTTTATACGATCACTTAGTTATGTCAATGTTGTATTTATAAGAAAATAACCATTTAGTCTTCAGTGATCTTATTAGTCATTCTCAGTAGTTTACTTAAGTGATTTGCAATGCCTTTCATCTTAGGACAGGTAACAAAAATATACTTCATAGTACCTACTGGTGAGCCTTACTTGATGTTGCATAACTAGCCAACTGTCTATTAAGAGGTAGTGTTTAAGCATAAACACTCAATAAATCACAGAATAATTCCTGTTTCCATGGGAGTATGGTGCAAAAATAAAATCACTGGATGTGTGTCAGGCAGCAGATCTCATAAGGGAACAGAAGACAACTTCTGGTACGTTAAGATGGAGAAAAGGATTGATTGGAACAGCAAAGCTGCTAATTATAAGTGAGAAAATAAATGCTTAGGTTTGCTGATCTTTTATGAGGAATAGCTCAGCTGCTAAGAATATATCTGAGATTTTATAGAGGCTTGGTCTATTTATTCAGCATAAAATAGAACAAATATGTTATTTTGTTTTAAAACATCAAAATAGCAACACCTTAGTACCCTAAAGTAATTATGGAGAAAACTAAATTAAGTAAATATATTCCTTTTCTAGTTTTGCCATCTCACTTAAAAACTTGTGTCCTGAAAATAAACTATAGATTTGCAACAAGCATTCAATTACATTAAATCCCTGCACAGTAGCCATTCTGAAACCAAGCCACTGTTATCTGTGTGTGTGTATTGGGAAGGGAAGGTTGTTGGGTGAATTATTGTTACAGTAAAGCTTTCTCTTATCAGGCTGCCAATAAAAAGCCGAGCAGGAGGAGAAGTGTAGTTTTACCATTACATACAGTATGACTTTGAAAAAGCAGTGTCCAAAGTTTATTGTAGAGGTATCTGTAGGACATAGATTATTTCTGTTAAAGTAAACACAAATCATAATAGGTGATTTAAAAATAAATTACAAATTTTTGTTCCATTATTTCTATTCCTAGCAAAGTCATTGATCACAATCCTTCATTGGCAGCAGATATTGTAAATGTATTTATAATGAAAAAGCGAGTGTTTTAGAAAAAGCTAAAAAAAAGCTACAGAACTAGAAATACCTGCTTTGGTATCTCTGAATGGATGAAACCTCCTGCTGTGGATTATTTGTGGGGCACTCGTTTTCCTCTCTTTCCCGAAGGAAGTCTGCTGACATAGGGCTTGAGTGCTAATGAGTTCCTGCAATTCCCATAACTGGTATAACAGATGCAAAACCCCATCCGAATCATACACTTGGCTACAGGAGAGGCAGAAAGAAGCATCTGTTTTTCAGTAAATGAAGCACTGCTCAGCATTTCAGTGCACGAGGGGAAAGAAACGAGTGAAAGCCTAGCCTAAGGTAAACTTTCAAATTCAGTATAAATGTATAAAAGATGTAGTTATTTTAAAGCAGTAAAGAAAAAATAAATCCACATCTCTTACGGAATAAACCTCAAAACAACTATGTTGTACATGCTAACAATAGAAGCAAAATCTTTGGATTCTGTGTACAAAACAGCAGCATGATATAACTTTATGTTTAGACAGTGATAATGGTGGCTGGGAACCTTTCTGCAAAAAACATTTAAAATCAGATTCATTTTAATAGATTAATTAAAATTAAAAAAATTAAAAATAATTAAAAGATTAATTAACGTTCTGCTTGAATATGACAACCAACAAAGAGTCACTTTCTAAACTGACAAGAGTCATGACTTTCAGAACATCTTCTGAAAACAAAGTGTAAAGCTCTTGGCACATTTTTTGCTCACTGGCAATACTATTATTCATACTATAGAGTCATAGAAATGTAAACATTTTTACATTGGAAAAAACACTTAAAATCACCAAATCCAACCATCACCAAACACCAACAAGGCTACCACTACACAATGTCCCTCGGAGCTACAACATGTCTTAGATACTTCCAGGGATGGGAACTGGAACACTTCTCTGGGCAGCCTGTTCTAAAACCTAAACACCTTTACCATGAAGATACTCCTTCAGTTTCCAATCTCCAACCCTCCTCTGGCACAATGTGAGGCCCTTTCCTCATATCCTTACATGTCCCTTTCATTTCCATGTCCTTTAAACATCCCTGGAGGCATTTAAATCCAGGTGGAATGGGGCCCTGGGCAATCTGTCTAGTACTTGATCTAGCAGCTGGCAACCCTGCCTGTGGCAGAGGGGTTGGAACTTGATGATCCTTGATATTCTTTCCAACCCAACCCAAGCCATTTTATGATTCTCTGATTCACTTGTCACCTAAGAGAAGATTCTGATGCTCTCCTTACTGGAACCTCTTTTCAAGCAGTTGTAGAGACAGAAGATCTTCCTTTTCTCCACACCATACAAACTCATTTCCCTCAGCCTCGACTGATAAGTCTTGTTTTCTGTTCCCTTCACCAGCTCTGTTGTTCTTCTCTGAATGTGTTCCACCAACTCAATATCTTTCTTGTAGAGAGAAGCCCAAAACTGAACACAATACTCAAAGTGTGGTTTCACCAGTGCCACATGCAAGGGTTCTTTATTCCTGATGGCCTCCGTATTTCTGATACAAACTTGAATGCCATTTGCCTTCTTTGCCTCTGGGACACACTGCTGGCTGTTGGAATAGCACCCCCAAGTCCTTTTCTGTTGCATAGCTTTCCTGCCATTCTTCTCCAAGCTTATATTGCTGTTGTCTTGATCCAAGTATAACACCTTGAATTTATCTGAACCAAAAGACTAACAGTTGGATGTGGACCATCAATTCAGCCCATGCAGATTCCTTCCCACCCAACCTGGCATCTCTGTGGACTTAGAGAGGGTGCGCTTGATCCCTTATCAAGATCAAGATAATAATGTGAAATAAAACTGGCTTCAGTACTGAGCCCAGGGGAATACCATTTGTGGCCATCTGCCAATCATATTTAACTTCATTAACAATGACCATTTGGGCCTGGCCATCCACCTAGTTTTTACCCAGCAATCACCGCAACCATTAAAGCTATGAGCAGCCATTTTCTCCAAGAGAATGCTGTGGGAAACAACGTCAAAACTTTGTGAAAATCCAAGTAAACAAAATCCAAATGATCTGGAAGAACAGAATAATATACAACTCTGGATTACTGTAAATTTAGTTCTGATAAGTTGCTTTACTAACTTGACACTTTATGACGTGATCCTTACTAGTGTGTACTTTTACTTGATCAGGAAAAATGTTAGTGCTTGAAGGAGGATACATAAAGAAGTACAAGTGTCTTCAAGAGCTCTTCAGTTTGCACTGAGAACGGATTTGTAGAACAGAGCTGCATTTGTGCCCTTAATATCTTGTCTGTAAGAACTTTTACTTACTTCTTGAAGAGTTTTCTTAAACCCTTTCTGAGTTCCATCACTGCTATTTTTTTCCAAATTCCTTTAGGCTCTTGAATTCCTACTGCTTCGAATATAAACCTGAGCTATTCTCAGTTCAGGCTGGATTTTAATTTTTCCATTTACAATTCATTTCCAAATACAATGTTTTTAATAGGTCACCCTTTGTAATTTATTTTCTAAAGGAAGCTATTTAATTTAATCTTCTGTGAATTCTTGATACTGGCTTAAATTGAACAGAAAATGTAACAGAAAACAGTAGAAATGGTATGAGGGTAGAGGAAATAGGAGACAGGATGCACACAGGTTTTTTTTTTCTTCCTTGGTTCTAAATCACCATTATATTCTCTATAAATTAGCTTCTGTTTAAGTTTATTTTTCATATCTTGTTTTTCTGTGCTTGGTTTTACCTGTACTTTAGGAGATATATTCAGTAATACATCTCTCAGCACTTCTACACGGATGTCATCCCAAGATCATTTAATTGTTCCATTCTACAGAGTGATGGAGACCTGTTCTCATATACTGTTCTCACAGGATAAAAATTAGTTACATTCTTTAGTAGCCCCCACAGAATGCACATTCTTATTCAGTGGGGATCATTTGCTCCAGCATAGGGCTGTTCTGTTCTGCCTATGACATCTAATCACCTTAAAGCTGTAACTGTTCATACTGCTTCTTATCAGCGAAATGGAAAGGGGAAATGATGCAGACGGACATCTACCACTATTTGGTATTTTTATTTTATTCTTCTGAAAGGGGCAATTACAAGGTTCAGTTGTCTTAATGAAGGCCAAATCCTTTTAGTTTGATTTGTTTCTTGGCAATACTACCTGTCCCAGAAAACTCATGCTTAACTGCCCTAATTTTCATTTCTTCAGAATATATAGTGGAAAGCAAGAGCTGCAATGAACTATTCTGCTGTACAGAATAGATGTGACTGTATCTATGCCCTATGGCTTGGCTATAGTTTTGATGATACTGCAAAAATGTTTCCTGCTCCTGAATAATATATATCAACACTGCTGTTGCAGCACATTTACAATCCTGTTCTGATTATTTTGCATAATCTGGAATTGTCCATAACATATATGGACATATATAAAATAGACATTCATGTGTTCCTTTCTTTTTTTTCCAGAAATAAAGTTTTGTGAGTATAGAAAGCAGTTCAAGGGCACACAGTATTACAATGCAGACAGAGAGAACAGGGAAATTATATTTCATTAGTTAATCACGAAAGTAATTTTATGCCTACAATGTCTATAATTTCTTTGAAGTTTTTTCAGATAAACAACTAAGACATGATTCCTCACATTTTCCTGCTCTTCCATTTTCAGTGTAATCTTATTCTATGAAAAAAAAAAAAAAAGATCAAATGTAACTGTAGTGCTCAGGCTGGTTTAAATCTGAGCTGGGCAGATCCAGCATATCTGTCTACAACAAGCTGTTAGCTACCCCTAGCTAGAAATTCTTGATTAGGTGTAACTGATTACCAGCAACATCCACTGCTCGATATATTATTTTAGCAAATGATAACATAAAAAAACCCAAAATACACTAGTCTCCTCATATTACTTTAAGGAAGAAATCTCTTATTGCTTTTTTTTTTCCAGTGCTTTTTTCTTTTTTAAAGTACAAAAACAGTATATATATGAACTAAACTATTTTGCTAAACGGTGCCAAGGAATTATATTGTTTGATTTTCCTTTAGGTAGCATACAGATATTCAGATGCAAGGTTTCCTCTTATTATCTCCTCTCCTTTCCCATATTGAATGCCACCTTATTAAATGAAAAACTGCAGAATATTGTTGCTACTAGAAATGTTATTCTCTTTCCACCACTTTTTGTAACATTTGCAGATGCAAGCATTTTCCATTTTTAGAGGGGAAAAATAACCAAGAGGGTGGTCAAGCACTGTAATTGGTGGCCCTGAGAGGCAGTGGATTCTTTGTTCTTGAAGATCCTCAGAGCTCTGTTGAGCACAGTTCTCAGCACCTTGATCTGCATTTGGAGCTGAATGTTCAAAACTGGCCTTAATGACCTCCAGGTGTCCTATCAAATCCAATTGATCTATGATTCTAAAGTCATCCTCATTAGGACTAACAGATGACAATCCTAATCCAATAAATACAACTTGACCTTTAAGCAGTTTCCTTCAAACTGTTAGTTCACTAGTACTCTCAAATCTGAGGAAAAATCAAGCTATTTAGAATGAATCTTAGATTTACTGTACGAGGAAGAGTGAGACTTATTTTTTTGTTTTTTGTTTAAACTGTGGAATCTAATTTGTAATGTATACAATAGTAAGATGCTTCCTTAAGAAGATTTGAAAATCTCTTGATATTACATTCTCCTTTACGCAGTTTGTTTGAGTATAAAATTTACAGCCTTTTGTACTCCTAAATCTTTTTTTTTTTTTTTTTTTTTTTTTTTTTTTTTTGAGGAGAAGGGATTAATCAAACTAAATATAGATTACCACATATCTAGCTCCTTAGGCTTCTTTCATATTAACTGAGTTACGATGTGAGCTTATCACCTTAAACCATGGTAGAGATGGCTAAAATAGGTCGAATGAACAGTGTTTTTGCAGTGTCTGCTTCTGTCAAATGACATCACCAGTTGCCCAGATTACTTCATTAGCAAAGCTCTAAATACCTATCTGTTTGAAGTTATGTGAAACTGTCTCCATCTAAGAATGTTGGTTATGCTTAGAAATACATATCCAGGGAAAACATGTATCCTGTAGACTTTTCCAAGTCTATGTTGCTCAATTTTCTATAATTGAAGAGTAATTCTGTCTCCATTCAGGAAATCTTTGATCAAGAGCCATAGTAAATAATGTCCAAAAGCAATTTTGTAGAAAAGAAAATTATTTCCCATTCTCTTCTCTGGGTTATAAGGACTGTTGTATGTTTTAGCAAAAGACCTTGATTTAGAGGAACTGAAGTCTGAACATTCTACTGAAGTGTTCAGTCAGAGTGCAGGGAAGACTTCTAATTCTTAAAGATTATTCTGTATTTTGCATAGTAAGCTTTTGATGAAGCACTTTACCAGAAATTTAGGAAAATATTTGGTCTGATATTTGTTAGAAGCCCAGGGATGGCTTGTCTGCTACTCATGCACAGAGTTGCAGGAGTCCTTAGAGAATCTTAATGTGAAAGATAAATATTTAGAAATTGACTGTTTTCCAAAATGATGCTATCTCTGTCTTGTCTTTGACTGTAATTTTAGATGCCTACTGTCTTTTCTGCTATCAGTCTTAAATATTTTTTTGTTGTTCTATTAATGAGAATGCAGTCAAGCCCTTGAACATAGCAACATGAGAAATATAGCTTAGGGTTTTGCTATATTCTGGAGAGATGGAAAGATAGTTGCCAGATGTAGTGTTATTCCTTTATTTTATTTTTTGCTTCCATGTTAGGAGACGTCATTACAGCCCCCTCCTACAGCTTTTCTTTTTCTATACTTGCCTAGAATAAAGCTCTGCAAATTCTCCATTATAAAATGAAAAAAATACAAGATTCACATTTCCTTACCAAACTGAATGTCAAGCTGAAATTAATCAAAGTAAATGGATCTCCCTTCTCAGTAAGGACTTAGGTGGAACTCATATGGATGGCAACACTACAGATGCTAAAAGAAACCATACTTGTTTCCTCACTCAGCTCAATATTAAAAGAGAAATTTTCAGGATACCTATGTTCAGAAAAGAAGAATAAAACAAAGCAGTTGTCTAACTTACTGGAAATTCAGTTCAGTGGGTTTTAAAATGTTCTAATAGTGCTGCATCTTCCTTTCAGCTACTCAACAATCTTATGTTATTTCTAAGAAATACGTAAAAAAAAAAGCATTTTGAATTTTCAGTGTTAAGTAAATATGCATTTAATTCACTTCTAACATTTTGCTGTGCTTTTATATTTCTCTCTGTTGTGACAGTAACAACAGTAATATTAATACATAATTAGATGAGTAGAAATGCCTTGAGTGAATAGATTGTAATGGCTCCTTTGGAGCCATGCTTAAGTATATTCTATAGCAAATACATGGTTATGGACTTGTTAAAACAGACATTAGTTACCCAGTAGTCCATTATGGCTCCTTATAGTCTACCATTTGAGTAGATCTATATTTAGAGTCCTATTGATCAGTAATTAAGAGATAGCACAGTGGCAAAATGGAAATATATCATAACCAATCTTAAAGAAGTAATTTATAGAAATTGTAAAAAAAGCAGGAACTGGTAAATGTCTTATGTACTATTTTTACTTTCATGTAGAAACCAATAAACTCAATAATAATTATAATGTATTAAAAGATCTCCTTGTTTAGGCTGAGAAACTACTTCATCAAAATTAATTTTTAAAACAGAGCTATTAAAGAAGAAATAATGTAAGTTACCATCGTGTTTACAGTCTTCAGCTACTCACTGTAAAAGTGAACTTTACCAGTGATGAAAGTAAGTCCTAGAAAAGGGAATTCAGCCACTTTTAATTTGAGCTTTCTGAAGCTTTCCCATCTCATTAGTGTATAATAGCATATGGGTAAGTTTATCCACTCTTCTATTTTTAATTTAGGTCTATATTCATACAAATGAATTTATAACAGCTAATTACAAATAGTTAAAACTCTATATTAGAGTAAACCTAGAAATGGTGTTTAGGCACGGCATTCTTTTACACTTTTCAAAGTGCCACAGTAGTACTAATCCCTTATGACTTTCATGTGATACTCAAGATATTGGGACATGATTAAATGCAAATCCAGAAAGAAAAGCTTCTCCTCACTTGGCTTACATTTCATTCCACAAGGAGACTGCAGTATTATTACTTGTGTTGCGTGTAATGGAATTGTTTAACTCACAATAGCTTTTTGCAAATGTAAAGATTTAGTTACTATGTTTGTACTCAATGAGGAAAAGCGGGATATTCTACTGTGAGCTTGTTCTTCTAATTGTTCCAAGCTCTGTATTAACATTAATTAGCAAATTCATCTTTCTGTCTCTCCCACGTGGGACATGTTCTGTCAGGGTTGACTCGGCAGGGAATTTAATTAATTTATCAGCAAATTGGATTTTTCATTAGATGCCCTTGCTTTAGTGTTTTTGTTGCTTATTTATTTATTTATTAGAATTCTGGTAGTTTATGTGACTATAGGCCTTTTCATCTACAATTCTCGAATGGAGAGTTTGTTAATGGAATGGTATTGAACAGGAATACTTCATTTACAAAGGGTACCCAAAAGAGAAGCTCTGTCTGTTTCACTGGTCATTTGCAAACAAGTACTTCTGTTAGCTGGAACTTTTCCTGTGCAGGCTTCTTGTCTATTGGGAATACTATGTTACAGTAAACCTGCCAATAGCTGGATGTATAAATGGCTGATATTTACGGCTTGAGTACAAAGGGTATCTGTGTGCGATAATTCAATTCA
Organism: Callipepla californica brunnescens; assembly: GCA_023055505.1. Taxonomy (NCBI): domain Eukaryota; kingdom Metazoa; phylum Chordata; class Aves; order Galliformes; family Odontophoridae; genus Callipepla; species Callipepla californica. Next base: position 90,585,568 of record JALIRH010000001.1, on the reverse strand, counting down.
GGGAGGCTAATCTCAAATGCAATTAATGTTCACATTCCTTATGTGCCCCTATGGTAGTCTGTTTGCCCAAGGAATTTATTGGAAGTGATACATTTAATTAAACTTCTTGAAACTCCTGGGCAATTATATAATTTAGGTGATAAGGTATCGCTTTTGGAAAGTGGAAAGAGGAACAGCACAGTTGTTGTATTCATTCTTTTCTTGAGATTAATAGAGGGTGTGTGTGGCTGTGCAGATAGTGCATGTCAGATGCTGCTCAGAAAAGCTGGTTTCCTACCAAGGAAAGGTGGTTTCTAACAGTCAGCTAAACAAGTCAGAAATGTTTTGATCTTGTGTTGATTTTGATTCAGTAAAGTAGTTGCTGTAATTACTGTGCGAACAAAGGTGAATAAAGAAAAACTTTCCAAACAGTACATAGGACAAACGTGGCTTGCTATATTTCATTGGTGATTATTACTTTGCTGATAGTAATCACTTTTTCTGCCTACATCCATTCTTTATGACTTGTAAACCACATAACTTTAACTGAAGAGAAACCATCTTTCTTGCTGCCAAGATATTTTACATTTGATGTAAAAATATTGCTGTTAAACAATGACAAATCTGAATTTTAATAGAAAAAAAATTTGTTTTTCTCATGTTTTGTTTCTTGGTGTTTGTGTTTTGTTTTGTTTTCTGTTGTTGTTGTTGTTGTTTGGTTGGTTTTGTTTGGTTTTTTTGGGTGTTTGGGTTTTTTTGTTTGTTTGTTTGCTTTTTGTGAAGCCAGGCTGCACTACCCTTATGCTGTGCTGATTCTGATTCTAAGATAAACTATAAAATGCATGAAACTACTGTCTGTGTTTAGCAATCCTACATGAGAATTCAGAATGGTAGACAATGAGTTCAAATCCCCCTAGCCTGGTTCTGGCTCCTGCAGTTTAATTGATTCATTGCAGGAGAAAATGCAATATACATGTTGGTGGGTTTCACTATAGCAAGGAGAGATTAATTTTTGTTTGATTTTTCTCATGTACTTGAGAGATTCTGAATTATTTCAGAAATTTTCTAAACTACCTGAGTATGGACTCTGAGAAACATCTGATGAGATGACACAAAGTTAGCTCTATTAAGACCCTACAATTCCTAATAAAAATTCAACTCATATTTCAAGATGATCTTTGCAGAGAAAAGTCCTCCTGAAGTAATTTTATTTAAAAAATAGCAATGACAGTGATGGGGTTCATGAACAGAATTCTAAGACAGATATGTTCTCCAGAGTCACCAGTGTCCCACACATGCTTATTCCTTCAGATAATGAAACCATAAGAACTGTGATGTTGGTCACACTTTTGTTATAACAGTGTACAGACTGAAATTTTCAAATACAGATACAGTCCCAAAATACTAACCAATAGATGTGACAGAATCACAAAACAGCTTTGTTTCTTGAGTAAACGTAATCATTCTCCACCATCTAATGTGTGTGTGTATTTTATTATCTCACTCAAGGAAATATGCTTGATGAAAAATCTGCTGATAATATATATATCAAGGAAAATCAGAGTGAAAGATGACAGATATTTTCTAGGGCGCTCTGGAGTGTACTATTATAAAAACACAGGAATCACTTCAAAAAGGGCAAAAGGGATAAACAAACAGTACTTTCGTCATGCTGAACATGTGGTGCTTTCAAGTCTCTTCAAAACAATCCAGGCTCAGTTGGAAGAGGAAGGAGATGCTTCTTGAATGATATGAACACTTTTCCTTCTTTTGCTGCTGTACAGATATGGTTTCCATGATACAGAATACCACAGAGAGCTTGTTTGTGTTTTAGAAATGCCATATTTCTCCTGAATTTAAGCATAGATTACTGTTGGGGACTTATTTTCATCTTCAGGGAAATAAACTGAGAAAATTTTCATCTTCGAGAAAGTCTCCTAATACTTAATTCAAGGGAAAAAATGGAGAAAGGAGATTAAAGTGACAAGAACAAATGAAAATGTGTGTGCTAATTGCAACCCAGCGTGAGTCCATACATCTTACCAGGTGTGAGTGTGCCAGTCTTCAGACAATCCTCTGAGCTTCACTGACAGTAAGGTTATAGGGTATCCTGCAGTCCCATTAGTTAGACTGTCTGTTCATCATGTGGAACTGTTGAATGCTGAATTCAAAAGAGTTTAGGCTTTCCAGTAGGGATCTTTTGAAATTTCTTTGACAGCATTTTGGTGTTAAGTATTATTCTAATCTATGTGAAGTTTAAACATGCAATTTGTCAGATTTACACCTCCTTCCTTTTTAAGCAGACAGAACATAGCTTTGGACACATGTTTGAGCCATTCTTGGACCTTTTATGTTTCACTACTAGCCCAAGTGCAATTCAGAGCTTTTCAAGGCACCTAAACACAAATTCTGTGTGACATCTGCAGGCATGGGAGAGGCAATTGTATCTCACTGACTCGATGAGGACTTCTCATTTAATGTAGGATCTAAACAGAGACAGGGTTATAACATTATCTCCTACTGCAGTATTCTGGGGGAGCTGCTTAAACCAACTCATTCAAATTTCCTGGACATTCTAATGGTAAAGGAAGGATGTGCTGCAGAAAATAACTAGATCTGAAGAATTTTATTGTTCTTTCTTTCTCTTAAATAAACTCAGATACATCTCACTACCTCCTAGAAATTCATGAAATAATAATATCTCTTACTTGTTGTGGACTGGTAATGAAGCTTAGCATTTGTTTCTACAGCAAAATGTGGAAGCATAATTACACTGCCATTGTAGGAAGAACATAAATCACCAAGTGGCAGAAACTCAAAAATTACTCAGAAATATGAGCATCCAAGCAAAGAAATGTCTTGGTAAAATTATCCCAGTAAGTACCATCAGAATGAAAAGTCAGTCATCTTGGATACAAAAATTTCAGTATCAAGATAGTAATCTGATAATATGGAGATGAGCTTAAAGCCCTACAATTCAAGTACTCATGAACATGGCCCAACTGCACATCTAAATGGTTTCTACTTGAGGGTGGAATTTCTTATATAGAAGTAATGACTGTTTCTTTAACAAAAGAGCAAGAAATAGATATTACATGGAGTTAAATTTTACTGGTATTATATAAGCTATATGAACATGAGCTTGTATTCTGTCCTTTCTGCAGATAAATATGTTAGAAATAGGTAGATAAATGCTCAGTTTAAGTAAACAAATATGGTAATGTAAAACATCCGAATCTGAGGAACGTGGGTGGTAAATCAGAGTCCCAGTTAATCATAATTATGTCTGACAGAATTAAGCATCGTTTAAATGAATAACAAATACAATAGTAAGATGAATGTTCAAACAAATTTTCTTCGAAAATTCAGCAACATTTTTTATTTTACAATAATTTTGGACTGGACCTTCACAGATATTTTTTAACACAGATCAGCATCTTCATCTTGTTGTTAGTCTAAGACCAGTTACAGAAATGTCAGTAAAAACTACTGCTACCTGCTTCTTTGATCCATCAATTCAAAGTCTGGGACCTCAGTCACTGTGGCTGTGGCACACATCCTCCCAGCTCTTTCTCCTCATGCAAGAAATCTGACCCTTTTCCATGCTCTAACATTTCCTGTACTCTCCAGTGTTTTCAGATCAACTAAAAGAACTGGGTATGTGTCCTGCAAACTGGCACCACTCCCTGGAGTTTAAATCAAGGGTCTCTTCATCTGCCCTGACTATTCTCACGTCTGTACTAATCCGAAGGAGAGAGAGGGCATACAAGGCATTGAAACCTGTGTAAACCAAAATCAGTTCAAACAGAAATCTCCACTGTCAGGGAAATGGTATAGCATGCACTTGGTGAATTTCATTCCTATAGGATGCAGATCATTTAAGTTTACATAGAAAAGAACTGTCATGAATTATTTTCATTAGAACCAGATAATTTGCTCTATTCTTCTTTAGTGCAGTCAGAACTTAAGCATTGCAGGTGAGATGCGACAAGACTTATGAAAAAAAAAGAAATAAAAAGCTCAAAGTGAGACACAAAGTGGCATATCATTTCCAAAACAGTCTCACTGCACCCCATTGGAGAAAATAGGCTGTCATATTCCATGAGAAGTTATTTATTCTAATTGTGCCTTGCCTGTCTTCGTGTTCATACAATCACTGGCATCCTGTAGAGCATTCAAGCTAGATTTAAACATCAGACAGAGTCAAAAACAGTTGTGTTTTTATCACTCTTATGTCCCTTTACATTCAAGGGTAACCAATAGAAATGAGATTCTTGTTTTCCAATGTCACATTAGAGATCCTCCAAAAATATCTGAGTAATGGCCATGCATTTTCTGGATAAGTCTGTCATTTCCCTTTTATGAACCTGGGTAACAGAACGGCTCTTCAGAATACAAATGGCTGGTGTTAAGAGCTCTGCCATAAGGGAGAACATATTTTGGATAGTATGTAGTTCAATAAAACATCACCAGTATAAAATATGGAAGCACACTTAAGGTGTGATGTGCTTCATCAAACCTGTAATTTGTCACGCAGGCAACAAAAGCTTTGGATGCAAACTGCAGCTACTCACATAAATTGGCCCTAAGGTCTATAATGTTATTAAAATACAAAAAATAATTACACTGCTTCTACACATAGTATATGAAAGCAGATGCTTGTTCAGAAGCCCATGTGTAATCACTCAGCTCTACATCCAAACTGTAATACTGGTTGACATTAAATATTCTGGAATGCTTTGGCTTCTCCATCTTGAAAAAGTTTATGTAAAATTAAATGTGATACAAAACAGGACAAAGAGGATGAGCAAAGAAATATCTTCCATAATAGGAGTTACTCTGTGAAGCAAGTTGCTTCACCTTTGAGAGATACTTCCAGGCAGATATTGTAGTGATCTGTAAAACTCTAAGAAACAAGGAAAAAGTGCATAGAAAATTTTCTTCCAGCCTGTCATAATGCAAATAGTAAGACACATGTGGTGAAATCAACAGGTAGCAAATTGCAAATCTTCAAAAAGAAGGGCTTTTCCAGACATGATGTGGTTAAGATTCAGATCTCATTGTTAGACAGTGTCGTGATTGCCAGGCATTTTACATGTGTTTAGAAAGAGATTAAGCAAACACATGAAAGGAAAGCAGTAAGATGTTTCTAATACAAAGATGCCCTCTGGCATTATGGTGGTTCAGGCATGTTTCTGCATGTGTCTGACTTCCCCTCCGTGCTTTCTTAGGCACCTGCTACTATCCACTGTGAGAGAATAATGAACCAGATCAGACTTTAGTCTGATGTGATGCAGGCATTTACAGCTCCTAAAACTACCTTAAACATCTACAAAACTTAAACCACCTACTTGTTTATTTAATGCTACATAAAACAGTGTTGCAATTGCAAATGTGTTATATGTAGTAATAAACCATATTTCTGCATCAGCTTTCACTTGTGTCAAACTTACTAAATCTTCCATTACACCTCATCCTGTTTTCTACTTCTATATTATCTGAATACATGTGGTTGCACTCATTAATAACTCTGGAAAACAGTGATGTAAATCCTCACATATACGTACAGAAGAATAGACCCCAAAGACTATTATTGTGAAGAATAATATGACATTACCTAACTGTGAAGTAAATCTATTAAATATTAATTACACATTGATTTAGTCTGGCTGGAATTCAGCATTAATGGTTCCACTTAGTGTTACCTAGTTTTTCAAAATTATGGCAGAAGGAGAGATAGGGGAAGTCATAAATGGAGCTGAGAATGTGCCTTAACTCTTCATCTCTAGAAAACCTGGGTCAAATTCTGGCTGCCACTTGTACACTAGTGAATGTTAGTGTGTGTCATAAAACTCCTGATGAAAAGGGTGAAGTTCTTCACTGTGAGGGTGATGAGGCACTGGTACCTGCTCAGAGAAGCTGTGGATTCTCCATGCATGGAGGCGCTCAAGGCCCAACTGACACAACTTTGGGCAAAGCAGGAGGTGACCCTGCCATGGCAAGGAATATGAAACCACATAATCTTTAAGGTCCCTTCCTACTCAAACTATCCTATCATTACATTTACTGCTGGTCAATACAGTAGTTAAACTAGTTTAAACACTGATTCTCAAAATGAATCTGGAAAATGAGGATTACTCAAAGTGAGAAAAAGTGAGGTGAAACAGACACCTTTATCAGCATTTCATCTAGGCATAAAATAGAATTATCAAAGGAAGTAAGCAATATACAACTTCAGGTACTTCTGTTTCATGTTTTTTACAGGACTTTGTGTGATGAAATGGGTAGCCATGTTCATGGCATACTTAGTATGCAATCTCCAGATTAGAGAAGCAAGATGCAGAATCTAAGAAACATCTTGTTTTCAGTCCAGCCTTATTTCTCAATCATAAGAATTAGGTAGTTTTTTTTTTTTTAATGTCTCTGAAAAAGAGCCAAGAGGCAGACACATACTCCTCAGTGAAAGAATAACGTTTAACAAAATGCTCTGGCTGAGCAAAACCTACACAACATAAAGTCATATATAAGCATGTCTTGCCTGAAGGTGAAGACCAGTCAGAAAGATCTCCTGTCCAGGAGCTGCATGCTTGTGTTAAAATGACACTGCATGCAGCCAGTCTATCCATCTTCATTTAGGAACTCATGTCAGAGGGAACTCGGGTCAGCCCACATCAGACATGTGAGGATGCCCTAGATCTCCCTCTAAGCAAAACTACATAACATTCATTTTCATAGCATCCAGGAATGAAAAAGCTTTTATTTTTTCATGTTTCTATGTAAGTTAAACAAGAGTTGTTCTGTTTTGTTTTGTTTACTTATTTTTCAATGCATTTATACACAGATGAAGACCATACTGTGATTCTAAGTATAAATCTAATCACTTTAGATAGGATATGAGCTTTGAAGTGAGGAAAGATGCTAAATAAAGTTATAAATCTCACACTGTGAAATCCATTTGTCTATTCCTTTTGGAGATCTCATTCTTTGTTATTTGAGTTCATCATTTTTGCTGTATATCTAAATTACTTGGTTTGCTTTCTAACGCTGGCAACATTATTTATTTACAGTTGTTGTTGCAAAAGTAAAATGCTCTAAGAAAATACATGTGACTTAAAGCCATTGGAAAAAGCACTAGGGTTTTCTCCATTTCACAACTGAATTTATTTTGTTGGTTTTAAAGCTTTGCCAAGGTCAAAATGACAGACTTTAGTATAAAGTTAAAACATTTACACAGAAGGAAAACTAGATGAAGGGTTTATGGATTAAGATTATCTTAACTGTTCCCATAAGAAAGCAGTATGTGTTACAATGAGTAAAGAACCATAGAATCACAGAATCATGGGATCACAGAAAGGTTTGTATTAGAAGGGATTTTAAAGATAATCTAAACCCACCTATCATGGGTAGGGACACATACAACTATATCCAGTTGTCCAAAGCTCCATTGAACCTGGAGTACTTCCAAGGACTGCACATCTATTGGAGAACATTTCTTTGAATGTTAATATTTTATCTGCTGTTTAACATGGTCCCTGCAAGGAAAAACTGAAAGGGGAGATGAGATATCTGTGGTGGCCAGGCACATCACCATTAGAACATAAACGTTTTGTTTGAAAGAAAAAATAGCTTCTCCTTACATAAAGGCTTAATTTAGTCTAATTGAACATTTGACTTTCATCTAGATACTTCTGAAATGAAAGTCATGTTCTTCTCTTCTTCTATAATAAACAACCTTCTTTGACTGTAATAGCTGTCTTCCAAGTATAAAGTAACTGATAAGATAGGCAGGCAGCTTCAGCATTTATTGAATTAGGCAGACTGAGACCCTCAGTCCGTGTGTATGATTTACTTGAAAATTTAAGAGACAGGAAAAAATAATTTTTAAAAGTTTAAAATGTTGTAAAGTAGAAATCATTTGCTTCAGTTTTTCTATGAAAAAGAATATTTTCTAAAAGCTTTTAAGTCTGTATCTACATAGTAATATATTAAAATATTATTATTTTAATATATCAGTCTGTAGAGCATTTATTCTTTCTCCTAAAATATCTTTTCATTTTAATCATAGAAAAATTACTTGGAATGAAACTGTAGTTAATTTAATGCAATACATTATTAATCTTAATTTTTGATTAGCTTTTATTATGAACTTCCTATTAAGAGAAACAAAGAACATCTTAAAAGACATTAGGTAATTAAAAGTTGTACTCTGACATTATTTATCTTTGGTTTCCACTTATCTTGCCTTTATGAAATGCTCACTGTTATGTTACTGATCATTTGCGGTGAAAATATTTTTAAATGTTTTGTGATTATTAAACTGCAAGGCAAACAAAATAATTTCATATTTTCAACCAATAGTTTTGAACCTCATATATAACAAGTAGAGAATACAAGGTAATGAACATTTCATCATTCTACTTTTTATTTTTTTTTATGTTCTACAAGTTGTAATAGGTTGCCTAGCTGACCTATAGATCAAAAATAAATAAAACTAGTCTCGTGTGGTTAACTGTGATATATGGATGAAAATCTTGTATTCTTACTCCACACATACATTATTCTGAATTGAAATATTAGTTGTTTTAAAATCAACAGAAATTTACCCATTCAATTCAGCAGAGGCAAACTTTGTACTGGGAGTAGATCTGGGGCTGTAACTGCTGCAATGTATACATACATCAGGTTAGAATACTCACTCCTGAAGACTTCATTTTTCTTCTATTTCTTTACTATTTCTCCCTGTCAAAAGTAACTCCCAACAAATCTCTCATCAGCTTTTCCTTGTTCTTGAGACTTTGCAAATCCCAACCAGCCTATCTGTTAAGTCTGCTAGTCTGCTCACTTTCTCAGTACCCAATATTATTAGTCTTCTTTCATTGTCTTGCCAGAATTATTACAATAATTTTCTTCTCTTCCACTCCAGCCATACAGAACAGACATTTGCTTCACCACTTTTATAGCTTGTTTCTGACACCGGTGCAGAGATTGCCTCTTTTCCAGTGTTCCTGGTGTTCTCCCATTGCACTACTTGTCATTTCAACATCTAATAGGAAATTCTCTGTTGCTGTTGTTATTAATCACCACGACTTTTTCAGATAGTGTTGACCTGTCCTCTTCATAAAGTGCTTGTTCTAATCAGAATTCCCTGCTAGCTTCTCTTCATTGAAAAGAACATTTTGAAATGTTCTTTTGAAAAACAAGTGTTTTTCAATGTGAGTCAAAATCATTTGCATACAAATGTTTCAGTAGAAAACCATGATTGCATGCTTATACAAATTACTATTTTTGCTTATGAGTGAGTACACAGAGAGGAAGTACAGAGCCAAGTAATTCAAATAAGCATATGCAGAAGAGCTTCAAACAGCATAATATTAAAACAGAAAACTCTTTCTAGTGTAGGCAGATTCTTTTGGTTCGATAGAACTACTTTTTTTTCCAATTAGCCTCTTTTTATAGAGAACTCTCTACTCCATTCACCCTTCAAAAATTTCTTTTATGAGACAATGTTTGTATTAAACCTCAATTTAAATTGGAAAAGGAACCAATATAATTTCTCCCCTTTTATTTTCTTGCATTTCAACTAAAATAACTTTCCAACACTGCAGTTATACAAGTACATGCACACAAGTGACCAATTCCCATCACACCCTCTAATATATTTAGGATCCCCTGAAACTAATGCCTTCTAATTATTTATATGGAAACCACAACAGATACAAAGAGCATAATAATACTATTTGTAGAGCAAATTCTCAGCTACAAAACACTCTTTTTCAACACAGTCACACTATTAGCTGTGCATTTTCACCAACAATGAACAAGAGCCTACATACCACACTGTTAAAAACCTGCACCAGTGGAGGTGTCCTACTTTCACTGTCACAACTGCTGAAACACACCACCCACCTCCTCCCCACTGTGTTCACATCCACTTGTTGTTCTCCAGAAACATTCAGCAAATGTAGAAGAATGTCAACGGGTGCCATTTCTTCCACATGGAGGAAGGAATTCAGTTATATCCCTTTGTTTCATGCTCACTTCCATGTCATATGCCATTTTGCCTCCCCTCTTCTGCCATCTATCACACAGCAACAACAGAATATTGGCAGGAAGGTTCAACCTCTACTACCATACCACCAACATCTGCTTCTCATTTTATGAGCCAACATAATAAAATAGAAAGTGTTACTTTTGGAGCAGCCCTCATATGTCTGTGTTTATGAATTTCCTCACAGAAGTCAACATTGTGAATCTCTAATTGACACTGAGTTTAACAGTAAGTCTTTTTTCCAGCATTGCTGGTCTACGAGAAATTGTAACACATTTATTAATGGCACAAAAATCCATATTTTGCTGACAAATTGCCCCATCTTTAAAAGTTTTATGCACTCTTTGCTTGCAAAAGGCTGAAGAACACTAGTGCAATGCATTCAAATAATCAGCATGAAATGAGTTGCATTTTCAAAACATTACAAGTACTACTTTTCCACTTTTCTACTTTTTTTTTACATTTAAGAAGCAAATTTAAAATGCTTATGTGTTACTAATTACAAAATAAAATATCAATATAATAACATATAACAGTTTAAAGATTAAAAACTTAAGTTAGAAAAATGCTTTCTCTGAGACTGTAAAAGATTACTTGCTGCCAGATTGAACCATGGCCTCAGCTCTTTAATATGTTTAGTCTCAGTACTGTTGCTAATTGTGAAAATCTGAATCAAAATCTGAAATGGCTACCATATATTCTTTCTAAAGTTCAACTTGATCCTGATATATATCAAAAAATAAAATAAAATAAAATAAAAAATAAAATAATAAATAAATGAAATAAGATTGGCAAAATAAGCTTTCAGAGTCCAATAGATAGCTCCGAAAATATACATGTAAGATAAGCTCACAAACTTTAGGAGCAGTTATAATAGTAGCATCCCATATATTTTTTCCACTTAAGCATGAAAACCCACAACATTTTTAAAATATTGTTTAAAAGAAAGTTTAATGGGATTAAAAAGGAATTTTTTCAATTTCTAATGTTATAATAAGGTACTCAAAGTATTCAGTTCAAAAAGACTGCTCCTATTTGTCCCTGTGCTGCAATGAAGACGTGATGAGAAGCCTTTTTGTTTAAAAGGACCATGTTTTGCAGTGAACTTACATGGCACACATTCTTTTTTTCTGTGAGAAAAAATGAGGAAAGTAAAAGAAAAAAAAGTCAATTTCTAGTTTTGAATATGGTGCAAAAACCAGGAATTTTCAAATAGGGGACAATTAGATTAAATCAGGCCTTGTTAATAGCTTTTCTATTATACTCTAGGTAAACTTTTGATAACAAGGCAGAGTTTTTGATATCAAGTCATTTGATATTACAACAAAGAACTTACTACTGTGTTTTGATGTACTGAATGGTGATATACTCAGCTTTTATTCCTTAAATTTATACCAGTCCTCCAAGAGTTCCAGATTTGGAAAACTAATTATTCAAAACATTACTTTCACTTCTTATCTTTTTCTTTCCTCTTTCTTTTCTTTTTCTCCCCTGCTCTAAAACTCATACAATGGGATTTTATCAGCAGGAACACATTTTTTTCCCTGAGTCAGCTCGAGTTTCTGATGGATTTCTGCAGAGTCAGTTCAGGGAAAATTCAAATTTAAGTAACACTTGATTTAACCATGTAATAAAAATATCAGCTTAATGTACATTGATGCTTTCATGCTATGTGCCCTACTTTCAGTAGCACATCTCTAGCAGCATATTCTAAAAATTATCCAGGCCTTTAGAAGAACATCCACTTGGTATTGCACAAGGAATAGAGAGACTGAACTACCCTTGGGGTAGCTCCTTAGATTAGAACCAACAAAGAGAAACAGTGTTTAAAAAGAAGAGAAACAGGTGTTTGATCATTTATTAACTCAGACCATTTTTTATTGAAATGCCAAAAGCTTAACAGTTGACCTGCAATTCTCCATCAACCTCTGTTAGAAGTAGGAGCCACACAGATCTGCACTCTGAAGATACACCAATTTGAAAGACCTTTCAATATGCAAATTGTAGGTCACTGGCTCCTGATGAACAGACTAAGGAAGAGAAAGATAATGTTCCTTTTGATGGATATTTATTCTCTTTAATCATGTAAAAGCACCGTTTGCTTGCATACTGTTTTCTTCTTGCATGGCTTCCCTGGATAAGTGCAATTATCACTCCAAGACAATAATTATGTTTTGAGCTACATGTATAACTCACTTCAGTATGTAGAGGCAAACCCTACCATTTTGAGTGTTCACTTTGATGTTCATAGAATAATTTTTATGAACACAAGTTAGGGAAATAATATGACCCATTTTGTTTCATGTTCTTCCTCTTTGCCGAATAACAACTTTACCACACCATCTGTTTTGTATAAAATATTTATATGTATACATAAAAAAAAGAGACTGAGAGAGAGAGAGAAAGAAAATAGGATACTACAGAAATAGAGTATCTGAGGACAACTTAAAAATGCAATATATTTAAAACTTTTTGGATTAATCATGAGCAGAGTTTGAAATTTTGTCTGGAAAGGCAGCCTTCAAAGAATTTTAGTTTATGATCAATACTTGCTGAAGGACTTTCTAGTTCATGAGTTGTTGGTTTAGAAGTGAGAAAATTTGCAGCAATAATAGTAGTCTGTACAGATTAAAGAGAAGTTACAGGGTAAATCAACACATTAATATTTTTATAGAAAATGTTGAGGCTGCTCAAAGTAATTAACTGACTTTTAAAAAGAGTTCAAAAGCAGGGCTGCTAGCATTCATTCAGTGAGGCAGATGAAGTCTACTTCATCACAGCTTACACTTTATCCTATCAGTAGAACTGTTGCTGATCTGACTATGATGCCTTGGCTGGTACAGACAAGGGTATCTTTCTGAGGGCCTCTGCCGTTGCCTTTCTCTGTTGACTTAATAGAAAATTACATGTCTATTAGGTGGAAGCATGAATTCCCAGTAGAAGATCTGAAAACAAAGTTTATGCTGAGGACCTGAGACTCACAAAATTTTCATTTCACAGCTCTCCTGGCTCTGATCACCAATGCCCATTAGTGCTGGGGTAAGATGAATGAAGTCTTGAAGTATTCCTTCCAATGCAATTTTCACCCAGCGGGATCCGGTCTGTGCACTCACAGCCTGCACCACAGGAAGAACCAAAATACATTGAGTGAGGGCAGGCAAGGAAAACACTTTAAAAAAGGTAATTGTGATACAAATTAAAGCACTAATATGTGCACATCCACCATAGTAGAACAATTTCATTGGATAGTAAAACTTCCTGTGCATGCTGGGTACCTAGCTTAGGACAGCACTTTGTTAACATTTTCAAGTTTTGTTTGAAATTTTGAATCTTTAAAGAAACCAAAACAGAGTTTCAGATTCTCTTTGATTTTTTTTTTTTAATTATTAATTCTAGAACAAAATTCTCTGTTTTTTTCTATCATTTTTCATGTCCTTATCTTCTTCAGGTTCTTTTACTAGGTTGCCTAAGGAAAGGAGTATCAAAAGTGCACATAGTGTCTGATCAAACAAAAATAACTTCAATCAGCAATAGAAGAATCTCTATACCCATTTTACAGCAATTAAAATGAATAACAGATCTTAATGCTCTACAGAAGCACATTCTGGAGCTTTGTTCTTGGGTACCGTAGAGAAAGTCTTTACAGCCTGGACTATCATTTTTTAGAGAGGGACGCTCTCTTCCCTCCTTTCAGCGTGCAGTGAATTTTGCAGAAAGACTCTTCAAAGAGCCACTGAGTTATTTTATGTAGTTTTTGAAATTTTTTTCCTCCATTTTGCATTATACGCTTTTTGGAAGAAAACATGTTTGCATTTTATTGCCCTTACAGACAAGCCCTCTTCCCCTTACATCGTTCTTCAGACACAATCATTGTAACATTATGTCCAAGAAAGGCCATTTTTAGTCTTTTAAAAATAATCACATATGATGCTTGTCCTCTTGCTGGGGACAACATCAAAAAAGAAAAAAAAAGCCAGAAGCTTTTTCTCTTTCAAAGTGCTCCAGGAACCAGCTAAATTTACAGTAGAAAAGTAAGGTGGAATGGGATAAATGAGCTTGCAACACTTTCTTTCTTCATTCGCTATCTGATCTCTGTTTGATTAACAGATAACAGAAAAAGCAAAAAAAAAAAAAAGAATGTAAGAATTGAACCTGAAATTATTAGAAACCCAGAGGCCACAGCTCTCCCACAGAAGCAGCTGTTTCTTCTGAAAAAAATCCTGTAGTTTATTTGAAGATGGAAATAATGTGATTGAAGAAGGTTGGCATATATTATTTTCAAAATGGGGGCTCACCTGACAATTTGAAGAACAGATTAGGCTATGAGTAAAAATGTGATTCAACAGGAAAAATCAAGAGGAAAGCTGACTTTCTGCATTTCACTGCCTTGAGAACAACCCGTTTTCATAGCACGTTCTGTGCTTCTCTCTAGCTACCTTAGCTCAAATAGGCATAGCACTCATTTTACATTCAGACTATTGCATAAGTGCTAAATGATGCCCACTAAAATAAAACAGTTCCATGTTGGCTGTGGTGTCAGTGACTTTTTAATGCGTGTGCTGATTCGGTCCAGCTTCAAAGCTGGGTACTTGGGTTCATCGATTTGTTTGAGTTGGAGTAACCATTAAAGGTCATCTAGTCCAACCCCCTGCAATGAACAGAGACACCAGCAGCTGGATCAAACCCTGGTCCAGCCTAAACTTAATGCACAGAAGAATGGGGCATCCATAATTTCTCTGAGCAACCTGTTCCAGTGCCTCACCACCCTGACTGTAAAAAATTCTTTATATCTAATCTAAATCTCCCCTCCTTTAGTATTAAACCATTTCCACTTGTCCTGTTACAGCAGACTCTGCTAAAGAGTCTGTCCCCTTCTTTCTTATGGTCCTCCTTCAGGTATTGAAGAATAGCCTCAGCTCTTTTAGCTTGTCCTCATAGGAGAGATGACCCTCCTCTGGACATGCTCCAACAGGTCTATGTCTCTACTGTATGGAGGACTCCACACCTCGATGCAATACTCCAGATGAGGCTTCACCAGTGCAGAGTAGATGGGCAGGATCATCGCCCTTGACCTGCTTGCCATGCCTCTTTTGAGCCCAAGATACGGTTGACTTGCTGGCTCATGAATTGCTTCCATCCATCAGTACCCTCAAGTTCTTTTTGACAGGGCTGTATGCCATCCCTACATGCCTCAGCTCGTACTAATAGTGGGGGGTTTTCAGGAGGATCTGCTCCATGATCTTTCCCAGCACTGAAATGAGGTGTGAACAGGCTGGTAGTTCCTTGGTCATCCTTCTTAAAAATGGATGTGGCATTGCCTTTTTTCCAATCACCAGGGTGTTCACCTGACTGCCACAACTTTTTAAATATCATTGAGAGTGGCTTGGTGAGTACATCAGACAGTTCCCTCAGAACTTCAGGGCGCATCTCATTGGATTCATAGTCTCATAGATCTTCAGGTTCCTCAGGCAGTTGTAAACCTGGTCTTCACTTACAGTGGGAGGGGTAATGCTCCCCTAGTTTCCACCTTCTCAACCATTCGCTCAAGGACTGTGTGTGGAGAAGTTGGTAGTGAAGACTGAGACAAAGTAAGCCACTGAGCACCTCAGCCTTCTCCTTGCCTGTTGTTATTAGCTCACCTATATTTCTCAGTAGCAGAAGTATGCTCTCCTGGACCTTCCCTTTCCATTTGATGTACCTAGAGCAAGCTTTCTTACCCTTCTTTATGCCCCTAGCGAAGGCCATTTCCAGCTGGAATTTGGCCTTCCTGACCTCATCCCTATGCAGCCTAGAAGCATCCCTATACTCCTCCTAGGTCACCTGTTCCCGCTCCCACTGTCTGCATTTTCTTCCTGCTCTCTAGTTTGAACAGCAGGTCCCAGTTCAAGCATGCTGGGCTCTTGCCTTCCTGTGCTGACTTCCTCTACCTGGGGATGGAGTGCTCTTGCACCATAAGGAAAGCTTCTTTAAAGATCTGCGAGATCCGCTCCACTCCCATGTCCTTGAGGACGGAATTCCAGGGGTGGGGCGGGGAGTCAGAGGGGAGGGTTGTTAACTGAAGAGCTGGATGTTGGCTTTCCTAGAATTAAGCTTCCTGATTTTACTCTGCCTGTCAGATATTTCTCAAGAGTGTACAGTCTCATCATCGCTATAACCCTGGCAATCTCCAATCCTTATGTCACCAATCAGCTTATTCACGTTTGTGAGCAAAAGGTCATGTATTGCATCCCCCCTGCTGGGGATGTCAATTACCTGGATCAGGAAGATATCCTTGATTGATTTCAGAAGCCTCCTGGATCACTTATAGCTCATTGTGCTATTTTTCCAGAAGGTGTCAGTGTGGTTGAAGTCCCCCGACAATACGAGAGTCTGCAAATGTGTTGCCTCCTGTAACTGGAGAAAGAAAGCTTCAACAGGCTCTGCTTGATCAGATCACGTGTAGTTGACACCAAGCACAAGGTTCCCTTTGTTGCCTTTCTCTTAAATTAAACCCACAGGCTTCTGACTCTCTCATGGACAGTCTTCATGGACAGCTCTTTACATTCTATTCTTTCTTTGATGTAGATGGTAACACCTCCTCCCCTTGTTCCTCACTTGTCCCTTCTGTACATCTTTTAGCCATCAATAGCCACACTTCAATCATGGCAATCATCCCACCAGATGTCAGTGATGGCAAATTCATCATAGTTTTCCATTAATATGCTGACTTCCAACTCTTGCTGTTTTGTTTTTTTTTTTCTCTGAGCCACAGACTCGCAGGGGTAAGGAGCACCCTGGAAACATGCAGAGATATGCTTGAACTGCTGAGGCTGAGGAAGGCTGAAAACAGTGTCAGCAGGAGAAGAGGGTGGTGACGCACCACAAAAGGTTGCCCAGAGGGGTTGTGCACGCCCCATCCCTGAAGGCTGGATGTGGCTGCTGGGTCTAGTGGTTGGTGACCCTGCCCATGGCAGTGGGGTTGAAACTAGATGATCTTTGAGGTCCTTTTCAACCCAGGGCCATTGTATGATGCTGTGACGTGCCAAGCCATTTCCTTGTTCCCTCCAGGGAAGGAAGAGATAAGAGTGGCCAGGTTATGCTTGTAGCTCTAGCACAGTTGGGTAGGACAGTGAGGGAGAGGAGAGCATGAAGAAACGTCTGAAATTACACTTGCTATCACCCACTGGCAGAAGGAATTAATTTTCTTTTGGGCAAAGTGGGAGTGGTTGACTTTGAGAGGTGGCTGATGCTCCTCGCCATTTGGGTCTGCGCTCCTAAGTAGCGTATCAAGGAGGAATGTCCAGCAGCAACTTGTACTGGTTCCAGACTCTTTTACTTATTTGATTATGAAATAAAGTATGCTTTCTCTGTGCCTACACTATTATAAAATTTGAATAAAATTGTATTTAAGTAATAATAGTCACTTCAAAGTGCAAACAGAAGACATTGTTTATTACTGATAGATATGTTTGCATTTCTGCTGGTGACACTGATCTCCTTCTGACTTCCTTTCCATTTTACATGGGTCACAAATTCAGCTCCTGCTCACGTTGTCTTCTGTCTGCAGTTAATGATGTGCCTAGTTGGAAAAGTGTTGCCGAGTGGTCATTTAATTCATTTTGATCAAAGTCTGCACCTCATATCTTCAATCAGAGTGAAAGTGCTTGGCCGGGTGCAGTGCTCAGTAATCAGTAGGGATAATGTACAAGCAATCCATCAGTGCTTGAAGCTATTCTGCAGGGGCTCTCTCAGGGTCCTGAATTGCTTATCATAAGCAGAATTGATGCATTACATTTTGTCCCAAACTTTTCTAAAAAAATTGTGGAGTCATTTCTGGAATTATTCCAATATAGCAGATTCGTAACTAGTTTTGAGTCAAGGTCGTGTTCTGTAGCTAGTTTTCTGATATCTTACTATAACATAAAACAATTGCTACATTCTCCCTGCAGTCTTGGTCAGAGAAATATACGCACCCACCCATCCAAGGTTCTGCACACACTGGTACGCACTGGAGCTCAGCTACAGGGGCTATCATTGCTGAGCTATCCACTTACAATGCAGTAGGTTTTTCATTGTAAACCCACCCAAGGGGAAAAAATGCAGAACTCTGCATCCTGAAATCCTCTGTGAACAGAAGTTAGATGAGAAACTTCCTCTCACTTCCCTGTCAGATTGACAACAAATTAGCATCCATAAGGACTTAAAAGAACAGCTTATTTTTTAAAAAAAGTGTGAAAATGAGTTTCTAAGATCTAAGTGCTGGGAAGCAGAAAGTTGATCCAGTTCTGATAGTGCAGGATTTCCCATCTATAAACAAGTGTTGAAGAAACATCATGGATTCTCCACCATGAGGCAAGGATGTTCCATGCTGTCCCATCCTGTATTATGTGGAGTCCTCAGCTTAATTGCTTTATTGTACGCATTATGAATCTGAAACCATTAAATAATTCATCTGGTTATTTTCCATAGCATTTTCCTCCTTCTGTGGGTAGTAGTCATAAATCATAACAACGTCTGAGAGAAAAAAAAAAAATGGATTACAAAATGTTAGAGTATTCCAAGGGTGGAAATGACATCTTTTACCCAGCTCTCTGTTCACCTTCTGTACTGGACTCATGCATGGGTCAATTTTAAGCAATGTAAATAATCAAGCCCCTCAAATCCACAGAATATATGCCAATAACGTATCATATGGATAAATCTGTCTTGTCTTGTCCTCCATCCCTGGAGCCATCCAGACTCCTATAAATTTTGCAAAAGGATAGAAGGATAAATTTCAGTAGGTTCCTCTTGTCAAATGGATCTAACCCAAACTGTGAATAGCAAAACGCAGCAACCAAGTGACTTTTGGGGACTACATTTTTACAGGGCAAGAAATTTGTGTTTGAATTCATAAATGCACCCTAGCTTTTGAGTTTATTTGCTAGGTACTAGCAATTTGCAAATAGATACTGATGTTTGAAGCCAGTGTTCAACCACGTTTCTTGAAGATTAATTTCCTTGCCCTTTCAATTGTGAAACCTATATGTATGCTGGTGGAGGTACACACATGTGAACGCACACATTCACATGTACATAAAGCACAGCCTCACAAAATAAAAGTGCATCTGCATCCAGACATTTAAACTTCAATCTTCTCTATAGAAATAAGTAGCACAAATGGCCCTTGATTATCTAAAAGATAAAAATTGGTTTCAACAAAGTCAATAAAAGAAGGCATTGTTTTGTCACCCTTCCCTGCAAACTTTAGCAATGTGTAGGAGATTAATCAAAGCAGGCTTTGCAATTAAAATTCTTTGATCATTTTTTTAAACGAATAATGGTAGCTGGGGAAAGGATCTCATGACATACACCACTGATAGTGCATTAGGGACAGCATGAAACATGAAATAAGAAGAGCATTCGAACAGAAGCATTTCGTTTTCTAAAACTGTCACAGGAAGACAGATGGATCATTCCTTGCATGAACTCTTCTGTTCTGCAGTTCTGCGCTGCAGAATTCATCAGCCCTGGATAGAGAGATATCTTACTTAAAAGATGCAATACACTTATCCCCAAAACATCACCATGTTCCATGTTCTCATTACTAATCTGATGTATGCAGCCTGCTTCATTTTCCAGAAACATCCTGGCTAATCTGCTGGAAACAGTAACCATGTGAAATGACTTTTTCTGGGAGATGAAGGTGTCCTGAGGCACATTGGGTGGCCCTCCCTCCCATGGATGTACTTTTCTTCTGGCTTAGCTGAAGTAGAGAAAGATTTTTTATCTACATGCACTGCAGAGAGTCCTGGTATAGGAAGCCTAAGGACTGGAAGACACCTGTCTCTGCTGACAATTTGATATGAAAACAAATGCATTAGCCCAGAAATTCAGTATCTTTGGGTATGTGCTCTCTTGTAATTCTCCACTATGTGAAATAATATATATATATTCCTTCTCTTTCATCAAACTTAATTAAAAACCTGATAAATAAAATGTTTTTCTAATGATTAAATCCAATTTGTGTGTGAGATTGTGGTATCTGTGGGAAAATGAGACCTGAAGAATATTACTGGCAATTTTCTAAATAAGTTAAATTCATTGTAAAGTTTCCAGTGATGTTTGCAGATTTTTTCAGCTCATGATCCAAAAGGGAAAAATGCAAGTGCCTTCAGAGACCTTTTCCTTTCACCTAATTCTGCTTACATAGCCTTCTTATTGAAGGAAGCAGGTAGTAGCAGATAGGATGCTGTACATTTCAGATAACTGTCATTGTCTTATTTCTTGTGCCATCCACAAGTGCTGGATGAGATGGGATTGGAGATGTCCATACATAATACTGCCCTTTTTTTTTTTTTTTTTGGAATGAAAGAAACCATATAAAAAACTTTGTTTCCCAATAACTCATCTAAAAGCTCAGGGAGAATGTGAGGAAGTGACTGATACAAACTGAGGAGCTAAAGAACGAAACTGAATGTGAATAAGGGTATTTTATCTGATTATCAAGAACATGCATCTAAAGCAACACAGTGTAATCTATTTTGTAAGTAAATCCATAAAGCTACTGATCAAAGAGGATGCCCTAATGGTAAAAGGATAAATAACTACATAATGACAGCACTTATCTGAGAGACATTTTTTCAAACATAAAGCAACCACACACCAGAAAGCCTCAGCTGTATCTTAAATGATAATAAAAATAAAAATCCATATCTAAATGGAACCAAAAAATATCCAGAACAAATGTGTCTTCGGTGGCCTTTGTACCCATGAATAATTGTTTCATTGTTAAGTGCATAAAGGATGGAGTTTACCCTTATCCTTCCCTGTACAGCAGATTGTTTTTCTGATCACATCATTCTGCTGTCACAACCCACTAAGCATTTTCTCAGCCACACAAAGTCTGTCAGGGAGCTGGAATGAATGCAAGCTGGCATGTAACTAGTTACTCCCGACTTCATCTGCATTTATTGTTACACCTTCTTTCTTCTCCATGAAACACACTGGACCATTTAAAACAAGATGAATTTATGGGAACTTTGTTGTTTTAGGAAGAAATAATTTTTATACCAAGCATTCACAAAAAGGCTCAAATCTCTTGGCATATCGAGTTATATCTTTACTGTTCATGTTTCCTTTTAAATTTATTTTATAAATGCATTCTAAGCTCTCTACTTTCTAAGAACAGAATGGTTACTGTAGAATAACAATGGTCTAAGGATAACAGCAGATATAGGAAAGGAGTCCAGATGAGAAAGACAAATTGGGCACAATCTCATTCTTGGGTTTATTTTCACAGTGCCCTAATGCCATTCAGCAAACCTTTTTTTGCCAATGCTTCGCTTCATTGTGCTAGCTTTGACTTTGGTTACTGATTTCAGCACTGTGGCAGTCCCCCATTTCTATTTATGCAAAATGGCCTCTCTCCAATGTGCTGTTCCTACTCATCCATCTGGGAACATTTTTGCCTTCAGTGCGCACATCCCACTGTGAAGCTGTTCTAGCTGCTACAAAATGGTCACAGTGACCACAGCCTTTTAACATGTGTTCCTGGGTGCACCTATCAACTAGCCCCTCCAATCATGTAGTACACTTCCGTCATCTCTTGCTGCAGATCCCAGGATGATGGAAGCCACCTGAGATCCTGAAGTAGATGTTGGAATCAGTCTGACTACTTGATGGTAAAAGATAGTAAAATCTGCCTTTAGAGCAAGCTGCCTTTGAAAGGTAGCCTTCTCATTCACACCGTCGTTTTAATTGTTCTAGAGTAGATCACATCCAGCTAAAAATGAATCCCCATGGGAAAGGGGTTTGGTTTCCAGCCAGCTCCATCTGTACCTTTGCAGCTCTCCCTGCACCTCTCTTAGGGTGAGATTTTGCTCTCAATGTGGAGATACAGTTCCTTTTCAGTTGGCTTAAACAAGTTGTGTGACTGCGCCCCGAGCTGGGCAGGTACTTTTGTCAAGTTTTCTGCCACTGCTTTCTCTTTCCCAGGCTGTCTCTTGGAAGTCATCTTCTTCATACATAAAGACCAAGTCCTCTTTTTCACTCCCTCATGAAGATTTCTGGGCTGTGTCATGCATCCTAGATAGGAGAAAGTGTCCGAGGTGACTCACAAACACCACTGTGTCTCTCATTGCTCCTTCAGACACTAGCCATAACATGTAGTAATGCCATGAGGGTAATCATTATTCACTACATTTTGAAGAACAAATTTTATAAACATCTATGTATTTTTCCCTTCTACTGAAACATTCATGTTAAAGGAAACCACAGATATGAATTACTGTCAAACTTTGTCATGTTCTTTTTGTAAGTGGCCACTCAGTTCACAGGAAATGGATTTGCCCTCTTCAAATACCTGAAAGGTAACTGCAGTGAGAGTAGAGTTGGTCCCTTCTCAGTGGTGACAGGTGACAGGACAGAGGGGAATGGCCTCTAGTTGCACCAGGGAAGGTTTAGATTCAGTATCAGGAAAAGCTTTACAGAAAGGGTTATTAAGCACAGGAATAGGCTCCCCAGGGAGATGGTTGAGTCACCATCCCTGAATGTGTTTGAAGTCCATTTGGATGTGGTGCTAAGGGATGTGATTTAAAAATGGGTTGTTAGAGTTAGGGTAGTATGGTTAGGTTGTGGTTGGACTCGATGATCTTGAAGATCTTTTCTAACCTGAGCAATTCTGTGATTCTATTCTACTCCTTGATTAGATAGCCTACACTATACATAGGAAAGAGGGAAGGAAAAGCTCTGTTGAGAGCAGCCTCTAAGAGGTATGCAAAAATATGTTATTGTTCCCTTGTTGTCATCTCTCTCATTTTAAATTAGTGAGATTCCTTCTTATCAAAGGAAAGATCTGCCATTTCAAATGTTATCATTTTACATTTGATTGATTGGTACTTTTGTGAAACTTCTGCTTTTGGTATACTATCAAGCAATTGTGGTCTGGGGTATGTGAGAAAGCTGAATAAACACATCTGAAATACAGTCACAATAATTTGTTCTTGAATAAAAACTCCTCCACACACATTTGCAGAAAAATAATGAAATAAAAAACATTATTCAAGGGAAGAGTTTAATTTAGTGTCTGGTTTTTCTTTTTTTTTTTTGTTTTGTTTTGTTTTGTAAATATGAATGTTTGAAATAGTAGAAATAAATATTTTTACTCCCTGTTTGGATGATCATCTCTAAAGGACAGACTGGTTCCACTTCTACCCATGCAAATCATCCTTGAAGCAGCAAGTCTAACCTACTTTCTTAAAAGAAAATATGAACAGTGTCTATCTGCTTTAGGAAAAAGGGTGTTGCTAGGCTGCTATGAGTATTTTCAAAGCCTTTTGGCACTCCTTTCTGGGTGGGGGAGAAACATAGTATTACCAAGTAAATCACCGTTGTTTATGGGGGCTGCTCCAAACATAATGCCTTCTATTTTATTATGTTGGCACATGATGTCAGAAGCAGATGTTGGTGGTATGGCAACAGAGGCTGAACTACCCTGCCAGTATTCCATTACATTTTGTTGCTGTGTGACAGACGGCAGCAGAGGGGCAGTCTGACTGAATGGTGCCTGACATGGAAGTGTATAGAAAAAAAAGTGTGCTATTGAACTCCTCTATATGAAACATAAATGGTACCCACTGACATTCGTCGACACTTGCTGAACATTTATGGAGACCAAACAGTGAATGTGAGCACAGTTTGGTAGTGGGTTCTACATTTCAGCAGCAGCAACAGCAGAAGTAGTTCTCCACTGGTGCAGATTTTTATGAGCAGAGCATGCAGGCTTTATTTCATCCCTGGCAAAAATAAACAGCTAATGATGTTGACAGATTTATAACTGAGATTTTCCCCCATCAAACAGTGTTCATCTGCTCTGTATATCTGTTGTAGTTTTCACAGAAAGAAATAGGAGGCGTTACTTTTGGAGCAACCTACATGTTATTAACTGTTGTGTTTCCTTACAGAAACTGTGGAAAACAGTGAGGACATAAAAGATGTCTTAAATTTTACATTTACTGAAAGAGGACTCAGTTGACAGGTCTTATGAGGCCTTTTTTCAGTTAATTGACTTTTGGCAGTGACAGCCGCTTGTGTAAAGATTTCCCACCCCAGCAGACTGGATCCAGTATCCAGTACAGCATATCAGTATCAAATGATGTCATTTTTTTTCTCATCTTTCTCCTTGAAAAAATATATGACAACTTTAGAAAGCATTTTAGACAATTAGACACTGCTGAATCAATTTTTAAAGCATTGTTTGCTGGCTTTTATTTTCCTCACTTTTGTTCTCTTTTGAAAACATGAAAAACAATTCCCCCATAGATGCTGTCCTATTTCATTTGAAAAGCATTGTTTTTTCTCCCCCATGCTTTGAGTGGAGCCAAAACTGACATAGCTTATTTTGTTAAATAGTAACAATAATATCAACTTAATTACTACCCAGTCCTGTCATGCCAAAACTTGACTATTTCTGTACCAGCACTGTCCACAGACATTAATACAGCAATGGGGAACAACAGTTGTTCATTTGCTGCCACACTAAGCCAAGGGGAAATAAAAATGGTTCTTTCCTGTAAAAATAAGAATGAACAACTGCCTCCAAAAGAAGTTATTGAAAAGATCCTTTGTGACTTTAATAGGCCTCAGATCAATGTCACATTTGTCTGACAGATTTAAGTATTAATAACAAAGTTGCTATCATCATTAAAAAGTATAACATTTAAATACATATTTTATACAGTTTTGCATTCAGGAAATTTGAAATTTATTATTTTTGATAGCAAAACAGCATAGGGGAGACTCTAATATTTGTTCTTACTTTTTGTGATAGTGGATCTGCATCTTTGTTCATGTTTATACCCGCATGAATCTAGAACAGTTGCAGTGAAATCAGAGTTAGTATCCCAAACACACTGGGATGCTGCACTGATTGTAGCAGAATTTTACCAATGTACATTGGTAAGCAGAGAAGTCAAGTTAAGTGAGTGTGAATTGAGTTTGGGAACTTCATGATCACTGCTCTTGAGCGACAGTCAGTGTCAGAGGAGGAGCTCAGGTGGGAGAGGAAGATGAGACAGAACTGTGCAGTGGCTCAATCGCAGACACACAAAACTGACACATATGGGAGGGACACTGAAGAGGGAATCCAGTGTGAATGCCTTTGCAATAAGTTAGCACCTGCACCTTAATCCTTAACTAAAAGAGAGTGGATTGAATCTCCCTCCAGAAGTCTCCAGAGATGGCTGCATCTTTTTATTTAACACACAAGGAAACATAGGACTATTTTCTTAAGTGTATAAAATAGCAGGAACAGGTTAAAATTCAAAGTTATGGATAACTGATCCCAAAACATCTCCATACCTCCCTAGTTTCCCCTGTCTGATTTTATGACATTCAGCAGTCTTCTAGGGAAATATAACAAATTGATATTCATAAATCTCTTGTATGAAACAGGTTGATCAGATAATTTTTCCAGTTGGAAAATGATCATTTTAGTAAATCAAAATTACTTGAGGGAATATTAATACGATGGTTCCCTGGCTGCTGGCCTGCAAGTCTTGCCAATGTGCAGCCAGCCAGCAATCTTTCTGTGAAGAATGTTCCATTCTTAAATTTTTAACCCTCAGTTAAAACAATTTTTTTCCTGCTGTGATATTTTTTGTGGAAACTCATCTTTTATTTTTAGGCCAAGTTTGCCTGTGTGTTGTTATTAATATTTATGCTGATTACAACATATCAGTCAAGTGGCCTTGTGCAATGAACATTAGATTTTTATATTAGTTTGACCTTCTCTGGACTAGGAAGAACATTCTTACTCTTGATCTCCCAATCATTTAAAAGAACAGAACAGAGATAATTTAGAAGAGTTAAGGAGCTCAAGTGCACAATTTTACAACATTGCCCCTATCCTATTGATTAGTTCTCTTCCATCCCAAAAATATACTTAGTGCAGCTAGGCAACATACAGAACTTGTTCTTTCCTTTCAGGAGGAATGTCGAAACAATAAAGGATAAGTCATACCAGCTGTATTGATTTGAGACAACCTTGATGAACACAACCTTTTGAGATTAAAACATTTATCTGGGGGGAGAGGGAAAAAACATTTTATTTGTTACATTGGGTCTTATTGAAAGACAATGATGTTAAGCATCTAAAAATTCTCTGCATAGTGGCAGGCTTTTAAAGGCAATGAGATAACTGCAGCACATTTCCATATTAATCAATAAAATGAAAGGCAAAAATCAATTTTGTCTGTGCAAGTGTGTGTGACACTTCCCTAAGAGCCGTACCATTGGGATGGATACCTGCCAGCAGAGCTGGCCATAGGTTGATTATTTATGGCAAGGAAAAGCATTAAGTCAGCTTAGTGACAAAGTAGCAGGAAAGATATTATTCATGGGATGTCTATTCAAAAATCTGGCATTGGTACCTGCAAAATGTTATTTCAGATCTTAATGACTATTGTGGTTTTCTACATAAAACGGGAGCAAAAAAGATCTTGTAGTGAGAAGAATACAAGGCTGAGTTTACCAAAGGAACTGAGAAGTTTAGTTTGAGAACCCTAAGAAATCTGTGATATAGTCTTGAGATTATCAAGGAATAAAGAAATTAATAAACTCTCTAGATTTATATTCTGCTTCCTTATCCCTGTACTGGAACAAAACCTCAACACTAAGTCACTATCTACATCACACACTGTTTGATAATCTTATCAAGACAGTGGAATGTAAGATTACAAAGTGAATGGTTTTTGAAAGTTTGCATTTATAATTTCTGTTATGCTGTATCCAAAGTGTTATTTCAGTATATTTTTAGGAAATAAACTTGTTTCTTTGGTTCTTCGCTCCTGCCTGAGTTATTCCCAGTATTTAGTTTGGGATCTGTGGTTTGATTTTGGAGTAGCATTTTAGGGATTTTTTTGTTTGTTTTTGACAGTTGTTCAGGTTATAGTAGAGTGATCTAGTGCCAATCGAAAAGCTGGTTTTTGAGTGATAATAGTTGTCTCAGAGTCCATTCTTGGCTAAAATATGTTAGAATTTACTTATTTTTCTTATAAAATCACATCACTTGATATCATTTTACTCCTCAGTCACATAGAACCATGAGACTCTTCTTGGGTTTTCTGCAACATCTTTCCCATCCTGAATAGCAAAACTAGTGCACTTTTTCATCTAACAATTTACTCCCATTTCCAGATTACAGATCATTTATGAGTAGGTTACAGCAGCAAAATCTTAAGCATAGAGTCCTATGGAGCCTGTTTAAAAGCTTTTGGAGCAAAATTTATGCCATTCTAAGATTTCTACCAGCAATTTAGGCTGTAATCTTAACTTTTAGTTACCAGAAGTGAATGGAAGCCCAGCCATAAAATCACCAAAAAAAAGTCTGGAAGGATCTGAGTCAATCCTCAGGTATTTAATTGTTAACATGGTGAACAGAA
Organism: Callipepla californica brunnescens; assembly: GCA_023055505.1. NCBI lineage: Eukaryota > Metazoa > Chordata > Aves > Galliformes > Odontophoridae > Callipepla > Callipepla californica. The sequence continues at coordinate 90,558,142 of JALIRH010000001.1, read as the reverse complement.
ACCTGTACCCATTGCATCTTGTATTTTCACACCACATCCACGCGAAAAAGGTTCCCCAGCTTTCACAGTATCTAACTTTTAAGCACCTGAGACTGTGATAAGATCCCCTTTGAACCTGTGCTTTTTAGCCTGAGAAAATCCAGCTCATTTGGCCTTTCCCTGTTTATCAGGTTTTCCATCACCTAGGTGACCCTCCACCCTTCTCTAAAGGGTGAAATATGAGAAGACATTTGACATGGAAAATCTGAATTATAAATAAGTTGTGATGAAGATAAGGAAATCAGCTGAACCAAGAGGTTCAAGGCAATTTTCTGATTTAGAGATTTGGGTCATAAAGGGTATCTTCAAAACAACACAAATTAAATCCTATTTCAAAAGTTTGATTCAGCCTGGACAACATAATACCAGAGAGGTTTTTTTAGAGATAAATGAAGAAAACAGCATAAGATAGAAGGAACTCATTCAAAAAAAAAAAAAATTAAACAGTGAAAAGCAAGCATGGAAAGTATGACATAGCACAGACTAAATGAGAGTATGATAAATATCAACAGGTGTCTGAGGAATACACAAAAAATTGTACTGTTTAAGATTATATAATATAGTTTATGGAATAATTCAGTGAAATTAAGCAGCAAAAACATTATACAATACATGACTGGAAAAATATTCTAATAGGGAGGATAGAGAAGACAATGAAATAACTCTATAGGAGTTCAGGTAGTCTTTCAGCATTATCAGTGGAATGGATATAAAGATCATTGATGATCTACTGTCTGTGATCCTACCAACATGAACACTTATACACAGGACAGTTTTACTAGTGAATGGATATGTTGACTAAGAAATTTTAGCCTCTAATTTACCATCTTTAACCATTTGAACACATCTCATCAAAGGACAGTGAGAAAGATGTGTGTTTTTAAAACATCCCAAGATACTAATCTTAAAAGAACTACACAGATGAGTATATATTAATACAATTAAAAGAATGGACTGTAGCAGGAAGCATATGGGAATGTATAAATGAGAGCTACTTTATCCACCAACTACATTTTCTGTGGCTGATGGTGGTACTATTTAAACATCTCTTGGCATAAGGAAGAAGCAATAAGACAAAGATTTTATAAATGTGCTGCATTTTATTCATTGATTTATGTCAGACATTCAGACAGAACTCTCAGAAACATTTGGCAGTAACATTTGCTTGAAGTCTGGTTCAGAACATCTTGCATTCAGCTCCCATAGGGTAGTAGAATCATAAAAGCAGGCAAGGATTATCATTTTGCCTGGTCTTTGCTCCTTTCTTTTTGCACATGTGAGAAAATAAGACATCATCTAACAACAGTATATTCAATTATTTAGAGCTGCTCGGAGTTATAGAAAGACAAAGAAGAAAAATGATTTTAATATGTGTGGGTTTTTTTTCAATACATGGTAGAAATGTCTATGTTATGCAAAATGCTGAAAAAACTTAGCAAACCTACAGTACAACCTACAAAATTCATTTTGTTGCTATCACCAACAATAAGATGACAACTGCCTGCCAATATCTTTTTCATACATATATTGTACATGATATGAAAGTGATTTTTTGAGCTGTTAAAAGAGAATGTTAGAGAACAACCCGGTCGAAGTGATAAGAAGTTCTCTGCTATTAATGGGTAAGGAAAAAGTTAGCACATTTGTAACACTGGCAATACTTTTTTCTTTCTTGTGAGAAAAATAAGTGATCTTGTCATAAATCAAAATGGCCACATAGCTGGCCAAAAATTTCAAAAAACACAATATTAAATCTGCAGCTTCTTGTAACTGAAAGTAAACATTGATAATAATTAATCAGATCTGATCAGCTAATCATAATTTTTTACAGTTTCCCTTTGAAATTAAATACAGGTCTACCTTAGTAAATAATTTTATGTTGATAAGTGAATATCCAAATGGAAAACACTGAGATCCCCTTTATGTAGATGAAACATGAGTTTTAATAGGAGTAACTCCTACCTCCTAAAAATAAAAATAAAAATAAGAAGGAATTTTCAGGGGAAGACTGAGGATTTTAATGTTACATATGTGGAGATTAATGATAGTTAGAAGGGAGATCTGTCAATTAAGTCTCATCAGAGTAGAATAGTATAGTGTTTTCATATGAATATTCATGTGAAAAAAGGTAAGGCAGATCCTAAGAAAAACAGCAGTATTGGAATCACAGCTATGTTTCACACTGGTTTTCTGAGAAAAGTGCTCTTAGCACCTCATTAAATGTGAGGTGGGGCTTTACTTTCTTCTTCTTGAAATTTCTTTAGTAAATCATAATCTAGCTGTAACAGGTTTGGCAGAGAATTACACAGATGTCTTTCCGTTGTTATTATATTTCCAAGAATTCAATGTGTACTTCTCAATTTTTATTTATTTTATTTCGTTAATTTACCATCCAACCCTCCAAAGATTCTATGGACATTAATTATATTTAGTGTCGCAATGGAAAATTGATTGAGTTTTACCTACCTGATGCAGTAAATACAACTCCAACCCCTGCCTCTCTCCACCCTTGGACAGAAAGTTGTAAGAGTATTGAATGAGTGGTGCTTAGTAGTCAAGCATATTTACAGCTATATCCTTTTGAAAAACTGCCACTGCCATGCCTAAGGTCATGGTAAACAACATTCAGGTGCTCAGCGTGTTTACAACTTGTCCCTTGAAGTCCACTGGCTCGTACATAAACAAATGCTTTGAAGCTTCCTAAATAAAATGAATCTCTTCTTTTTTTTTCACAAAGAACTGCATGCAAAACAACTTCCATTCCTTCATAAATGCCAGATAAAATATACCGAAAAATAGAAACCTCCTGAAATTTCAGATTAGATTTTTCTCCCTTTTTTCATTGAAACAAAATGCACCTTACAATTTCATGGAGGACATGCAATTCAGTAATTTAACACTCTGTCTCTCTGAAGAAAACATGTTTTTAAAGAATCCTTTCACAGATGCTTTTCTGGATTCCTCTGAGGAATGCTCAGCCACTGATTAGATCTCTCTGATAATATAAAAGTAGGACAACATAGGTGGGCATGAAAGGAAAAATATGATGTCATAACCAAACAATTCAGATCAAAGAAGTCCTTCACTTATCAGTTCTCTGAGCCTTAAAGGGAACAAGAAGCAAAAGATGCAAAAAGAAAATTTCCAATTCTCACATGTTCTTGATTATAAGAAGGTAGCAAGAGAAAGAAGGCACTGATAGCTTCTAAAGGAACTTTCTAATTCAGACTGTTTAAGCTGTTTTGGCTTTTTGGGGGTTTTTTGGTGTTTGATTTTTTTTTTTTTTTTCAATTGTCATATTTTTCCTAAATCAGTGTGTTCTACTCTTCTCCTTCTGTTTCAGTCTGGGATTGGAGTTTTCCAGAAACTTGCCAAGAAGGAAACATAACATAAACAGCATATCAAAATACTTATTTTGGTATCAAAATAAGTCAAAAAGACACTGTCTTGATGCAGTTATGCAGTTCATAGGAAACAGAGGCAGATTCTTGTGGATTTATTTTTTATCTATGGTTTCATCCAAACATGTTCAGGGTTTACTAAACCTCATCAATCGTGGCCTTCTGCATACAAAGTTAAACAAAAAATGACTTAGCATAGTGATCAGCTGTGTCCTGTTCTTTTCATGAAAATTGGACCTATAAACTGCTTTAAAATTTTTATACGCTAAGAAAAATCTGAAAAGTAAGAAGAAAATTTCTGTTGAATCTTATATATTGCTTAGAATGAAGTAACGTGCTTCTAAGACTCACTATCAAAAACCTGTGTTACTTGTTTGCATAGATAAGGTACTGCAAAAGCATTTAGAGCTGCTGTGTACAGACAGCAGAGACAGACCAGATCAGACCCAGTCATCACACTCCAAGATTTCAGTTCTTGGGTTTTTTCACTGTATCAGGGAGATGCTCACTCCTGAGAAGCTGCAGCAGTTTACAGAGAGTCACATGCCATACACTCTGCACCTTCTCAGGACTGTTTTGCAAGCCCATGTCCTTCAGCAAGCAAGTTGCTGGTGGGGAGGGTTGTTTCCAAGTTTCTAACAAACCTGTGAAACAAGAATGACTTAAACTACATTCTTGAATGACTGCAGATAGATGCCAGATTTTTGTCAAGTGCTGTAGTACATGGTGAAGGAAGATGTATTTTGAAATACACTAAGGTAAAATCAGAGGATTTATATAATTACACAACACTGTCTATGTTTATTAAAAAAAAAAAAAGGCAGTCAATTACTCTATCATTTTTCATTTATTACACAAACAGTAATTAAGTTCTTGCTAATGTCTGAGCTGACTGACAAATTATTAAACAGAAACCTATCAGTCCTCCTGAACCGAATTATGCTTTATTTGAGTTCAAGGGTCTGTTCTTGACAACTCAGATTCTCAAACTGGGACCTATATATTTTCCTAACTTCATTTTGAAAGCTTTTCATCTTCTCCTACAATAATGCAACAATTTTAGGAGAAAAAAAAGAGACTTGGGACAGAACGCTGTACATATATTGTTATATGATTATAAATTTGAAGAGCTACAAACTGTGAAGAATCATTACACCATTTTGAATGACTTCTCATAGCTCTCAGATGATTAAATTTCATTTGATTTTCATTAATTCAATCTAACAGGTTATATTTAATTAAATTGTTGAGAATACTTTGTGCATGTATATTTTAAGCATTCATACTGAATTGTGCAAGTGAATAAAAAGGTCTAGGAACAGAGTTAGGGTTATGGCTAGCAAATAAGAAGATAAAACCTAATCAGTTGAGGGAATATTTTCAAAGTGAGGAATCCATCTAAAGAAAACACGCTGTTTTTTCCTAGAGATCAATGTTAAGAAAATTCAGCCTGAATCTTAGTTGGAGAGCTAGCTCACAAATTCAGTAGAGAGAGGCTACTGCAGTAGTCATTATGTTTCCAGGTGGCTCGAATACTCTCAATAATATGATTTCCTCACTTTTCAAAGCTTCCTTCAGACTATGTCTGTCAGATATCACCCAGATAGGTTTGACTTAATATTAGGGATAACAGTGGTTAGAGAAAAGGTAGTAGGAAGAATTCAGTCAGACAAAGACTGAGACAATCATTTTGCAGTTCACAGAAATGTCACTTACTCATCTTCTTTTTCTCAGCTGAGCTGGTACTCCTCCCACAAGAAGACAGGAGTAACTTATCAGTCCAGCCACCAGTAAATTATCTATAACCCCACACATCTTATTGAAACCAAAAACATCTCTTTTCGCTTTGTTCAAGAGCCTACCTAAATTTTGCAATCACCCAGGGCTTCCAGTCTGAGACGGGCCCTAAATTGAGCCTTCACATCCTTCAGGTAGCATAGCTACTTGAATCAGCCTCAAAAATAATGGAGGACAAATCTATTTTACCTTAGACCTTCAAACCTTTTTCTTTTCTTCTCTCTTCTCTTCTCTTCTCTTCTCTTCTCTTCTCTTCTCTTCTCTTCTCTTCTCTTCTCTTCTCTTCTCTTCTCTTCTCTTCTCTTCTCTTCTCTTCTCTTCTCTTCTCTTCTCTTCTCTTCTCTTTTCTTCTCTTCCTTTCTTCTCTATTTCACCTGTGGCTATAGCCCATGTGATTGGAACATGAACTTGAACACAAGCTCTTAAAGCAATCATCAGATGTGTGACCAAAATATTTCTAACAAGGAAGTTCAACAAAGCAAAAAGCTCACAGAAATATCTGACAGCCAGGAATTAGTCACATTCCTCAGTCTCTACCCAATTCCATTATGAAAACTAAGGCTGCTATTATAATGCAAAAATTAAGGTTATGAATTTAGTTAAGATTCAGAAAACAGAAGCTGAAACTAGATGTTGTTGGTTTTTTTTTTCTAAAGACACCAATTGTCTAACCAAAGAATAGACCTTAGCTTCTATCATTTAGTACTATTCATTTTGAAGTCAATGGCACTTTGCTTGAGGTAAGGTTGTTCTGACAATTGAAGATGTGATTCTTGTTCAGTCAAGGATGATACATTTTTCTGTCACATAGATGAAATTCCTTTTCAAGATTTAATTCAGAACTAGCAATCCTTATCATCAGAAGAAACAGTAAGTGAATTAATGCTACCACTTGTTCTCATGAAGGGTCTCCTGCTCTATTCTCATACCAGCGCTAATCGATTTACTGACCTACATTTCAACACAGCCCCTTGTCTCAAACACGTACTTGAGCTCAACACCAGACTTGTTCATCTTGTTTGTTTTCATATTAAACCATGTCAGAGTAAAGAAATACCTGACCCTAAATTAAGCTGTGAGCTACTCCTGTAATGAATAAATAAATAACAATTCTTTTATGCATAAACTCCAGTCCTAAACCTAAGCCCAAACGAAGCCCAAGTCTCCAGAATCCAGCCACCAAGACTTCTTCCAGAACACTGCTTACCAGTAGCTTTGGCAGCTAGGATTTAGGCTGATCTCATTACTTGTTAATTTCAAAGGTATAAATGTTTTATACGAGACATTCTAAATTTGTGGGGAACAAAGCCCTTTACACTAGACCATACTTTCATCTGTAGAAAAATTAAATAAATACATGTGCAGGTGTATATATATATATGTGTGTGCCTATAAATGTATATATGGTTGTATGTACATAAACTATTTTGGTTCCTCTATCAGAGTTAGATGCTGTTTTCAGTGAGCATCCCTTTGAAAAAGGTTTAAACTAAAGCATTTTAAAATAACAGACTGTCAAAATAACAACTCTGTTTGAAACTGAATTGCTATCATCTCACCATTTCTCACAGTTGGTGACAAGTATAATACACCCCACTCCAAACAAGAGACATTCCCCTCTTACTAGCCTTAAAGTAGAGTGACATAATAGTCCTGAAATTACAAAAATGCTTAGGTAAAAAATGTTCATTTAAATTTCAGTGGGCTATTAAGATATGCACTGACTGCATATAAACTCTTAACATGCTGTAACCCTCAAGTCAGGCTGTGCGTGGTTGTTTGCTTCTCAGCTACTCGTGTGAGACACCAATCTCTTCTTCCCTACATCCACAGATGCATACTTCTGTGGGAAGGAAGGAAACAGGCTTCCTGCAGGCAAGAAAGGAGCCCCAGGACTCAGCAGCCAAGAGCAGGGATAGCACTGACATCAGAGTGATGGGGCACTCTGTGTCTCTTGGCATATCTTTGCAAAACTGGTGCTTAATGCATCAAAGAACAAGTGAGGTCTGTTTTAAGAGAAAGCCTGGTTAGTACGTTTTGAAGCCTAAGTTTGAGGAACAGAGTATGAGAAGGTTTTTGTTTATTGTGTTAATATTGCTTGTGGGCTCTGTTTAAATGTACATAGATTCTGGAAGTCTTACTTGCTTACATGTGAGAGGGAAGAAATATGTTGTTCAAAAGTACAGTATAAATGCAATATATCAGACGGCAGAAGCTGTGATAAATCTGTGTCTGTGTGTCAATGGACATGAGATATGGAAAACTTTTTTATAGTTATTAATTTCTTTTCAGTTGCTTTGTTTTTACTTGTTAGTGAACTCTGCGAACTAAAATTTTTTTTGAGAGGGTCTCAAAAGCAAATGAAGTAAACAACTCTCTTAAAATTCAAAAACAAACAAAGAACATATCTTCCTGCATAAACCTTTCAACTTCAGTTTGAAATGTAGCAGGGTGAACGTAGCTTATACCTATATTCTATGGCAGAAATCCAATATTCATCTGTTGTACGTATTGAGAGAAAATGAGATCATTAAGGTTGGAAAGAACAGCTGCTTTAATTATAGCACCCTGATATATCATATCAAAGATTTCATCATCTCACACAACCCCAAAGAACATACATCAGGGATTCATTTCTATATTCCTGTTTCTTCCTGGGGCAAGAGAACACGAGTGTGCTCCAGAGCACTAGCTGCTTCAAGTTGTTCAGTGCTGTGTAAAATAATTGCACTCCAAGCTCGATAATGCTACAGCAACTTATATTAATCTAACTTTTACAGTCCCTATTCATCTTCCTTTGGTGGTGGTGAAACGGGGGAGGTATTTCTGCTGCCCAGGGTGCTGCACTGCAGGCAGGTTCCCCACTGTCACATATCCACTCACTGCTGCCCAGCATTTGGTCTGCCTGAGGCACATGAAGGTACCCCTTCTTTAAGGGAATGGCTGCTTTGTGTTTTAACAGATGCTATGCTTCTGGTAGCGGAGAGATTAGAGGGACCATTCAACATTGAATCAGTCATGGATCCTATTGATGTCAAGATTTCTGAAGCCATCATGAACATGCAAGAAAACAGCATGCAGGTGTCGGCAAAGGTACTGTGTGGGTCACGCCTTCTCTGTTGCTCACTATCACAAGGAGGAGAAAAAACTTGTCCAGAACTTCTGGAGCCTGGGCCTTAAGAGAGGTTGTCCGGACAATAGAAATTACATTTGTTCATTCAACAGTTCACCATGATGCTTTTCAATCTTTTGTCTAGTTAAACAAGCCAGAAGTTTTTTCAAAAAGGATCCACGGGGAGAAAAGTAACATTTAGCAAACTTCAAATTAATAGCTGCAAGAACTTTGGGGAAAACAGACACTGCTAAAAATTAGTGGTAACTGTGAGTAATATTCTGCAGAGCACACCTGGTAACTTTTGCTTGTGTCTTATCTGCAACTCCCCATATTAACATCCACACACATTTTGATCTGTTTAGGTCAGACTGAAGCACAATATGTTTGAGGTGAATAGAAAATGATCCATTTAACCTCCTTTAATAGCCTCTCTAGGGAAATATCATTACATTGGACAGCCTCTGATTAACAGACCTCAGTTTGATGGAGTTTTGTCTGGATTCTGACATAAAGATAAACAGAGTTAATGATACCAGCATCCTCCTTTCCATTTTTAGTGTGTCTCTGTACACAGATCACTGCTACCTCTGAACTCTTCGTTAATAAGGTCCTTTGAATTCAGTAGCAAGGCTGTTGAACCAGCAGTCACCAACTAATGTCTTTTCCTTAATATGCATCAGTGCACTGCAGTTCAAAAAACTGAAAGTCGATAGTTTGCCAGGCTCTCTGCATGAGGAGTTTCCAGCCCCATGGATTTCCCAGCAGCCAGTTAGGTGCTGGTGTGACAGCTACCTGAGTCGGTGAGTTTCCATTGCTTGTAAGGAAGCTGCTGTAAACGGGAAAATTGTGGGGATAAAAGGCAGGAGACTGAGGTTAACATTCTTCCTGCCAGTCCAAAATCAGATGATTTTAGAGGCCCAGTGCTATAGGATTAGAAAGATTTCCTTCAAGATGCTATTACTTTCAACTTCCCTGAAGTTACTTTGATTTTAAAAGCAGTCTACATCCTGCACAACGAGACTTTGTTCTGGCTGCAGTGATCAATGAGTTTATCAGCCAGACATTTGGGGAATCAAAGGCCAGCTTCGGAAAACTCAGACCTTACCTCAGAAAAGAAACAGAAAATATTTTCACTGAAAGCTGACCAAAAGCTCAGGTGTATTTCCTTTTCATTTGCTCTGATCTCACAGTTTTTCTGCTAGTCAGGAAGCTGCATTCCCTGCCAGAATCCAATGACATCACCTTGGCACAAGCTCATCTCACTACTCATTCGCAATAGAGCAGGCTGTCTGTCGTATCCCTCAGAAATATTTTATTTGCTGTAGAGGTTAATAAATCACTGAAATTCCATTTGCACTCTAAAGCTTTTCTTCTAAAAGAAATCTTATCCAATAATTTTTCAAAACTATATCAGTGAAATTTATTTCATTGTATTTTCACTGATAACTGAGCAGTCGTTGCTTGAAGGGCTTTTGTATTTTCTGTGTAGATCGTTATTCTCCAGAAATGCATTTTCCCTGTTTTACTTAGTTATATCCCTCTTTTCTCATGCCCTAACATATGGCAGTGTTTTATTATTTAAGTATGAGAGAGCAAAGTCTTTGGGTTCAGTTCTGTGATCTTCTGTGTCTGTCACGTCAAATCTATAGAGATATATGAGCAGATTTTGCACCATTCATCTATTGTCTAATTTTTTCCCCCTTATACACACTGACCACTTAGATCTTCACTGGAAATGACAGATACCTTGCCAGATGCAATGGGGTGCACGGAATGCAATTGCGGATCTAATGTAGGAGAAAAGCCATGCTTGTCAAATATTCTGAGACTCCGCTCAGAAAGCTTCAGGCAGGGTGTTGAAATCGTGCTATTTTCTCTTTCTTCAAACAGTTTTGTTCCTTGCATTTGACTGTATCCACTGAAAATGTGGTGACTGGGAATCACAGCCTTTTTTCCACAAGTCAGTCAGCACATTTTCACAATGGGAAAATGATGATGCACTAATGTCATGCCTGCAACACTCACATACACACAGATTATTCTTCACCACTGACATGCAGCTTTTTCTAACTGAAAACCTGGCTGACGTCTGGAAAGAGGCTCTACACTTTGTTCAGTAGCACTTAGGGCCATTTTTGTATTGCTTCTCACTTCAAAGGAATGAGAAAAATTACAACAAATAGTAGGGTTTTTTTTCCAAGGAATTCACTAATCTCATCCCCTTTTGAGGCAGAAGACACAGAGAATGCTTAAACTAATATCCATCCCTCTCCTGTTTTAAATATTTCTGTAAACTTCTCTGTTCCAAAAGTCATTCCTGTTAAACTGCACTATCTTTGTCTTTGTGTTGTAAGATATGTTTTGTATTATACTATCTGCAATTATATTTTGAAATTTATTTGAGAAAAAGATGTTTGGTACAACACATTGATTGTACGTTCCTGTGCATAGGAAGGCAAAATTTAGTGATAAACATTATATGCTTTTCAACATAATAATTGTGTTACAATATGCGTCATCTATTCAGAACGATTTTTCTGAGAAATAGTCTTAATGGTTACAGTTATACTGATAAATAAAAGGGGGCTAAGGAACAGTGTCTGACCTTGAGGCCAGGGTGTCACAGGCCAATTCATTTCTATACTGCTGAGACCTACATTCTTTGAGGTTGGTTCACTCAGCAAAAAACAAGTAGGAGCAGACCAAGAAAAAGCCAATGACCTAACAGTTAATCAGAGCAGACAGTCAGAGCTTATTTCTGGAGTTCACTTCTTGTCTTTCATTTCCTTAGAAGAGATAAACCCCCTGTCTTTCACTCTTGATGGGTGCACGTCAATACTGAAGCAGAATTATAGAGGTGCCACATGTACCTCCTCTGTCTTTGTACTCCTGATCAAGGACATACAGGCTCAGCCATACCCCAGTACCTGTCACTGCATAAAATGGAGCTTCTCTGTACCTAGGCCATTGACTTTTCTTGTTTGTAAGCTGGCTGTACTTGATTCTTTCAGCACAGATCACATTAACCAGGTACTATTATTATGCTAAGATCTTCCAATTCATCCTGAGGCTGGAATCCTCTGTTTTCTTGATGTTTCTCTGCAGTTTACATTCAGCACTGACTGTTTAGAAAGTCTGACCCCAAATCTCTAAGCTTCATGTGCTGCTCACCTTGTGTGGCTGTCATGTCCCTGAACAACAGCCCCAAGAGGTCTTTATTTTGCCTCAGGGAAAGTCACACACCTGACAACTGCAATATTTGGAGATGCTTTTCAGAAAGTAGCAGTGGTTTACAAAGTCAAACCCCAAGGCTCTCTGCAAGAGAAATCTACATGCAGTGACTCAGATCTGAGGTTCCCTTTCCAGAAATATGCAAGAACTGAACATCCTCACAACCAATTTCCATAGCCTCATCATCTAACACTTGCAGCTATACTGACAGAGTTCCTTCTGTAAACCATCCTTGAAGAGTGAAAAAAAATATCAGTCTAGGCTGTCTGTATGTTTTAAAAGTAGGCTTGGCTACCTGGGTCTACGCAGACTTCAGTAGTCTCTAAGAGCAATGTCTGGTGATATTCAGGTTGCAATAGATTGACCATACAAATGCAAGGAAGAATTTCTTTACTGTGATGTTGACAGAGCACTGACTGGAACAGGGTGCCCAGAAGTTGTTGTGTCTCCTTCTCTGGAAATATCAGGACCTACCTGGACACTTTCCTGTGTAACCTGCTCTAGGGAATCTGCATTAGCAGTGGGGTTGGACTGGATTATCTCCAGAGATCCTTTCCAACCCCTTACAATTCTGAGTGATCTTGTGTTTCTCCCGATAATGTCTGAGACATCTTATCCTCATTACTGAAATCTCTGTCATTCAGCAGTGATACATGTTTATTATTTGAACGTAAAAGTGGTAAAATTAGTTAACTTATATACTCATGGCTCAGCTCATATTCAAAATATAGTCATAGCAGACATATGCTTAACTCTTATTGTCCTACTTCCTGACAATGTTCAGGGAGTTATCAAATATCTATGATCTTTTCAATCCTGGCCTAAAGAAACATGCTTGACATTCTTCACAAACTTTGCATAAGGCTGACAGTAACTTTTCCTTTCTTTTCTGCTTGAAGTTAAAGAGCAAATCCTACAGCTGTTCCATTTCAATAATAAGAATATTTAGTATCTGACTTCTGCAGAGATTGCTTGTTTGCAAGAAATGGAAGAAAACTTGCAAAGCAGCAGAAAAGTGCTGCAATTCCTCAAAATGTAGAATATTCGCAGTTTGTTGTATCAGCATAGTTTTGTCTTCATTGCTCCCCAAAACACAACATATATTGGACCATTTTCCACATTTTAAAACATCTGGTTTTATACAGATATGTTTGGCTGCCATGAGTGTTATTTGGATACCATGCCAAGATTTTTGTTCTTCCTTAAAGGCTATCCCCATAGCTGAGTCTCCCATTAGTGAGTCTTAAATCTGCTTTTATCTAAGTTGATGGATGTGCCATTTTAACCTATAGATGTAAGTCCCTTTTTGGCAATTACTTCAGCTAAAAGGATGAATGAGCTCCATGACATAGCAGACTACCTCTGTATTATTTATAAGGAGGAAATCTTCATAAAACTACTCTTCCAACTTTCTTTTTAAAATAGCCATAGAGTTTTGTATTAACAAAACCTCTTCATTTATCTGTGTTCTTTCCAGAGCCCTGTACTCTAAGAATATAATGGCACTTCAGGAAAAAAATCAATACTGTTCTATCTGAAGATGAGAGAGTCAATGGAGCAGACTCATATGGAGACACTCAATAGGAAACACTGAGCACTAGTACGTCTAAATAACAGTATGACTCAAAGTTTCATAGATTCACAAATTCTTTCTGCTGGGATTCAAAACAGTGAGTTCTCCTAGGAAAAGAACTCCTTTTTTTACAATATCTACTCACTCATCCTGAAGTAGATGCCTCCATTTAGTCAGTTCAATAGAATTAATCCTTCACTGGCTCCTCTGATTCGATCGCATGGCTTCATTCATATCCCTGACCACAGAGGTTTTCTGCTATCTGTGGCACCTTAGGATGTGTCATATGAGCTTCAGCTGCAGTTCAGAGTGGAATGGTCTCTCATGGATCTTGTGTTAAAACAGTCTCAACAGATGTCCCAGATATCCCTGGATATCACAGATGATTATAAATGCTAATGTGAAAGCAACCAAAGGGAGCCTTTCATCTCCACTGCCTAGGATGGGAGCTTAGATATTTAGCTCAAATATAGACACCTACATACATGCACCTACAATTTGGTTTCTTAATTTCAAATGGAATTGCTTCTCTAAATTCAGATGTAGCAGACAGCATCAATTATATATAAAGTGCATTTTTTTGAAGAGTGGATTTATGCTGCTTGTTCACAGCATGTGCAATGGAACATCAGCATATTTTCTCATAAATTGTTCTGAACAGCTCTGTGAAGTACTTAATGTGCTTCTTCTTAGGGAGCATTTGTTAATTTCAGGTATCAGCTTTACATTTTCTGCCTTGTCAGTTAATACCTGGATGCAAATTAGAAAATATGATTTTTGCACTCAAAATTTAGTTACAGATCATTGCATCCTTACTGCATTTTTGCCAGGCCATTTGAAAGCTAAATGATTTCTTCTTCCACAATCTAAAAATTGATATCTAATTTCTACTTCTGTTGTCTGGCTGTAAATAATTTCATTCATACAAAGTGAAATGCCACCATATCTGTGTTATCTTTTCCTGTATGTCACAAGAAAAATTAAATTATGCAGACTTCTAGCTACTCCACATGATCATACAGGTAGTCTAACACACTTCATGAAAGTTAAGGAGAAGATTCAGTGCCCACACTTTCCTCTGAGAGTCAAGCTGCATGTTCTGCATAATTGTCTCTGTAAGCAAATAGCCTGATGGTTTAGATTACCAGGAGGGAATTCATAAATATCTAAAATACAGTTATGATTTTCATGTGTAAGTTATCTACAGTCAGAATAAATGTGTAAAGTTTTCCCAGCATATATATTTGTCATTTCAAAAAATAGTTTGTGTCAGGAATTAGGGTTTTGTAAGAAGCAACTTACAATAAATGATGATGTTTAATTTCTTTTTCATCTGAATGGTAGCAAAATGATAAAACAGCCAAACTGTAACAAAAAAGAAGGGTTATTCCAGAACTGAAAAAGATGACATGAAGGCAAACATTAGGATCTTATTTTGTCAAAGAACTTGAAAAATGTTATTGCATGAATATTCTACCTCCTTTCAGTTGACCAGCTTGTGTGTGAGTTCCTCTGGGATACATACTTAATATTCATAGTCAAACTTTTGTCTTCAATCCACATTAGGTTGCACTAGGTATATGCTACTGCAACTTTTTTCCAAATGAGAGAATATGAAAAATCTCATAACTCTGAACATTAGTTTTATACCTAGAAAACAAACACATTGCCAGATAACTATTCTCACAGTTGCCCACTAAACACAGCGTCTCTCCCATCAGGCCAGCTGGGGAATAAGAAAATAATCTGGTCATAAGACTATTTCATCACTGACCTTTTCTTTGAGACCAAAAACAAAACTACCAGATAGGAAAAACTACCATGTAGAGAATCACTATGAATTATCTGTGATTTTGTGTAAATACCATGTTTGACAAAAGTTGAAGTAATTATTAAACAAGTCCTGTCGCAAAGGATTCATTTGTACTTTCAAGTGTTAAATTCTTAGAAGAATCACCTTCAGGAATTAGGTGTTTTATAGGGACCCTACATGTTTTTATATCTTCATTGAGTAATTAATAATGTTTAATTTTTAATAAGATTTTTGAGAAAGTGCTCTATTCACTATTATCAAAATGTCAGTGAAATACGAAGTTTCAAATAAGAGTAAAAAGAGGATGTAAAACACCAGCCTCCCTCTTTTTAATGGCTGCCGTGCAACCTACAATGTCTTTTGCAGGTTTTCCAAGGATGTGGTCAGCCCAAACCAGCACCTGCTCTGAGATCTTCCCGTTCGGTCCCTGAAAACTTCAACACACGGTTTAGACCATATAACCCAGAGGAGCGACCTACTACTGCTGCTGGCACAAGTTTGGATAGGCTGGTAAGGCAAAATGTACTCCATTCTTCAAAGAGTAGAAATGGTTTGGTAATACAGTAGAAGAATGATAATCTCCTGACAGGTTTTTTTAATAATTTCATAATCACTGCATATAGTTTCTATGCCAACTGTTCTGGCATTCAATAAATCTTTTTTCCTCCATTGGAAATACTACAGAATTGCATTCTAGGAGAACAATATGACTCACTTTTTATGTATTAGAAAGGTTAGAAGAGAATAAATTCTTTCCTGCAAGCCAAAATTTAGTAGAGCCAAGAAAGGTACTTTGCAATATGAATTATCTTTGAAAAGTAATCTACAATGATATTTTATAGTTTATATTTTATTAAAATATTTAAAATATTTAATAATTTTTAGCAATTTGTTCAAGACATCCACTTGCAAAGGCACATTGATTTTTCCCACTTCTTTATTTAATAATGAAGTAACAACTTCTTTATTTCCATCAGTCTCAAAAATTGACGTTTATCAGCTTAAACATGAGTAATCATTAATCTTGCTTTATTTATTCAATCATTTCAAAAACAAGACTTTAACACGAGATTATTTTTTCCACTACCAGTCATCAGATTTCCATTTCAGATTATGATGTTCCTGCTATTTATACATCTAAAGATTTATAGTAAACTAATTATTATAGCTTCTAATCCTATCTCAGCAATTATCTCAAAGTAAAGCCAGTGGTCAGAAGTAAAGTGCTGCAAAGCTTCTGAATCAAAACAGACAGTATGGCACAGACTCCACTTACCATGCTTATCACTGAACACTTGCGCAGCATTGGTTTGTCTTGTAGAACAGATTCATGTTCAGGGATGCAGCAAGAGTGAAAAGAGCAGAGTACCAGCTGGAAACAGCTGCTGTTAGCTGGGCCTGAGGTTTTAGTGGGATGTCCTCCTGCTGAGTGCCTGACAGCTTCCAGCTGCACTGCAGCACGACAGAGCCTTGCTATGGTTCTGAACATGGGTCTAAACTCTCTAGAGGTTATTCCAATATGTACCAGACATCCAAATACACTAATTCAGTCAAGACCTGAATCTCTCCTTGGACCATCATTCTGTAAATTCCTTTAATGATTACCACATCCACACCACAGATCACACCAAAGTTTTTCCAAGAGCCTAAGCTGTAGCCCATACATTAATCACCGTGTTCCCTCAGTTTCTGCTGCATCTCTAATGAAAATTAGCACATTATCAGTCAGGACATGGGATTGCTATGCAGCTAAACCAAATATTTCAAGTTCTCTTTTTCTCTGGAAATGGTATAACCTTGCTGTCCTAAAATGAGGAACCGAAAAGACCTCCACTGTAGAGTTAGGTCTCTCTAACATGGTAGACTCATAACATAATTTGCATCTCAGGCTAAAAATCATACTGGTGATGCTCAGTCCATATTTGACAGGATCTTCATTTACCCTTTCTCTTCAGATTCACAGAAGCAGTCCTTTTTGCCTGGTGCAGTGTAGGGTCTTCGTATTAACCTAGAACTTTCCAAGTTGAAGTAAAAGGTCACTGAAGCATGTAGACTTTAGTCATTCTCTGGTCAAAGGTAAAGGCTGAAAAAGAGGAAGGTGAGAGAAAAAGTACAAAAAGAAAGGCTGGCAGCACATGTCAGCTTGGGTTAGTGCTACACTGTAAGAAATGTTGGAATATTTTTGCAATGAAAAATGTTCATAAGACCTTTTATGTTCACTTAAGAATGCTTCTAAACATTATTATCTTTTTGCACTACAAACTTCCAAAATACTGGATAGCATCTTGAATAAAGCAGTAATGCGGATAGAAGCTGCTGGCCTTTAAAGGCTGTAACAAATGCCACTGAAGGTAATCCCTTATTACTCATAATAATTTCCAGACTTCCAAAGGGGATTTCTCTCTATGTGATTTAACTAGCTTTATTGAGGCATTCTCTCAGAAAAAAAAAAAAAAAAAAAGAGAGAGAGAGAGAGAGAGAAAAAAAAGAATTTAGCATTATTGCTTTTACTTCAAACAGTGTTACAGGAAAATGCTTATTTGTCTTTCTTGCTTGTGATATTTAAAATAATAACTATTCAAGCCCCGTCAGCTACATGTGTTGGTATCAAATCCATCTCCAAATGGCAGTGACACATGTATTATCTCCTTTTGGGTTGAGAGCAACAATCCCTGAAGTGTGAGATGGCCGCTGATCTGAGCTGGAGCGAGGAAAGGCTGTTTATGTGGATTAGGGCAGAAGGCCTTGTTTCAGAGCTGTAATCCCTTAGCAACACTTGGGAAAGGTCACTGCCTATATCTCACACCATCCTGGGTAATTTTATCCAGAAGGATATAAATGTTGCACTCCTGCCTCACAGGAGCACCGTCCAACCTGCCTACATTAGGCTCTCAGTGTGTAACATGATGAATCATTCCCTGAATCACACATTTCTCTTCACTAACTATAGATGGAGCCTGGAGGACCATCTTCAGTTAGATCCTCTCTATCCTTGCATCATTAACAGGACACGAAGAATACCACCCAAATCAGCTTTCCAATCTGCACACTGATCATTGTCTATTGCTTATTAAATACAAATGTACAGCAGGATAAGAATTCTGATAGCAGTGTCAAATGTTTAAAGCCCAGTTTGATAAATGTAATAAATACAAATAAGGAGTGACTTTTTTTTTCCTCAAGGAGGAACTTTTCCTTCTTGAGTCATCCCTACATTATTGCTTTTAGAATTCTGTTTTGGATATTTTATTCATAAAAACACTGTTAGACCATTTAAGTTTTAACTGTCACCACAGAGTCCAAGCATCCAGCTATGTAAACCTCAAAAGGAAAAGTAACAAACAATTCTGCATTCATGTCTTTGACAGCGTGTCCTTAGAAGTGACCGAGTTTAGAAAACATTTCCTCTGCATCTCAAGCAGGTAGCATATCTGAATCAATTTTTAACACTTGCTCATATTCCTGTTTATGAGCTTAATTCAGTTGAGTATATTTTATCAGTTATGTTGCAGAAAGCAGATCTCTCATAAGAAGCCTGAACTGAAACAGTCAGGTACTGAATTCTTTTGAAAATGCGCTTCTTCATCCTTGCTGAGCTTGTTTAATTAATCCAGCCATTGCATTTCAAGAAGAGAGGTTTCCATGTGTTACTGTCACAGCAGTAACCAGAAAAGCTTAACAGAGAAAAAACAGATCAGAATTAATTGTGAGAAATGGGAAAAAGCCCAAAAGCGCGCATAGGTGAATTTAAATGTATTGGATGTATTTAGGATGTCACATAGAGCTCAGGAGAGTTGTCTAAGCATGGGTGTAAAGCAACATCTGAGACAGTACTGGAAACAAGGGACTGACTGATGTGGTGCAGAACTAGAGAAAACCCAGGTACCTCTGGAGCAGCAGAGGGGAGCCAGGTAGAATATGCTGCAGCATCTCAAGCAGAACCTATGTTCAGGCAATTACATCAAGTCTTTTCAGCATGGGGCCTAAAAGACAGGCTCTTTCTGAAGTCTATGGAGAGAGACATATGTCTTTGGAGAGTGACTCAACCCAGCAGTTACAGAAACCTCTCACCAAGTGGGAAATGAAAGGCTCAATGTAGTTATCCACATTTAGGTATGCAACACTGTTTGAGATACCTCAGGGTATCTAGGACATCAGACTGAGCTGGCAGATAGGACAGTCCTTCAGGATGTCTGCGCTCGCATAGACAGGGGTTGAAAGCCAGGTAGGATACCTGAGCAGATGCCTGACATTCAGCTGTCGGGCTCCTCTAGTTGGAATTCAGCTGCATAAACAGTCACTAAATACTACTCAAGATGCCTGTGGTTTTCAAGGTGTCTAAATGTTACTAGAAAAACTACAGACAGCCTGTCTGGAAGCAGGACAGAACCTCAAAACTACTGAATTTATTTTATGTGACTATATTTAAGTAACACTGAATGTATTTTATATGCCTATATTTAAGTAACTGGATTCCAATATATTTCTCTCCTGATTAAAATAGAAACAAAAATGAGGACTTAAGTGATTAAATACGGAGACCAGTAGTATAAATACATGTAACTACCTTCCCATGTTTGATGTCTAAATGACTCTCTTAGGTGTGAATATCTGTACTTTCCATTGTTAATGGAGAGAAACGATGGCCATCATTCATTTGTCTAAACATAAATTTAGGCAATTGAGATGTGATTAAATTTTTCTAAACTATATTTTAGCTCATAAAGTACATATTTAAACCTTTCAGATAAATCATTCCCTATCCCTCTTCTACAAAGTGCCAAATAGTGCAAATTTTAGGCTAAGGTATCTACAATTGCATCCGATGATAAGTACTGTCAGAAACTAAACAACATTAACTGTGGAACTCATCTGCTTCTGTAGAGTATAAACTAAGATTTCTCACTTAAAATCTATTGCTTTTAAAAACTCGTTATCTTCTCTGTGGTTGCCTGTTTGGTATAACCTGTTTTGTTTTTCTTTTCTTTTCTTTTCTTTCTGTTCTGTTTGTTTTATTTCATTTTTTTTTTCTTCTGTTCCCTGAATCTGTTTTCCTCTTGCTTCCCAGAGGACTATCTGGAGGACAATGCAACATGGTGTAAGCTTTGGTATTCTTATTCTTCACCTTCATTCCCATTTGTCTTTGTACAATGTTGGGCAAAACACTTCTTTAAGTTTCAGATTCACAATCTTTACTTTTTGTGTCTTGTATAGACTAAAACACTGGCAGCAATTTTACATTTTGTCATTTGATTATCCCCAGTGCTTAGGGCTGCTGGCTTTTTCCAGAAAGGAGTGCATTCCCTCAGTGAACTAAAAGCCAGCTTAAGTGTTCTCATGGTCTCAGCCCCCATATAAGCATGAGTAGCAAAGCAGACACTGCAGTGGTACTGATCTCTGAGGGCCTGGGTGTTCAGACAGCACTCAAGCAAATGAAACAAGTTCACAGGCCATCTTTGGCTTCCTAGAGTTGTCCTTGTGATCTTGGGCAAACCACTTAGGTGCTTTGTGTGAGTTCATGAAGTAGATCCCCTTATCCTTCCCAGCTTTAGAAGTTTTGTGAGTCTTAGAAGTCCCTGAGATTCAAAGGAAGCAGACCAAGAGGAGGACAGGAAGGCAGCACCATGCAGGTATGCATCACCTCACTTGTGAAGTAACTCTCAGCATTTAGCTTGGCCTGTTATATCCTGCTTCTTATCAGGACTAAAAAGTCTACAGAGAGCAATATGTTGATGTAGCCATACCTACTTCATGCACTTGAGCTGCCTCGAGTACTGCTGAATCCACCATGCCATCATACAGCACAGTGCTGCTTTTATTCACCTGGAATTTCTCCCATGAATGTAAATGCAGTCTGACCTGGCTGGATGTGTGTAAAATGATTCCACTTTTTTTCTTTTTTTTTTTTTTTTGGGGGGTGGGGTGGGGAGGACATGGAAGCTTTCTTGATTTTCCACAAGGGAGCAGATGCACTATTAACCATGTAATGCATAATGCACACGCATACTATGGAGACAGGCAACTGAAAAATTGGCCATAGCATTTGGGGAGTGATTTACATTCAAGCACAGTATAGTGGCTGCATAGATAAGTGGATGCACCTAGTCTGAAAATTAAACCCTTTCATGCTCTTTTACCCGAGGGAGGTGAATATATTTTGTCACATTTTGAAGGAAAATGTTGCCTTATCTTCCCTCCTGGTTTCCTTAAAATAAAAGTAAATTAAGTCTCAGCTTCTGTGAACAAAAGACCTAATTTAGGAATAGAGTGGGATGCATTTTAAGTGTCCATTCATTCATATTTTTAAAGTATATTTTATTCCATTGTGTAATGATTTTTGTTACACTAAAAAATTTAATAGTAACCTAAGAAACCAGCTGTGAACAATTCCTTCCCAATGCTCCAAAACTATGTGAAACAGAAAATATAATACCAAAAAAAAAAAAAAACAGTAGACCAAAATTAACAGAACAATATAACTTGAAGACATTGATCTGAATTGCCTGGCAAAGCCTCTGGGGAACTCCCAGCAGCAGAGTTTTGTTAGAATCCATTTAGTCCAGGGTCTAGAAATGTTAAATATATGCAATGATAGTGTAATATTCCTGAGATAGGGTGTTTATAGTCCCGATTTTATTTCTCAAGAGATTCTAGAATAAAATCCAGTACTTATAAATCTTAGAGGTTCTAAAATACTGAAATGAATTTTTCAAACACCTTTTGCATACAGAGCCCATAGGGAAAAATGCAATGAGTCTGTAAAAGACTTCATAACTCATGAGGTATTGGTCACACCTTTTTAAGAGCGAAGTTAACAGACTCACACAGCTGTTTAAGATGCCTACTGACTTCTCACAGTCTACTCCCCTTACCAGGTCTAGATGCTGTGCTGTTGGATGTGCAATCTCTTCCTCTGTGCTGTTAATTATCAGCAGATAACTCCTGTAAAATGCAAAGGTGCTCAGCTCCTCCTATTTTAGATTTTGTGTGTTTAAACTTCTTATTGACTGTCTAGATAAAACCCGTAACACAGAATTAATAAATATATTTTACAACATTCCTAGTTATCATTTGGTGTCAGATTTAGGATTTGCTTGGTTCCTCTCTAATAGGTATTTGCTTAGAATTAGATTTTGTTTATTCTCGGTTTCTGTGTCACTGCAACACCTAAGTTTAAATTTGTGCTATCACTTCTTCCTTCAGGTTAATACTAGTTTCAGGTGGCAAAGGCAAGTGAATGATGGTGGCTATCAGAATCCTCCTGGGAAACTTGGCAGAGATCTGTTTTTAAAAACTGTGTTATTATTCCATAACGCAGCTGAACAGTTCTGCATGCTGCCGTCCCTGATGCATTGCACTCCTAATGTGCATGAAGCAGTTACTAAGAAAGTGCTTTATTACAGTGGCTGCCTTCAGCTGGAATGGGTCTGCCTGCTGTTCAAACTTGGTTTAGTATAAGCAAGGAAAACGTGTCTTCCAGTGATAATAGAAACACAGCTCTCTACCTTAATTGTCCACAAAAATGTAAAATCTTGATTACCATGCATTGTCTCCCTTGCCTAAGCAGGGATGTGTTGTCTGACTGTCCCACTGAACACAGTGTTTGTTTGGGCATCTTCTGAACATGTTAGGAAGTTGAGCTTCCTTTATCTGATGGGTGTGAAAATCCACTTAGACTCAGCATCTCATTTCCAAGAATGTCTTAGAGATGTAAGCAGTACAATGTACATCTGTTACCA
The DNA here is from genome assembly GCA_023055505.1 of Callipepla californica brunnescens. NCBI lineage: Eukaryota > Metazoa > Chordata > Aves > Galliformes > Odontophoridae > Callipepla > Callipepla californica. Next base: position 90,535,434 of record JALIRH010000001.1, on the reverse strand, counting down.
AGATGTGGCATAAAAAAAACTGTAAACAGAATCTGCTCCCAATTACTAGACTTCTCTACACACAGTGAAGCTGAAAAAAATGGAAGTCATGGGTCATCAGTTGTTGAGGCATGAAATGATTCCTGAACTTGGCTATTAGTATAAAGAAATGCTGTATATATGTGCTAAATTTTGCACACGTGTGCATGTCAATCAATAAAAACAGGAGGTCGAACTTATTTGCTCTATCTTTTAACATTTCTAATCTTTTTAATTTAAATCTGAGCTATCACTTCATTTTCTTATTAATCAATGGTGAGAACTAGACATCTTCAGACCTTGCTTAAGGTACTCATTTGGAAATGACAAGAATCTGAATTACCTTTGAATTTCACATTTCTCTCCACTGAGTATGAAGAGAATCTGAATGATTAGCTGAGACAACCAATTTGTAGATGTCTTAATGTAACTGCAATACCAGGCTTATTGAGTTAGGCTTTATGAATCAGAAGTGCACAGGAGAACTGCATCTGTAAAATGTATTTTTAATCATACTTCTAATCATAGTTACTGTTGTGGCATCATCAGGCACCTAGGAGGCTCGCTAGTGTGCAGCAAAATTAGTTCATTCTGGAGGCTGCACAAGGTGGCCAATGGCAATTCCCTCCTCTAAATACAGAAGAAAATCCAGTTCCTTCCATTTGATATTTCTGCTTCTGCTCAAAATTTTTCAATAATCAGAAAGTTTTTATTATCAGCCTCTAGAAGAAGAACCTTAGTAGGAAGTATATCAACACTGCTCTTTCAACTGAAAGGTAGATCACATTTCATGTGTCTGTGTATGAATCTTCGCAGAAGGAAAAGTGAATTCTTAATGTTCTTGTTAATGCTACAGAGAGATAGTGACTATATAAAAGTCCTCTGTACTTTAGCATTTTGATGTGATACAAAGAGAAGAAATTGGCAGAGAGGCTTCTATCACTATTTGCAGTACATAAACCATGCTCATTTAGATGCTTCCAAGTAACATGAGAGTAACAACTATGACTGACTACCTGTCTAGAAGGTGTAATGCTGCAATATATCCTTACAGGGTTAATATGACTACCAGCAACAGGTTCTAAAAGCAATAATAAGTTTCCATAAGAAACAGGATTTTGTAATATATAGCCAGTTCATTTACCACTAGAGAACTAGAAGGTCCTTTTGTGAAAGTGAATCATATTCTATAAAATATGCTCTCAGCATCAAGCTATGTGTGCACAAGTATGGTGGCCAACAGAGAAATTAAAGCTTTGATTATTTCTGAATTGCAAGCAGTGATTCTCACCCTCCAAAGGAAAATATGTGTTACCCTGTACTAGCAATTAGTTCTCTGGAGCCTTGTGCACCAATTTTTATTGCACTAGATTGCAGCACACAGATATATTGTGAACTCATATCAGGAGTGTGCAATCCTGGACTCCACTAATAACAAACAGTAGGTTACAGCAGACTAAAAACTGATTTCCCAAGCTAAACATCTCACACATTTTTCTTGGCTGTAATAGAAATTGACACATTATGGACTTTTAAGTATACTACTAGTAGTTAAAGGTAAGTAAAATACTGGAACTGAAAATATTAATCTCTCTACATACAGTGACCCTTTTGTGAACTTTCCTTAGACAAGAACAAATATTTTATATTTTAAAAGATTTCCTATATTGTCTTCCTCCTTTTCTCTCCTATTCTGCAGTTACATCAGTGTTATTAATCTACGTTGTTTGGACAGCAATACAAAATGCTACTTTAATGTAACTGCCCATAAAGAGAAAAGATTGAGTGACTAGATATTAATTGATGGGAAAGCCAAGACTTTTAATAACACTGGGAAGGAAGAAGGAAAGGCTTCATCTTATCTGAGTTTATCCATCATCAACTATTAATCACTTGAAAGTTAAGCATGCTAACAGACCCAGCAGCAATTTTTTTGATTCTAGGTCTGGGTGTAGGTCCTTGCAACACCATAGCTTCAACACTAGGGTAAAATGCATAGCCCCCATATTACTACTTCAGATACTACGTCACCCTGGAAAGCAGGAATATATCATCAAGATCTTTTAGGAAATCCCACTCTGGACAGTAACCCATACTGAGGTACACAGCAATAGTGAGCTACAGCTACAGGAGTAGGAGTTCGCTTTCTGGGCTCCCTCCACAGCCAGCTATGAAAACAGGTATTTTCAGAGCATAATTCCCACAGTCTAATGTAGATGCCTGCCAGAGATTACATGAATAAACCCTTTGAAGTACCAGTGTTTCTCTGTCAACTATGAGGAACTTTGGACTTGACAAGATACTTAGCTTGCAGAGGACTAGAGATGAGTTAGCCGAACTCCTACTGAGCAGTCAATACCTGATTTCTGCACAGACAGCTTTACCAAAGCAAATGTGACTGGGGACATAAGTGAATATGTAAACATCTGTTTGTTTTCTTGTATTTTGCTTCTTATACTCTGAATACATGTCATGTGCATGTCACTTCTAGTTAGAAAAAAAGAAGTGATATTCACAGTGTCTAATTCAGTGTCTATAACTCAGGTGGAGCCAGGTTTGTTAATCTCCCCTGGTAGCAATGAAGAGCTAGTTAGGGTGATCAATAGCAGGCAGGATTCATCTGCTGAAACACAAATGTCTCTTGCTAAGGGAGAGGTTCTGAAATATCAAGGCATCTACAAGGAGCTAACAGACACGATAAGGTCCTTGCAAGAGTTCTTCAGTCTTCTGAATGCTCTAGAGGACTCTGAAATGGCATAAGCCTCAATTATTTTTGTTATTGAATGAATGGTGTAGGAGATATTCATTAGATCCTAAATGAGACCAAGAATAGGCATTTGGCCTACTGAATGACTCCGTGGACTCCACTGCCTAAAAGAACAAAAAACTCAACAAAGAGGCATCTGCAGGAGAACTATGAGGTCACAGCTAGAACTGGTGATTGAACACCTTGTGAAGGGGAGTGGCTGGCAAATTGTTTGACCTGTGTTCCCCACATGACCAGATGGGGTGCAAACACCCTGGGCTTGTAAAAGGACCAGCCATAGAGAAAGGGGTATCTTTTGGTCCTGGGCTGTTTCCTGAGGAATACTGTATGGCCAGCTCCCATTCATGAGTTGGGTGAGTTCTGTTCTTTGTGACTGTTGGCCTACCTGTGAATACTTTGCCCACTGTTGCCAAGAACCTGTCAGAAGCAATTTAATTTCTCTGTAAGCAGAACAGTATCTAAAACTTCAGATATGGTGCAGGTCCTCCGGGAAACCTGTACAGACATGTGGAAGACAGAAAGGCTTTCAAAGGCAGTGGATACATGTGTGCAGGCGACTGAATTCTACCCTAAGTCTGCACTGACACCCACACAGAGAGCTCTTAGATTCAGGCAAGAGCAATGCATCGTGGAACTGAGAATCCCATTCATTAGTATGGGAGGAAACTGCATCCGATACAGTTAGCACTTAAGACACGAGGATAATTACATGAATTTAAAATACTTTGAATTTTGCTTTCCTGTTACGTATTTGGATGGTGTAAGTAGTATTTAGGGACCCAAATGCAAATGGTCTAGAGTGAAAGTTGCTCTTCTGCTTAAACATTCTATCCTATAAAGACCCCAGTACATAACAGTAATTGTATTACCTAAGTGACTAGCTACAACCACTGAAGTAAAAAGATAATTGCATGAAGTACTCTGTCTTTTTTTCAATATAATGTACCTACAGTGCTTCTACAGTAAAAGTGTGATATATATGCAGAAATAACAGGAATTTGAAAGCCACATTTCTGCAGGGAAAAACAGCAGTCACTTAGGAAAAAAATGTGCTGCGTAAGAAATGAACCTGAGAAGAAATCCTATTTTCTGTGAGCTTATAATGGATGTTAGTGGGCACAAAGTCAGAGAACATTTATAATCTTAGAAATAATATGTAAATAAAAGAAAACCTTTCAGCTGCTATTTACTCACTTGTATGTAATCTAGCTGACCAAATGCAGGTATCTAACTGTATAGCCACACGAATCACATCTCCCATGTCACTAGCTGAGAGAAATAGTAACTTTCAGGGCACAGATGATCTGAGCTTGTTTCAAAGTCTGAACTGGATTGAGAAGCACTTGTACTTCGCAGTTCCTGTTTCCAGTGTGGATGCTGTTGAACTGTGAGATAAATCCCATTCTCAGGAGCTCACAATCTATAAACCTGGGTAAACAGGGAAATTACTATTGTACTGTTGTACAGTAATTATATTTATTTTGCTTTGGCAGTAAGGGGTCATCCTGTGGTAATTAGACACTGAATACACATTAGAAATATGTTCCTGTCTTGAAGACCTTAATGAGAGCTTCATTCCAGTAGAACATACAGAGTTCCCAGCCATTCCCTGTTGTCTCTGTATGATTTTCTAACTGTTCATTTGTACTATAGGAGTTGAGAGTGCTTTCTGGAATGCATGATTTCCATAATACCTAAAGTCTGAGTTGGCAATATCAGTTTGTCCCTTGAAGGAAAGAGGAGAAATATGTTGCATCCTTCCCCTGTCACTTATGCTCAGGCAATAGTAGAGATTTCACCTCAAAGTGCAGAAAAAATAAACAAGCAATTCTGTCCAAGGTACAGGACTCCCGAGGGTCATGAATACTCTTGTCTTTGTGAGGCACAGAGCACTTTCTCAAGTGGTCAGCACTAGTAGGAGGTGAGACTGGGAGACCTCAGCTGTTTATATCTATAGCATACCTCCCCCACATAGATCACAGCGGTCAGAAAGAACAGCTCCTTGCTCAATCAACCTCATCTTGCCAGGTACACAGCCAGAATTTACCTAGGTAAAGGCCTTTGTTAGATGAGACGTGGTGAACTCAGTTCCTCTCTACCTGCAGGGAGAGGCTCACCTTCATCATGATTTTTGTGAAACCACTCCTTGCTGGATAAAAATCACTGTGGCAAAACCGAATCCCTTAAAAATCTCTCTTATCATGAAGACAACTGGATGTAGATAGATAGGAGGGAGATTGACTGGAGGAAAAATACTGCCTGTGAAACTGCAGTTCACACAGGATTGTGACCAGCTGCAAATTAATGTTGTGGGACACAACCCTTGGAATTTTCAAGCTAGTTTTGGAAGCACTTTGACAAAAAAAATCCTATTTCCCACAGGTTATAATACTGATTTATTTCTGTGCTAAAATGTGAAATAACACGGCTGGCAAGTACTCTTTCAGAAACCTAGAAAATAGGTGATGATATATAGGGACATATTCTTCAATGCCATTTTTCCTTTAATGTCTCCCCATGGTATAGGTACCATAATCACTTCAAGGCCACTCATACCCTTGTGAAAACACTCTCTTGTCAGACATTTCTTTAATCAGAGTTCTCTCAGATTAAAAAAATTAAAATTAAACACATTAAAAGGGTGTCATTCTAAGAGAGAAGATGTGACCAGAGTATTTCTATGTCTTTCCCATCTAAAGGTTTAACTCTGACCTCCTGGACCAAGTAACTAAGGCTGTTTGCTCTCTCTCTCTCTGACATATCAGCCCAGCTCTGCAGGCACTCAGTGTATGCAGCAGCTTGTCCATGTTGTTAGCACTCTGCCCACGCAGACTTAGAGCAGACACCCTGGAAACTCTCCACGCATGAAGGAAAAACAAGTTACCTTGTTTTCAAGGGCTCGGCTGCCATATAGTGACCACATACCCCGTGTCTCTCACTGAGATAAAACCCACTGAGTTTATACTCATATTTTTTTTCCCATCTGATATGACAGAGTGCCTGACATTTATAAAATCCTAATTGGTTTTGCATTCATTCAAGTGGCCATGCCCTAAACCAGCCAAGAATGTTCTGTCATAGTGATAAATAACAGGATTAGCTATACTAAAGTTCTCTCCAGGATTTGTTCTGCTTCTGAATGCAATGCTACCTGGTTTTGAGACCTTACTCCACTAGCTGTTGGCTTGCTGAGGTGTTTTCCAGTGATACTGAAACTGTAATCTGTGCTAATGACAAACTAGTGAAGAGTCCAGGGCTTAGCCTTCATTTGCACAATCTACTTTTTAATTCTAATGGATTAAATTGCATAGACAGAGGAAATGTGCGCTGATAAGAACATACCTGTAAATGCTTCATTCTGACTTCTCTGGTGGAAGTTGCCATAGTAACTTACAGGGATAAGTTAATCGAGCCTTGCCTGTTATCAGAAACCAGCCAGAGAACAGAATCCCAACTATGGATCTTTAGGCAGCTGCTAAAAGTCAGATTCAAGTTCAGCTGGAGGTAAATAGGGAGGGGGTCTGTCAGGCAGAAATCAAGATAGAATACATCAGTATAAAGAAATTACAGAAGAAAATGGGGAAACAAGGGAGGGCAAGGGAAGTGCTTTAGATTTTTATTGTTAATATTTAAATATTACTACTATTTATGTTTTTCTAGTTTAGAAATTATGTTCATTTAAATATGGAGCAAACCATATGGGATATCAGAACCATTACTTATATGAATAGCATGCTGTATTTGCAAATCAAAGCAATCTTTCTTCTATACTCAGCCATATGGGGGTCAAGCAAGCATAGGAATATCATATTGCCTTAGCTCCCTTCTGCACGTCATCATTTATGATTTGTGAAACCTAACACTCACTTTCATTTGCCATATCTCTATGTGGCTGGATGGTGATTGTGAAGGAGATAGGAGGCATGATTTTGATGGGTCAGTGCTTGATTGACAAAAAATTATTCTGTGGAGTATGACAGTCACCAAGCAAGATGCTGGATTTCCTGCTGAGAGTGTCCTTGAGCACAGGGAGGAAAGGAACAGCAAGGAGAGGCCTGAACAGTTCTTTTCTGTGTTGTGAATTTACAGGCATGGAGGTTCAAAGTGGCCAGGAGTATCCTGACTTTGTTTGGGGAACTGGCAGTCTGCTTATGTGCAGAGGCTAAGGCTTTTGAGGCATGTCTCCTTAGCAGCTGAAAATGGCAGGCAGTACAGTTATGAATACAAAAGGAATGCCAAGAGGCACTCTCCATCAATGGGATCATCAGCTTTTAGCTTTTGGGCTGCACATCATACAAAATAGCTTGAGCAAACTTCAGTCTTCATCAGAAGAGGTGCTAATCCTGAAAGGATCCACAGGAATTGAAGGAGTTTGAATTTCAGCAAACTAATCAGAGAGAACAAGCTTAGCCTGGCTTGGAAATGCACTCAGCAGCCATCCAAATTCCATGAAGAGCAATCATCTCCACAAATGTCTTTTGAAATTTTGCCAGTTTTCCTTAAGGAAAATAAAATGAGATAAAATTGCTAAAAACACCTTCAAAGGAATTATAAACATTGTGTTGATCTGGATTGCATAGTACCTTTCTTAAATAGCTGGAATTCATCTGTGGGATAACAGATGAGACATTCTACATCTTAAAAAAAAAAGAAAAAAAAGCTGAGAAGCATACCAATTTAAAAGGATAATGCATAAGCCAGTTCAAATAAAATAAAAAATTACTCTACCCTTCCTCCTAAGCCTGATGAAATTCAAGCATTTTTGTGCTTTGAAGAAAATCATTGGACTTGTTTCTTATTTTTCTGGATACATTCCTTTTTAGGACTCTTGACATGGTGAAAGTTCTGTTCATCTAAGAACTGTATAAACACAGCTTTTGCATTGAGAACTTGAATTTGAAATGAATTTGGATACTGATAATCCTAGCCCTTGGCCATTATATCATATTTCCTTTCAGAAACAGACATAATGTATGAATAAGTCAGGATCTCTTTGTACGTTTTTTATTGGGTTTTAGTAGAGACTAGAAATCAAAATACACGAATAAATGAAGCATAGCAATCTTCTCACCCAGTTTACTATTGCATGTTGAAGCAGATTGCATTTGTATTCTATAGATTTCAAAATATTAGAAAAGCAAACTATTCTAGTGTAGGAATGCCTCTGAACTAAATTCTAACATGGAGCTTTAAGATGAATCATAATTAGGTATCTCCTTGGTTTGCTGTGTAATGCTGCAGAAGCTGGAATACATCTTCAGGTTTGCATAGTCCAGGCAAAGTTGTCCTGGAGATTACCTCTCCCACAAAGAGACAAACTTGAAGATGGGTAGTTCAGTCTGAGAGCAGTGTACTGAGTGCTGTGGTGCTCTTCACTTTTCTATTTCATCTGTATTTCTGTTGTTTGAATTGCAGCTTTCAGCTTCTCTACTTGCATATCATAAGCAGAATCTTTCAGAAATTACACTCACAACAGTGAATTTCTCCTTGATTTTAATGATGTAACCTATGGTCTCTTTTGTATTTTTTTCTTTCTACATCTCAGCCTTCCTTCTGAACCTTCAATGGAGCTTCTTCCAGCACAGGCTCTGCATACAATAGCTGAGTAACATACTCAGCTTTATGTGAATATTCTTCTACAGTTGTATTGTAAATAGACAATGTATATCTAAGAAAGAAAACTTAAGATGTGAATGCCTTTGATCAGAAAATGTGGCAAGAGCATGGGGTAATAAATAGTCTTAAAATAGGATATAGTTTAAAGTCATTCCCAGTGTGAAAATATTCTCTTTGCATAGTTGAAGCATAAATGATGTAGGATTGATGTTAGAGCCTCTAGAAACTCTGAACTCATCACCACCAATGAGTTTATTTGCTCTATGCCTCAAGATAGAGGAATTGAAAGAGCATGTAAAACTAGGAGCAAGTTGATGAAGAAATTAAATGGTACAAAATGACAGGGAGAAGACAGGAAATGTGACAACCAGTAAAGGGTGGATCAAATGTTTGAATTAAAATGACTGTATGTACAGCCTGAGGAAATGAAAGCTCTCATTCCCTCCAACACAGTTTATAAAGTTTTGCTCTAGTAATGAAAAATGGAAATGAGCCTCTGTAATGAATTACTGCAATTATCTCTCTGCTAGGGCAAGACAGCTCCAAATCCTGTAATATTGCTCCAAGAAAAAAAGCACTGTGCTGTAATTCACCAAGCACCTCAAGAAATTCACAACGTTTTCTTATTATCGTTCCTCAAGCACAAGGATGCTCAGCTGCCAGTGCATGGTGCTGCTGGTTTTCATGCTGTTAGTAGCCTCTGACTTCACTGGGGCGTGTTGTACAGAGAGAGCCTTGCATATGAGTAGCTGGTTGACACATAGAATTAGATTGATTTCTTACACTATTACAAAGCAGTAATTTACTTGAGGATTATGAGTCTGGTTAAAATAAAATCCAATTTGTTTCCCACTTAGAGAGCTCAGCTTATTTGTGAAAAACAAAACTGGTACAAATCATATTTCAAACTATTTCTTTTCTACATCACTCGTCATTAAATATAAGGAGAGGAACACCATTTTTTCCTGCTAGTACTAATGTATGTAGGTCTTTCTGGTTGTTATACAGATGATATAACTCATGCACCAAGGTGAAAGGGCATGCACAACTGTACTCATTCCACTACATGTAAGAAAGCTGTACTTCCTTTCACCATACATGTACATAATCTCACACAGAATACTTGCATTAAATATGATTTAAACACATTTTAATCCTTAATGTCCCAGCTTTTAGATAATGGTTCATTCAATTACACTTGAACTGAGAAAAAAGTTCACTAGTACGGGGAAAAAGCATTCATTGCAATGGGGTTTTCTCAGTTTGTGTAAGTCTAAAAGTCTGTTATCTCTTGGACTTCTCTTTCTCGAGGAAAAAAATAAAAAGCATTTTTAATCTGCTTTTTCTTCCCCTCTTCCCCACCCCCAGGTATGTTGATGTCTATCTACATTAATAAAAACTTAAATATGTTGATTGGGAGATCAGTGTTGGTCAATTAATGGAGGTTCTTCCTCTGTGATGCACCACTGTTATGTTGGAGCAATATTTTTTACGCAAGATGATATGTTAAAACAAAGAAGACACTCACAGCATCTGTGACATCTTTACCTTAATTTTTCCTTGTGATAAAATTATGTATTTGTGTATTTGTATCATATAGATATAACATACATCTGAGTTTTTCAAACTTTCAGACTCTGAACTCATGGTCAAAACAAACCTTCCTGTTAATAGAGATATTTTAAGCACCCAAGCAAGAAAAATTTAAACATCCTGTGTCTGTACCTCCATTCATGAGGGAACAACCTCTGCAATTAACTGTTTAAAATGGACAGAGCCTGTTTTCTCTCTTTCTTTTGACAGTGATAAACTCTTTGCATCATAACCAACCCTAGCCATAAATCTCACTTAAGGCCGAAGCTGTGCATCATCTTGTTGTCAGTATGCAGCAACGCTGTCCTGCACTCACAGGCTCCGAGCTTCAATCCTGGGATTCAGAGGCAGTCATAAAAATTGCTTCAGGAGCTTTTGTCTCAACACACCAGGCCGACCCTGATTTCTGAAGGCAAGGCAGGCTTCATCTGTCAGGGTGCCTGTTCCCAAGCAGTTGCTGGCAGAGCTGTCCTCTGGGAGCCACAAAGTGCCTGTGGCCATTGGCTAATCAAGATGCTTATAACTGTCAAGAAGACAAAAAAAAAAAAAAAACCACCAAATAGACACGTTGTCTGCCTCAAGATTTTGCACAGTTCACTGTACTGTGAAACAGGGAGAACTGAGAAGAAAGAATGAGACTGGCTAATTGCCAGTTCTGTGGTACCTTATTGAAATGAAAATAAGCCTAAAAGCTGCATGGCACAGGAGAGGAGCAGACCCCTGAGGCTTTAATCTGAGGAACGCAGAGTTTATAGGATGAGACTTCATCCCATGGCTGCTGCTTTATCCCTATGGGTCTGCTTGTTATGACTGCCCATGAGTAACCTAATGGCAAGCTGCCATCCCTCTCAGGTCTCTTTTTGCCTCTTTTCCTTATGGAAAGTTTTTAATGTTTCTGCTCAATCAGGGAGACACCGTTGTTCTTTTTCCTCCAGTTTTGAACTACACAGTTAAAGTGGTGTCATGGGTCATTTCTGCTCTGGAGAAACACCAACTAGAAAGTCAGAAGTCAGCTCAGAGTGAGATGACATACCTCTGCCACTTGGCACTGTGCTGCCGGCTTGGGTTCTAGAGGCAATAACAACATCACAGCACTGTCCTGCACCTCTTGGCCTGCCTCTCTACAGGACTGACTGACATCAGAATGGCACTGCCATCCAGACTGTATGTCTGAAAACAGCATGGCTCAGGTTAGCTCAAAGAGCTCAGACTGCTATGACGTAGCTATGCCTCTTGTCCATCCCCTTCCAATCCTTTCTAAAAAGCACTGAGCTCTCTCTGTCAGTCTTTGTCTTGCTTATGGCATTTATCTCCCCTAAAATGTATTTTGTGCTATTGAGGTTGTCTGTTATCAGTCAGTTCTTTTTCCAAATCTGTATTGCCCAGAGCCTGGTTTTGATGCATAACACGGGAATGATTTGACATATAACTTCAGAAATTTAAAACATAAATATGAGCCCGAGCTGGTCACCTAGGCCTCCTACACTTTTGCAGGGTAGACTGAACAAGCCTCTAGGAATAATCACAGTGGGAATGAAGACAGCTAGGCTATCCTAAATTTTAGGTGACTGGGGTGATGTGAGTTGAATGTTACTTGCTGTGAACAGCAGTGATGTACAGCAACAAGGTATGAGTTCATGAAATGCCTTAGCCCTTTAAGCAGTACCTTTAGAGATTGTTTGGTTGTGGCTATGTTGCTGTCTTAATCATGACTGGGGCCATGGTGTCATGAGCAGTTTTTGGGGGGTGATCTTTCGTATACGATCATTTCTGAACTATGCCAGAAAATCAGGCTAGGGAGCTGACCCATTCCAAACTGCTCTCAGGACTGATAGAGTTTAGGTGTATGGACAATTTCCAGTGAGTCTGGAAGTGTTAACGCTAGGTTTAAGGTACTGAAAAAATAAAATAATAAATAAATAAATAAGCAAGCAAGCTAGTAATTTAGGACACAAAATATAGGCGCAGAAAAGCTTGTCCTAGTAGTTACATGTGGATGTTCCCAGACTCAGCACAATTTGGATCCATCATATTTCCTCTGTCCCAGGTTTCTTTTTCCAAAAAAAAAAAAAAAAGAAACGACAAACAAAAACAGTAACAGACACAGATGTAATGAAATAGAGAGAGCAGCAGTGCTCTCTCTAGTGTGAATGGCACAGGAGATGCTAGAAAAAGAAAATGGCAGAGGGAGATTTTTCAGAAGAGACAGATCTGGCCTGTTTTTATCAGTGCTGGAGAGCTTTTAATAAGCCACCTGATAGACTGAGAAAAGTAAATGGAAGCTTGTGAGAATGCTACAGTATTTTCTCCCAAGCTAAGGTAGACAACTGAAGAGTTCAACTACTAAAGTAAAAAGTACAAAGTACAAAGTTTAAAAATTCCTTTTCCCTGAATATATGGCTCAATTATGTACATCAAGAGTATTAACACTAAGAAACTATATTTACACTAGTAAGTACATGAAATGAAGCAACCCAAATTAGTTATTGACAAAATCTGATCTGAAATTAAAATCTATATCCAAACATTCATGACTAACATATCTTTGATTTTTGGAGGGACGATATTCAACGTCCTCTTTTAAAATCTTCCTCTATAAATATATGTTTAAAAATGAAGAAAACCTACAGTAAAGGCATTAAGAATGGATCCAAAAATTTAAAGATTCGTAGGCACTTAATGTCCTTTAATTTCAAAAAGGAATGTCTGACCTTCCTGGGTGAATGTATGTTTCTATTAGAGCTGTGGTCCCCTGTATAGCAACTTCTTTCTATGTGATTTGGTGCGTACAATTTTTTTTAGAGTTAGAAATCAGAATGGCATTTGCAGGTAGAACAAAGATTGGTCAAATAATAAATCATTTATAAAATAGGACAGCACAAGAGAGTGATCTAATCTGAATTACTTATGATATTCTGTTTATGTTACCTTCACAGTAGCCTGTTTAGATGAAATATGCTTTGACAAATCACGTATCTGGGAAAAATAGTGCTACTCAGACCAACAAAATGCAGTATTACCCTACAAAGAAAGATTGAAAAGGACTGTGTATATAGCAGGAAAAAAGCCAGGTGAAGACTTCCATCTTCTGCATTTAGCCGTAACAGATGCAGTACTGAGGAATACTAAAGATTCGTTTCTTTCTCTGAATAGGTAACAGATGGATCCACCTAAATCACTGAATAATAAAGGGCTGGGGTATGATCAAGACCAGAACACTTCATGGCCACACTGCTTGTGTGCTACTTTGTTCTCCATCACAGTTTAGACTCATGTTAATAAATACTCTCCAAGACAAATGAACAAAGACCTTTTGACCTCCTCCACCTAACACAGTCCTTCAACACTATCTCTTAGCATTTGCTATCCCCATATCATTCTTGGAAAATTTTGACCAGGTACCTGAGGATCTGTAATCCATAGGTCACAGGAAAACCTGGCTTACGTGCTACATTGACTAGATGTGTGGAGTCAAGCTCTTGAAATCATCTCTATGAGGAAATAAAAAAGAAAAAAGCATTTTCTTTTTTTTTTTTTTTTTAAAGACTGATAGGAATGGTGAAAAGTAAGAACGGTGTGAAATGCATGCAAAGGTTAGAAAAAAATGTCTTACGATGAAAAACTTAAAATTAATCCACTCAGACTATCAAAAAAGAACAAGAAGCGGTTGTGGGGATGTTGTTCCAAACTGAACATAAGTTCAAGTACTAAATAATTTAATCTAAACAACAAAATAGGAAGTGTCTATCTTTGGATGCCGCCATTAGAAAAAATTACCTTTGAAATAAGGCATTTGATTTTACAGGAAGGATGTATAACCAGATGAACAAACTCTAGCAGAGACTAGTGTGTTCTCCCTGTCATTTTCAGGTCATTTTCCATCTTTATTCAACTACAGGGGGAACGGGTGAAATATCTTTTGCAGGAGGTTAAGACTGAGTTCCCTTTGTCTGCAATATCAACAGACATGGCAGCTGTTAATTTAGAAGATAAAGACTTAGCCGGGAATTTTCATTACAGGAGATTTGATAAGATTTAAAATAGATCCTGATAAAAGATTTACTGCTGTGTGATCTGCACAACAGATCTCAAAGCAGTGTGTAATAGCATACTGTACAGCTTAGTAAGCAATAAAGCAGTGGTTATGTTCCATTATATTCTTATATCCCTTTTCCAGACCAATTCACTAGGTCACTTGTGCTGGAGTGCACTAAAAGAATCCAGTCTTGCATTGACAAAGGTATGTGGCAAGGCTTTGTTGGAGTGAAGAGGTTTTGTTTGCCTTGTCAGGCATAGATCTAAGCATTCTTTGGGACTGTAGTTGCGAGGTAAATACGCAGGAGATCCTTAGGGTCTTACAGCATACTTGAATGGCCACCTGCCACCTCCCAGAGTGCAGTTATACTGTTTTAATTTTGATGGTGATATAATATTTGATGATATTCACACCTGCTCTTCCCAGTTCACCTAAGTTGTCTCTGGTGTTCTGTAATGCATCTGCAGACAGCTAACTCTATTCTAGCTCTCTAGCTCACAGAGGTCCTCAGTTGGCTCACTGTGCCAGGTGGAACCATTGGGACAGGTAGGTGAAGTTTCATCAACATACTGTAGGCAAGCCTCCCTGTGCTGTTGAACAACTCCCTAGCTCCATTTTGAGCTAGCTTGTTTTTTCTTTCTTGTGCCTGTAATGCATTTTATTTGATGCTGGAATAATCCCCACACTAGAAATAAAGTGCTTGAATTCCCTATTTCAAGGGAGGTTGCTAATTAAGTAAAAAATTTAGACTACTTTATTTATATTGAAGGCAAATTTGATTTTGAACCCACTGAGAAGCAATAACTACAGAACTTTATTATGTGACTGTTAAGTAGATGTTTTTCATGCTTTATTTATGGCCTGATTTTTACAAAACTACCTGCAGCATTGTGACCATTTAGGAACACTGTCAAGTGCAGGGAAATTAGATGCCACCTGAAAGACTCACCTACGCTGTGGCCTCCAGGAATTAGTTTTGAGAGAACTCAGGTACTTTCAAGATGTATGGCACAGTGTTGTACTTTCAAGCAACTGGAGCCCAGTACTGAGACCGAAACTTGGAAGCAAATAGATTGATGCAGGAAACTAAATAAGCACAGAAGTCCAATTTAAAATAGATCTGCTGAGTAGGTGATGAAAGTGCTATGACAAGTAATAGAAAATTTAAGTTGTGGAGTATATCCAAGCCTACCTTACTTTTGGAGCCTTCTGAGAGCAGAAATAAACATCTTTCAAACTCAGCAAGGCTCACGGTTTCCACCACAGATGCAAGTGCCACCTTGCCATAGTGACCACACACCTTTTCTACACTAAAAAAGATTCAAGAACTGCCTTGCAGAGGGTGGGACATGGCCATTGTGCTGCATTTCTTGTTGACTTGGTTTAGGTGGCTCCACAGTCCACAGACAGGACTTCAGGGTAGCCTCTGAGATGCACTTGACTTACACTGCTGACTTCTGTGCAATCAAAGCACCTCAATCCAGTTCTCTTATTCAACTTCTTGGACCAGGGGACTATCAGGTTTTTCATGTTGCACTGGAAAACACAGTGTTCTGGTTCTTTTCCATATGCCTGTACGAGTTCCTTCTGAGGTAACTATGCCTCTCTTTAATCAGGACTTGAACTATTTCCGTTGTTGCTAGACAATAGAAGATACCAGTCTATCTTTTGATGATTATTCTTTCTCACATCCCAGCTCCAGAATCCTCTTTTTGTCCATGCATTAGAAACAGGAGGAATACAAATGTGGGACATACTGCTCTGCAGGGTAGTTGTGCCATATCTCACAGCTTATTTTGGCTGTCAGTAGCCTCCTGTCACACAGGTCAGCTTTCCTCTGTGCAGTATCTTGAACAGTCTGAGTGATGAGGTAAATTTCTCCCAATTACAGCATGTTGTAACACCTCAGAACAATCCAAACCTTTCTTGTGATTTTTTGAGGCTTTACTTTTGAAGCTCTGAAAAGTCTGAAAAGTAAGCACTGTCTCCAGTGTCTGTCAGTGGTTAAAATGTCTTCTCATGAGAGGGAGAACAAGCTCTTCCTGTGCTCATACAGGGCAATGTTCAGAATTTTTATTTATATATGCATCAGTTTAAATCTCAGCTTCAAATGGTGTGACCTAGCTGCAAAACCTGCCAACTCCCAGATATTCTTTGTCTCCTGCTGTATACTTATCTCTCAGAAGACTACCCTGGGTCATGGGATGCCAATGATTACCCATATTTCTTTCCCACGTTCAAAGCAATCATTTTAAACCTACACAGTCTTTCTCACAAGCCCTTGTCTGGGTCTTGTCGAGAACGTATATTACTACTCAGTATGAAAACTACAGAGTCCTGCTGGACTGGCTATAAAATATCTGCAGGTTCCTGCAGGTTTTTGATTTGTTGCACAGTACTAGATGAAAATCCTTTCAGCTAAATATGAATGAAGACTCAGGGTTTATATAGTGCCATCCAAGAAGAGAAGGTCGTCATAACTCTACTTTCTGAAAACAAAATGAGGGCTGAAGAAGTGTAATTAAGAATTTCTTCTGTAAGTAGTAGGACAGCATTTGTGAAGCTCTCTATTTGAACAGTTTAGTAGTAGTGGCACCACTGACACTTGTTCCAGGATTCTTGCTGACAAGTGTTTGGGCAGATCCCAACAGTAATTAGATTCAATGTTTTTTAAAAATAAGTTTGTCACCAGCTGACAGAAAGTTGTGCTGTTACTAGTACAGGAGAAAGGGAGTGGCTGACAAATCTTTGTTTCTATAAACAAGAGACTCTGTACTCTTCTGTTTGAGAATTTACTGTCAAAATCATGCACAATTCTTAATGACTAGATTGTGAAAAACATCAAGAAAGAATATGAAGGTACATCATTTCTGTAACATGCAGATATCTCAGCTTTGCAACAAGTCTCAGAAAAGCTGCGAGGACTCCTTTCCAGCTGTACCAGTAGTGATAGAGAGGAGTATTTCCGGATGCTCTGACCTGAGATGCCCCCCATGACCCATGGCAATGAAGCCTTTGCTTGAGTGCATGGATTTTTTTTTGTAGCAGACAGAATTTTTCCAGTTCTTTGCCCTCCACCTTGTCTCATCACTGTTCTTACACATCCAATCTCAGATACATCATGGGAAAATATATACTGTGGATTTGGGCTGGATTTATTCTTTATAGTTGCTCCCACCAGCTGTGCTTCCTGTACAATCTGCTGGCTGCAACCACTGCCCTGCTGAGATATCTCTACCCAGCAACTTCCCTGAGGGTTTCAGTTCTTTTAGAATGGGATCATTAACAATGGTATTTTCGTATAAGCTTTGTAACAAAAGAGAAATTTCCTTTTCCTTTCTTAAAAAAATAAATAAATAAAATAGCTACAAACTCTAAACTCTTTTAGCTTACTGTTTCACCTGCCATAGGTTAAGACAGCATATTAAGGTGCATTTGGCTTGATTTGACTGCCAATATTTTTCTAAATACACGGGCTGAAGTTCTGTTTCTGCCCCTAAAAGCATCAGTCACCACGAAGGCGTTAATATATCTTGTCTGTTCTAACCAAAAGCCTACAGATCCATTTGCAGTTCTAAGGGAGCTCTTTCTCATCCCTGTAAGAAGTGCTGACTCCCAGACTCTTCATTCTTCCAAGGTTTCAAAAAAATTACTTGTACAGAGAATAGAAAATCCTCCATTTTTCACATTTGTAAAGCACCTAGGTGGTATAATTCTCCAGAAGGTATTACCCATACTCATAAAATTCATTTGTTGAAAAATAGATAGTAAGTTAGATTTTTTTTTCCTTTCAGATTTAATTTCTAAAAGGGAAAAAAATAAGATAATGATCCTAGTAATATTATTCCAATATCAAATAAAGCTAGTGTGTGGTACAATACTCCATGTGCACACACTTCCCATATGATGTTTTTTTATCATCACAGTGATGAAATAGGTAGATATAACAAATATCATCATTCAAACACGATAATCTTCTAGAAAGAAATCAGATAGGTGAACTGCTTTGGAAACAAATAAGTCTTGTTAGTTCATTTTCAAGTTTGTATTTCAAATTATCAAATGTTCGTGGCAAAATGTGAATTTGTTAAGTATGACAAATTAAAGGAGTTCAGTAATAAACAGCCTTAGGAGATCATTTAACAAAATCATCACAATTACATATAAAGCTGCTGGTGAGACCTTCATGCCAAACAGCTTTGAATGTTTTCAGTGCTAATTTGTAACCTAGCTGAACTCCATAACAATAACAACTTCCTGGTTGCAGTATTCAGACATCATCAGAAGTGTAGGGAGAAAGAAAACAAATTCTTGCCAAAGGCAAATCATTCCAGTGAGGTCAGACAGTTTGTAATACATGCTAAAAACTGCTTCATTTTTAGGAGGATTTTATGTTTATGAGAAAAATTAATTTAGGTAACCTATGATAATGCTGGTGACAGAAAACAATTTCTGTCTTCATTCTGTGTTTTCCTCATGCAGTACCATGAAAATGGCGTAGACATAGATAGTCTTTTAACAGTTTTCTATCTTTTCTGGCCTTGAAAACTCATTCAGTAACCTTCCTTTTTGTCAGAATCCCTGATAGCTGCTATCCAAGAAATTTCTGAGATTTAGCATTCACTCCCTATTTTTCTGCTCCATGTTATACATGCCTGCACCAAACCTGAGCAAGCAATATCAAGTAATAACTATTCCTTTAATTTTCTTGTGCCCTTTTAAGGTTTCTTACATGGACAGTGAGGTCATTTCTCTAAAAGGATAGAACTGAACTGTATCCTTCCCACCTATTCCTGTTTTCCATCATGTCCAGTTCTCAAGACGGAAGAGAAGTAGAGGCCATTCTACAATTCAGACTCTAAGTACCTTGATTAATTGACTGAGATTCGGAGTGTCATGGTTTTAGGTTTTTTTGTTATTGGCATTCCACATCTTAACATCATGTGAGGCACTAGTAGTTAAGGAGCTAATGCTCCAAGCCCATGGACTGCTGATTTTCTGAGTACCTGTCTCTAAGAAGAGAACTACATACCCCAGAGGACTTTGCATTCCCATTTTCCACCCAGAGGGAAAGATAAAACTGTATGCAAGTCCCGAGACTTCCTCTTTTGCTGTTCATCTCAGCAGTAGAGGTTCCCTAGCTTTAGGGCAAGGCCTTCAGTTTTTGTGCACTCTCATTTCATTCAATGTATTAGCTTCAATTCCAATTCTATTGTATTATATTACTTTTGCATTCCGATATCTTATTTAGTAAATTAATTTTCCTCCTCAGATTGCTGCTGCTGTTTTGTTTTTAGGCTCCTCTCCCTACCCCCTCCCTTTCCCCCCCCCCCCCCCCCCTTTCCCAGGGCATGGGTCCATAGGTCCCCTGCCCCATTAGTCATGGAACTGGGCCAAACCAGACCACAAACCATTGACATTCAGCTGAGTCAGGGAGTTTAGGTTGGAGTGCTTGAGCTCAGAGATGCACATTTTCAGACAGATGTAAATGCTTTTGCCATTATTTATATAGAAATTTGCACTTCTGTTTGTTGGCACTTGTAGACCATTTATAAGACTTAGAATAGTTTTAGTAGTTAAAAGGGTCCATATAAGTAGCATTAGCAATCAATAAGCTCTTTCAAACTTTCCCTCGTGGTAAATGAGAAGTCTGTAAAACTCTAAAGGTATTGAAGCAAAGCTTAATCCCTGGACAGTATGCATATATTAACCTCTACAAAGACTTTAATCAAATTCTTAAATGTCACCAGCCTCTTTTCTGTTTCTTCTGGGTCATATAACAACACACACAACATGAGAATTGACCTTTATTGTTTGCAGGCATGCCTGAGGATATTTACATAATCCAGACAGCACAGAGATGGTGGTTTCTGTTCCTTAAAAGATCTAAATAACTCAAGGTGGATGGAAAGCAGCATTACATACTCACAGAATAATTTAGAATAGACGGAACTTCTTTAAATTATGTAGTTCATTCCTTACTCCTCACCTTTCTATCTCCTTTCAGTTTAAAGGAGTAATGACTTCAAAGACAGGCCTGTCTTCAAGATCAGGTTGCTCTGGGCCTTCCCACAGTCATGTTTTGAATATCTCTTAAGATGGAGATGTGTCAATAATCTCTTCTGATGTTTGAGTACCTTCACTGTGTAGAAAATTCTCCTTTACATAATTTGAATTTCCCATATTGTCAGTTATGTCTACAGACTGTCACTGTTGGGATGTGGACCTTCAAGTATCTGGCTCCATCTTCTTTGCCACCTTCTATTGAGGGCAGTGAAAGGACTCCCTACTTGCTTTCTCTTCTTCAGTATGAACAATGCAGTTCTCTTGTCTTTGTACCTCATATGCTCCAACCTCCTATCCTGTAATTAGAAGTTTGTAAGGAAACACTTTCTTCTCATTTCAGCAGAAACAGAAGTCAAATAATGGATTACTACTAGGAGAGAGAAACCCCTTGGTGGAACTTGTGACATAAAGCATGAATTCCCCAAAATTCAGTGTCTCACAGAAGTATTTCAGTATCTAGCCCAAGCAGTATTACCACGGCATCCATCAAAATCAGCCCTTACCTTACCACTGGGTAGTATTAAAATGACGTGATACAAGAAAAGGCAAAAAATAGGCTTCCTACACCAGAGCCAATGCTTTGATAACTGTGCGCATTGTGAGAGCATGTCAGTGGTGTGCATGCTGCCCAGGGAGAATACCAGCTGGAAATCTCCACAAGCATTTTCTCCTCAGATTGTAAATGGGAGCTCTGAAGTTTGATTATTGTCTTCATTTTTCAGAAGTTGGGGTTATCTAGCCGTGAACCCCATCAGTAGGCAGCATAAGCACAACATGTCAAATTTTTCTCAAGAGACATCAGAGTCAGGATGTCTTTCTAATGCACTGTCAGGTCAATTAACGTCTGCATCCCCAGCGGTTTCCACGCTGCTGAGAGCTTTGAGGAAAATCAAATGGGACAGAGCAGCTAGTTCCTCCAGTGTGGAATTCAAAACTGTCTTGCCTACAAATTGCCTAACCCTTCATTGGGTCCTGTGAGGCCCCAGCGGGGAGCCAAATCCCATTCAGCTTGATTGCTTCCCCCTTAAAACAAGAGGAACATGAAACCCTCTTGGACTAATGCTATTTGTACATCGCTCCTGAAGCTGCTTTCCCCTGCCAGGCAGACACTGCCCAGTTACAGCCTCCAGTGGTACAGGCATGCACACCCACACATAGAGCAAAATGCACGCAGAGATAACACATGTCAGAGACCTCTAATTACTGAACAGGTAAGTAACTTCCTCTTAGCACAACGCATGATTGAGTCCTAATTGAGCATCACATTCCTCCTGGATGCAAAAGCAAACCATTATGGACAAATGAGTCAAGAAGCCAAAATAAAAATCAGTCAGGTAGCTCAAGCACACCTGACAGAGCTATTTAAAGGATTCTGACCATTAGCTATCATTTCAACAATACCACTTTTCATACTGACATGAAAAGTGGCAGAGGAGCTATTTTCTCAGTCTCTTGCTTCCTCACAAAAGGAGACAAACATCAGACACAAAGTATTCCAAAAACTGTGAGCTGTCTTTGTCACTATCACATCCTCATCTCCCTCTACTTCTAGTGTTGAGTTTAGCGGTGATAGGGTACACGTCTGAACAGACAAATACTATTTTTAAGACTTAAAAGTGTTGCCTTGTATGATGAGTTTTTTCAACATCTGGATGACTACACTGATTTTTAATGTGGGTCCCACAGAGATTTTGCTGATATAATCAAGATGTTTACACTGAGGCCTTTAAACATATGTATTGTTATCTTTTCATTGTTTGAGTTTTATGATAGAATTTCCAGTGATATTGTGATCTGCATAGTTTTTGGGTTTTTTTTTTTTTTCTTTGCTGCTTTTGGAAAAGGTTTTGTTTCTCAAAATGATGGAAGCCAGCATAACTTGGTGCTTAGTTTTACAAAACCCTGAACAACACAATTTGAGGTTGTTTTTGTTTAAAATTAAGCCATTGCTCAGTGTATCGTTCTCAGAGTCTTCTTGCCACTCAAAAAAAGCAGTCTTCTCAGTAAACCCTTTTCTGTTAACTAAAAATTGGGGAAATACAAATAGCAAGTCTTAAAAACAAATCACTTCCCTTATTTGACTCTTGGCATCTTCTTTGCTGAGGTCATGTTCTCTCTCTCCCAATTTATGTTCTTTCTTTGGCTCTCTATGAGATATTGAAATTTTCTGTCATGGAAGGTAAATGTTGATTCTTTTTGTAGTTTATCCCATTAGTGCAGTTCAATGGAAACAGTGGTACAAATTTGGACGTCAGTTTTGGTATGTCTGTGTCTATGTCTTTACTAGAACATGAACCAATGTCAACAACAATCTCCCCACTGCTCTCAGTGGATTTTGGAACCAGTTTCTTAGGGCTAGATCCAAAAAGAATGAACACACAATTTTATTGAGTGAACTCAGAGCTAAATCCAAAACTTTTTTAAGTCAGAAACTTTAGCACTGCTTATATCATACCTGGGGACAGTTTTGTGCCTGTGTGAGATGCAAAACAAATTCCAAAACTTAAACAGTCTGCAGTCTTCCTTTTGGAAACATATAAAACATAGCTATTTTTAGTGTTTTCAGTAGAGTTTTTCTGAAGAAGCAAAGTTACCAGGGGAAAGTTTGAAAGTTGGCGGTGATTTGTTAGCAAAAAAGGGTTGGGATCCAGTGGCCTAAAACAAACTAGTCACTGCCTAAGGCAGGCTAACATTTAATTCCTGATTTTCTTGATACAATTGTCAATTTATTCATCAGCACAAGGAATCACCTCCACATACAGCTTGGATTACATATCTACAAGTTTTTGACTTAGGTAGTATCTTGAACCACTAGGCAGAGAACATCTTCCAAAATGAACATCATGTCTTACAGAGCTTGTTATCTTAGCATTTACTCACATATAGAAAATATGGGCTTAATTATTTCCCCTGGCTGAAGAGACTCCATGCTCCTACCTCATCCATCTGCTTTCTGTTCATCCTTGCACCAGAGCACCTTACGACTGAGCTTAGGTAGCATACAGGAAAGATGTTGAAAAGTATTAGGGCAAAGTGTGGAAGTACCATCATAGCTGGTTGTGAAGCACAGCGATCAGAAAATTCACAGCCTTCACAGTACCCATTTGTGTGGTCCTGGGTTGATTTTTCTTCACTTGAATTTACTGCAGTACATTGGTTCCTGTGTCTGTAACAACAGCTTCATCTGCACTTTATGTAGGAATTGCTTGCTCAAGTGCATAGGCAACCCTACACCTGTGTAGGGCAGATCACTCATACTTAAACCCCTTTTAGATGCAGCATGAAAAAATTACAGCAAAACAAAACAGACAGCCTGAGTGCTAAGTCTTACCAAAGAGTTTCAGAGGCAATGTGAACTCTGTAACAGAGATTGCTCCTGTCTTTGCACCAGTACCTCTTTCCTAGAGAGACCCACCTCACAGTATTTGGACAGCTGTAGTTCGCCACTGAAGATAAAACTTCTGTCTTTGCTTCCACATCTCTAGATGAAGAATCTGTCCATCACCCATGAAAAGTCCTCCTTTGATCATAAACACAGAAGCCTTTTACCTTTTTCTTTGGAATACAGACTGTTTCAGTGTTGTAATTAAAGGATATTAAATCGTGCCTACAAATTTTCTTTTCCATTTGGGCTAGGAGGAAAGCTGAAACACGCTACTAATTTGTGAATGCATCACTGGTGTTGTCCGTTCTGTTAGAGCTAATGACAGGTAGAAAAGATACAGAAGTGTAGCATAAAGATGCTATCTCCTACTTCTGACAAATGGCAATTTTATAGTACCTGTCATTTTGGAATGAGTTCAGTTTTGGGCTGCACTAAGCTAAGGTCATTTAGACTACCGTTGATTCTGCTTTTATGGCATCACTCATAAGTATTAAAGCATTTAACCCTCCATGAGGAGCCTTGAACTATAAATGGATTTCTGTAATAAGGATGGTATGCTCTTTTATAGTGATGACACCAGATGTGTGGTTCCTTTCATAGCTGCGTCAATGATGCAGCAGCTTCTCTGATTTGTATGTTGCTTGAAAAATAATTTAATTGAAGACAGTGAATCTACTGTTAGAGATGTTAGAGCAAATATTTTTACGTAGCTGAAATCTTTTCAGCCATTTTGAACTGTCTTTTCTGAAGTGATATTAGCTGAGTTTGGAATCACAGTGAGCAAAATAAAAAAATCTATCCCAGGTAAACAGAAAATACAGAATAGGTATTAACACAAGGCACCATGATTCTGTACTAGAGTCCACAGCTAGGCTAATAACACCATACCGAGATTTTTCAGTAAGCAGCCTTGTTTTTCAGGAAATCTGAGCACCCTGCCTGTTCCAGTGATTTCACAGGAAGCACCTGCCTGCTCCTCCAAGAGCAGCTCTAATTCAATAGTCTAAGTATGGATGTAGCAGACTAACCTAGATACCCTCTTAAAACAATGTCAGGCATAATGTTCACAAATCAAACTGCATGCAGAAGAAATAATCTAATATAATATAATCAAATACAATCTAATCTAATACTATGTCCAGTTAAGTCAATGGCAACATTTCTTTCCAGTTGTTAGACCTTAGATGTGAATACACAAAGGAAGATGTTAAGTGTATTCAGTTCACAGATATTTTTTCCTACTGATGGTTCTTTCAGTTTAAAATATACCAGCAATTAAATTTTCATCCAATATCGCTGGAAGTAAGCATTATTTTTCTACCACTAACAATTTCCAATTCTCTGTGAATTCCATAGCTGCCAGGGGACAAAGCTCTGCAATGCATGCCCATCTGTAGTCTGCAGACCATCTCTTCCTCGTTACTGGAAGAAGACAAGTACCTACCAGATGCTGTTCATCAGTGTTAGATTAGCATCTAAGATATGTAGATGCTTCCAACTACAAAGAGATGTTCTGACATTTAATCAGCACCTACCTTTTAGTTGTCAGACCCCAGATATTGTACCTACTGCCAATTGAAATGATGTAAATCAAAGAGGCATCTGCATGGGGCACACTGTGTTAAGGTCATTTAGACTACTCTAACGAAACAAATAAAGTAATTTAGACTGCCACATGTAACACAAAATATAAGTCACAGCAGTGCTTCAGCATGACAGCAGGCATATACCCTTCTGAAATAACAGCTGAAAGCCATGTAGGGTTCTTCATCTCCAACATTACTGACAAACTGTGTTTGGACAAACAAATCATGTCCATCAAGCTGGACAAAAGAGTTTCTATAAGTTGTGGAAATGGCACCCTAGCCTGTAAGGATGTACCAATGCCACTAAATATGAAGAAAGCTAGGAAGTTGTCTTTGACTCTTGCAGCTCTCTGGTGCAAACTACATTGTTTGCATTGCTGAGGAGTAGCTTCCCCCAGTATCAGACTGCCTGCATCCACAGACTGCAGCACCTGCATCTTGAATCTCCTGTAGGTCTCACACTGTATTTTTGTAATCTAAGAAACTGCAGTTTGCATGTGTGTGTGCTTCCAGTTCAAACAGTAAGAAATAATGTGAAAGCTATGATGCTGCCCTCCGGTGTGGTGGTGTATGTGTCATATATCTTTGCACATGGCACACAGGTTTACGGTACCTCAAGAAAAGGCAAAAGCTGACAGAGTGGCACTAGAGAGCTAAAGAGTATCACCTATGCACAGTCAGCATACTGCACAAAATACCACACTCTGTAGCTTTCCTGCTTAGGGCAGGGGAGGTCAGTGTAATTGCTAACGGAAGCTACATCCCAACAAGAGTGGGTGGTATATGGATAATGTACATGCCCCACAACCCAGAGTTCATGAAAATTATGTACTGGTCCTGTTTACAATAAAGCTAACCAAAGTGGCTTGCCTGTTGGTGGGAGAGGGAGGCTCTGGGGAAGCGTGCAATCAGGACATTGATTTAATATCAATTCTGATTTAAGTTTCTTGCAATAAAGTGGGCTGTGCTGTCTCAATTCCCCTGTATGCATGTGGTGTTTATTAGATTCCAGATAAGTAAAATCATGGTTCTTTAAAAAGAAAAAACACCTTTGTTTAGATCTGGGGGAAGGGAGAAAGATGTACCTTATGTTTACTGTTATTTCAAAAATTTTAAATGTTGGAAGCCATAAATATTTTTTATACAGTGTATTTACATATCAGCTCAATATAAACTTCAAGAATATTGATGCTGAAGAGGAGTCATGCTTTCATACAGCTTTGCTGTTAGTGAACAAGTTTTCTTTTTACATGTGGACACATGGATAATTTTATGACTATAAAGCTGCAAGTTCCCACTGGAAAACCTGAGTACTTGCCTTCATAATATCATTACTTTTGCACATTACGTTACTGTAGGATGTCGGATTTCATTGTATTTTGCCCATGTTAAAAGAAAATATCTCCTAGAATTTCTAAGTTGCCTCAGTTCCAAGGAATGGTTTATTATTTTTGTCAGTAGTACTTTTTCTTTGCTGAGATAAACAGATAGAAATCAACTCTCTGTTGAGAGAAAGTAGGTTAGCTTGCTGTCCCTAAGGATGACAACCAAACCTGTCTGCTCCCAGAAGTTTGCTGGCAAAATTCTGTTTGTGATGAAAATGAAGTTGGTCAGAGCTGAAACGCAGGCTTCCACACACTGAGCAAGACCAGCATTTCATATTTGGAGTCACATTAACACTTAAAAATCATTTTACTGAACTGCGAACTTAGTCTACATTATGTTTTTGCATCATTCATTGCATAGGAATCCATTGTATATACTTCAAAAGGAAATTTTAGCTCTGCTCCTGGAGTTGTGGTGCAGGTCTTTCTTCCTACAATTTATTTTTGTTTGACTTACTGGGTTCATTTTACTTGTTCCCTCACATTGCTCTCACCCTCCCTAATACTGTAATGCGTTATTCCTCTTTCATGGTAAGAATCATCTGTAGACTTTTCAAAAATCTGTGTTGTGCTTGGAATTGTTTGTTCATCTTATTTTTCTGGGATTTTGTTGGTGCTTACAATCTTCTGAATTCTTTATGAACTTCTGAGAAAAATAAGATAGTAGAACCGATACGTGTCTGTTGTCTGATTTTGAAGGGAAAATGAACTAGTCTAGAAACCATCCCTAGAATTTGAATCAATCTTAGTCAGGGTTACTGAATTCAACATGTCAGGCCTTAAAAAAAATAAAAGTTATTGATGATTTATTTGGCTTTGTTTTGCAATGAAGATATTTTTCAGAAAATTGTTGCAAAGTAGCAACTGTGGTAACCATGGTGGTTTGGAAAGAGAGTTGACAGAAATATCACTGTGATTAAGTTGTTCTAAAATTCTCGTTCTGCTAATTTTTCATGAATACAACTTGGTCTTCCCATGGACTGAGATGAGAAGAAGTGCTTTAAAATGGTTTTTGTGCACAAAGGTTTCTGCTGCTCCTGGATGGTTTCAAAGTAGGAATTTCAATGCCTGTATCTTCCAGCCATATTCAAGGGCACCTTGGTTTAAACTGCAACTAGGGCCCCAGTGTATAGTCACAGGGTTATTTCTGTTCTTTGGGGAGAAAATCAGGCTGCTAGTGCATATGTCCTTCATGGCAGAATATCTGTCTAGAGAGAGGAAAGCAGATGTATGTATAAGTCTAAAAATCCCAAATATAGCCTCTAATAGGTGTGATAATTATTTTCAGGAAGAAGTGATAAGATGCAGTTTAAATCCATAGGGCACATTGTTCCAATGAATGTGTGGTGTATTTATTAGGATACTCCTAGGATTTATAGCTGCTCCAAAGAAGTACATCTGCTCTATGACTACAGGCTACACTATTTGCCAGGGAAAGTTTCTTGAAACTTTTTAAATATGCTTTAACCCCTTGCATGCTGAGTTGATATATCTGAAAGTGAGTTGTTCCACTTGGTCCTCACTGCCAAAGGCTAGAGGACAGCTTCCACCTGCTCTGGATGCTCAGGCTGGGACAATGGCTCTGGCTTGAGTCCATGCTCCACACTGTTGAAACTAAAGTTCACAGCACCTAAAAAACTGTAATTCCTGGTTTCTGGGAAATGAAATCTATGTTGAAAACATAGAAGGGAAACATAATTCTATATTAGCACCTGATTTAGATGGCAGGGATTGCAGAACAGATCACAGCATGTAATAACTAAGTGTACGGGTGTATGAGTTTATATATATTACACGCCTGATAAATGAATGCTAAAAAAGCAGTCCAACAAAAGCCTATATCTACACTGCATGCTTAGTAAAGCTCTACACACAGTGCTTCTACCCAAAAAAATCGACTGCTTCATAGCTGTGCTTAGGCTGGCCTCTCCCACCTTGAAGCTGCTGAAGAAGTGTCCCTTCAACTACTTCCTTACCTCTGTGCGACTGAGCATGAACACTGCTCCCCAGTATTACCAGCCATGTGTTGAGACAGATTGTTTAATGTCACACAGGAACTGGGGAAGCACATGTCAGCAGATGAGTACAAGTGTTCTTAGGATGCAGCTCATGCCAGCTGAAGGAAAGCTGGTAGAAGTTGCTCCTGTGTCTCAATTCCCATACTTGATCATGGTGCAGGGGACTCAGAACAGGAAGGCATACTGTCTCACCCAGGGACTGGCTGCATTGCAAGCTTCCAAACCGAAGCTGGAGCCACCAGTGTGCAGGTGGTGCTGGGGGTGGAAAGCAAGCTGGGCCACAGCCTCAGTGCACCCAAATCATGCAGGACTGACAGAGCTAGCTCCAAGGCAGCTGAGGACAGAGCTCCTGTTCTGTAATAAGGGAAAAAAAAAAAAAAAAGAGAGAGATTAAATAGAAAAAAAAAAAAAAAGAGTGGGAAAAAAGAACCAAATGAAATAGAAAGGAATGGATTTTGTACTGCATTTCATGCCAAGTTATCAGTGCTGTGACAAAAAAGAAGTGAAACCTTATTGCTTCTTCTGCTTTACCTGCAGAATTCTTATGACCTGTGCTGCATGACTGTTCTTCGTGGTGCATGCCCATTTGTGGCTGAAGAGTTGAACTGTGGAGAATGTAACTAATTACTTGGAATTTAGGGCAGAGCAGACAACAAATGATAGTTCTGTTGGCAAATGACCGGACAGTCAGGCTGTTACTCAGAAATATCAGAGCAACCCTTTGCCATTCAGACTGCTAAGGCAGAAGAGTACCAAATGAATGAGCAACCATCACAGTGCCTTGCTTGGGATGGAAATCTCCATTACGATTGTATTCTGGTTCTTCCTTGCGGCAGTCTTCCCACAGAACAGCAAGATATTAACAGGGCAGGATAAAAGGCGTGCTAATAAGGGTAATTTTATTTTCTTTTTTGTTGAACACTGTATTTGTTTCATGTTCTTTCTTTCATTGTGCATAGAAATTAAATTACAGATGAAATTATGCTGGCCTGTTTCTTTCCACAGGGCTCTTTTTTCAAGCCACACTTTCTGAGCATTTGTACTAACTTTACATTTGCTCCCTTTCCTCTACAAACAGCAGGTCCCCTCTGGGAACCTGCTGATCTTGTATGCAAAGATGTAGGAGCAGTTGATAGCAGCAGAATAGTTTGTCTGAAACTCATCTCTTTTCTTTCCCTTTTTTTTTTTTATCCCAAGCATTATCTCACTGATATGAAAGACTTCTATTCCTCTACTTTTTTTTTTTTCTTTCCTCCCAAATTCCCTGTGTTTACTGTTATTGGCTTTGATGGATGGATGAAGTATGATAGTCTGAGACACGTTTGACAGAATACAACTTTGGCCTGCATAAATTACTGTCAGGGAATTTTCACGGAAGTACTGAAGTAAATTTGCAGTGACTAAAAAATGAGATATAAATTATAGCATAATCACTGCTGCTGAGCAGTTTGATGAGTAAAGCGATTAACTGAGTTTATAGTTTAGGTGAGTACTCACACTTTTTCCTTATACCTTAAAACTGCTCTGAGATCTCTGAAGGAAGGGATTTAGAAAAGGACATTTTTTTTTTCCCACTAACTTGGCAAAAAGCATATTTCTTTTATGTCAACATTGTGTCTTTACTCTCACAGGTAATTTGGAGATTGCAGTTTATGATCTTGCCTCACATACCCATATAAACTCCAACATGAGAGCAGCTAGGGCCTATCCCTCCTGTGCTAACAGTTTCCCAATCCTTTTCTGCTCCATGTCACCAAATCCCAGGTTTTTTGGAAGACATTCCACATTCTTGTATTATTCCAATTAAGAGATTCAGAAATATAACAGTTCATAAAGCTCTAGATCCTTATGGGATGCTCCCGAAAATATACTTCAGGCAGTGCCCTATATTTTATACACTCAGTGTCAATGGTAGATTTGACTCAGTGAAAGTAATCTCTTCTGTCTGGTGAAGAGCTCCTGTCTGTAAAATATCACTGTTTTTTATAGCTACAGTAGAGAGAAAATGTGAATGTTTCCATTATTAGCTTTATTTCATCTGAGACACTACCATTTGTGAGGCTGCGTGTTTTCCATTTTGAGTTTTTTCAACCTGTAGAGAAGGCTGGTTTTAGTTTTTATAGCCAAAATTGCAGATTTTCTAGATTTTCATCTCAAGTCTTGTGAAATTGCTTTTCTTAAAATCTACTCTCTTCACTATTATGGTAAAAGAAATCCATTTTTCCAACCCTTGTGACTGTCACCAAATCCCCAGAAGCACAAATTCTTAAGCTTCCAGATTAAGGAGACAAATATACGGCAGCATTTGTTGTGCTTAAAACACCATTATTTTCATGGTACACTCGTGGCAGTGGGAACATAGCTTCTGACTGCTGGATGCCTGGTGTGGCCTTGCATGAGTCCTTGCTGACATGCAGCGCCAGATCAAGGTGGGGAATGCACTTTGAAAAAGAGACAAATAAATAACCAGTGTGCAGTTGCTTTAGTCGTGAGAGTGCTGGCACAGAGGCTAGGCTGCTTTTAAGCTGCCTGCACGCAAGGAGCAAGCATTGATCTTCTGTCCAGCAACTTGCATCCATCAGGAGTGCTGGCCGGGAGGGTGCTGCCGCCAGCCATGGGCAGCTCTGCAGCAGGTAGCACTCGATTATACCTGTTTGTGCTCACAGACAGCTGTGACGAGAAGACAGAAAGGGATTGTCTGGGATTTGAGGGAAAGGGAAGAATGAGACAAGCGTATTTTGCTGTTTGTGAAGTGAATCCCTAGCTAACTCCTGCAGCTTGATTGCTTTGGGTCCTGAAGCGTTGCTTTCCTTACTGCCCTCATCAGCTTGCAGCAGCAGATGCAGAGCATCTTCTTCCCACACCGTGGTTTGGCAATACACACCTCAGTGACAGCATCCCTATCACTGCAGAGCCTGCTGGGACCACATACCACATCAGCCTCTATGGCCCCTCTGATGCTGGGGTCTCCTACATCAGCATGAAGGATTAGGGGAAGGGGCAGGAACAGTGTGATGGTCAGTGCCTGTGCCAGCAATGCCTGCAACAGATCAGAGGTCCCTGCTGTCACTGCACATAAAGGGCAGCAGCTAGAACTGCCTCCCCATTCCCAGGCTATCAGGTGCAGAGGCCATAGATCCACATCCCCCATCTCCGCCCAGCCCTGTATCACTTGTCTGTATCACCTTCTGTATCAGCCTCACTTGGTGCTTGTCATTCATTCTTAGGGCAAGACAAAAAAGAGCTTCACATACACAGCTGCCTGACTCAAACTTGTTCATCTGGCAGCATCCCTGCTCTGCAGTAAGTAGACCTGAAGTGCCCGGATGCCATCAACACTCTGGGGATGACAGGGAGATGGATGGTAACCTACAAACTCTGCCCAAGAGCCACAATAAATACTCAAGCAGCAACGCTAAGTCTAGATGCATGCTGTATTTACCTGCTTGATTTAAACTATGCTACATCATCATGAATGTTAGGTAGACATATCCTTGGATGAGTGGGGAGGCTTATTACCTAAAGCAAATACCAAGGAGGGAAAATAGGCTTTCCATTATATAGAAGGTACTAGAGATGTAGGAGTAACACCATGCTCATTCAGCAACTCCCTGTATGATTTCAAGTAATTTTCTTGGCATACGATTATTTTTCCTACATATATAATAGAGGTATTACTTTCTCCTCGCCCTTTCCCTATTCAGAATGAGAACTCTTTGAGACAGACACCTCATTCAGATTCACACAGTATGCTGCAAGTGCTTGCTGCTGTGCTCATCCTTATCCACACAAAACTCCTCCATTGGTGTTTGTTCTTTAAATTGTCCTGATTTGATTCTACAGATTGTCTGGCAGGCTGTGTTGAATTTATGGCAGAGATGAGCCGTGTACCTTGAATTCATACTGCTATCTGATTCACTGGGCTCACACTCCAGACTCCAGAAATATGCATGTCCTAGCAGCTTTAGTATCAAAGTGAACAAAAATACTAAAAGGGCTCTATTTCCTGATTCAAGATTGAATTCAACAGCACTCTTGCAAGAATATTTAAATTCACGACATTTCATCTGGCCATGGCAGAAAACGGAAAATCAATTAGTCTCATCAGATTTTGCTGCTTTAGGATAAAAGATTTTTGAGAAAGCCTTATTACTTTGCTGTACTTCAAACTGGACTTAGATTTATCCCTCTTTTAGAATGATCCTGAAACTCTAACTGTAGCTGGACCCATACCCACTCTCTCTTGTCTCCGTTCTTCCTCTGGCAGCCATGAAGAAACTGTGTGCAGTTGTTCCACTGCAACCCAGTAATTGGAGTACTTAACCCTATCCTGAAAGGACAATGGAGTGCAGCCCTAAAGCAGCAGCGGATAACCCATCCTCTCCTCAGTAGGAAGGCAATTAAGTCATTAGTATATTGACATGGTAGATTAACAGTACAAGGTTCTTCTTATTCAGATTGTTTTCCTGATAAATTCTTTTCCTGCTGAGCCTACTGATATTCATACTTCTTTTGCCAAAATATGGCATTTTGCAAACATTTCTGCCTCTGAAAATATTACTGATAATATTTGTGCTATAAGACCAATTTTGTTATATCATCTATCATCTATAAAGAAACACTGAAAATGAAATTGTGAATCCACCTTGGGTGGTCTGCAAAGAAATTTTGGACAATACCTACAGAACTTCACATCAGCACAATTGGTGCATGTAATGCCACGAAGCCTCTATGTTAATTGTTAATTATTTCCTCACCGTATATATTTACCACTTGCAATAATGCAGATTTGTGTATCTGAGATAAAATAATCCAGTGTGCAAATATTTGGGTCATTGAAATCAAGCTGTGGTTTCAATTGAGCCGAGTGAGTGACGGCCAGAACTAGCAGAAAAGGTAAAGCTGAAGAGCATTAATTCTGGCTGAAATGAAAACATGACATTGGAAGAAGCAGGAATAACCGCATGCATCAATACACGTTGGGGAGGAGCTCTGTGGAGAAGGACCAGGGTGTCCTGGTGAACAACGGGTTGGCCATGAACCAGTAGTGTGACCTTGTGGCCAAGAAAGCCAGTTGTATCCTGCAGTGCATTAAAAAGTGCGTGGCCAGCAGGTCAAGGGAGGTGATCCTCCCATCTACTTCATCCTGGTAAGTCTACATTTAGACTACTGTTCTGGGCTCTCCAGTTTAAAAAGACAGAAATCTCCTAGAAGTCCAGCAGGGGGACACAAAGATTATTATGGGCCTGGAGGACATCTCCCATATGAGGAAAGGCTGAGGTAACTGGGTCTGTTCGGCCTGGGGAAAAGAAGACTGAGGGGTGACGTGATAAATGTTTATAAATATCTAAAGGAAGATGGGAAGCAAATGATTGAGGCCAGGCTCTTCTCAATGGTGTGTAGTGATATGACAAGGAGTAATGTCCTTAAATTTGTACATGGGAAGTTCCATACTGATGTGCAGAACTTCTTTATGGTAATGATGACGGAGCACTGGAACAGACAGGTTGTGGAGTCTCTTTCTCTGGAGATACTCATGACCCATCTGGATGCCTACCTGTGTGGCCTATTGCAGTCTACCTGGTTTAGCACAAGGTTGGACTCAATAATCTCTTGAGGTCCCTTCCAACCCCAGCAATTCCATGATTCTGTGAGTTTGGGATGTTCTAGTAAAGCATTATTACAAGTTACAGTGTGAAGAAGTGCATCTTGCCAGGTCTAATTTCTTTCGCAAAGAAGGTGGATCCTGGCACTGATGCAGGGACAATACCGTCCTCAAGCTCAGGGGCTTTGCAGTGCCCTTTCCCCCCATTCTTTCTTTCCCTCTGTGGCGAAGAGGAGAAGGATACCTACAGATATTGCACAACTTCATCCCAGAAGGAAGGCAGCCCCTAGCTCCCAGCTCTCCCCTAAGACTGTTCGGCCGCACTAGCCCTGCACTGCTGGGCAGCACTCCACCAGGCAAGGTGACATGTTGCCTCGGGCTTAAGGGGGCAGAGAAAGTGCTGCACTGATGAGTTAATCACTTTGCAGCATCAGATGTCGAAGAGCATGTCGTTTGCACCTAAGCTCCCTCAAAAAACTGTCTCTGAGAAACGGAGAGTGACAAAAGATTTCTGAAGTCCACAGGCAAGACTGTACAATTCTTAGTATTACGAAGAAGACATTTCTGATGTTTTACAGTGCTGTACAGTAATTTCAAAATCTTAAGGTGAACCCATCATGTGAACTCTTACTTGCATACTCTTTTTTTGCTTCATGTCATTTTTTGGTCACCTCAGCACAGCCTTTTCTCCGTCTCTCCACACTGGGTGAAGAGCTGGATGAGCCTCCTGGGGCTGAGGGAGGGCAAGGTTGGAAGCTCAGAAGCTGCTGCCAGGGTAGCTGTCATATTTCTGAATCCTGGGTTTTTTTTCAAGGCGTCAAGTGTCCCCTGAGAGCTGCTTCAGTTTGGAAGGCAATGGAGCTGTGTCAAGAAGAAACCACTAGAAGAATTGAAGTTAAATGTAAGGCTACTTCAGCTATGAAGTACAATTATCCTTCTTGCTCTGATACCAAAGGATGTGTCCTAGCTCTTGCTGCCTTTAGAAATCATATGCTTTTCATAGCTGTTGGGATGCTTGAACTACTTGTTTGTTACAACACCGGCAATTCCCTGTAAACCCTGGAGTCTGAAGCGAAGAAACAGCCACTTCACTACTGGTACCAGATGAACATTTCCAAAACAAACAAAAGCCAGCATAAGCTTGAAATACTCTATCAGTGATTTATTTACATTAGCTATTAACATTTTTGCTTGGAACGATGAAGGACAGCTCAGAAAGAATCAGTGCTTAACTGCTAAGCCTTGCCACAGAAAAGCCTCTGGCATTTTATCTTAAAGATTCAAGCATATTTCTGGTACTACTTTTATACTTATCTGCAATAAAAAGCTGATTCCTCTGAGTGCTTTGGATTTGCTTAAATCAGATTTAGGGACCAGCTTTTTAGCACTGCTCCCAGGTATTACAGGAAGAGGGAAAGCTGATGCAAGTTCTTGCAGATTTTTGTGTCAGGATGCTTAAGTTTACAGCAGTTCCTGCTTTCCAAAAAAGCGCTGTTACTTACTGGGGTGGTAAGTGCAATGATCTTGTCCTGACTTACCTACTTAATGATATGGGTAAATCAGAAGGAAGGATCTGCAGTCACATTTCTGGAAAGGAAAAGAAATGTGGCCCAGTATGCTTCACCAGTTGAAAGATTCCTCTTTCTCTCCCCATAGCCAAAGTGTATGTTGAAAATGGGATAAGTTTGATGTCAGTGTCTGCATGCCGGTGAGAAAGAATGTCTATGTTTAAAAAAAAAAAAAAAAATGAGAAGAAATTGTCTCCATTTAGTGATATGAGGCAATGTTAAATTCTGTTGAGATCTGTGCAGAAGGCAGGAGGTAGGGTCTCCAGGGTAGTGTTAAGACCAAAAGAAATTGGCAGTGCTGTAAGGTGTGCATTTGCTTTGGCCAAATTATTTTTGAGCAAAGGGCCACCAGCCCCTTATATCAGCCATGGTACCTGCCCCTGGAGTTAGTTAACAAACAACGTTGTAGCAGAAGCATTGTCAAACCACAGATGGCAGGGAAATTCCTGTAAGCATTTCTGCAAATCTGTAAATTATTTTCCTTAAAATGCATGCCATGGGCAACCTGGTTTTCATTAAAATGCATGTTCTAGATCAAAGCTGAATTAACCAAAAGGCCTCACAGATGCACTTTGATCAAAGCTGAATGAAATGCTGACCCAAAGTAGTACCCAGAACACTCATAACCGGCAGGAGACTAGCACACATCACTGCAGGCTAGGAGGGATACCTCGAGCATCTCCAAGGGCATAAAAGTCTTCAGTGTGGGCAAATGAGTAGGGTACTGTGAAAGCAGATGAGTTTAGGAATATTAGCACATGAGTTCAATCTACCCCTAACTGTCTAAAGTTCTATACCTGTTGCTTTGAGAATTCAAAAGGGCAATAATATTTCTTTACTTAGTGCTGTTAAAAACCTTAACAACTTCTTGTCAAAGATGTGAATAGCCCTTAGAGATAATGAGAGCAAATCCCCCTTTCATTTCACTTTAAAATACTCTGGAGAGAAACATCTTGCTCTGGAAAGTCGCCTAGCTCATTTGTTTCATTTCACAAATTACCCAAGCACCCATTTGTGTTTTATAACTTGGATTCAGTGTTAGTTCTTGATTAGAAGAGCTGTCATCTGCTTTTCTAAGCAGAAACATGAATCATGAGCAGGCAGTTATCCGGAGAGTTCTGGATCATTTTAAGTTGGAAAGTCGTATTTTAAAAACCAAAAGCAGAAAAACAAAAAAAACGTTTTTCTCGCGAGAAGGCCCAGGTGAATTTCTCAGAACTTGGACGCGCAGAGAAATTATCAATAACTGTAAAATTTCACAGCCCCCTTTTTAGATCTGCAGCCTTAACATTTTGTAGGGAAATAAAGCTTTGGTTAACCTTGGCACTGGCAGACCTCATTAAAATAACAGCCTGTCACTTTCAAGTTTAAAATAACAGGGTTGTCAGTTTTATATTCAGCGGAACAATCTACGGTTATGCTCTCCGGAAAACAGCGTGCACGGAGAGAGGTTTTACAGCGGTGGGAAGCTGAGCAACACCGCCATCTGCGGGTCCCTGCCGTCTTCTGCAGGTCCTCGCCATCTCTTCCACGTCCTCTCCATCCCCAAATCGTCCTTGCCTGCAAGGGACCTCCTGCGCTTGGCTTCTGAAAAGTATTCTGTAATGAAGTGCACGGTTTTCCTCAACTACTCGGTACTTCAGTTTTGTTGTATGAGACAACGCGAAAGTGCATGAATGTATGGTAAAATAATCGACATATAGAGCGAATGCAGCTCTGCTTCATTTGTCCCGAGTCAAAGTAGATTGCCTTCACTGTGGTACGCAATGTGCACAGAAGTTTTGAGCACCTAGTGAGGCATTCCAAATAAAAATATGCACCTAATCTCACCATACCTATTCAGAGGTGAAACGCAAGTGCTTAGAAAAAAACACTGAGAGAGAGATCCTTGTTAAGAAAATTCAAGCGTCTGAGTTCCATATTGTGAGCCTGGTTCAGCTGCTTCCATGGAAGTGCCTTGTGTCTCTGAGACACCTATAGGAAGCTGGCAGATGTAGCAGAGGACGTACAGGAGACACACATCTTCCTTGAGGGACAGCCCCTAAAACTTTGGAGTTCAAGGTAACTGCTTTTGATTAAGCCCAGTTTACAATGAAAATGGTATCAACTGAAATACCCAGCTATCCCACATTTATCTGCTTGTGACTTATAATTCTTGTACCAGTTGTGACATTCACATGCAGCAGAGACATATACATAACAAGCAGTTACAGACAGTATATAATGTGTGTTTTAAGCCTGCTGACCGAGCCCTTTTAAACAAATTGTTGGCCATTAGTCTTAGAACGCTTTCAGATTAAACCCCTAATGGACATAAATACTGATCAATGTATGAAAGTCCTGAGCAGTTTTCTGCTGGTATGGCATAACAGAAATCAGTACGTAACGATTTGCTTGTTCTTGCTACCTTGCCATGTCTGTGACAAAAGGTACGCTCTTCACAAGCCCACACACAGATCAGGCTGTCAAGATTCATATCCATAAATCTGATATCAAGCTGCCCATCATTATACAAACTCTGCATCTTTGTTCATGAAGGCTGCAAGGGTGCTGGGTGTCTGGCTGGGGATGTTAGATGCATCTACGGGAAAACGAGCAGCAGGCAATGGGAAACAATCTGGTTGATCATCTGGAAATAACACAGCTTGGAGGAGTGACATTAGTTAAACGTTGGTTGTGAAATTGAGTCCCTGAAATTACATCACCTTCTCACAAACATCTACTTGAAACATCTTCATAGAGACTGGGCTGTCACATACAAGCCACACTGCATCAACCAGAGTGGCCCATCAGAGAAGCAATGTCCAGTGAGTAGCAAGAAAGTGCTCATTTCCAAGGCATAAAGGGTTAGCCCTCACTGAGATTTTGTGTTCAGATGTTTGTGAGCATCCCCAAGTAGAAGGTATTAGCAGAAAGGCAAGCCAAATGTCCTGCTGGCATTTCAGAATAAAGTCTACCAAAATTTTTAGGGCAAACCAAAGAAGTATGATAAAAGACGTTATTAAGAAGAAAAAGAAGTTTAATAACATTTTTCTTCTTAACACAAGCAAGATTCATATTTTATTTATTACATTGAACCAGGATTGGTTATGAGCGCACTGTAGCATCTTTGAACACCATTTTAGCATCTCAAGATGCTCCTCTGGCTGTGAGAGCAGGGATTGTGTTGATGGAGGTGATAAAACTGGAAGAACTCTCAGACAGACTTGCCACAGAGAGAGGAGGAGGAAATAAGGGAAATTACTTTAAAAATAAAAATATTGGAGTATCACCTTTAAAGTTTGCTTTTTGGACGATATTCCTTCTGGGCACACACTGTCCTGCTGAGGAAGCATGTTTCCATTGGAAATTAAACTGAAGAAAATTCCATAGGAAATCAGCTGCCAGCTTCACAGGTTCCTTTTTTGGATCTTTCCTGCTTTATAAAACATCATCAGCCCACTTTTAGTTCTGCATGGTATTTTCAATGCACTTCTGTATTATCTTGGTGAGTTTTTCAAGTAATCTAGATATCCTGAGCTAAACCAAGGAATTCTAAGGTCTGATTCCTGCCAAAATAATGGGCCTGCTTTTTAGCTCATTCCCATTCTCTGCAGTTCAAGGTGAGTAAAGAAGACAAAAATCTTGTCCAGCTCTATTTACCTGCTTAAAATTGAGCCTGTGCTGGCAGGAGTAGAAGTGAGCTCATAAGTGGTGGTGTAAATTCTGCTGAGGAACTGCACAGCCCGTGTCACTGCCCTGGTCACAGAAGTCAGTGGCAAAAGTAGGAGATTAACTGTTTCTCAGTGTGGGTCATGTAACTATAATATTTCCATGACTCTGGGTATGAAATTCTCTTTGGAAATGATGCAAACATTTAATTTCTCTCACCTACGTAGTACCACTTCCCTTCTGTTAGTAATAATGGATAAAAGCCAAGCTTATTTAATATCCACTTATTTTTAATAGGCATTTATATAATCCTCAAATAAAATAAAAATGTAACTCTTTTCATAGCTCTTGGTATATGCCTTTTCTTATGAGAGAACATATTCAAAATAAATGTAGTATCTTCAAAGTACCTGAGGAATAGTTCAAAAATAATGTCAGGGCAATATCAGGGTTATAGCCAGGGAAAGTCAGCCTAACAGAGACCAGAGTTCTGGCTGTCTAAATCTGAATAAATCTCTGCCAGTTAAAGTGGGAAGGAAATATGTAGAATATCAAAAATGCAGACATCTCGTGCTTAAATGTTTCCACAGAAGTCTAACTACGTTTGAAAGTTAATCTTTAATTCAGACCAAGGGAAATACCCAGGAATCATTTACATGGCCGCATATCACTAGGGAGATGCAGTAGTTTGAATTCATAAATCACAAGTGAGCAAGGTTAACTGAACCTTTAGTCTCTTTTATCTCATTTTCAAGGGACTGTACATCTGTTACCTATTTTTTAAATGCCGGTGGTGATCAAAATGATGTACAGTGGGAAACATGTAACTGTGGGGACTAATAAGACAATTTCTGTGACTACGCTTGAGTTCCCAAAACTTGAGGGCACTAGAACCCACAGGCAGAAGTTTTGCATATCATGACATGCATTACATCACCCATATATATTCTGAATAAAAAGTTATTTTTAAAATATTTCAACCTTAAAGAGGATAGACTTAGGTTAGATATAAGAAAAAAATCTTTTATGGTGAGGGTGGTGAGGCACTGTTACAGGTTGCCCAGTGTTGTGGTTGAAGCCCCACCCCTGGAGGCTTTCAAGATGGGGCTGGATCAGGCTGTAGGCAACTTGATCTAGCTGTGGTGTCCCTGCTCATTGCAGGGGAATGGGACTAGATGCTCTTCAGAGGCCCCTTTCAACTCTAAAGATTCTATGATTCAAAACTCACTGACTACCTGCACATCCTAGAGTCATCGAGACAGGGCTGAAAATGGTGATTTCCCTCTAGGCTGGAATCATCTTTGCTATTTCTTTTTTTTTTTTTTTTTTTTTTTTTTGTGTGTGTGTGTGTGTGTGTGTGTATGTGTGTGTGTGTGTGTGTGTGTGTCAAGTGAATGTCTTCTTCTCTGTAGGGTCTAAAATGGGAGTGACACCTCATGGGAATGCTTGGAAGATTTAATTAGCTGTGTTCTACCAGTGATCATTGGTAAAGTAAGATCATCTTTACCAGACGTACTTCTGTAACACAAAACACCTTTAATGTTAAAAAATTTGATAATGTGCAATCTATATGCAGTACACATATAGAGTATGCAGACATTATTTAATATCTTTGAAAGTCAGTGGGGAGTGAGATTCCTTATTTCAATTTTCAGAATGTATTTCTGAGGAGCCTGTGCAGTGTGTCAGCTGTGAGAATCTCTTTCAAACTTTTATTGGATTCTATGAAAATAGTAAGTTTTTATTTCTCAAAATAACAGTTCTTTCATGGGATAGGTCAGGAAGGGGAAAATCACTTTCCAATGGGGGTTGACTCACTTGTGGTTCTGCATAGAAGTCTGAAGTCCAAGAACACCAACTCTATTCTGGTTATGGTAGAAATCTGAATATAACTCTTAGCATCTACATTGTGAGTAGCTAAAAATAACTTCTGGTACCAAGGCAGGTACTGCTCTGAAAACCAGTTACTCACCGCCATCAATTTAGTTGTGTAAATGACTACCCAGAAGGCTCAATAAATGATAGAAGTCTATCCCCTAGATTCTTGAATTGCCCAAGGTCACTTGAATGGACCCTCCTTCCCACAGACCCTTTCCACTATGTTTTCATCGGTTTCCTTAGGATTTCTCCATCTGATTTCCTCTCCTGGAAGGAGTTTACACAGCTCCCTGTGAACCTCAGGAAGTAAATTCAGGAAGTAAAGTGGTTTGTGTTGATTATAGCCTTGGGATTTTTATCTATATCTATTTTTCTATTTATATCTATTTTTATCTATAACGAATAGAAGAAGAGAAGGAGGAGATGCTCTCTACCTGCTGCCCAAAGACCCTGGTCTCGGGGACCAAAGACACCCTGCAGGGCAGGCATCTTGGGATTGTCCCCGCTGCTACTGAAGCCCTGATCACAGTCTGTAAACTGGGATTTAATTTTTGGCTTGATGAGGCTCCTCTACTATGAATATAAAGACTTGCAAATGCTACTAGTGTTTGTGTTACAAAACTAAAGCAACTAGAGCTTGGCAAAGGATATGAAGGAGATTTATAGGATATGGAGGAGATTTATAGGATAGCAAGAAATGATGTCAACAACTCACAGCCAAATACTGTCCTGCTTATTTCTTACGAATGAAAATGCACATGGAGCTCCTGAAATAACATCCTTGGATGTTTCTATCTCCTGGCATATAAAGTGACATTCTACAGAGTTTAAGCACTGCAAAGCAGTGTGGGTCATTTGCTCAGAGAGCTATCATGTCTTCAGAACAAAAGATAAAAGAGATAAATAGCCAAGTACAATATTATACCTCAACAACCTAAAAGCCAATCTCAAAACTGAAGGGAACAATGGAGAGCTTTTATTTCTCATATTTTAAAGAATAAAGCTCAGCGATTTCCTTTGAAAGCTATTCAGCAAGTTCTCCTAAATCCTATTATAGCTTAACGTAAAATGCGTGTTTCCATAAGAACAACAGTAGCACCAGTCATCCTTTGTAGTCTGTCCTTTGCTGTGTTCTCTATCTATTCTTGTGGATTTTTCCACTCTAGCAAACCAGTCACAAAACAAGAACTGATAACATTTCAGCCAGAGCATGCATTAAGTTGTGCTGGAAATTCAGTTTGTTCCTGCTTGCTGCTTGAATCTTGCTAAATTAAATTATTGTTCAAGAGGGAGTTTATAACATAAAGAACTGTTCCGATACTGTCCCAACATTTTTTGAATGTGAAATCTGTTTCCATCTACATATATTTATCTGCATCTAATAGCAAAGATGGATCTAGTCTCTGCTTGCATGTATATACATAAAGCTCTTACTGTTACCAAGATCCAAATGTACTGCAATGTATTCAGCCTTTGTGTCTTAAATCAGTTGAACATCATGCCTCATTTTTTTAGAAGCTGCACACACAGATCTAAATATAATATTTATTTAAGACATGACCAAGCCAGTGGGTGAGTTATTTTATCTGATGAACACTGTTTAATTCAAATGACATTCAGCAGACTGTGAGGCATATTAATTCTTAGAAAGATCTATATTTTAGAAAACCTTAGACAAATTGAGAATAGAAAGAGCAAGATGTAAGATGCTTTTTCTTAATGTCTTGCCTGGAAAAAGGTGACTTTAATTATTTGCACTCTCTGAACCCAAAGGCACTGTGCCTCACTCATAAATACAGGAATTTCAATTTTAGCACCTTCAGTCCTTTTAACTTCCACCTCCATCTATTGTGGAATTAAACAACCTATTACTTAAAATGATAGCTAATGTGGCTGATGTTTTTAACTGTTTTTTCCCTTTCATTGTCTCTTAATCAGGTAACAGACATTAAGGAAAAACTAAAGCTCTCTAAAAAGTTCTGGTCAACATTCCCCTACACAATCTGCAAGGACGAGCAAGTGACAGCCGGCTCGTCAAACGAGGAGGACTGCTGGAACGGACACACCAAGGCAAGGTGAGGTGGAGTCTTTGCCACCAGACTCCGTGTAAATCCCCACCAGGCATGAAGCAAAATCAGAAAACAGAGTATTTTACAAAACAATTCGTGAGAATGAAACAAAAATGGGGAGAACAAGTAATTGTCCACACGCAGCTTGCAGCTGAGATTATCTATTGTCAAGGTGCCATTAAAGCTGGAGTGTGAGTCACTGTAAATGTGCGCAGCGTGCCAGCATGTGAACACAGAAAATGTTCACTGGTTCAGCTCCAGAAGGATAATTTATACCGAGATTTCTAAGAGCTCTTTAGCTCCATTTAGCATCCCTGTGTTGGGACTGACAGCTTGTGAAGCAATTGCACTCTTGGGATACTGTACTGGGATGAAACAGAAAATTGGAATTTTGGCTGTATTTGCTATTGGCTGGCAGAGCTTAGGGTTATTTGCTGGGAGAAAAAAAAAATGAAAAGAAAAAAAAAAGAAAAATAGCCAGCAGAGAATGAATGTAACAGTCTCACTATTTATTATCTTGTGCAGAAGGCTTGATCTTGTCTTAATTCCTCAGAGACACTGTGGTCATCTGCCCTTGTTAGCAATGACTTTTCTGTGAGTTTCATTTCTGAGGCTGGTTTGGCTCTCGCTGTGGCTGGGCTGGTATGGGTGTCTCTGAAGGTCCTAGTGTGGATTTGTCATTTGAGAGAGGAGAGGATCCAACTAACCACGCTGAGAAAGGGGGAGAGAGAGAGAGAGAGAGGTTCAAAGACATGGCAGGAGCAGGCAGGTTTCAGATCTGCAACAGTGGCCCGTGATTTTGGGGAGAAAGGAGGTGTTGAGAAGTTTGAGTGTCCATGGTACCACGTGTTATGTCAGGATGCACACGTTAAGAAGTGTGTGGTGCTCTTTCTATAAAAGAGCAGTCAAACAAACCTGCTGCTATCCCTTCTGCTTCCCATGACCAATGCTAGTATTTGTACCATGTCTGGCCCATTCCTTTCAGCTCTCTTCTGTACCAAAGGGGCTAGCAAACACTCCAAGGTTTGGGGGAGTTCTGTAGGTGCATTTTAAGATTTCCATCTTCTTTTTGCAGTATTTATCCGCTGAGAAGCCTGGTTAGTTTTATGGCAACTCCTCAGATTAATGTTCAGAAGCTGTTCAGTACCTCTCTCCTCTGCTGATAATCTCTTTGATTAATTTAATGCAGACGTATTGCCGAATGTGGAATCACAGCTTCAGAGTATCACCTGACAAGTCTCAGCAGACCCAACCACAGCTCTTCTGTTTTCTATTTTGTATGCATTCACAAAGGAAATGTGTAATTATTGTCTTAGTAGCAGAATTCAATAAATGCTTCAGGTGGAGGGAATAGTAATAAATCAGATACCATAGGATGCCATGGTCTGTATATGAAATAATATGGAAAATGTAATTAGCTTGATATGCAAAATCACCTTGGTGAACAAGGACATTTACTGCAGCTTAAAGAAAAATGATAAATGTTTCCATATTCATACAGGCTAGCATCAGATAGCAAATGCTAATTTGCAAGAGCAAGGGTGGCAAAATCCAGCCACTGTGCATATATTTCTCTTCTGTGTGTCACCTGTCAAAAGCACCCCTGTGCTGTCAGAAGAGTTGCATTTAGAGATCTG
This sequence comes from Callipepla californica brunnescens, assembly GCA_023055505.1. Taxonomy (NCBI): domain Eukaryota; kingdom Metazoa; phylum Chordata; class Aves; order Galliformes; family Odontophoridae; genus Callipepla; species Callipepla californica. The sequence continues at coordinate 90,490,556 of JALIRH010000001.1, read as the reverse complement.
GAGAATATCACAGCAGCTCTTGATGGAAAAAAAAGAAAAAAAGAAATCTAGTCACCTCCTAATTCCCCCACACATTAGTACTACAAATGAGAAGACAAGACGGTGTTGGTGACTGCTGGGAAAGGAGATTGTAACTCGTTGTTGATCAGATCCTGTGGCTGCACAAAGAATTAGAAACTTTGAATTGCCAGATGCACATTGTGCCTCACACTGAATTTTACACATCACCTTTTGATTCTGCTTTTGCAGGAAAACAAGGGATCACAGAAAATGAAAGGTAGGCCTTCTCCTGAGAGAGGCATTACGCCAAGGTCACTTGTGGTTATTGCGGTCCCCAGGTATCATTCTGCTGCCATGATTAATTTACAGTGACACCAGTGGGGGCTAAATGAAGTTTGCCAACTCACAGATAATCATAGGGTAGCAGAGTGATCCATTATAGCGTTCTGGAAGGCTGCACTTGGCATGTTGCTGATCCTCTGTGAAGAGGGGTTTTAATGAGGTCACATCAGGTAGAAACCAGGTACTGTGAAAATGGGAACACATTCATTAAGTGGATTAAAGTCTTACTTTAGAAACTTTTTGTTTTTTTAAATAGCTTCCTTAGATAAAGTGCCTTTGAGAGAGATGCCAAGCTGAGCTTCCAATCATATCTATATTCATAAAAAAAGTAGAATATAATTTTATGTTTAAATAATGAATGTCTTCTGCCAGCTGCACTGAGTCTGACTTTTTTTAAGATGTTTAGGATCTAAAATCGTCATTAAGATTAGACTTTGCAAACGTAGTGCTTCCCTATCTGCAAATAAATCTTTAGGAACAGCTGATAATTTCCTTACAAATAGATGTTTCTCAGAAATTAAGGAATATTCCCAGGAATTAAGGAATTCATGGTTTAGGAGGATTTACACCAAATCCCAGGTATTATCCCTTGAATAAACAAAATTGACTGTTACTACAGTGAGAATGGCAACCAAATCTGCAGCTGCTAAAATGAGTGGGAGAAGACCATTGAATGCTTTGGCCACCTCAGCCAACTGGTTTCAACAAACCCACATGAGAGATGGTGCTCATGTCAAGAACAAATAGATAAGGCAAACAGTAGTTGCAAACAGAAAAGACAGATAAAGCTGAAAAATAAAAAATAAAAATAAAAGGAAAAAGGAACACTAGCGTTTTCAATGCTGAATTCAAAATTATAAGGTATTTCACTAGAATGAACACAAGACTGCATCTCAGCTGGCCTGAAATTTTCTCTTCCTGCTGCATGTAGATGAGCTCCTTCCCTTGCAAAGACCCTGGTGAACTCAGGTGGGATGAAGCACTCATCTGAGCATTGCCTCCACTGGGAGAGCTATTCCTTGCTGGCCAGCAAAGCTTGCAGTGAGAATGAGTTGACTGTGCTTTACCCAGGTAGACAAAGATAACCAGTAAGAACCACTGGTGTAACTGTGAATAAATCACTTCTTGTAAGTGCAAAAACTGATTATTCTTACCTGACAGCCCAAGTTTATTTTTGAGGATTCTTCCTTCAAACAAAAACTGGCAGATGAATCATTATCTCCCTCTGCTTTTGGCTACTCAAGCTTTGCTCCAACCTGGAGCAGAAATTATTAAAAGAACACTCAGCATACCCTTTGAGTGCCTCCTGAGCAAGCAGAATTGGATGAGGTGATCCAGTTAGCCACACAACCAATTTTCCACTGCGCTTATCTATCTGGACCAGATGTGACTGCCTACCCTATCCTAGCCAGCATAAGCCTGTGCTGCATTTTGTGCTGGACTGCCAATGGTTTGGGGCACCTGGAAAAAAATGCCAGTAGTGTCAGGGTGGGATGCTCTAGTTATACTGTAAGCAGTTGCTGTCATGGTAAAAACAGTGCCCTGTAAGGCAGGTGTCTTTCAAAAAAACAGGTCATTCCTCCTTTCTTTGTTGTTATTGTTTTGGTTTGGGTGTTTTTGATAGCTAGGACTTTTATATAATTTACCTGAAAGATTCATCAGTCATTTTTAAACTTTAAAAGGAAGTAAACACCCTAGAACATTAAATGGATATTAAAAATAGAGGGACAGAGAGAAAGAGAAAGTGGTTTTAAATGGGCTTTGTGGTGCTTGGCTATGGTGTGCCAGAGGCATTTTTTGTTGTGTCTGCTGAGACAAGCAAGAACTGCAGAAAGGCTAAGAGGAATAGAAAGCATTAATATTTTAGAAAACACTGTAGATTACACTAAACTCCTGACATAGCTGAGCAAGGAGCAAACAGCAGAAAACAAACAGCATTATTCAGATTCTCTGCAGGCCGAGGGCTAAGAAAGCTGATTCTTTTTATTTTCTAGGAGAATGCAAAGAACAGATTTGGCATCAGGTTGGCTTTTTTTTTTTTTTTTTTTTTCACATTTATATTGGGCATGTAGTTCTTGTAACGGCCAAGCATACAAAGAGATCATTAACAAGAACGGAAGCAGCAGCAAAGCTTAAAATTCACAGGGGTGTCTCCACTTACAGAACTGCAGCAAAAGCAGCTGTGTGCAACAACTTTGCCCAGCCAGCAACAAATCTTCTGTCAAGATACAGTCCCAAGACAAGGCTTCCAATGCTGCGTGACTTAACCCTACCCAGCACACATCAAAATGCTTTTGTCAGAACGTGTGCTGTGCTGCTTCTCAGAGACTGTCACTCAAGAAACACCTTGGGCTGCATGTTTCCATATCCATACCAGTCTTTAGAGAAAGGAAAATAATACAAAGATATTCACTTATAATACAGGCTTTTCTATTTTTTTCCCCAAGGAAGCAGGTCAACTAGTTCAGTAACAACAGCCAAACTCAGTTTCACATTCAGATGTGTAAATTAATGCATTTAAATATAGATGCCCATAGGTGAGCTTGAAGATAAGAAGAAGTCAGTTGTACTGCCCAAATTAGAGTAGTGTCTGAGACAGGTATGGCACAAGAGACCACCTCCGAGAGGTAGTGCACTATCTGCTAGAACATTTCAAGAAATCAACAGTGTTAAGGTACCTGAACAGAGCCCCAGTATGTAGTCGGTGTGGTCAGTGAGGCAGGTTTCAGCTGCCTAAACACAGCTTCTGTCACGTGAGATGCTGTCATTAAGACACTTTCATGAAGCTGGCAAATAAGATGCTGGACCTACAGGGTATTCATACCTTACTGGAGTGACAGCAGCGTACCAAGCAGCATACCCCTTTTAGATAGAGTTCAATACTCAATTCACTTGCTAAGAGAAATATCATTTTAGGTGCCCCAGACGTCCAATACCTCCTCATCATGCATGTATATATGATGTAGGACCTATGAGAAAACTTTTGTCTTTCAGAGGTGGTAACTGAAGAGGTAGAAATAACCAAGAGCATCTCAAATTGCACCAGATGTCTGTGTTTGCTCAGCTAAATCCCAGCAGATGCAATCTAATGAACTAGTCATTTGGCCAAAGACATATGGGACCCCAACACCTGTCCCCACACCACTGATGAATATGCCTCTGTCTGGTATTGACTAGATCTCATGTTGACTAGATCTGATGAGAGTGGAACACTGCTCATAAACACACAGCTGCATTTAGACATACAAGTTTCGCTATGTACAAAAACCTAACACCCTAAATGCCAAGAGGTTCATTTGCCTGGAAATTTAAGTATCCACCTACCTTCTAAGTGATCACACAGTAACAGATTTCTTGTGACACACACCCAGGATGGCTAACTTACCCATCAAAGTGAGGTGCACCAAATTGTTATACAAGGTGAACCACTCTCTCCATCATCTAGAGAGCACATTTGGGAGGTAGCTTTACTGGCTGGCTCCCATCCTTTCCCCACCACATAGAACACTCAAAATTGAGGTGCATCTCTGCCTAAATTAGTTGTCTGTGTTATTCATGTTGGATCACACTGTTTCATGTGCTTAACATAAAGACTTCTCTGAGCCATGCTAACATGATTTTAAAACGCCTGAAATTCAGTGAATTTACCTCAGGCTTGATGAACTGATCTGCATGACGCTCTCTGTAGAACTGTGTTAACATCCGCCTACCCTAAGAACAGACTTAGGTAGTAAAGCCTAGATTTAGATGCTTTATTTGATAATTCAACATAAACCTAGGTTGTGCGGAAACTAAGCTTTCTATCACTTCTTATATTTTCCCTGTTTAAAAGGAAGTTTTCTCTTATGGATCTACTGTAACGAAGCTGTTGATTTTGTGTCCCTAGCATCCTGTGCATTTTCAAATAAGTTGAAAAATGTCTTTTTATGTATTATTGGATTTTTTCCTATGAAAGAAATTGTAGCTCCTCCATGACAGAAATGTTTTGGGAATCTTCAGATCCTGAGGCAGGTGCTGGCAGAGGGGCGACAGATTGAATCACTTTCTGCAATGTAATGGATTGGTACCTTTAAAGTTAGATGATCTGAATGACATCGAAACCACACTGATCACAGTGCAGAATATGAACCTCAGTTAAGAGCACTCTCTAACCAAACAAGCTCATATTTTCACCATATATAAAGTTAACTTAAGAAGTCAGTACATTCTTTTATTTTTTACAGTAGGATGAGGAAATCAAATATAAATGAGTCAAAGAAATCTTGTGAACTGCAGTTGAGAGTTAGCCATAACTTCACATGGACTGTTTGCAATGGAGAGCACGAAGACTTTAATACTAAACAAATAAAGCAATCTGCAAAAATGACCAATGATTTCAAGTCATTTTTTGCTGCTAGCAGCTCTGACCGTTGCTATGGACAGGATAGTGGACATCTCCTCCGAGTCAACAGGGCAATTCTTATATTCTTACTTTTTTAATCAACTGCACCTTGAAGTCACTGATTTACTTCTAGTCTGAGCAATTTATCTGCAGCAGCCATTTCATTTGTAGAGAAGTGTGACGGATGGAGGTGCTGTTTCTTTGCAGCCCAGAGCTTCCCTGAATGCCAAGGTCTCTGTCCTGCTGCCTTTGGGCAGCTGTGCGGAATTATTTCCAATTTCTATCTTTGGTGATTCATAACACTGTGGTCTGCAGTGCTCTATGCTAGGGGAAGTGGCTCTGTATTCTCACTGTACCTAAGTCTGGATAGTATCCCTGCAGCACTGTTTTTTCTTGTTATGGCACTAGTGAAACATCAGGAAATGCAATTCGAGGTTGGGCATTTTTGGAAGTCATGTTTTGTTCTTCTGTGTTCACACTCCCCCAGGATTACTCTCATGTAAGCTTTCAAAGGCCACTGGTGACAAATGAGTCTCATCTTGCAATGCGAGTACCTATTATGGTGAAACTAAACCCTTCCCTGGATCAGCAAAGCAGTCATCATTTTGTGATTCACCAGAAGCAATATAAAAGTGATTTTCCCTTAACCACAACTTCAGCGGGGAAAGTCCTTTCTTCTTTCTTGTTTTCAGATATGCTTTTAAAGAATATATTTATTTTCCAGAGACAGAAGAACAAAACACAGACACTAGAGCCAAATTGAATATGGATACAGAGGTTGGCATCAGTGCAAGTGAAGTAAAATACTTTTAACTACATTTGGTACCAGACATCATAAAAGTTTGCCATTAGTAGGCTAGACTGTGTTATATACCCACAGGAGGAGTCCCACAGACATCAGTAGAATAGCCTGTTTTGTTAGCTAATTACAAAGTGGATCATAACCTGATAATGAACATGAACAAAATGTAGATCTGCCTCAAATCCCTTGCAACCTAAATATGAAGCAAAGAAAGTACATAAAAAAAGACAGAGAAGAGAGAGCAGGGAAGCAGCAATACAATATTTTCTCAGAATACCATGCCAGAAAAGAGAGTAGTGCCAGACCTTTTTCAGCCCAGCTGTTGTAAAATGCACAGATAATTTTTAACAGGGATTCAAAGCAGGAAATAAGGTAGCTTCACAGATGCCTATAAGGAGAGTTTCCTAAGTGAAGAGAGCAGCAGGGGACAAAGTGTGCATATTTAACAAAAGATGATGAAGACTTTTACCATGGGATGATTGGAGTAATGGGCTGATTTTTGTAGGAGAGAGATCTGTAAAAGCACACTTGATGCCTGTGTGCAGCATTAGACTGCATTAGCCAAGGTCATAGAAAGAAATGATGCAGTAATCAAGAAGTGACAAGCCAGGAGCCTGAATAAAATTTCAGATGTATTGATGGATAGCAAATGCCATGTCTTAAATATGTTATTCACAAAGCGTGTGGGAGAAGAAAGCGTAGCCTGTTTATAAGGAGTTCGAACCAAATAAAATAGAATATTGGAGACTGGTAAATTCATGCCACCATTTGTGGGTCTAGATGTCAGATAGGCTGGAGATGATGTTCATTATGGTCAAAAAAAGGATGCAAAGAAGGGCTGTAGGAGAAAATGAAAAAAGTGCCTTAGTTAAATGAAGTGCACCATAAAGCCTCAAGCCTCAAGACTGGGTTCTCAACTATCCCAGAAAAAGGAATTCATAGTTTTTAAGCAATAAGAAATAAAAGCAGAAGAATGCACTGTTGAATACTTAACTTAGTGTACAACTGTTCGTGTCAGTACAGGATGTGCAGTGACTTACTGCTGGCTGGTGAATCTCTTCTATGGATTACAGTCAGTGCACATGCTGGGGAGTATGTGAATAGTTACGAGTTTGGATAGCTTAAATCCTCTCTGCTTTCTGCACAGCCAGGATACTAAAAAGAGCCCTTAGAGTCTGTAAGATTAAAAACATATTTTTAACATAGTTTCACTGGAGCCATTTAAGAACTGTGTAATCATTGTCAATGTTAAGTTGCTTAGTACGCCATTTACTGTATAGTCCTTATTTTGAAAAGTACTGCATTTAAACTAATCATTCATCCTGTGATATAGATACTTGCCAGAGATAATGAATGATGGCTTGACCAACCAGATCAACAATCCAGAAGTAGATGTGGACATCACAAGGCCAGACACCTTCATTCGACAACAAATCATGGCCTTACGTGTCATGACAAATAAACTGAAGAATGCGTATAATGGAAATGATGTCAACTTCCAGGATACAAGTAAGAAACTATTAGTTCTCCTTAAATAAATGTAATTTTGAAATATGTTTATAAATCTGTTCCATTTGAATGGTTTTCCTTGGAGTTTGTGCTCCCTGCTGCTGACAACATACAAAAAGTCATCTTCTGTCCCATTTGTTTCTTTTTCTTCTCTTGCTTATCGTCATATCAAGTGCACAAGACACTGAGGGCTTTGCATTATGCCAGCAGTCTAATTTCTCAAAAAGGTATTTCAGCACATTAAGTGCCTAATTAGATACATCAATCAAGGTGGCTTTCATTTGGATGCTTTGCTGAATGAAATTTACCATTCCAAACTCTTTACTAAGGTGTTCATCCCCACGAGAGTGTTGGGTGGGATGGGAGTGGAGAAAGGAATAACTACTTCAGCTCAAGGCACTCACTCTGTTTTCCTCATTCCCTTGTGCCAGGTGATGAGACAAGTGGCTCTGGCAGTGGAAGCGGCTGTACGGACGACATTTGTCCCACCGAGTTTGATTTCATCATGACTGAAGCACCGCCTGTCGACTCAGACAGGAGGGAGGTGGAGGCTTCAGCCACACAACCTGACCAGTCACTGCAGACATTGCTCTTCGCCTTCATCAGCCTCGTACTGCAGAGGCAATGGAGATAATCCTGAAACTGGTCAGAGAAACTGTGTTTTAGCTACAGAAACAGCCAACTTCCTTCTTTTCTTACACTCTTGGACAATGGACCGTGCCACAAACACTTGCAGTTTTCTATGCGAAGAGAGCAGTACTGCAACCTGCTTCCCTTTTTGTTTTCCCAAAGAGCACCAGGTGCCAGACTGAACTGCTTCCTGTTTTTTGCAGATAACTCTGAAGACAATATCCACTCTGAAGAGAATTCTTTCTCAGATCTTTATTACAGGAGACTTTCTAAGCTTCATTTCCTTTTATGCTGCAGAAGTAAAAGGATCTTACAGTGAATGTTTTCTTTTTTCCCTAATGAAAAAAAAAAATAGAGGGGGGTGGAAAGAAACCAATGAAGTAGTTTTCTTTCTGAGTTGGGCCTAACTCCAGGTTGCTGCCTGAAAGTCTGAAAAATCAAGAGAACAAAAAGACAAGAAAGAAAAAAAAAAATGCAACCATTCTTCACTGACAGCCAGGTTTCCTTTAGGAACTTCTGTAGAATAATTCAGGTCATCGGAATGATCACTGCTATAAAGAGGCAGTCTGTTGTTTTTTTTCCAACACTAAAGGTTTTTTCAGCAGTGAATGTCTTGCAATCCATCTGCCAACCACTTCAGATTGGTATGAAGTTAGAGAAGCTGAAAAACAAGTTCTTCTTTTAGTATGATAGTAACTCAACTATTTTCAGAATATCATGTTACAGTTCCTTAGAATTTAAATCCTAATGCGCAGTTAAAAGAAAAAGAAAGAAAAAAAAAAAGAAAAAAAAAAAAGGTAGTAGCACGATTTTGCCTAGCTTCTTTTAGTTTTTATCCATGTTATGCAATTGGCACAAATTTCCACTTAGGTCACCATCAGCCATGGTGGTAATGCTAAGCAACTCTCCTGACAAATCTCCCCTCAAGGGTTTGGGAAGAAAATAATCTCTTGTGATAAAATCTCTTTCCTTTTATCACTGTTCTGACATCAATTAGGACTTTCTGCTACTATGTTTATTATCCTACCAAGATGGCAATTCTCTAATGGACTAACAATGGTGACCAGATCGATAGTGTATTTCACATCTAACTACATCTTTCATATTACTTAATTTCAGTATCACAGGGATTTCTTCTACAAATTCCAGAACAAATATATTGTACTGACATGGAGATTTCTTTCGCTTTTTTAGTCTTAGTATGATCATCTATTTTTATATATATAAATATATATAAATCACAGATTTTAACTTCTTAATTACAAGCTCAGGGTTGACACTTCTTTGTAAAAAAAAAAATATGTTTGGTCAACCAGCTCTTCTGCTTTTGTGCTACTTTGAAAAGCAACCCTTTAATGACTGGTCAGCACAAAAATCAAAGAGGAGAATTTTTTACATATCCAGTTGTCCATTTCTTAACAGATTTGCAGAGTGGGGTAGAAAATCTCTCTCATCTCTATGTATTCATGTGAGCACAGAAGTTTGTGTGACAGGGCTAGAGAAAGACACAAATGTTATTTGTGATGGCAAATGTACTCTCAGATTCTTCAAGGATACATTGCTTTAATAATCATTGCCTGAATGGTTGTGGTCCTGGCTAGAGTTTCCTTGATTTTTATCTGATCTTCAGACCTGAGATGGAAGCTATTTAAATCCTGGACAAATGAGAGTATACAGCTAGAGAAAAAGAGCTTCTGTGATAATTCTGAGTGGTGCTGAAAAGATTCTGCAGAAGCTTTTTTCCTTCTTCTTTTGGTGACTCTGAAAATGGTACAGATAAATTATGGAAATACTGTAAAGCCAGCCAACCACATTACAATTTAACAACAGAGCAGGTAGATCATAACCATTGCAATGTCTTTTTCTTGTCAAATTATAATTAGCTATCGATTTAGGCATGACATTGAAGTATAAAACACATAGCACATGAGGATAAAGGATGCTTAAGCACTTTTACCAAAAAGTATTTACAAACGATCTGTATAGCATATTTAATAAAAATGCATAGGTTTTGAGCCACTTATATTCCACTCTTATTTTTTTCTAATTTGTTTGTTTACTTTGCAATGTAATGATTTATTCTTCTTGGCCCAGTTTAGTGTTCAGGAGTAACTGGTATATGTTCAGACCAACAAAGTCCTACACCAGGCTTAGCTGTGTTTCTTGCCACTCTGATAGCTCACTCTAGGGAGGATCTCATGATTCAGCATTCAGTTATTTCAGGAAGTTAAACAGTATTAAAACCAATTCTTACAAGTTGTTTTGTTTTGTTTTGTTTTGTTTTGTTTGTTGACTGTATAGCAGACACCAAGCAGAGGATCTTTTTTATTTTTCTTGAACTTGCATATCATCTTCTACAGGAAGGGATTCAACCTCTACAACCTTGTTTCATTGTTCCATTGTGTTCTTGCTTAGTAGAAACTGATACAATTTCTATCTGATTATTCTAGTTCTGGAAGTTTATCAACAGGTAATGAAATCCAGCTGCTAAGGCAGGTCCTCCATTGTAGCTGCTTGACACCGTGGGTTGAGTTACTGATGGATTCCTAGGGTTCCTGTGTTGACTTCAGCCTAGGTTTAGACAATCTGATGACATAACTGGGTATCCGTTGTGCTTCCAGCCATTTGTAGACTTCTGTGGATCCTGGGCAAGGAGTAAGAGGGTTCACCAAGAACAAGGGCCTTGCTAAAGGCTGTTCTCAGAGTGAGGGGAGGTAAATGTTCTAGCAAGGAAAGACTAGGAGAGGCCCTGCTCTACTTACACTGTATCTTACACACTGCTGGTGAAACAACAAACCTAGCTAATCTCTGCTGAAATGGGATCCTCTTGTGGGAGTTCTGTCAGAAATGTAGGTCTTCCTTATTATTTCTCTGCTTATTTTCCTACTATGCATGGTGATATCTTGTCAGGAGATGGAGATTCCTTTGCATGAGGTATTAGGCATACATTTCTTTAATAGTCCCAGAAGGTTGAATACCCTCTTTATGCACCGCATTTTCCTGAGATTAAGAGAGCTATTAAATCTACAGAGCAAATGAAATTGGGAAGAAAGGAAAGAAAAGAAAAAACAGTAATGTTCATAAATGTGAGAATCTGCATAATTTCCAGTGCTTCTGTTTGCACCTCCTTTACATCCAATAAGTCTTCTTTCAAGGTAATTTTTCAGTATGCTGCAATTCAAATATTTCTCTTCTGCCAACAGCTGATAAAGTAAGGAATAATAAAGAAGACAATTACCTGCTCAAGAAAGAGGACTCTAGTTCTAAGTAAAAATACTTTAACTGTATAAGCCCTTTACGTGGTACAACATAGTTCTTGCCATTTTGTGCTCTTTTAAGGTGGAGGCTCTTACAAGATTAGATGCAACGAATCGTATAACCAGTGCTAGAGACCTCTGTTAATATTAATTAAAGCCATTTTGCATTGTCCACAAAGTTTTAGTGTTTAGTGTATAGCAGATACCTCAGTACTCACTTCTGTAACTGCAGTGCAGACTGAGGTCTGGTTACATCTCGAGCATTTCAGAAAAGGCGAATGGAAAGGGAGGGCAGAAATTCCTACTGAACAGTAATATCAGAGGAACCTGTGCCTATGGGTTCTGGTAAGGGCTGATTTATCCCAGTTCCCTAAAAGCATCACAGAGCTCTGTCCATAGAAAGCTCCCAAAATCTGAGTGTCAGTCATACAAATCATGCCAGTTCTGTGTGGTTTTAGGAAGCATCATTGCAGCTGTGCTTTCCCACAGCTGTGTGAACCAGTTTGTGCTGCTTCCATGTAAGATGGCTGTGAGCTAAAGCTGTTTCTGGGAGGTGGGCTGTGTGTAGTGTCGCAGCAGGCAGCAGTTGCCTTCAGTTTACTAACTGACCCTGAATCATTGCCAAATGTATCTATATTTATTCACCAAGACTTTTTTTTACTCCAACATGAAAAAAATAAATTACAGCACTGATGTGAGTTGTGGTTTTTGTTTTTAATTCACTTCCAAAGATCAGCCATCAAAAATGAATACAGAAAATTGTAGAGTGATTCTGATGTGAAAATCAGTTTTTTGCAGTTATCCTTATGGAAACAAGTATCTTGACATACTTCAGATATTAAGAAAAAAACTCACATTTCTAAAACCACAAAGCTAGTATTTATATATGAAGCCACTAACTTTCAAACTTGCTCTATGAGAATTAAGAGTTAACAACTGTGAAACATCATGTATCATAGTTTCAAAGGTGAATTGAAAGGCTGTCTCAGTTATGGATTTAAGAATACGATGCCAAAATGCAATAGAACTATAATGTATACTTTCAAAAAAATTAGGGCAGGTAATGCACCAAATAAGGTGATGTTTCCATTCCAGCTGCTGACCCAGGCTGTGATAACTGTATTAATGTGTTATCATGACTCCTTTGAAAAAATGGTTAATACCATAGTGCTGTGGTAAAAGAATGTGTGAAAGAAAAACAGTATGACAATAACTCTTTTCTCATCCATTAAAAAGCATAGGAGACCTAATGGAGAACAAAGAACTCTTATACTGACATTAAAAATAAATTTCTGGCATCAGACAAATGAGATGATTTTGAATTTATTCTGTCAGAATATTTTCCAGCAGTCCACTATGTTCAGGTTTGCTGACCTATGTAAGTAAACAGTCATTTGTAGGTTATATTTCCCAATGTAACATGAACATGAAGCATTCATTTCCAGAACTTAACTACTTCTCTGCTGAAATGACTACACAGTTTACAATTCTGATTGTGTATCCCATGCAACTGCTTAGTGTATTGCTTGTGTAAAGTCCTATCCTTCCTAAGGAAAATGGGAGCTTTGTCATTGACTTCAGAGGATAAAAGATTTTCACTGTAATCACAGAGAAAAGTAAGTCCTTTTATGGAAATTACTCATATTCAATGTCTTTCTGACTTTCAGTAAGACAACAACATTATCCATGTAAAGACGACATTATTATCCTCACCCATGTGTCCAAATTTTACAAAGCAGTTGCAGGCCATGCCCATCTTTTCCAGAGCTGAGGTCTCTATACTGCCCAGAAGGTGAATAAAGTCACATCGATTTGCCTATAGCTTGAAGTCTACATCATTAAATTAAGCTAGTTCAATATATATCTATATATATAGATATATAGATATAGATATAGATATAGATATACAGGTCGGTGTTTTAATCAGCTCTCATTTCAGCTTACTTTTAATTCTGTAGCGTTGATACTCAACGGTGCAACAAGGATGAAAGGCTCTTGTTTCATGGCACACTGGATTTATTATTTTCTGCTTGCTTTTCCTCTTTTATTCTGGTACCAAGAAATCTGTGAGACTTTGTGCTTTAAGTGCTAGGCAGTATCCAATGGTGTCATTTGTTTATTGAACAAAGAACAGATGCCTTAGCAAAAGAAGTTGTTCCTCTTGGGAGGGATGAGGAAAAGAAAGTACTGATAGCAAAAAGGAGGTGCAGAATGGCAACTGTTTATTTTGGATATAGTGAAGTGACTTCTGTCAGTAACTCTGAGGATATTTAGATGCCAAATTTCCAGGGAAGACAAATCCACTTCATTTGAAAGGGAAAAAAAGTACAGATTTATTATTTGGTAAAAAATACATGTAACAGCTGAAGAATGAGCGAGAAGAGCAAAGACTTCACAGTGATGCCAGGCAGATAGATGACCATAGAAGGATTAACACACTAAGGACATCACTAAGGACATCAAGTGCTCTTCACTTCTGTACAGCTGTCACACTAAGGACATCAAGTGCTCTTCACTTCTGTACAGCTCTTACTTTTGATCTATTTCAGTGAATTTTCTGTGTAATTATGACCATCCACTCGTGTACATGGCAAAGACACAAATACAAGTTCGCAAACCAGTGATTTTTCTGCATGACCCCCCCCCCCCCCCCACTCTCTCTTCTTCATTTCCAGGTTCTTTACCTACTTATTTTTCAGTGTGTGAGGAAGAATTCACTACCTAAAACAGATTTCTGTGTCTTTCCTAACATTTTCCATTAAAAAATATCAATTATTTCATAACACAAGTCCTCCACGTTCTCACAAAAATAACTTGCTTACACTGCATATGTAGTGTGCTTTCTTATCAAGATAACTCATGTGGATTTAGGAAAAATCCCACCCCACTAGTTGAAGCAACAATTAGCAGAGTTAACATCTCCCAAGTTCCTTAACTACCCCAAGCACCAGGTTATAGATGAGATCTGGTGTTCTTCCCCTCTCCACCCCTCACTCCCCACCTTGAGCATCATTCTAGCCCAGAATTAACATTTGTTGTGGTTGGACTTACTGATCTTGAAGGTCAATTCCAACCTGAGCAATTCAGTGATTCTGTGATTCTGTGATTCCCATCTGTCTCTCCCTCCCCATGCCACACAGTCTTTTCTGTCTTTGAATTACCAGTGGTCCTAAGACCATTTTCATCTCCAGGTTGAGCCCTTTTCAGAGAGCTGCTAGCTGCTCTGTTTTGTTTGCTGTTTTGGGCTTTTTTGTTTTTCTGCTTCTTTGTTTTGTTTTGTTTTGTTGCGTTGGTGTTTTGTTGTTTTTTTTTTTTTTTGGACAGTGAATGTAGCAACAAAGAGATTTGGCCCACTTCTTTTTCTGCTTTGGACTTTTTTTGTTTTGCTTTTGGTTGTTGGTTGTTTTTCAGTCTTTATCAAAATCTACCTTTAGCTTTTATTTCCTGTTCTGAGTATATACTCCAAGGATATGCTCTTGACCACTCTGATGGTCATAAATTCTGATGACCCTTTTTTCAATTGGGTATTATATTACAACTTATAGACTACATGTGACTCACTCATTTCGTTGTGCAAAAACATTGCGTCTTCCCTGTAACTATAACATATAGTTTGTGCTTCATTGTTGTCTACTGTGCTGATGAGCCAGTGGCAAGAAATTTATGGATATTCTATATCAGGATTATCTTAACAGGTAGCACCATCAGCAAAATTTCATAACAGTTCTGTAAGTGTTCATTTTGAGATTTGGTGCTGGATTTTTTTTCCTCTTATTTTAGTTTCTATTTTGAGTTTTGTTTGATTTATTTTCACATTGGCTGTGTATAAATTATGTCATATGCATGTAACGTTGCAATAGGTGAACTATTACTGTCTTTAGAAAGCACAGACAAAAATTAAGTAGTCAGTTTATCTTAATATGCTTGCATGAACTCTGGAGTCATGAATACTTTTAAAAATCTGCCCAAAGAGATACTGGAGGACTTCAGGACTCAGCTTTATTCTATTAGTTGAGCTTGAGACAGCAAAAATATTTTGCAAATTGTCTGTGAATGTATGTGTGCATGGGGAGGCAGGGAAAGGAACACTTAGATCTCAAAAATATTTTGAAGATTCTTTCCAGGTTTTCCTAATCTGAACACAAATTTACAAATGAAGAGTTTGCATTCAGGTGTTCAGGGATGTCAAACTAAATAAAATGATGGACTTTTATGTACATACTCCTCACATGTTACTTTGCTTTGTTGGTAAGCAATATCATTTAATTTCCACTTGCGATTTTATTACGTTTAGTAAATTCAAAGAAAGCATTTTATTTAAGTAGGTCAGATGTCCTTATTTTTGTTTCAATTGACATTTATAGTTTCTTGTTAAACTTTTATGATTCCATACATATGAACATTGCTTGAAAGCATGCAAACTGTTAGCTCTGAATTTGATGCTGTATTTCTAGATTAGTGTTTAATACTGTTAAATGTGAGTTGCTGGGGGGGATTTTCAAATGCAAGTCAATTTTAGAATAAAATCAGTTTTACATAGAAACAGGGCTGAGAAGAGAAAATTTCATTTAATATTTAGCTTACTTTTCTACAGATCCCATTTTAACATTTCAGCCTAATCTGAGACTAAATAAATAATAGAATTTTAAAAGATCATACCTGAAACCAAATGATACATCTTTTGTTTTGCAGGAGTTCCTCAAAGTGAAAGCAAAATCCCAAGTTCTCCCATTTGCAAATGCTACTTGCAGTGTTTCATCATTTAGCAGCACTCAGCAATGTACATACATATAGCAGTGTATCAAGGCAGAGTTTGAACTTTCAAGGCAAAAATTCTTCATGGCATTGTAACTTCAGAGAAGTAACCATAGACAGAAACAAAAGTTCATACAGTTGATATATAATTGTTTTGACATATTTTTGAGATAGGTTTCACAGAGCCCAATATTTTTTGAGTAAAATGCCTTAAGTCACTTTCTGTAGGGCTAATGCAATTGAATTTTTTTCTGTATATAGCTTTTTATAATAATTAATTCGGATGCAACACTTTTCTTTCTGCTACAATCTAATACAGCCTTATGATTACTATTAAACTCAGACTATGAAAGCTCTATGTTATTAGCTGTAAATGCACTTTCAATCCAGTTCAAGACTTAGAACTTGGAAGCAAGAACACATGATAGTGCCAAGAGCACCAGGCCTTCCTGATGGATAACCTTTCCATTTTTTCAGGCTTGAAATCTTTTCCTACCCGCTCTTTCTCCTCTCATCCCATCTATCTTCATGAAAACTGGCTGTATCTTTGGGCCTGGGGTCATCTCACCCAGCACTAGGCACTTCAGAGAACACAGCATTTGGCAGGGCTGTCTTTCTAGGTCTCTGAAGTTACACTGAAGAGATAGATATCTTTGTAGCTGCGCTGGAGCTTATCTATTCACTACACAGGCAGCCTGGGATGACAAGGTCTGTCATTTAGACCTCATTAAGGGCCTGTAGGTAGATGCCACTGGTGAGACAAGCGATCCAAGCTTCTCCCAGACTCTTTCCTGTCTTTGCTGGCACAACTGTGCCTCTTCTTCATGCCATTGCTGGAGTGAGGAGCCTGGACAGGGACCCCATGAGGTAAAATTATGTTATGACTCCTTCATTTATGGGCTGTACCAACCCTGATGTAACTAGACATGAAATCAACATGCATTCACTGGTCTGAATTCTGCCTAACATTGTTTCTTTTATAATCTTACCTATAAGACTTTTCAACCTGTCAACTATTCCTAGCTGTGGACAGGCACTGTGACTGCCTTCAGTGTGCATATGCACAAGGGAACTGAGCTCAAACGGTTCTTTCTTAAGATTCCAGATGCCTTCCCAAGGCTGCTAAGAGCTGGATCAGAGAGTTAGTGAGGAGTGTGGTGCACATCTCTGGAGGGCAGACAGCAGATTACTTGTAGTACCTCAAGACTGACAGGAGCGATAAAAATACCCATCAGGTTTAATCATTAATGCACTTAGTTTTTTGTCAGTTTCAGCCCTTACTGCATCATTGAAAGGGAAGTACACGTTTTTAAAGAGGTCAGTAGAAGAAGCAAGGCTAATATACACAGAGTAATGCTGACAGACCACTAATATACCTCTTGCAAAATTGCTGGTAGTTATGGCAGAAAATAACCATTTAAAAACTGAAAATAATGAAGTGAAGTTTCCTCTGAAACTCCTGCTATCTCATGGGACTTCATAATAAGGAAATCCTTGTTCTTTTATCAGCCTACATTTTTGGGGTTGGTACTTGAAACATGTCAGAAATCAAAAGTACTAGTTGTAAAGCACTCATTCAGTGTCTGATTTCCTAGGTCTTCTGTTTTCCACTTTGTTTCAATTTTTGTATTTCTGAGAATGGCATGCTGATGTATTATACGTGTGTATGTCTCTCCCTATTATATATAATTATTTTCATATACACATACATATAGATCAATACAGCCACAAGCCAGCAATATACAAGTGCATATTTTATAAAAGACTCAATTTACTACAATACTTGACACAGATCTAATTAGGAGAATCCCCTCGGGGTCTTCTGCTTTAGAGATGATTATAACTTTTGTGTCTACAAGTTCTGTTATAATTTTCTGAAATAACTGTGAAAATTGTGAGTTTGCAGATGTTATTCGGCAACATCTGCAGAGAGAGAGAACTATCCAGATAAAAACAGCAACCTAGGAGGTATCTCATTCACAGTATTTGGGGGCTTTAAAATGTTACGGATTTCATTATTTCTTGGCTTTACTTTGAACACAAAAAAAACTTGTAAAAGATCACTAAGCTTTTCAGAACCCTTGACTCCTTTCTTTTAGGCTAAAATGATCAGCAGATGATGACTTGGCTAACTACCATCCTACTTGGTTATTTTTTCAAGATGAAATTTATAATTCACAGAGAGTGGCTCTCACTTATAATGGTATCATCTTATACTGAATTACATATTTGTAATCATACTGCCACTGTCCATCATCCAAGAATGATACAATATCACAATACTCGATGGATAACCCTTGCAGCCACTGGATCTTTTTCACCGCATCTTTCCTTTCTGCACACTTTTCCCCATCAGGTTTTGATTAATAGAAATGCATTCAGATTTCCCAGGGGATAAAAAAACAGAAAGTATGTGACATTTTCAAGGCAACCTCAGATGGTACCATTCAATCCATTGCTTTTCTATTTCCCCGTGAGTCATATACTAAGTCCAGTGCACAACAGTTAATGTAATTTTCACAAAGCAGTGATCAGTAATGTAAATACCATTTCTTCCCTCAAGACTTATAATGAATTCTGTGTTTCTTATGCTTGTTTCTTTCACAATTTGTCATGTCAAGGATGTTAAAGATGATATTTGGAAATCATAGAACCGTTAAATCATTAACTGCTGCATTCCTGTCCATTAGTAAGAAAAGTTTGATTCCAAGAGTATTTTGTTGGAAGGGTTGTATTGACTGTCATTTACATATATATATATTTGTAGTGCTATGCCTGCTTCCTTCATATACCTTCAATTACTACCAGATAGTGAATGACCTTCTATTAAACTCATTTTTTGTAATGCATCTTTCTAAAATATAGGTATTAGAAGACATCGCTGCTCAGCCAAGGCAATTTTGCCTGGTGCAATATTGTGTTACTAGACAAAGGCATTTGGAAAAGGACATACATTTTATTTGCTAAATCAATACTTTCTTTTGCTGCCTACTGAAAAATCCTTTTTTAGTATTTACAACCCATTTGAGAGTTAGGATAGGATTGTAATATTCAATAACAGACTGAGACAATAGCTAGCATTCTTAAAGATTAATTCTATTTGCCCTGCCTTTTGCCTGCAAATGTTATCCACATAATGCTTTTCAGAAAAAGTGTACCTTGTTAGTTCCCTTGCTTTTTAGTATACATATATTAATGAGTACGTATTTTCATTGACAACAGTATAAGGCAAGTTATTTCTTTCATAGTGTTATTCTGCTGTTTATTCATGTGCATATTTTAAATATGCAATGGCTTGTTTGAAAGTCTAATTGATTGTCACTGATTAATAGCCAAAACTTTGCTTTTGTTTAGACACCATAACATAAAATTCTGATAATTAAATGGAAGTTTAATTCTGCTCATTAGATCTTAAGGATATTCTTTTCAAAATCCCAGCAATTTCTTTATCAGTGTACCTCCACAAAAACACTGTGTTGAAAATATTAGAAAATATAGTTTTTCCAGTTGTCTTTATTATGAGTGTTAAACAAGAAGATACATTGACCTTATTAATCTTGCGTAATTGGACTGATAATGCATTAAAATACAGAATCCATGATTAATTAACTCAGAGAGCACAATATCTCAACTGAAAAAGATTTCTTGTCACGATAGTCATATGCAGACCATCTACTATAGGCACCCAGATGCAGCAACTACTGTGGCATGCAGTGTCAAGAAAGCAATGACGATCAAACTATTTGCCACCCAACACCATCAGATTTTGACTGTCTAAGCCTTCAGAACTAGCAAAATTTTCTCTCTACATACAGATGCACATATTCACTGCTACTACTTCTCTCCATTGACAGTACCAAGGATCCTTGGTCTGGCATCATGGTATAATAAACTGTGTGAATGATTCATGGATATCTTCAGCATAGAAACTGTTATAGTCATGCACTATGCCCTAGCAAGTGGCTTGCATACAGCCCTTTAATCCAAGCATTAGGGACAGCTGATCAGAAGTAGTTATTTTTGAAAATGTAACTATTCCCATGGTTTGTGGACAATGCAGTGTAACTTCTCCTTTCAACCTAAAGCTAGAAAGTGGTACAGCAATCTGGACAATGTAATTTCTGCTCTGAAGACTATGCAATGGAGGATCAGAAACACCTTCTCTAGACCTTCTGGTCCTCTTTCCATCAAACCTAGTGAAAGTTTGCCATTGGCTCCAGTTCTAGGAGAAGCATATCTAACAAATTTGATACTATTAAAATTTGTGCTTATATCTTTGGTGTCTAATTCTCAAACAACACTTGATAACACACACTTTATTCTTTCATAATTACATCAGTAATGAAGTATGGGGCAATCTTTTACACTGTTGCTTAATATTCAGTACTGTATGTATAAATACATGGCACCTCAGTGAAGACATTGACATGCCTTATTCATTCTAGCTATTTTTATAGTATTGGTTTTGTTAGATTGCTTTACAGCATAAAGAATAAAACTATAACTTCTCTGGCTTAAAATTGTCCAATTCATTTTTATCCAAGATGTGTTAAACAAATCTATTCATTTTCATCATTCTTCTCATTCTCATCACCCTTCACTCACACCTTGGAGGCAATGTATGTTGGTTGAATACAGGGGTTTGATATTCTCTGATGGATTACAATAAATATCTGAAGTAAGAACATGCCTTGTGGTTTGTTGGCTGTGAAATGAAATGTGCTCTCTTCAGGTCAGTAATATTAACCCTATGATGGCCTGCTACTGGAGAATTGTGAGGTTAGATGAATCTTTAAAGTAATATGAGTTCATTTTACAGCATTCTTTTTCCAGCTATATCTATGTGCAAGCAATGTACTTCTAAAATATGCCAGAGAAGTGAAGAATACTGTAGAAGTGTCAATAGTCATGGCATCTAAAGATAAGATTTCAGGCAGTAGTAATTTATTTACTCACTTGAAATAGACAGGAGCTTTCTCTGACTATATATAAGATAGGTAGTTTAAAAAATGACATAGTTTTTTCACTTAGTTTTGAGTCAATTAGACTGCAAACTGAGTTAATGATACTTTTTATTGCAACAGTTGAACTGTAATAAACACCTTTTTTTTTTTTTTTTACATAACTGTCCCTTGTATACAGATCTTAAAATGTAAATCAATATGGCTCTTTAAGAAACATGGGATTTGTTGGAAAAAAAGAAGAAAAAAAAAGTATCTGTTTCTCTATTCTGTTTGACTTGTTTTAATTCTTGCAGACAAGTCTAAAATGTTTAAACATTTGATGCAGCCTCTTCACAATTATTCTGCTGATTTGGATTTAAGTTTAAAGGAATTGCTCAAAATGTTCTCAAGAACCTCAGATGAAACTATAGGCCTAAGATTAAGAAACAGAACCGAATTCCTAAATTCAGGTGAGCCGAATTTCATCTTTAACTGGTATGAGATTTAGTTGAACTGAATCTCATCTTGAGGCAGGGTTCTGAGTCCAAGTACAAGTAACAGTGACATTCTAAGTGTTGTGTTACCTCTTGGATTTTCTAAGATCTCTAGAATAGCACTGGACACTTCCATGGCGTTCATTGAGTCAAGGTTTCCATTACAGCCAAGATACCTTTATGTAGCTGGTAGAGCAGCAGGAAACCCATGCCATTCTGAGGTAAGGGTTGGACCCAATGCATGGCACTATTAAGCATTTCTAATAGCACTACATTACGTATTTACAGGTACCCACAGTGAATATCTAATATAAATGAAGCACATCACCTTCTAGGGATGTCTGTCCATCAGTTGAATGAGACCAGCTGTTTAGAAAGAGCATTAGTGAAAGAAACATTTGAGCAGTGTTGAGAGTGTATTCACTCTATTAAAGTACACTGAGTGCTGTGTTCCCCATTCTAGAAAAAAAAAAATTGAGCTTTCAAATAGAAAATAATACTTCTGTAGTTTTCAGACTCTAAAAATGATTTTCTGGCTGTAATAATTTTGCAGTATTCTTTACTCTCTTAATGCAAGGTGAACTTTGCATTTTCCTCCTAAAAGGAGGAAAAACAATTACTTACCTGAGAACAGTCAAGTGTAAGCATCAGTTTGAAATTCTGCTGCCTCCCTGAAAAGACATTACCTGCAATGGCACCGACACTCTTTTGTAAATCATGGAAAATCTGATAATTAATAACACCTTTTAATTATTACTCTTTTCTCAGGCACCTACCACAGGGTTCTTTTAGTTATTGGAGCCTTGCTTTTAAATCCTGCTGGAACCGAATGAAATTCTATGGTGAACAACCTTTTTCTCTATCAGATATGTTTCATGCCTGTATGAAACACTGCAAATCTGTCGTGATATTTCTATCTCATCAACATGCAAACAAATTCAAGGAGAATGAAATGTGAGGAGCTATTATAACAAACTGAAATTGTAACTAGCTGACTGTTTGAAAACAGCAGATGCTTTCCCTTGAATAGCAAGGCAAACATTCTGCCTTCTTCTACCTGTTAGAGATGATATTTGAAAAACAGTTTTTAGCACCAAAATAGTATTGATACACTAAATCCAGAGGCTTTTCTGAATTTACTAGCATGCTGTTGTTTTAATACTCTACTGAACGTAATATCATATATAATCTGAATTGCATATCCATTCTCTTGATTGTATGGGCAATACAGGTGGTTTTCTGAAATCGTGACAGACATTAATAAATCCAGGAAATACAGTTTTCCTCAGTGATCCAGGAAAAACTGTGGCCTAAGATGTTTTCTGGTGCATTGCTAACCTCAGACGTACCAGAATGCCATCAAATACAGATGCCAAGCAAATATAAAAAATGTGCAGGTGTCAAGAATTGTCAGTATGATGTAAGTGCAGAAAAGTGAGTGTGGGCCAGAAGGAAGGAGAGAAAAAAGCACGGCAGTCACAGAACAAGTGAATTAAGAGGAAGTCATGTAAAGTCAAGTCAAGGAAAAATGCCCTTAAAATAGCACAGAAAAAGACAGCAAGCATCTACTCTGTGCTTTTTAGCTTTGAAGTTTCTATTTCATCTCTTTTTTCCTGGTTGATGGTTTTCTTCAATTATGTGTTTATCCATTTTTGGCATGGAACATAATAATGCAAATGAAGCAGCAAAATCCACACGGATACGGAAACAGCTCACAAACTCTAAATTAGAAGAGTTTTTACCAAAAACTTTCCTCCTTTAACATCAGTCCTGACTAGTCCTCAAACATCTGAGTACATAAAATATAAATGGTTTATTCAGGGAACGCTCTTTCTGCTACACATTTCTTAGTGCTGTTTAGAACATATTGAAAGAACCTTAACCATGCCACAGACACAACTGAAAACTTGGGAAATTCTGTTCTAGTGAAAGCCTGGTCCACTATATTCTCCATTTAATTTGGAAAAAAAAAAAAAAAAAAACAAGTCTGACATTCCCTGGCTGCAAAATGAATTTGTTGAAACTTGCCAAGCAAAAGTAATATTCTAAGCAATCATTTTGTTGTGCAATAAACTATCATTTCCACTCACTTTGCCCTGTGAAACCTGTCCTTAACTTTGCTTCTGAATGAAAAAAATGCTGTGGAATATGCAGGACAAGCAGGGGGAACAATTTTGCTCAGTACTAGCAGCAAAGTGGTTACCAGATAGCAACTGTACTGATACTGGATGTCTGAGAGCAACCAAGACAAAAATGAGCATGAGGCAGCAGATGTGATGAGCTGACACAAATTCATCCATCTGAATAACACCATTAAGTATACATCAGAAAAGAATGACTAGACAATACTCAGATCAAGCTAAAAATAAATAAATAAATAAAGAGAGGCAAAGCCGAAATGAAATATACCATTTTTTTCCTCCTTTTTCAGTTTCGAGTAGAAATAAGTCTTCTATTTGAATGCTTTTTCAACCTAGCAGTCACAAGAGTATTCTTTCTTACCAGGACATAGACACATAGACATAGCATAAACGAGCACTGAACTCTGTCATCACTTTCTCCATATGTCACGATTAAATTCTTTTTAGTCATAACATTGCTTTAAACAAAAATCTACATTAAAAGAAGTGTAGCTGCAAGATCATGAGACTAGTTATAAGATTACAGATGGTAAGAGTTGGGGGGAATAAGAAAAGGAGGTAGGGACATATCTGTCCTGGATGAAAGCATGATTTTTCCTTCTGTTAAAAGTCCAGCTTTTCCTTTTCTCAGAAAGGATTGTGCTTTGCCTACACAAGTGGCATTTTTCAAGTCTTTGAGCTGAATTCTAAATCCATAGAGTTTGGCACACCGGGTGGCTGTACACATCTACAGAAGAAGGTTTTCTGTACTTCACTGAAGTTTCTGTTACCAGGCTTGGGGAGGTGAGACAGCCACACTGTGTTGTGACACAGATCTGAGCAATCCTAGACTACTGTAAATGAAGCCATTTGTTCATTTCTCTGCTGGCATCTAAACCAATAGGACCAGCAGGAGCAGAGAATACCAAGTCAGAGCACACCTGCTAACCACAAAGCTGGCTGCTCACATAGTTCCTAAGGACTGCAAGTGAATTTGATGTACATCTGCAAGTGCTGAGAACCCTGGTTCTCTGCAACACACATACCAAGAGGAGCCAACATAGAGAGAAACAGCCCTTCAGTCAGGTCTCCCTGTCCTGAGCAGCCACCAACCATGGACTGGAAGAATAAAAAATAAATAAAAAAAAAAAAAAGCCCTGATGGACTCTGAAATTCTGCAGTAAAAACTGAAAAAGAAAGCAGCCAGGAAAATGTAATAAGAACTTCAGACTCTGTCTGAGATGAGTGACAGCCAGATCAAAGGAAGGCCGGCCTTCACCAGCCTTATTTGTGGCAATACATATTACACATTTAGGAGTTTTCCAGTTAACTCCAGCAGAGGAGGTAACTGTGAAACTGTTACAGATAGCTGAGTAATAATAAATCTGTGTTAAAAAAATAAAAATAATTTTTTTTTTAAAAAAAGGTTGCTGAAAGATGTTTTAAGCAAAAGTCACCCAGAAAAAAAAAAGACATATGTATTAAAAATGAGTAAATAAAACAGTGAAAACTCAGGGGATTTCCTGAAGCAGAAAGGAATAAATCTGTAAAGAGACTGAGTGGTCACTCAGAGATGGCAGGGAAAAAGGCCTGGGAGCAGCCTGGGACACAGGAATGAAATCACCAAGTGGAGAAATCCACAGGATGGGATTTTGTGACCACATCACTGAACATTTCAGCAGTTCCACGAGAGAAGAATGGACACATAACCCAGCTACCTTGATGACACTTTCTGGAATGTAAACCCAAATTAATAAGAAATCAAGTGATTTTCCTGTTGCCAAGCCTGGAGTTGTCCTTTGTACTACCTCTGACATCTTCAAAAAGCTGAGCATTTTTATCATCTTGGTACAGGAGACAAAAGAGCCGTAAGTACACAGTCACCCAGCGGTGCTCCGGAAGCACAGCGTTAGCATTATGTTGCAATGGACAGCTTTTTCAAGCAGTACTTTCCTACACATAGCACAACTGGGGCAGAGAAGGAGTTGTATTTCCTGAATTAGAAGAGTGTTCTGTAATCTTGCCTTACCCTGCCAGACATCAATCCATCTAATGTAATTCAAACAGACAGCAGAGCTCTCTGCGACATGACCGCAGAAAATCGGGAACCACAGAAGTAGACCTACCACAGCCAGCACCACAGTGCTGAAAAGGAGCTTTTTTTATCTAGTCTGTGAGAAAGCCTGAGGGCAGAGATAAGGGTTGAAAAGACTTCATCTGAGCTGGAGATAAAGTTTCTGCCTCCTTTATCCTGGCACTTCTCAAAAGTGCTGTCAAAGGCAACTGTTGGAGCCAGCGCCTGCTTTCTTTCCGTTCTGCCTGACAAAGTTGCTCCAGAGTTCATGGGTTTGTCAACAGGCCAGAGACAGCAAGGCACTAAAAGGAGAGGTGAACAGGAAGGGACCGTTTGCTCTGGGTGAGACCTGACCACTTATTCCCTCTGCTGAGTAGTTTGGTACATTCAGGGTGAGCTGCTCTTCATAATGGCTCACATACACACTTCTCACCCTCATCATGACATTTATTAGCTTAGTTTGCAAATCCCATCTGTCCTCAAACATGGGTGGCACCAGGGCACTTTGAGGGAGGAACACAAGGTGATGGTAACATTGCCGTGAGTACAGGTGGGATCAGTGAAAATCAAGATAGGAGACATTAAAGGTCAGGCTGGATGTGGCTCTGAGCACCCTGATCTAGCCCTAGGTAGCCCTGTTCACTGCAAGGGAGTTGGATTTTAGGGGTCCCTTCCAACTCATCAATTCTGTAATTCTGCGTCAATCAGACCTGAAGGTACTGCTGTTAAATGAATATCTGGAGACCTATTAAGTGGTAGGCTAAGGGTCACACTTACAGATCTTACAGATACTGAGCTGTATCTCAGCTGCAAGAGCACTGAAGTAGAGCAGGATCATTGTTCATAACCCAACTATAACCACTTACATTTGGAGGGCACTTAACAGGCTGCATGTACTGTATAAAAAGCCAAGGAGGTACTAAGAATTACTACGTTTCCTTCCTAGTTGTCACCAGTCTACATGCAAGGTTCTTCACTATTAAATTTAGCTGATGGCTTTTGAGTCTCCTCTTTTTTTTCCTTTTTCTTCCCATCAGAAGCACAGGTATAAGACAAAAGCAAACTAAAGTAAGCAGTTAATAGAACGTCAGTAAAAGCATTGCAACTTTCGATTTTACAGTAACAGTCACGACGTGTGGTTGCTTTACATTGCTTCTTTCCTAGATCAGGCACAGAATCCGAACAAATTCCTCTTTGAGCAATCAGCTGAACAGCCAGCAATGAAACTTAAGCTCTCACTTCCATCAGAGAATTTTCATGATGAGATTTTGCACAAAAGCAGAGGCCATCCCTGACAGAGATGGATGTGGCCACCACCACCTTACAGCAGAGCTGAAGAATTAGGCACCTGACCCACTGGGTGATTCAGAGCAAGGCATTAGCTGTCCACAGATCCTACACAGTCAACTGAGAGAGCAATTAGCTATTGACTAGAGAGAATTAAACTCCTCAGAAGGATAATCTACTCAAAAGCCCAGCATGCAGAGCTGGAAGCTAAACAGGTCTAGGTAATAAAATGGCTGAGAAAGGGATAATTTTGAGCAACTCTCCCTCTCTGGAACTCAAATATTGCAGCTGCATGTTACATAATCCTGTGTGATTCAGAGACATTTGTCAGAAGTAAGCACCAATTCAACAGGGATTATTCTGAAAGGTGGAGGGGAAAGTGGGTGGGAAGTGATGTCTGCACCAGTCTCAGCCTGAAGTCATCCAGGAGTGCATCTCCCTTCTGCCACCTGCAGAGAGTGACCACAGAGGTGGATGTGTTCATCCCTTACATGCTGGGGGCAGCTCAGTTATGAATATGAGAGGAAAAGGCCATGTGCAGAGAGGGGCCAACGGCAGAAGTGATGCTTTCAGGTGGAACCCTCCTTGTCCCTGGTTTTGGTGTCCATGCCCTGGTACTGTAGGGGATGTGAAGGCAGGGTGGGACACCCCAGTCAGCACCACCTCATCATCCCAACATAGCCAGCTCCGTGAGCTGAGGTCAAGCTTTGCACTGATTTGTGCAGCCAAAGCCCCTGTGTGTCCTGGGCTCTGGGTGGTGTGTTTTCAGGATTGTTGGCTCAGCTGAAGAGTCTATGGGAGAACTTATCTCCTCTCGTGGGACAGAAGAGACCCTCTTCATCCTGCCAGGTCAGCTTCAGTTCAACTTATGCAATGATCAATTGAAGGTATTTGTGAACACGTCCATCTAAAAATGTATTCTCTATATTTTAGTGCAGACAGAACAATAACAAATATTAAACCAACCTTCAAATCAGGCTTGTTACAGGATTTCCTCCATCCTTTTTGCACGCTCAACCTTTTTTCTTTTTGAGGGTGAAGTTTACTTTCGTTTCCTCCTTTCACCGAGGGCACGACTCGACTTGCTGCTCCATCTGGACTATACCTACACGAGAGACCCAGCAGCCTTCCCAGGTCTCCAGGTAATTTCCCGGTGAGCCGCCAGAGGGCAGGCCGTGTTCTCTATACAGCTCGCCTCACTCAGATTTTGACAAACTGCACGAATGAATTATTATTAAAACGAGGCCTCGAAGAAATCTCACATAAATCATTACTAACTGGATTTTTTTTTATTCAAGGCTACCAAAGCAGAATTTTTCTTAGACTCTTCTAGACTAAGAATTACACTCTGTAGCAAATATAAAATCAGAGCATCCTGTTAATACAACACATGCACCAAATCTGACACAATCTGTTCAGGATTTCAATTGTTTTGTAAACAAATATAGAAGAGCCACCCAAATGTGGTCCAAACCTGTGTTTAATAAAGAAATATAGGGGACATTTATAAAGAAAAATTTAAAATTGAGGTTTATCAAGTGCCATACTCAAACCCTTATCTGCAGACCCAGTTAACATAGGCTATCTCCATTTGTTACCTCAAATCCTGTGTATTTGGGTCTAGGTTCATGAAACAGTATAGAAGAGCTAAAATAGAGGTGGACAAGCACCACTTTCAGCTTCTGTCACAGATTCCTAACCCAGGACTAAAACACAAGTATCAATCTAGCCGTAAAGGGAACTCCTGTTTTTAAACACATTTTAGGAGAATTTGAGTCAAGATGTTTATCAGCTGCTAATATTAGCTTGATCAGAAATAAAATATGGAATCACATGAAATGATGATTATGCTTCTAGAACTAACTGTAACCATGGTGTTCCCTCAGTATTTTCCCGCACTGCACAAAACATTTTTAACCCTCTCCAAAAGATTACATTACTTAGAACATGTATTGATAACCATCAAATAATATGCTATTCAAATATATATGTAGAGTTTAAAACTTTCAGCACATCCCAGGGCTGCTAAATGAAATAAAAAACACATAGATGCTAAAAAACAGTATCTCATTAATTCAATATGTTTTTCTTCTACTTTGATTATTAACTGTCTTAATCTAACTCTATAGAGATCAGATGACTTTTAAAGAGTCACACACTCCAGATAATGCTTTGTAATGAGAAAATTCTGACCTGTCTTGGGGCTTTCACATATGTACCCAGAGACTTCATATATCACAATTCACAAGATAACTGGAAAAACTGAAAGAAAACAATGTAGTCAGCTGCCAAAGGCATGTGTGATAAGGTTGGCTAAACTCTGCTCAGATTTGAATACATCAATCAAGGTCACTTCTTAGCAGAATGAGCAAAGGAACAAAGCCAGGGCACTAGGCTTCTTCCATGTACTTTTTGGAGCTGAATCTCACATTCATCAGTGGTTCAAAACCTTTTCTCTGCCTTCGGTGCTGGAAAAGTACAAGCAGCAGAACAAGCACAGCCAAAGCTATCAGTGCTCCTCCAATTGTGGATCCAACCATGGCAGCCCACGCTTGGCTTTCTTCAAGTGAACC
This sequence comes from Callipepla californica brunnescens, assembly GCA_023055505.1. Classification (NCBI taxonomy): domain Eukaryota; kingdom Metazoa; phylum Chordata; class Aves; order Galliformes; family Odontophoridae; genus Callipepla; species Callipepla californica. The sequence goes on along the minus strand of JALIRH010000001.1, from coordinate 90,461,389 downwards.
TGGAAACATAAAATACCAGAAGCAAAGACAGACAGTGATTTCATTTCTCAGATCTCGTGGAAGGAAGCAATTTCCCACAGCCTGCTCATTACCCTCACTAGTGTGGCTGAAAGAACCAGGGGCCACAGTGGAAGGTGGTAATACACCATGTAATCAACACACCATCGCCAGAGACATTTCCTGCCAGAAAAGTCTATGGCTGAATTTAAGCTCCAGTCTTTCAAACAAATGAAAGTGTTGAGAATGGGAAAGATTAACAGTAAGTTATGGTCTTATTTAATTTGGCCAAGATTATGATTTAAGCAATTCTTTCTAGAGGGACATTTCTTTACAGCTGTTTCCGAACTATTCTGATCAATGGAAAACTCTCTCTTTTTTCTTTTTTTAATAGACAACAGTGTAGTCTATTGTCAAGTTTTTAACAGAAAACACTGCTTTGTACAGTTCTGCTGGCCAGCTCCGGATCACAGCCTCTGCTTTTGAACCACTTCTAAGAAACCAATGTCTTCTGAGATAATATTGTCCATTCTTACAACAACCCTGCATAAATGAGCTCATCTCAGCTCGACTTCACTGAATGACTTTGTTTTGTGTGTTTTCCTTCATGCTTTCAGCAGCAGTTGCCTGTTGTCCTGTTCTGAAAAATACTACGGATACTGAGGCAGTATTGATTATGTTTGAAAAGTGGGGCTTAAGGTATTTAGGCATTTAGAAATAAAGGCTTAACTCCAGGGGGCTTCAGGAAATGCCACTTTGACTATAAAAACAACTATAAGTTGTGTGCCTCTAGAAGATTTTCTCTGCCAGCAAAAGAGTTGAGGACAATTATTCTCTAATGAAGTAAATTCCCAATGCTGTTTTCCACTGTCTCACAAACAAGGGCCAGGAATGCACTATATGTGTTAATTTGTTTTTTAATGTTTTTATATGTGTTAATTTGTTTGTGAATGTGTTGATTAGGTAACGAAGAATTAGCAAGTTATATGTGTAGTTGAAAGAGGGGGTTTTAATGTAGAGAACTGTATTCTCTGAACACTAACTATCCATACAGGTTCAGATACACTGCTTCATGAAGAGCTAACAATTTATTTAAGCAGGAGTTAAGCAGCAGCAGAATAAACTGCCTTTGTTCATCTCTACGTTATGCTATGTTAGCTACGTTATGGCAAAGGGGTAGCAGTTCCAAAGTAGAAGCAGGGACAGTGGCCCAGAAGGAGGAAATCTGAAACTCTGTAATTACAAAGGAGAAGTTTCCATTTTCAAGGGAAATTCTAGAGACACCCCTGAGAAAAGCACTTCCAAGATAACCAGCATGCCTACATAAATTAGGGTTCCCCTGCACGAATGCAGCTTGAGGAGAGGCGTTTTGATCCATCACAAGCTGTAGACCTTTAAACTGTTTCCACAGATTAAAACCACAGATACATGGTAAATACTTAGAAGAAATTTCTGGACACATAGGTTAGATAAGCAGCTACCACCTCTCAAAGAAGTACTGATATGGAGAAAGAAACTGCTCAGATTTAAACTTTAGTAAAACAGTTGAAGCATGATTTTCATGCATTTCTTACACAAATGCCTTGTACAAATATTTGTAGCTTGTGTTCCAAATTCATTTTGTGCATAAACACGTTGGTTGGAGGGGCAGGAGGACATTCTTAGGCGTAGAGGCATGGAAAATCATTAAAACTGGGTGTTTATAATAGAAGCACCGAGAGATACCTCTCCAGCATATCCAAATTTTAACAGGGTAGATCTCTAATGAGTTCCATGGGACAGTACGACCCAGGGCCCTGTGCAAAAGAAATGTTTTCTAACAAGAAACAGTACCCATACAAGCTCCCTAGCAGAGTGCCTGACCTCTGACAGGTTAAAGGATTGTGTAACAGGCATTACTAGTACTGGGAAGGGGAGCCAAAATCAAAGGTTCCTCAGCCCCAAAGGAGCATTATTCTCAGTGCCAGAGCACTTCAAGGTCACACATTTTGCTGCAGAGCGGAAGCAAACTAAGTATACACATTTTTGCAGCTACCACAACTTATCTGATGAGTTGTAACTGCCTAAACTATGCTATGGGACTGCTAGTGACCAGGTTTTGGGAGCAGAGCTTTATGTTCCAACTGTCTATGTCACTGAAAAGTTGAGCTGTCTCATCTCTTGGCCTCTGAGACATACCTGGCAGGTCAATGGCATAGGTGTAGCCAAGTTGCTCCGCAGTTTGGAAGAGCTGATCATTGGTTACAGGAGGGAAAAAAGGGACCATGTTGTACAGTCTGTTGTGACCGATAGGAGCCAGCTCCTCAGGCCAAGCGTTGTCAGGGGGGTGAAACCGCTTCATCCACTCATCAAAGATGGCATCAGTGAAGGAGTGAAGAACCTGCAAATTGATGCACATGTATTTATTAGGCTCTTTCTGAACTCGACAACATTTAAAGCAGTTCCTTAGTTCAGCACGAGTCTTGAGACAACCACCCAAGGGACTGATAAGGATGCTGAAATTGCAGGACTTGTGTAGGGGTTCAGACAACAATATGAGACAGTTCAAATTAATTTCTGGTACATTTATGATTTTGATTTATCACCATGGAAAAAACTGAGAGTATTTTATGGATAATCCTGCATATAAAATTATAGTACACTAAATTAAAGATTTGATAGTATAAAAAAGAATTCACATAGGAATAATTTTTAAGAAAACAAACCATAGAACATAAGTATTCTGGCTAATTTCTCCATCAAAAGATTGTGGTCTTAGAATAAAGGTAAGAAAGTAATGAATTGCTTTACAATTTCTCTGTATAATTGCCATGGTTTAATTTAACAAAGAGGAAGAGAAAATTAGCATGAATTTATTAGGTGAGGAAGATATGTAGCAGAGTCAGCTGATGGCTTTTTATTTGCACATTGCTGTTCGTGCTGCTCACTGCAGTGCAGCAATGTACTCATGCACCAATGAAATCACATTTTCTATTCCTCAAGAGACCCTGAAATTAAATGCGATTCCTTTTAGCTTCTGAAGTTTGAAACAAAGAAAAAACTTCTCAGTCTGCTGCTCTAAAATAATTAACCCAGTGTTCAGTTTTTTCTTGTTGCTGTAAAATTGTCTGGTAAAAGACATTAACTTCACATAGCACCTAATAAAAGGATTCAGGGGCAGTCTGATAGGTAGCACTTCCTCCTAGAAACTTATTCTATGTTTCACAAATCACCCTAATTTTTTTTTCCATCTTTATTTGCCCATCACACCAAGCGTGGCAGAGTTCAAGGAAAGAATTGCCCTTTTGTATTTAAATAATTTGTTACTGGGGAATTCACTTCTATTTCTGCTAATTTCTGGTGAGACAGCTGCCTCAGAGACACAGCCAGTAGCACTCACACTGGAGGAGAAAGCCATACCACAAAGATGGGATCATTGGCAGCAGCATGAGGGAGAACACTGGTTCCATTCAGAAAAGAGTGAGCCAAATTATGGAGGTTCAGCATCGGCGAGTTCAGGGCTCCCTCTGGTTTATTGAAGCCTTCCAGTGCGTTCCTGTGGACGGGTAAAAGCAGCATTGAGTAACCATATTTTGCTGACAAATGCACAAATGAAAAATACCCGTGCTCCAGCCAGCTCTAGGACATACCTGAAGCTCAAACTGGAATTGCGGAAAAACGGAGGGCTGTCGAACTCATGCAGGGAAAGGCATCTCCTGACATCCTCCACAGTGGGCAGCTGTTCACCAGAGTCCCTTGATGGCCTTCGTTGCAGCAGTCCTTCATCACTCCCATTGCACAGTGTCACCAGGCGGTTGTAATCATCCAAGCTGAGTATGAAACAAAAAGTAGCTCAAATTAGGAGGAAGGCCTTAAGCCTGTTTTGTTGTGGGGGCTTTCTGTTGTTGTTTGTTCGTTTTTTTGTTTGCTATAGCGTAAAAATTGACCAGATTGCCCAGATAGGTTGGGGGTTTCCTCCCTGGAGCTGGGCCTAGGCACACTGCTCTGGGTGGCACTGCTGGAGCAGGGACTGGGATACAGAGGGCCCTGCCTGCCTCAGCCATCCTGGGATTCTGGGGCCCTGGTTGTAGGTGTGAGAGAGCAGATCCAGGTTACAGGCATCCCATGAGGAGGTTCAGTTCAGCTCCCACAGACTTGGAAACTGAAGCTACTGCTGAACTGCTGCCATGCCATGGTTTACAGTGACTTTGTAGCCTCTGATGAGGGTCAGTCATTTGGACATAGTCTCCAGGCTCATCTTCAGCAGAGGGGACACTTTAGAAAAAGCAAGCAAAATTCCCTTCATACCTCATCTCCTCCCAAGAACAGTTGTTGCCAGACAGTCTAAGAGGATCTGAGCAAGGATAGTTTTTGACTCTTAGAAAAACGAAAAAATGAGGAAGTTGAGCTAAATGAGCTAAAGAAAATAAGAGTGTGACAGAAACAAGTTTTCACTTTCCATCCTTCACTCTTATAGAAGAAAAAAATATGCAATGTATTGCATTTTTCAGGAACCGGAAGACAGCCTGCTGTTGCAGATGTTTCCTACCAGTTAGTGAAGGGCAAGCCCCTTATATCAGGGAGGAAAAGAGGGAAGAAAGAGGAGAAAGATAGTGAAACACTCAAGAAAAAAAAACTTTGCTATTTAATGTCAAATGAAAATGCGTTTTCAAAAATTCCTCAAATAAACAAAAGTCCTCCACTGTTTAACCTTGACAAGACAAGAGTTTAGTCATTTCAGTATTGAAGAAAAAAATCTATCTTAGAGAAAAACTATGGCCAAGCGTTACAGCCAATTGGTGCTTAAAGGCAGAATTTCAAGTAGCACTTCAGGTATCCATAGAAAGAGAATCTTTCCTGAAAAGCCTTGAGCTCCTAGTACCTTCATCTAGCTAACTGCATGCTGTCCCAGATCTTACAGGATGTAATATGAGCATAACTGGCAGCATCTTATGCTATACTGCCCCAGTTCTCTGCGTGAACTCATCATCAAAGCCCTGCATTTAACCAAATCAATATATGCCTACAGACAGCTGACAGCAAGAATGTAGTTCTCTATGTGTTGTCTTCTGTGTGAAATCTCAGCTACTTTGAAGTCAGCCATAGAATCACAGAATAACACAGTGGTTTGTGATGGAAGGAACACCAAAGTTCATGAAGTTCTGATCCCCTGCCGTGGGCAGGAACATCTCCCACTAGATCACGTTGCCCAAAGTCCTGTCCAGTCTGGTCTTGAACACTTCGAAGGATGGGGCATCCACAGCTTCTCTGAGCAATGTGTTTCAGTGCCTCACCACCACCACAGTGAAGAATTTCTTCCTAATATCTACTCTAAATGTACTCTCTCATAGTTTAAAACTGTAACCTCTTTCCTATCACTACACTCATTGAAAAAGTGTTCCTCCTCTTCTGTCCTGTAGTCCACCTACAGATCTGGAAAGCCACTTTGAGCACTCTTCTCCAGGTTGAACAACCTCAGTCCTCTCAGCCTGTCTTCACAGAAGAGGTGCTCCAGCCCTCTGATCATCCTTGTGGCCTTCCTCTAGACCCATTTCAACAGCTCCTCATCTTTTTTTCATTGCAGGTCCCACAGTTGAATGCAGTACTGCAAATGAGACCTCACAAGAGCAGAGAAGAAAGGGACAATCACCTCCCTGGCGTGCTGGTTACACTTCTTTTGATGCAACTCAGGAGGTGTTTGGTTTTCTGGGATGCAAGTGCGCATTACATGCTCATGTTCAGCTTTTCATCAACCTACACCTGCAAGTTCTTCTCTGCAGAGCTTCTCTCTATCATTGTTCAGCCTGTATTTAAGCTTAGGACTGTCACAATCCAGGTGCAGGACTATGCACTTGGCCATGTCGAACTTCATGAGATTCACACAGGCCCATCTCTCAAGTCTATGAAAGTCCCTCTGGATGGCATCCCTTTCCTCCAGTATGTCTACCACACTACTCAGCTTGGTGTAATCTGAAAACCTGCAGAGGGTATACTCAATTCCATTGTCCACATTGCCAAAATAAGATGTTGAATAAAATGGTCCCAGTACAGACCCCTGAGGAACACCACTCATCACTGGTCTCCACCTGAACATCAAGCCATTGACCACAACACTTCAAGTGTGGAGATCCAGTCAAATCCTTACCCACCAACTAGGTCATCCATCAAATCCACATCTCTCCATTTTAGGGAGAAGGATGTTCATAGAATCAAAGAATGGCCTGAGTTGAAAAGGACCTCAAACTTCATCTAGTTTCAACCCCCCTGCCGTGGGCAGGGTCACCAACCACTAGAGCAGGCTGCCCAGAGCCACATCCAGCCCGGCCTTGAATGCCTCCAGGGATGGGGCATCCACAACCTCTCTGGGCAACCAGTTCCAGTGTGTCACTACCCTCTGAGTGAAAAACTTCCTCCTAATATCTAACCTAAATATCCCCTGTATTAGTTTAAAACCATTCCCCCTTGTCTTATCACTATCAACCCATGTAAACAGTCCTCACCCCTCCTGTTTATACACTTCCTATATGCTGTTCCTGTTGTGTAGGACAGTGTCAAATGCATTACAAGAGTCCAGGTAGATGACATCAGTTCCTCTTCCTTTACTGACAAATACTTTAACCCTATTTTAGAAGGTCACAAATTTATCAGGCAGGATTTGCCCTTAGTAGAGCCATGCTGGATGTCACTATCACCTCTTTCCATGTGCTTTATCATGGATTTGAGGAGTCCTAATGTTTCAGGGTGTCTCACAGTTCCAAAACTGCACTAAATATATTGGAGTTAAGATCATACCCAGCACAAGAAAAAAGATTTTTCAGCTTACCTCCTATTTTCTATAATGCCAAAGCAAGAATTGGTCAGAATGCAGGCTTTCCCTACATATTCCCATACCTGTTGCAAACTATTTGCCACCGGGAGAATCTGGAGTTCAGGCTGATCAGCCCCGGGTCATCTGGCCGTGGTGCTCCAAATAGTTGGTCTGTGCACACGTCACACGTATTTCTACCTGTTGCAAAGTCCCAGTAGGGAAGTGCAAATGACTCATTGCCCATCAGTCGCTGCAATGGACAGAAACAAATTAATAGAGGATCATCTTCAAAGGAAAGAGAAAAAGTGATTTCTGCAAGTCATGCCACTGGGTATTCTGCTTTTCACTTGAAGGCAACTACACACACTTCACAGTGCTGCTCCAACACTTTCCAAACACTGGAGTGTTGAGTCAGACCCACTAGTTAATCTGTTGTTGGATTGCACTCTCTTTGGCCAAGGTAGCTTTCGTGCCAACTCAGAGACTGAGCAGAAGTACAGATTAATCTACCCTTAAACAATTCCAATGATTCTTGAGTAATGGGTAATGAGTAAAATTGTGCACGTAGTTTGTTTTTACTCCAGGAAGGGTAGCACTGGAGGAAAATCTGAATTTGCATTAACAGAGGAATATATTTGCTTGTGTTTTCTTGTTAGATACTATTTCATGCAAGAAAGTTGCTATAATCATTTAAATACTAATTATCTTCATTAGAGATGTGCAAGACTGAAATACAGTAACACTGCTTATGTAGAAGTGCTGCACATGAAATGAGTCGGTGCTTTGGCAACTGCATGTTGGGCACAATAACATATATTCCTTTTAAAATACCAATACCTAAATATATGAAAGTAATAAATTTATAACAGCATATTTGAAGAGGGAAATCCTCAGTGTGGCTTTCCTGATTGTGGTCTGCTTTCCAGCAGATGTTATCAACAGGTTTTACATAGGTGGGTATTTATTTTGATTTCATTAATGAACATGGTTAATTCACATCTTCTGTTCCACGTTGTGAAGGAGAAAAATCTTGACAACAGCTTCCATATCACTGTTCACAGTGAGAAACTGTTCAGTCCTCAGTATCTTGAAAGTGATAATTTCCCTTTACATAAAAGAGGAGCCATGAGCAAACGCTCTTGACAGTTTATGTAAGAATCCGTCTTAGGAAACAACACCCTTGGATGGAGCAACAAAGATGAGCAGCAAAAGAGAGAAGTTGTGTGAGAAAAGAACGAGGCTGTTTAGCTAACCTGCAGGTCTCTTTCCAGCAATAGCAAATGGTACCTGTGCCAAGTTACAAAGGCAGGTCCTTGATGGGAGAAATCAATAGCTGTGAAGGGGCGGCCAGGCCCTACAAAAGAAGATAAAATAAACACTTCAGCATCAAGTGAAGCTAGAAATAAAGAGAGCACCTTCTTCTGTTGCCTGTAGCTGAGGTAAATGAAAACCTTCAGCTCTGCACTTTTGGAAAGAGTGCACAGATCAAAGGCTGCAATGCTTACAAGGGACAAGATGGGTATTGTGAACATTTCTTCTCATTTAAACTGAGTTTTTCAAAAAACAGTCTTATTGTTGAAAATATTAGCTTGTTCTCATGTTCAGTAGCAGGACTTTCATGGCTTATCTATCAAGAAAGCATCAACACTTCCCATATCCTGCCAATAGTAAATTCAACATATCCTTTACCACTTTTCTTCAATTCCTGCTTGTTTCTCTTCAAAATTCTGCTGCTGCCCACTACAGAAGCTTCTGAAGAAAACAGGTAAAGCAATTAGGGTTTTTTTCAGCAATTCATAAGGAGGCAAAGCAGGAACTTGGTCAGGGGAAATCTGTCCGTTTTCAGTTTTGCTGCTGTGCATTCTGGATAGCTGCAGTCCTGACCACTGTTTCCCTTACTGGCCTTCAGAAGTTCAGCAAAACAGCTGCCCCCACAGTTTCAGCTATTCTCAGTGAAACCAGGGTGCACTTTTCTCAAAAAGTATTATGTCAAATTATTTCTGTCTTTCTTTAGCTGTCAGATGCACCACCTTTTCAATTTTTTCAAAAAAATTCTAATCTTTGCAAAGAAATGCTACTTGATGTAACATATTTTAGCCCTATGTGAGAGAAAGCACAAAACTACCTGTACTGTCTTTTGTATGGAAATGCTATTTGCCCAGCAGAACATAAAGGCTAGCTATGCTTTTAGAATTAAGTCTCATGCCAGATTTCAGGAGGAATCCAGATTTGTTCGTTCTAGAAATCCATCAAATGTTGATGTTTCTTCTGAGATTTGTAAATAATCCTAATCTTATTTTCTTACATGATAATTTGTAATGTCCAACAGGCATTGTAATGATGAAAAAAAAAATAAAGAAAGAAAGAAAGAAAAATAAAGACATACCAAAAAAGTGATTCACAAGAATAGGCACTAACTGTTTGATCTGACAACACAGATCAAAGAACACAACACCTTGATATTTCCCAGAATACAAAAATCTTCCTGGTGTCTGAGTGATAGTACTAGAGGGCAAGAAATTCTTCTCAGGAGAGAGTTTTCCACTGATACCTGTCTGATACAGCAGATGTTTCTGAAAATGATAATTAATCTAGCAAGTTTTAAAAGTATACGCTTTTAAGCTGCAAAAATATCCATAAAGAATGAACTATGTCTTTAGATGGGTATTTGGTTCACAAAGATTGGGAAGATCTATTTTCTATTCAAAACTAACCCATTTCTCTCCATACTCAAGTGATCAGAAAGACATGGACATTTAAATGTATAGATTTCTACAAAGAGATTAGTTATCATTCATGTTTTCACTTTTGACAAGAACTATTTCAAGACAATTTCAAGCAATTTTGCAATAAAGGCATCAGCAAAATATCACATAGAAATGTGCTTTGACACCTACCTACATTTCCTTGGTGCAGTCGACATCATAATTTTAATATCTGATCAGCTGACACCCTTTTCCATATTTTTCTTTACTACAGTATTTGGAGAAAAGCAGTCTAGTGGGAGAAATCCCACCACACACGAGACACTGAAAGAGTAGGGGACTCAAGCCACACTTGGATTTGCCTATTACTGCAGCAAATGTCAGACCATATACAGGTTAATTTATCCCTGCAGCAGCACTGGAAGTTGCTTCTTTCCTTTTCTCCATGACTGTCCTATCACCTGAAGGACCTTTGCTCTCCCTTGTCTAGATAGAGTGCTTCATTCAGCCTCATCAAATGGGACAGTGCCAGGAGAGGAAAATGGATAAAATCCACTGTGGGATAACAACTGTCCTCTAGCAAAGGGGTAGATGTGGCAAATTTCACCAACTGTCTCACTCAGATGGAGATACTTGAATGCTAAACTCCACAGCCTGTACACAGGGCTGCTGAGTAGAAAAGTTATGCTGCTGCCTCTTTCCATAGAAGCTGGGCTTTGTAAAACTGTGCTGGCAAAGGTACTGCAGTCTAGAAGAGCCATGAGGACTCGGAACTCTGATCTGGGAGATCACAGAGATAAATACCTAAACTTCTAACCTGATTTGGTCATTGATTGACCATGCCTTTGTTCACCCAGTGGAGTTGGAGCCTGTGAGCTGCCTCCCTATCAGACAGAAGAGACATCAGTGGCATCAGAGTGTGTTGGAGCATTCATTCACTGGGGTCAGGCAACAGCAGGCCCAAAGCAAGTCTGAACTGCCCTCAGTTGTAAACTGTTGGCTCCTCAGCACCAACTGTTTTACTGCACAGACCTTCTGCATCCTCATGGCATGCTGAAGTAATGCAGCTGTGGCAAGCGTACTTACCGTTGTTCAACAATTATACTTTTCACCCTTTCATTTACTGACAATTCCCTTTGGATAAGAAAAGCACTAACCTAGAAGCGTGTCTCTAACAGAGTAGTAATGAAGCCAAACGAAGAAATTATAAATGCTACAGTTGGCAATTTGTGGTTCCTCTCCAGTAGGACCAAGCAGACCCATCCAGTGCTGAGTTGCAATCACGTAGTCTGGGTGGATGGTCGTCTTTGCACGGTCTAGGGCATCAAAGAACTGCTCCCTCTCCTCCGCTGTCAAGGAATGGATGTTCTTCCTGATAACTGGTGGCTTCCTCACATTGCAGTCGGGGCCAGTCCAACCAAACTTGCAGTCACCACAGTTATAGCCAGCAAAGTTTCCTGAACGAAGAGGGTGAGAACAGGCATGAAATTATGAATCAGAGAGAACTTTGAAACACAGAATTATTACGAATTATCTTTCTTTTTCCTCCAGATATTTCAGTTCCTGGAAGGGGCAGAAACTGAACAGACTGGCAGCTGCCAGCTGGTTAACTAGAAGGATGGCTTGCATCCCAGAGCAGGGTCGGGGCCAAGAATCACTCAGCTCGTTGGGGAGGAAATGCACTGGATAATGGGCTTGATGCCCCAAGGCGCTAAGTGCTCTATGAAGCCTTCAGGCATGTGAAGAGTCTAAGCCTCTAGATGAACAGAGGGCTAAGCACTCCGAGTTAAGCAGGTGATTAAATGCTTTGCTTGATTGGCTCTCAAGTGCTCCCAGACTTCCAGGATCAAACTCAAAAGAAAACACACAAAAAAAAAAAATCCGCTAACAATCAAAACAGTTCTAAAAGCTTAGGAAAAACTAACATCTTTTAGCAGTGTATCCAGGAACTAGTGTGGTCCAGTAGAAGCACTGGGGGTGCTGCTGGTCACACTTTAAGAATTATTAAATAGTGCTGAAATGAGAGCCTGAGAAATAGCACAGCATCATCATTCCCCTCTGGCATCATTCCTTAGACAAGTAATCAGCTCCACTCTCTTCTGTTCTAGTGGTTGGTGACCCTGCCCATGGCAGGGGGATTGAAACTTCGTTCTCTTTGAGGTTCTTTTCAACCCAGGCCACTCTATGTTTCTATGTTAACGTGGATCCTCTAAAACAGAGCTTACTTCAGACAAAGCACAGACTCAGTGGCCCTATGCCCACAATGGCAGAGTGCCAGAAGCAGCAGAACAGCTCCGCTGCAGCTCCTTTTTCTTTGGCAGGGGGAGAGGGGGATGATCATTCCAGCAATGCATATCTGCCTCTGTTCCATGCGCAGGAGTACAACTTGCGAAGCACCAGTGTAGAACAGTAAGCACTGCTGCTAGGGGGAAGAAGGCTGGAAGGAGACAACCAGGGCTCCTCTGAGATCCCTTCTCAATTCTCCAAAATGTGTACTGAAATTCTCTCCAACCTCAGCTACATATACATGCTCCTCTATGACTATCTCAGCTCTCTACCAAAATGCCATAAAACCTCACTGTTCCCCCCATATATCGGCACAGACAGGTCCAAATGGGCTTGAGGTTAATAGAGAGATGGAGAAGTGGCTTGTGAAGAGTTCCTGGAAGAACAAGATGTCCCCAGACTATAGGCTTGAGTCTGTGAACAAAACAACAGTAAACACAAAAGTAGGATTTCAGATTCTTAGGGCCCATAGGGCCTAATACCAAATTTTAAAGACCTCTAAGATTATGAGGGATGTTACTCAGAAGACTGTATAGCTTACGGTTAGCTCTAGGGTAAGGGGTGCTGAGCTGTAAACATGCATGACAGGCTCCTGTGAGACCTTCCAAGAGCTTATAAGAATTTAACTGTAGGTTCAGAGGTATGGTTACTTCAGAGGCAAGATCAACAAGTTATCATGAAGCTCAAGTCCATCTTAGGGACCACGAGGGTGAAGACTTTTAACTAGGTTCTGAATCACACAAAACCCAGCAGCATACCAAAAAGACAGTTTCCATGTATGGATTACATTCCTCCCCAGTGCAGGGAAGAGTAGATGGACTCAACTGCCATGTTCCAGCAAAGAAGAAATCAGAAGCTAAGGATCTATATCATTTTATGGGGCTGACAGCTTATGTCAGGAAAAAAAAAAAAAAAAAAGCAGTTGCAGCTGTTCTGCACTCACATCCAAAGGTAGAACTTAATCCTTTTTAAGAGAGGAATAGCAAAGCAGGAGTTAACCACTGACAAACTGTCAACAGCCTTTTATAAGATCAGCAGTCACGCTTCCATCTATTTGCAGCATTGGTAAGCATCACATTGTATTGTCTGTGTGCATCCTTGAAGCGATGCACCAACAGAAACAAAATGAGTGCCCTTTATCTCTAAACAGCCATACTGAGGTATACTCTATGCACCTCTTCAGACTATGAAAAGAGATTTGCAAAAGCCTGAAACAGTGAGTCACCTTCATGGGAAATAAACTTTTCTCTATTGGCATGGCTTCCATAGTTAAGTGAACCAATGACACCTTGCTTGTTTTCCTCACTCAGACGTTAATTATATCCAGTTGATGCTCTGTGGGATTTTCTCCCTTAACAGTCAGATTTATAATGTAATCCCAGACGTCTTTTTTTCCACCACCTCACCAGACATTTGTCAATGAGACATGAGCTTTTGCTGTGCAAGAAAGGGAGCTGAAGACTAGAAGAGACTGGTAAACAGAAGGAATCCTTCTCCAGGCAAAGAAGTATCTCATTCTGCAGTCTTTCTGCTGATTGTGTCAGACATATTTTTAACGTCCACTCGTCTGTTTGGCAATGCTGTCTTGCCAGAAATGCACACAACAATACTTCATGAAATCAGAATATGATTTTTGTCATTTTCTTTCAACAATCTCCATGCATCATGGAACTGTCACCATGCAGCAGCTGAAATAGCAAGAAATGAATAGAGGTCTGTGTTGTTACCCACTTCGCAAACACAAATAACTGCAGTAGGCAGATGCAGCTTTTTTTATGTTTAAGCCCAAGTACTTTTCCAATATTTGTTTCTAAAACATTCTCAGTGACCATTTTCTGCCTTCATTTGGAAGCCATTGTTCCTTTGTACATGGCTCTGGTGAGACAGCACTTTGAATATCGTGTTCAGCTTTGAGCTCCTTGCTACTGGAAGGATATTGAGTTACTGGAGCATGTACAGAGAAGAGCAAAGAAGGTGGCTAATCTTCAATAACAATAGTTACTGAGGATTAGCAGAGTGAACTAGCATTGTTTAGTCTGGAAAACAAGGAGGCTGAGGGGACATCTCATCACTCTCTACAACTACCTGAAGGGAGGCTGCACTGAAGAGTGCATTAGTCTCTTTTCTTAGGTTATAAATGATACGATGTAAGGAAACAGCCTTAATTTGCACAAGAAGAGGTTTATTTTAGACATCAGGAACAATTTCTTCACAGAGAAGGTCATGAAGCACTAGAATGGGCTGCCCAGGAAAGTGTTAGAGTCTCCACTCTGGAGGTATTTAATAGACATATGGACAAGGAACTAAAGAACTTGGTATAGCTATGGGACACAGTACATTAGGTTGATGGATGGACTTGATGATCTTGAAGATCTTTTCCAATCCAAATGATTCTATAATTCCATGGAAACCAAGTAGCTGTTTTGACCATTACTTCCACTGAAACAACAGATTTGAAAAACCACCATATTTCAGTATTTCAAAGGTAGGATCAGGATTGCTACCATGTAAGACAAATCGTTAACTCTTAATTCTTCCTGCATTTATTTCGGACAAACTGTTTGGTTGTAAGTTATGGAAGATCTGTACTTACTACAGACACTAACAGGACCTGTTTTGATAGGGCTGCTCTGAAAATAATGCCTCCTGTTTTATTCCGTTGGCCCATGACATGAAAGTGGATGCTGATGTTGAACCTTCTTGACAATGTTCTATTACCTTCTGTTGCTATGTGACAGATGGCAGCAGAGGGGTAGTCTGACAAAACTGTATTTGTCATGGAAGTCTGTATGAAGCAAAGGGGTGTCAATGAATTCCTCCATGCGGAAAAAATGGGACCCACTGACATTTATCCCTCAGTGCACGCACACTGTCTTTTGGAATAGAAAATCCTTACGAATTTTCTGGAACCTGGACAAGCTGTCAGCTCTGACCACTACACTGCAATACTGATTAAGCTGAAGGCTCAACCTTCCAGAGAAAGGACAGAGAAGACAACCTTTCTCTTGCAATATGATGTGCCAGGCCCCATACGAGACTGTGGAACACACTGCCAATCTTGACTAGACCATCCTACAGCATCCACTGTATAGTCTAAGGTTGTTACCTTCTGACAATCTTCTGACAGGTAGAAACCTGTTTGGGCTGATGAAAGATGGCATGCATGGGCAACATTTTCCTATCAATGATACCATCATAGCAGCTGTGAAACAGCAGGTCACCTCTGCTGGTGCAGATCTGTATGAGCACAGCATGCAGACCCTTGTTCACACAGGTGAAAATGTACAGCTAATGGTGGTGGCCATGTTGAACAACAGTGTTACTATGTTCTTTGCAGGTGATGTAGTTTCCAAAAATAAAATAAATAAATAGGAGGTATTACTTTCAGAGCAAAATATATAATTTTGTGTTATCTTACAACCACATTGCCTTGCTACAAGTTAATTAAGTACATTTTATAAGTACTCCTAAAACTTCTTCTTGTCTGGTGGGAAGGCCAGCATATCAGCTACTAGACTTAACTGGCCATGTGCTTACATTCAAACAACAGAGTTTAAACTTTCTGTCCCCAGCCTGATCATACATTGTGCAGAAATGTTGAAATACTCCTTTTTTTCTTCAAAAATTTTACAAAAGCACACTAAAAGTTCAGCACATACCCACATGCTAACCACAGAAAGTAGTGGAAAAAAATATGAATGAAAATTACTTTTAACTCAAGCTGTGTCACTGTCTGATCAGCATCACGGTCTGAAATAACAACCACATGACTGATTGCAGTAATGTTTTCACAATAATCTTCTGTAATGTGTTTTTATAATGCTGTACCAGATCTATACACCACACTTCCATTCTTTAGAATTCAAAATAGCACTTAGTTCACAAGTCTTCTAAAATAGTATTCTTCTAAACCAAATTTAACTATCCTGTTGATGTACTGTCCATTTTCAGGGTCAATTAGAACAGGACATTCAACGTTTTGCCCAGTTCAGTACTTACAGCTTATATGCGTTGAGTGCTACAAATGATCGTAGTCCCCCTCACATACTACAGCACAGTCACTAGGTCATTTCAGCTTAAGAACTTATATAAACTGAATTAATTTTAGGTGAATTTCAGAATGCATTCAATAGATTCAAAATTGAAATTAGACAGAAACTAAACATTCATTGTTCCCTCCCAGCAATATTCATGCCGTAACCACAGCTTTTTTCTAGAGATGATGTTGTCAGCAGCACACTGCTAGGTACATACAACAAGCAGCTGACAACAGCTTCACAATTGTCATTTTGATCATGACTCTTTATTTAAAAGAAAAAAAGTTAACAAAACAGAAAGATTCAGTTTTTCCTATCTTACTCCACTGCATTTCTCCCCAGTGGAATGAAGACTAATGAATATTATCTGTTAAAGCCAAGAAATAGAAAGGAATTGCTTTTCTTTTTTCTTCTCCATATTAAAATCAAATTAACCTGAGAAAACTATAAAAATAATCAACAAAACAATAACCAACAAATCATGAATATTTGCTTGTGTTTGGGATTTTCCTTTTCTTCAGAAATGTTTGGTATCCAGACCTAGATGGATATTATTCTCAGATTTTTTTCCAACATATCGCCACATTTTCAGTGGTCCTTTTATCTTTAGCAATTACGTTTCTAGCAGATAGCTCAAACTGAGCACTTACTGCAAGAACTCTAGAATCCCCATATGGAAAATACAGGCCATCAGCAATGTGGCACAGTTCAATAGCACTGTCTAACTAAATGTAATCAGCTACACAGAAGCAGAAGTTCCCATGGCTGCTGTTTATGCCACATCTGAACAATAAATAAAACAATGTCAAGATGGCACCAGGATACAGCTGTTTATACTGTTAAAACTTTAGTAAGAGCATTGGCATACACTGGAGTCTGCACTGGCCAGGAACCATTTCAGATAGGTGGTTTGCACCAGAATTTGAAAGTAAGATACTTAAACAATACAGATGTGCACTATTCCATCTCCCTTCAAAAGAGCACATTTAATTTACAGACATAGGCAGCACAGCTGTGGATGCCTAACAAAGAGCACACATCACACCACTGATGTGCAGATAACAAACTCAGGTAAAACAGAGAGGAAAAAAAATCTAATATATACAGAATCACAATCACCACTATTGTAAATACATCGAATCTAAGTTGAAACCCATGACATTATAGACTTTTTAGCATTATCCTAGAAACGCCTTTCCATACAGCACCAAGCTGACCACAGCAGAACAGAGCCCAGGAAACCTTTCTTGAAAACATCTTACAGCTGCCACCCTAATGTTTTAGTGCTGGTATAACTAGAGAACCTGCAAGGAGAAAGAAGAATATAACAAACAAAATTTTAAAAACAAACAAACAAATGAAAAAACAAAAAGCAAACCAAAAAAAAACACACCAAGTAGCAGCGCAAAAAGAAGCTAGATTTCTGGAGCTGAGGTGAGCTGGCAGCTCAGCACAGACAGGGAGTGTGAGACTACATGGCATTATAATCACATAACCTAACCAAATATTAAATACTGGTGCTTACTTTAATTTGAACAAACAAATCAATGACTGCCCACATTGCTCCCCACCTTAATCCCAGGTTTTGATACACTGATTACTCAGACTGTATAAATATTAATGTATGTCAGCATGCTTCAGTGCTCTTCCAACTCAGTCTATGACTATATGAGATGCCTGCTTTAGTTATGGAGGTATACGAGTTATCTGCCACCACCTCTCTGCTTTCAGTTCATAACAGATTTGCTAAATTTTATCTTATGGGCTGAAATTTTACGTAATGCGTCTTTCTCAGATTTATTTAAGCTTTTTTGACAGTGACAAAGAAGGTCTGCTATTTCTAAGGATCAGGTTGAAGTAGGCTATTTTTCCCCATGCTAGAGACTTCAAACCACTTCATATTTCCAACAAGAAATCCCAAGGTGTTTTTGAAATCCATCTAACAGGCACCTTCAGTGCTAGAGACATGCCTTTTGCCTGACTCCCTACACCATGCCCTTCCAGCTCAGTAAAGAATGCGAACAGAGACTGGGTTCCTGCTGATTTTAACCCTCCTTAAATGAGGGCTGCACTTCAAATAAGGACCTCTCTCCTTAGCCTACTAGTCTTAGTAAAAAATGGTCCTTTGGAACCTTCAAGCACATCAACTTCCTGATCCGTTTTGCCTTCCAATACATGAAGACAAATGCCCATGTTAAGCTTTGTGTGGAACAAGAAGATGGAGGGAAAAGATAGGGTAGCCTCTTTAGCAGTCTGGTAGACCCAAGGATTAAGTTTGGAACATAGTAGTGAAGCATCCAAAACTCTGTGGAAAAAAGGTGAAGAGAGAATACAGGGAAAAGTCCAATGGTAAAGAGGAAAGCCCGAAAGATTGCATGAGGCAAAATGCTTTTCCAGTTCTTGCTCTGAAACTCCCGTACAGAAACTACTACGTCTTAGTCATAAATATTATTGTATTTTTAGGAAAATTAAAATATTAAAAGCCCTCTTAAACTCATAGGATAATATAGGTTGAAAAAATCTCTCAAGACCATCAAAGATCAGCCATCACCAAACACTACCAAGTCTGCCAGTAAGCCATGACCCCAAACGCCACGTCCACTAATCTTTCCAGGAATGGGGACTCCACCACTTGTGTGGGCACCCCTTCTGTGAAGAAATTCTTCCTGATATCCAGTCTAAACCTTGTGTAACAGGAAGCCATTACCTCCTAACCTATCATTTGAGTTTTGCGGAAAGAGACTGATGTTGTCCTTTCTGCAACCTCCTTTCAGGCAGCTGGAGAGAGTAATGAGGTCTTCCCTCAGACTTCTTTTCTCCAGACTAAACAATGCCAGCACCCTCAGCCACTCCTCATATCCTTTTTTTCTAGTCCCTTTGGTGGCTTCTTGATACCTTACACCATCTGGGATGTTTCCGGCCTTTAGAAAAATGCTCACAGATACATTCTTCCCCATTCCCTCACCCCTCTCACCTGTGCACCAACAGCTCTGGTTGAAGAACTTGAGGGGCCACCTTTCCCGGTCATCCACATTTCGAAGGGTGTAGGGGCCGCTCCAGGGCTGGGTGTCCACCTGCACGCCCTGGCACCGTCCCCTGCCCTGCAGGGACCCGCACGCGTTGCCTGGATCTGGCCCCAAGGCTGGGCAACAGCGCTTCGACCGAATGGCCTCCACTGTCATGCAGACACGGGGGAACTGTGCCTCTGCCTGGGGAAGACAACAGCAGCTCAGGTAGCTCAGCCCAACCCAGAAAAGCCTCCTCAGGACACCCATTGCTACGTGCAGCCACTCCTCCGGACCCAAGTGAGTGGAGCACGGAGATCTCCTTTGTGGGACAACCTGGTCTGGCAGCAGCTCTCCCTGGGATAATCAATCTCACTGCTAAGGATGCTGGTGTCGGGTGTTTGTTTAATCCTGGTCTCTAATTGCCTTGAATGCCATTTAAAAGACAGAGTTTTGGCTCTGCGGTGCCTGCCCAACAGCCACAGCTTTAAGTAGGGCTTATGTAGAGGTTGGGAGAAGCCCTCATTAGAGGGATTAGCACAGCACAAATCCTCGTGTTTTGCACATGACAACAAGGGCAGAAAAGACGCCCAAGTCCTGAGGGCTCTGGCAGCTTGTCAAGAGGGTGAATGCCTCAGATTTATTTCTCCAGGTTTTGTCAGGCTTTCATGCACTCTGAGAAATTGATGGTCTCATTTTAGCTGAGGTGGCTGAAGAAACTTTTTAAACAAAACCCTGTAAACAGAGATAAATAGAATGGGAAAACCTCTTCTTTTTGTAGCTCATTCACTGTTAGATAACATTTTTCATGAAAGCAGCAGACAATAGAAAATGAACTGGAAGTGCAGCGGATATAGGTGCATCATTAACGAAAATTAATAAACCTGGTAGTAACAGCTTGGATTGGAGACTCCATCTGCTGACAGCAGAATTCCAGTGCTTGTGCCATAAATATTTTAGTGGCAAGTGGAGAAGGATTCATCTCTTAATAGCCTTTTTGCATACAAAATAAATTATTTAATTGATTTTAAAGGGTGAGTAGTACTTGTCTGCTCCCTAACCCTTCCCCCATCATTACACCAGAGATAACTGTAGGGTTGGTCTGGCCGACAGACATCACAACAGTCACATTCAAGCATTTATTACCCACCTGGCAGGGCACAGTCTGTAAGATCAATACATACGCCAGACATGCAGATAAGCAGTTTTGCTGAGAACATCGAGAAAAATGACTTTGAAAAGCTGCTAGTATGCAACAGTTTTTGCCCATGATGCAACTCCTGTACTAAAAGAATAAAACTATCCAATCAAAAGTAAGAAGTTGAAGACCTCTAAGACCATCTTGTCCAGTCATGAACCCATCTCCACAAAGCTCATTAACCACATCCCCTAATGCCACATCTACATATTTCTTGACCACCTCCAGAGATGGTGACTCCACCACCTCCCTGAGTGGCCCATTCCAGCACCTCAACACTCTTTCTGAGAATAAATTTTTCCTAATTTCAACCTGAACCTTTCCTGATGCAACTGGAGGCCATCACCTCTCATCCTATCACTAGCTACATGGGAAAAGAGGCTGATCTGTAAAGTATGAAATGGTTTTAAACTCGTCTTCCTTAGGATTCAGTCTACCTGCAACTGGCTTTTCCTGCTGCTGTCCTTGACACAACACTCAAAATAAGGTAGAAAATAAGGCTAATTGTTGGAAAAACATGTTGAAGAAGTTCAGAAATTAAAATGGAGGCACTAACTCAAGAACAGCCTGAACTAAGCTCCTTCTTATACTACTCAGCATCTAAAAACATCTCTCTGGCTTGGGAAAAATCAGTCCTTGAACCTAGGTTAGGTAAAGTCTTGAGACAAAGTTACCAGCACACCACATTACTGCAATTAACAGTGCAAGTAGGAGACATAAGTAATTCAGAGAAGCTGGATAAGAGTATGGATAAAAGGAACAGCAGCTATATGACACTATGGAGATCAGTCAGCAGGGGAAAGAAGAGCATGAGTAGAGCAGCAGCATGTAGTTTTTCTTATGATCACTTCCTTCCATTATAACTACGTAAATTCACAAAGCTAGCAACATGATAAGGCATGCAGAATAGATACAGAGTTAGGCTTTGGTCCTTAGTCCTCAGGGCCCTTGACATGAGAACACTGGGATAGACAGACAGATGGACAGATCCCACATCATGTCACTGCCTGTTCCAAGACTGTCGATCCCACAGCGTGACACATAGTGCCTTCTGACCAACATTTCAAAAAGACAGTTGTTCTTCACTACCCAGAATTTACCACAGCTTCCCCTCAGCTATTTAGTCAAATAAAGAAGTCATTGTTAGGGCTACACAATATTAACACTATACAAATTTTACAACAGCATGTTGAATGACTTTTTATTTACTACAGCGTTTTCCTGTCTCTTCAAAATGAGTATCTCTATGAATTGGCACTGCTGATGAGAGCTGCTTCTCTACAGCTATCAAAGAACCTTTCAAACAACGGACATAAGCACATGAGCCATGGCTGAAGCCTTGGAGACTCAGACTGTTTTGTCAGTTCACGTGAAATACCAGGGTCAAGCTATCACAACTGGAATTGTGGCATACTGATTAGTTAAAATATTTAGGCTTTGTATTAGAAGTATATGAACACAGGATTTCAGCTATCGGGCAGTCTGTACCAATCAAACCTAAGATCAAACTTCTCATCCTACTGCTGAAGATCCACATGGATACCTAATCATCTTGGGGCTTAATATATTCTTTTGTTGTTGTTTTTTCTTTTTGTGAGAGAAAGAATAAAGAAACAGAATACTCAAAGGTACAGCAGGCAAAAAAGTTCCTACACACAACTCACACACACACTACAGAATTCCTGAGCTGTAAGTAGGCAATAGGTTCCCACTTTTTTGTTAATGAGAGTATTGTTTCTCAGGCTCCTTCTACTGTACTCAAGCACAGATTAGCATCAACGCAGAGAAGTACTTAGCCTTTGGAATTTTTGAAGGATTTTTTTTCCGAAATGAAACATTCAATATATTCAATTGAAAGAACATGATTATTCATATTGAGCAGTGACAATCCTGGAGATAACTAGAAAGATAATTCTATATAGAAAGCTGCAAGCAGGAAAGGATCACGGTGAAAGTGAAAAGAAATGAGGCAGGAGGAGCAAAATGTAAGTATATGTTCTAACAACAAAAGAAATTTTCTATTAAAAAGAAAACTAAGACACCACATCTTAAGATGCAAACATATTAAGTGAATCCCTAGTATCTCAAACTGAGCATGCAAAAAAGATGAAAGCTCCTAGAATTGTTTGGCCCTGTGAATATTTTTCTTCCCTTTGAAGAAAATATTACACCTCTGATTCTTTCTTCTGCCTAGTCTTTATCTTGGTTTAGGGACATCTACATTGTCATAAACCTCACCTGAATAAGAATAGACTCTAGTTCTTGGAAAAAAATCAAACAAGTATTTATCAGTGTTGGGAACTTTTGCTGTACTTTTTGAGGTAATTTAACCACACCGTTGTGCTTAAACATAAAGAGATTTAAGGAACAATGCGTTGACAAAACCCTACCACTGTAACTCAAAGACAGACCCCGAGCACTCCACTCCACATTTGCTATAGCACAACGCTGGGGCATTTATCATCTCCTCAAGCACGGGAAACTTCACTCCCTTGCCTGGTGGAGTTTTGTCGCTGGCACTCATACTTAACAGCTACTTTAAAACAGGGATCTTATTAATGTTTATAAATATCTTAAGTGTAGGAGACAAAGGGACACGGGCCAAAGGGACCTCCTTTCAGCAGTCTGTGGGGACAGGACAAGGGGAAACGGCCATAAACTGAAGCATAGAAAGTTGTGCACCAACATGCAAAGGAACTTCTTCACAATGAGAGTGATGGAGCACTGGAACAGGCTGCCCAGGGAGGTTGTGGAGTCTCCTTCTCTGGAGATATTCAATACCATCTGGATGCCTACCTGTGCAGCCTGTTGCAGAGGGCCTGCTTTGCAGGGGGTTTGGACTAGATGATCTCTGGAGGTCCCTTCCAGCCTCTTCAATTCTGTGATTCCACGATTCTGCAGTTGAGCCTTACGGTCCTCTCTCCATACCAGATCATTTTTTGATCATGACCTACCATTGCAGAGCAGTTGCAATTTGAATTTTCCCTTCATCCATTAGCAAGAAACTCAAGTTATAATACCTTAGTATGTTTTTCATTGCCCCAAAAATCATGCAAAACATGTACCAACAGACATACTCAGACTATTTTGAATGAAAATCAATTCAGGCTAATCTTTAGCCAACGCATCCATCAAACCCAACTCTTGGACCATATTTTAAGTGATGGATAAACATTTTGGCTGCTGACTGTTGTCAATTTACATGCTCTAGATTTTGTAGAGCAAGAAGCATGATCTAAGGCAGTTCTTCAGTGCTGCCACTAGGTATGTATTGCTCAGATACTTATGAGAGTCTCACTGATCAACCTCTGAAGAAAAGCTACTTAATATAAAAAGCAGAAGTCAAGTCAAGAGCAGGATACGTCTATCAAGCATCTTCTTCTTTATGCAACCTTTTTCTCCTACTACTTCACTGCTTGTCTCTGCTCTCTCTGATTATCCTAAAAGTAGACTCTCTTGAATCTTTTCTCCCTACATTTCATTCTCCTTCCATTCCATTCTGCTTTTCCCTTCCTGTACACATACACTGGCTCTCTTTGATTTACATCCTCTCTTCTTCCACCCCCACAGATCACTGCTCTTTCACAGCCTTACCCTTTGTCTCCTCATCCTGCAGTTCGGAGAATGAGGCCAAAGTTTAGGCATGCAGAGCAGCACTGGAGATCTCATGATCCCGCCCTTACACAAAATGCCTCTTTATAAAAACAGCCTCATCAGCTCCTGCTTTCTCATATTTACATTTTTTATCCAGTTCCTTAATAATTTACTGAGTGCTTTTCCCTTAGAAACCTCACTAAAAAATCTATTGATGTGCCACAGCGCATTCATACATGTTAGTATAAAAAGCAACTCAGATAAGAGTAACCTGAGCAGGCCTCACATCAAGTACATAAGACTTCAAAGCCATGATTCCATCTTGAGTTAAATACAGTTTCAGGGTCTTAGGTGAATTTCCTTTTCTCAACAACAATAGGCCTGCCGTGCTTGTGTGCTATCAGTCTGGACTCTGGATTGCTCAAGCATTCCTTGTATTGTGAATTCCACTCATCAATCTCTGCATGGCTTTATCAGCAGGCTTCCAGATGACAGGATGAAATTTATCTCATCTGAAGTTAGACATCTATTGATTGCTGAAATCTACATTTAACTGGTCACCAAAGGCTCCCTCTACGGGCTCCTCTTTTACTGGAGAGAAATAGCTGCTTTTAGGGCATAATTCACTTGGTTGTTTTCCGTGCTCACATTAGGACAGACCAAATTGCATTGCACAAAGGCATAACCTTCTTCATTTATTTATTGTAATGGGAGCGTAGGGTTCAGTGGTACTCAATACACATTAAAGATCTATGTTTAGACCGATGAGTCCCACCTGGTCTCCCACTGATTGCTCACCAGGCCTTGCAGTCCAGCTAAAATTCACTCCCACAAGTCAGGAGAAGTCTGCAATGGGAAATCACTACTTAAAGACATCTACTGTGCAAGCTCCAAGTTTGCTTACACTTTGCTTCTCACCTCTCCAAGTTCATGCAATAGCCAGAAGCATGTGTATATATACAGTTCATTTATGAAGGTCCTAAAAATCATACAGTGCTTTAGTATAGTAGATGTGTGGGGCAACTATTTTCCGCAGCCTTAAATAAACATTATGTTAAATCGCTGATACTCTTTTACACTTAGTCATCTATTATTACCTGTGCATAGTTCTATCCATTTTTGTCAGAGGTAATGAGCATTTCTACTTCCTTTGCAATATCTTTTTTATTATTATTATTATTATTGTCTTCTGCCTTATTCCCTCATTTAACATGTCTGAGAAAACTCTTCAGAGATCAGGAAGCAGGATCATCATTCAGCTAACAACATAGCATGTCATTTTATACCAATATATATATATTTTTTTCCAATGCAAATCAGATGTACAGTTTACAACGTACAAATTGCAGTTGAGGTAGGGGGCAATATCATCTCCCACATAATTAGCAACAGGATTAGAGGGAATTGCCTCAAGCTGTGCCAGGGAAGGTTCAGTTTGGATATTAGGATAAATTTATTCTCTGTAAGAGCACTTGAACACTGGAACAGGCTGCCCAGGGCAGTGGTTGAGCTGCCATCCCTGGAGGTGTTCAATCATTGTTTAGATGCAGTACTAAGGGACATGGTTTAGCAGGAAAATATTGGAGGTACGTGGACAGTTGGACTGGATGATCTTGGAGGTCTTCAGCAACCTTGGTGACTCTACGGAATAGAGGGATTGATGAAGGAATATGAAGGAATAGGGATGTAGCTTAAGCTACCTACAGTTTATGTAAATACAGTACTGACTGGTAGACAAAAGCATCCTCAGCAAGGAACACCACTAATCTCAGTGTAGTCAGCTGACAAAGCATGCGTATATGAAGTCAAAGAGATCTACCACGCAAGATCACCATTATATCTGCACCACAGCTGTAGATACCACATGTTCAAAGGGTACCCGAAGAGTTCTTTATCTTGAGAGCTGTTTCATCAGCTTCTAAATTGGACTAATTCTTTAGGCAGTCGTAGAATATAAGATAGGACTTGCTCACTGACCTTCAGCACCTAGGAGGTGCCTTTAGGCTGCCTTTGTGGTCCATCCTTCAGCACAGTCAGGGAAGACGTGAGCCAAAGAGCTCAGATGCAGAATAAATGGGGTAAGGCAGAAGCCCTCATAGAATCACCAAGGTTGGAAAAGACCTCCAAAATCACCCAGTCCAACTGTCCACCTATCACCAATATTTCCCACTAAATCACATCCCTCAGTAAAACATCTAAATGTTTCTTGAACAACTCTGAGAACGCTATCCACCATCCAGCAGTACAAATTGTCCCAGTCATAGATTAAAAAATATGAGAAGATCCAGGTCTGGCTCTGTACTACACTAATAAAAAACAATCTGAATACCGACAGATGGTATCTGAAATAACATCAGAAATCTCTAAGGCCTTGATCTTACAGTAGTTCTAGTGCCAGTTCCAGAAGATACTCTTCTCTCATTATTTTTATTCAGGACACTGAAGTTACTACTTGTCCTAACTGAAAATAGGAAAAGGAAGAAAAGATCCTCATCCCCTATGTCATGTGGGTTAGCCCTCAAGAACATTGCCAATCAAAGCAATGAATGTGCCCTTGCTTTACGCAAGCACATACACGTACATCCAAACAAAAATACACTGTTTCCCCGAGTTCCACTGAGGAATAAAGATAACACTGATAAAAACAGCAGGACTGATGGTCAAAAGTTCACAACTGCCCTAAATCTTCTAATCTGAGTGTTCTGATCTATACCATAAATTCTGCATTTCAACATTACTGCGGAATATGAATTCTGTGCTACTACCAAAGCACAAAGCAGGAGCCCTGGGATACACTGATGGGATCAGGGAACATCAGGCTGAGGGAAAACTCCCAAGGAGCTGGATCAGAAAAGGCTTCCTTCCATGGGGATCCTGAGCTGAGCTCAAATAAAGCTCTTCTAACTCAAAGCAAAATAAAAAAGACTGAATGGAGAGCACAAGATTCTTGAAGTGCATAATCAGATGGATTTATTTTTTCTTTTTAAATGCATTTCCTCCCCAGAAAAAAAAATAAAAAAAAAAAAATCACAAAACACACATCTAGTTCTGTTTCATAAGATCAGACAACAGACAGATGACGAGGAAAAGAAAAAAATCTTAAAGCTCTGCATGAGTCTCGACTCACGTATTTTGATTCTCTTGTATTGATCATACTGCATATCTAAATGAGATTTAATGGATGCCCGTAAACAGCACAGGGGACAAAGTCAAGAGACAGATACAAATTTTTTTCTATCAAACCTATTTTCAGTCTAAGGAGAGGAAATTCTATGACACGTAGGGGTAACGTTTGCTCATCACAGAGGGGCAGGCAAGACAGTAACAAGCACCAAGCAGACAGCTGCCTTCACAGGCAAAGGGGGGACTTACTGAAAAAGGAGGCAGATGGGAAAGTCTGGGGGCAGGAGGGAGGAGAAGGAGCATCTCATCTGCACGACACTGCTCCAGTTTGCATTCACCAAACCAGAGATCCAGTCAGTAGCTAAGGATGGTCGTGGACAAGGCAGCGAAACCAAATCCCACAGATTTTGGGTATGTGAATCAGACTGAAACAGCACTGCAAAATGTGATTTTCCTTTGAATTCTTATGAGGTGTCAACTTCAGTATCTGGCAGTAGATTAAAAATGCAGCCACATTTGTAGTGGCAGAGAAGTTTCCCAGCAGCACAGAAGGATTCTTCTGATTGGAAATAAAGTTTTCACTGAACCAACGTGAAAGTAGCATGTGTCTGCTTCCTAACAGGGGAGGCAAGCTAATAGGAAACTAAATGGAAATAAAGACATTCACTGGCAAGAAGAAACCTGGAAACCAACAACGCTAACAAGAAGGCAGAGTAAAGCAGATGAAGTTGAATGAAAAACGCCTGAAAACAGTGATATAAAAGCAATAAAGCTACAACACTCGGGGTTATTTTCTCAGAATCACATCAGGAAGCAGCAACAAGCCAGCAAAATCAGCCAGAAGTTTAGAAATAGCAGAATTAAGGCTCTCCCTTAATTTTATCTGCTTCTCCCACCTCGGGCCTGCAGCCTCATTCTGCACACGCTATCCATATCCCACACGGAACAAGAACTGGGTTCTCTTGTCAGCCCCCCGTTGGCAGTCACTCCAGTGGACAAGAAGCGAAGCAGAGAAAAGGCAGAACAGTACTCATTGCAACAATCTAATAGATTCAAAGGAAGGGGTGTATCTGGAACGCTTGCAACAGCTTATCTAGGGAACTGACGGGTGCTTTTCGCCCCAGAACAAATGCCGGCCTCACAAACATGGCGAAGAACAATCCGAACGATTGGCTCTACCGTAAAAATCGGAGAAACGAGCAGGAGTTGGATGGCCTGCACGGACCGGGTACGTCCAGCGCTGCTGTAGTTTCGGCCGGCCGCCGCCAGAGGGCGCTGCTGCCCGCGCGGCTCGTCCGCTCAGCCCCTACGTCCGGTGTTTCCAAGCGCGAAGGGAGCGAGGCCCCTCACTTGAGGTGGGGAGTCCCGCAGATTGTGCGTGTGGGAGCAACATCTGTCTGCTGTTGTCTCCGGGGTGTGTTTGGAGAGGAAAAAAAAAAACTTACAAGAAAAAAAAAATCAGCTTGCCGAAACCCGGGATCGAACCAGGGACCTTTAGATCTTCAGTCTAACGCTCTCCCAACTGAGCTATTTCGGCTCACGTCGAAGGCTGTCTCAGGAGCTGCTGCAAATCCATTTTTCTGGCTGATATTTTAGGCTTTGCTTAAAGTATTGTTGGAAATCTTGTGCCACCAGTCACATCACAAACAGGCCTCCGCCAGTATGATTGTGCCTCAATGCAAAGCTAACGTTAACACAAAAATAGACAAGTATCTGCGTGCATTTATACTCAGAAGAAAAATGCTTTGCCTGCAACTCCTTGGGGATAGCGAAAACTAGAATACCCTGTGGGATTCAAAAGCATTAAATCAGCAGTGCTTTTGCCTCAGAGCTTTCGAGAACTGTGTTTTGAATTCTGACCAATCCCACACAGAGCCAGAGTATCTGCAGCCAAGGAGGAAGTACAGCCCGGGCCTTGTTTTTCAGTGGTCTTACTCAAGGACGCTCCCATAAGGAAAGCTGTGTCTACAAACCTGCCAAGGGCAGCCAAGACTATTTATAATGAAAACCAGCTTATTCCCACAGTTAGCCATTTATTCCATGTCCCATGGCCTGGCCTGTCTGTGAGGACATCCCTTACACTCCCTGTGCCATTGCCACACTCTCCTATCTGCCCAACAACCACACATCTCATTGCCCTGCGGTTTTACATCACAGTGATTGCTTTACTTCAAAGCAATGAGTGTGATCACATAATGATTGAAAGATTAAGCCCCAAAAATAATTACATAAACCATTTCCACTAAGAGTTCATCAATAATCCTTTTGACACATTCGCTCTCAATAATATTGCTTGCTTGGACAGTTACATGTGTCATTAAAGCTTGCATCTTCAGCATGCAAGCATTCAGAACAACTTTCAAAAAAACCCATTCACTAAATCAATCACAAAGCACTTCTTTCTTCTATTTCCAGCCCAGTAAAAAAAATCAATTAACTTGTAGTAATATTTCAAAGACCATGTATCTGTCAAACTAAAAAAGTTGGTTCGAGATCTATAACCTCCAACTCCTAAAATTGAAGGTTCTTTGTAATCCAGCATAAACTCATGAGAAATACACATTCTTCCACCACAGTTCACCCAGACTATCTGTCATATTAAGAATGACTATGGCTGACATGCATCTCTGCAATACTTCAGGAATTCCTGTTACTAGCTTTGGTAAAATACAAAATGGTCAGGTGGATAAGTAGCACTGTGCCCAAGTGAAGATTTTGATTACCAAATAAACATCAGAAACTCAAACAAATGTAAGTGCAGTGCAATCTAGCAAGGCATTTGTTAGGATGTGAAGTTAACAAAATGAATACCTAAGAGTAACCTTATACCATCTATAAAATATATTGGCTAATTAGAAAGATTATTGGGATGGAATAGAGACAGAAGAGACAAACGGTATAAAGAGAAATGCTCACCCATCTCCAAGGAACAAGGCTCCCAAGGAAAAGCCCTGCAAAGGAGAGATCTCCAACAAGAGATCCTTCCCCACTGGTGGTCAGCCCTTAAATGGAGTCTAGGAGAGGTGGAGCCAGACTCCACCCCTTCCGGTCACACAGGTGAATTGCCTTCATCTGTGCTCCCACAGCTGACTCAGTGTTCACCTCAGGTGAGCAATCAGTGGTTCAGGCACTGATTCAGCAGCTCCCATACAGCATTATTATCCCACCTTGTCACAGATACAAATGTTCCTAAGCTTTAGAATGCATATTTGGTGTAAAAGTTAAGTCTAGAAGCTTACTACTCAGCCTTGAGATGAATTTTATCAACCAACAGTAGCACTTAATCAACAGCACCATGCAACACACAGGAAGTGTGATGCAACTAAGGAGCACTGAAAGTCCAAAGGCAGTACTACCATCAGCAGAGTCAGGGGCAGTATTAAGTGTTCAACTACTTCCAAAGCTCTGGCATGTACAAAGCTAAGGTAAATGCCTCAAACTCTATTCCTCCTGCATAAGGAAAACACCTCTGCATATACCTGTTTTGACTGTTAATTTCTGAGAGACTTCAGAACAACTCCGATCTGCAGCAAGAGACCACTCTACAGAATAGAGTGCCCTAGCATCTTAACCCTACACTTTCACAGCTCTACACAGCAGAAGTGTCTGAACTGTGTTAAATACTTACATGTCCTGATAAAGGCAAGAAGAGTTTCTCTTTTTGCATATCTCATATCAAATATCAAACGAGCAAGGATCCTTTTAATACACATGGATAATTAAATAAATTAAAAAAAAAAAATGATCAACAAACCTACTTTTCCAGCTGGTATGCACTAGCTCAGTTTATTCACCCAATTAAAGTGAAACCAGTTACACTGTAACTTATAGCAATAAATCACATTTGAATAAAGATTTATTGACAGATTTCCAGAACTGAAGTTACTTCTGAAATTTTACATTAAAACTCATTGTTACATCTTTAAAATTTGCCACAAAAACAAAGAGTAAAACAGTATTGAAAAAAAGGAGTGCCAACCGACAACTCAAATGAAGCATTTAAAACTTTTCCTCAATAAATTGCCTTCATATCACAGACAGTTATGTTAATGGAATGTTGACTGCATACTTCAAGTTTGTTACAATTCAGGTAAAAGGCCATAATAGAGTAAGTAGACAACATTAAGACACTGAAGCAAAGTTTAAGAAAGGCTTGTACAAATCTCAGAAAGAGCTGTTTTCTTGACACCTTTTCTAGCTCCACTCTATTAAAAATTGAGCATTAGGAAGATAACAGTTTAATTGGTCATCTAGATAATACTGCAACAAAGAACCATGAACCATATGGGTACCATACTTAGCTTTTATCAATTGATTTATATTCTCTAGAAAACAGTTATCTTTTCCTTCTGATTTACGACAGAAGACAACTGTTTAATGTGACAATACACACATTACACTGTAAAAATAAACTAACGCAGATGAAAAGCTTCTGAGCTAAATATATTCATGAATGAATTTATTCATTCACTGGAATCCACATTGTTATCATAATCTTCTCATTCCAAATGAATAAGGAAGATTTGACATGTTACACTAATTTTTAACATCATAAAATCCTTCACCCTGCAGAATACTAAAAAAATTTTCAATACCCAGTGAA
This sequence comes from Callipepla californica brunnescens, assembly GCA_023055505.1. Taxonomy (NCBI): domain Eukaryota; kingdom Metazoa; phylum Chordata; class Aves; order Galliformes; family Odontophoridae; genus Callipepla; species Callipepla californica. The sequence goes on along the minus strand of JALIRH010000001.1, from coordinate 90,430,054 downwards.
GATATCATATTGCACCAAAAGCTGAAATTAATGGATTAAACTCATAAAGTGCTAAACCCTTCTGAAGTTATGCTCTACTACAGTCCTGTATTCATCGTGGCTCGTGTTATATCAAATACATTAAGAGTTCAATGTGGTCACTTGATTGCAGGCTTTCCAGAAAAGACTGTGAGGTAGAATAGACTCCTTCAGGCTGCCTGCCCCTTTATGGAACATTAAGCTGTGCAAATGGCTCTGCCACAGGAAAGGGCTCCAAAGCTTTCTCTGCATTCTTCCAGTTGTGAAAGTTTTCCTTGTACCATTCAACTAGTATGAAAAGAATGTTGGGGAAATCAAATTGAACAAAAATTATATTCAGACATTTCACAGACATCACAACATTAACAACAGAGCAGATATTTAAGTAAAAATTTTTTAACATGTAAGGTCCCAAAAATCTAGTTTTAGTCGAATCTAGTTTAGTCTTCAAGACTCACTGGAATTCATTTTTACTGCTAAAATACCTTATGCTACTTTAAAAATGTTTTAAAAATGAGCTAAATGTTCATCTAAAATTAAAGTGATAAATACATTCCCTTTAGATTCTCATTAATTGGCTGATAGAATCATTTCTTCCCCTCTCCCTTTTCCTCCTCCCCTAACTTCCAAATCTATTAATGTAAAAAGGCATCAGTCATACTTGTTTTCTTTATTCCTTCTTTCCAAGGCACTTTAGGTCTCCATCCTAGACTGTGCATTTTTTCTGAATTCATTGGATATCTCAGGTCATTGGTAGGTCTGGTGAAATACAAATCACACAGAAAACAATCTGGTTAGGCTGCTTTCATTAGTTATATATACAGACCTTCAAATTGCCTTCAAGCCACGATGAGGTATGCCTCAGGTTTGAGTGTTCCTTTCAACGTGAACAAATTACATTACCTTCAAAAAAAAAAAAAAAAGTGGCAACCAAGTACAGCTACAAGAACACAATTCAGTTTGCACAGTCAACTACCCAGAACTGCCTAGAATAAATATGAATTCATGTTTTCACATTAAAATGAATAGTAATCTCAAACCACTGCCAATGCAAATCAGTGTGCATGCAGGTCTTTAGACAGTCACTAAACAAGCCAGTGCTCTCTCATATCAGCACTCAGATTTCTCACTATACAAGCCCACAGATATTCACACACTTCAGACCTAAAGAACAAAGATGTCCAAAGCATGACCATTACAGTGCCTCATTAGCTGCAACATACTTCATAATGCTGAATATACAGAATCCCAAACTACAAGACAACACAAAGATATCCTTCCTTTATGTACAGAACATATTTTTGTTTCCACGGTCTGGCAGTTAGGTAGCCTCGTCTGTCACGCGTGCATTACTGACACTAGGATGTGTCAAAAGTACAGAAGCACACAGAAGCAAGCTACTTAACAGTTACTAAAAATGGTGTAATCTCAAAGAGAATCAGAAGTACTTTTTGAAATGCAAGTAATCACCACAATTAAAGTCTTTCAAAATTCAATAAATATTAGTTAGTTATCCTAATCACAGAATCTTTTGAATTGGAAGAGACCTTTAAAAGTCATCTAGCTAAAACTCCCTGCAATGAACAGGGAAACCTACAGCTAGACCAGGGTGCTCAGAGCACAAACCAGCCTGACCCTGAACATCTCCAAGGACAGGGCACCCACCACTTCTCTGGGCAACCTTCGTGCCCATTCAACATTTGGGGACAGGGCCCAATACACAGGAATATGATCCTTAATCTGAATTACACGAGAACCTACTGAACACCCACATCACGTGAGACAAAGGCAATTTTTGTTCAGAGTCCTGTGATACATTTAGAGAGGATTCTGAAAAACTCTTCCTTTTAGAAAAACGCACTCAAAGGCACTTCAGTTGCCTGATAACTATCCAAACATGAACAGAAAGTAAATATTAGTAGGGCCTTTAGAATTCTTAACTGCTATCAGCAGATATGTGATTTCTAATCACTCTAGAGAAAGAGTCATATCAAAAGTATGCAGTAGCTTATTGTTGCAGCAGAAATGAAATGGAGGAAAAAAAGAACAGAGCCAAATCAAGCTTGCAATTAAAGTTGCAAACACTCAGCAAAAGCATTTATAGAAGCTACCCATTTTTTCTCCTGCTGCCCTAGCTTTGGCACTTTGATGTTCTACATCTAAACCAGTAGCTTCAGATTAAGCTAGAATTCTAAAATTAACTACACTCTGTAGATACATCACTCTGACTATGGAAGGTAGGTAGGTCTCACCTACAAAGAACACAAATTTGAACTAGTCATATTAACACCAATATATTAAAACTAAATGAGAGACAATGGGATTCATCTGACACAGTTAAGGACACAGAAACAAACTATCCTTAAGATAAGATTTAGCTGCTATATAAAATTTACCCAAGCCCCAGAGCAAGCTTCAGTAGTTTGAGTTTGAAGAAAGTTTGTACCCTTCAAAGATTAGCTATACATCATGGCGAAGATTCAAGTAATAACTGGAGATGTGGTTTTTAAATAGTATGCTAATATAGCTCAGGCACCAAATCCAGAAACAAGTTTAAAAATCAAAAAAAAAAGGCAAGTAAAACAGGTCTCACTTCCTCATGGCCACAAGTTGCACTGGGGAAGATTTAGATTAGATTTGAGGAAAAATTTTTTCTCTGAAAGAGTGCTCAGGCACTGGAATGGCCTGCCTAGGGAGGTGGTTGAGGCACCGTCCCTAGCGCTGTTCAAGAAGCATTTAGATGAGGTGCTGAGGGATTTGATTTAGTAGCTTGGTGGGTAGGGATGGTGGTGTGAGGATGGTTGCACTAGATGATCTTGTAGGTCCTTTCCAACCTAATGAAACTATGAATCTATGAAAAGTTATCCCTCCCACTGAGCAAAAACACTTTCACAGAAATAAAATGTATTTGTATTCTTCAGGATAGAGCTCACCTGCACAAACTTTGCTTTCCTTACCTGTCTTTAACATAGTCCATCCAGTGCTCCATTTCAGATTCTGAACTGGTCTTCTTTATCTGACAACAAGCAGGGAAGAAAAAACACATTAAAAAAAAATAAAATCACACCCTTGCACAGTCTTCATGTATATTTAAAACTAGTTTTGTTAACAAGACCTCGTTCTGTCAAGGAAAAACAAAAGCCCAAACAGAAATGTCTCTTGCCTGAAATGAACAGCCAAACTACTGAAGTTGCAGAACATCTACTAAACACACAACTTGTTACATTTTCAACCTCCACATTTTCAGACCAAAACAGAAGCAACCAACACGAAAAAGACCAAACAGCTTTTAACGATAACTCCAGTTATTGTCTCAGACAGGATTAACTGATGCAGCAGTTTGTGCTATATGCAGGACAGGCTATCACATCTGCCACAAAAAGGTTAAGTCAGTGCTTGCAGCAGACCTTAGAAAGGCAATGTGTTATCTTACAGAGTTATGAACAGTTCTCTGCTGTAGAATCTTTACGTGCAATGCCAAGTATCGTAACTGTTTACTCACTAAGTGGATTAATTCCTTTGCAAGCTGGACAATGGACATCTCAAAGTTAGTTCCAATGTTGTAAATTTCACCTGGCTTCCCCTCCTTCAGGACTGTAAGGAATGCTTCTACTACATCAGTCGCATACAGAAAATTCCTTCTCTGAAGTCCAGAGCCATGAATACAGCTTAAAAACAGGGAAAGGCAGGAGACTTTAGTTAATACCTAAACAGAAACATTCCATTTAATAAAATGCATTTGAGGCAGTTCTACTGTAAGAATTTGCCCAAAAGTAGTTCAATTTAAAAACCTGCATGTCAGCTGTTTAAGTATATGCTACTTCTAAAACAAGCAATTCATAACTTATTTAATAAACATAATACTTACAGTTTCCTAATTAACTCATTACACACACAAGTTACATACCATTTTCTGTTCTGTTGCAACAAAGATATAAACTTCGGAATAACCTAAACAGTTGAACAAACAGAAATATTTTAGAAGCCATTATTCTGCAAAGAACAGAACCAGCACCCATCATTACATGCTTTAACAATAAGACTGTTTCAACAGTTTAAGTCCAAACTTCAGCTGAAATACAGATCTAAGTAAAGAATGCACCGAGCCTGGAAACAGCAAGGATTCTTATTTCCTAAGAAGAGTATTCTGTACACCACAGTTGCTTTTTCTGAAGTTCACAGTTCACTGCTGTTTTCTGTTGGTTTGTTTTTAACTTTATCTCTTGTGTTGAGATCCTTACCTTTCTGCTCCTCCATTACAAATCAGAAGTTAATAACATATTGATATATACACAAATTGTCCCATTATTTTCACACACAGAAGCGTGATGGAGTTTAAAACAGGGTTGACTACTGCCAACTGTTTAGAACACAGTTTAAACACGCATTCAGTTGCAAGAAACCTATAGGGAAGAAGTAATTAAAAGTCATTAACAGTCATTAAAATAGCTAAATTTGGAAGAGAACCAATAAAGAATTTCAAGGTGACCTGATTGCAGCCTTTCTATACCTAAAGAAGAGCTACAGGGAAGAAGAAGACAGACTCTTTGGCAGGGTCTGTGGTGATAGAACAAAGGGGAAATGGCCTCAAGTTTAAAGAGAGCAGATTTAGGCTGGATCACACCCCGGGCAGCCTGATCTAGCTGTGGCATCCCTCCTCATTGCAGGAGGGAGCTGGACTACATGGCCTTCAGCAGTCCCTTCCAACTCCAAGGATTCCATGATTCTATGAAGGTAATAAACTAGTACTCAAGTAATATGCATTAGCTTTCAGCATTATATTTGCAGTCCTACATTCAGCTACATGCTTACACATATCCTAAAAGCCTCACAACAGTTGTCCTACACAAGTTTCTGTGACTTCAGTTTAAAAACCATTTTTAGTTTTGTTAACTTAATACCCTAAGCTTAGAAGTAACTGGACTAGATAAAAGATACATTTCTCTTACCAATTTTTTCTTAAAACAGGAATGAAAAGTAAATACTTGAGGAAGAATATAAGCTGAAAAGAATCAAGTTGTGATAGATCCCTTAAATATACTCCCAACATCTATATCTATACATTCCCCAGCAGATCAGTGAATGTGTGTTTTAAGGAACACTTCCCTGCATTATTGCAGACAGAGAAAATACTTATTTGATTAAGAACAAACAAAAAATTAACAAATCAAATTTAAAAATAAAAGCATCACTAGAGAAACAAAATACAGCTACCCAAGTCTGACTGCCAAAGGTTCATCTTCACATTATCCAAACAGGTTGGAACATTCACTTTATACTAGACACACTGCTCTCTTGAGTTCACTTCCTAGAATGCTGCCTCTTATTTAACACTGCTAACTACTGCATATAAAATGTCAGCTTAAGTCATTTCTAGACAGTGAAGTAAGTACAGAAAAACTGCAGCTAAACAGAGATATCTAACTGATGTTTTATTGACAACCAGAACAATTGTTTATGTCGTGCTGATGGTAGGATATTTTACTGTGAGATCAGCACATAAAAATCACAGATAAGCATGCACAAATATACTTGTCAGACAGTGAACTTTGCAAAAAAGCATTCTGAGAAGAAGAAAAATAACATTACAAAAACCTTAAATTATAGTACACTGAAGCACAAGAGCACAGCATCAGCTTAGCTTACTTTTTCTGGATACTGGTGTGGTCCATAAACATTACTACTCCGGGTGATAACAACTGGAAACTTAAGAACACAAAACATGCATGTGATTAAATACTAAGTATATACAATTATATATATGGTTCTAAGTGTTCAATAAATGACATCTGCAGTGCTTCACCACAGATTTGAATGTTTCCACAAATATTAATGAATTAAGCTACCCATACAGCTTCCAGGCAATGGCCTCTGGCTTTCTTAGTTTGTAGAAGCATCAAGAGTGACGGATGTTCCTAATCTCTCCTAATCCCCTTTAGGGACCCAGCGCAGGACATTATGTACATACATCTTGTTGACTGAAAACTTGCTTAGTCTTTTGTATTCCAAGTAAGTGTTTCACAGTCATTAATACTATAATCAAGTCAGCCTGATGTTGAAAACATCTCTGTAGAATGTCATGTCAAAATGAAAACAATAAAGCACTGAAAACTCAAACTATCTTTGCCTAAACAAATTTGAATAGTAGTTTCTTTCAACTTTTCTCCACTAATAAGCCTAGTCAATACAACTTGGATTTCAAATATTCTGCTTATGAATGGATGTCCTTTTTGCTTATTACTGTATGTTTTTAAATTGCTATTGTTCATTCATTTTTTGGGAAAAAAAAATATTCTAGACATTACAGTTCAGGTTTATTTCCCATTCTGAATTTAGCTGACCCCTCCTCAACTTCCTGCAGTACACCTCCACCAGTAAATGGCAGAAGAGCTCTGATCCATCTGAACTACAACACTAGCATTCAGGACAGAGCTAACACCACATTGTCTACTACTGATTTTTCTTTTAAATATTTATGTGTCTAAGAGTGGAAGAGCTCTTGAAGCTTCCATTAACTTACTTGGTACCTCTCCCAGTAAGACTGAACAAAACACTCCGCAGCAGCTTTAGAGGAGGCATAAGGATTTGTTGGACATTTGGGTGAGGATTCATCAAATTCCTGAAATGAAAGCTTGCATTACTCAAATGCTTTTGTCCAGGTAAGTCTTCAAGCTACAAAAGCTACAGTTGCAACTACTGTAAACAGCCCTATAGATATTCAAACAAACTAGACTGAGAAAGTCACTTTTCCATTAGGCCCTGGGCAACCTGATTTAGCTGTGCATGTTCACTGCAGAGTTGGACTAGATGACCTTTGAGGGTTCTTTCCAACTCAGAAGATTCTATGAAGCCTGAAATGAAGGACAGACTCTAAAATGGCTATCATAACTATCACTAATACAAAACACAGTTCTTGTCTGACCTTTGCCTCTGAAATTAATTGACTCCAACTAACTTCCTGACTTATTTTCCTTACCCAAGAAGAATATCTTCAAGAATATCAGCTATGATTCACAAGGAGTATCTATTGTTTAGAAGTTCTCACATGTCGTTAATGACACCAATCTGATTGTTTAACTAGTATGCATTTAACGTTTTAAATATAATATAAGCTACAGAAAAGCTTAGGACAACTTTGATACTTGGCTTTCCAAAAGCAATTAGTACCTGCTTGCAAGTTCAAGTGGTATCAAAAAATAATACAAAAAAATACAAAAAAAAAAAAAAGCCAAGAAGAGCTAGGCCCCCACACACTTTTGAACTCACCCGATCAGTGCTGCCCCCATATACTTCATCTGTACTGACATAGACAAACTTCTCCACATTGGCTTCATGGGCAGCAGCAACCAGTACATTAGTGCCATAAACATTCACATAAGTGAATTCCAGGGCGTGCCAAAATGAAAGATCTATAGAAAAGAGTAAAAAAGCACCACACCACAATTCTGATTAAATTCAGGCAATACACAGCTTTCTATTGAACCGTAAGAGTTAAAAGTAGTAACATAAACAGGAATTTACCATCAGTTCAATTATCAGGTAGCAAGGTTATTAAACGAAGACACTTTCTACACTGAACGTAGAGACAAAAAAATCCTTGCTCCCAACAATAGGCCAAACTGAGGAGCAAAAGCTTATTGTCTAGGGATATTCAATTTGAATAGTGTTAATTAATTTCAGTTAAGTGGCAGCATAGCTAATTCCCCTCTCCGCCACAAAGCATCAAGTTTACTAAGAAAAGTATCATTCAAAAGCACAATATATCTCCATTACTGTTAATAAACTACCATCTGTTCTAATCCTTAGAACTGTCCCACTGACCTAATTAATGACTTCATGCATATCAGTATTAACAATTCTGAGAATTTTCCTGGAGAACTCGTCAATGATTTCTGTTCATTAAGGAAGTAATGTGCTAGGGATACCTCTCATTAACAGTTTTACAGAAGACTGGCAATCTGAAATAGACACTTCAGTGTGTAATCCATTTTGTTGCTTTTTAGAACCCTGGAAGAATTCTAAAGGGAGTTATGCTCACTCCTAGCTTCCACTCTAATTTTTGCTGCAAGGTTGGAGTCAGTCAAGGGAAATTATCTTCTTGACAACACATGACATGACCACACTGGCAGCTACACGTGCCTAGATGGAATTTAAAATTTATGTATCAAATAAATATATATACACATGGTCAAAATAAATAATAGTCAGACAAAGCAGTTTAATTAAAGCTGTGAACCCACCAAGTTAAGGTTACCTAACCAAACCACACAGTCCATAAAGATATTAAATTGTATATTTGTTTTACATGAAGGGGAAAAAAACAGAAGAGATGAAAAACATCAGCACACTACTTCAGAACACATGTATGAGAATAATACTAAAACATGCTACAGTGCTCACCTACATGTGTTTGGGCTGCAAAATGAAGAACTATGTCAATTTTCTCAGTTTCAAAAAGTTGTTTTATAAAATGAGGTTCACAAATGTCCCCCTAAACAGGAAAAAAAAGCATTAACAAATTATTTTTTTATAAAAATAGTAAGCTTTAAGTTGCACCAAGCATCACATAAACAGTTACAAAGCAGACACAGGAAATAGTTCTGCAATAAGAACAAGCCTGCAAAGCCAAAATTTATCAGTCTTATATCAGTCACAGGATTACTCAGCTTACTCTTTGTCATGGTTTTATGATTTTTGGTACTGGTATTCCACATCATAACATCATGTATTGCATTAAGAGGTAAAGAGCTAATACTCCAGCCCCATGGATCATTGATGGTTCCAGGTATACCTGTCTCAGAAGAGAAGAAGAACTACATTCCCCAGAGGACTTTGCGATGCTTTGTATTTTTACGTGTTTTCCGCTCAGAGGGAACAGATAAAAACCCTCAGCGGTCACGGGACACTCTCTTTCCTTCGGGATCGTCTCAGCAGTGGGTGCTCGCTGCCGTATCGCCTTCAGCGTTAGCGTAAGGCCTTCGGTTTATCGGACACTCTCTCTTGCTCATTTTATTTGATTCATTAGCCTCAATTCCAATTATATTGTATTATATTCTGTTACTTTGCTTTCTGATATCTTATCTTACTCTTCAATAAGAATAACAAAATTCAGACTGCCCAGTTAAAAGAGGAATTTATAACCTCAAACAGTAAACAAGATATTGAAATCCAGAGCGTTAGATACACTTAGACACTTCATTTTAGCTCTCCACAGATGCAAAAACAGCCAGCAACTGAGTTTGGGGCACTATGCCAATGCCATGCCTAAAAGAAGATCTCACATTTTTTAAGCAATAGTTTCAACCACAGTGGCATCGTTTCAGGATTTATACTCCTACTACTTAACGAGAAGCAACACCATCTCCAAAACATACCCAGCAAAAGTACAGCATGCAGCTTGTACGCTAGCTAAGGTTGGGATGCACACTCATTGCAACTAAAGTTTGCAGATGGTGACACCCAGCGGCGTTAAAGATGAAGTTCATTTTCTCTGTCATCAGCAGAGAAGTTTTCCAACGATTTCTTTGGTTCTGTTTTAATTACCAGAATAATCGAGATACTTAGAAGGGAGCTAGGAACAAAACACGAGTCATTTGTTAATCTGACAAACAAACAAGGGCAGTTTCCAAGAGTAAATATGAACTAAGAAGCTTCTGATACTTAAAAGGCAATTAACATAGTTCAAATGCACCTATGTTTTTAGAAGTTCTCATGCAACTTTTCCAAACAACAGCTTCAAAGAAGTATTGCATTCAAAATAAAGCAATTTCTTAATACAGTTAGATTTTTTTAAATTGAAAACAAAGCACTGTGGGTTTTGGAATTTAAGATATTTTCCTCTTCCTTTAAAGAAAGTGCATTCAGTAAGATTTCTTAAAACGTTTCTCTTTGTTCTAAAACACTTGTCAGATGTAGACTGTTTCTTGTACAGTCCATCTATACAGCACTCATACACACTGCATCATGCATCAGGAGGTATTTAAAAACATCAAGAAAAACAACAAGAGTACTTTCGGCATCCTGAAACCAACTATATTTGTGTGGTACATACTCCCCCAAGCGAATTTTACCCAACAACTTAGGAATAATCACTTACAGAGAGAGGTTTACAAAAATCGGCAGCCATGGGGGTCATCAAACAAGCATGGAAAAGCTTGATTCCCAACTCTGACTGAATTTAAGAGAGACGTTGAGTTTGTTTTCTGCCTCTGAGATTAGCTGCCACGTTTATTAAGCTGAATAGAGAATTAAACCATATGCTTTTCTTTGATACCCTGCAATCTCAGGCAGCCTAAGCTAGACAGAGGGACCAGCATCAGCACTGACTGCCATACAGCAGAACCTCTGCACACAAATACAGCAGCCTTAGTATTTATCTGAGCAGTAAGCCTAAATTCATCCCTTGTCTGAAGTTCAGAATATCAAAACAGAAAACTAATTTAACCAGCAAACATTTTATGTAGAGGAAGCATACCTCAAACCTAGACCACGTTTCAAAACAACTACAGAATACATAAGAGCAGCAGAAGTAACAACACAGCCTGATCTTCAGCACAGATAGAATAAATAGTATGTTATACAGCATGGAAAGTGATGAGAATGTGAAAAATCTACGAGTGCCAGATAACCTCAGATCTGGCTCCTTTGTGCTTACCTTGTCTGTTCCATCTATCAAAAGCAGTCATAGAAGTGAATGAATAATCATGAAACCAGTTATCTCTAAACTCTGAACCTTTATTGTACAAGAAAATACACTTATTTTCAAAGTCTGCTTCATGTAAGAGTCAGGCAACAGCATCACAGAGCTTTACACCAGCAGTATTCTCAGCTGAGTTCTCAGCTGAAACACAAGGTCCTCTAATAAAGGTATACAAATGACATAGTTGCTTTTACATCCATGTGAGTGTCAGATACAGAAGCATGCTCCAAACACTGACTTCTCAACAGTGAATCAGTAGAAACAATTTCAACTTCCATTTACAGTAAAGCAGTGGTTTTACCCTCAAGTTTTACAGAACTGTGGGAAACATGCTACTTTGCTACAAAACACACACAAGAAAAAAGAGCAAAAAAAAGACGAGAAAAAAAGGGATTTATCACCTGGATAAACTTGTAGTTTTCCTTCCCAGAGATGGTTTCAAGATTCTTCAAGCTTGCACAGTAGTCAAGCTACAGAGAAATACCCACAAAATATCATCAAAGAGTTTTCAAGGAAATGGAGAAAGATAACTCAGCCCCAACCCAATCATGAGAAAGAATAAAGCAAGAACTTATTTAAACGAAGAGCTATTTCACAAGCTAACACGATGAAGTACGAGAAACAGTGAAAATTGGATAATAATTTCAAAGCGCTTTGATATCCATCGCTTCGAAACCCTTTTCTTTTTTGAGGCAGCAGTTGTTTGATACTTTTCACGCGGAAAAAAGTGAAAAGACAAAGGGAAATTCAACAAGTAGAAGTTAAAGATGACTTCAAGCTACTACAGATCTTTATTAAAGGGGTCTTGGCTGACAAGAAGGAAGCCAGCCCACTTACCTTGTCTAGGTTTATAACCAGGTAGTTGGGATAGTTGCTGACCAGCGACACAACCACGTGTGAAGCGCTGCGGGACGGAAGAACAAAAACACACTTAAACCACAACACCAGCGCTCAGGCAGCACAGCAGCGACGAACTACAAGCGCGGCAATAAAGCGGCTCGGAGGATGAGAGGAGAACGAGACACAGCCACACGAGGCCACAAGCCGGCGGCACACAGAAACACGCCGGGACAGGCCGCGAGCCCCCACCGCCACATGCCCGCAGGGCCCCATCTCACATGAAGCCCGCGCCGCCGGTCACCAGCAAGCGCTTCTCGAAACGCGGCACCGGCGGCCCCGACATCGTCCGCGCTTTACGGCGCCGCGCGACCCGCCGCTGCGCATGCGCCCGCCCGCCCCGGGGCCGCCGGGTCACGTGGCGGGGGGGGCGGCCGGTCCCCGCGATGTGGTGGCGGTGGCTGTGGGTGCTGAGCGCCGTGGGCGCCGCGTGGGGCAAAACGCTGCGGGGCGGCTTCGTCAGCTCCGGCGCGCGGCTGCAGCCCGTGGCACGCTTCCAGTTCCGCGGTAGGTGCAAGGAGAGAAGGGAAGAATGGGACGGGGAGGCGAGGAGGAGTGAAGCGTGACCCTTGGGGGTGAGGGATGGGAGGGGTGGAGGCGGCTCGCCGTGGGGTGAGGGCGGTTCGTTGGCGGCGTCCTGGAAGGTTAACGTGGGAGTGCTGTATATAGGTGCGAGGTGGGGGGAGGGGGCGGGTAAAAGCGTTGCTCGAGGCTGAGAGAAGAGCCCTGCTGAAAGCCCACGGCTTTTGTGGTAGAATTGATCAGAACGGGTCTGAGGAACGCGGAATTATCGGGCAACATCATTTGTGTCAGACGAGCTAATTCTGAAACAGCAAAAACGTGTGTCAAAGTCCAGCCTACAAGGAGGCTCACGGAATAGCACTTCTGGAGCTTGATCTTCTTGTAAATATGGTTTTATCCATTTTGTTTTTAGTGTTTTAGCTCTAATCCGTCAGTAACACAGAGGTCCATTTACTCAAGTCCTTCTGCTGCTCGACCCGAGAGCTGCCCCGTGGCACCTGTAATCGTGCCACGGAAGTCTTGAAAAAGCAATTGGGGTGGAAGGGAGAAAAACATGATCAGGAATTCTGTTTGAAAAGGAAGAAAGAAGGGGGAACTAGAGAAGATTGGTGCCGCATGAGTTATGTTCAAAGTTTATTTAAAATACTGCTTTCATACTGTGTTACTGAGATGGGATTGTGAAAATGTACAAACATAGAGGTAAAAAATTTAGAAGCGAAGCTTCAGTGGTGCTACTTAATCAAAACCTATGTTATGTTAGCCTCCTGTTTTCATGACTGGCATCAAGGCAGAGCAGTTGATTCTGTTTTTTAAATGTCAAGGTGACCATGCTGTTCTGTGTGTCAGAATCACCAACGTAGCAGCAGCTGTGACAAAAGAAGCCAGACTTCACCTGTTTCAAGCACAGGAATGGCTGAAGCTACAGAATCACGGCCAGGATCACAGCTGTACAGAGAAATTCTCTAAAGCTCAACTGACAAGTGAGTTCCTATCTTCCTATTAAGTTATGTGTGTATTTAGAACCTTCAGTGTATCAGTGAATTTGGACTTTGCATCAGCCTAAGTAAAGGTAAGAACTTTGACCTTCTGTAATTTAAAAAGATTACAAGTATGCAATTGCTTCTTTGCATCACATCAGAAGACTTTGTATACAAGTTATGATTTAATAGACCACTGGAAAATGGCAGTCCTTGACAAGCAGTGACCTTACTGCGAAGAGTTGAACTTGCTGACAGGTTCTGCTTTCACGCTTTCATTTGCACACAACTCAGAAATGTGGTTCCAGTTTCCATTTACTCATTCAGTACAGAAGTTTTCTGTAGTTCTGCTTGGAGTAAAATGTTTTTATTTTTGTAAAGTCTCAGAGCTTTCCTTAAAGAGATTAACGTATGAAGAACTGTGAAGGATGTTATTGCAGGATGAAACCGAAGTAGTTAGAATGAATAAATGGCTGATGTAGTCAGATGTGCAGTTTGAATCATCACTTCTATTGCAGTGGAATGAAAAAGAAAAGACAAAGCAATGTGGCCTGCTGCAGTTAGCTTTAAACTTCTGAAATGAATGCTGGTAAGGTAGAAGCAGGTATGCCAAGCACACGGTAGAAAGGTAAAACCTTTTTCCTGTTCTTATTTGTCAGGAGGCTCCTGTTCCTGTTAGGTTCATGGAAAACAACACTTCCCAAGGGGGAAAAATACAAAAAAAAAAAAAAAAAACCACAGAAGGATATTGTCACGCTAGTATAAAGCTGCCACTCTGATGTACATTGTGAGAAATCAGTTGCATCCTAATTTCATCTTACTTCATATCTGCAAGCTAGCTTGCAGGTTTGATGGAAAACAGATTAAATGTGCTCTGTGTGATCCCTAGTCTTTATACAAAGATGGCTATACCCAGATTCGACTGAGAGTGTGAATGGAGAGCAGTGCTGCTACCCCTTGTACTTGCTATTTAACTTATTTTTTTTCCTTTTAAATTAGGTAATGTATGAAATCATTATTCTGTGTTGTTACAGAGGTTGCTTTCCTTAAAGGAGCTGTTTCATTTTGACTATTTGATTAATAAGATACGTAGTTCCAGAGTGGAACACGTGCTCAGTATTAGCTATGCAAAACAACTGCCTTTATCAGAACACATTTTTTTCTGCTTTGTGTGTCCTCTAAACTTGTATTTCATGACAGTTGCTGCTATGTCATGTGTTTCTTCCTGGATCCAACTGTTGATCCTGGAAGTGCATGCTTTCAAGGAGCAGAAAATAACTTGAAACCAAGTTTGTTTGAATTGCATAAATGTTTTTCATAAGCAGGCTTTAAGTTAGAAATTAGTTCTAAATATTATCTAGGACAGGTTTAGAGATGATGAGTTTGCCAAGGATTGATTTATGCCTGTGTTTGTGGTTTTTCTCTTAGAGAAAAAGGTTTGTGTAAAAACCAGCTTCTTTTGTAGAATTGTAATGAACTTAAAATATTCAAATGGATCAGCAGTCTTAGTTCTTCTACAGAAACAACTTTCATCTATGGTGGAGCTGATTAGCAGTGATCACTGTTACACTCGTTAATTAATTCCTTAACCAGTGTAACAATGCTAGCTCAAACATACAGAGCCAGGGATTTAATATGCAGCACACACTTATTTTGGAGAGCTTGCCTAACGGTTAGCAGTCGATTTTAGGAAAAATAGTGCTGACATCACTAAGCAGATGAAACTTTTCAGTCGTGCATGGTTGGTTTTAATGTCATTAATTTGAAACGTGGATTTTTTTTCAGTGGTCTCAACCCCTTAGTGACAGTTGAAATCGTCTGTGACAGTTTGGGGAAGATGCTATAAAATATGCAGAGTTGCACTTCAAAGCATGCCCATCAATTATCGATGTTCCATGTGGTTGTTCTTGTTCTGTGCTCTATGTATCTTTGAAAATAGGATAGAATCAATTTCACAAACATATTTTTTTTTTGTAACGAGTCAGTATCTCTTGGCTAATGCAGAAAACCTGGTCCCATTGATACTGTACCAGAGAATAGAAATGTGCTGAAGGTAATACTGTTTGCAGTTACTGGCTTCTGGTGGAATGGAGCCTTCCTAGGAAACCCAAAAGCTGAGAAATGGAATACAGTACATATCTTCACAAGCCGTTGACTGTTGAAACCAAAGATGAGTCTGGAAGTCTGATCTCAGGTATTGTGGTGAGCTTTCAAAGCAAAGACTGTTGTGCACTGCATGTACTTCATAAACTGTAAACGATGCATATTTCAGATTCTGTCTTCATTCAAGGATGAGTTTTTCAAAAACAAGTTAATCAAGTATCTACTCTTGTTTGTTTGTTTGTTTGTTTGTTTTCTTCCAAAGTGACTGTGAACCACACAGAGCAAAATCTGACAGTGTCCCAGATTCCTTATCCGGAAACATGGTATGTGTTTTATGTAGACAAGTTTACCTGCGAGGAGAATTATTCTGAAACCGAGGATATTCAGTTTGAAATGGTCTTACTAAACCCAGATGCAGAAGGGAATCCATTAGATCACTTTAGCGCAGGGGAGTCTGGTAAGATTTTTTTTCTTAAAATTAGATTTGTAAGTTAAGGATGCGATCCCCCAAACAAGTCAGTAGTTACTATGATTGTGAAAATATGGTACTGGGGAAAGGACAGCAGAATCTTCTACGTTTCAGGTCTGACTTTCTCAAAGAAGAGTAAATTTAAATTCATATTCTAATACTGTGGAAAAATTCTTCCCTTTCTCTAGAGTGACTTAGCAAAGCTTAACTAAATACAGATACAGTATACAAGGAAATACTGTTGACATCTTTGCTAGTAGGTTTTTTTTTTGTTTCTTTTTTTCTATTAAAATTGATTCCATTTGATTGTGAATTGAATCCCTGATTTTAATCCGTTGCTTTATTTAATGTGTGGAATTCCTTAACTAGACTTTGTAAGACTTGAATCTGTGCAGTATGCGTTCATGTCCAACATAAACATTTTACCAGCCCAAGGTCAGCTCACCATCTAGGTTTTTCCAAGTTTGTTATTCACTTTGTTTATAGGCTGCACACTGTGAAATGTTTCGATCCTATTATTTTTTTATTAAAAAAACAAAAAAAACCCACGAATTTAAGTCTTTAGACCCCCAAAGAAAAACTTCTGGAAATGTCTCAAGGCAGCAGCAGAAGAGAAGCATACATAGGAGTGTATGACACTTTGGCCAGTACAAATCAACTGAAATATAGTGCTTAGCTTCACTGCTTTGGAAGGCCTAGTTAGCATGTCACTGACTTTGACCAAAAGTTGTCTTCCATGTTCTGATTTAGCCTATGTACCCAGGACTAGCCTTATAGCAGTGCTAAAAATTGCATGCTCTGCTGTCCTGGTTGGTATCCACTGAATGTAGAGGGAGCCAAGGCAGGTTCCTTGCAGAAAGGAAGAAACTCTTCACACTGAAACAGTCAGAGGAAACTGTAAGAAAGTTACTTGTCACCTGTTTTTCCAGACTTACAGGTTGACATACTCCTTCTCAGTTGTGCTTCTTACTCTGTACGTGTGGTTTATAGTTCTGATTTGGTGTATTCTGTATGCAGAAGCGAATTCTAAGTGAATTCACTTATTCTCAAAAAGTAGTCATAGTGTTCTTTTGCTAAATTGAGAGACAGTCGGTGGCATTGTGTGGCCTTTAGGTAATGTGCAGTCCTAGAGAGACATCTCAGCTCTGTATATTTTTTAATGAAGATTTTCAAAATTAGGGAGCAGAACTCAGACAAGCTTGCATGCTGAGTAAGGAGATCTATAAATACTGGTATAAATGCTGGTATTTATAGCTGATAAGGAGGAAATAGGATGAGCTTTACATGCCATGTCTTCCATGGTTGCAGATGATCACCTCTTTATTCATAATGAAAAACTGCAATACTGCCAGCAATCCTGAAGTGACATGCCTATATCTTCTTTTCAAAGAACCGAGGAGGATTTCTTCTCTCTAGAACATTAGATCATCAGAGAAGAGATCCAGGTTCATTTCTTGTGTTTTATTTTCTTTGAGGGGGATGAAGTCTGGTTAGATGTTTCCAGTTAAGTCACCCATTACTCTAGTCCTGAAAACTGTGTCTCTGCCGTTAAGCATTCTCAAAATTAAATAGGTTTTAAAAAATATAGGAAACAGCTGTCACTTTCTGATTAGGGATCTTGCATTTAGAGAGAAGGAAGCCTTGTTTCCAGTCCCTAGCAAGCAATTTTTAACATTTCACGTGGTAAGGTATTTACATAAGACTGGCAGTGGAATTTGAAGTTTCTAAGAGCAGCTGACCACGTGAACAGCATCTGTAAGACTGTGAAGTTAGGCACTTGAAATGAACATGCATATATTTTATTTTCTGTGTCATAGAATGGTTTGGGTTAAAGATCATCTATTAGATCAGGTTGTCCAGAGCCCCATCCAGGCTGGCCTTGAACTCTTCAAAGAATGGGGCATCCAACAGCTCCTCTGGGCAACATGTTGCAGTGCCTCACCACACTCTGGGTGAAGAATTTTGTCCTGATGTCTAATCTAAATCCACCTTCTTTTCATTTAAAACCATTATCCTTTATCCTGTTGGTACACTCCCTGACTATTTCCACAACTAGTGTTGTGGAAGTAGGAAAACTTAAAAAGACAGTTTGAAAATTACTTCTGTTGTTCTTTTTTTTTTTGGTGGAGTTGTTTTGGTTGTGGGTTTGGTTGTTTTGTTGTTGTTTTTTTGTCTCACACGGGTTGTCACAGTTTCTTTCTAGTGGCAAAGAGTTTTCTATCTTAAATGCTTAGTGTTTTTAAAGTGCACTCTATCATCGTGATGAGAAATAACAGATCTCCATAATCTTTTCCAACCTCAGTTGTCTTTGGAGAAGACAGATAAAAGTGAAAAGAATGCTTTTTTGTTGTTCGGGATTCTTCTTTTTGTCAGTCATAAATTATGCAGAGGTATCCAAGGGCGGCACAGCGACTCTGAAGTGTTAGATCTTTAGTGAGTCTTTGTTATCATATGCTCTTTGTGTCCCATTTCACTGCATGCATTTTAGACATAGAAGTTAAAGCACTAGCAAATATTAAGAGCTCATCTGAAAGTTTTCTGGTTTTGTCAGTTCTGTTGCTTGAATTGTTACGTAGAAGAATAGTGACACCCAGTGGTTAACTATGTCCTGAGTTTCTCTCTTTTCAGACTGCCTTTAATCATTGTAGCAAAAGAAAGAAATCATTAAAAATAAGTCATTTAATAAACATATATTTCTAACGAATGGGCAGCAATTATTTTCTTTTTATCGGGAAGCTGTGTACCACTTTATATGATTTTAATAATTGCTATAAAGCTTTTCATATTTGAACAGAATTTACCCTAATCTCAGGAAAGGCATTATTGGGTAAAAAGTACTTTATAATCAGCTTTCTGAAAAATTCATTGAGTCTTCAGGGTTTGCACATTTTATCTTTACTATTATTTTTGGATGACAATAACTTAGTATTATCTAGTGATTATATAAATAACATATGGAGGTTTTTGCTCACTGCTAGCAATAGTATTTCTGTATCAAAACTGAGCTGTGTTTCTTCTTTTCTTTTCCCCCCCACAGGATTACATGAATTCTATTTCCTGCTTGTCCTGGCATACTTTGTAACTGCTTGCATATATGCACAGTCCCTATGGCAGACAATTAAGAAGCATGGACCAATGCATACTGTATTAAAGATGCTTTCAGTTGCATTACTGTTGCAGGCTGGTTCAGCTTTTGCCAACTACTTGCATTTCTCAAGGTATCTTTACTTTTGCTTTTAATCTTAAGATTTGAAGGACATGCTGTTTTAAAGTTTAGTACATGGTCTTTCCTGTGCTGATTCTTACAAAACGTAGGGCTGACTTTTTAGAAGTTGCCTAATTGTAATTATAGAGAGAGCACAAACTTAAGGATTGCTTAGTTCAAAATATCATCTTGTATTCTGTTACCAGTTATTCCAAGGATGGAATAGGAGCACCTTTTATGGGAAGTCTGGCAGAATGTGAGTATGCTTGTCTGCTGTTTTTTATGTATTCCTATGTGTTAATCCATATAAGGCATTAATGAATGTGCTTCTTAGACTGAATTATTATTCTGCACCGTATCACTGGATTTCTAACGTGAAATATTGAGCAATTTTTAAGTCGCTCTTTGGAAAAGCATGTTTTATTTTGAAAGTTTGTAGTAACTGAACTTAAAGCCCTATAATTGTTATCCATCTACATTTACCTACGTAACTATCACCTGAATAAATCTTTCAGTACTTTGAATAGTTTTACCAAGTTTGCATGATTCAGCTTTGGAGGAAACTGTCACATTCTATGGAGTGTGTCATTTCAGTAGCAAATTTAACATTGATTATAACAGAAACATGTTTGATAGCACAAGAGATAAGATTAGAGTGGTGCAAGGAATGCTTATGTGAAGAATTGATGGTAATAAAGCATCTTTTGGCACTGTGTATGGATTTCCTGAGTTCTCCTGTGAACTGAATTCTTTTATCCACACTACCCAAAGTGCATTAGTTTAGTCTTACAAGTTTAGTCTTACAAGTCTACAAGTTTGGGTCTAGTTTATGTATTTATTTATTATTTCTGCTCTGTGTATTTTACATTTGAAGCGTTTAGTGATTCTTTCTGAGCAAATATGTTGCCTTTTGATTGGTCTGGAGCGTGCCAAGAAAGAAGCACTGTGATAGTGTAGGCAAGTAATAACCTATGTAGAAAAATACTTCCCGTCATAGAATTCATTTAGAAAGTTGCAGTTGGAAATAACAGCCTCTTGATGGCACTTGGCTCCACAGTAATTGATGCTCTTGTTTTAAAAAGTCAAGTTAGAAGTCTTCGCAGCCTCTCTAGCGACTGGGTTTTTAAGTTTTCCCTCTTGTCTCCTGAAATGAAATTAAGTTGAGACTATGGAACTGATCATAACTCCTCTCCACTGCACAACCAGAACTGCAGAGAAAATAGCTGTGTATATATGTAATATATGTAGGTTTGCTGTGTATGAGTGTACAGATTGAAGTGGAAGTCACGCTTCTATTTGCTTACAGGTTACTAAGAATGAAGTAGTGTCTTTGAATCAATACCTGAATTTAAGTGACACAGCTAAGAGGCTTTCTCTTTTGTACTCTTCTTAAAATTTGTGGTTCCCAAAACAATAAGAAGGCAGAAGGAAAAGTAGAAAGCTTCGGTGCTAATTACAATTCTGAAGGATCGCCGATAGCGAGTGCAGTTTGGAGATGGAACATGCTACCATCTTTTTTCCTGTATTAGAACAGAAATCCTTGTTAAATGATCCCATTTTCATTAACTTCGCTGGGAGCAGAATTTCTTCTAGAAACCTGTTCAGATGCTGTGCCAAGCAATTATTCGTTCCCAGCGTTATTTAATCCTTACTATGTACAAAAACCTGTCACTGTCTAACTCATCATCTGAATCAATCATACGATCGTATAAATCACATGAATAATCCTGGCATGTGAAAGCATCTCAAATAGCCATCTTTTAACTTCTGATAAGATCAAAATGTGAGAAGTCAGATGGTATTATTATAGCTGAACAGCTATATAACAGCTGAAAACGTTGTTCAGGCCAGCTCCTGTTTTTAACCCTGCCATGAGTGGTTGCAAAAAATGTTTATCAGCGTGGTGGTAGGTGCTTTATAAGTGTATATTTATATATATTTAAGAAAAGAAAAAGCATGATGAAATCAGACAGAGTGACAAAGTCAGTATCAGTTCGGTAGTATGTGACCTTACACTGATCCTAGGTATCATGGGATCATCATTTTTTCCAAACTTTTCTTCAGTATAAAGCCTCATCTTACTTGTAGGTAAGATGTATGTGGCACCAAATACTAAAGCCTGTACTGATTTTTGTCTTAAACCATTCTACCTGGGAATCCTCTTACATTGTTGCCACACTGAAGGGCAGAGGAATGTGTATCAAAGAGGTGATTGAGAGATGATGTCTGCCTATAACTCACAGGGAAGGTTATCTTAAGGACTGAGAGAAATTGAAATGATTGAAATGCTCTCTAGACCATCCAGATTTTATTCAGACATTTCTCTAGCCTGGATTTGTAACATGGGTTTGGCGTGCCATGAGCTCACATAACAATTTTTCTAGGGGGTATCATGCCTAGATAGCATTGTAGAACAATTCCAGGCTCCTTTTGTCCCAAAATGCCAACTCATTTTTAAACTTTGAGTCTACTAAAAGCTCTTGACAGCTGCTAAATAACAAAGGTGTGTCTGAAGATGTTAGAAATATGTAAGCATATGAAGCATGAGAATACCAAATAAATCCCGAGTAATATGTTAACATGTTGAGTTTTTTTATGTCCATATTTTGCTAGTGTTGGTGAGTGTCAGAGAAATACAGTAGCTGATCTTCATGTGGCACAGATCCCTTGTGTGCGTGTTAGTCTGTGTACAGAAGCAGCATTTTCTACTTTATGTGGAAGTATATCTATTTTTTTCATGATACATTCCAGCTGTTCCATAAAAACATACATTATCTTCTATGATGTAGAAATATTTTCCTTATATCTGATAACAGAATTGGAAATGTCAAGTATGGAACTAATTTAAATGAACTAAAATATTAAGTGAATAAAAAGCATTGTTGCACATAGTGACCATCTCTAATTTCTGAAACAAATTTGAAATTTACATAAGAATTAATTTCTCAAGTTGCTTTTAGATCCCTGCTAAGCTAGTGTTTTGAGCCAGTTTACACTCAAGTCCATATGCCAGCTTTAAAATTGTTTGGTAAGTTTCAGTCAGAAACGTACCAGCTCTGTGATGCTTGTGGATAGCTTCTAACTCAGGATTTTTCTGTGATTCTGTGAGCTCTGAAGCTTAACAATCACCCAGAAATAAACTTTCAGTTCTTTCTAGTATAAGCAGTACTTCAGCAAGGATGAAAAACAAATGGTTTAGTATATTCTAGCTTGAAATTTTCCTTACTCAGCTACAGCATCAAACACAGGTTAGAGACACTGATTAAGAAAGTAGCTTCGTGGAGTATGTGTTAATTGTTTCCAGACAGAGGGGAAAAAAAAAGTATGAAATGAGGCAAAGGGAGTCTGCATTTAACAAAGTACAGACGTATAGCTGCTTCAAACTAAGTTAGTGTAGGGTTAGTCATTATATTTACCCTTTAAGTATCTGACAGTGGAATTTGTCCCAAGTATTTGTGTTTTCTGTTGCAAGCTACGCCTTCCTTAAGACAAAGTGCAGTTAATTTAGAAGTACAATGCCACTGTTTGATTTTTGAAGAAAAGTTTTGTGGGACAAAGAAAGGAGTTCATTTCATTGTGTTTCATGTTTTCAGAGTGATTAACATACATATGATTTTAGTCTGCTGGCCTTTATAAGTCTGTTAATGCAGGTGGATTCCTGAGCCTAGGCTTCTTTGACAAAAGAGTAGAAATTGGAAGAATGTGGCACTGTGCCCATGTCATTGCAGAATTACAACATAAGTAGAGGAAAGCTGGTAGTGGTCTGTTTGGTCATTTAAGATGACCAAAATATCCATGTTCTGTGACAAATCAACTTCAGTTAATCAGACTGTTAGTAAAGATTATAACTGAAGGTGATTCTGAGGTATAAATATCCATCCTTTGTTTGTGAGTGTAGTAAATAAATCTCTTTGTTTTAGGGGAAAAAAAAACATTTTTTTCGTGGTGACTGTATGTTTTTCTTTTGTTTTTAATAGTGTGTGACATGGTCTCTCAGATACAAATGCTTTATTTGTTGTTGAGTCTGTGTATGGGTTGGACGATGGGCAGAATGAAGAAATCTTACAGCAGACCTCTTCAATGGGATTCCACTCCAACGTCTACTGGCATTGCTGTAGTAGTTGTTGTTACACAGGTTTGTATTTTACATTCATTCTTATACTGAAACATACGGTTGCTATTAAGTATGACAGAACTGTGAACCAACTAATTTCAATATCTTATGAGAGAGAAGAGTATCAAGACCTGTTGAAAAAAAGAAAAACCCACAGCATAATGTGCACCCAGCAAGTCTAATAAGTAACAACAGTTCCTCTTTATTTCAACAGTTTAAGGTATAGCTTCACAGCGTGTTTCGTTCAGCAGTAAAACCACTTAAGAAGTTCCCACAGTTCTCCAAACTCCTGGTTGTATCAATTGTTCCCAGTATTATACTGTAAACCAGATCAGTGGAATGATCTAGACTGGATGAGAAGGGGAAAAGAAAGAGGTTTTGGCATGATCCTACCAGTCTGATTTGCAACTTGGTCCTATAAATAGCTGTAATCAGTACAGTTGCGTGGTTGTGAACTGTGATATCAGTGCTGAAAATGAGGGGCATGGGAGGAAAGGTGAGAGAGAGATTCTTTCAGTTCTTTTTCTGTCACCAAAAATGTGGTTCTGTGTCTTCATCTTTGAGCCACTCAAATAGGGTGTCTGATGGTCTTTTCAATCAGCATAAGGCAGTTCTTTAAAGGTTCGTACGCAGGATTGTTCTTGCAAATATACAAATGATGTGACACATAACTTCATTCAAATGTTTTTCTATTAATATAAATTAGAAAGTCAAGTAAACCTGTAACTTAAAAGTAAATTGTAATGGAGATCATCCAACCCTGGTGGTGTCTTTTGTAAACAAATTTTTTTAAATCACAGCATAAAGTCAAGAGAATCTGAGAGCCATCGAGAATGAGAAGAACAGGGAGAAACTGGAGACAGTAATGAGGAAGAGATCATACTAAAGATTTTATGCCATTTGAGTAATGTCTGTAATTAGTGCTGCTTCCAAACTAAATAAGTGGACTGCTAAAACATTAAGAGTAGCTGGGAGCTTACAGTATTCTTGCTAATTAAGAATATAAACCAGAGCCTATTAAGGTCAATGGGACTGTTGAAATTTAAAGATGGGTGTCAAAGTAAGGTGGAATGAACCTACTAGCACCAGTACTTTTACATACTGGTAGTAAAGACTTCTAAAGTATTTAATTTTATTCATGCCTCTCCTCTGGTACATACATATGGATGTGTTAATACCCTGTCACTTGAGACTGGAAAGTTTGTTGTTGTTTTTTCCTTTTTACTATACATAGAAAGGGCACTTGGTATCATCAGCTTGATCTTTTTTTGGTTGTTACTTGTGGTAAAAATTGGGGCAAGCATCATACATACATGCTGCCCCACTACTGGCTATTTGAGCACCAACAAGGGATTGGTATGAAGTTGTCTGTCTTAGTGTTCACCATCAGGGCATGTTTCTGCCACATCTCCCTTCTCAGTACTGTTGGGAATGTCAGTTTTGGTAGGAGTCTTGTAGGAACAGAGTACATATATTAGAGTATGTTATTGCCTGGGTGGTTCTCCAGTCCGTTTCAGTGCCTGGTGTTCTCTGACACCAAGAGTATCCTTTCCCTTTCTGGAGTGCATATTTTCCATCACACATTCAGTACATACAATTTTTTTTTCTGACAGATTTCTGCTTATAAAAGAATGCAGCTGTTGAGCTCAGGGGAGCAGAACGTGGGCCATGTTCTCTCTATCTGTGACCTCAAGACCTCATTCTCTGATTTAGTCTCCTGTTTATCAGTCTAGATTGATGTGGGCATCAGATCTGCTGTAACAGGGCAATCAGTGATGGTGATCAGTGATCACTTCTGATGATAAAAACATCATCTCCTTTCTGTCCTGCTCTTTCTCAAAAATTTTTATGGGAGAGCCAGCTTCTTTCCATGCCAGAAACTGGATAGACCTACTCATGTAAGCAGAGATTTCTCAGGATTGCAATGGAGGACACTGGAAACCACATGCGTTACGTTAACACAGCTTGAACTGTGTTTTATTGACGTTCTGCTGTTCTCCTACTGCTAATTCATATTCCTCAGAAAGTTTTCAGGTTGTTTTTTTCGGGATGGGTTTGTTGTTTGGTTTGTTTTTCTTGTTTCCTCTCCTCTTTCCATTGGTGCTATTGATTCTTGGTTTCTCTTTCAAAAATGCCAGCAGTTTCACAGGTTGTGTTTATGGGTTATGTAGAGTGCCCATTGCCTCCTTGTCAGCAAAATCTCATATGATCTTTGTGGCTGCAGACAGGTAGCATCTCAAAGGCATCTCAGAGGAGGGACAAGCCTGCCATTCATCATCTCCCTTTTCCCTAACTTGTTCTTTTTTTTTTTTTTTTCCTCTTTCATTCTTAGAACAAAAGATTCCCAGGTCACTCTGCATTCATTAACGATTCCACACTTTGCTGCTGAGACACAAACCTCGTTCATAACGTTTTACTGATAGCAAGACTTTCTCATCACATTGACCCAAGCGGTTTCAACTTTCAAGGCTGATCAGAGTGGAAGCAGTGATTACAGAAGGAAAGCTTATCACATTGACCAAAATGCATATAGAATCTTAGTGTATTAGAAGTCATGCTTCACAGGGGTCTTAGATACGCTCCAAAGGTGCACTCAGGGTGAGCTCTGCCTCTGACCTCAGATCTGAAACATTTGTTACAGTACCTAAGTTCATGACATTACATACCCAAGTACTAGACATTAGCCTTGCTCTGCTGCCACCTAATTTCCCTTTTGCTTCCCCCTCGCCTTTATCTCTCAACAGTTATCTGCTCCATGCAAACCTGCTTTTACTAGAGATTGAATGTTATCTTGCTCTAAAGTCATTGCTGGCATTGCAGGGGGGAGAAGGTGTTCCATCATAATTGTTTCCTTCTGACAGAAGAGGTGACTATTTGGTTCTTCATCATATGGATGTGGAGGTCCGACTTGTCTAACTGGAACATCAAGATAATGTCCTTGGCAAACTTCTAGCTGTTTGAGGGCGGCCAGTACTGGACAGTGGTTGGTGTCCTGTGACTGCTGTGTTGCATAAACAAGGAGATGGTCTTTTTATTTATGAAGAAGCAATTGTGACTTTAATGTTGCACATGAGCTGTGCACTTAACAGCTCATCCAGTTCTTCCATATACAGCCCGAGCAGAGCTGTTGTGCTGGATAACCATTACAGTATTCAGCCTGATTTATTCTCGGAGGTGAAACAGTTCTGTTCAGTGGTAACAACAAAATCTGATTTCATCTTGAGCACGTAGGTATCTGTGTATCATCTCATTCCCAGTACTACAGCAAAGGGAGCTTGGTGTATCCTTTTTGAGGTCAAGGTGAGGGGCTTCAGGCCTTACTAATCTTCTCAGGTGTGGCCATAGGGATTTTGAGTTCAAAATCAAGTTTGTCTGTGAAAGCTCTCCCTTCACTGAGAACACGCTGTCTAATCCACTCTAGCTTACAAACACTCCATAGCACAGATTTCTACTTTATAGAATGCTGCTTTTCTCTAGGGAGCAAGAGTAGATCCTGCTCACAGTAAAAGCAATGACAAATGTTTTTTCTTCTCCAGGTTTCCTATGCGTTGCACTGGCAGTTCCATTTCTGCCTCTAATGCTTCTGCTTCTAATTATTTTGGAATGGCCTAGCAAAACTTAAAGAAGCTGAACTTCTGTGATCTTACACTGCTGTCACTGCATACAGTCTTTGTTCAAGTGTGTTGTCTGCACAGCTTACATTCTTCTGAGGGCTAGTCCAGAGCGTACCGTGTTGTCAGATGCTATTTTCCTATTAGGATTTGGACTTTGTTCTCGTGATTGCTTTACTCCAACTCTTTGTCATCTTCTCATGAAAGTGGCTTCCTTTGTTGATGTTACTTTTGGTGGTAGGCTGATTCAGACCCTCGTGAGCTCTGTTTTTAATGTTGAGATAGCTGTGGCATCTACCTAAAATTCCCCCTTAAATTGATATGACGCTGCATATTCACGTCAGCACGATTCTCTGTATGATTTTTCTAAAATGTTCTTAGTGTTATGTCCAGTCCAAGGATATTAAAGATTGAGTTCCTATGTGTAAATGTCAAAAACTGAAATGCTCTGTACAGGACTGCTGTCATTCTGTACCTGGTAGATTCCTTGATGTTTTCTGGGCATATTCTACCTCTTGCTTCTGTGTTGGGAATTCATTGGTTTTATACCAAAATCAGTGCTTTAGCCACAACTTTACCAAACACTGTGCTGTTTCTCAGGATTTTAAGAGCCACTTAGTCTTATTTCTGGCTTTATCCTTGAATCACAGAATTGCAGGGGTTGGAAGGGACCTCTAGAGATCATCTAGCCCAAGAAGAATTTTTGGTGAAGTAGCTTGATCATTTTGAGTTATTTGCTTGGAGTTGCCCAGAAACAGTGTTCCAGCAGCAGTGTTTTAAGGACATTGGTCAGGTTATTTACTAGTAATCAGTGATGTTCAAGACATGTGCTTTACACTTCTTACTCTCCTGTATTTCTGTTTTCTGTTCAGATGGCTGAGAAGTAATTAAAACAACAGCAGTCATGCTCACTGTGTCATAGCCCGAGTAAGGGAAGGAAAAATTGAGAGAGTATTCTCAAAGCATATTCTTAGCAAAAACAATCCAGACTCAACTGATGAGACTTGAGGACACCCACCTTTGGAATGCACAGGTGTATTACACATTTAAAAAAAAAAAAGTTTATATCAGTAACCTTTCTGTCTTTATGATATTGATGTAGTTAGAAAGTCTTTGAATTTGTTCAGAAAGGAATCTGACTAATTTAGATTTCTAAATTGAGGCATACAATGTCTCTTTCTGAAGGCCTTTAGAGCTACCTTGCTCATATAAATCAAATTTGACTACCTTTCTTCAGAAAGCCTGCATTATTAGACACCTGAAACCCAAGTGCAAGTTGGATGTCTGCAGTAGGTGGACTAGATTCCAGCGTATATTCAATTCTTAAAATGCCACTCGGCTGTTACGTGCTGCTGGGAGTCTAAATTTTATGGGTATTCTAATTTGTAATGTTAACAATCCCGAACTCTTGAAAAGGTTTTATTGAGCAAGACCCAACTTTCGTGCAACTCTGCAAGTAGGCACCTGCCTTCTATTCAACTGAGACTCAGAAAGTAGGCTTTTCTTAATCTGTTTTTCCTTCGAGAACCTATCAGTATTCTTTCAGTGCTCCTCTAACATTGGATTCTACAGCAAGTGGATACAGTACTGTTTTTCTGAGAGTTAAGGTGGATTACTGTCTTGCATGTAGCTATCTGTTGGCTGGAGTGTTTGTCCAGGTGTTGCAACAGCACTTGGAAGCTGTGACGCTGCCTTTCATAGTCCCTAAGAGGTTTCCAAGCCAGTTGCTTGCAGAGTCAGGCTCGCTCACGGTTTCTGACCTAGCTGATGTTGAATTCTTTTTTCCACGATGGCACAGCTTCAATAGAAGGGGTGGAGAGTGGCCCACCCAAGAACAGCCTATAGCCTGGCAGTTAGGGCACTCTCCAAGGAGGTGGGAGATGTGAGTTGGATTTCCTTTAGGCAAAGAAGGGAATTGTGGGAGATCCGAGTTCAACTTGGGTGAATGCTTGATCCTTCAGGCTATTGTATAAAAGGGGCAGCAGCACCACCCTCTTACTTCCCCATCTTTAAAAAGAAAAGTGAATCCTGTTAGGATTTTGAAAGAAAAGGCGTAGTCGCCTGCCTTTGAAACAAGCTTTACAGGTTGTGAATCCCAACTGGAAGCGGACGCCTCCCTGTAGCTCTGTGGAATCGTTTCAGTGGGCTTCCTGCTGAGTAGGCTGACTGTTTAACTACATTCATGTTTTGGATCTTAGGCTAAAGTGCTACGTTCCTTCCACCTAAGTCAGAGAAAACTGTAACTTGTCTAACTTCTACAAGTTGCAAAATGCAAGTAGTGAGACCCTGCTCCCGCGAGTCGAATTTGGACTAATGCACAGTCCCAGAAAAGCAGTTCTGGCCAGGGTTATTTGTTGTGCAACATGGCAGCCTCCAGCAGGCAGAGAAGAGCATGACCAGTTGTGCTGATAATTAGATCCGTGATATGAAGATTAAGTGAGGTTTCATGTGAGATTGTTGTGTCCTAAATGTATGTCGCTGTTGTTCTTTTCCAGAGCTTTTTGTTAATTTGGGAACAGTTTGAAGATACTAATCATCACAGCTACCATTCCCACCATGGCGTAGCAAGTGGACTGGTTATTGGCCTCAGAGTTTGCCTGGGTTTGTCACTGGCTGCTGGTCTTTACCAGATCATCACAGTGGAGAGAAGCACGCTAAAAAGGGAGTTCTATATCACCTTTGCCAAAGTACGGGCTCCATCACGGAAACTGATGCCTTTTGCTGTTAACGTCAATTGTGGCACACAGTTGGCTGAAGCTCTGAACTGTTTTCCTCCATAAGAAAGTTAATATTTAAGTGTCTGATTTGATTAAACTGCACCCTGTCATCATATTCTGAGCAGTCATTTTTATTTGACAGGGAGCATAGAGCTTTTCTAAACAGAAATCCCACCTTTCATTGTGTGGTTTTCATTCTGTTGATTGAAAATTAAACAATGGATTCATAAAAAAGACAGAAATGTAAATGCAGTTCCTTTAACTGTCATCTCTTTCTTCTTAGCTGGCGTATAGCTATTTTATAACTTACACTCTTCTTTTCTTTCAGGCCTGCATTCTCTGGTTTTTGTGCCACCCATGTCTTGCAACCGTTTCTGTAATATTCAGAGAATATCAAAGGGAAAAGGTATGTACAGGCAAGATAAAAGAGATGGAATTTGAATAGTAGTTGTTCTTCATGTTCAGTGTTTGTTAGCAAACTCATGCTCTTAGGCTGTTAATCTTATGACCCCAAAGCAACTTGAAAAGTCTTAGTCACACAGCTCTTATTGATGCTAATGTGAGTCATATTTTACAAAGGCATACTGGGTTTGAATCATCTAAGGGTAATCGTTTCTAGACTAAGGGGGATGGGGAGATGGTTAAGTCAAAGGAAAATGTGGAGGGGGTGTTTTGTTTTATTGTTTGCTTGTTTGTTTTTTAATTAAAAGCACCTTGGGGGTTCTTTTAACAAAGCTAGCAGAAAGATAAATCAGTGGATTTTTTTTTTTTTGGTTGGCTTTTTAGTCTTCATCGTTTAAAAGCTTTATGTGGCTAAATAGGTCAGGGAACCTGTAGCTGAACTGTATTCTGTAGATTGATAGACCTGTCCAAATGCGTAGTTTGGTTTGTGTGCTCTGAACATTTAAAAACAAAGTTGGGCTCACTGGATTTCTCGATTGCTTAATCACACTGGGAACTAGAGAACCAGTGTGCAGAGCCTGCCCCGTTCAGATAAAGCACGCTTCTATTCTGAGGGGATGGGCTACCTCAGTCCAGGGTAGTTTACTTCTTTACTTTATAGCTATAACCACCTTACATTTATATGCAGATATTTTCAGAAAATGAGCTTCTCTTTGCGTGGGGAATATAGGAAGGGGGAGAAAACATTGTACTAAAAATATATACTACTCCTGATGAAATATTGATATAACGAAATGCCACGTTTCCTTTTCCTAAGGAAGAAATTTAGGGAGAAATGAAACCTCCTCCAGATTAACAAAAAAAAAATCTGTTAGTAGTTGCTCGGTGGATACATCACTGCAGTAGGGTGAGCAGTCTCTAGAGGTGGAATGAGTAAATAAAATTTTGCAGTATTTTGAGAGCTGGATTTTACTGAAGGGAGACTGTAGTTGCTTGGCTCTTGGATTTTGAGAAAGCTTAACCACAGTGTGCAGCTGGAGTTCTTACGTTACGACGTGCTTTAAATGCGTTTAGATGAAATAAAGAAATGCACGATCAATAAATACTACATTTGTGCAAGAAAAACATGTATTGTAACAGACTCCCCGTACCAAAACTTAGATTTCTGTTTTCTCAGAAGCACTAGTTCCCTTGATGCTTTTGACAGGTACTGCCTTGTGTCTCTCTCACAGATTAAGGAACTTGCACTGAGAAGAGGTCTAAGTGAGACTGTTAAATCACTCCCATCACAGCTCCACGGCTGTGCTAGTTCAGAGTGTATTCAGGGCGGTTTTTTTTTCCCCCTCTTGTTTGTTGTAAGAAAAGAATATCTAAACATCACCTCTGCTTATGGAACTGCATGGGTGGTGAATTGCAAGTCTGAAATTCCCCGGAACAGAGACTGCCAGAAGGGGTTATGTGACTTGCCTTAGGGCTATCTGCTGATTTGAAAACATCCAGGTGTGAGAGCGTGAATCTTGGACTTGAGCTTCGCGTTCAAATCTTTTGTAACTGCGGCAGTATTAAAAGATTTGAAGTTAAGCTTCAAGCACGCACATAGTGTGCTAGCAGAGATTTGTTTGGGTTTGTTTTTCACTTTTTCTCCTTCTCTTTTTCTTCAGATTATTACCATGGGCGTTATCCTCTGTCAGTGCATCTCCATGGTTATCCTCTACAGACTTTTTCTCTCTCACAGTCTATATTGGGAAGTATCTTCACTGTCATCAGTGACATTGCCACTAACAGTGTCTTCTGGACATAAAAGTCGACATCGCTTCTGAGATGTTCGGGAAGAATACCTTATGTAATAAAATGTGCAATAATGATCTAAATATGCAGGTATTTTTGTCGCAGGTATGTGATACATTGGTTTCACTGGAACACTGGGTGATAGTGTCAGAGCGGTTCATGGAACTTTGGTCTGCCCAAGGTCTTTAGATTCAGGCTTTGCTGACTGAAGAAATCTGTAATTCCTGAGTACAGTGTATGTGTAGCATGTGGTGCTGAGCCATGGCACCAGAAAGCATAGGGAATCTTCACCCGCTCACAGCCACAAAAAAAACGTCCTTACCTTATATCACTGCTAGGTTTGAAAGTCTTATAAAATACAGTTCTTAAATTGTCTACAAGCTCAAACAAGTCTGATACAGGCCAGTTGTGAAATTGATGCAATGCCTTACGATGAATACAAGTTTTTTGGGTTTTTGTGGTATTTTTTTCATGCATTTGGAAAAAATGCATTTTATGTATAAGGGAAATGGAAACAGAAGAGGGAAAGTCCACTAAAAACCTATGTAAAATGTTTACAACTGTTTGCAGGAAACTTTCCTTTATTTGTTGGTGTGAAATAAAAGCTTTTATTTGCAATTACTGTTCATATTGGTTAGAACTGTGTTGAGAATGGGAGCAGTGTTTGTATTTTCCTCTTTCCGAGTAAATGTAACTAAAAAATTCACCTAGTAGTGAAGATCTAAACAATATTTGAGGCTAAAGAGGATACAGCAACATAAGGTAATTAAAACAGCAGGCTCACATCTTTTTTTTTTTTTTAATGCCAAGAAAAAGGAATGGGTGATGTGGCACTAGAATTTTAATCCTGATATAATTCATTTCTCTTACATTGAGGATTCAATCATAATTAAGCCATATACACAGATTAAATTAACAGAAGCATTTCATATAAATGTTGGTTTCAGTCATCAACTACCCATGAATTCCTGCCCAAGGATACTTAATCAGGATTAAATTTTCTATGAATAATTGAAAAACAAAATACTCACTGGATTTGTTATAATCCACGTTGGCACTGAGTTCTAAGTAGTTGCCATCTTCCATCCATTGTAATAAAGCCATACTACTTTGTGATGCCCTAGCATTCAGAAAAACAGTGTAAATATATACTTTATTGAAGTGCCTATTTGTTGTGAGTAGGTCGTGCTGACATTTTCCTTCATAATAAGAACATACCTACTGCCATTGTGACTGCAGTCCTTCTTGGACTTTATTTGTCATATCGTAGCCTTCTTACAGCGAATGCTTGTCTCTTTGCAGCACTTATTTTTATTTTCAGGTAAATTAATGGTCGTTTCTTCTTAATGGTATGCATCTAATTATGCCTCTATGAAAACGTGAAGACACCAGGGTTCTAGCTTCAAAACAGCCCTGACTTTTCATTCATGTTTGCCTCAGATGTGAGCGTAGTTGAAACATAAGTCTATTCCATTTCGGTTTAGAGGTGAAAGTAGACATTTGCCTTTGACTAAGGCGAAATGGCAACATGACAAAGTTGCTCATTAAATCATCTCCTTTCTTATTGTTTGTAATTCAGATCAAGAATGGCAGGTTGAGGCTGGAAAAGATGAGATATTATGATTTCACACACAATCTTCAGAATGATTAAAAGATTAATTATTACATTCCTCTGATAACCACACAAAAATATTATTGGTTAAAACTTCAGTCTTTATTTCCCTGCTTATCTCTGTACTTTTCATCTTCTCAAGAAAAAAGCATCCTGTTTTTGATAAGTGGCCAATAATGCGGTAGAAGAGTTCTATCTGTCCTCATGTATAAGACATGAAATTCGCACAGAAAAATAGAGTTTTCTGATAGACACAAGAGCTCCTTTATAGCTCGTGATCTGTCACGATAAAAGTTTTAACCTGCACAGACAAACTGCGTGTCACTTTCAGAATAGATTTTCCGTTTTATTCTCCAGCGGCGTTTTGTTGCTTTCCTGTAGTAGCTCTGACTTCAATCTGTCCATATTAAGATTTTACCTTCTAAATACACTCTACAACACGTAGAGCACGTTCAGAATTCATAGTTCATCTGGGTATCCATGTGAAGTATAAGATGTTGTCTCTTTTCCAGATCGCCCCGTAGATCAACAGGTAACATTATTCTTTTCGCCTGGCATCAAATCCAATGGTTTGAAAATAACATTTTAATTTTACTATTAATGTAACTGCAGCAGATAATATCACTTTCTGATGGTAAGCTGCACCATGGACACACATTTCTGCTCGGACCTATTAGCCTTCTTTGCTGTCATCCACAAATGGTGAGGTTTAAAATCATTAGCGCGTGCTGCAGTGTTAGGTCAGCGTCACTGTGATAATAATCAACGTCTGTTAATTAGGAGTGTGATATCCATGGGAGTAGGGGGCATGAAGTCTTCAAGTATGGGCTGTTTACAAAACTTCGTGCTTGCCTGTGCTCTGGCTTGAAGCTTACTGCCTGTGGGTCGTGCCTTGGGAATGGATTGTATATATGGCTGTCTTATATATTCCGTGGGACCAGCTGATACAACCGTGCTTTTTTTTTTCATGCTTATTTGTACAGTTACCCGATTTATCAGTTCAGTTTCATCCACACCTCTTAGAAGAATAGCTTCCAGCCTTCTAGTCATGCTCAGTAGGTGCACCCTCACCAAAAAACCTCTGTTTGCAGAATGTGTTTTCCATCACCCCAACACCCCCCGCAAAGAAAAGGTTCGTGTCGCAAAACGGTGGTTGTGCCGTGGATGTGAGCGGCTCGTACACCCACCTCAGCTGCGTGCCAGCCCACAGCAGTGGCCAAAAGCAATCCTTCAGCACACCCGTGGCCCCACTGTGTCAGGGGCATGGTTTGCACCAGCTGAAAGCAGCTGCCCACCCAGGGAGCTCTCGGCAGGAGGGCTGTACCCGGGTTGCAGCTTGCCTGCCACCTCGCAGGGAGAAACGTGCTCCGTGCAAAGGCAGCTCCACCAGCTGCTGGCCCTGCTGAACGGCGCTATTTAGTCGAGGTTGAATGGCAACTTGGTGCTTGTTTTGTGCGTTACGTGGTCCCGTTGAAAGTAAGGTTGCAGAGAAAGGGTATACTAATTCCATTGTTGGTGCGTGGAAAAAATAAGCAGACGTTGACACGATGGCAGCCTCGAGTTGTGCTCTGAAGAAATGCGCTTCTGTGCGTGAGAGGGCGCTTCCTTGCCAGTCGTCTCCTTTACTCCTGGCACAGATGCCACTTAGTGTCAATTACAATTTATTGGTTGGGGCAGGATGGTTGTTCAGGAGGAGCGGGAGTGAGATCACCAGTTGAGCCCACGAGACCCCCCACACGCTGTGAGCACCGATAGTGCTGCATAGCTCCCAACCCCATCTGGACTGGAACTTGGTGATGTAGAGGTTGGAACGGTGCTCCAGCTCACACAAGTCCTCTCAGCTAATTTGCTCCATAGGGTATGTTGATTGTACTTTTATTTAAAGTGCTTCAGGTAGGAAAAATGAATATTTACAATTAAATGCATGTAAATGGAAGTGGAAGGGCTTGATTGGAAAAATATCAAGTTTCTGATACATATTACTATACTAAGACCTCCCACACAAGACAAACATTTATAGTCAGATCTAATGAATATTCTTTTCTCGTTCCTGTGCCAATGGAGAGCCACAGAAGTAGCAAAATCTTTTTGTTTGCATCTTGGTCCTCTACAGAACTGGAAGCGACTTTGTTCTGTGTGAAGTCATGCCCCTGCCTGGCGCTTTGTAGACAGTACTGTCCGGGGTGAGGGCTGGAATGGATATTAGGTTGTACCTTTTAACACTTTCTGCATGACTGTGCAGCGTACAAGGAAGAGGCGATCCTTGAATGTCGAAAGAGAGAAAGTGTCAGGGTGTTTTTCAGTGGACTGTTGTTTGACCACAGTGAATCATGACTTGACTGATTTTGTGGTCAACAGCAGGTTCCAATTCTCGTTTTTCTTAAATCCTTTTCTAGAAGAAATTTTCCTGTATTACAGACTTCTGCCTCTTCTGCTGCACTCTCTTCCCTCCCCTTTCCCCTCTCTCACACATGATCTTGAGTGTAATGGGTGTCACTTCTCTCTCTATCTCTCCATCTGTTCCCACGATCAGCACTCACAGTCCAGCCCCTACTTTGCATCTAGTATGCGTATTCTCTTTATCCTTGGTCTGTTTTGATTTCACGCTTTTCCTGTCTCTCCCTTGCCCTCTCCGCCATGACTTTAGTCTCTCTAGCCATCAGAGACCTCAGGGTGTGGTTTGACACTGCAGCTCATTTGGGCTCTTGGCTGACAAAAATGAGCGTCCCCTTGACTTGCTCTTGCTTCCCTTGAAGTGGTGCTGGCTGTCACCTAGCAGTTTGAGTGAGATGAAGCCGGGGAGTTACACTGGTAGAAAACCCAGTCTTCAGCAGCTGTGGCAGATCAGATCAGTTCTCTGTGGTTTCAGCTCACTGAACCAGCTCACCAGCATTTGGTGAACAATGCAGGGGATGGGGTAGGACAGGCAAAATTAAGGAGGCCAGGATCCCCTTTGGAGGGGCAGCTGTGAGGTCAGTTGGTTCTTCTGCAAACTGTAGCCTAGTGGCTCCCATCTCCCTTCTGTATGTTTTCTATTACGCTCTGCACACTGTGATCTGGCCTGTCCCTTCTCTTTAAGGCCATTTCTCTCAAGGGTAGGGTCAGGTTAGTTTTGGGTAGAGCGGTTACGAGAGGAGCGAGATGGAGACAGACGTAACTTGAGTGGCTGCCACTTTTTTCAACAGATGGCAGCATTGTGGTAGAAGGTGACCAAGAAGGTGCTACTGCTCTTCACAAGGGCTGCCTTGTGGGCAGAGACTGACTGAACATCAGCAGCCCCGTGAGCTGCAGTTGCCCACAGTGGGTACTCATGAAGTAGTGGGTACTGCTGAGAGACAGGTCTTCACGTGGCTGTGACGGAATAGAGAAGATCCTTCTCACGTTGTAGCCAAGCAGTGCCCCTGGCTGGCTTGGTCAGTCGCTGTAATGCTGCAGCAACAGCAAACAGACTGAGAGAGGCCGTAAATGAGCTATCTCAGGGATCTCTTCTTTAACACAGCAGTTAGAGCTCTAAGTATGCAGTGCTGGAGTGGATACTTTTTCGCCTCTTTTCTGACCATGTGAACCTCTTCAAACAATGGAGTTATTTCCAAATCAGATTTTTTAAAGCGGAGCTGTTAGGCAGAGATCGACATTTACATAAGACTTCTATTTAACCTATTACCTATGAAAATTTACTTCAGGCTCCAACTTGCTTTCCGAAGTTTACAGCATACGAAACAAATGTTTTTTTTTTTTTTTTTTAAATTTTCTTACTTATGAGTACCTTAAATTGTGTTTTCTAAAAGGAAAAAAAAAAAAAAAAAAAAAAGCCTGGAACCTTACCAGTTTAATTTGCATTTTGGCTCTAATGTAACTCAAAATAGATTAGATTAAAAAAAAAAAAAGGGGGGGGGGGGGAAATTTGGCAAGTGATTACTCAATTACATGATTTTACTGCTTTGGTATTTTGAAAATAAAAATGAACAGATCTGTTTGACTTTGAAAAGTGCCTGGTGCACGTGTGCTGTAACCACTTCTCAGAAAGCAGAGGGAAGGTTCCTCACGCGCGGTGCTGCCCGCAGCTCACATCCGTGCTGTGACAGCCTGCAGCAGCCGCGAGAGCCGGGGGGGTCAGCGATCACAATCTGTACGTTCAGGTAATGCTGTGTGGAAGTAATGCAGAGCAGCTGGGTTGGGCTTGGAAAGCACAGGCAGCTCTCAGCAGCGGGGCTGTGCTGTTCCCGTTTCGTAGAGGGGGAACTGGGGAACACACGGATAACCGCGAGGGCACAGAGGTGAGCAGCACCAACAAACGCTGTCAGATTTGCTCGTGTGGAGCTGCGTGTGTGTCTGATTTCTGTGCCTTCCCTGCTGCTATTCCCATGCAGTCGTATCCCCAGGCCCCTCCCTGGTAGCCTGCTTATCTCACCTCTGCGCCGAGGGCAGGCAGCTCTGCTGAGCCCTTCCAGGCCAAGCAGGCGGTGGCATTGCTTCTCAGGGCAGAGAGGGATGGAGTGCTGCATCTCAGTACAAGGAGCAGGGTCCTCTGTTGCTTCTGTCACCCTGAAGTGATGAGGAGAGAGCACCTGGTCCCCCTGGGGTGCCTGGAACTTTGTCAGCTGCTCTGTGCCGTGATCTGGTCACCTCCCCTCCTCTTTCCATTGAGCAGCTTTGGTTCCTGGCAGCTCTGTGTGTACGTGTAGCTTTTCCCACAGTGCTGGGCCACGTTGCCGGGCACAGTGCATCAATAGACCTTCGCATGGCAGAAATCTTGCCTTGTCCCACCCCTGCCCAGCAAACTGCAGTCCTCCTGGTTGGTTCTAATGGGAATCAAGCCCTCGTTTTGGTGTAGCAATGACAGGGTGGGCTCAGAGCCCTGACACAAAGCTGAGCAGTGAGCAGTGGTTGTCCATGCCACAAGTTGCAGTGGCCCTGGTTGAGGGAGGACAGCTTGCTGGAGAACTACGCATTGGGGTTTCCACCTTCCTGCCTGCATGGGGGCAAACCTTGGTCTGTCTGGGTACCAACAGCAGCCTCGGTGTTCTCAGAGACACAGGAGGATGGACAGACAGAGCCTGACATTGACCAGACAGGTTTCAGCAGGCAGGAACAGTAGTGCCAATAGGGTGATGGGGTCGGGGGAGAAAGCCAAGTACTGTGTCCCAGAGGGAGCGCTGCCACTCGGGCTTGGTGCGGAGCCCAGGTTTTGTTTCAACGTGACCCTGAAGTTACCTGAAAGTCGCTCGGCCCCGCCGAGTGCGTGGCTGTCCCGGGCAGCTGCGCTACCTGCTCACGCACCTCACATGGGGCACCTCACCTCTCCCATGTGCCGCGCAGAAATGAAACTCGAGCATCATCTTCAGAAACCCCTCAGAGGTCAACCTCACCGCGGCGTGCCGAGCTCAGGAGGAGCTCCCGAGCGGCGCTGCGGACCGCTTGGGCTTCACCTCGACCCGAAGAGCGACGCGTTGGGCGGACAAGGAGGAAGAGGAGGAGGGGAGCTCCGTGAGCCCCGCGGCCGCTCCCCCACACCGCTGCGAGGGGAGGGCGGGAACCGGGGCGCGGAGCGGGGCCGCGCGGCCGTCGGGGGGCGCTGTGGTGTGGGGCGCGGAGCGGGAACCGCTCCGAGGGCGGCGGAGGGCGCGGGCTGAGTTCGGGCGCGAGTCCCTTGGGGTGGAGTTCGGGCTTTTTTGGGGGGTCTGTTTCCCCCTTTTTGATCTTTTTCCCCGTACACCTGAGCTCCGTGCTCGGAGGAGGCGGCCGGAGGCTGAGGGAGGGAGCGAGAGGAGCGAGCGGGGCTTCAGAAAAATCCCGCCCGTGCGCGGTGCCAAGCGCTGTCCTTTCCCCCTCTTCTTTAACGCACGCTAAAATTCTTCACAGCATCTTAAAGAACTTTTTTTTTTTTTTTTTTTTGACACAACAGCTGCAAAATCTATTTTCTAAACAAAGATTTATACATATTTATATGAGCTTAATCCAGATTTTTTTTTTTTAATAAATCATTCTCAGAACTGCAGAGGTAAACTATATGTAAATACCTCAAGTAATAGGCTTGTAGTGCAAATCACATCATTTTATCTTCAATTTTGCATTCGTTTTTCTGGCTTAAAGGTGCATCAGAGATATGCATTTTAGCATATTCAGAACACGGGGCGTGAAATTAAATGTTTGACAGAGTGAGAAAAATATACAGACTTTGGAGATGCCTTAAAAATAGTAATTTATGCAGATCTAGAGGAGTGAAATCATTTGCAATGGAGTGACCCTCTCTCCAGGAATTTTTTGCTCAGTGTTCTTCCCTAATCTCCCGCTGTATCTTCATTTTTCATTGAACTAGCCAGTTTTCTGCGAAGCAGTCTTGTAGATAAGGGAAGTGCTAAAAGAAGAAGAAAGAAGAAGCTCAGTGGGTCCGTTTCCATTGCACTTTTACCCAAGGCAATGGGCAGAATTTAACGGATTCCTTCCAACATATGTTTTTGCCAGATAAGTAAACAGTGTGTGTCGGAAATGAAAAAGCATTTGCAATTTAATGACATTACAGCTCTCAGCTTAGGCTGGCGTGCTGCGAGGCGAAAAGCAGAAAGAGAGAGGAGAGGAGAAAGAGAAAAAGAACAAAGTTCATCTTGCCTTTTGTGCATTTTTATCAAGGAAAATATTACTTCTTTCCCCCTCTTGTTCTCCTTTCTTTCTCCCTTTGCTTTTTTGTCTCACTCATTTACATTTTGTTCTTTTTCTCTCCTTTTCTCCCCTCTGTTCACTTTTACCTTTCTCTCCCCCCGTTGCTTTTCACCACCCCCTTCCCATTGTGTCTCCGGATCCATCCGCACGGCCCATTCAGGTTTTTTTTTTTTTTTTTTACCTAGAAGAAGCTGTTTATCCAACAATGTATCTTTCTTCTTTTTTTTTTTGTCGTGTCCCCTTCCCCTCCCCGCACACACACACACACACACACACACACACACGCTCCCCCAATTCCTTTCCGTGCTGTACTCCGAGCTCCGCGGCTCAGCCAACGGCGACGGTCGCCGGGGATCAGCGCACAAACCGGCACCGGACGGGGACGGGGGGTCGGGGACAGCAGTGTGTGTTGCACCCCCTAACCCCCCATCCCGAGCCGGGCACGGTGTCCCGGAGCCGCTGCTGCGGTGTGGGGAGCGCCGTCAGATGGGGACACGGTGTGGGAACGGGGCGGATTTGGGAAGGGAGAGATGGGGTGGAAGTGGGTATGGGGTGGGGGGCACTGGTGCGTCGCTTTGCAGAGCGCTTTTTTATTTCTTTATTTATTGTTCATTTATTTATTTATTTCCCGACCGTGAAATCGCATCTTCCACATCTTCCAGATCCGGTACTTGGTAAGTAAAAAAAAAAAAAAGGAAATCTGTTTGGACATAAGGAGGTAACGTAGCTAGAGGTGGTAATTTAATCAACCGAGGATATGTTTCAGTGTATTTTTTTTTTTTCTTTCTGGTCTTCTAGGCATTAGCACTTTAAATTCATTATGTCTGTTTGACAGATAGACGCAGCCTTAAGGATCTAGAAATGAAATCCAAGAAGTACAGCCCGCTAGAGGACATATATTGAAGTTAAGAGATTAAAACGGTCCCGACCATCGCAAACAGAACGGAACATCTCGCATTTCTCATCCCTTATAAGCATGACTATTTTGCAGATGTTAAATGCGGGCTGCTCTAATTACAGACGAGGGGAGGGGGGCCCGCCGAGCGCCGGGCTCGCCAACTTCACGGCGATGGAGTGGGGCTGGGAAGGCAGCGAGAGCTTCGGAGTCGGCTCAGGAACTTGTACAAGGGGGATTTTCCCTATCAATAATTTAATAAGGAGGCAGCAGCCTCTCCTGCGTGCTTTAATGACTCGAGGATCGTGCGTGAATTTCCTATAAGCGAATAACAAAGGAGCCAAATGAGAAAAGCAGGGCTTTCTGCCTTCTAACTGGGACACCGAGGACTCTGTGTCATTACAGTAATTTAGCAGTGTTAATGATCTGTAATATTAATACATCACACTTGAAAATGGGCAAGAGTTGTCATAATTAAACGCATTAAGCCACAATTAAAAAGTCATCTAAGCACTTGTACAGATACCAGCGCCGATAAGGCTGCTCATTACCCCGCCAACCTCTGTCCATGCAGCCCCCAGCCTCCTGCTCTGGTTGCAGCTGCAACGGGGTCCTGTGTGGGCCAGGGGGCTCCTTGGGCACAGTGGGGAGGGGGGCAGGCTGGGCCCTGGGGGAGACTTCGACCTGGGGCTGAGACCCCTGAGCCCCAGGGTGACTTGTATTCCAACCTGGGAAGGCAGCGTGTCTGGCAGAACATTCCATAGGGGCACAGACTGGGCTGAGTTGGGTTGGTTGGGTTGAGTTAGTTGGGTTGGGTTGTGTTGGTTTATAATTGGATTGGGTTGGGAGAGACCTTACATCCCAACTGTTTCAACAGCCCTGCTGGACAGGACTGCCACCCAGTAGATCAGGCTGCCCAGGGCCCCATACACCTGGCTTTGAACGCTTCCAGGGATGGAGCATCCACAGCTTCTTCAGGCAGCCTGTGTCAGCGCCTCACCACCTTCCTCCTAGCATCTAACCTAAATCTGCCCTCTTTTCATTTAAAGCCATTCCCCCTTGTTGGCACTGAGCAGCAGGGGGGCTTGGGACACATCACACTGCCCTTGAGCTGCAGCCCTACAACAGCTCACGGAACCTCGTTCCCAGCCTAGCTCTGCCAAATATCCAGCTTTAAATGAATCTATTACAAAAAGTGCTCAAGCTCAACCAGATCAGTGCTGATACCCAGAGCATTTCTCTTTCCATCCCTGGCAGCTTTTTCATCCTGCGGACATGCACAGTGATTTTTAGGCTGATTTCCTAATGGGGAAAATACTGTACCACCTCACGGTGTGCATGTGTAGGGCTCTCTGGTGGTCTCCTCTTAAAAACCACTTATCTCCTTGGCCAAATTCAGTTATATCTGGCTGAAGGAAGATGAGTTCGCAGCCTTTTGTTATGCAAACAGTGGCTGGGCACAGGTGGGAAGCCCAGTCTGGAGCCTCCAGAGGGGGAAGACTCCAGCACAAACCTGATCCTATTGGTCAGACACAGAAACCATCAGTATTCCCACTCAGAGAAAAGTTCTGGGCAAATATTAGAAATAATAGATCAAATAATATGAAAAATTACTCTTGTTTCCACTCAAAATCTGTAACTCTATGGAAACATTTTCATGATCAGTGAGCAGCTACATAATGGCAGATGGACACAGCAGAAGGACATTGCCACTGGTGCTGGGTCCAGAGAAGATTCCTCAGATGTGGGTCACGCTACACCTGCTCATGCCTTCTCTGCCCACACTGGTGTCAAAAAAACCCACAAAAAAACAAAAACAAAAATCAGGTGTGTAAAGTCCAACATTTGGATGTGGCACAGTTGTTTCTGGAGGTCCCTGTTTTCCTTTGAGTCACTGTTGCTCCTTTGAGTAACAGTGTGACGATCAGAGCTTGCTTTGGGACCACTGGTGCTGAGGAAGGCTTTGTTTGTACTTGTCAAAAACGTGCAGGTATGAAATGGGTATGTCCTGCAGAACCACCAAGGTGAGCGTTGTGATACACCAGGGGAAGTGAGTAAAGTTGAGCTGTCACAGTCATGGAATATTTGGTTATGTGAGTACTGATTTCTTGAAGGGAGATCTCTCTCCCATTCCCCCCAGCACCCATCGCCACTGTACACGTTCTCAAGCCATGTGACAGGAGATTGTGCCCTCCCTTTCAGGTCAGAGCTAAATCTCTGTGCATTGGTCCACCTGAAGAATCTCACACCCTCCTATTTTTCTGTCTCACTGCTTTCTTGAATCTGCCTTAAACCCAGGCTCTATCTCAGCCCGTCTCCAAGCATCCAGATGCAAAACAACATTTGATTTGAGATGGTGCTTAGGTCCATGGTTGGAATACCTTGGAAACACTCGTGTCAACCTTAAGTTGGGAAGGAGGTGCTACCATCGGTAATAGGAATGACTTCATATGGTTTGTGGTCCCCTTACACCAAAGATGTTGCAAGCACACAGAAGGGATATTTGCTTCTCAGAGCCAATGTGGAATCCTGTGGAAGACTTATCCCAGAGGTATCGCTGGTGAACCTTCCTTGGAGCTCAGCCCTGAAAACACTGTCTCTGGGATACAGCGGTTGGTGGGTCTGCTTTGGGGTGTGGACCCCGAGGGTCAGCAGCTGCGGCATGGTGTAGGTGAGCCTGTCTGAAGCCCCATTGAATGAGCAGGTGAACCTGCCCCGGGCAAGGTCTAAGCATCACTCCAGCTCTGTCAGCAGCACTGTCACCTCTGAGCAACCACCAACACGCACTGCCCAAGGGACACAGTTTTTGATTTCATGATTGCTGTCTCCAGGCAATCAGCAGCAGGAGAGCCTCCATTCTACAAGCTGTGGCCCTCGGGTCTCAGCTCTGGCTGAGGTGAAGCCATCCCCAGCTCAGCTGTCACCTGGTGCTGCAGGGAGCCCTGGAGACCTCCTGTAAAAGGATGGTCCTTAG
Organism: Callipepla californica brunnescens; assembly: GCA_023055505.1. Lineage (NCBI taxonomy): Eukaryota > Metazoa > Chordata > Aves > Galliformes > Odontophoridae > Callipepla > Callipepla californica. The sequence continues at coordinate 90,386,391 of JALIRH010000001.1, read as the reverse complement.
GAATCCACTCACTGCAGGTGGGATTCGTGGCTCTGGATGTAGGGTGGTGGCTTGGGATTCTCTGCTGCTGGAAATGTCCCACAGATGTATACGGGCAGCTTCCACATGCGCCTGGTGATGGCGTGTTTGCAGAGAACCCATGAAAGAAGAGTGGTTACATGATCAATTGCAGGATGCAAAATACACATTTTATTTGGAAACATCACATTTTGCCATTTTGAAAGCAACTCATGTCCAGACTTTGGTAAAACCTTTTTGACTGAGACGTAAGGTACGTATAAGTACATGTAAAATAAATCACGATCATGTGCATGTGTGTGTGTGTGTGTATTTTAAGTCCTGACCAATGCAAACGGTATTCTTCAGCAGGCAGCTGAAGGTACACCCTGGTGATAGCAGGTATGACACAAGACAACAGACAACCCAACATGTGAACAGGACGAGGGTAGCCATGCAGTCCCTCGCTCTCGTTGGGTGTTTGCTGTGCAACCTCTCATTAAGGAGGATGGTAGGAGAAGGGCAGTACACAGCTAACCTTCTTGAGAGCTCCTGAAACACAGAGTTGGTGTTCTGGGAAGGGCTGGTGGAGGAACTGGGACCAGTGGGCCATGGAGACGGTATCAAAAGCTCAACAAAGCAGGTGCATGTGGAGCAGCTGTGTAGGTAAAGGAGAAAGATGGAGTAATGCCGGCACAGTGGTTGGGTTGAACACTTGAAAGCTTCGTGGAGATGAGGGGGAAAGCGAGGCAGGAGGTGGTCACATGTGAAGGACACCCAAGCACCGATATTACAGGACATTGAGAATGAAAGTACATTTTAAAACAGGATTTTCAGAAATCTAAATGATGCGTGTGATGACCAGAGTTTCGTCTGAAGGACACGAGGAAGAAGAGGTCAAGTGATGTCAGTGGGAATATCAAGCAAGGGAGAAGAGTGGAACAAAATGCCTGAAACCTGGCAAACAAGGAGTTCGCTCTGAGCTGTGCTGAATTAATGCTGCTATGTTAAAAATCAAGAAGACCAGGCGCTTCGGCAAGACCTGAGCAAAGGATGTTGTGTGCTTCTGTGGTGGAAGATGTTGATGAAGCCGTCTCCATGAGAGCCACCACAAAGGGGAAAGGGTAGAGAAGGACGGAAGAAGTCTTCCCCGAGAGAGGGGGAATGGACCTGGAAAATATGTTCTCCAAAAACCAAAAACCCACGAAAGATACGGAAGAGTGTAGCTGCAGGTTGCAGTGGCAGCAGAGGGCTTGACGAGGATGAGAGCGAGCCATGGGCTGCTGGAATGTGAAAGGACGTGGAGGAAACAGTGCTTTGCAGGGAGCACACTTTCCCTAAAGTCTTGCAATCCCATACCTAAATCCTTCAGAAACGAGAGGTAGAACACTCCGCTCGTTTGGAAGGACTGAGCCTCGGGTACATCGTAACAAAAATCGCTCTCGAGTATGTGAGAGGAAAACATCAGAAAACCCGCACAGGCGCCTTTGATCAGCAATCCTTAAACGTCGTGTCCCCGTCGGTCACCCGGGAGCTACGTCTGTCACTGGTTCATGTGAGTAAAGGGACATTCTGAAGCACAGTCGGGACACGTGAAGTCCGCCATCCTCCTCACCTTCTCGCTTTGCTGGAAGGAGCTTTAGGCACGAACCAAAAAACGCCCTCCCGTGAGTGAGCGATCCAGGTGCAGCTTCAGATCTATGACCTTCGGAGGAGCTCGGACTTGAATAATGAATTTATTGCGAAGCAAATAAATAAACAAACAAACAAATAAAAAGGATAAAGCAGCTGGGGAAGAGCCTGCTCCTGGTGAGATACGTGCCCTCTCTGCTCTTCTCCCACTGCAGTATTTCCACAAACCTGCTGCGGTTGCATCCTGACTGCTTACACATTTGGGGCTTTTAATTATTACTATTATTATTTTCCTATTTAAATCGCCGAGATTACGTTCGAAATACAGTAAAATAGCCGTGATGGTGTTACAAATCCTTCACGAAGGAATCCGAGTGTGACGATATCGCGTGATTTGTGCGGATGTATACACCTACGGGCACCGTTTACACAAGATGTTTTGGTGAGCACCGGCCAGCGACGCTGCTTCCTGCGCCGCGTGAGTGCTGGGATGCCGCTTATTAAATTCAGCTCATGAGAAGCATCCTGCACGCAGAATATTCAGGCCGTGAAGGCAAACGGGCAAACGTACCTTCATCTTTCCGGTCGTTAGAGTAACGAGGTCAATAAAGGTCTGTGGAGAAGCTCCAGCGGAGCTCCGCACACCCGACCGTGTCTGCGTTTCCCTCTAGAAGTGTGCAACGTGAGATAAGAAAGCAAACCGGCCGTGGAACAGAGCGGGAGGTGGGACCCTCCGCAGCCGGGACCCGGGCGTCCATCCCCGGGACTCGGGGAGCTCTGATTGCGGTTCCCTCCGGTGCACCCTGTTCCCACGTGTGGCCTCGGAGGGCTGGACACGGGGACACGGGGGACACGGGGGACACGGGGACACGGGGGGGCGGTCTCCTCTGTCCCATTGGGCTGGGGGCTTTTCCCAGCGAGCGGTGGGAGCCGGAACCTGGGGTGTCCTCGATGCCGGGGCTGCACCTGGAGAGAGCCGATATCGGGAGTAGCTCGATCGCACCGAGATAGGTGCGCTGGCAGTGCCACTCGTCCGCAGGAGGGCTCGGTGTTTTCTGCGGCGCTAATTGATTTCGGTTCAAGCTTGATCCCTCTTAAAACATGAACAGATTTAATGGTTCTTACTCCCGAGCTCTGCGCTGTAGAGACAATTCGGCTTATTAAGACGCCTTTCATAAGCAGCTAACAGGCACCGGCTAGGTGAGCCATCCCCCGGCCACAACGGGAGGCATCGGAGGGGGGGGGGGTGGGCAGCGGGAGGTGTCGGGCACGGCCCCGGAGCCCTCTGCACGGAGCGGTGCGCGGCCCGAGGGCTCGGACCGAGGGGAGGGGGGGGTACAGCGGGGCCACCATCCTCCGCCCGCCTCCTCCCTTCCCTTTGAAACAACGGCAACGACGTAAAAAGAAAAAAAAAATTAAATAAAGAAAAAAAAATTAATACTAAAGGTAAGAATTTGCTGCGGCCCTTCCTCCTTTACTTTTTTTTTTTTTTTTTTCTTTATCTCGCACGTCTCGTATTTCATTTCTGGCAGGCAAAGAAATCTTAATAAAAAGAACGTGTAGGAGCATTTCCAGGGGAATAATTTGATCGGGAATCATTGCTGCTTTTGGAATTAGTCCTAAAACTTATTAAAAGTTGAACAATCCCGGCACATACATTATTCTCTTCCAGGGATCTCTTTTCTGCTTTCAGAGCCCTTTTTTTTCTTTGCTCTCTGTTGAGCCCAGGTACCGCTGTCGGGGAGCGCAGGTGTGTGTGGGGGGGGGGGGGGGAGGGGGTGGAGAGGGAGGGCTTTATTCCCCCTGAGCTGCTCGATGGCATTTAGCAGCTATCAGCTCCGTCCCTTTTTGCCTCCACATCGCGGTGGGAGGGCACAGGGGGGTGCCCCGACGGGACGGGATGGGATTGGACGGGGCGGGATGGGACAGGACGGGATGGGATGCGGTGTGACGGGACGAGACGCTCTCCGCCCCAGTGTCTTTCCCGGCTCCTCAACCCCCCTCTTCTGTGCACTTCCCGGTGTTTTTTGGGGACTGGAGCGGGGGCCCTCGCCGCCGGCCGGCGTGTGCCCGACGGACGCCCCGAAAGATCCGAGCCCCGCGGCTGGAAGTGGCCAACGACTTGTTGTAACTGGGAAGGGAGCGGGGGGGAGGGGGGGGGGGAGTAAAGGGAAACGCTGGATTGAGTCTGACATTCCAGTAATATATTTCCGTGAGAAGAGTTTTAAGATGTCCTCTGTAATTTCCCATAAGAAATCTGGTTATACTGGTTGATTTCAATAGGAGAATTCTCTGCCTGCAGGCATAGGGTGAGTAATACGCCGTATGTTTCATACTCCCCTGCTAATATGATAATAAAGGCATTCAAAAAAAGCACCGAGGTGTTTACAGCGCGTCCCTGCCCTGCTCCGTGCCTCAGCGTCCCGGCACCGCGAGCCGAGGGCCGTCCAAGGACGGACGGGAGCAGAGCAGCGGCGGCCGAGGGCAATGGGAGGCGGAAGGCAGAGCTCGTTCACTCCCCATCACTCTCATCCCCCTCCCGAGTGCCGCCTCCTCCCGAGCGGGAGAGTTTGCGGGAGCTCCGCTGCGAGCCCGCAGCGCGCAAATAGCACGCGGCCGTCATTGCCCCGAGCGCAGGTGATGCGGGGTGGGGGTGGGGGGGTTGGAAGGGGGGTCAGCGTTTGGGGTTTGCCCCCTGCTCCTCGCCCCGGGGCTCCCGGCACCGCTGCAAGTGCTGGCTCGGCAGAGGGGTCCTGGGGCACGGCAAGGTTCTCCCAGCGCTCCGTAATCGGGCGCAGGGGAGAGTAACTCGTGCGCAACTTTCCTCTCCTTTCCTTTTCCTCTCTCTCTCTCACCGGCAAAAGACCGTTCATTAGGAAAATAATTAGCGCCGCTCTGTTTTTATCCCCGACCAGTTCGATCTCTATCTGTTCCGAGACAACGCTAATAATGGCAATGATTGCTTCAGTAAACATCCTGCGCAGGCATTCTTTCCTGGTGTGTGTGTGCTGGTTTTTTTTTTTCCTTTCTTTTTTTTTTTTTAAGACATATAAAAGTTCCCTCACTCGCTCGGCCATTTGCATAGCTCCATCTTTACCTTTTCCCATTCAGCCCCGCAAGAAGCATATCTATTCAAAGCCCTCGCCAAAAGCGTATCTATTCAAAGGGCATTTAGTCCATTTCTTTCTTGGCCGGTAAACCTATTCATCAATTGTTCTGCCTTGTAGATTGCATTCTAATGCTAATCTAGCGTGTTAAATATCTTTTTGTTCCCCTTTCACCGTTTTGTCATTCAGTTTATCCAGTTTTGGTCACCCATTTTATTTATTTATGCGCCTGCTCCCATTCAGGGGCTCATGTATTTTTTATTATGTTGTTTCACTGTCATGCAGTGTCAACTCAGTCTATTCAATGGGGGCTACTTGAAGGGCCGGAGGGACAAAGCGTGTACACATCGCACCGCCATTCATTCTGGCCAGCTGGAGCGGCTGAAAAAAAAACCTTGTGAAAAGAAACGCCTCACAATGGGCACAGAAGAAGTGCACAATGCTAACAGTTTTCCAAATACCGCTGATTGGTTTCCTCACAATGAGGAGAAAGCCGCCGCTTTTTCTTAGCTCCACTTCAACAAACAACGCTCTCACAAAACCTCCCAACCCCGGGTTTTGTTCGCGGACAAAACCTCCTCGACTGTCTAAACGCTCCCACTGCAGGACAAAAAAGAAGGAGAAGAAGACGAAGAAGAAAAGCTCTTTTCACCATTTCCCCCTTCTCTCTCTCTCTCTTTTTTTTTCCCTCTGAGAGAGAGAAAAGAGAAAAGGGGGAGAAGGCGGAGAGGGGGGAGAGGGGGAAATTGTCAGCGAATTAATAATATCAGTCCTTGAAAAGGAAAGTGCTGACCTTTGGGACTCACCGGGCTGGGTGAGAAGGAGCGGGGGGGAGACATGAACAAACTTTCCACTGCTCTCGGACTGCGGTCGGGGCTTTGGGGGGGGGGGGGAATGTGAGGGGGGGGGGGGGGTTCAGTCTCCGGCCGAAGGATTTGCGTCTCAAATCAGTGCGGTGCTCTCGGAGCCCTCGCCCGGAGGCGAAGAGAGGCAACGGGAGAGCCCGGAGGGCAGGAAGCCTCCGGGACGGGGCAGGCTCTGGGGAAGAGTAAAAAAAAAAATAGAAAAAAAAAAGACAAATAATGCGATGGTAACGATGATAATTAAACGCTACAGAAGGAGGGACGAGCAGCCCCGGCCCGCCTCGCTAGCGGGGAACCCTCTCGGGAGCCGACTCAGCGTCCCGGGGAGGGCCCGGTTACCTCCAGCGCGGGGGAGGAGGGAAGGAAACGTGCGGGGCTGCGGGGCAGAGCGGGGAGGTCACGGAGATTTAGGGCTGGGGCGACTTCCAGGGAAGCGGCAGGAAGTTCCGTGTTGAGAAGTGATGGGCTGCCACAAAAGGGAACGGCGGAGCCCTGAAAGGATTTAATTAACCGTGTCAGGGATAATTACCCCTGGACAGTCCAAATTAGTTTTGCATAATCGCTCAGAACCATACGAATTAACTTATAATATTGCGAAGCGCTGGGGGAATAACAAAAGCGGGATCGCTTTAATGAGTGAATCGGGGTCACGCGGACGGGCGGCTGCGCTCGGCTCCCCAACTTTCCACTTCTCCAACGCAGTGCCGAGGGCAGCGCCGGTTCGGAGGGCTTCTCCTCGGGAGCCGACGGCGCTGTCGCGATAGAGAGTGCGAGCAGCCACTCTGGAGGGAAAGAAGAGGAGATACCTGCGTACGTGGGTGTAGATAACGCACGCAGGGACGCAAATAGAAGCGGGGCCGGTGCCGGGCTCCGCTCCCCGGGGCGGCCCGCTCCCCCGCCGTAAAGCCGCGTGCGGGTGCTCCAAAACACCGTCGCGGGCAATAGGAAGGGCGAGGTCAAAGGAGCCGTCGGGGTTCCGTTCGTCACCACCAGGAACCGAAACGTTTCCCGACGGCGGGCAGATGACGCGGGGCTGTAGAAGCGGGGCGACGCCAACCACACGCAAAGCTCGGCCACTTCCCGCTCCCACAGCGGCACCGGGAACCCACGCAAACTCTCTCCTGCCGTCCACGAACGCTTTTTATTATCATTATTCTAAGACCACACGACGTGGCCTTTTTTTTTTTTTTTTTTTAAGTCTTCTTTCCTACCCACGATTAAAAAAACGTGATAAATCGGGTTTGTTTTTTCTTTTTCTCTCTCTCTCTTTTGGCTCGGAATAACAATGGCCCGATTTAGATATCCCCGTAAATCTATTCACGGTGAAACAAAGAGCGCCTTGAGGACACCGTACACCTCACCTGGGGCGGCGCGGAGGGGCGATGCGATGGGACCTGCGAGGAACGCCACGAGAACGACAGGGAGTTCTCCTTTCCCTGCTCCAGGCTTTATTTCAACTCTTTTGTTCAAAACTGAGCAGAGTGGCAGGCGGAATCTAACGTACAGATATCGTTCAGACGTCTAACTTTAAATTAGAAGGTCACACAAGAAAACCATTTACACGCAAATGTTAAAACCAATCCTTAAATCTTTGTTGATTTTGTTTTTTGTTTTTTTTTCCTTTCCGTCGTCGTTTTCACTTTATATTACATAAAGCCAAAATGAAAACTAAATACAGGTTAGCCAGCTTCATTCACAACCATTAGTCAAAATATACACATTACAAAAGTAAACCAAAAAGAACTCTATAAACCGAAGGAGGATTCCCCTCTAAAATTTGTGTTCCGGTTTCAAATCGTCATTTGCAATTGAATTGCGGTCGCTCTAAATTCAGCTAAACAGGGAAAGGGGGGGGGGGGGTTCTCCGAGACACAGTGACACACTCCGTGGTGGCGGAGGGGGGGGAACGGGGTTTCTTTAAATGAGAAATACTCTTCCGTCAAAGCAAAGCTCTGCTTCAGTTCAGCTACATAATAAATAGATAATTAGCACTCAGACAAAAAAGTCTGATTTAACCTTAGATCATATCGCGATCCCCGAGCGGTCCCGCAATACGTTTATTCCCTTTGAAAGGCATTCCATCACTTTTTTTTTTTTTTCTTTTTTTTTCCTTTCTTTCCCTTTTCTTCAGGTTCAAACCGACTCGACCGTGGGCAAAGGAAGCGACAGACTTTCCGATCCGAGACCTAACGTTGCCACAGACAATTTACACATGTACAGTCCCGGGCCGACACCCGCGGAGCGGAGCGGAGCGGCACCGCCCCACCGCTGCCCCCGTGGGAACCGTGCCATGCTGGGGGGGTTGGGGGGAACGCCGCATCCCCGCGCGGCCCTCCCCGAGCCCTCGTCCCCGAGAAAGCACTTTTCGAGGGGACGGACGCCGGGAGTGGGTGGTGGTGGTGGGGGGGGGGGTGTTCTTTTTTTTTTCTTTTTAAATCTTTTTTGTTCTTTTTTCTTTTTTTTTTCCTTCCGTTCCCTCTCGGCTCGGCTATCCGCATGCAACGCACACGCGAGCTCGAGGCGGGGCGGCGCGCAACAGGTCGACGGCGGTCCCGCCGCTCCCCGCCCGCTCCCCCCCCCCGGGCAGCGGCTCACGGCTCGGGTCATAGCGCGGCGGCGTAGGCCGCGGGGTACGGGTCCAGCTGGGGCTTGCCCATGCCCGGCAGGAGGATGTAGGCCAGCGGAGGCTGCAGCCCGGGCCCGGGCCAGGCGCTGCAGTTGCAGGGGATCATGTAGCCCGGGTTGCCGGGGGACGGGTGCGAGTGCGTGTGCCCCCCGGCGGCGGCGGCCGCGGCGGCGGCGGCGGCGGCGGCCCCGTGGAAGGCTCCCGCCCCGCCGGCGCCGGGGTAGCCCAGCGAGGAGGCGTAGGGCAGCGCCGAGCCCGCCGACGACGACGAGGAGATCTCGGCCATCTTGGAGCCCAGGTCCAGCAGCGAGTAGGGGCCGCCCGCGGCGGCCGCGGCGGCGGCGGCGGCGGCGGCGGCCGCCGACTGAGGGAAGAAGACGCGCGCGGCGGCGGCGGCGGCGGCGGCGGCCGCTTTCTCGGGGTTGCCCAGCAGCGAGTCGGGCCCCAGCCCGCCCGCAGCCCCGCCGTGCAGCGCGGCCGCCTTCAGCCCGTGCGGGGGCTCGTGCTCGGCCACGGCGCCCAGCCCGTAGGGCACGGGGAAGGCGAACTTGTCCTTCTTGAGCAGCGTCTTGGGCTTGCGGCGCGGCCGGTACTTGTAGTCGGGGTGCTCCTTCATGTGCATGGCCCGCAGCCGCTTGGCCTCGTCGATGAAGGGCCGCTTCTCCGCCTCGCTCAGCAGCTTCCACTCGGCGCCCAGCCGCTTGCTGATCTCCGAGTTGTGCATCTTGGGGTTCTCCTGGGCCATCTTCCGCCGCTGCGCCCGCGACCACACCATGAAAGCGTTCATCGGTCTCTTGACGTGGTCCACCGGCTTGGACATGGTGTCCCGCCGCCCGCACTCCTCCTCGGCCGGCTCCGGCTCCGGCTCCGGCTCCGGCTCCGGCTCCGGCTCCGCGGCCGCGCCGCGCTCCGTTCCGCCCCAGTCAATCTCGGCGGCTCCGGGCGCGGGGCGCTGCGGGCGGGACGGGCGCCGGTACCCGCCTCGGAGCCTCTCTCCGCGCCGCCGCCCGCCGGGCCAGGGCTCGTCCTCGACGGGGCGGCGGTCAGCGGCCGCCCGCAGCCATGGCCGCCCGCGGAGCGCGCTGCGGGGCCGGCGGCGGCGGCGGCGGCTCGGGAGCTGCGGGGGCCCCGGGGCGCCGCGCTCACAGCCGCCGCGCTCCGCCCGCGGGGCCGCGCCGGGCCGCCCGCCCCGCGCACATACTCGCCGCCGCCGGGCGCCGCGGCCTCCTCCACCCGCCGCTCTCCAACTCGGGCGAGTTTCGGGCGGGATGCGGGGCGCTCCTCCCGCCGCGCGGCTCCACCGCCCGCGCTCCCCCTTCTCCGGGAGCCGCCAGGTCTCTCTGGGTTTTCTTGGCCGCCGGCTCGGAGGGGCGGCGGGGCGGGAGGGAGCGGCGGGGGGCGGACCCCTCTCGGAAACGCCCGGCCCGGCGCTGCGCCCGCCGCCGCCCCCTCTTCCTCCGCCTCCTCCTCCTCCTCCTCCCGCCGCACAGCGCGGCTCTACGCACGCCCCCGCGCCGCCCCGCGCTATATCCCCGCCGCCTCCCCTCCGCCGCGCACCGCGGGAGGGGCGGGGCTCCGGCGCGGGGCGGGGCGCTGGCCACGCCCCCCCGGGCTCTCCGGCAGGTCGGGGAGGGGCGGGGCCGGCTCCGCGCATGCGCGCCGGCGTCGGTGCCCGGCGGCTCCCGCGGAGCGCTGCCCGACAGCGGCGCGGGTGCCGGCGAAACGCGCCCGTGAGCTGCCGGGCCGGCGGAGCGGCGTCCCGGCTGGGAGCTCCGCCGCGATCCCCGGTCGGGCCGAGCGCCGCCCGTTTCCGTGCGGAGCGCCGTCGGCGGGCGGCTCGCGGGGCCGGGGAAGCGCTGACAGTCGCCCCGTCGGTCAGGGCAGACCCGCTCGCCCTGTCGGCGCTCCGCAGCCCGGCTCCGACCGACCGCTGCGGGATGGGGGAAGCACCGGCTGGAACACGCCTTTAACTCCTGCACGGCCCCGCAGCCGTGCCAAAAGTTCCGAGCGGCTGTCAGCGGCACGGAGAGCCCGCGGCCGTTCGGGGCTGCCCCGTCTGCGGCTCGCAGCCCGGGCTTAGCAGCGCTGTTGTCAGCCCTCGTTTGAGCTGGGGGGGAAAGCGATTTCCTAATTGGCAAGTTCGAATGCGGCACGACGGCAGCGCACACCTCGCGGGCGTCCGGCCCTGGCAGCCCTCGGCTCGGCTGCGGCGGGGAGACTTCACCCGTCCCTCCTCCGTTATCGGAGGAGCTTCGAATGGCCCTGTGGCGGCTCACGGGTATTTTTTTCCAGTCTCTAATGAAACCCTCCGTTCGAAGCTCTCTCTGCCAAAGCGCCTTTTCCTTCCTAACGCCGGGCAGTGCCGCCGTGCTGCTAAGCCCTAGAGCCGCGCGGTTATTTCTGCGGCACGAAGTGATGGGAACTCCCCTCGGACGCGGCGATCCGACGGGCCGAGCTCCCGATGGGTTAAGCCGCAGCCGTAGCTGGGCGAGGCGTTAACGGTTGCGATAACGCGGCGTTATCGATACGCTGCCCACCCGATCGTGGCATTTGCCTGCCTTTGACCTGCCACTTCTGACGCACGCAAATTCTAGGGCGCGATCTTTCCTTCTCTTACCGGGGGAAGAAAACGAGCGGATGCGCTGTCGCTAGACAAGAGATTCCAGAATACAGCGCTGTATCCCACCGAGCGAGACCCCAGTGCTTTCTGAAATATTCGGCCTGAGAGCATCTCCCCCGTACCCGCCTGCTGTACACCCGTTCTCCCAACCCTGAGCGGCTGTGCTCCCGGGCAGCCACGCTTTAGAAAGCTGTTTCAAAGCCAGGTTTAAAGCGAGTTTCGAGGAAGCCACCCCCTTTCCTCCTAATTTCGATTTGAGCTCAACAATGGGGTGGCAAGCGAAGGAGATAAAAAGTAGGTGAAGAATGGCGGTGAGCCCGATAGCGATCTGCACCTAATCGTTCCGACTGACTCAGCTCCTCAGTGCCCCGTCGCCGCGCCGTGCTTAGAGAGCCGCAGCGCTTTCGCGGCTTTGTTTGCGCTCTCGTTTCCACACGCCGACTTGGAAGTTGACATTTTCCTTTGTGTAGGTATCAGCCACCGATCCCACGTCGCTTTGCGCCGTCAAAAGTTGCTCGCCTCAAAGGCACCGGCGGGATCGCTGCTCCCACCCCGCAGAGTCACTGAGACCCTCTTAACGACGCGGAGCGCACCTGTGGTTCGACAGAACCATCCCCGTCCTCTCCTCATCGCGCACAGCGCGCTGCGTTCATTCATTTGCTCTTAGACAGCGCTTGGGAACGCTCGGTATCATTATTTTTCAATATCATTCACTTAATTATTAGAGCAGCTGGTCGCCCTAGCGAAGTGCCTGGCAAAGGGCTCCATCATAAAACGCCGCTTTCTAAAGTTTATAGTTTCTAATTTGGCTGTGAACGTGTGGTGCTGGCTGGAATTCGGCACTCGAGTGCTCAGCTGGAGAGTAAACTTCTCATAATAAAAACGCTAGTTTACTGGGTTGCTATTTTAAGTTACAAGAGATATAACAAAGTTTTTACTAGTTCTGGAAGCCTGGAGAAGCCTGTCTTTTAAAATTATTATTAAACGTTATGATTCTGGTAACGGTAGGATAAGTTCTGCACGTTTATTTTATGTATTTATTTATTTGTTGTGTGTGTGTGAGATTTAATATGCAGTTGTTTTTTAGGCAAGGTAGTGCTTCAGCTGTCTGTGCTTTCGGATCCTGAAATCACTCCTGCAAGGACACCAGAGGCTGGCACTTCTGGGCAGAGGGTGCTGATGGGGTCCTGACTACTTCCAGCCATAAAGAGGAGTTTAAAACGCAGCCTATCGCTATCTGCAGAGAGACGAAGTAAAACCGGTCTAATTTGCATGCATTCCACTTGTAATCCAGGCTATTTTCATGTACTTTTCTAACTCATTTTTCTTCTGCTTCTTAACCCTGGTAGGTTTGCAGAGATTATGCAGCCTGGGAAGACCGATCAGAGCAGCAGACAAGGATGTCATCGAACAAAAAAAAAAAAAGGAGATGGGTGGTCACTTGCTGGGACCTGAACACTTGATGACGATTGCCTAGGATCCAAAGGGGAGAATAAAGCTTGCTGCAGATTTCCTGGTCAGAATCGGATGGTCCAGAACAGGCAACCAAATACCTCTTGAGCACAAAGAGCTACCTAAAGCCTATCAGAATGTGTAAGCTTCCCTCCCTTCTCTCTAGTGCCAAAATCAGAGTGGATGGAGACTGCTGACTGCCTAGGGTCCAGGTTTTCCTGTTTGAAAAATTGCCCCTAGCTTTTATTCAAAGGAATTCATTTTTCCAAGCAAGTGATCCTTCACATCACTCCCATCTCTGTCTTGAATGGGCTTTACGGTGTGGTTCAACAGCTCATGGTTAGGAAAGAAGATCCTTGCTTGTTTTGATGTCTTCCCATTCTTTCCTGAAATAAAAACATTTTAATGACCAGTTTTGTTCACAGATGATTCATACTCACAAACCACCCAAGGTTACTTTCTTAGTCATGAGCATTAGACAAGTCCCAAAACATCCATGCCATTTCAAAGCCAAGGTCTTCGATTTCACCGGATAAGATTGTGGTTTGGTTACCTCTCGCAGGCACTACAGGGTACGTAAGTGCGCACAAGGAGACTAAAAAGATTGGAGCTAAGTCTTTAGGCTGTTCCCTTCTGAAGAAAAGCAAAGCAGAAGTCTTTGCCTTTTCACTACAACCACTTTTTAGTTGGCTACAAACAAAACAGGGACCCTTAATGGAAGGAACTGATATCCCCTTCATTGAACATAAGTTCACAGCCTTTTCCTCTATATGAACAGTGTCTTGCTTAACTGTTTGTGAGATCGGGTTCTGTTTGATGAGGAAGAACCAAAATACCAAAGACACTCAGAAAAGGTCAAAGCTAACGATCACGTGCCACTTCAGGTGACAAGTGACAGAAGGGGTCTGTGCCTACACCGTATACCTACATTAGTACCTGCACCTACATTTTAGTTGTGATCTGCAATGCAGCAGCTTTGCAAGAAAATCTCTTCACTTGTTGTATTTTGGTTTCCATTGAGCAGTTTCAGATGAGACCAAAGTGGAAGATGCCCTTCCACTGCCAGTGTGGTGAGAAGAGCCTGGTTCAGCCTACATCAGTTGGATCTAGAGACTGTAAAATCACTGTCATTTAGTACTCTTGATTCAGACAGCTGACAGTTACACTTTTTGTATCCTTTTATTTCAGGTGCTTCTGGAATGAGCTTTACTACCTCAGGTCAGTGACAGAACGCTTCTGCTCCTACATGATGAGCGTTCTGCTGGGAAATTAGCATCTCCACTCTGTGGTTGTTCTGTGAGTTATCTTTTGGCACAAAAAGTCAAAAAATAGGGTTTGAAGAGTTCTTGGTTGCCTGGCCTGCATCCTTACCCTGGCCCTTGGAATTCGACTCGACTTTGTACTGTCCTAACAACATACTTCCAATGGTCTCCAGCAGGATATGTAATAGGTCCTATTGGCATGGACATTGAACTGAAGCTGTCAAGTGTTCTCAATTCTTCCTGTGTTAACATATTAGAATATCACCTAGATTTTTTTTTTCCTCACTCAAGTTTCAATAATAATAATCGCTATACATTTTTTTGTCTTCTATCCAATTACAGATTTTCTCTCTCATTTTCTTTATCAGTAATATCTCTTGTTTTGAATAATTTGTACCTGTGTGTGCTGGAAAGGTGTGTGCAATCATATAATGACAGGGAAACAGATTAATAATCATATTAATAATAGTTGCATAAGGCTGAGCGTTTATACCAGAAAAAAAAAGATAGTCTCTTCATCATTGTGAATGGTTTTGGTGGAGTATTTCATCTGGTACTGGACTTCACAAAAGACACAGAGTCACGGGATTGATCAGAGGTCTGAAAAATGTGATTTACAAGAAAATTATGACAAGGATGTTGTTACTTAATCTGGAGAGGAGATGATTAGGAGACAAAATGGTCTTGAAGGGATTTAAAAGTAACTGCAAAGATGAGAAAGTTAAATTGCCCTCTGTGTTTCTGGGGATAGTTGAGAGAGAATGTTCTTCAGATGTGGATTTGAGTTGAATGCAAGAAAAAATAAGCTGCAGTGTGTATAGGTATGTAGAGCCTCCCCTTGCCTGGAGAGGCTGTGGGAAAAATGAGGGGTATTAAGAACAGGTTAGACTAATTTGGCGAGGTTGTCAATGCCTTTCAACAGGAGTTCTCTTCTGCCTGGCTCTGAATGAGTCTGTGAGGTGGGAATAGTCAAACTGAAGTTTAACTCAGTTCTTCCTGAACTGAGTTCACCAAGACTCAGACTTTGCAGAGCCTCACTGTTCTGCCCATTCGTAGCTCATGTCTTTGCTCTTCCTCTCCTATGCTTGTGACCAGCAGCACAGCCACCACACTCCTGCACTGCCTGAAATGCTCATGCATGCCATCATTTCCACTCAGCACAGCCCTGAAGTGGGCTAAGCAGCACTGCCCATCTTCTCCCCGGCACAATCCCATGAGCTAGGATTTTAAAATATTTGGTAATGAAAACTCATTTCAGTATGCAAACAAAAGGCACTTATTTCACAGATATACTGAAGAAATGGTTCCCTTTATTTATTTGGTACTGATTTCATCTTCCTTGGCAAAATCTTTTAATTGTCTGTGAGAAGTCCTTTTCCTGAAATGGCTTTGATATCATTTTTGCTTTATAACCTTTCTGTTTTGTATCAGCCCTCTGCTGAAAACACATTTAATGCATCTTTTAAACTTTATTTTCTCTTCTAACTGCTCTCCCGAGATCTACAATTACATTTATTTTCAGAAACTAGAGGATATCATTTAAATTCAAACAAGTTATTTGAATTGTATAGTGCTATGCAGCATGAAAAAAAGTGTTAGATACTATTAGCAAAAAAAAAAATCTGTAGTGGTGTAATGAGTAATTGACAAATCTAGTCTTTGGTGTACTACATTTTTTTTTTTTTGGCATGTTTTAGCCTGTACTAGGCAAGGAGGTTTGTAACATTTACAGACATCTTACTTTTTTCCATAACAGTAACCCAAGTCAGGATGCTTATTATCAGTGATGTAAAAGAGAAAGGCAGTTTTCATTAGCATTTCATGTTGAAAATGAGAGATTTGTTACTGTTTCTGTAAAAAGAATAAGAGAGCAGAACATACATTAAGCAGTAGATCTCAAAATTTGCAATTATTTTTCTTGTATTTTACCAAATGCTGTTTATAGGAAATGAGTGAGGTCATGACAAAAATTCTTGTTTGCCCAGAAAGTCAATGATTCATACTTGTGTCTTCTAAAAGACCTAATAAGAATTAGGATCTTTTAAGGTACGAGGATGTCTTATTTCCATTGATTTTAATTCCCTCAATGAGATTCAGTGGGATTTTATGTCCTGAATTTCTTGAACATATCTTCATACTCTGAGTGGAATCGGCCCAAAGCACATTTACTCTTTATGATAGAAATAGATTGTTGTATTATTTCTTGTTCACCCCCATCCAGTTTCTTAATGCTTCAAGTGTTTTCCAACTAGGATGGTTATACAATGGTGATAACAAAGGCTCTATAAAGTTCATTTTTCTTAGATGTATCTGGGCTTTACTCCATTTTGCAAGTAGAGTACCAGTCTTTCTGGCACCTGAACACATTGCCTTGAAGTAAGCCAGTATGTGACCACGTAGTTTCTCTATGCCAACTGCCTGTGTGCACACTGTTGCTCTCTGATAAATACAGGAGAAAGGAAGAAAAATAACTTGAAAATATCATTCAGAGGAAAAACATGCACACCTCCCCCCATATGCTATAAGTTAAGACTGAGGGAGAATTGGTATTAACAATGGAGTAGATTATGTCCTAGGAATTTGTGAGCTTAGTTCATGGGGATTTGAGCTTACTGTGGAAAAGAGCAGCTCTTTTTGTAGAAAACTTGTAGATAGCCTAGCCATGGCCTCTTGCTGAACTGTCAGCGCTCTGATTTCTATTTTGTAATACACAAGGGGACACCGAAGGACATCTTAGCCACAAAATACATTCACTCCAGTTGCTTTTCATCAAAATCCAACCTATTTTAGCATAGGTACTCTTTTTTTTTTTTTTTTTTAATAACCGATTTAGCAGTTAAAAAAGTTGTTAGATGCCAGAAAAAAAAAGTTAATGAATAATTTTCTGTATTGCTGTAATCCTGTTACAAAAACATGCTGCAAATGTACCTATTAGATCTGACAGTGTGTCACTCAGTGAAACAGCAGTAACTGTGATCAACAAAACACCACGTACTTTCACTTGCTACAACTGAAATTTGTTGAAAATAGCTGTAAAGCTCTTATCTGTCAGTGGAACCAGGCTTTAAAACATAGTTTATGGAGACACAAATGCAAAGTGTGATCCCAGTCTACTAAAATTAATGTAAATGTTCCCGTTGACACACGGGAAATGTGAAACTTGTGTCGCTTTGTTCTGCTGGCCTTTACATGGACAAGTAAAGTACCTTCACATTTCCCATGCAGTCCACATATGCATTAACTAATGTTGGGATTTTCTGGAATAGAATTATGATGTTTTTTCTTTTTTTCCTTCTTCTCTTTTCTCTTCTCTTCTCTTCTCTTCTCTTCTCTTCTCTTCTCTTCTCTTCTCTTCTCTTCTCTTCTCTTCTCTTCTCTTCTCTTCTCTTCTCTTCTCTTCTCTTCTCTTCTCTTCTCTTCTCTTCTCTTCTCTTCTTCTTTTTTTTTTTCCCTCAGGTTGCATGGGAATGGCTTGAGAGTATTAACAATAAGCTTGGATCTACCAATGCAAAAAGATAGGTACATAGGAAATAAGAAATAGTTCACTTGTTTGTTGTAACAATGATCTGAGACGTAGCAAATACCAGAGGCATTCTTTGTTATCTGAAGACTTCATTCAAAGTCCACTGAAACACATACTAAGCTGATCCTCAGGTTGACTGAAGGCAGGCAGTAAATCAAAATGGTCGAACCAACACTTCTGACACCACTGTTGAGTTCAGGTCTTCTTAGGTAAAAGGCCAGTTCATTAAACCACTTTGTTGTCAGTCACCTATTCTTTGCTTATCTCTTGCTCTGTTTAGTGGCGTGACTGGTTATCTGAAAGATAAGGAGTCATCTGAACTTTCAGTTCCTACCACTGCAGGAAAGACTGGAAGTGCATAATCTTGTCCCTTCAGAAGAATTAATCCCTTTCCCTTTGTCTCTTGTATGTGTTAGTACTATCCCTTCAAACACTCCTATGCTTACAGATTTTCATAGAGGAAGAGATGAGTATAACTTGAGTTTTGCCTTAAAGTGTAGTTGCAATTAGTTTACTTTGGCTCACAGCACACGGAGTTTAAGACAAAACAATAAATTAAAACAGTCAGGATTCCTTCAGGCACTCTGACGTTTTTCTTTCTCTTTTTTTTTTTTTCCTTTTCCTTTTTGTATTTAACAGGAGGTGGCGGTTGTAACATTTGCAAAATAATAAGTACAATAGGTTGACATTGTGATATGATTACTTATGTAAGCGCTTAGACATACAAATACCTAAACACTAATGTCATTATTGAGAGTCATGGCAGTTACTCCAGCCAAGTTAATAAAAGATCATTACTATAACTATCTACACAGGACTGAACACGATGGGGAATCTGGGATATGGGAAGCCTAACAATACAAAATACACCAAAACTTTATGCTTGGTGTATTTGTGGGCATGTGCTTATTCTAACAAGTAATCAGAAATAGTTAAATGTGTACTTTATCTGTAGGGGTTCTTAGAGCTAAAATTGTAGTCGAAGATTTTGCCTCTCTTCTCTAAGGTATTTCATGTCCTTATTTTCTCTGTTGAGGAAACTCAGCATAGCTAATTTAAGCATGATTCCTCTGTAGTTTACATGCTCCTGGATCTTAACATACAGATGTAAATATCTGGGTGTGAACTTGCCAGGTATTATGTACAGCTGACACAAACAACCTAACCAGATAGTTCTGTGAAGATAACAAACTCATTTCTGTATTGGTTGGGAATTAGGGCTCAGGCAATTGTTGCTCTTTAATGATTATTTATTTAAATTGGTCTCCCTCAAGCAGAGAGCCACTCCTAGGCCATGGCTGACTGGACAAACTTCACGAATCAGACAAAACATTAGAGCCGGAAGTCTCTCTAACCTTCCGTACCCAACCTTCCCCTCCCCCCGTCCCCCCAAACCAGGATTTTTCCACTGTGTTACTCTATCATTCTTTCTTTGCATCCAGAAAAAGCCTGCAAAAACAAGCCTTGTCGTGTTATGCAAGGACCAATGAATCTCAGTTCTGGCAGGTCAGAGGGGAAGTAAATATCAAAGTGAATATTTAAGCTGTATCAGTAAGTATGCCTCCCTAAATAGGCCTGTTTCCAGCCTGCATTTTCAGACAGTATCTTATCTGAGCTCTTTGATACAAGGAGAGCAGCCTGCCCTGAATTAACCAGGATCAATTCCGCTTAAGCTACCTGATAAAATGAGTATTTCCCACTGAGGCCTAGGGCTGAGTCCAGTGCTCCTCTGAATGCACAGGCACTCCACACAATCCCCTCCATGAACTGGAAAGCCACATTGCACCAGCAAAGTTTCTGACAGAACACAGGGACAACCACATATGAAACGCACTGCAATGCCATCCTGTGTCAGATCAAATGGTTCTAACCCCTTTCTGGAAGGAAAATCAGAGTGTAGATACAGCATTACTGGTAGAAAATGAATGATCATTTTTCAAGTGAGTGTCACTGCCAGAATAGTGTTTAAATATCCCTGAGGGATGCCTGAGGACCCATACAGCAGGAACCTGACTCCTGTCTCCTGTCTTTTCTGGAATCTGCCTCTTTCAGAACTTGTTCCTTCCTGCTCTGGACCTGTGCTAAAAGCTGTGGCCAAATTAATCAGGTGATCCAGCTGAAAGCGAACTGTCTAAAACCAGAAGACTGCAGTTTTCACTAGCCACACAAACACACCCATTTGTTTGTAAATGCTGCTGTATCAGAAGCAGGGGAAGGATGAAGTCAAAGAGAAAGATAGGACCTTCAATTTCAGCAGTCTCTGTCTGAAATCAGCTAAGCCGCTCATGAAATCTCATCCTGTGTGACAGACAGAAATTCAAACAAGGAATCACAGAATCTCAGAATCGCAGGAGTTGGAAACAAAGGTGACCTGTTTACCTGTTAGAGAGTGAAGCAGAGATAGATTTTGCATCATGAATTTAAATTCTCCTTTGAGAGAGAAAAACAACACCAGCAGCAGCTTGCAAAGGCCAGCAGTCCTGCTGATCATGCTTTCAAATGCCCTGGTGGCATCTGTGAATCAAGTCTTCCCTTTTTTGCTTTGTAGCCAACATACGGTATGTTGAAATCAGATAGATTTGGCATAGATCCATCATCACTGGCAGTTTCTCTGTATACTATGTTTACTTAAGACAGAGAAGTATTGGAGAAAGATGCTTGAGGCTGATTGAGAAGTAATCAGTAACATATCTGGTCACTACAGAGAAGGCTGTACTAGGCTTCCTCAGTCAATAGCTTTTGTCCTGGAACATGAAGAATCCATGAATGGAGCCTAAAACTTTTTTACTTCTTTTTTTTTTTTAATTATTATTTACTGGTTTTTCTCCAGAAATGAAGAGAAAAATAATACTTCTGTGGTTATTCTAGCCTTGACTAGAGTTTCTGTCACCCAGTAGCCAGGCAGGGAAGTTCCTACTGCAGTAGCACTGCTAGCCAGCAGGGGCAGTGGTGGGACAGGTAAAGGCTCTAAAGAGACTTTTGCTTTCTCCTTACCCTGGTGGCTGTGCTAGCTCAGAAGTCCGAGGCAACGGGTTGGTTTGGAGATTTCACAAGTTCAGGGCCATACGGGAGCTAGGGGGTAAGCTCTCCTAGTGCCATTCCTCACCTTCCTCACAAACAGACTTCCAAGGCCCAAACTTCGAAGTCACAGCCCATCTCACAGCACTCAGCTTCCTACACCTTTCTTTCTGTTATCTCAGGATCTTCAGAGTCATAGAATAATATAATGGCCTGGGTTGGAAGGGACCCCAAGGATCATCACATTCCAACTCTTCTGTCATAGGCAGGATTGCCCACCACTAGATTAAGTACTAGATCAAGTTGCCCAGGGCTCCATCCAACCTGGCCTTGAACACCTTCAGGGACAAGGCACCTACAACGTCTCTGGGCAACTTATTCCATCACCTCACCACTTTCTTTGTGAAGAACAACCCCCTGACAAAAATCTAAATCTTCCCTCCTTTAGTTTAAAACCATTTTCCCTTGTCCTATATCCACATGTCAGTGTAAAAAAAGTAGAGTTCCCTCCTGTTGCTAATCTCTCTTTAAACACTGGAAAGCACAGAGAGGTATTCTCACATCCTTTTCTTCTCCAGACTGAACAAGCCCAGCTCCTTCAGCCTGTCTTCATAGGAGAGATGCTCCAGCTCTCTGATCGTCTTTGTGTCCCTCCTCTAGACCCTCTCCAAAAGTTCCACATCTTCCTTGTGTTGGGGGCCCCAGACCTGCATACAGTACTCCAGATGGGACCTCACAAGTGCAGAGTAGAGAGGGACAATCTCTTCCCTCACTCTCCTAGGCACTCTTCTTTTGATGGAACCCAGTCCCCTTCAGGACTGCAAGCACACACATCTGGCTCATGTTACGTTTTTCACCTACCAGGACCATTCTTCACCGGTTTCCAACTGGACATAGATCCATTGACCACAACCCTCTGTCTGTGACATTCCAATCTACTAAATAGTCCACCCTTCAAATCCATATCTCTTCGATTTAAGGATAAGGATGTAATGGGGGACCCTGTCAAAGGCCTTGCAGAATTCCAAGTAGATGACATCATTTGCCTTCCCTTTATCTGCGGATGTCATCACTCCATCATAGAAGGCCACCAGATTGATCAAGCACAACTTCCCTTGGTGAAATTGTGCTGGCTATCTTGGATCACCTGCTCATCTCTCATGTGCCTTAACATGTCTTCTAGGAAGATCTGTTTCATGATCTTCCCAGGCACTGAGGTGAGGCTCACCGGCCTGATGCATGAGGATTTCTGAACTTCCGGCTCCTCCTAACTCCATGAGACAATTTTCCAGGATTAAAGAAGCCCAACAGAGAGGAGCATGCTTATCTATAGCACTGACATCTGTAAGAGGAAATTGCTGTAGTTTCATATATCTTAATGACTGAATATTTCAGTAAGAGCCTGCATGTCCGAACACTGGACCAGATCCTCGCTGATCTATATCTGTCAAACATCCATGAAGAAATCCCTGGCATCACATTTATTTATCTTCATCGACCATTTGTCTCATTGTCTCTAACACTGATGAAACCACAAATGGTGATCCAAAATCATTTGCCTTGATAAAAATTGCAACAAATTTAAGAAACATAGATACGTAAGCCATATTACAATCTTTATCAGCAGCACCCAAAACCAAACTAGAATCATTAGCCTTCAAGGACAGACTATTAAAATAGGTTCTCCACCTCAACAAGATAAACCTGTCCATAATACATATTTGTTTCCATGAGGAAATCACTTTGATCTTGAATGCAGCCTTTCAACAAATTAGAAAAACAAGGAGAAAAAAACAACTCCAAAACATGGCTAAGTATTCACATAGGTCATTGAGACAGAGTAAGTAAAGATATGAAGTTATGTACTGATGCTGCTATCTAGAAATGAAATGACTTGATTTCATTTTTGCTTGATCCTTAAACTTCAGCGTGAGACTCTACAGGACTTTCTTCTGGAGATGGCTGAATGAGGGCATCCACATGAGAGTTTAATGCACTGTAATTTATGTACATTAATTCTACAGCCTCAAATCATTCAGAACGCATTTCTTGACTGTCTCTAGTTAAACAAAACACATATTTATTTGTGATTGAAGTCATAGCTGTGTTTCCTAGCACTTGTAGGTGTGGCTCAATGTATTTATTGTCTTGATGTATGTGTTTTTCACAAGCCACGGAGCAATGGCCAGTGTATGAGGCAGAGTGCTCCACCAGCTACTCCAGAAAGATAGAGCATACAGTCAAATAGCATTTTTATCCATGATCTCCAAAACTCCAAAGCCATTACTGCTTACAGAAAATGGTCTTTATACTGAGTAAAATTTTGTACTTCGTGCTTTTAGTTATTCACTATGTCAATTATGTAAAAATACTTGTTCTACATCTGTGGCGGTAATAATATGTCTTTCACATCGTAGACTGTTCTCTATCCTGAGTTGCATTCCTCATGTTGTGGGTTGGGTGAAATGTCATTGAAGCTATGGGTGTAACCACCACCTTCTTTTAAGGCAGCTAAAAGAAACAGTTATGCTTCTCTGTGAAATAATAGCAACCTCCACCCCAAACAAAAACGTGTGTTGCTGATTAAAAACCAAAGTACACACATAGGCTGCACAGGCTGAATAGTGTAAGAGACGGGTTTGTCTGTCTGTTGTTTTTGATGGAGCAATATGTATACTTGTGTACGTGTGACTGTAGTGCTGCTGGATGTCTATAGGAACTTCACAAGGGATAGGTCAGGATAGAGGGGTGGTGGCATGGCTCTCTATGTTAGAGAGTGTTTTGATGTTGTTAATCTTGGAGCTGGATATTATAAAGTTGAGTATAGGTAAGGATCATGGGGAGGGCTGACAAGGCAGACATCCTGATGGGGGTCTGTTACAGACCATCCAACCAGGATGAAGAGACAGGTAAGGCATTCTATGAAAAGAAGTTACATGATTGCCAGTCCTTGTTCTCATGGAGGACTTCATCTTACCTGATATATGCCAGAAATACAATGCAGTGCAGAAGAAATAGTCTAGGAGTTTTCTAGAGTCTGTGGAAGATAACTTCTTGACTCAGCTGGTACGAGAGCCTACCAGGGAAGGTACCCCTTTTGACCCACTGCTCAGAGAGAGGGACTGGTGAGAAATGTGGAGGTCAGGAGCTGCCTCGGACAGAGTGACCAGAAATGGTAGAGTTGTGAAGTCAGGAGGGGGGGCAGCAAAACTGCTACCTTGGACTTCTGGAGAGTGGAATTGAGCTATTCAGGACACTGGTGGGGAGAGTCCCTTAGGATTCAGTCCTGAGGGGTAAAGGAGTCTAGAAAGGCTGGTCGCTCCTCAAGAAGGAAGTCTTAAATGCACAGGAGCAGGCTATCCCCTTGTGCCACAAGATGCGCTGGCGGGGAAGAAGATCTGCATGGATGACAGAGCTGTTCCTGAGGCTCCAGGAGAAAAAGAGAATCTACCCCTTGTGGAAGAAGGGATGGGCAACTCAGGGAGAGTACAAATAAGTTGTTAGGATATGCAGGGAGAAAATTAGAAAGGCAAAAGCTCAGCTTGAACTCAACATGGCCGTTGGGGTAAAAGAGAGCAAAAAACTTTTTTACAAATATATTTACATCAGGAGAAGGGCTAAAGAGAATCTCCATTCTTTACTGGATGCAACGAGGAACATGACCACTGAGAATAAGGAAAAGGCTGAAGTTCTCAGTGCCTTCTTTACCTCTGTCTTTAAAAAAAGTCAGACCATTTATCCTTGGGGTACTCAACCTCCTCACTTGTAAGTCTGGGAGGGGGAGCAGAATAAACCCTGCATGATTCAGGTGGAAACAGAGACCTACCACTCCACCTGGACTGCCACAAGTCCATGGGACCAGATGGGATCCACTCGAGGATGCTGATGGGGCTGGTAGAGATGACAGCCAAGCCACTTCCCGCCACCTGTCAGCTTTCCTAGTCAATCAGAGAGGTCCCAGGGGATTGGAGGCCTGACAGTTTGACTCCCATCTGCAAGAAGGGTCATGAGGAGACGGGGAACTACAGGCCTGTCAGTCTTACCTTAGAGCCAGGTAAGGTTATGGAGCAGATCATTTTGAGGGAGATCACATGCTATGTGCAGGACAACCAGGGATCAGGCCTAGCCAGCATGTGTTCATGAAATTCAGGTCCTGCTTGACCAACCTGATCTCCTTCTATGATCGAGCAACCCGCCTGGTGGATGAGGGAATGGCTGTTGACATACACTACACATATGCAGCAAAGCCTTTGACGCTGTCTCCCACAGTATTCTCCTGGAGAAGCTGGCAGCATATGGCTTGGGCAGGTGCACTCTTCACTGAGTAAAGAACTGGCTGTATGGCTGGGACCAGATTGTGGAGGTGAATGGTGTCACATCCACCTGGGGCCTGTCCTGTTCAGTATGTTTATTAATGACCTGGATGAAGGCATTGAGTGCACCCTCAGTAAGTTTGCAGATGACACCAATTTGGCAGGAAGTGTTGATCTGCCTGGTGATAGGAAGACCTTTCAGAGAAGTCTGGACAGGCTGGATAGCTGAGCTGAGGTCAGTGGGGTGAAGTTCAATAAGACCAACTGCCAAGTCCTGCACTTTGGCCACAACAACCCCAGGCTACACTACAGGCTTGGGCAGAGTGACTGGAAGGTGGTATAGAGGGAATGGACCTTGGGCAGTTGGTTGATGGTCATCTGAACATGAGCCAGCAGTGTGCCCAGGTGGCCAAAAAGGCCTATGGAATCCTGGCTTGTATCAGAAATAGTGTTGCCAGCAGGAGCAGGGAAGTAATTGTCCTCCTGTACTCAGCACTGAGTACTGTGTTCAGTTTTGGACCCCTCACTGCAAGAAAAACACTGAGACCCTGGACCATGTCCACAGAAGGGCGACGAAGCTGGTGAGGGGTCTGGAGTACAGGTTCAGCTGAGGGAGCTGGGATTGTTCAGTCTGGAGAAGAGGAGGCTCAGGGGTGACCTTATTGCTCTCTATAACTGAAGGGAGGTTGTGGTAAGGTGGAGGTCAGCCTCTTATCCCAGGTAACTAGTGATAGGACTAGAGAGAGGACCTCAAGTTGTTCCAGGGAAGATTCAGGTTGGACATTGGGATAAACTACTTCAAAAGAGTGGTCAGACGCTGGAATGGGATGCCAAGGGAGGTGGTGGAGTCAGTGATTCTGGAGTTGTTCAAGAAACATTTAGATGTTCTGAGGAACATGATTTAGTGGTCAACACTGGTGATATGTGGACGGTTGGACTGGATGATCTTAGAGGTCTTTTCCAGCACGGATTATTATATGATTCTATATTCATATCTTCCTGCTTCTAACATGGACACATAATCACAAAGAGAAAAAAAAAAAAAAAGAAAAAAGAGTAAGGAAGGGGGAAAAAAGGAGGATGGAAAGAGAGAGAATACAAACCTTATCATTTCTCTTAAGTGCTCAATACAAAATTGCAGTTTAATAATGCTTATTTCTTGATATAGTCAATGATTTTTTTCCTTCTTTCTTTCTAAAAAAAGAAATAATGATGATAAACAATTGTTCAAGTTTTTTGATTTGACATAGGTTATACAGTTCTTGCTGTAAGGATTCCTGCACTATTTATAAGCTAGTTTAGCTTTGCACTTGTGTTGCAAAAGGATTGAACTATAGCTTTGCAGTAGATTAGTTTTCTTTGTATTATTCTATTTATATATCTGGTTGCTCTATTATGCATTTTCTTTGTACTATCTTATAAACTCACTGGGACATATCTCCTTTTCTATTGTGCTCAGAAGTGCCCACCATAGTATGGATTTAAAAGCAAAATTAAATACCCAGTATCCTAGGCTTAGAAAATCATTGGTGCTCTGTAGCTGCAATGTAATTCTGCTTACAGTTCTACCTACCTACATTCAGCTTATACAGAAAATGCAATTAAAGACATGGATTTTCGAGAAATGGGAATTATTTTCTATGAATCATAATGACTAAACTTTGTCTGTTTCTGTCCTCATATGCCATACTTGAGCTTTGCTGAGGAGAGCTTTTGATGACACTTGTATGTTCCTGCTACGATATGCTGTGTAATATCTAAGCACGTTCTCAGCTCAGTTGGCATCTTTTTTTGCTTGGGGTCTCCATGCTTCTGTGTCATTTAATTACAGATGTATAATCTTTGCATTTGCTGTTGAACTTGGACAAACTAACATGCAATTATTTGCTGTGAGAGGCATAAGAGAGGGGGGAAATATTGAGTATATTAGTAAGCAATAAAATGTTATTCATGTGATAATGCATCTAAGCATAAATCAGATTCTAATACTCTTCTTTTCTTACACTGTTGAAATTGGTATTCATGACAATAGGACTCACAAAACAGACTAAAACCAAGCAGTGTGGGGGCAGCTGCTGTGTGAGCTTTGCTCCTAGCTTCTCCCAGGCCCCCTTCATTTCAGTTTGCTGCTGTTGTCAATCTGTATCTCCTTACTCAGAAATGTTGTGCCTTTATTGCTTAGATAAACATCTTCTGAATTCTGTACTGAAACTACCATAATTTTTTCACTACAAAGGCTCTGAATGGAGGTTCCTAGGGGGTCAAGAGTCAGCGCTCTGATACAACATCCCAGTCCATGAGAGCAGAGAGTAAAGAAGTGAGCACTGTGCTTAGTTGGTTGTTTTTATTCTCCCCCGCACCCAGAAAACATACATGACATGCAGCAAAACCCCAGTCTAAAGAATCAGGCAAAAGACGTTTGTTTAACGGTGATAGCATTCAGACAAAGGCTTAACAGGAACATAACTGGTATTCATAGGCTATTTTGGGTTAGTCAATTAAGTCGGTTTGGTCTTTTGCATTCATCTAATCGTAAATTAAATTCAAGACCCATGATCTCTGAATTCATTTGCCCCATGTTCCTCCAAATGGCCCTACAGAACTAATTCTGCATGTTTTCTGTGTATTTGTATATTTATAATAAAAATGTAAATTCGGGAATCAAAACCTGGTAGCTTCACCTCATAATACTTCACTTGAAGCATACAGGCAGAGAGTACACATTTGGAAAAAAAAAAAAAGAAAAAAGTATTAGTAGCTCTAGGAAGCATAGAGTGTTTAATATCCAGATTAAATATTGGTGGAGCTTGAGCTCCCTTTCTGTCAGTCTATCACCTGCTGTTGTGAAAGGCTCCTGTCACATATCTCCTGACCAATTATGTCTGCAGCAGCTTGGGAAGAATCCTCTGTGTGGCTGCTCACGGTGCTGTGGGCTATGAGAAGGAGACGGCCCTGAATTATTCTCAGGGTAAACCCTTTATGGGTTTGAGAAACAATTAACTTATCTATTTTCTACTAGTCCGAAAGCTTTATGGGTAGCACAAATGTAAATTTATTTTAACCTCAAATCCAATGTATAGTTTTTGTGAAACTAGAAGTAGGGAACCAGTGTGATTGGAAGATACATTTCAATTAATTCTTCCTCCAACGCTTTATCTCCTCGGCATCAGAACCTTTTATAGTGTTAAAATTAACAATTATGCAGCTGATGGCTGGCTGAAACCACAAGGGGATCTGGAAAGGGCCTCAGATAACACAACATGTATAAATCATTCAGGAGAACAATTCATGAAAGAAAAGTTATCTGTGTTTTGGATGACATTGGAAGAACTAAATAGGAGTCAATTTGAGGAAGGGACATTTTCCTCCATTGTCCAGCTTGGCTTTTTTTCTTTTTTTTTTCTTTATTTTTTATTGTGTTGTAATATACATTTTCAAAATTAATTAACCATTAACAGCAAGATAAATGTTTCTTCTTGTGTTAGGGAAATGTCGGCCTCACTGGTGAAAGATTATTTCACATGAGCAGCACTCCTAAAGAAAGCTGTTGCCAGATAAGGTGGCGACTGTACTTTGAAGAGGAACAATGAGAAGTGACAGACAAGCCCGTGTTTACCAAACTGAATAGGGGACTCGCAGGTTTCCGCTCACCACTCGGTTACCTAAGCACACTGAATCAGGGCAGGAGTGCTGTTTCACCGACCCGTATCAGTAACAACGCAGTGACTCCTTCAGAATATAATAATGTGCCATGAAATCTTACTCCAGGCGGTAATGAATAACATTTTTATTTTTTTTTAATTTCACTTTTATGAAACGTTTAAAAAATACGTTGTTGGAACTGCTCTTCTGTTTAAGCATTTGGCAGCTGCAGAGGGTTTTTTGTACCGTGCCTTTTCTCAGCGTTCAGGCTTTTGATTCCAGGTTGGGGTGTGAACACAGCACAACATGAATGTGAAATCTTTCCACTTTAACCAGGCCAGAGATGTAGAAATAATAAGATGATGTTCTTGTTCTGCAACTCAGAGAAGATCTAAATTTGGCAGCCATGCTATACACAGAATGTCATGGGGCTTGTGCATGTGAGGTGCTTGAAACCACCATCCCAGCAGGGGCTGGCACCTGGAGCAGTGCGTAGCCCACCTGCTCTCAGAAGGCCCCCACAATGGGAAACCTCTGCATTTCTGTCTCTGACATTGCAGAATGGGCCTGGAGTGTAGGGTGGGCCAACCTGCCTGCACCGTGCTCCTTGTGATCTTCAGTAAAGTGCTCTGTTTTTCCTATTTTTTATGCTGCATGGACACACACCGTGATATAGTCCTGAAACTGACTATTTATAGAGCAGAGACCTCGAATGGTACTGCTAACTGTTTACAGCACCAGCAGCTTCTTTGCAGATAGGAACCACATGTGTCCGTGCTGCAATATGGGGGTCTAAACCAGCAGGAAGGAGCAATAAGAGCTGGACATACATGCTTCTTATATATATAATAGGATTGTTTCCTCTTTCTATCACATCACTGACATAGATGGGTTTTTGTAAGACACCAGCACTCTGTTATGCAAGCAGTATTTACACATGTAAATGCCATACAGAGATGTGTATAAAAACAGCTAAACAAATACAGTATTTATTTAACATACATTACTCATACAAATGTGAGGGTGTCGTTTTTCAGACTGTGCATAATCTGTTGCTGTTTATTTATTTAAAAATTCATTATAGTGCATCTTCGTTTTTCCATCTCTTGCTAAATAGCCTTTTTCTGCTGCTCCATGTGACTATGGTACAAGCACTGTTTTTACATGTGAGTTCTTTAGCATCTTTAGATTCTAGCAACAATATACATTGTTCAAAGGAATAAAACAAAACTCTGATTTCTATTACACAAGAGTTCATATCCATTAATATCTCTTACTAGAACATATAAGCATCTTGCATATTCTTTCCATTCAGAACCAAACACATCAAATACAAATGTGATGGGACACAGATGCAGAAAATATTTGGTCAAATCACAGGTTTTGATTAACCAACAGAAACATATCTGCTAATTTATGGGGGGAAATGTTTTGCATTAATTTTGACATGCAGGCAGTGACTGAAGAGTTTATTTTCTCCCAGTTACAGTTGGTAGGTTAGATTAATCTGGGCACTATGAAAGTAAGTCAGATCTTTGTTATGTATATCATCCCAAAGATCTTCAGAAAAATATTAGTTATGCTCAATAATGACATATTAATAGTGCCCAATAGAAATTACTCACATGAATATTCAACAAGTGACTAAACCCCTTTATCTGGTGGCCTGTAAAGCAAAGGGCTGAGATCCTTTGCTCTGCCAGCAAGGAAGGGGAGTAGGGAGAGAAAGGGACAGTTCCAAGAGAGTAACAACTGCTCCCCAGGTCAAGGAT
Organism: Callipepla californica brunnescens; assembly: GCA_023055505.1. NCBI lineage: Eukaryota > Metazoa > Chordata > Aves > Galliformes > Odontophoridae > Callipepla > Callipepla californica. The sequence continues at coordinate 90,356,564 of JALIRH010000001.1, read as the reverse complement.
GTGTCCCTCAGCTGCTGAATCAGACTGAAATACCTCAGAGGCTGCTCTATTTTGTGCCTTTTAGCTACACCCCTTAAATCACACCAGGCTGGATGCAACCAGGTGAAAGCTCTGAATATGTCCTGCTCCTGTTGCCTGTGCCACAGTGACTAAAAATGTCTTCTGTACTTGGGGAAGTTCACGACCATGTCTGATTTGGTTTGCTCTGTTTGGGGATATCTGGCTCCAAATTATTTTCACAAGCTTCAGGAAGCTGAGTTTTGGAGGGACATTTCTTGGGTTTGATGTGCATAAGTGGTGAAATCAGGTTTTCTGGTGTATTTTCATTTGTTTGATTGCTTTATTTTTTAATTTATTTTTTGGCACAGCAGTATTCATTTCTGTAAAAGTAATTGTAGCCCTTGATTATATAGAGATAAATAAGTGTGGTTTGAATTACAAGGACACTTGGAAAGGAATTCTTGCTGGGATTTCACTACCTGCCCATAAGGGAAGGGAAGAGGTGACCAGATTCTTAAAGAGTATCAGCTCTCCCAAGGCTGCCCTTTTCCTCTGCCAGGAGTCATGGCATAGGGAGGAAGGATGGCTGAAATGAACATGTGTCAGCTTCTCAACTCTGGCAGTTTCAAGACTGATGTACTCACTTTAACTGACAGATGTTCATCCTGCTTTACCAAGCTGAAGCAGAGTTCTTTCAGCATCTGTCCAGTGGAAGCAGTGGCACGAGCAGAATGCTGGCACTGCTAATGCCTCCAGCTGCTATTGCTAAGTACAGAACTCAGACATCAAAGCTGTAAGGTTTATTGATGTGTGTTCTTGATCTAAAGCTGTCCTCTCTCCAGCAAGAAACACTGCTTCATAAAATCATAGCATGACTTGGGCTGGGAGAGAACTTAAAGATCAAGTTCTACTCCCTGTGCTGTGGGCATGGCTGCTACCCACCAGCTCAGGCTGCTCAGGGTGCATCCAGCCTGGCCTTGGCACCTCAAGGGATGGGACATCCACAACTTCCATGGGCAGCTGTGCCAGTGCTCCACCACCCTCTGAAAAATGATTTTTTTCCTCACATCTAACCTAAATTTCCCCTCTTTTAGTTTAAAACCATTTGCCCTTCAATCTTTCTGTTTAGTTTCCCAAGTATAAGGGACTGATTAATAAGCACGGGCAAAAATCCAACTGTAACTTCATTTCACCAAAAATACAGATTTAGGTCAACTGACATTCTTTACAATTGTGTAGGCTTTATTCTTTTCCAGCAAATCTTTCTTGATTTAAAACTCATTTGTTAAAATGACTGTTCCATTTAGCACTTTCTAAGAAGATGTTTCCAAATTTGTATTTTAATTACATTCCTAATGTAAATAAAAACTGAAAACTGCAAGAACCGTTTTGCTTTGAGACAAATGATTTTTTTTCTCTAGGTTTTCAGAACTGACAGTGCAATGAAAAACTAGCTGTTCTTCCAGTTCTCTTATGCTAGTTTTTCTCCCAGATCACATTTTAATTTGCTCTCTAGTCATGTGGTCTCAAACTCTAAAAAAAATACTGGTGCATTAAGAAGTCTCAGATAAACCTTACTCCCACATAATCTCAAGGGAGAGGCACAAGTTGACTGGAAGGTGAAAAGCAGAGGATGTCAGGAGGAAAGAGGACAGTGAAGTTATACCTCCTTCCATGAGAACAGTATCTCCACCATGGCTGAAGTCACAGAGTATTTTACAGGTAACCCACAGCTTCCATGTGCAAGAAAACAAAAATGTCAGAGTATTGCTTTTCTGGGTAACAGTGGCTGTGCAGAGCTCCAGCAGGCTAGATGGCTGCTTTGCATGAGAGCACAGCTGTGTTTTAAGCAGGAAAATCAAAGAACATAGTGCACAGGGCTGCTGGGCTTGGTGCTTGGGAGATGTATTCATAAAAGGACTTCAGAATGTAAAACTGAGCTCAGGTGAAGTTTAGGATTCAGGTAAAAACTGAATACCGTGTGTTTATTCCTTGGATTCCCTTGAGCTGGGATTCAGGAATGAAAACATTGGCCCAAAAGATAGAAGCATCTTGTTGTCAGGGAGCTTCGAGGCTGCGCAGGAAAGAACGCAGGATGCACCAGAATGGAAAAAGAGTAAGGGTGATTCTTCACAGTAAGCATGACGGAGCACTGGACCATGCTGCCCAGGGAAGTTGTGGAGTCTCCATCTCTAGAGATGTTCAAGACTCACCTGGACGCATACCTGTGCAGCCTGGGCTAGGGGGCTGCTTTGGCAGGGGGGCTGGACTCGATGATCTTTAGAGGTCCCTTCCAACCCCTACAAGTCTGATTCTGTGAGAAAATCCATGAAGATTTGAGGTTAGGGCTGTAACTTGGCACTGGGAGGGCCATGTTTCCACGTTGTATACTTTGTCCAACGTCTGCTTAATGTATAGTACATAAATGGCCATTGGTAAGAATAAATCAACAACTGTTCCTCATCAGTCCATTCCTCAGTAAACTCATAACCACCATGCCACAGACTGATGCTGGATTTGGGCTTTATCTACATAAATCTTGTAATCTTCTCAGTGCTGGTTGGGTTGTTTTTCTACGCAGGAAAACGAAGGTGTGAAACTAGCCCACAATTTTTGCAAACAAGCAGAATAAATCATACATGTAGCAAGTATCTTTAGAAAGCAGAGTACATATCCAGAGCACTCACAGGAAGAGCTGTTAGTCTTCTTGTGAATATTCCCACCCACTCCCATGACTCTTGTGTTCATGCTGGAAAGTGGCCCAGCTTCAAAAGGAGGCACTGCATTTAGATAATGTGGGGCATGTTACTCTAAATAGCACTGGAGTCAAACACAGCTCATGTTGCTGGATAAAATACCTTTTTGTGTGTATTTTCCTTTTGAATATACTCTACAAAGAGATGGTGAGATTTAGTTTAATCCATCAAAATAATTTGTTCCAGCATTTCCAAACATCTGCCCTAAGACAGGAAGCTCTCAAAGATGCTTCCTAAAAATATCTTTGATTTTGATGAGTTGGCATTTTGCTACAAAAGCAAGAAAATTCCTGGCTACCTCTAATTCTTCCTAAGATGGAGAGAAGATTTAATTTTATACGCAGTTTTGGGGCCCTGTCCTACTGGATGACATTCTGTTGGGCACAGGCTGACTCTTGCTCTGCACTGTCACGTGGAAATTGCCACGTAGTAGTTGAGTCACTGACCTAGTGAAGGGAAAAGGGTAAATGATGGGCATAGAGTAGTTGCAGTGTTTAGCTGTGGAATACCACAAGAAGAAAAGCATTTACACAGTGCCTTAATAAGCAAAGTGATGTTATAAATCATCCTACAAAGAGAAGAAAAAACATCTAATTGCATGGTTTATCTTCAAAAGTGATGAATTTCATAGTGATCTGCATATCAGGTACCTCGTCTGCATTTTAGTGCTAAAAGGCTTCTGTTGACAGGTATCCGGCTTCTGTTGCCTCTCTTTGATACATCACATAGTTATTTTCTTTTTAATCTCAGCAGAGCAAAAATATTGTGAGCTCTTTGCTGGTGCCAGTATGGATAGAAGCCATCCCTGAAGAGAAGTATATTGCAATTGGCAAGATATAAATCACCTATTATATAAATATAGAGGTGTTTGTGTGTCAGGATGTTGGCACGTCATTTGTGGGAAAAACTACTACCTTGGATGCTGAAAGCATCTTTCAGATCTGCCACTCATGAATTCCCCTTCCTCTCTGTTTTTGTGCCATCTCAACCCCTTGTCATTACAGCCATATACAAATTTCTGTCCAGATGTTGCATAGAAGTGCCATGAGAGAGAAAGAGGATTTTCTGCTGTGCTTTGAGTTAGAACAACACTGTTCAGGGTTTGTTTCTGGGTTTGTGCACTGTTTTTTGTTTCGTTTTGTTTTGGTTTTTTTTGTTTTTCCCCAATAACTCTCTTCATTCACTTGTTTGTGTGTATGGGAGCTTTGTTCTCTACCAACACTGCAGTTTGAAATGGTCTGGCTGTAACACTGAAACTCAGTAGTTAGATTTTTCCAAACCTAAGCTCCACGTTGCTTCTCCTTGGCCTACTGCTTGTCGTTTCACAGAAACACAGAATGGCGGGGGTTAGAAGGGACCTCAAGAGATCATTGAGTCCAACTCCCCTGCTAAAACACATACACTTTATTAGGTCACATAGGTTGGCATCCAGATGGGTCTCCATAGAAGAAGACTCCACAACCTCTCTGGGCAACCTGTTACAGTGCTCCATCACCTTTAGCATAAAAATCTTCTGCGTGTTATTATGAAACTTGCATGTTCAAATTTTCGTCCATTACTCCTTGTCCCATTGCTACACACCACCAAGAAGAGCCTGGCCTGATCCATTTGCCTCCCACTGCCCTTTAACTATTTAAAACATTTATCAGATCCCCTCTCAGTCTTCTTTTCCCCAGGCTGAACAGACCCAAGTTACTCAGTCTTTTCTCATATGGGAGATGTTCCAGTCTCTTCCTATTTCTTCTTCTTCCCTTTTTTTTTTTTTTAATTTATGAACTTCCTCCAAGCCAGCTGCAAATTCACCAGTAAGTTGAGGTGATCCTTCCCCTCCAATAGCTCTGGTGAGGCCACAGCTGGAGTACAGCATCCAGTTTTGCACTCTCCAAAACAAGAGTGATGTGGACATACTGAAGCAGGTTCAGCAAAAGGTCACTAAGACTATTAAGGAAGTGGAGCACCTCTCACAAGAGGAAAAGTGGAAAGAGATGGAACTGTTCAGCCTCGAGAAGAGGAGGCTCGGAGGGAATCTGATTTGTGTCTATGAACACCTGAACTGAGAGTGCAAAGAAGATGGAGCCAAGCTCTGCTTAGTTGTGTTCCTCTGCTCGGTTGTGTTCAGTGACGGAACAAGAAGTGATGTGATGGGCACAAAATAAAACACAGCAAATGCCATTTAAACATGGTTGGACCATGATGAGAGAGACTGTGTATATATACATTAAACAATCATACTAAAGAGTAAAACAGAAAGACCGTTGGAGGCTTTCTCATCACGTGTTATCTCAGATCAAATTCATGCAAGGATTGACTCATTCTGAAACCATAACATAAAATAATTCACAGCTGTAAAATACTGAATAAACACTACATTGTCATATTTTTATTATTTAAATGGCTTGAACAGTATTAAAATCAGTTAGAATTCCTTAGAATGAGTTGCTGAAATTAGTTATCTGACCTGGATATGAATCAGTAACCGAGAGCTGCAAAGCCATGCATGTAATTATGCCACTTTCCCCACTTTAACTTGCTTTATTATGATAACTGTAACCAGCCGTGTTATGAAAAACTGCTTCCACACTGCACATATAGTCTGTTCTGAAATCAGATTGAAAAAATAATGACCTGAGCCATCTTCAGAGAAGAATTAATTAAATATTTGTGTTTCAATCTCATATCTACTTTCTTCAAAAAGACAATGACTTCAACACTCACATTTATTTATTCTTCCCCAACTTATTTGAAGTTCATCATCTATTTGTTAGGAATCAAAGTACAGTACTGTAATGAAGAAGTAGGCTGTCAAGACAAGTGGTATCAGTCTAAACAATGTGCAGTACAATGACAGAAACCAAAACCTTCACAAAATATGAAACAGGTTGCAGTAAAGAAGCAGTTCGATTGAAGACAAAACCTTCATTAGTAAACTGCTGGAATCATGACGCCATTTTACATAACCACTTCAGGTTTAATGGTGGTTTGCTATCATGAAGGATTTTGCAAATGTTAAAGTTATCAGTGTCCCCATATACGCCTTAGCTCAGCAAAGCAGTTAAGCATGTGCTTAAGTCTCATTCTGTAATCTCTTTCTCTAACCATAAATCCTGCTTCATTGACTTCTGCACTTTTTATAGCTTGCTGAGGGAAATTCATGCTACCTGTTTGGCAACATAACAGTAGCATGACAGACTAGTGCATGCCTGCACCTTGTTTAGGATTTTATTAGAGAACACTTTTGGAAATGGAAGGCAAATGCAATAACAGAGATAATCACTTCATTCTTCTCAGTTCTGTTAGCCCCAGATGTTTTAACTCATAAATGGTGTATTGCTAATTACAGATGATGCCGTTTGAGATATTAATCCCTCAGTTGCATTCATCATAATTTTTTTTTTATTGTCCCTGCAGAATTTACAAGGCTTTGTGTAAGCCCTGAGTTCAGATGTGGTCTGAAAAGCAGCTCAGGAGAAGGTGTATATACTACAAGATTTAAAGATATAAAGAGTGAAATAGGAATTTCTTGATTTGATGAGGACTGCTGTTTTCCTTCAAGCTTTTGTATGGATTAATCAGCCCAGTGATTGTATCTTTCTAGTATATTAATGTAAGTTTGTACATTTTATATATCCATATGATACATACGTCATTTCTGAATGTCAACCATGTACAAGCAGATAAAGTGAACACTTTTATTTTCTTACAGAAACGCCTCACTTCTTGTGTATGTTACACACCAGAATGATTTCTAGCACTATGGATGAACTGGGATTGTTCAGAGTGGAGAAGAGGAGGCTCAGGGGAAATGTTACAACTACCTGGAAAGAGGTTGAGACAAGATGGGACTTGGCCTCCTCTCGCTTTTAACTAGCAACAGGAAGATAAGTAACGGCCTCAAGTTGTGCAGGAGAGGTTCAGGTTGGATGTGAGGAAACATTTCTTCTCCAAAAGAGTGGTGAGGCTCTGAAACAGGCTGTTCAGGAAGGTGATGTAGTCACTTGTCCCTTGGAGGTGTTCAAGAGACATGTTGATGTGACGCCAATGTGGGTTAGGGGGCATGGTGGGGATGGATTCATGGTTGGAGTAGTTGATCTTAGTGTTTTTTTGTCAACCTTAGTGATACTATGGTTCTATGATTCTATGACTGACACTTCAAATGGAAGATGTAGTTCCCAACTCAAAATCTCTTACAAGTTTTCACAACAAACAGGCCTAGAGTTTTTTTGAAACTCCACTGGGTGATGCAACCTGATCTAGCTTTGAAGTCTGCCATTTTTTGAGCAGAGCAGTGGACTAGATGACCTGCCATTTTAAATGTTATTTTAGTGAAAAACAGAAGTAATAGAGTAAGTCATAATGTCTAGTAAAATGCCATTGATTATTTTATTATACTCCATATGATATTGCTAATTATTAAATAAATAATCGTATGCCAACATGTTAGAAAAACATAATGAAGAAAACAAAATAAAATTCTTCATGGAGGTATTAATGCTATTCTTGAAAAAGAGCAAAAACCCTGGGAACAATACTGAGAAAATCCTGTTAGACAAAAGTGGCTGAGAAACGTTCTTCATAAGAAATGTTGACATTTAGGAATTCGCAATTGATTCAATTCAGAGTGAAATCAAATATTTCTGATATACTGCACAAACATTAGTTCTGAAAAACACTGAATTTCAGCAACATTTCAGAATTCTGTCATTGTGCTTCATATGACATTCTCTGTTTTCAACACAAGAACATATAAATATTGTGCTTCTTATTATCAGGTTATTTCTGTCAGCAAAATAAAGTATAGCAGATTTGTTCCTACTAGAAATTTCTGCAACAGAAGTGAAATCTTTAGAGGAGTGGATCTTCCCATAACAATGTTCATCACAAATGGCATTATGAAAAATATTTAGATGTCAGCTAAAACTTATTTTCTATTATATTTCCTGAAACACATTTTTAAAACATAGAATAGGCTTACCACAGAGATTTGTTATTATTACTTTTTTTTTTTCCTTGAAAAGAATGAGTCTTCTTTTAGGAGGAAAAGAACCATGGCCAAAGAGACCAAAACTCACAAAGGAAATATCTCTGAGTCTAGAATATAGAATCATGGAATCATAGAATCATAAGGTTGGTAAGGATCTACAAGATCATCTAGTCCAAACGTCCACCCATTACCATTGCTACCACAAACTATTAAACCATATCTTGTAGCTCCTCATCCAGGTGCCCTTTGAACACTGCCAGGGATGGCAACTTCACCACCTCCCTGGGCAGGCCTGACCACTCTCTGAGAGAAGTTTTTTCCTTATGTCCAATCTAAATCTCCTCTGGTACAACTTGTGGCCATTTCCACTTTGAGTACCAAAACATAGAGCAGAGGGCAGTAGCATCATCATTATTATTGAAGACATTACGTTCAGTTCTGACTGGGACTAAATTTTGGGAGCCTCACCTTATTAACAGGATGGCAGCCTGACTGAATGAGAGACAGAAACAAAAGTAACCTGAGGTAAGATACAGAAGGAGTAAGAAGGCAATGGTAAAGTCAGAACTGGTACTGTGCATGCACAAAAACCAACCAACCAACCAAACAAACAAAAGAAACAAGCCCCAAACCACTGCCAAAAATGGCCACAAATACTTTGAAGAACAGGTTTAAAAAATTAATGGAATACTACAGGAAGACATCCAGAGATGAAACAGTGGCAAAGCTATAGCTTGTGATAATCTCCAAGCATTCAAAACTAATCTAGAAATAGAAGGAGAGAAGAAAGAATAATAGCAGAATTAATTCCATCTGGATAGATATAAATGTCAAATAAAATGAAAGAAAGATCTCTAAGAAGCCCACGAGAAAATTCATGTTGAACTGCCACAGACAGATTTGGAAGAGCTGAAGCACTCTATAGGAAAAAGGGAACAGGGAATATTTGTTTTATCCACAGAAAAATCATTTGAACGATCTACAGTAAGTTTTCCAAAGGGAAAAAAAAAAAAAACCCTAAGTTCAGAGAGCTGATCCAGATGAAGTTAAAGAGAGACAAATCAAGAATCTTGCTTAGGTTTGCTACAGGAGAAGCATGTACTTCTGAGGAACAGCCTAGCCAAAGAATCTGACAGAGATTTTCTCTGTTCAGTGTCTGAGTTTTCATTTGGTCAACACCATGCAAGGTGAATCACTGTAAAACTTATCAGCTGTCTTTGAACAGATTCTGTTGTGCTCTCCAGAGGATATAACAACCTCACCTTCCTTTCCTGACAAACAAAATGCCATCAGAACATCAGAATCCAAAAAATCCAAAATCCATGGGAAATCTGTTGATTATCTAGTAATGTGCAGCTCTGCAACATCCTTACAGATAGCCTTCAAAGTGTTACTGGACTGTGGAAAATCCACTTCTGAAATTCCTATGTTTAGGAGTCAGAAGAATACAAGATGGTGTTGCTCTTTCCATTGCCGGACTTCTCCGAGCAATAGAGAAGTCCTCACAGTGTCCAACCTCACATCAACGTAGAGATACCTGCTTTAATCTCAGGGCCCAACACCACGTGTTTGTGTAAATAATTCCATTATTTTTCTCATGAAAGCATGCTAAGAGCTCTCAGAAGCATGAACTTTGCTTAGTTTTGCTTCAGTTTTTCTCTTTATCCGCAATCAGTCAGATAGATACTCTGCTGTTACTCACTAACCATGACCTGAACTTTTTTTCTACTGACTTTTAGTCAGTAGAGGAGAGGGCCTCAGCTTTTCCTGGTGCTATCCTGCAGCTTAACAGTCAGAGCATGATCTCATGGCTGTATTTTTTTAATAAGACATGCTATTATTAGATGTTTATTAGATTTGAGATAGATGAGACCAACAGTTTCATGCCTAAACCTGATCTTCCCTGAGTATTCCTCATGACCACCAAGTTTTGGCTGATCTTAGAGATCTGTTGTAAATTGACAATAAGGGCTGGGACTTGTCTTGAGTATCCTGTGTTGTTAATCTTAATTAATTTATGCAATTAATTAGGATTAATTAATTAACTTTTGATTAAACCCAAAACATTTGGAGGTTTTCTGTGCAAAAATTCAAATTTTCAAATACATAATCAAATTTGGTCTTTTCTTCACTGTGTTTTTGTCAGATGCCATCAATATTGTGGCTGAACCATCAAATATCTCCTCATTCATATTTAATTTGCAAATGATAAACTTGTGGCTGGAAAAATTATCTCTTCTCTCTGTTCTTTGTGGTGGAGTTGGGAAAGTTTACAGGTCCCTTTCGGCAATGGCAAGAAGTGGTTTATGGCAATTTAGGCTAACCCTGGCCTCCCATAAATAAAGACATAACACCCACACTCCAAGTCTGATGTTTCTCTCTAATATATAACACTTCACCTGTTAGCACGTGGGATGCAGCAACCCCAGTTTTGGCCATGATGATGCCTTCCTGAAAGACCACTTAGTCTGAGTTCAATTCTTAAAGAGTTTACTCCTGGACAAGGATTCATTAAACCCTCTCATTTTCTCTTTATTACAGTTTGTACCCCGTGTGCCTTGCCTGCCTTTGCACACTAGTGCTCCCAGGGTCATGCAGCCATACCATGTGCCCGTTGCCTTTGCAGTTCAGTCTCTGTGTCTCTCTCTCACGTGTTGAAAGAGGTGTGACAGCCTGTGCCATGCTCGGCAGTGCACTGTGCTGTACTCTGACCAACTAAAGTAGGTAAATGTCTTTCCATGATTCTTCCTGAAGCTTCTCAGAGCATCTGCTTTGATCTCTCCTGGGGTTCCTTTACATCAGAACCTCCAGTGGGAAAGTATCAGCATTTTATCTGCTGTGAAAAAACAAAAACGTTGCATTTTCTTGTGAAAATGCACCAAGCTTTTAACACAAACTGAGAAAACAGTGTTTCCCAAGGGGGTATCAAACATGCTCAGACGAGTGCTCTGTTTTCCTAAGGACACCTGCCAGAACCTTGCTGACATACCAAGCATTGAAAAATGTTTGGCATCAGCCGTCTCTCTCAGAATTTCTCCCCTTGTTGACAGTAGGAAACAGCTATGTTATGCATATTTCTTTAATTCATTTGGCTCTCTGCACAGCAAAATGTTTCATGTCACCACCAATTCCCAAAGAGTATCCAAAATATCCAGCTCTTCTTTTAATCTGAGTTTTAAGAAAAGGAGAACTTCAGAGTGGGAACTGAAAGAAGATGGAAGAAGGTTCTTTTTCACCTTTATGCCATTCTGTGATAGGAACTCCCTAGTCTACTGGAAAATACTTTTGATGAAATGTTAGTTTCTTTGTCTTTTCTGCCCCTAATCATATATACCTGGAATTGATTGATTGATTGATTGATTGGGTACATGTTTTTGTATTATTATGATTTTTATCTTCTCCGCTTTACCCTGTATCCATGGTTTATTTCACATTTTAACCTAATTAGAAGCACAAATTCCCATTTACCTTCTTCTGGCTGTGTGGCAAAAACTTCTTACAGCACCACTCTTTTGCATGCAAATATCCATCTCTGCCTTCAGAGCTTTCTATTCCTCATTGCACTGTATAGGAGATGAGTCCACAGGTGAAGCAAAAGCTCTTTTATTTGGTACGAAACTAGCAGAGTTCCACATTTCTCTGCACAAATTTCAGGACAGCCCCACTCACGTACAGTTTTTGCTTTTGGACTGTTTATGCCTGAACAAGATCCTCTGGCCAATTGCTTCCTGTTGTAGTCACATGCTCTTCTGCCAATCAAAACATTACACACAGCTATCAGGCATTATTATCAACACCTGTACTGCAGCACCTCTTTTGTTTGTGATGAGTAATTTAACAGCTCAACACTCTGAAACTTGAAGCTAATATTGTGAAGTACGCCAAGGAGACAAATTGCATATATTTTATTTGTTCGATCATCATCTGATAGTTTGGGGATCCTGTTATATTATTACGCTGTGAGTTTTCGGGAAAAAGAAAAGAGAATTAAAAAAATAAACTCATTCACACACAGGAACAAAATGAAGAAAAGTTTTGTTGGTGCGGCAGCTTGCTTTGCCTGTTGGAACTGAACTGAGCTGGGCATCGGTGGCTGGGGTGCCTCCTGGCACAAGGAAAGCAGAGTGCTGTGTTGGTGCTCCTTAATCAGCCAGCCTCAATCCAAAATGAAACTTTCTGCATTCATTCAGCTCCTAGCTAATGAGCCTGTCCATTTCTTTAATCTGCTAACCGCCTGATTCCTGGCGTTTGTCCAATATTGCAAGATTTTGTGTGCACATGAACTATTGCCTCTCTCATCACAGGGACAAGCTATCTTTGCAGTGGTCTTTGGCTTCCACCACCTTGCTCAGCTCAGTGGTGTAACCAAATTGCTTTCCTACACTGAGCAGTGCAGGTGGTGGATAATCACATGCTTCCCCAGCTGCATGAACTGCTACATAAGCAATACAGTGCCCATTCTTCCAAGTAACACCTGCGAACAGTTGAGAAAAATAAATCTAGTTCTCAAGAAAGGTATTTTCTTGGGGAAGCCCTCCTTCACCTCTGAAGCTCTCCTGGATGTTTAGCTTAGAAATATGTATGGGTCAGACTGGTATCAACAATCTGTCAAAATAATTTGCAATGAAAACTACTTTAGGATCGCTGCTACCTTTTGTTTTGTGGAACTTAGTCTGATAATAGAGCAAAGTTACTACTTGATGGATGAATTCTACAGCTGGATGTTTAGTTTTCTAAAGTGTAGGAACTGTAAATGCTCTCTCCCCATGGGGTATGCATGTAAGCTGAGATCAGTGTGGACAGTCCTTCCAATCGAACCGCTGTCTTTTTTCTTGTTGATGGTTGGACTAGATGATCTTAGAGTTCTTTCCCAACCTCAATGATTATATAATTAAAATAGCCTGTATGGTCTATAGGCAGTGCATTTGGTTGCCTATATTCCTTCTCCTCAAAGCAAATATAGTTTTTCCCTCTGGCTTCCCTCATATCTCCTCTTGGCTTATAATGTTCTCAATTCCTCATATAATTCCTCTCGATATCTTACTGATAATTTGTTATTCATAGTACTGATCCCAGCTGCCATTTTCTACTTCAGATAATTCAATGCTATATTCACGTTTTACTCTTACTTTCTCTCTCTTCTTCCTGTCACTTACAAAAAAAGATATTAATAAATAAATTTAAAAAAAGGCTTATTATATAGTTGGCATCTTCTTTTGAGATGTTTTTCTCTCTAACCTGCCCACCAGAGAATCCAGATCCCTGTTATTCTGATGTGCACCGTGTGCTCTTTGGGGTCATGGTCTGGCACATGCTTGGCTAAAGTGCATGCAAGTAGTTAAGAGTGGCTCCAGTGTTGACATCCCAGGCTTGCAGTGGACACCAGAGGGGCAGCCGAAGGAGGGCAGTGGTTTGTTTGTAGGCTCATTCAGCGTCAGTTCTGACTTCAACCAGGGAAGGGAGTAAGATTTAGCCATGGAAATAGATCTCTGTAGGAACTGAATTAATGAGGGAGAGCCAAACTTCTGTGTTGAGTGTGCAGAGTAGACTGGGTCCAGGAAGCCACACAGCATTCTGTAGCTGGTTGGAAGACTGCACTGTATGATCGGGCACAGAACAAGATGAGGTATTTACCTCAGGAAAAGGAACCGCTTATTTTTTGGTTTGCAAAATATAAGCTGAGCAAAGATAAGAGGGAATGGCATCCTAACAGCATGGTCTTAGCGGATGAGGAATTCAGACATCACTTCCAATGTAATATTGTGTCATGAGGAACACTTCCTAGCTGTACAGATGTGGAAGTAACGAGCAGGAGTAGAGGGGTGATAGAACTTTTTTTTTGCTTTGGCAGTGCCGCAGCCAGTATATGAGGTTTTGTTCCGGTATTTAAAAGAAAAATAAATTGAAAAGACGAAGATGGTGTTTCAAAAAATGCAGAAAGAGATTTAAGAGCTGGAAAAAAAAGGTCTCTCCCTCTCTTATCAGAAAGAAAATTGAGAAGTGACTTGATTAAGTATATAAACCCCATTCCTGGGAGGAAACACTGAGCACTAAAATGATCCTGAATTCAGTATAGAATAAAACTAGTTGGAATCTGAAGCTAAGTCAATTCAGGACAGAAGTCAGATGCCTTTTTTTTTTTAATGTAACAGTGAGTAGGATTAACTATTCAAATTAACTGCCATGCCATAGATTTTCTGTCTCCAGATATTGTCAGATCAAGATCAGATATTCTGCTAGAAGTTATGCATTACTCAAACAGAAATTATCCTTTCATCAAACAGAAGTTATTGGACTGCACACAAAAGTAATTGGGTGATGAAGTAATAGCTATAACATACTGTAGATCAAGTTTTGTGATCTAACTGTCCTTTTTGGCAGTAGAATTTAAATACCTAATGTGAGCTTAAAGGCCTGAATTTGAGGATACAGTTTTGTTATTTTCAGCCATTTCCTGTGGAAATATGTTTCTTAGGATCACAGAGTTTTCTGTGCTTGGTTGTAGGGTTTTCCATCACCTCTAATTTCCCTTCTCCTACACTGAGTAACATCTGTGCAGGTTCATCCCTTGTTACACTTCCAATTAGCTTCATAAGCTAATTAGAATTCCACAAACACCATGTTGCAAAAGTCATCAGCTCTGCAAACTCGGTATGAGTTGTAGCACCACCTAAGCTTTGACCAATTACCCCTGAGAATATCCCTTCCTTCCCTAAAGAAGTTCTTATCTCCATTGGCTAAAACGGGGAGGCCACAGAGGCAGCAGAGGCTCTGATTTTGACAAACTCCACATTCAGGACTATTTGCTCATGAGCCAGTGCTGAAGTTGAATACGAAATTTTGCTTCTGTTTGTCAGTGCAAATTCATTTGCATGTATTCATTTCATATTTCAGCTTCTTATCTAGCTTGCCCCAGCATGCACTCAGCGTAGCTCAGCTGAATGCAGTGGTGACACTAATGATCTTTTAAAAACTCTTTGCAGTTAACCAAATAAGCACATTTAGTTGTCCAATGTCTGGAAACCTCTTACAGAGTAATTCTTAGTTATACTTCTATGGCTTAAGATGTAGGGAGATTTTGCTTGGGAACACTCACATGCATATTTACAAAATCAGGTAATGTACTGCAAAATTGCAGAGGTATCTGTACTCAGGTAAAAGCAGGATGAACCAAGCTGTGTCCAAGATGACCACACATAACCTGTGGTTCAGGGCTGCCTTCACAATCTATCTCTGCACGTGGGAAAGTCCTGGAGATTATCTCACTCTTCATGACCTCAACAGGAGCCTGCTCACAGTTCAGTTATTGTGAATATGCCTGCAGGAGGAAAAGACGTCATCTGGACTGCTCTGTATGTAGGGTATGTGTTACAGCACTATGGTGATGGGAACGTGTATGTTCATGAACAACACTGAGCATGTCTGAGAAGTCTAATGCAACTCATTGCAAGGTGGAGAAATTCATTTGACAATGATACTGTAAACATTTAACATTTTTATGTCATGGAGTAGTGGAAGGATTCCTCAGCATATGTTCATAACAAAGCTGGAAGGGGAATCTACAAACTGATTGGCAGGTAAATTAACTTTTCCCCTGAGAATACTAATATTAAGAGATTACCTATTTTGTAATTACAAAAGTGGTTGAAACACATGTAGGTATATCTGAGTCACACTCTTGACATCAGTACGGCCTTCAGCTGAGGCCCGATTTGCCACGCTGCTATTGTCAGGGGATGAGCAGCTAATGCTATTTTCTGCAGTGCCTCATATTTCTCATACTTTGAGATCAGGGATATCTCCAAAGGCGAAGTAGTAGAAGAAATGAAACCATTCAGAAATTCCTTGATACTTCACTATTTGATGTCTCAATTCTGGGAGGAAAATGTCTGTGGCAATATGACAACATGGTAAATTTCTGTTTGTATGCCTTATCTGCTTTATTATTTTCTCCACACTTATTCATAGTTTTGCTACATCTTAACATCACCCAGAAGCCCACATTTCTCTGTCCTGTTCTCAAGATCCCAGTGCTTACAGCTAGGACAGGGTTCTCCTCTCAGCAACCTCAACTGCCACAAACCAAATGCCAGCACTGGATGCTTTCTAGCTACCAAATGATTTACTCATTTTACTCACAAGAGTGAGGCAGAGGGTTTGAAACCTTTTCCGAGCTCCCACTGAGGGTACACCACTGGTTGGGGGTTACTCAACAGGCCAGTATGGGACTTGGTAGCACCTCCTCCAGTTCACAATAATTAGGTTTGCTCTTAGTCTCCTTGATCCCAGCTAGCCCAGGAAGAGGTAAATACTTGTACTGGTGAGAACCCAGGTCTGGAGGCACATGAAATTTCCTGCCAAAGTCCTACAGTGTCTGAACTAAATATGCAGGGCAAATGTTTTTAAATGGATGCAGCAGGAGGTATCCCAGTGCTGCAGTTATTCCTAGTGGTCAACTCCAACACAGGGAAATACTTAAATCACTAGGATATATGTACTAAGTCAGCTGGAGGGAGAAACACAATCTGAAATTCCATAAAACCATTTCAAATTGAGTACCTAATAAATTCGTTTTGAGAACAAACTCTCTGTACAACAAAAAGTAAAATCCAGTAGAAAGCTGATGGGATAAAATAATAGAATGTGAAAATAAACACTTCATATAAAAGCAACAAATGTAACACTGAAGTACAGGGCCCTCTGAAACAAATGCCTTCTGAAATAATTTGGTACAATTAAATGATCTGTGAATTATTTTCCTGTTCTGCGGCATTTACCATGGGCTGTCACCAGCAACAAATCCCACTTCCAAAGAAGGATGATGGGTGATGTTCTTGATCTCTGATGACTAGAGAGCCTGAAGCACGTGAAAGGCAGCCACCAGCAAATAATGCTGTTCTACACAGGTAGAACACCTACATGGGTAGCTGCTTCCAAGTATGCAATTAATTAATGAGCAGAAACTGGTATGATTTAGTCCTGTTAAGAGACTGCTGAGACTCCAGCTGAGGCCTTGGCCTGCTACAGGAACTGCTGTGCACACATGGAATAAGGAGAAGGCCTCTTTCTGGAGGGTCTGTAACTTCTGTAGGTGAGGTCTCAACACCAATTGCAAGAGTGTGGGTCAGGACACAAGCCCACAAGTACACAGCGAAAGACTTTGCAGGAGGGAATCAGCCTTCATCAGAGAGCAGATAGGCAGAAGATTGCTTCTTATTAAGAATCTCATGACAGGTTCTGAGCATAGGATTCAACCCTCCTCCATGTAGGTTTTATACTGGAAGTGTCTTCAGCATTTACAAGACTATGAATGTATGTCAGCTCTGCAAAAGCTGGCACAGAGTCAAGCTGGGAGAAAGCACAGCTTATCACTTTGTAGACAGGAAACTGCAGAACTTCTACAAATTGAAAGCGCAACTCATGAGCCTAAATGAAAGCACCTCCTGCCATTGTAAATATCTGAAGGTTTTCAAAACATCTGCATGGGACTGGAAGATGCAGATGGGACTAAGAGAGGCACATATTTGCTAGGCTAGAGTTGGAGGCAGGACAATATTCCAATCAGGACACCTAAAAAGGCTTTATGTTCAGAAATCTGAATTACTGTCCAAATGAACATTTGTGGACTGAATCCACTGCTGGGCAGGATTTTAAACGCAGATATTTTGAGAAGTGTCCCGCTTGTTTTCTTGCCTACTCTCAAAAACAAAAAGCATAATTCAAGTAGCCTTTATCATGTAATGATATAGATATCTCTGTTCCTTCCAGACTAATACAGAAAAATACTTCTGTGAAGAACCCTAGGCTATTCAGATTCGTACCCTAATTTAAAAAAGTGAATTCAGTTACGTATAGTAATTACTGAAACCCTGCCTACTTGTAAATGTGTAAAATTTGTGTGCATTGTAAAAGTAACAAATAGCATCCCAATTTCACTCAAAAAAAAAAAAAAAAAGGCCCTTTTATTGCTAAATCATTTCCTTCTTTATGTGAGAATTTCTTTAGCTTGGGAAATCCCATCAGAATCTGTTCAGCTTAAGTATTTTTTCTCCCAGCCCATTCTAACTGCTGTCTATTAAATGACTTTGTGGCTTCCTGACACTGTAGGCAGCTTAATTGAAAATTTGATTAAGTGAAATAATCGCCTGTTGTATTGCAAGAATGAGAATTTTTGTGGGAGAGCTGGTTTCTTGTCATTCATCTCTGTCAGATGAATCTCTGCCACTGTGTTTTGATGCACATTTGAATTGATGTAATTGCTGACAAAACAGTCCCAGCCCATCCTTTGCTCTTATTATGTTTTCCACTGACATTTCTGAGAAAATAATAAAGATCTTAAAGTTTCTTAAGGACAAGATCCACAGTTCC
Organism: Callipepla californica brunnescens; assembly: GCA_023055505.1. Taxonomy (NCBI): domain Eukaryota; kingdom Metazoa; phylum Chordata; class Aves; order Galliformes; family Odontophoridae; genus Callipepla; species Callipepla californica. The sequence goes on along the minus strand of JALIRH010000001.1, from coordinate 90,338,459 downwards.
AATATCAGCTCTGGGTGATCTCTAACTACATATCACTAGTAAGGATTTAGCCAATTGAGTAGCTTAACTAAAATAGCTCCAGCAGTGTTGGAGGGTATAACAGCTTTCAAAGAAGATAGGAAATATCTCTCAGAGATGTGGAGAGCTGCTCTCCTCATTGAGTCCTATCCTATCACGTAGCACAGCATAACCAGAACCTTTGACTCAGGAGCAACCCTTGAATTCAGCCAGGCATCAGAGCTGAACAAAACATGAAGATGGTTGCCGCGTATCATTGCCACAGATCTTCAGGTTTTCAGTGGAGGGCTGCATTCTCAACATACAGCTTTGGAAAGCTTTCCTTGTCTCCCAAGTAGACGGCTGTGGAGGGCATGGGTATGAACTCAAGCATTTCAGAATCTAACAATGAATATTCAGGCAAGGAATAGCAACCTGGAAGGAAATAAGAAGGAGAGCCACAGTATCACAGCACAAAATCCGTATTCAAAAACAATCGCTTAATGGTTTTTTTTGTTTGTTTGTTTGTTTTTCTTCTCCACATTGCAGGGGTTTGTGCTGTTCGTGAACATTGTTCTGTCTGCAGGAGTATGACTCTATGAATTTCTTTAGTGTAAAATCATTGTGTTCCTCAATATGGTTAGGTGTTTAATACAAACATACTTTCTGATATTTAGGTCAGTCAGTTTTAGAGAACTGCTGTCTGATAAGGGGGAAAGCATATTAATCTTTCTTGACTACTCTTGTTGACCAAAAGAAGGGTTCAAAAATTGATGGTATTAATAAACCAATTGTTTATAATGGTTATGAATAGGCTTTTCATCTTGACTAATATTTGAAATACAGGTTCAGCGGTGTGTGGATGATCCTTTACCAGAAGAATTGGGAATAGGACAAAATGCGACGGATAGCATTCCAGTCTGAGTCAATAGTTGCAAACTAGCGTGTACACTAGAGTTGAGTGTCAATGGGTAAACACGACACATACTTCTCACTGATCTGTGATCTCAGAGGATTATGAATTTTCAAATCTCATTCCTGGATAAACACTGTATTAGAAATACTGAGATGAACCAATAGAAACAAATGTGGCATGCAAAATACCTTGGAAGTGAAACACAAGATCATGAGAAAATGAGGCTAGAAGGGACTTCGAGAGGTCGCCTGGTCCCTCCACCCCCTTAAAGCAAGGTAAACTATGCCTATGACATTCCTGACAGGCACTTGTCTAACCTGTTCTTGAAAAAAAAAAAAAGAGACAGCAATAGAGATTCGACAGCCTCCCTAGGCAATCTATTACAAGGCTTAAGTAGAAAGTTTTTCCTAATGACTACCCTGAATCCCCCTTGCTGAAATCTAAGCTCATCAATTCTTGTCCTATCTACTAGGGACCCAGTGAACAGATGATTTCCTGCTTTTATGAATGCATTTAAAATTATGAACATTTCTGACTTAATTTCTCTGATATAGGCCTTGTAATTTCAGGAGGTAAAAGAAGACTGGTGGAAAAAAAAAGAAGAGAAACTAATCAGGAATAGGTGTAGAGCAAGTGTATAGGAATAGGATTTCATATCTATCAACCACTGGTGTTTAAATACAATGAAGATGTAAAAGTGACGTATAATGAGTGTATATTTTATGGAGTAAAATGTTAAAAATCAATGAGTAAGAATGCAATACTGGACTGTAAAGAGAGTGAATAAAGATCCTTATTTTTTATAGAAATCACATCAGGCCTACAAAGCTAGAAACTGGTTTTAGTGCTTTTTGGTCATTTCCCTCAAAGACTGATTCTGACCTGGGTTTTGTTTCACAAAAATGACAGCTGATTTCTGACTATTTTTTCCAAGGCCTTGGAAGGGGAGGTGAATACAAAAATGGGAGAGAAAAATTTGATCACATTAGATTCACATAGGATGTGTCTTTGTTAGCAGAGCCATTTGGTCTAGTAGAGCAGTAAGTAGGGTGAAACAGTACTGGGGACCTTGTGTCTACCTGTGAGGAGATCAGATAGGGAAGACCTATAATAAAGGCTGTAGTAAGGCCCAGGGCTGCAATACCTGTGTGGAAGGGGAGTACCCACGCATGCAGTTCTGGAGCACATCCTCTACCCTAAATTCACCCCACGGAAATCCAGCAGACACATGCCAGAGTGTGGTGTGAACCAACATACAACTGGTGAGGATAACCTGGAAATCTACTTCAGAAGTCTTGATTTGAGCTAAAACGCTAATTTCTTACTAGGTCAAGGAAGTGCCGAGCTGTGCCGTTTCCCAGGTTATGCTCTGTACGTTATTTCAGCAGGTGATTTCAGAGGCTAATTTGATATTAAACATAGAAGCAGGTCGAGCAAAACAGAACAATTTCCCTAACCAATGCAAACTTCAGTTCTCAGGACGGTTCTTCCTTTAATGACTTTCTTTAAATTTCTGGATTTTCGGTGCCAGATGTGTCTTCTTCACACAGCATGTTCATTTCAGGAGTTCCAATTCACTTCTGCTCTCCCAGCCAGTGCTTGCTCCCTCAGTTTTGCTGCCATATTTGTTTATGAGCTGTGAGCCTCATCTGGGCTGACCAAAGGGTCAGAGAAGGGTGGACCAACATGGCCAGAGTGGGTGGTGGGAACTCTTTACATCACCATCACAATTGAGGAAAAGTCTGTCAGCCTTCACTCACTGAGAAAACATTGCATCCTGACAATAAATGTCTGTCAGACAAAGGACTGTCAAACAGCTCTTGGTTACTTCATTGGTGTTTTCCACTGCCCCCAAATGAAGTAGGTTAAAGAGGGAGAAAGGTGAGGAAGACAGACCTTAAGGGACTGCATTTGTTGGGCAGACAAGGGAAAGAGCAATGTGGGTAATGAGGAGAAAACTACAGGAATCTAGGAAATACAATGGATCCTTGGTAAGGGTTTTTGTGTTGAGTACAGAAAAATGGATATCAGAAAACAAAGGCATATAGTGGAGGCTGCCTGGAAACAGTCTGATGTCCTTGTGATATTTCTTCCATTTTTCCGATGTAGTAGTTTGCATGGTCTTTTGAGCCAGAACAGAGAACCATTTTTTTCCCTTTAGTAATTTTTCAGCCAGATCAGTGTCCTGACCTTCTTGACTCTACAACCACATGAATGACCAACAGAGGATGAGGTTTAGGAGAAGCAGCAGGGCACTGGCTAAGCCACCACAGCCACGTGGAGAGCTCTGTGTAAGCATTGTATAGCCAAAGATGAATGAAATGCAAGCAAGACTGACTGAGGTGAATGACAATTGGTTTATTCATCACTGTGGTTTGGGAAGCACTTAGTATGATTTAAAATAGGAGAAATGTCCAAATATAGAGACTTGTCTTGATCTCCCTGGACACAAATCTCCTTTAAAGGCAGGATGCAATTCATTTTACCTGTCTTCAGCCATCTAAAAGTTAAATATTTAAGCCAGTCACCCCAGGCTCCCTTTGTAGTCAGTCAGGAGAAATAGGCATTTCCAGAGGGTGATTGATCCCTCCTTAAGCTGGATGTCTGACACAGGTCACATAATTTGCTTTCTGAAGGTGCATATTTTTCCTGTTGACTCTGAAGCGAATCCAGGGTGGCTAACTCAGACTCAGATGTCTAAACATAGGTGAGATGAATCCCATCCCAGGGTATCTCACCATTTGGGAACTTCTGCAGAGCTCTATGAATTGTATTTTACTTCCATGACTGGAGCACTAAGAGGCCTTTACATTAATAAGGCCTCGTGGGTCAATGACAAAGCTCCATTACTCCAGGGGAGTAGGAGCCAGTCAATACTGAAAAACTACTTGCTGACTGAGATGGCCTAATAATTCTTTTCCACTATGAACTTCTGATTTGTGGTTTATATCTGTTCTTTTTTAGTTTCTTTCTTTCTGTCTTTCTTTCTGTCTGTCTTTTTTTTTTTACTGGAACCTTTACCTTCAGCAGATGAAGAGTTGAATTTGATGTGAGTCATCTCTGTGCCTCACCAAAAAACAGCGATGATTTGAATTCTTAGGATGACTTGAATGGACAATATAATGTAATTATATAATGGCAATCATCACAATCAGGTACTTGAAAAAGCTTTTTAAATATGTGCGCAAATTTCCTTGTATATTCAGTTGAGGAGTTTTTGTCTCTAAGCAAGCATACTGTTTAGCTGTAAATAATTACACACTGTTCATCTCTGTAATGTATAAATGCTGTTGTCATACTTCTGGTCAGGTTCTGTCATGATGAGAACAAGTAATTCGTTCTTTTATTTTTCCAAAAATTGATTAGAATTTTCAGGTGCTATATGAAACTCCTTGGTCTCGCTACTGAGTACGATAATGTGTGGGTCAATAACCGTGCCAAGCTCACCAGGCACCACTGTATGTACTAGCCTCCATAGAGGAAAAAAAAAAAAGAAGCAAAGGGCAGTTAAAGTTTCAGTGACCTGTTCCAGGATATTTTCCCCTCCTGCAATTTGTATAAAAGCTATCAGAGCCCATTTTCACTCAGGAAATAGTATTTTTGTTTACATGTAATGAGTTTGTCTTTCGACAGCCATTCGCTTTAATTGGTGTTTGACTCTATCAGAACAAATGACATTTGTGTTCTTCTGAGCAAAGAGCTAGACCACATACAATTAGAAATACTTTAGCTGACCTTTCATAAACCATGATCCCCAACAAAATTGCTCAGAATTGCATTAAAAAATGGTCTTACATCTTTTGTGGATACAGACAAGATTACAGGATACTTTTATTTTAGAATAATTACACAGTGACCTTCAGCGCTATTTGCAAAGGTCATATTCTCTTCACATATCCTTGATTTCCTTTCAGTTTTCCCTTTTGTCCCACCAGACATAAATTTAGCAAAGGAAGAAGAAAGAGAGAGTATTTTTTCTGTGGCTGAAAACTGAAGAAGATAGTTCAAAGTCCCCATAGGCACTCAGAGGGCTGTGGGCTATGATAGGCTATTTTCTACCATTTAGCTCCTGTATTATCACTACTCCTTTTTCTTCATTATTCTCCACTTATCACATGCAGCATCACTACAGAGCCCAAATAGAGAGTTGTAATTACCCAGCTGCCACCTGATAGTACCCCTTCTATCATCTTTATCTCACAAGGCCTTGCTGTTTCATCATTGGATAAAACTTGCCCATGGCAATGCCTGTGATAGCACATCTCAGAGATACATTTAAAGTTTACTCATTTATCGCAGAAAAATGCTGAACCCATGCAATTATTAGATACACTTGCCAATTTATTTGTTCAGTAAGGCTACTTTAACTCCTTTTTCTATCAGCTATTTGTTCTGTTCTTCTTGAAAACACTGAGGTCACTGTTGGGCACCGAGATGAAATAGAAAATTTCTAAACCATCATCCAGGCAATAGGCAGCCCAGAGACTCCATTGATAAAAGCAGACCTGCGCTTCCCCTGGCTGTGTAATGTGAGATACGTCCATTTTGTGCATATTTTTTTCTTATAGTCAACTCTGTGAGGCTGACTTGTGGGTCACATGGCCTGAGCATCCCATGCTCCCAAAGTAGATTTCATGCACTGTGACATGACTGTCAGGTCCAATCCAGAAATACCACATTTGGGAAATAAGTGATCTGCTGACAAGCGTAAAAAGCGAGTGTAAAAATGTGAGGACATGATATTAAATGTATCCAGATGCAATTGCTCTTTGAGCAGTCAGCATCTGCTCTGGCCTTCATGTCTGAGTTTGATATTTTAAATTGGTAGTTTGCTTCAGGATCAGCACAAGCTTCTTGTCCTACAGTGAGAAATAAAATACAGAAAATGAGAAAACAGTAAATGAGAGATTTTTTTAATGTTCAAATTGTAATTAGCGTACAGCGACAGCAACACTTCCAGCTGAATCCCACACCAGCCCACAATATGGGGAGCACCATGGAGATCTCAGTTGTTATGGTAGATTTTTACACTGGAAGCTGAATTCGGGGTGTGTTACTGACTTTTTTTCTGCAACCTTTGTTAAGTCACTTAGGGTAGCGTTTGAAATTACTGGACTCCAGTGTGAGGCGTGGTGAACAAAGTCAGTACAGACATTTAGGCTAAGCTCAGGTGTGCAGCAATTAACCCTCTATGTGATGTGACACCTGCTGTAATATTCACTGCTGAACAAAACATCCCACATTTACACTGTTATTTTAGATAACAGAAAATCCTGGATGTGTGATGGATCAAGAGCACATCTGGCAGGCTTTATTGTTTTCAGCTGTTTCCACCTTAGCCTGGGCTCTTCATGGTGTAGATGTGGCTGCTACTCTCTCAAATCCCAGATACCAGGCGTTAACAGGCTTGGTTGGATCTGAGCTGGCTGTGCATCCCTACGTCCATGGGTACACCACTTGGATAAACTACATACAGATAACTGGGAGATGACTTTGTAAAACACAGGGAGAACGAGAAGCTGTGAACAGGAATCAGAGAAGACAGAAAATTGTGAATAGCACTGCTTAGACTAGTCTGTGGCAAATCTTGGGGAGGAATGTGTGTCTGAGCCACTCAGTGAGGACACTTCTTGTTCAGAGAGAGATATCAACCTCCCCTGGCCTTCTCAAGTGGGCAGCTACTTTCTGAGCCTCTGATCTTCATCCAGGACAAACCTGCCTGGAAGGAAACCTGGCAGAAATTTCCTTCCCCCCATCTCCTGTGGCCGCCAGCAGTGGCCCTGTGGTTAGGACAGTGAAAGACTTCCTTTCAGATGGTCACCACACATGATTTGGAGAGCTCTGAAAGTAATCAGCCCAATCACTGAATTTTCATTTTATAAACAATCCCGCATGCATCTCAGTTTCATATTGGAAAATGAAGAAATCATGAAACTTTCCCATTCTGGGACAAACAGTGCTGAGACCTGTTCTCATTGTCAAGATCACTTACACTACTTGTATTCTGGCATTGTAGAACAGAAGGGGTTCTTGAAGGCTTTTTGGAAGAGGTCTCCTGAGATGCCAACTGCGAGAGAGACACAGGAATCCCACTGGGCCTTCTGTTCCCCTTCCAAACATTACACAAGTAATGAAGAAATTCATATAGCTTGAAACTTACAATGTTCACCAATGTGAGAGAAGACATAAAAGCCTTCACAAAGCTCCTACCCACTTGAAAAAGAGAATGCCAGATAATTAATGGAAATTGGCATTGAATATTGGCTCCATGAAGTGTGTTAGAGTTTTTTATCCTCACCCTCAATAGTTGTGAACAGCGTACGTGTGCATCCTGACACAAGATGATATACTATGGCATGAATTTTTAACTAATATTTTATGGAGGTTGTATGCGTTCCATACATTTTTACTACTTTTTAGCACTCTGCTCTTTAGTATAGAGATTATTATGGCAGTTACTACAAAAGGAAAAAAAAAAACTATTTCTCTTTTAAAAGCAGTACTTCTAATTAAGCAGTCACTGCATGGTAGAAATGGAGTGCCATGCAGTGAATAGTTGGCTTGCATGAGCGAGTAAATGCTGACAGAGAGACAGAGCAGTCCACCAGCCCTAAGAGCCCTTTATTGCAGGTACAGCAGTCATTTCAACATATACCATAGTAACTATGCAGGAAATAAAATTATTAATAATATTTAAATGCCTGGCTTCATTTTAGAAATTTTAACTTTGAAACAGAGCCGAACCAGATGCTGTCTTTCTTCAGTGTGCCAAAACCAGCATATGGCCTTCCAGACCTGGCTGCTCCCCCAGCTAGCACTACATATTTTTCCTTCTGAGGAAGGCAAGCCCAAGAGGTAGCATGTTCATCCTCCTTCTCTCCCAAGGTAAACCTCCTTAGAACCTCAGCAGCGGAACATTTGTCTTTTCCTGTTTGCTGACTACTACAAAAGACCTCAAGAAATTTGTGGGTCAAGCCTCCGTGCTGCGTATTTGTCATGGTGAGCTAATGGTGAGGAGCAGATTGATACTTCCCCTCACTTCCTCTTTTGCACAGAGAGTGGGACAGTGATTTTCCAGATGGAAAGAGGTCTGGCTCATTCCTGCCTTGCTAAGCATGGTTTTGACTATGTGGGATAAAAAAAGAGGCTGAGGACCTCATTGCAGCCTTCCAGTATTTAAAAGGGGATTATAAATGGGAGGGGAATTAACTTTTTACAAGGGTAGATAGTGATAGGACAATGGGGAATGGTTTTAAGCTCAAGGAGGGAAAATTCAGGTTAGCTGTCGGGGGAAGTTCTTCACAGAGAGAGCAGTGAGGTGCTGGAACAGGCTGCCCAGGGAGGGTGTGGATGCTCTGACCTTGGAGGTGTTCAAGACCTGGCTGGATGGGGCTATGGGCAACCTGGTCTAGTACCAGATCTGGAGGCTGGTGGCCCTGCCTGTGGCAGGGGGCTGGAACTTGATGATCCTTGGAGTCCCCTCCAACCCAAGCCATTCTATAGATCTATGACTCTGTGAAGAGCTGTGTGGTAATTGGAGGGCTGAGTTGCTCTTTTTATCCAGTTCGAGGAGAAGGAAAAGGATCGCCATATCCTGAGTCTCCAAAGAGGCTCCACAATCAGCTGCAGAGCCTTGCAAATGGTTTCAAGGACAACTTCTAATCCCATTCCAGGCAGAAGAGAGGTTCCCACCATTTGTCCTTTCCCAACTTAGTGTCATATGTGCGTCTACACCTGTGTAGGAGCACATTCCAATCACCTTCTTCCTTGCTATCAGGGCCTGCAGAGGTTGATTTCAGGTAGGATGTGCAGGGGAGAAGTGCCAGCTCCCCAGCACATCACCATTCTAAATGATTTACCCACTGTGCAGGTGGGTGCACAAGAGATGGGACCCTGAAGGCAAGAAGGCATCTCTCCATCCTTCCCTACATGTGCTCCTCAAAACACAGAGAGGAAAGCAGCCTCACTCTTCCTTTTCATCTGTCCCTAGCAAGCAGCACAGAGATCACTGCAGCCTTTTAGAAGCAATGACTTGGTCTATAGCAGCAAGCAGTTCTGGTAGAAAGTACACACGAACCTCTGGCTATGGCTTACCTCGACTCCATCCACTGAAGGTTCACACAAGTAGCATCGTAGTAAACTGAGAACAAGTCACAGACATGTTGGTTCTGTAGTAAACCACCTCCACATATGTGAGGTTTGAGCTAATGAGTCCAAGGCCAGGGCCCAGCACACAGGGCACGGACACTGCCACATGCTGAGTGCCATGTGCAGGTTGCATGTATTCTCACAAATGCCTCTGTCTGCATTTTATCTAAAGTTCTAACTATGTACATGGGATTGAGCTCATCGCTCAGAAAGGTACATGCCTGAGCAAAGCCCTGTTCAGGAAGACAGTCCCACACTTGATGAAAGTTAAGCACAAGTAATTCCAGTACTCAGATCACTTCTGGGCCTGAAATAGGGGACATCCATTTGGATACACCAGAGTGTAAGCTCTTAAAACGCTTCAGTTGTGTAAGATATGTCTGACCTAGGTCAAGTCCAGGCAGGAGATAGAGCAATAGCTGTAATCCATTATAGATTTTCTTGAACCTCTTATTTGGCATTGTTTCTAAATAGAGGAGAGGAAATCCGTTTGCCTTAAAGTTGCTCCAGAAAGAATAAATCAGTCTCTCCATCTGTGCAATATTCTTTGTATTTCTGAACTCATCACACAAAATGCTTTTTATATATTCATGCATGCATGCATGTACTTATAGCTGTGTAAGTTCCCTGAAATACCTTTTCTTGTAGCCAAAGACAACTCATTTTCAACCCAGTTATTTATAGCAGATTAATTTAATAATTTTTATTATGAAGTTTTGGAGCTAGAAATACAGGTTTAAACAAAAATATACAAATCTAGGTCTTTTAAAAGTGTCTGTACTATAAAACCTCAGTTTAATCTTGCCAAAGCACCACATTTTCAAGGCAGAAACCTGGGCAACCAAGGCCCAGATAAATGGAGAATTCTACGGTGCCCAACAGCATCAATTACCTTATAGCACAGAGGCAGCTCAGACATTAATGAGGTCTAACTTTTGGTATGAAATACATAAAAACAAGACATTTTTTTCTTAATTCTTGTTGTTATTTCCAGAATGCCCTGAGAACGCAATGCTGAGACTAATTGAGAAGAAGACATGTTACCCGTGATGGTATGGAGTTTATAAAGAAGTGGGCAAGCTATGTTCAGAATACCTATCGGAGGCATTCAGAGTCAGTTCAGATGGGGCCCTGAGCAGCCTGAGCTGATGGGTGGCAGCCCTGCCAACAGCATGGGGTTGGGACTGGGTGGGCTTTAGAATCATGGAATCATGGAACCACCAAAATTGGAAATGACCACCAAGATAATCCAGTACAATTGTCCACCTATCACCAATACCAATAAACTATGTTCCTCATGGTTTAAGGTCCCTTTCAATCCAAGCCATTCTGTGATTCCATGATTCTATGAGTTGGTGTTACTGTTAGTTCCACCACAGCACCAATCTCTGTGCAGACACAGAGACGTAATCCATGCTCCATGACATGCATCTCCTAAACAGAATAAATGAAAGCACAGTGTGAGCAGAGAATAAAGAAACAACTACAGACAGACAGCGTAACTCTGATGCTGTTAGCAATGAGGAGTTGTCACCCAAGGTACATCTTCAGAGACTCAAAGCAGTACCTTTCACAAAAGACATCTGTGGCTTGTTTCCTTTTCTCTTTGAGAGGAAGATGTCTGAAGTTATATATTGAAAATGGATCATTTTTGTGCACTGTGCACTAGGACCAGAGGCTAGCAAAGCAGTCTAGCCAGAAATCAGCTCTTCAGAAACTAACACAGGCACCACGTACCCCTGTGAAAGAACAGGCACAGAATCCTTCCCTGAAATGAGATAGCAAACGTAGCAGAAGGTTAGCCTTATGTCTTCCACTGGACGTAAGTATTAATGAGATACTTCACATTGAATTTATCAGGCCTAGCTAGTAAAAAGGCCATTCACATAATATTTTACCTGGAACCACTAATTACAAGAACTTTGTGGATGCCAGGCATTCAGGCAGTACTTCATAAATGTTGGCTTCAGGCACTGGTAAGGTTTCAAACTAGTTAGACATTCCAGTGTATTTACTGGTCCCTAATGATAAACCCGAATCAGTGATTCCTATTTTATTCTGGTAAAAAAAGACCTTGCTTTTCCTTGACAGAATCTGTTCTAATTTGTTTCTGCAACATCATCAGGACTGGTTTGTTTCATGACTTAATTCCATTTATTGTCATGCCAGCAAAGCTAACTGTTTCACAAATCCCAGGACGATCTATAGTGCCCAGGATATCTATCTTGCAGGCTTTCCAGTACAGCAATCAATTTTAATGCTAAATTACATATTTTTGTAAGTAGCTGTCCCCCTACTTCTCACCTATGTTCAGGAGTGTTGGATGAATACCATTTAGTTCTAATTTCAGCCAGTAGAGCTTGAGCTTCTAGGCTCTGTCTTCACTGTGTCAATTGGAATCTAACATTAGGGAAAATGTGGGATCAGCTCCACTGATTGTAGTGCTTCTTGCTTGTTGTAAACTAAGCAGAGCTACAAATGAATGTCTCACCATTCTGTGTTAAGAAAGTGTTGATTTTTCTAAACCCAGTTTCCCCTCATTTGCGCTAACAAGGGCCCACCATTCTCCAGGAATTACTGTTCTCACTAATACAGCTGCCCCTCTCACACAGATGCCATTTTTCCTTTTTCTCCCTGCTGGGCAGACCCTCAAGACGATCTCACTTGAAGAACATGACGCTTCACAGTCTCCAGCCGTTCCCTGAATCATGCACCCCTCCAGCAGTTCGAAGGGCCACATGCATTTCAAGGGTTTCGTTCGCCTCTCCCTTCAGCCTCGGCTGAAGTTTGCAAAATAGTTTGAAAGCATTTTTCTTCACAACAGATCTAAAGATGCCCGATACTTCAGTAATCTGGTAAATAGCAAATAAAACTCTTAGGCATACTCCCTTGATACTTCCACTACTTTGAAAGACAAAGGCAAATTGACTGCCAGACGAGAGTTCTCCAGTACATAAATCCTTGTCTGCAAAGCCACAGAAACTTTGCACAATGCCTTTATCTTTCCTCTCTTTGACTGTGGTGATATAATGGGGACACTATGTTCAAACAGCTATTTGCTGGAAAAAACTGCAAACACTCCAAAAATTAAACCTAGCACAATTGCATTCAGGCTAATGAAAGCCAGGAACGTCACAGAGGTGACACTCTCCATCTTGGCAGCGAGGGTGCATTATGGGACCTGTCACTTCCCAGCACTCCTGACTGCCAATCTCCCAGAGGGAGTGGGGCTCACAATGCCCACGTCTTCCCCGCCGCCAGGCCGGTGTCACCAGAGGGCAGTGGGACATGGTGGGAGGGATGGGGACTCCGGGCAAAGGTGCTCTGTTTCCCCACAGAGATCCGGCCGCCCACACCACTCTGTCACCGACATTGGTGGCATGTCCCTAGGCAGCTCTACCACAGGCTGGTTCAAAACATTTTAACTAAGTGCAAAATAGCAAGCCTTAAAAATACTGTTTTGTCCAATATTTATGTGAGAAACAGTAGTGGCACAACTACCTGTGGCAAATAGCTTAAAGGAATATCATTACTTATTAGGAAAATCATCTAGAACTTGCTTGTTTAGCCCTTGACTCCTACAGTGCAACGTGGCTGGTGCCAGAAGTTGGAGCTCATGTGGGTACTGACCTCACAGAAGGCTCAGTAGCACATCTATATCAGTTGGTTATCAACTGCTACATCAGACTGGCATCATGAATGGCCTATGGGTGAGGTGATGCATGTGTGCAGCACAATATGTGATGGTGACCAGTGCTTGAGCTCCTCTGTTTCCAGTACACTCACCCAAATGAGCTTCCTCCTCCTGCTCTACAAAAAGTCATATGGAGGGGACTCTTCCACCGGACAGTTCAAGCACCTAACAGTGGGTGTTAGAGGCTCCCAGTGCCATGTGCCACCCATAAAGGGGAGGAAAGGGGTAACCAGATTCCAGTGAGGAGTGGGATGTGACACCCAGGAGTGCAAAGAGGAGGATGTGCACAGCAGAGGTACCTTAGGACACCTTTGTGAGTGCAGAGGTGTGCACAGAAGGCAGATACCCAGTTGGCATCTCACAGACAGGGCATGTTCTGCCTCCAGAAAAGCAGTCACCCAGAGTCACAAGGAGTTAGGAGCTAGCCCACTTTTTCAGCCCGCAGACTTGTTGACTACCCATGAAATTTGTTCTGAATTCTCTCTGACTCTGGATATCTCTCCCAGGACCAACAGCCTTGTAATGGAGTGTTTAGCACAGCGCTTGGGCCTCTTACATCATCTTAATTCAAAAGCTAAAGAATAGCAAGGCATTTGCCAACTAGCCAAAATAAAAACAGCAGCGAAAACCCCAGTTTCCCATTCATTTCCATGCACACCACAGCTATGTGCAGCCGTCCTGTGGCTGCCGCTGCCGGCAATGCTGCCGCCTGTGCTGCCGGCCGCCAGGTGATGGGCAGGATGCCTTGCTGGGCCGTGGGCCAGCCTGGCACAGGAGGTGGGACCCAGCACTGCCGTCGGTTGCAGGGTGGTACGGGCATAGGGCAAACAGTTCTCTGCATTCCAGCATCACAACAGGAGCCTAATTAAGGCTGTAAAAGTCAATGATTCTTTGATTCCCAGATCCCCACTCGTTCACCCATCATAGAGTCCTCCTTCTTCTCCCACTCAATGGCTGTTAAAGTGTTTTTCCAGCCAAGTGGCTGTGGTGGGAGCTGGAAGGCAAATCCCACCCTGAGTGCCTCCCATTTTGAGGAAGGGAGGTCACAGGGGTCCATGTCTTGCCCCAGTTCACATGCAATTATTTAGTAACTTATTTAAAAGATTGATGGAGAACAATCCATGGAGAGAATGAGAAGCCTACCCTATAGTTTAAAAATTAAGTGACAGAGGTGTCCTTGTTCAAATCTTTGAGCAGGAAATAAAATTGGATTTGATCTTCCAGATCCTGTGTGAGTTTAAAATGATAAGCTACACCCTAAAACCACCATGGGCTATGTGACTGACTACCTTGTATCCTCATCTCGCTTGCAAGGAAAGCGGAGAAATTGCCTCCAACCTACTCAGTATTCTTCTCTGACAGAGTGACCTTTTGGTTGTTTTTCTTGTAACCAAAAATTGTAAACTGGTTTGGAAAAGTTGTGAAGCACAATACTACCTCCCACATTAAGATTAAGAATGAGGAAATATTTCGTCTTTCTGGTTACTCTAATTAAAAACAAACAAACAAACAAACAAAAAACTTTAGCTTGCTAGCATTTTTTCAAAAAGCAAATTCTGATAACATAAAATATAATGGAAATGAGATCTTGACTCTTCCGAGATTAAAAAAATGTTCTTTTTCAATAATATATATTGCATGCATGCAGTAACACTATTACTTAAATAATTAAATGAAAGAAGTATAATCATTGTGGATCACACCATCAAATACATTATTGTATAAGTTTGTAGGGATCCTAGCACAACAGACACTTGATATTAATCAAGGGTATCTAAATTCACCACAACAGAAACGTGTAAGTATTGCTATTGCAATGACAGCCTGATGCATGAATTCAACATCTCACGCCAGAAGAAGGTTACAAATCACAAAAAGCAAACAAAATACATAAGGATATACTGGACCCTTCTTCCTTGTTAATTTGGAAAAGATGTTCCCTTTAATCCTGAGGATTTATTTCTTTTGCCCTCTTTTTATCTTTCTAGAAACCATAACAAGAGGCCATTCATTCACAGGCAGACTCAGTTTCAGGTATTCCAATGATTTGCTTTTTCGTGAACCACAGATCATGGACTGCTCTATCTCCTAAGTTACAGCAGGAGGTTAACACATCTGCAAGAAGGTGCTCTGTGTAGAAGCAGCAATGCTTTACGAAGCCATGAGCACCAAGTTTCCTCAAACTGTTAATCCTCAAGCATGTAATATGATCTTTGCCCATTTCAAGAGGTAAGTACTTTACAGACATTTCATAACTCTTCACTCTCAGAAATTCAGCCTACTAAATTTTATGTTCCCTCAAGCATCTCCCCATCTTGGAGACAGACAGAGTTCTATGAATAAAAGGATGTTATCTCCAAACTGGTCTGTATTGCATCCAATGGCAGAATCAGTCACCTCCTTTTGTGGATTTGGAGAAACCATAAACCATGACTGGAGGGAAAAAAGAAAGAGAGAAAGAGAGAAAGAAAAGAGAATGAAAGAGAAGAAAAAGGAAAGGAGTGGATATATGAGAGTATATAGGAGGGGAGAGGAGGGGAAAGGAGGAGAGGGAAGAGGAGAGGAGAGCTGAGGAAGGAGAAAGGAAGGAAAGGGGAAGGAAAGGAGAAAGAACAAAGGAAGAAAGAAGGAACTATGTCAGGCAGCCTTTACTGAAGACTGAACAGCCCAATGCTAAATTCTTGAAGAAAGCGAGTCAGCAAAGTTGGACCAAGGGGGGATAATCCCATTTAAATTCACTAAGATGGCCCCTTGCTGTGTAACTTGCCAGAAAAATGGCTCAACACCAGTGCATTTACTTTTCTTAAATGCTCCTTCCTATTATCAATTTACTCTAGTTTTAGTCATGACTGCAGATGCTCAAGGCCTTGTTTTTGCCTCCCTTGTTAAGTTCTTGAAGGAAGGGAAACACGGGCTGTTTATCTACCCCACTATCCCAGCGACTGCCAGGCAATTATCTGCTGGAAGCAGTTTAGTCTCATTATGAGTGTGTGAGCTTCTACAATAGTCAACACATTCTCCAAAAGAAACATTCATTGTCAGATCACCTTCTAGGTCATCATTGCCAGGCTCAGGGATGGCACCACGTACATCACAACAAAAGCAAGTCAGCACTTTGCCCAAATCTGCAGCCAGCACTTTTGCCTGAATGTCTTTCCAGTTCCTTCCTGTAGCCCTGAACAACAACAACAAAAAAAAGCAGTAATTGTATAGGCAGGGAGAAAAAACACTGGTGCCTAGCACCTGTGCTGTAGCTCAGAGGGCATTATACTTATTCAAGTTTGCAAATAAGGGCTGCTACTGTAATTCTCGAACAAAAGGAACTATTAAGATAAGTGAGATGCTTGCTCCCTTTCCTGCCAGCTGAGCAGCATCCTCATCCTGGTACCTCAGACCACCCCCTGCCTCCCACTCGCCTGCATGCTGTGGGCACCGGACGAGCTGCCTGGCAGACCGGGGCTGGAGTTCACTCTTTCCTCCCTTTTTGATCTCATTAGCATGAGATTCAGACAGGGCTGCTCCATTCAGAGCGCTGGATGCAGCCTGGTTTGGGGGGTCTCTAATTCCTGCTTCTTTCCTCTTTGGTTGCACCAAAGGGAAAGCAGGGGGTGAAATCATCTAACTGCTCTTTTCTGAGGGCAACAATGAGTCCTGGTTGCCAAGAAAAATGCCATCAGCTGACAAAGCTCTCACAGAAAGTACACACCGATATTTTGGTGAAGCTACATTCTCAGGAGTTAGCATTTCACCATGCTGAACAAATTTATGGGGCACAGCAGACTACGTGGCAAATTGCAGCCATCCCAGGCTTTCTGCTTCCTCCTAAAAAGTAATAGGTAGAAATGAAGAGAACAATCATGTGGAGATTATGATAATTTAATATAGAATCTCTCATAATGACAGAATTGCCCTGTTCCACACTGGAATGAAAAATCACTCCCAATGATGTTTTAAAGTATGTTATATATGTATGTTTTCTTTCTTTTTTTTTTTTTTTTTTCCCAATCTATTTATATCTACCTGTATTTTTAGAGGGATTTACAAACTGCACATAGTAACCTCTCTTGATCAGTATGTGACAGTGTTTTTCTTTGGAGAAAGAAATGAGGAAACAGAGACACTCAGAAAGGCGTGACTCCCATTTCTCCCCACCTCTAAATGAAGTCAGCATCTGGCTTGGATATTCTTGCATTCTTGCTGTATTTCTAAGATAAGAAAATAGATGATAAAATGATTGCATGAGTGATACGTAGTTCTCTGCCCAGAAGTTTCTATTTCCTGGGATGTACCTGAGCTGGGAGGTGGAAAGCCCAGGTTCTGTGCCCAGCAACTTGTCCAGGTGCTGCGCATGAGTTTTCCTTCCTTGCCCATTGGGACTGCAGAGCCTATGTAACATCATTCTTCATTATGTTGTGCTATACGCTGTTAACTCCTGGTGTACGCCCCATGCACTCTGTGAAGGTCCTACACGGTTTTATAGGACCTAATTCTGGTTTTCAGACAGATAAATATCACTTACTAAGATCAGTGTACTGACATTCTCGTCAGGACACATCTCAGGCATGGCAAATGATTAATGTTGCTGAAGCACTTGACCTCTGTCTTCCTAAATCAAGAGATTGATTTATTTTTCTTTGTTGCCCATTGTTAGCTAAATCAAGTGCAATCACCTTTCTTTACAAATGCTTGAATATTAGTCTCTGGCTCCTCCTGTAGATCACCCTGGCTTCTTCAGAGATGCTCTTCTTTGAACAGTTAGGGTTTGCTTTGGAAAAAACAAAACTGTTACGACTGGATTTTGGAAAATCTTCTAATTCAGCTTCTCAGAAGAGCAAGGCACTGCTGAACTGACCACGTCCCCAAGACGGCTTCCAATAGAAAAAATGTGTTTGTTCCTTAAAATCATGCTACTTCTGCCACTCCCAGCAAGCTACCAGCTAAGCTTTGACTTGGAGGAGAGCTTCATGGAGGCTCCGTGAAACCAGAAAAAGAGCTTAAGGAAGTTCCATTCACGTCAGTTGTGGATATGAGTGCCTTGTCCCTTCTGCAGCTTTGTGCTCCTCTCCACACCTCCTGTGTACATCAAGGTGCAGCTTTTTGCTATTTGAATGTACTCCATGAGGAACGAGAAGGCTTTCAAGTTTTGAGCAGAAGAGCAATCTTCAAAGCAGCCCAGAACCTGCTTTAGGTAGGAATGCGAGGGGATGGAATAAAGAGCGTGGGAGGCATGGTATTATTTTGGAAACAGGGAAATCCCAATTTTATTAACATCTCTGAGGAATCCAAATCTTTCTGCACCTGGGGTTTTCCCAGGTGGGATGGGGAAATACATTTTTCCATTTGATAAATGCCTGGATATGGGGCCAAACTGAAAATTTGAGGTAAAACAATGTTTCCAGTGTGAAAACGACCTATTTATAAAATACTTGAGCTTCATTCAGGAATGCTGCGCTTCATCCACCACGGAGTTTAAGGTTTTGCAAATGTGCAGAGATGTCACATGCTTTTTTGAGCTCCATGACTTGATAACAATATTGCAGTAGCAGATTATCACTCGATATGAGCTTTCACAAAAACACAATGCCTGAAGCCCCACAAAGGCTTCAGTGCTACCTAAATCTCTCACGATGGTGGTGGAGAGCTCTGGGCTGGCCCCAAAAGATACCCTGCCCCCTTGCTGCCCCCCGTGTACCAACGGATAGGGCAGATGTGTCTGGTTCCCTGCCCAGGGCTGGTAGCCCTTGTGTGGGATGTCACTGAGGCGCAGCATCAGGCCTGGCAGCTTGCTCACACCTCCAGGTGTTGCCAGTAAGGGCCCAGGCTCTTGTTTGTCACAGAATCATAGTCATAGAATGGCTTGGGCTGGAAGGGATCATAAAGCCCACCCAGTACCAGCCCTCCTGCCATGGGCAGGGTTGCCAGCCACTAGACCAGGTTGCCTGGGGCCCATCCAACTTGGCTTGAGGTTTCTCAGGGTGTGAAGGGG
Source organism: Callipepla californica brunnescens (assembly GCA_023055505.1). Classification (NCBI taxonomy): domain Eukaryota; kingdom Metazoa; phylum Chordata; class Aves; order Galliformes; family Odontophoridae; genus Callipepla; species Callipepla californica. The sequence goes on along the minus strand of JALIRH010000001.1, from coordinate 90,319,718 downwards.
CCCTGAGCCAAAGCGATGCTCTGTGTTCATAATGTATTGTAATGAAGCAGTCTAAAGCCCTACTCACCCCTTGGAGAAGAGAACGGGCCAAACTGCCCGACTTGCCTCACAACCCAGGAGAGCCCTGGCTGGTGCTCCACGTAGTAGTAAATGAAGCCAGAAGCTGGAAGGAAAAAAGCAGGGACTTTTCTTTGTAGGAGATGCCTTAGATGTCACCTCGTGCCTACAGCCCATGCCTGCAGCACAGCCATTGTACACTCACAGTGCTAGGTAAATGAAATAAAGCAAAGATAACAAATACGTGGTGCATTTCAATGACTAAAATGTTTCCATGCACCAGGCCACAAGCTTGAAAACTCCATATGTTTATTTAATTGCAGTTTACCAGGATCATGGTAATTAGAGATAAAACAGATCTGTTAGATTATTCAGTTTATTTTACTGCAAGAGTGGTAACTTAATAAGACGTATTAACATATTAAATTCATCCTGCCCTAGATTTCAGCCAAAATGCTGAAGAGATATGTTAGTGCAGCTTGCCTTCATAATAAAATGGTTGATATCTGCTTGCTTTTGGCTGCAGTGCTCCGATGAGTCATGTTAGAAAAGGCTTTTTTTGTCCTCGTTTTACCTGTATTCCAACCTTGCCACGCTGCTCCAAGCACCTCCTGACCATATTGCTCTGGATGGAATTAACTGCGGCGCGGGGGCTGGATTCCTGGCGCAAATAATCTCCCAGAAAGTTACCCTGGCTCGAACTTGCGGGAAGATTTCTCTCTGAGCTACAGGTTGCAGCTGGGCTGTCTCTCAGTGTGTGCTGCTAAGTGCTTAGACTGGCACTTTATTATCAGAATAGAACAAATCTAGGCTAATGTGTGTAGTATAAAGAGTCCCAGGGAGCCAGGGCTCCTCATTCTCCAACCATTCTTTCCAGTTTTTCTGCTGTTGCACTCCGGATAATTGCAGTTTAATTGGGTGACATGAAATGAAAACTGTGTCCACATTATCCAGGATTATCTCTTTTTCCTGAAGCCTGCCACCAATTGAAAGGAGCCCATTTATCAGTCCAAAGAGCTATGCTCAGTTGCTTTTACGAGCTGGGAAGAGTGTGAGAACAGGCTGGAAGTGGGAGAAAAGGACTTGACAGCTAAGAAAAATTATTTCAGTTGTTTATCACAAGGAAAGTTTATCTGATTCTTTACAAAATGATATGGAGGCTCAGAGTGTCAAGCCATGAGTAATGAACATTGACCAAGTTTGCTTCCTCAACTTGATGTGCTCAAACACTGCCTCCCTTTTGTGTGGGCACAGATCAACTTTAAAAGCTTCTTTCAGGCAGCATGAATGCACTTCATTTTACCAAAAAGAACTTTGTATTGATAGCTAGGAAAAAGGAAGGTTGTTTAAAAAGGAAGGGTAGACAATCAGGACAAAATGAAGAGCTTTCAGTTTCCATTATGAGCATGTCGCTCTATTCTTCTCAGCTGTTTATACATTCCCAGCACAATAATGCCTCTTTGCAGTAATATGTTTCCCCTTTTACACTATTCATATTGAAAAAAGCCCTCACATCATGACCACAATAATAAATACTATAGAAATGTGGGTATAATGTCAATTTGCATTCTGTGAGAAGATCAAGGTAAACCTAAAGGCCAAAAGAATATTCCACTAATGCTCATTCATCATTCTACAGTTCCAGGTAACAGAAGGACCTTGTCACTACACCGCACACCCTTTCAATTGCTAGTGCATCTGTGTGAATATTTTACCCTAATGCACTGATTGTTAAATAGAAAGAGCAGTCTTTGAAATTGTCTACTGCACTCAAATCCCTAGCTGCACAAGGTCTGGGCAGGAGTGGTTTCTATTCACAAGGAAATAGAAGGCTTTAGTTCAGTAGGCACAGTGTGTGTGAAAGCCAATGAGGATATTAGGAGTTATTAAATTAAAGTTTTCAAAGAAAAAGGCTTGCAATCTATAAATGACTACTGTAAATATACTGTACATAGCTTGCGTAGATGACCGGAACTACAGCAGATGTCCAGGTACTTCTGATCTTAAATCTTGCCGAGAGAAGAAATTAAATATGTACAAACTAATAAATTTACCTATTCCATCACTTATGCCTCCTTAGAACGTTGGTAGCCATGTTAATTATCACTTGCAGCACACCTCTGCACAGAGGTTCTTTCACAAGAGCAGCCAGTCCAGCCCTGCCTCACTCCCTGGGCCAACTCCTGCTCTCCCTCCCTACGTCAAGAGCCCATCTTGAGTCCATGGCAGCAAATGGGAAGAACATCCCCTATCTGAGTGGCCCTAGGACCAGTTCACTCTGCCTGTCTGTGCACTGGGAGTTCTTCAAGAAATATATGGATAATCCAGAGCTTGTACTTCCACTTTCTAATACTTAATTAACTTAAATGTCATGGTCTGGGGCTTAAGCCAATTTCTAAGTATTGAAGGAAGGAATGAGATTTAATGCAAGGGACTGTATTTGCCACTGGGGATTTTTAACATCTTTGGGGTTTTGAGTGCTTGTTGTTGTCAAGGATTTACTGCTGGACGAGGTGAAGCTTGAGGAAGGTCCAGGGTGACAGTCCCAGTTTGCCTGTTAGGATGCTAATGATGGTGAGCAGTGTTTGGAAAGGCAAAAATAAGAATATTTTCAAATGTCACAGCAGAGGGTTCTTAACACTTAGAGGCACTCGTGAGATGCCACCAGCTGTAAGCTGGCCTTGAATGGTGTCTGTTTACGTCACAGAAATCAAATTATTACATATTCAGCCACAGTCTAGCTAAATTTCCCTGTCCCAGATTTGATTTAAATGAAAGAAATAGGAAAAATAATCCATTCCACCTTTCTAGGTGTTAGCTGTGGAGGCAAGCCATGAAGGAACTGGAATTTCATACAGCCGGGGCTTGGGTATTTGCTAATAAATTGTCACAGAGCAAACATTTTGACCATTAGAAACATGAAGGGCATACTCCTGGGAGAATGTATTTTAAATGCTTATGGATTTCAGTTTCACAACTTGTGGCAGGTACAGTCCATTTCTGCGCTGTCTTATGCAAATTTACCAAAACAACATATATCTTCTAAGCATTAAGGAAAAAAAGAAGCGCACTACGAAGCCAAATAATTCACGTCTCATTACAGCACATAGCCGAACACGGGGAGATGAAAGTTGTCTTTATCCATTGAAAATGAACAACTCCCCAGCTGGGAAGAGTGGGGAATGTTTATCAAAGCTGGATATTGTGCGTCTCCCAGACAGCATTCTCTTTTTGTGTACAGCAGATTATAGAAGTTACTCCCTCCTCCCGGTGTATGGCTGACTACCTTTTTTTAAAGATCTGCAGGAGCTGTTTGCCACTCTGTATTATAGTTTATCTTCCTTTTACTGATCCATATTTTCCATACTAGGGAATCGTGGAGGTCAGAAAAGTGATGAGAAATTTACTTTGCTTTTTAGAAATGTTTCCCTAACAGCCAAGCGTATGTCACTGTATTTTTTCTTATGTTTTCAGTCAAAATAAGTTATGTCACAAAAATGTTACAAAGAGTAGTGTGAGTAAGTCAGTAATGCCCAAGTTAAATAAAGGTGACCTGCAGCTGTTTATAGGTTTGTTCTAACACTTTCCTTTATGCAGACTATTCACTAAGGAAAGTTCATTTCATTTGATACGCTCCACCTTAATAAAAAAAACTAGGTTGACCCACTCACACCCCTTTTCTTTGATAAGACATCATCTGAGGGAAAGGGTAAACAGTTCTGATATTACAGAGGACAGGAGCATGTCAGTCATAGTGAGACACTTATTTCAGCTTTGTGAATGGCAGTGTGAGGTCTTGCCTGCCCAACCTATCTACGTATTTTAGTCAGAATTTCCTTATCTTCCTATTTTACTGAAATTAGTGTTCCTTAAGATTATTAAGATTTTTTTTTTAGCATATTTCCACTTCCAGCAATGCTTTAAAAATGTATTTATGTCATGTTTTTGACACTGTAGCTTTCAGGGGTTGGGTGATCGCAGTAGTACCAAGGCAAGCTCCACTTATGTGAGCCAGAAGTAAGTTGTGGGTGCTTCCACAGACCTAGCAGTGGAGACATACAGGAGGAAAAGGGCTTCTGCAGGAGCCATGTCTGTAAATCCCGCTTCAGTAGGAGAAACTTGTACAGTAAGAGACTGCAAACATTTAAGGGATTTCAAATGTTTTAAACTGCAAAACTGCTTTTCCAGACATTTAGGTTGGCTGCAGATTCTGTTTCTAAGTCACCCTTGAATAAACCAAGTATTTCCAGCAGTGGGAAAAACTTCATATCAGTACCATGTACAGGACTTCGGTAGAACCTTGTTTTGGACATGTAGTTTTAGGCATTCGTGAAGAAATAATACTACACAAAGAGAAAACTATTAGTAGGAAAAGAGTACCTGTTATCATAGAAGGATCTAGAAGAGACTGGCTTCATTATACAGTTATAGTAAGATGTAATATCTCTCTGTTGTTGATGTTTACCGCACTGACATATTTCCAGAGTAGAGTTACTTCACCTCAGGGGAATGCTGGCAAGAGAACAAGTAGATACAAACTGGGCATAAGTAAACTTTTCCTGGAAATATGGTTCTGTGCTGTCATAAAGCAGAGAGTCTGGATCAGCCTTTTATTTGGAAGAAGGTGAGCAAAATACTAACAACACTTCAGATGGAGTCTCTTAAATAGGTTGTTTGGTATGCTTGCTATAGCAGATGACTGAAATGAATGACAGGTCCCTGCCTGCCCTCTATTACTGTATCTATAGTCATCTTTCTTATTCATTTTTCACATATTAATTTCTTTCTTACTTTTTCTCACTCTTGCTTGTAAGAAGACAGGTAATTTAGAGTTCCAAGAAGGAAACGCTGATGAACAATATAAAGCATTGTCAGTGAACGGAGATTTGAGTAAGCAACGTTCTGCACTAAGCCATGGCACTGTATTTGATCAGTGGAAGGTACTTTGGGTACTTTGTTTTCTGTCACTTGTGATAGGACAGGGCATGTCAGTGACATGGGAGTGCAAGATGTTGTGTGCCTATCTAGATTCAGTCAGCTGTCTTTATCACTGGCAGTGAAAGATCAAGACAACTGAGGCATCAGTTGACACTGTTCACCAAAAAAGATAAAAGAATCAAGTTACGACTCAACATTTATACTCTAGACACCTATCAAATAGGAGCTGCATTGAAATCAACAATCCTCCAAGAAATAGCCCCACGGACCACAAATCTTACAGTATCTCATTTATGTGTACATGCTGAAGTTGTCATACTTGCTTCAAACCATGAAATTCATAAATCAGGATTTGAAAAGTCGTACATTATAGTTGGTTTCAGATAACAATATTATGAGTTACAGATGAAAGGGAACAGGTTGGCCAAACATCAATCCAATCCCAAACTCGTCTCTGTTTTTCCTCGAAAAAATTTGAACACATTTATACTTTTTCATCCAATTTCACATTTTTAAAAGAAGATCCAAAGACTGTCATCTACATAATTCTACACATAGAAGGTACTCTGATAAGTCCCTTCATGTCAACTAACTTCACCTCTTTAAGTGAAAATCAACTGAGATTTTGACCTCCAAACTTAAAAGACCAGTGTTGATGTCTAATGTAAGCTGGGTGCTTTGGGTTTCCATTGTGGTCAATGGAGATCATGGCTGAGATGTCACAGGACAAAGGTCTGATGTCCTTTGAGCCTGCCGTAAGGTATTCAAGGTAGCTTCATGATGCTGTTAGATGCAACTAGGAATCCTGGATACTGGGAGAGAATCAGAATCATCAAGCTTAGAAGCTACACAATTAGCAATTCATGCTATTGAGAAATTTGCTGATGATATTCATAATAACCAGCTGGATTTAACGGCAGTTTCTTAGCCTGTTGACTCATCAGGTCAGGGATTGGATAGTCTTCATAAACTCATCTATTTGAAGCTAAACAATGCACTTTTAGTAAAGTTTTAGAGTGAAATTATTTCACTTGAGTTTGAAAGCTCATGCAGCTCCTGGGCAAGTAATAATTTAGCATCGCAGCTAGTATAAATGAACCTGGTGCTCCAACTGTTCTTAATATTTCTGACAGTACTAGGTGTCTTTCACTCTGGTCTCATCCCAGGAAGCTCTCCAACTGCTGACCTGTGCTTGGAAGCACTGGAAGAACAAGCTGTTCCTAGACCCAGTTTTGTGCTGTGTGTCCTGGAACAGGACTGTGGCAGGACAGGAGAATATACAGACAGTGCAAGCATCCATATGCCTCCAGCTTGTGCCTTCACATCTGCCTTGAGTATGGAGGCTTGCTAGTATGCCAAAGGATAACCAACGGTGACCATTTCTCTTGAGTTTGCAGTGTGGAAATCCACATTACTACACACTGCTTACTTAAGCCTCTATATTTTAAGTTACTGCTCAGAGATCATCTTGCTGGAAAAAAAAAAACCAAGTAGTCTGCTCCTGCGGTGGCTGTGGAGATGTTTAACACACGTGGTGCATAGCAGCACCATGGGTATTTCCATCCCTGTCTGGCACCTCTTTCCGTGTTAGTGCTTCCCTGCATTTACCAGCAATAGCTTGGCTTTCTCATCTTTATTCATGCCTTTTTTTTTTTTTTTAATTCTCTGTTTTCTTTCCTTTTTCTTGTCTGCTAACAGCCCACTTAGCTGACCAACTAACATACCCAAGTCCTTCAATTGAAAATCTCCAAACTGGTAGTAGAAATTCTTGTGCAAAAGTTTCCCTCCCCCCTTTATTTTTTTTTCTTCCTGCCATTCCTACTGCATTTTTCATCAAATTTCTGTTAGAACATCTTTTTTAAAATTTTATATTATTTCCTGCACATCCCACTCATCTGGTATATTAAAGATGTTGCCTAATGAGGCCAACAATTATCTTCTGATGGCGTTGAGACAATGTCATTTCTACAGTAACTGATTTCACTGAAGATTAATCTTGCCTGCGTTTTGCACTGCTTGGTACATGTATCATCCTGGGCCCATGCTAGGAAGAAGGGAAGGTGGTCAGGAAGAAGTGTGTCAACTTGAAGGTCCACCTGCACCCCAGAACAGATGTTTTCACTACAGGTTCACAAGTCTGGAAAGCTCACTTCTGGCTTTAAAGAAAAGTACAGCAAAAGCAAACAGAACTTCCCAGGACCCCTCTTGCAGTGCTACATTTCTGTAAGATGGTAGGAGAGGGTCTAGTCCATAAAGCTATGAGCAGACACAGAGGACCAGATTCTCTGGGGTAGCAATAGCCAGCTTTTCAATCTCTTTATAGATTCGTAGATTCATAGATACATTAGGTTGGAAAGGACCTACAAGGTCATCTAGTTCAACCATCCTCCTATCACCATCCCTACCCACCAAGCTACTAAATCAAATCCCTCAGCACCTCATCTAAACGCTTCTTGAACAGCGCTAGGGACGGTGCCTCAATCACCTCCCTAGGCAGGCCATTCCAGTGCCGGACCACTCTCTCAGAGAAAAAATTTTTCCTCAGATCTAATCTAAATCTTCCCCGGCGCAACTTGTGGCCATTCCCTCTCGTCCTGTCATTAGTTACCTGGGAGAAGAGGCTGACCCCCTCCTCACCTCAGCCTCCCTTCAGGAAGTGGTAGAGTGCGATGAGGTCTCCTCTGAGCCTCCTTTTCTCCAGGCTAAACAATCCCAGCTCCCTCAGCCGCTCCTCGTAAGACCTGTGCTCCAGACCCCTCACCAGTTTTGTTGCCCTTCTCTGAACACGCTCCATGGCCTCGATGTCTTTCTTGTAGTGAGGGGCCCAAAACTGAACACAGTGCTCGAGGTGCAGACACACCAGAGCTGAGTACAGGGGGATGATCACTTCCCTGCTCCTGCTGGCTACACTATATCTAATACCATGTTTCCCTAATACCATGCCATTTAGCATCGCAGCCTGAACTTCCCTGCTATCTGAGCACAACATTTTTCTGTAATATATGTCAAACTTTATTTTGACTCCCAAGGATGGCCTGCCTTCCCATTTTCCTGTGAAGACAAAGCAGAGTCTACTTGGTTAAGTCGCAGTCGCAGAGACCTTCTCCCAACATAAGTGAAATCTCATTTTCCCAGAGGGAAGGTGCTGCATCCAGGTGCTAGGAATTGTATCACCCAATGCCACACAGATGTACAAATTCCAGCTGAAATTAGATGACTCCCAGAGTGGCTATTCTCAAAGCCAGCCTAAACTTCCCATTAATATTAGCTCACAGCTGTGCATTCCTCGTATTAAAAACAAAAACAAAAACAAAAAAGCTGGAGTGATATTTTTCTCCTGACTGCAAAAAACGATCAGGGATATTAAGTAAAAGCAGTAAACATATCTGCTCTCTCCGGGAGCCATCTGACCTATAAAATGCTCCGCAGGAGTATCTTAAAATTCATTTTCCCAAACTGAGTGATGAGATCTTTCTCCTAGCACAGCTACGCGCTGTTGTACACAGCTACCAGGCCGTCTTCTGCTGATCCTGATGCCAATCTTGTAGAGCTGCTCGGCAAAAGAGCCCTGCTACCCCAGCCGTGCTTTCCAGATGCATTTCTTCCTGCAGTCCACGTGTGATGGTGACAGGGTTTGCAGCCTTTCCTTTGCATGCCTTCACTAGGACTGAAAGAGCGGTATTTCTGTGATCTTCAGCAAACAAGGTGAGAAACAAAGGCTAAGCCTCCAGTTTGCAGGGGCAGCCCACTGATCTGACACTCTCTGCAGAAGGTGGAAGGACTGGATATCTTTTGGTGGGACTGGAATTCAATTGGCTTTGACTAAGACAGAAATGAGGACCCAATTTTCTCTCCTTCTATGAGGAAATAAAATTAAAGGAATACAAATAAATCCATACTTCAGCCTGTTGTCTCTCACATATTAGTTTTCTCAATACTTGTTATACAGGAAGCTTACAAATACTTCTGTTAAATGGATGTTTTTGGCATGACTTAATTCTAATCTTTCAGGTATCATAAAAACAGACCAACAAATACATCTGTCAGAAAAAACCTGCATGCATGTCACCCCTTTCAGGCTGGAGCCTGTGAGCTGTGCTGGGACAGATGTGGTGCTGCCTTGCATGGACTTCTGCAGGGGAGCAGAGTGGGATGAGCTGATGGCTTTTACCATTTGAGCATGTGGTTCTGCACAGCAGAAGATTCCACAGTGCATTTGGGGATCCCTGGGTGGTGGCTGCATACCTATAGCTGATATGTATTTCACACCAGCTCAGGGATCTTTTTACAGAACCCATTGACCAAGACAGGGATTGGTCTTTCCTAGCTACCAGCCAAGGAGGCTGTGTGTACACATGGTGATGTGTGAATCCTCAGGGCTGTGGTCTGCAAAGGGTTACAGCGAAAATGTCTGTAGAAAATCAGCTTTAAAATGTTATACAACAAAACATGTTATTGCTGGTATTTGAGTCAGGCTTGATAATGCATTTCAGGCTAAAATATTTCTTTGATTGTCACAGAAATATGTGGAGAGCCAAGTGTTTGCTTTCAGTGTTCAGAATATATTTGGTTGCATTTTGTTACCAGAGGCTAATTGTCTGAGAAACAGTTTTCACATCCAGAACTCTTGATACGGTGCAAAAAATAAAAAATAAGAGTACTGGGAACCAAGAAGCCTTATGTTGCTGCTTATTTAAGAGTGAAAGGATTAGTAGTGGCAGCACCTATTGAGGCACTTTTTGAAAGAAATGTAGGTTAGTCATTGGATCGATGTGGGTGCCCAGAAATCCTACCCTGTGCAGAAGTTCAGGCACCACGTGTATCCTGGCTGTTTGTTTATAAATACCTCAATAGCCATTTTCAGTAAAATATGGAAATTCCTTCATTCTGGAGCTGCTCTCTGTTAGATCATTAAGCGCGTCAATACCGCTGAACAATCAAACAGAAAAAAAAAATGGTTTAATCTGCTTATGCTGGAGTGCTTATTTATTACAATCGTTCATCAACAAGACCTGAAAAAAAAGGGTTTTGATTATATCCATTGGTTAAATACCGCACAGTACACAAACGTGGCAAACACAAGAAAAAGATGGGCACACTGCCTGATAAAGAATTACACTGGAAGTGAAAGGCTGACCTACAGTCTGCAAATGTTAATCATTTTTACACCAAAGTGAGTGTAACGTTTCTATAGGGAAATTACTTCAATCTGGTCAGTGCAAGGAGCAGTTTGTATAATCGGATTGCAAATAAGGTTTGATCACATTCCAGCTTAATCTACTCTCTGAGCACCATTTACAGCACTAAATCAAACACTGGGAAGCTGCAGGTGCTGCTTTACAGTCATTACACCCAAGGGGCAGGGACTTGGTAATAAACAGCAAATAAATTGAAGCACTGACTTGCCTGCTACAGGGCATTTCTAATTATCCTCTAGTTTAGCTGGAAATTGTCATGCTCTCATCACAGCCTATTTTAACTGCTACTGAATAAGTGTGACACTTTTAGACTGAATTAACTGAGAATACGAATAAATGCTTTTTTTTTTTTTTTTTCAGTTGTGGGGGGTGATCAGAATTAACTTGCTAAGATGCGAGGAGAACATTGTGTTTTCATGTCCCCGCACTGGAAGTAGAAACATAACAACTTTAAGCCTCATATATTTTAATTATGGGCTGAAGACCTATCAAAATGAACAGCACTTATTATGATAGCTCACACATATTACTGAACAGGCTGGTAAGCAGGGCTGCAGCCGCTCGTGGTGTAGTTTATCCAATGCTACTCGTAGCAATGTTTCCTAAAATGTGGCAGTGGATGCTGAGAACAAATGGCAATTAACAACACTGTGCACTGCTGCTACAATAAATTTAATAATTATAAGGAGATGGGAGGAAGATAAGACCCCTAGCTTCCAAAAAAAAAAAAAAAAAAAAAAAAAGTTGTTTGGAAATGCACAGATAATTGCAGTGATTAAAAGCCACAAATATCTTAGCCATTTGTGATACCTCTAGATCCTCCCACCCTGCTTTCATTCTAGTAACTTGTCAACACAAGTCATGTTCAGAAGGAATGCCGATATAAAAATACATCTCTAGTGGGGAATACGGCACTGTGGCAACAAAGGTATGCAGTGCACCTTGATGAGAGGGGATGCAGGCGTCGTTTCCAGTACTTTTAATAGGATGTGTGATACAGCAGATCGCTTGACAACTGCAGGCAATTATGAAGCTGCTGTTTAGCTCAAGACCAAATCTAAGCTTATTTTTTGGTGTGGAGGTGAAGAGATACAGTGCACCTAATACAAGGAAGCTTTCTAGCTCTTCAGTGAGAAAGAAGCTAGATGGAGCTAGATAAGACATTATCTCTCCCTGTTTTAAGATGACATCATTGTGTAAATTTCTGAACTGGATTGAAGTGACAGTTAATAATCATACTGCCACCCAGATGTGGATGCTTTTTATTAATACACTATGAAATAACTTTCATCGCCTTCTGTTAGTTGTTCTCCCTAATATCTTTAAGATAGTATTTAACAGGTAGTCCTGAGAAAAGCACTCAGATCACAATCCTGTGAATAATGTTGCATTTGCTAATGAGCAAGAGAAAATAGAATAATAATAGAATAATAAGGTTTGCATCTGTTAAGACAGCAAATTAATTAAGAATTAACAGCTTATATGATTTATTACGGGAAAAAAAAAAAAAAAAAGAAGTACAACTGCCAATTTTATGAATCTCAGCAGCTCCATTTAGAAAGCTCCCCTTTACAGGTAGATAACACAACAGGTATCACTGCCAAATGCTGCACAGCTGCGGCCACCCAACATTCAAACAACCTCAGCTTGCTGACCTCAGGAGGCTCCAAGGGGAGAAGCAGGATCACACAACCACTGGGCCAAGGATTTCTGTAGAAGGTAAATGCATCTTTTTGTCAGGATAAAGTCAGCTGTAGGCTGGATTGATGGTGTAGCAGATGTTGCCCCAGAGCCTGTTGAAATACTGCTGATGTTTCTACCTCAACTAGAGGAGCAGAGACTGGACTTCTCCTAAAGTGTCAGCTTTGAACTGTTTTACTGGAAGAACAGAGTACAATCTGGCCCTGGAAATAAAACGTGTTTAAAGGCCCAGAGTGACTGAGATCTCTGTCGTTGATGGGTACAATCATTTTCCACCCACCAGCCAGGCTTCAGAACTGTGTATTTATTTGTGGATGTTACCGTAAGGGCATGAAGTATATGTTACAAGCAGCATCCTGCTTGCAATGCTTTCTTTCTCCAGTAGCTACCATTATTTCCAGTGGCCACAACCAGAGCCACTCAACGTTAGCTGGCAACTTTATTTTACTTTTTTCTTATGGAAATGCAAAGAATGTTCTTTTGTTACATGTTGATTTGGTATGGTGTCTGCATTTAAAGTGCGTCCATGTTGTAGATGAGCTATGCTTTTCACATTATGTTCTTTCTTTTGGTTTTCAGGCAAATTAATTAACATGATACAGAAAAGGGAGAATACAAATGCTGAAGCCCTCACTTTAAGCCCTCATACTCTTTTGTTCTCCATTATTGCACCAAATTATTTAATTGGGTCTCTCTGATTGTGCACAGACACAGAAAAGAACACAGTCTATTGTGAGAAGCCCTATAACCATAATGCAGTATCAAATTCAATTCCCATCAAAAGTGCTTGCTGCTAAAAGCCTGTACTGTGGCTGCAGATTAATGAAGATCTGCATTGAGCAAAGTGGTGGTCGTAGAGACATTATTTTTCTCCAATAGAAGGCCTATTCTTGAAGAACAATAAAAGCATAGAAAAGCGTTAGTCTGCTTATGGATGGAAATAAATCAAAATGAATAAGAGGGTTGATGGAAATAGTCTGAAAGCAGTAGAGTGGAATTCTGAAAATACTGTTTTTGTTTTGTAAGGATTTTTTTTTTCCCATAGCCTCTCAAAAATGCTGCTTGATGGAGGCTCAAAAGCCTTGGAGTGAAGGACAAATTTGAAAAATCAGAAACTAATTGCAGAAAATCAGCATTTCTCAAATGTATTTTTTTTTTCTGCAGAAATGTTGCACAGAACCAGGGATCAGAACAGGAGGAAGATGCAAAGAAAAATGAAAATCAGTTATATTAACTAATGTACAAGTCTGATCCAAAGAACAATGAACTGCTCTGAACAGCATTCAGTTATCTTCAGATTAACTCATCTCTTTTCCTTTTTTCTTGCCACAATTAGGTACCTTGTTGATTTTTTGTTTGTTTGTTTGTTTGTTTTTCTTCTTTCAACGTCAAAATCAACTTTGTGCTTGGTTACATCAACTGTTAGGGCCAAATCCCATCATACTAAGCAGCAGCAAGAATATCACTAGTGACTGTATCTGGACAAATCCATTACCATAGTGCTAAACATTTTCTTTAAATAGCCAGATAGTTACTTCACTTAGAGGAGTTTTCACTCAGCATGGCTTAGTGCTGGACAGGTCTGAAGAGTGAGTAGAGTACTCGTGTAAAGCGAATAGGTCCAGTCCTTGTCACACTGTGGTCAGTGATGGCAAGTCCAACTGGGAACAGAGAAGACCAAGACTCACATTACCTGAGGCCATGCCCCAAGTCGAGATTGCTAGGCTAGGATGCTAAGCAGGTTGAATTTTCTTTCTGGAAGTCTTTCTTCCTCATTTGCTTTGACTGTGTAAAAAAAAAAATTGTGGCATTTGTCATCCTGACTTAGGTGTGGGTCACTGTTTTAGTAACTGCTGGATGACTAAAATGAATCAAGATGAATTTTAAGGAGAGAGATTTGTATTTTTAGCTCTTACTACTTCATCCCATTTCCAGCAATTCAAATGCATGTACAATTGTAGGTGATGCAGAGATGAAGTGCCCTATTTGTATCTGTTTGCGCCAGAAATGATTCCACCTGTTGACTAAAGACACAGTTCTTAGAAAGAAAAAAAAAAAATATAGCAGTAGGTCATCAGTAGATGTTTTGTTCCTATTATGTTTGTCTAGTTTTTACCAGTTCTTTCAGGTCGAAGACACTCACAAACTTGAAATCCTAATGTGAGAAGAACGCCCATTCTTCAAAGAAGTCATGTGCATGTCAGAATAGAAACAAAGCCTCTTTCCAGAGCTGAAACACCAGCTGGGTGATTCTGTACAATCTGTACAGCGACTCTATAATAAACTACCTTGTGATGAGTTATGTTGTCCTGCTATTCAACACATTAATCTCTACAGAATTGCAAGGGTTGGAATGAACCTCAAGACATCATCGAGTCCAACTGTCCTGAATTAAGTCACAAAAAGTATGCAGCAACTTTGAATTGTGCATTAGAATACTTTGTCACTAGACTAAGCACTGCACTCTCTCATTTAGTATTATTATCTCCCAGTTCAAGCTCAGTACAGATGAGAAGGAATTCCAGAATGGCTCCAGGGAGTGGTGTCCCTCTGGTGTACATGTATTGAAATAAAACATTTTAAAGGGTTTACTTATGGAAAGATCTCAATCTCAACACACTATACCTCCTCAGGAAACTGCCCCTATGCATCCAGACCCACTTACACTGATTTCTGGGTCAAGATCTGTCATCCTAGAGGCCATGAACACATGCGGGGAATGGTCTGCAGATGCAAGCTGGTCTGAGCATGTGCAGCTGTGTCTTTGAGCATGTCTGAACAGTTGAAGATACTGTATATCACGTTTACATTTGTGTACAGTCTTATGATCTTTGCACAGAATTCAGAGTAACTAAAATTTATGTTGAATAAAAAGGTCTCAAAATATAAGATGGTTAACCACAGGCTAACACACCCTTTCCCTGGCAAAGGATTCTGTGGCTGTGAAATACTCTGAGTATCCCACATTTCTGTATGGGCTGGAAGAGACTGCACAGGACCAAAGGGGCATTTTCTTGGAAATGATCTGGAGCTGCTTGTAATGGTGAAAGAGAAGAAGCATTCACTCTGCTTCTTTCTGAGGTCACAGGTTGCAATCATCCTAATTTTTGGCACAATAATCCTCATTTTTCAGACACAGTTCCACAGCACTGGCAGGTAAAACCTTACATTTTTCAGGTAAGTCTTTACCTGATGCAGATCTCATCCTGCCTTGGGCAGGAATCCCTGGCACTGGCAGCGGGTGACTCCCTGGTCTGAGTGCTGTTATCTGTGACAGCCACAAACCACCTGCACAAAGGCCCTGCAGGGATGTCAGCAGCCATGCCAGCTAGCTATGGTTCCTCACGGTTGTTCTCCTGCCCACTTCAGGTCACATGACGTTTATAAACCTCACTAGCCACGTCAGATGAATTAATTAGTTTGGATGACATTATTCATGCAGCAAACAATTGTATGCCTGACTTTTAAATACTTTTGCTGAACTCTAACCCAAGGACCAAGTGGAAGTTCCTCACTCAGCTCATTCAATCAGGCAAGAAAGCAAACTAAACAAAATCAGACAGAAGTATATTGAGCTCACACATAGCTCCATCACAAGCTCATTCAGATTGTTGATATTTTCTAGGAAACGGTGCAAAACCATACTTGCAGATTTATACACCTGCTTTTGCTCTAGAAAAACGAAGGTGGAAGTGAAAGTCTGTCCTGTGCTGGGGGAGAACCACTAGCCTTTGCTGCAGCCTAGCTAATCTCTCCTCACCAAGTATTTCAACTTTGCATTTCCACCATCAAGTTATCTCGGCACGAATTCTCACTGGTTTTCATAAGCTACAGGATTTGAGGGGTTAACGACCAGAGCTTCTTATCGGGCAACTCCTTTCCCAGGCCAAACTTCCCCCAGTAAATGCTGTGAGCACCTCACGTCTGCACCGTCTTTGAAACACCCATCTCTGTTTTGCAACAAAGGCACTCCAGACGTAGTGAGCTTTGCACTGTGTTATAACTTTCGTATTACCCTTTGCACAGCCATTTTACTTCAGCTGCATGCTGTGTATCATTCATTGCAAGTTTACTTCATTCTCTGGATTCATGGCTGATGCTCTCTGGACCATAAAATTTCAGCTGCAAAACCAGAACATCTCATTATTTCTGAAATATCGAGCTTGTATCTTCTTGATAAATAATTCCTACTAGTATAATGTATCAGACTAAAACATATTTTCTGAGGCCAGTGAGGTTAAAGCGGCAATCTCACCTTTTTTAATTTTTTTGCCCTGAAGACAGTGATTTCCATATATAGAGTGACCCCGGTTTGTGTTGAACATGGGGAATGAGGATGAAGCATGAAACGACACATATTGCTGTCAGAGATTTGAAATGAGGCCTGCTAACCTGTAGGCAGCCTTACAGGACTAATCAGTCCCTCACATTACCAATGTATTCAGATTGCTGCATGCAGCAGCCAGCAATGACTGGGGAAGTTTTCTTTTTTTATCACTGCCATTGACAAACATTACATTTTAATGCGATTCTCCCTTTCCTTCCACCGTCTGAAAAAAATCTTTTGACACCATATCTCTGAGACACTGGTCTCATCTGGTTTCCTTGATGCTTGAAGAGTGGGTGCGACTGTGTTGATTTGCTTTTGAATATACATTAGTCAGCAGTGCTTAAACAGCCGATAACATTTTTTCACTCTTGTAGCTGACAACACAAACTCTTTTGAATTCATCTTGTTTCTTAAACTTTGCCTCTGAAGTTTGGAGTAGCCCAAGACACCTGAGCTGAGTTTGTTTGGAGATGATGGAAGATGCCTGAGCAGGAGTGAAAGCCGAAGTCTTGTTAATGAGAGCTTTCTTTTTTATAGTAATCCAAGCATCAGACAAAACATTAACAAAAGAGCTTCTCCAATCCCTAAATCCCTGACTTTCCTATTCAGACAACACGCCCAGCAAAAACTGGCTTTCCCCTTTTGCTGATAAGTGCAATTTAAATATACACTTTTAGATGATTTTTGTACTAAGTAGTATTTCATCTACAGATAGTGGTATTTCTCGTCTTCTTGGTGTTACGTGACATCTCTGATTCAAGGTTTTGTGCAGGGAGAGCAAAGCAAGCCTAGAAAAAAAAGCACTAGCTGCCCCCGTGAGTAGTAGCCACCCTGTGCACAAATCCATCTGGCAAGGATGGAATCAGCAGCCTTTGAGGGAGGAGAACCATATGGTAGGAAGGGCTGCTGTTCAGCTGCTGACTTCTCACAGGTAGATAAAGCACTGGTGCTCTCTGCCCATCTGTATTACTAGGTTTTCTCAGCACATTCTAACCGAGATCCTTCTTAGGAAAGGAATATGGAACGTGCACCACAGCTTGCCATGTTTGATTCTGGCTTGCTTTTAGGACCAAAATATAACAAATAGTGAGAGGAAAAATGCATGCCTTTGGTCTGTATTATCTGCAATGCTAGAGAGTTTCATGACAATGCTTTGCACCCCTCATCCTCAGAGGGTGCTGCTCCAGGGTGGCTTGGGACAATGTGATCCACCCTTTCTCCCCACCCTGGGCTGTGCATTCCTTTCCCCTCCCTGCTTCTGTCACCAATGCTCATCTGAGTCCCCAGCAAGCTAGCTCCAGACACAAAATTAGTTGAAATCTAACTTGGTATTTAAAAAAAAAAAGAAAAAAAGTGAATGGAAGTCTAAAACTGTTGTGGAACCAGATCCTAAATGTGCTCAGCAGCTTTTAGAGATAATATGCACCCCACACTTTCCAACCCAACCTTATTTCGTCCTGGAGAAAAGGGGAAAGAGAAGGAGATGTACTATCCTGGAACTGTTCCCCAGTCTGTGAATCCATAGTGCATCCCTCTGTATGTGCAGGGCTGCCCCTGCCCACTCCAGGAAGAACAGCTCTGGCAGTGCAGTTATGTGGTCACACCAGCACGGTGCTTTATTTAACTGGGCACATGTCAGAGTCTAGCTTGAAGATAACAACAGCTGGCCCCTGCAGTCAAGCCAGGCTGCAGGTCTTCTGTGGGTTCCACATGCCTGTGGGGATGCCAGGTACTTGGGAAGGCATTTGTGCATGGGCAAACGCACTGAGTCCCAGGCCTGCATTGGGAGGAACTGCGTGGATGCGCCATTTCACACTCCTCCAGTTCGTTCCCTCAGTCTGGAGATCAACCCCCCACCTTGTCATCGTCTGTCACTACTCAGTGCTTAATTCCCTCTCAGGAGGATTTACCTGGAGGTTCAATTTACCACAAAACTCAAAAGCAGCTCTGGGGAAATGTCTGCTCTTCATGAAACAGAAAAAAAGAAAGTTACCACTGTGGTTTTACATGGGTGTTATTTTTCCCCTTATGTAATGTATGCAGTTGAACTCGATTTTTTTTTTCTGAAAATAAAAGAGCTTCAAAGGCAGTTTAAATAAATAAATAAGCTTGATGAAGTGATAGAATTTTTCTGGAGGAGAGATCATCAGCAACTTCATTTTAGACATCCTTTTTTTTTTTTTTTTCCAACCATGGCATCTTGTTTTTAGAAAGATGTTTGAAGTCTTTGAATTTGCCCCTTGGACCCATTTAAATCTAATTTCTAATCCCTTAGTCTCTGTAATCATATGAAACCTCTATTTTGGTATTATCTCTTGAGTCCTAAGTATTTGCCAAAGACATACTATATCATCAAATATTTGTCATATAGTTGTGATTAAGATGTAGAGCCCTCAAAAGGAGTTGATAACAATTTAAACAACTTTGGAGTAAATTAAGGGATTTAAAGGATTAGAAAAGAGATAACAGATGTTAAATGTGTACAGATTTTTTTTTTGTAAGTTTTGTTTATTCTAAAATACCTGCCACAAATCGTGAACTGCAGAAGCTGTTCTTGCACGTTGCATTCCCACTTTCTGCTCTCCCTCATGCGAAACAATTAAAAGTAAGCCATTGCTGCCATTATTCAGCAAGGCGTTTTACCTCAGCAGGATGTTTAGTTTGGTGGAGATAAAAATGGCTGTGAACCCAACCCTGCAACTCCAACTCCTGATGATGTTGTGTCTTTCCAGCGAGGTGCAAATCAAACTTGTATGCTCCCGAGCCTCACCGTACATGTGATGGGCCACAGATGTCCCTGGTCATCATGGTGCTGGCATCTGTCCTGGGCCAGAGCAGGCCTCCAGGCAGGGCCCTGCTGCAGTAGGTTGAGGGATGGAAAGAGGACAGCTGGGAGAGGAGAGAGGTCAGATCCAAGCTGGGGTCAGCGTGAGGCCATGACTCAAGCAACCTGGAGCTGAGCAATGCTGTCGGAGCTGATGTAGCCATTAAAAGCTAGACAGGGGTTTGATCAGTGTCCTTGGCAGCGGTTCATCTTTTGTCAAACTAGTGGGGGGTTATCTCGCGAAGAGAGTTCAGGACCCAGCCCTTTCTTCCTCTTGGAGGTCTAAAATACTAAAAGCTCATACAAAAGATTCTTCCTGCAGGTTTCATTTTGTCTGCGTGGAGAAGTGGGTTTTCAAACACTGAGAGAGCTTCTCTCAGCTGCCGAAACCAGGCAGCACTTCTAGTGGAGCACTCAGAGGATTAACAGTGCTTGTCATACGCGGTGTGACAGCAGCCCTAATGCAAGGGATGCTGCTGCAGGAAGAGCTGGTGAATAGTTCTTATCCTAAAATGCCTGGAGTTGAAAGAGGCAAATGGAAGCAATCGTGCGCAGAGGGCACCTCAATGAAGCAAAGGGTGGCAGAAAGTATTTGCACAGGCAGGAGGGTTTGGGGTGACTGGGGTGAGAGAGGATCCTGACAAAGCTGCAGTGCTGCTGAATGTAAGCTCGAGCTGAGCAGCCTTGTATCTGGAGCAGCAGCTGGGAAAGCATGAGACCACATCTGAAACTGTGTGTTTATACCAGGTGCTGTTTTATAAGACGGGTATCGAAGTGATGGCAGCCGAGCAGAAAAGAGCAACAAGTATGAGAGGAGGCCTCAGGTGTTCCATCAGGGAGGGTGGTGAGGAGAGCTGGCAAGGCAGGAGGAAGGGACTGTGCAATGCCGAGCTGTCCAAGAGCTGGGCGTTGTGGGTGTGAGAAGGAAACAAAAAGGAACAAACCAGAGAATGGGAAGACAAGGTTTGCACAACGTTTCTGCACACTCTCTCCCTATAGAGGGTCATTAGTAT
Organism: Callipepla californica brunnescens; assembly: GCA_023055505.1. Lineage (NCBI taxonomy): Eukaryota > Metazoa > Chordata > Aves > Galliformes > Odontophoridae > Callipepla > Callipepla californica. The sequence continues at coordinate 90,299,657 of JALIRH010000001.1, read as the reverse complement.
GAGGAACACAATAACCCACAATTGTCAGGCAGCCCGGGATGTGTTTACAACACAATGGTTTGCTGCATTGGCAGGAGAAGCTGCACAGCCTCTTGGAAACCCCCTTGTTAAAATTCTCCCACCAAACTGAGGGTTATATGACAGAGATAAAATCAGAAAAGCTAAGACACAAAACGCATTTCAATTAGCAAGGGACATAAGAGGCGACTAAAGAGGTTCTTCAACACAATGGAAATAGAAGGAGAATAAAGGGAAGCATAGCGCCCATTAGCAAAAGGCAACCAGAGCAAATAAGCGATGATGCGGAGCAGGCAGAAGTGTTAAACATGTTATTTCCTATGGACTTCCATCTCTTTTGTTTTTTAGGTTTTGGCAAAAAGGAGAAAATTGACCAGATACTATATTATTATTATTATTATTATTGTTACTATTACTATTATTATTATTATTAGTATTAGTAGTAGTAGTAGTAGTATTTTCCCAAGGAAACAGGATTTCAGGATAGGACAACAAAACCAGGTTGCACTGCAGAATAGTTCTGGTAGGGAAACAGTCAAGCCAGCTAAATGGGACAGCTGAATCTACAGCGCTGAAGGAATGGGTTGTCACCCACAAGACAACGCCAAGCTGCCACCAGGAGAAGCTGGGCACTGCTGGATGCATGCAGCAGTAGCACCATGCTGAGCTTCCAGCCCTGCTTTCTTCACCAGGCAGACAGTTAGACACAGGAGTGCTGTCATTTCTAGCTCACTGCCCCTGTTTTTAAATATGCTAGGTTTATGGGATGACCACACAACCAAGTCACTCTGAGGGAGGAGGAGGCATACACTTAGTTGCCAGGGCACAAATTCCTACCATGAGGAACACATGAGAGAGTTTCCCCTTCAGAAAGTAAATGAGGGGTAAACTGACAACCTGGAGAAGGAGAACTTACTGCAGGGAGAAGAACAATTAAAGCAAGTCAGCTCTGAGTCACTTTCACACTTTAGCAAACCGTCAGTAATTAGTTCCTGTATCCATATCCTTAGCACTAGGTTGCAGGGAAATAATTCTGAAGGATATATTTTTCTCTTTTGTGTTCAACAGGCTGCATTCTAAGACATGGTCTGCCAAAAGAGCTGCATTGCTTAATTGATCTCCCAAGGCTGTTTGCCCTCATTCCCTCACTAGGGTTACAAGAGAGTGCTACTCTTTAACTGGTAATGCACCAGTTACTTGATGGGACAACCCAGCAGACACGTTCCTGGCAAAAGGGAGCAAAAGGTGTGAGAATGCAGATGAAATCTTTTGAAGAGCCCTGAGTAAAATACCAGAACTACATTTTGAATGAGAAAAAGCACTTGGGCCTAATTCCAAGCTAAGTGATTTGTAAGCCAAGACCGTTAGACTTTGTATCACATCGTAAGATGGGAAAGTGTTGTCTAGCTACAGATAGTCTGCTTCCATTTTGCACTGTTTGCATACTCAGTATGCTTTGGACAAATCAGCCTCATTAATCTAATATTTCAACTACACTTTCAGACATCTGTAGTATTCTCCCCTGCCCAGATCACTGTGATGTTACTTCTGAAAACTAAGTGGAACTCTTGCACTGTTGTTGTGATGCACTTTTTGCAACCTCCTGTGCCAGACAGCAGTCACAGTCCTGGACGCTTACTCTGTTCCCAGTGGTAGGCACTAGATTTGAGTGCTGTGGCAATGGCTGGAGCCCCAACTGGATGGGCTGAGGGTGCTCCTGGTGGTGCAGTCACCTCCATCTGAGCAGCCTAGCAGATCCATGTGCAAGTGTGGGCACCTCAATCCTGAGCAGACACTTGTGTGTGAACATCTTGCTGGTGGCTAAATTCCATGTCTAATGCCAGTGTAGTCCATTTCATCCTCCCTCATGGTGTGCATTTCTCTACTATCACCCTGGAGGCATCAGACTCTAGGTTGTCAGTGGGAGACTTTTTGTTGATTTCAGCAGATCAGGAAACAAATCTACAAAGAGCAAATCTCCAAGCAAAGGCCTTTAGTGGCTGATATGAAGCAATTTGGAAGGGTGCCGCTTGTTGGAGCGATGCCCCCCTGGTGAGCTGTGCTCCGTTGGGTTTCTGCAGCATTCAATTAGTATTTCCAAATATTACACCTTGTCCTGATTAGATTTGTTGGTTATGGCTCTCTTATGTAGTTATCCTTTTGAAAACCAATGATGCCTGTAAATTTATGTGGAGGTGGAGACAATAACCTTTTGCATGACGTGGGGGATGAAATCTACCAGTCCCTGGTGATCTGCCTCGGTGTTTTGTTTTATTGGATTTTGTGATATTGAGATGGTTTGGCAACTGTTGGCCTGTCAGATTGAGAGGTCACTCACCAGTCTCCATCAGAGATTTAAAGGCACTGCAAGGAAACTCCTTGTGTCAATTTGACTCAATTTGCAAACTAATGAGTTAAGCCCTCCCAGTGTGTTTAGGGTCAGCTCAGATCTATTTGGGAAATGTTTGACTATTAGCATTTAAAGCTTCAGATGTGCCAAGCCCCATTCCCCCCCTCCTACTCCCCAGCCCTCTCCAGGTTGCTCCCTCCTTTAATTTCCCTGCAGGTTTTAGAAAGGATGCATTAAATTAAAATCACTAGCTGTTTTGTGAGCAGTCTTTTGTGACCAGTAATGAATGTAATGAGTGAAAAAGGAAAGGGAAAACAGGATGATTAAATGATGCTGGGCTGTTTTTTACCCAGCAGTTTGCAATGTGACACAAATGGACAATTGGGGCTTTTCTTTTCCCATTAATTTGTATCTGTGTTTGCACTTGTCACATAAAAAACAGACTATTTACTAAAACATGAGGTAGGTAACAGATGCCACCTCCTTTAAAATGAAGGGAGCTGAACCTGATTGACCTTATGTCTGACAGTACAGTTGCGCAACACTATTTTGGATTTTCTTGATGTTGGACGCGGCCCCAAGCACTATGGCAGTTCAGTTTTATTCCCGTGTGCCTTCAGAAGGCTTGGACCTTGCCTTATGTGCTTATTGTGTTTTATAAAAACATAGCAGTCATTTTGAAATATTTACCTGGCCAGCATTGAAATGTAGTCAGGATTCAGATTTTTTCAAACTTTGGGCCAGGGATAAGAACTTTCCTTCCTGAGATGCCAGTTAGGATTTTTCCACAGTAGATATTAATATAAAGCTCTTGCAATTAATCATTTTCTAGGTCGGGGTGTGCTATTAGGTAAGTCCTATTTGAACTTGTGTGTGTTGATTAAATCATATATCTGGATCAGAAATCCTCGGATATCTGTATTCCAAGTACTGTTTGGGGTCTGTCTTGAGAAACAATTCTAAGAAACAATTTCGGCCTCCTCCAAATATACCAGATTGCTTCTTACTGTTTTCTCATTCCTCTGAATCCCACAAAACAGCCCACAGAATGGGGAGTGCCCAAATTCAGTACCTTAACTGAACTGAAGCCCATTCAATTTTGTGTACACAATTTCAAAGTGTGGTTCTGTTGTTTCTTGATAGGATTTGTGCTGAGGTTTTATGCTGGAGTGGAGCTCGAGGTTTTGGAAAGTGTCTTCTGATACAGACCAACATGAGCTCTTGGACATGAACACCATAATGGCCATACGAGATGCTATAATCCATGGGTGGAAGGACGTGGTCTGTTAAATGTTTTGTTAAATCTCTATTTCTATTTGGTCTGTTAAATGTTTTGTTAAATCTCTGTTTCTATTTTCACTCTCAGGGACATAACAGGACGCTGAACCAAGAACTGGCCTGAATCGAACTATGTCCAAGGTCAAAATTCAAACAGATCACCTTTGCAGCAATCCCCCACTCATGGGGACACAGAACAGCAGAATTTAATTCAGAATTAGCAGAAATAAGTTGAGGCTGGCCAGAGTGTAATGGATTTCAAAAATGAACTTGGATCCACAGTGAGATCAGGTCTTTGAAACCTGATTGTTTACAGCTGCTGCACCATGTGAAATGACAGGTCCCAGAGCTCCAATGGGGCTCTAACGAGAGTCATCATTGCCGGAGACAAGTGACACATGCAGTGAGCCGCAATGCTTTAGCAACAGGCAACCTTATCCTACTATTAAGTAAACTCTTCATCCGATTGCCATTTCAATTTTATAGCTACTGCCGACACAAGCCATTAAAATGCGCAAGCTAGCTTCGCAATTATTCATTCAAATAGCACTTAAATTTGTAGAGAGGTATTCTTGCTCTTGAACTTGCAGAGCTGCCATCCACACCTCGCTGAAAAGCCGCTTTAAAAACACACTGCTGAAAAGTCGCCTTTCTATCCTTGCTGGCCTCAGCTTGAAGATCTGTTTCTGTTCACAGGAGGAAAATGAACTCTCATGCAAATAAGGCAACAACGGTAAATACTTTTTGTTTTGTTTTTCTTGAATGGGAAAACAAACTTTAATTTGAATACTAAACCATCCAGAATATCTAGCTGAAAACATGTTTTTATTATTTACATTCCTAGGTTTGGCTTGTTATGCTTCTGGCATATCTATTCATATCTCTTGCAATATTTTTTCATTTCATATATTAATATTTAATATTCTTTATACATTGTTCAACCTTAATGGTTGTCTAATTTCTGTTTTTCATCCACAGAGAAGCTATTAATTTATGAGCATATAGGGCAGTAAGTAATAATTTGCATGAATGCCTTGAGCAGATATGCTTCCATAGGCCTCCCACAGCATAGACTTTGGAAAGGGCGATACCATCTATTGGCCAAGCTTCAATGAACACTCTTTACAAGAAGAAAAAGAAAAAAAGTTTTTTAATCCATAAAGAAGTCTACTAAGTGAAAAATCAAGAGAGATGACAGGAACTGGATTGTTTCTACGGTTTGTTTAACTTTTATTCCCGCCCCCCTCTCTCCCCCCCACCCATTAACGTGTTAACTATATTCCTGTGGTTTATAAAGTATCACAGAAACTGAAGTTTTCTGTACATCCTCAGGATTTACAAAGAGCATTAAAAAAGATGCTCAAAGACTTGCTGGCCTACAAGGACATCCCCACACCTGGTGTTTTCAGCCTGGGACAGTCTGGGGCTCTTTTTAAGAAGGTCAGTGGTATTTTATACCCTGTGGTAAGACTGACTTCTGAGCCCTTCTTCCACAGATAGATGTCAATGTAAGGCATTAATGATTTTTATCATATATTATTGTCCCCAAAAGACACAAACGAAGCAAATAATGAAATTTATTTTGTATTCAGCTCAGTATGGGATGGAGAAAATGGCATTGTTTGTTGGTTAAGTGCATGTTTTCTGTTTTCACATACAGCTCATTATAGTGTGTGAAACTGCTTGCTCTGAATAACTTCATGAATACAAAACATTTCTGATGGGAGACCTTTCTACTGGACAATAGACTGAAGGAAATTTCAAAATACTTGTAGGCACATAACAGCAACAACATTTTCTATATGCAAGTGTTGAAATTTTGACTTGCTTAAGCCACCAAATTCTGATTTCATTTTCTCGGTGTTTTTCTGTATTATACTTTGTCATTCTGATTTTGTGTGGAACATTAGGAAAGTTTTCAATAAGTTGTTACAGTATTTCCAAAATATTACTTTTTTTTTTTTTTTTTACAAGAACTGACTTGACCATAATCGTTTCTTCATGGCTTTGTATTGCAGTGTGATCAAAGCATATTTCAAAAAAATTAGACTTTTTTTGTGGAATAGAAAGCCCATGTTTTGACTAAGTTTTTTTTTTTTGCATGGGAAACTGGAGCTCCCTATTTAGTACAGGCACAAATGAGTTGAATGCTGCAACCACCAAAGACCACCCAATACTGTGCAGAGATGGAAAAGGAAGACAATTCTCGGTGACTGACAAGGTCTTCCAAGGGTTATGCCAATGAGCTTTTTCCCATAATATTCTATTTAAGCAGACAGATTATATGAGCACATCTCCACGCATTTTCAGAGAAGAGCACTCCCCACCAAGAAGCTACTGCAGGATCTCCTGCAAATCATCTGCTTTGCCAATAGGCATTTCCAGAGCCTTCTTTAGGGGCATTTTCTGATATGATTTGACTCCATATTTTTTTGTGGAGTTCACAAAAATAATGCAATAATGCAACAGCATTTAATCATGGCTTGATTATTATCCATTCAGACAGAAATATGTGCACCTTTTTCTTCGGTCATCTGAAATGCAGTGATGTCAACTCAGTTGGACACTGTGATGGGAAGTCTGGTCATCTGCATGTGGTCCCACATTTCCCGCCTTAAAGTGTACGTCTGCAGCGTACAGCTACTGGGGAATAAAGGAATTTTTAGGTTGCTGCTTATCTGACCTGCCCCAGAATGTAATGTTAGGACACACTGTATGCCAGATAGAGCCTTTTACCTCCACTAGTGACAAAGGCAAGTAGACAACAAGACTCTTGCTCTCATTTGATCTTTCTCCTTTGATAAGGTGCTACTTTTCAACCATCTTACTTTTAAAGTGCTTTTCTTGGCACTTGTACACAGGGAGAGTGTAGAATCCCAGAAGTAGAAGCCTGATTTAGGTGCACAGATGTAGAGCTCCATTACCATACAGGAAGGCCCTTGGTAGTTCTTCATCTCCAAACAGCAGGGTTTGGGAGAAATTCAGCGTGCACACATTCTGCAAGTTTCACCACTTTTAAAAGTTACATCACCACTCATTTTGACATTTTGCCTTACTGGAAATCAATTAACTAAATGATACCTGGCTTTAAGAACATCCACAAAAAACAACAGTAGTTCTCCAATGTTAAAGGCATATTTTTTTTGTCACAGTTTGAACTGTGTAATGAGTACATGGTTGAAGAAAAAACATCAAATGAAAATTTATCTCTATAGTCATTTTCTACTCAATTTTCATGGTTGAAGAACTTAAACTCTAATATAAAAGTTCTAAATTAAGCTGTGTATATCAGTGTACTAATAATACATGGTGGCATGTATAATAATTTGTCACATTGTTTTTCCAACTAATCATTAATGAATTAATGAAAGGGTTTCACTGGTTTTGTACTGTGTAACATAATGAGATACACAGTATTTAAGGCTTTCAGAGATTTAGGACTCTATTAATGAAAAATAATTATTATCCTACAGGAGTAATTAAGTGTAATTTGCACGGAACTAACATTTTCTAATCCGTAAACATTAGTGATGTCAACAGTTCCTCTCAGTGCCGTTCCTGTGGCTGTGACTGTTAATTCTGCAACTTCATTTTTTTAAAGGAAGATGAATGGCCTCATATGCTGTCAAAGGGGTTCATGGTTTAGAAAGCTGGTAATATCAGCAGGGCAGAAGGCCCCCTGGGCAGATCCAGAAAGGTACAGAGGTGTCTGCAGGTGCCTAGCTACAGCTTTAGGTGCCAGATTACCCCAGGTCCTTGCATTTAGGCAAAAGACAGGGACGGATGCATATGCATGGAGCAGTTCTCAAGTTACAAAGCAAAGCTGCCTCTTGTACTCACTGAGTGGATGCAGGACTCAGCAGAGCCTATCTTCGTGACATAGAAGGCTATCAGATGGCCCTGCTATGGGAACCTGCTGAAATGTATTTGAATTATGGGGCTTACAAGCCACTTGCCAAGCACCCACAAGTCACAACCTCAGTGCCACCCATCCTCAGCCAAATAAACAAGAGTTTTGACTGTATCCCTAGGGCTGGGTCATTTGTAAAACCACGACGAGTACCCACACATCCAAGATTCCAAGGCTCCTCTAAAGCACATAGGTTGTAACCAGCAGAAACTACTAGTGGCTCTTTTGGCATGACTGGTTGATAAAGAAGGGCAAGAGTAGTGGCTAGCAGGGCAAGGGAAGTGTCTGACCCTCTCTACTCTTGTAAATCCCAATCTGAAGTATGGTGTCCTGATCTGTGGCCCCCAGTACAGGAAGGATGTGAAGCTGTTGGAGCAAGTCCAGGGGAGGGCCATAAAGACAATCATAGGAACTCCTCTCTTGTGAAGAAAGTTTGAAGGAGATGGGCTTGTTCAGTCTGGAGAAGAGAAGGCTGTGAGGAGACCTTGTTGTGGCCTTTCAGTACTTGAAGGGAGCTTATAAACAGAAGTGGGACCAAGATTTTACACCACCTGATTGTGACAGGACAAGGGAGAATGGCTTTAAACTAAAAGAGAGGAGAATTAGAATAGGTATTAGAAAAAAATTATTTACTCAGAGGGTGGTGAGGCACTGGCAGAGGCTGCCCAGAGAAACTGTGGGTGCTGCATGCAGGTTGGGTTGGGCCCTAGGACACCTGATTTACTGTATGGCAGCCCTGTCTACACCAGTGGGTTGGAACTCAATGATCTTTAAGGTCCCTTCCAACCTATGAAGTCCTGTGACTCCATGAAAACTTACTTCTCCAGGTTACTCTGTTAGCTAAAAAATCAATGGTCTGTTTAGTGGACAGGAAAATCTAGATGCAGTGAGCATCTATATTTTCAACTCTTGAAAATATCCTCTCTCCTCTTCTTTCACTTGCCATTTCGAAGACCTGAAATTTACAAGCATTACCTCAAAGAAAGTTGAGACTGTATATTGGGAATGAAAGAGAATGAGGCAATATGCAGTGAGCAGTGTGGCTGAGGAGCAAGGAAACTGGTCTGGCTCCAGCAGCACCCCAAGCTTGCCATGGAACGCCAGGTAAATATATACTGTTTCAGCCTAGGGAGAGCAACAGACTTAAAGTGCATCAGTAGGGTTTGAATGCTTGTCTGTACACTACAGAGCTATTTTGGTAATTTGGAGATTTGTGTGCAGTTCTGAAGGCATAACTGATTTATAACCATGTGACGAACTGCAAGGGGTGTTTGCAAAGGTCAAATTAATAACTGACAGAGAGGCTACCAGAACAGAAAACTGAATAGAATTTGTGATTTTATAATCTAGTGATATGTTAATTTTATGTCTTTTATCTATGTGCATTTTATTAACAGACAACATTCTGTTTGCCTCTCCACTTCCTCAGAGAGAAGTACACAGGGAGGGAAGAAGAGAAGGCTATAGGAGGTTTGGAGGTTGATTTAATTTCTTAGCAGTAATTCAAGGTGCATTATAAAATAGCTTGTGAATAGATTTTCCCTGAACTTAAGGTTTTCAAGCCTTAGAGTGAAGCTCTGAAATCATCTAGAAAGAAGAAATAATAGGAATAAATATTGTAAACAGATTTAAGATGGAATTAAATTATATGGTCTGTCTTCCTCAGTTTTGGATGCTTTTAATTATTATTATTTTGGGTAGTATGTTTTCATAGAATCATTCCCCAAAACCACCATGAGGCCTTCATACGAGCTTCAGACAGGAAAGGACATTAGCATGCTGTCCTCCATCCCCTTCCTATATTATGCTGATAATCTGGGATCCTTCCAGCACCTTTTGTCGCTCCTAGTATGCTCTTCCTTCCTCTCTGCTCATCTGCCTCCTGTCCTCTTTATCAGCCAGAAAGTCAATTTGTAGTTTTAAATTGTTATGGCAACAATGTTGTTCTGGAACAAATGTTCATAGATTTTTTAACTAATATCTACATTAATCTTTCTAAGAAAGAAAGGAAGAAAGGAAGAAAGGAAGGAAGAAAGGAAGAAAGGAAAAAAGGAAAGGAAGAAAAGAAAGAAACCCAACAGCTATTCCATATAAGAACAAGCAGAACATTTAGACCGAATTTGGATTCAACAATCTTTAGCCTAACTCACCAGGAAAAAAGAAAACTCTCCAGGGAGGAGATGCAACAAAGGGGCCTTTGCTTCAGAGTGTGCAAGTGGGCAACTCAGGATGCAATCAACAGATATATGATATGCAGCATACACTGTACGGTAGGCAAAAGTCCTTCAAAGTGTGGAGTTATCATCTGATAGGCAGTAACTACTTCCATGTTGCAGAGAACTTCGTCAGAAACTGTCATTCAAATGTATTGTGTATCTTAAATTTTTGATATATATTTGATAATATTATTTTTAAACGTGTTCATCAACATTAATTGGCTGATGTTTTCATTTTCCTGTTTCTACTTATGTTTAAAAGGAGTCACTAAACCTAATAAGGGCCAATTGCTCCTGCATCTATTTGTGACCCAACCTCTTCTGACATATCAGAATGAACCCAGAGGCACTGTGAGACCTCTAGTGGGACTATCCTCATTTTGCACAGCTGGAGCGACCAGCATGCACTGACCCTTCAGGCCCATAGTTTGACTCCCTTACATGAAGAAATCAGATGCAGATGCAAGTGCACACGCCTGTAATGATGAGCAGGATCGATGAGAGCATTAATTCCCCCAGTTGTTTAATGCAGTGGACGTGTTTCTCTAGAGAGCTGAGTTCAAATCCAATTTAGATGACAAGTCAAAATAATAGTGTCCATTTTTTTCCTTCCAAGGAGATATCCATCTGCCTCCAGATACCATGACATAATTGGCAATATCTTCTCCAGACAAGTCAGGTCTGTTATTGGTAGGGACTGCTGCACACTGAACCTTGAACCAGGACTTCCTGCACCATTCCTTACTCCAGCTGGTACTGTTGGCCTCATAGAGCATGAAACTAATGTTCAATACTTCAGAATTACAAATTAATTCGTAACAGATAGCTTCTGCTGGAAGGGTTCAGACCTGCATCCCCAGTGATGACAATAACTCTTCTATTGGTTTTAAAAGGGATCTGGATAGCCAATAGTGCCAGCCATTTTCTAAAAGTACCTACTGACTTTCAAGGCCTCCACATTTTACCTACTGAAACACATGACAGTGTGCTCCCATCTCCACCCCCGGCCACCCTTGCTGGGGATTTGGAAGCATATGCAAATGTAGAGTTGCATGTAGTCTGAGCACTGGAGTTTCCTTTTGGCCAACTCCAAGGGCAGAGGAAGGGTCAGAGGTGGATGTGTGGACTGTTGCCCTAAGGTGCACGCCCTACTCTGAAACCAGGAGCAACTCCCTTCTTTGCAGTCACCTCCTTGTTCCAGTTTGGGAATGCTATGACTGCAGTGCCAACACTCTGAAAAATTTCAGCCATAATGCTGACGTTTTCTACATCAAATCAAGCCCTGTCATTCACGCTTTAAACATTTTGTAAAGATAGAAAGATACTCAAGGAAACAACAAAGGTGTTTGGATTCACCTTGGGCTGCAGAATTCTTCATTCTTTACAGAGGTCAAATGAGCAGCCTTCCTCTGTGCTGGTAGCCCATATCCCAGCTGAGGCTGTAGCCCTGCTCCCTGTCATCATGCCAGCACTAAGTGCCAGCAGTTGCACAGACAAAACCTTGCAGGGAGAGGGGAAAGGTTCCCTCTTGGAGCTTCACACCTTCGTCAGTACCTGTTAATATACATGTTTTATTCACTATTAATCTGTGGGAAGACTTTCAAAGGAACCTTAGCATACACCAGCAACAAAATTTAATCTTCAGCATTCAGCTCCGCCTGCAAATGAAGGAGTATGTCATCTCTGGGTTCAGCGATAGCAAGAGATGTGAATTCTCAGCTATAACTAAAAAGGACATTTCACACCTAGTCTTGGTTTCAATGTGTAAGGCTTGTGCTTAGCGATTCAGTAAGACCACCTTGACATTTAAACATGTGTCACTCACTTCAAAAATGTGTCTAGCCCTCCACCCTCCTCGACCCCCTGGCCTCTGTGAAAAGGAAACTGGGCCTTTTAAGGGCATCTGTCAAATGTCAGGCAAGCATGCATAATCTGCAGTGTGCTCCCAGGGTAACTGCTGAATAGTTGCTGCTAAACCCTTCGGAAACTAAGGAAAGGGCCAGACCTGTTGAAACGAAGGACAAAACAGGAGGAACTTTTAGAAACGATTTGTTGGTACAAATGCAGAGACCTCCACTTTGAAGCGGGCAAGGCTGTCGCTAGTGGCAGCAGACAACAACGGCACGCATTCACAACACCGACTGTCATAATTAATTTCTTGGCAATCATTGCTGGGAAAAAAAAAAAAAAGTTACAGAGAATTAAGCCAGCACAAAGTACCCGACACCAGAACAGGGAAAAAAAAATCAGTGAAGCCTTTGGGAAGACCCAAATTGAGCTTGGCTTTCTGTGTCCTGTAGCTTATTAACCTTAAACTGTGAAATTCTTGAGAGAATTTGACTAGAGTATGAATAGAACAATTGCAAGTCTTTCCTCTGTATTGAAATGAAGTGATTATGTGTATCACTGTAGCACATAAACAACAGAGATGTTGAGAGACTCAGCATTTCCAAGATAATAAAATAAATGGGCAGAGGAAGTTTTCCTTAACTCATAATGATTTATACGCCAAACTAGTAGCCGTCTAATCTATTATTCTTGGTAGCAGTTCCCTTCCCACCCAGAGATGTATTTATATATGCAATGTATCCAGTAATATCCAGTCAGGAGCTGAATGATTTATCTCGCAGTCTGCAAATTACATTAACAACATAATTAATAACTTAGATATAAAAACTGTGTATGTCAGAGCAGTATGTCATGTAATCAATGGCAACAAATCATTTCCCCTGGTGTTTAATGATTCTTTCAAGAGGGTGAATCTATAAAAACAGAAGAGTCAATCAATGAGGAGGTTGCATACATTGTCTGTCCTATTTGCAGACTTGAAAACGAAGGTTGCGTTTATTGTTTAAATTTCAACTATTGGAAATCAATCTAGGAATATAAACAGAAAGGAAAAAAAGTATTAATGGCAAAAAAAAAAAAAGTTGGAATGTGTAAAATCTAGTCAAAGTTGCCAACTTCCCAGGTATCGCTAAGTGCTGATCACATAAAATGTTTATGGAACCATTATAACTTGCACAAAAGCATAAACATGGGCAGCACATTGAAAAATTACCTTTTAAAAATGGAGTACTCTTCCTCCAAACTATAATGTACAGCTTAGATGGATCATGCAAAATCGATGAGCTTTTCTGACACCACTACTTCGTTCCCATGCCTTCTGCCGAAGGCAGTGTTCAAAGCCCGTCTCATTCATCCTCAAGAACAAAATGGGATACAGAATGCATGCCGGGCATAGGTGTTCTTCTATTGAATGACTCCACGTGAGACAAGTTTGCTCAGTTTGTTTCTGTATCGCTGTGCTCTGCATAAAGGAGCAAATGCTCTTATCTAGAAGCTGCTTTGGACTGCCAGGTTCCTCCTTGGATTTTGGCAACAAGCTTTTCCACTTGCACTGACTCATTTCAGTTAAACACCTTCATTCAGGAGTCAGGGCTGTAATTCAGGAAATGCTTTTATGTTGTTATGACAGACGTTCTTTGAATTCATTTTTCACTCTAAGATGGAAAGAATGACTGCCTTCTCTATAGCTTGGAGGCACTCAGAAGCTTTAAAATAAAAAAGGGAATTATTAAGGGCTTCATGCTTTTTTCTGTGCTATCTACCTGGAAGAACCAGCTCTCAACTGGGAGGCCTAGGAGGACAGGGGAATCTGGAGCTCTGGATCCACACAAGCACTGAAGTACATGCGGGTGGGATTCATCTTTCCAAACTTTACTTTTCACATTTGGTCTGGCTATCCCACTCCCTACTAGTAATGGGAAGAAATAGGCACTGTATGGTGCATTTTGAAACTGATGTCAGAGGTGCCCAAGAGGATGCATGAAGTAGTCTTTTCCAGCTAGTTCTAGTGTAGAAATCTGTGTTCACACTATCTGTGGGTGTTCCTCAGGGCCTCTCGTTTGCCAGGAGCTTCACAATCCAAAGTGTCTTCGTAGATCTGGCTCATAACACCTCAGAGAAGAGCAGGTATGAAGGACCTTCTTGTTATGCTGATCAGGAGGGTAATCTGCAGTGCTTTCCTATGATGCACAAAGTTCAGCCTCCACCTACTCCCAGCCCCACCCTGTCCCCTGCTTCTGGCCATGAAGGGTATTATAGCTTGAGCAGCTACAGAGTAATAATTACTATTTGTGTGCATTCTTCTCATTGCCATATTTTTCAAAAGCTACTCTTGATCTTGTTCAAAGTGTGACGCACAGAGGATAACAGCTCCTGGGACAGATGAATGGCACTGGTTAGCAGCACAAGTCTCACTTTCCAGTTGTATTTCTTACGTACGTGTTTGTACGCTTCCCAAAGCAAACCCAGTAACCAACTTCAGCTATGCAGGGATGAGGCCGGGGGGGAGGGAAGGAGAGAGGAGAACAAAAGATTTTAGATACCTACAACAGGGAGCATACGGTTAGACAAGAATAACCCAGATACAGCAAAAGCCAGAGACAGGGAAGGATCAGTTACACATTGAGCCTCTAATGATCTGCTTACATCAAAAGCCCTTTCAAGGCACAGCGACATACCTGTCCTGCAAAGGCTCCTGAGCTACGGGATAATGTAATCATCCACGCAATATCCCATCTCCTTTGTGAGTAGTTTAAGCAAAGAAAAGCAGCTGCACTGACTCCAGTACTAAGCCTCATCTTGAACAATGACCGGGAACAATAATGCCACCTTCTTTGCTGAAAGTGTTGTGTTTGTACGCAGTGTCTTTACCTGGGATATTTGGGCATGATCGGTGCAGTTTTGTAAGTTTTTATTTATTTTTATTCTTGTGTGCTCATTGTGGAGTTGTGTGGGAGCTGGGGAGACACGCTCAAGTCAGTTGAATTCCTCTTATTTGTTTCATGAGCAGGTATTTAGATGAGCTTTGTCTCCCTAAACCTCTTAATATAAAGAGTAAACTAGATTGCCTGTGAGTGTATTGACTGTGTTAAGAATGCTGGATTGTATTGCAAAGGAGTTCAGGCCTGTAATGTTATCACTCAGCAGGAATGGATCCCATCAGAAGGCACATGGCGTGCCATGACGTAGCCAGCCTTAGACCACAAAAGCAGACTTTTCTCTGTGAATTAGACAAACCACACAAAAGGCAACAATAGCTAGCATAAACACTATTTAATACTATTCACAGGCTATTGAAGAGATGGGCGTTGACTAAGAATTGCAGCAAAGCCAGTACATTGTTGTCAGATGAAAGGACGCCTAATGAACAGGAAGCATCATTTGAGCAGGCTGACAGTAACCATATAACTGCAGGATTGTGGGACTGGCATTTACCCCATGGGTCTTTACAGTCAAAAAAATAAAGAGAAATTAAAGCATAAGGAATCCTTTTTTGTAGGCACTTAAAGCCCATAAAGCGACACAAGAAAGTGTACAATTGTCTTTTCATGATTTGTCTGTGCTTTAGATAATCATAAAAAAAAAGAACATTTGGGGTGCAGTAACTATAGGTTCTGTTGTAAAATAAACCTTTCACACAACAGAAGATTTAGGTACTTGCAAATTGTCCCAGTTGAAATAAGAGCTGGGTTTTTTGCATTGTTTTTCTTTTTCTTTCTTATTTTTTCCCTCAGCTACCTCAAACTAGATTGCAGCAATGGCTCCCTTACCAGTGTCACGATAAACACTTTCGTACTTGCCCCAGCAAATAGGCTGAATAAATGCCTCCTTGCTGTCCTACTTTATTTGCTAATGCGTAACAGTAGAGGGAACATAATTAAATAGATTCCTTTCTGATACGATTATTCCAAGTATGTCCTCCCATCCCAGTGATCACACACAGAAAACAACTTTAAATTGTTCTTGCTTTGTGTTGTTAACCTTTTAATTTGGGCACTTAGGATGCAGGATGCCAAAACTCATTTCTGTCCAGACTTCAGCTGAGACAGGAGCGACTCAGGTTCTTAGAGAACAGAGGTCTGAGAGACGAATTTTGCCAGTGAGAGTTTTTCTGAGTAAGATGTAAAATATTTTAGGACTGGCCTGTTTCAGAATGTTCTGTGGGAAACTGACTAGGGAATAGTGTCCACAGAAAGACCTCCAGGCCACTTAGGCCTGTTATTTGGCAAAAGGCTGTGATGAGTATCATTGTAGCTAGGAAGAGAATATTATTATTTTCTGAAACTGAAGAGCTAGCTCTGTGCTGTTTGTCACTGACAGAGCAGGGGCAGTGGAATTAGATGTACACATATATGTGTGTGTGTCTGTCTATGTACACATACATGGTCCAGAAGAGCAGCTCCCGCACTTTCAATTTCTCAGCACTCTGCCCCAGTAATACGACAACCAGTGCACACAAGGGGCTGTGGGGAGGATGGATGTGCATCCCAGTTTCGGACACTTCAACCACAGAAAGCCCCAAACCAGCATTTTGGCACTGACACTGTGAGTAGGAGGCAGAGCAAGTTTCAAGTAACAAAGCGTATCCTGTATCATCGTTTATCCCAATTCTCCGCTAACCCATCAGCCCTTTCAATAGGTTCACTGTAATACACTTGCAGAAAAGAAAGAGAAAGCAGGTGTCAAGGGAATGAAAACGTAAGATCCTTTTCTACATGAAACAGCTGTGAAAAGGCAATCCATGTTGAACTGTGTTTCAGAGGATTCCAGCTAAATTGTCCCCTTAAGGATTTCATTTTCTTTACAAAAATTCAACTACTTGAAAATTAGTTCTACATTAAAATTTCTGTGAATGAACAAATGAGGGAACCAGCCAGCTCCTGACGCGCTATCAGCCCCATTTACCTCGCCCACACAAACCTTTTGATATGTTCTGAATTAGAGCATTGGTTATGCAGTTGGTTTTCTACGCTGTTTATTAAGTGGCAGAAGGAGACCAAAAGAAATACTCAGACTACAGTGTGCGCTGCCATTACACTGTTTTTGAGGATCCCCTCTGTGTTTATACTAAAATATTTAAGCATGCACTAAGGTATAGAGAAACAGTTTTCGTCAGTAGAACTGGAGTGATTGATCAGCCCAGTTGTAAAACTACGAAAGACACAACTATAAAATTTCACTGAGCTGGGGTTGTTAAACTGGTAAACTAATATTTAAGGGGACAGAGCTAAGGTTTTTTGGGCAGTGGAACAGAGTAGGATGTGCACACGGGCAGTGGAATGAATAGCTGATTTCAGCTTTAACCACTGAGTGACTAGTATAGTTTATCATGTATTTAAGGCTGGAAAAGCAAAACAAAAAGAAAGAAACAAAAAGAAAGAAGAGAAATAGAAGTTTAATTAAATGCCATGGATGCAGTATAATGCAAATCTCACAAATAGAGCATAATTGGTTTAGCAGAGAGATCCAATGCCATAAATAACCATTCATAATCATATACAATTAACATATCAATAGTTCTTTTTTGGAGTTATAGTCCATAAGCTAAGTTAGTTCTTCACGAGAAAAGTCTGGCAAAACCAAGCTGTTAATTAAAACCTTTTCAGAATTTGGTTCCACATTTCGACTCCTTCACAAAAAAGTCTGAACCTATTATAGTGTCCCTCTTCTTCACAAGCAAATGGACACATTTTTTTGCCTATTTAATACCACATAAATCTTCTGAGAGGAGAAAACCAGTAATATCAAGCCTTTCCACTACAGCTGGCTAGATGAAGTTGCCTGTGCTGTAGAAGAGTATTGAGTCAGTGCAGTATAGTGGAGACTTTGGCTTTTTGTGCAGGATCAAATTCAACTTGTGTGACTGAATTAAAAAGACTTCATGATAATCTGAAACAGTCTTAAAAGAGTCCAGTCCCAGATGAGAGTTTTTGTACTTTAGGTGAGAATTGTAAGAAGAGGTTAAATATCTTATTTTCCTTTGAATTAATTAATGCCCCTCTTTTGTGTATATTAACAATAATTCAACCCTGATCTCTTAGTAAAAGAAAAGAGCTCACTAAAGAATGGCAAAGAGCTTGCCAGTTACCTGCAAAAATGCTGAGAGCTTTCTGAGTACTCCCAAATTAAAGGGGAATTAGAAAAGCTTTAACCGGTTCCACAAAGGGCTGAAATTTTCACCTCAAGATTGTTTCAAAGAAAGGTAGCTCTCGGAGCAGCTGGAGCCCCTGCTCTGCTTTGAACAGCAGACTTGCAAACAGGATTGCTTTCCAGCTCTGTGCCTCTCCTGGGGTTTGCCTTTCTTATTAACTTCACCAAACATAACCTCACAAAACAAACACCAGCCCAGTCTTGACTGATGGCTCCTCAGCGCTCCATGGGCCTTCCTCTGCCCCAGCTCCTCTTCCTGTCCATCTGCCTTCTGAGGTCTCTTGGAACTGCCTGCCTGGCTCCACAGCCAGTAGGTCTCCTGCCCTTGGTGGCTTTGGTCAGCTGAGAGCAAGGTGGCTGACCAGATGGTCTTGGTATCTGCCACCCTGCCTGTTTTGCTTGTTTCAGAGCCCTGCTATGTGACTGCAGAACTGTGCAGGATTCATTCTAATTTACTGGTATATTGTTTCTTAATGAGGCCTTAGAACAACTCTGTGGTCGTGCATGCTACATTTTAGCTTCATATCTACGGATTTCCACCCTCACCTACAAATCAGTCAGACAAAACCACGAGGAATAATGTCTAACAACAGAGTTTATCAGTAATACCACACAGAACAACAAGCTGTTTTGTCAAGATGACACCCATCCTGGTGCCTTGGCTGAGGCATCTCACCACAATGAATACATGAGCACAAAGACCCCTCAGGATCCACTCTGAAAGAGAATTACGATGACCACCATCATAAAATATATTTTTAAAATAGATAATGGCTTTCTTGTGTGTTGAATGTTGCTATATTACCAGCAAATCAGTTTAAAAGCAAATAATTGTTAGGAACAATGTCATAGGATTTATAAAGCATTTTCTGGACTCTATGTTGAAATCAAATAGGACTAGAAGACAAAAAATGAATAATGAGATGTCATCTTTCACCTCCTTAATTCTAATGCTATACTCAGGTCTGTGGGCTTTCTTCCCTACATTTCATTAACAATGCTGTGGGAGGAATAGGGAGTTTGATTGATGGGACCAATGTTACACTAAGCTAGTTGATTATTTCATATTGGATGTCAAACAAAGATATCTATGGCGCTTAAATCATTAGATAATGTAAAACAGAGAGCATTTAAATCATGAGATAATGGGCACAGAAAGTGTAGCACTATCTAATCTCTGAATCAGCTGAACTTTAAAAACCAAACTCCAAGTCCAAGTTTCTCAAATTCCCTAATACCAGTCCTAGACGATCAGGCATGGAAAAAACAAACAGCCTGCTAGTCTTATAACTAGAGTCCTGCAGCCATAGTTCTATGACCATAATCACTTCAGAATACTTGATGACATTCTTTAATTTGGTGTACTTTTGTCTTCAAAAACAGAATAGCACATGTAGTGGCATTTATTCCACATACCTGTATTGCGTGTGCTCTGTATACAAATGAAGATTCTCAGGTAAAAATGCCAGTGTAAATTGTATCTCTACTTCATTCTGAGTACAGGCACAAATCCTCCACCTATTTGTGCCATATTCAGAGAACGCAAGCACATTTCACAGGAGCATGAGGAGACATTGAGAGTGTGCTACAAGTGTACTTTTGAACCAATTGGAGAAAGAAAGTGCCAAGCACAGATCTGCCAGGAAAGTGAGACATCACTTTCACTCAGACATCACTGGGTCAGTCATGCTCAATATCTTCCTCTGAGAAATAGACTGGCCATTTTTCTCCCATTGACACCTTCCTATGAACATCACCTCATCAAGGAGCCCAGATGTTCCCCAGTGAGGAGAGCTATTTGGGCAGTTTAAGCTTCGTCAGTCTGAAGAGCGTCGTGAGGACTGCATTAAGCTGCAGGCTTCTGACAGGTAGTAGTTTTCTTAGTTTCTCAAGTTTCTCTTTCTTTTAGTTTATTCCTTTACTCAAAAAATTCCTCTTCTGTGTTGCCCCACACAGTGATGACATCCATGCACTGCATGTGGTCAGGAGCTTCCCCTGTTCCAGCACAGTCTGGATCAGCCCATGACAAATGGTAGGGCCGTGTTTCCACTCCTGAGCTAGTGAATTCCAAGTATACTGGCCACCTGTCCAAGTAAAAGCAAACTACAGCCCGCACTCTGCTGCTAGAGATACTGAGAAAAATGCATTGGTGATGTCAATTGTGGTCAACCATTAAGCCTGAAGCTATGAACTATATGAATACCATGGGCAATTTGCATGAATGGCCCATAGACTGTGGGAATAGTGTGTCTGTGTATATGTATCAAAAAGCAAGATAGGTGATGGTAATTAGTTAGGATGTGTGGAAACTGTGGGACGTGCGCATGATGTAAATAGTATGGAGTAAGGGTTGGATGTTGTCTTAGTTTCAGCTGGGATGGAATTGTTTTCTTCAGTGTCTGGAATGATGCTATGTTTTGGTTCTAGGAGAAAACAATGTTGGTAACACACTGATGCTTATAGTTTTTTGCTAAGCAGTGTTGTACAGACCAAGGCCGTTTACAGGGAAGGGAACCGTTAAGACAGATGACTTAAACTTGCCAATGGAATATTTCATACCATATGGCGTTGTACACAAGGACTTCTGAAGAGAGTGGGAGTTCATTTGACTCTCTTCCACTGCTCTGGGTCGTAGCTGGGCATCAGTGAGGGGCACTGCGCAATTGCTTGTGCATCACTTGTTATATACACTCATATATATATACACACACATATATATATGTCATAATTATTACCCTTTTCCTTTATCTTAATAGCTTTCTCTCAATATACGAGTTCTACTTTGTTCTCAATTCACTCCTCCACCCCACTAGGAAGGGAGGAATGAGCAAACGACTGTGTGGTACTCAGCCCCCTGCTATGTTAAACTGCAACAGCCATGTAGAACATTTCAGCCACTAAAGGCAGCAAACATTTGTCACACATCATGAGTAGGCAGATGTCCTGATGCAAACATTGTAGATATCCAGCTGTATCCAATGCAGACACATAGAGCGTGCTGACATGACTCCCACCTCCATAGCTGAATATGCAGCTATGTAGCTGAAGGTCATACTGTGTTGGTGATGGCTCTCCTGATAGCACCAGGGGTAGACGTAGCAACGTGCACCAAAGGAGGAATAACATATGTCAAAAGAAGTTAGGGAAGGACTTGAAAATCATGACGACATGCTCAGAGTAGTGAATGAGAAACATACCACTCCTCATGTTGGCACATCTCTCCAGGCTGTGAGAAGATGTGCTTTGTAAGAGCAAGAGAGGGAGGGTGAGCTGTTGGAGTGACACTGCCACTGAGCAGGATGGAGGGGGCTGGAGAAGGTTAGGAAGGGAGAAATCTCAAAAGATTCCCTTTGCAGACATGCACATTTAAAATATCTGAGGGAATATGGTGATCTGACAGACAGAAGACACAAAAAAGACAGCCATTGCAGCTGGAACTCATACATTCTCCATGGGAGTGTGTGTGTGCACTTTGATGAAGGAAATGGATGAAAAGAAGAGAAAAGAAGAGAAAAAAAGAGAAGAAAAAAAAAGTAAAAAGAAAAGGAGGCACAAAAAAAAAAAGATGAGAAAAGAGAAAAAGAAAAAAAGGAGAGAAGGAGAGAAAAGGAGAAGTGAGAGAAGGGAAGGGAAGGGAAGGGAAGGGAAGGGAAGGGAAGGGAAGGGAAGGGAAGGGAAGGGAAGGGAAGGGAAGGGAAGGGAAGGGAAGGGAAGGGAAGGGAAGGGAAGGGAAGGGAAGGGAAGGGAAGGGAAGGGAAGGGAAGGGAAGGGAAGGGAAGGGAAGGGAAGGGAAGGGAAGGGAAGGGAAGGGAAGGGAAGGGAAGGGAAGGGAAGGGAAGGGAAGGGAAGGGAAGGGAAGGGAAGGGAAGGGAAGGGAAGGGAAGGGAAGGGAAGGGAAGAAGGGCACACTTTTATTGCTATGCTACTATTCACAGCTAGGCAGAGGTACCCAAGGTCTGATCTTATGCTCTGAGTTTCATAGTGTGACTGGGGGCACACTATGAGCCTTAATTGCACCTGGTTTTTGAGCAGAACAAGAGAGTCCTGCTTCCACTGCCTCTAACAAGCAGAGCTATTCAGTGAGAGCACTTAGACATCCTCACCCTTGCTCTGGGACAGACCAGACTGAGCACTCCTGTTCAGACCTTCCTTTTGTCTTAAATTCCTTCTTTCCTCCTTCTTCTATTTTTTTTTTCCTCAAAAAGACACTGCACAGTCCAGAAATTCCTTGCTCCTTGTGTTGCATGTCTGGAATCCTAACAAGTCAAACCACAGAAGTTAAGCCAAAAATTTGAATGGAGACAATTAAATTCTTCAACACTTGCAAAAATTAAGGAGTCATAATTTATACCAACTTTAAAATCTACCCCATCTGTTAGTACATTTCTAACAATGTGATTTGTCGCAGTAAAAAGTAATTAAATGAATGTATAAAAACGAGTCTCATACTGTTTTACGCATTAAATATATTTTATTATAATTAGTCACCTGAACAAAGGATGATGAAGTGATTATAAATGGCAACACTTTGAGAATTTAAATACACAGAAGACGTCGTGTAAATAAAATATTTGCTCCATGAAGAATCGGTTCACCCAGAATATATAAAGGAGAAACCAAGATTCATTCAGATAATCCAGTTGTCTTCAAGAAACTGGAAGTTTTGCAAGTGGAGAGCAGTTACGTACAGTGTTGGGGCCCGATTCACTCTCAATTAAAAGACTCCTGCTGATTTCAGTGGCTTTCAACCAGCTTCCTCAGTGTGCCACTGTGCTGAAGAGCTCCCTCACTGAGCCAATAGAAAGAATCAATGGTCTTTTACACCAAGAGAAGAATAACTCACCCGGATTAAATTGATCTCACTGATTTGACGATGTAAAAAGTTCACATTAAAACTGCCCATTATCATATGAATAAACCTTTCTAACGCTGTCATTGTTTTTGCCATTTCCTTGTTGTGTTTTTGGTGGTTTTTGTTGTTGCTGTTGTTTTTTGGTGTTTTTTTTTTTTCTTTCTTTCTTTCCATTTGACGTTTGCAGTCACACCTGTAGTATTTCATTTCTGTGCCAGGAAATAAAAAACTCTTTGGTTACGTGCAATACTTTCATCTGCGAGGAGGTGTTGTTTACTTGCACTAACTCAACTAAACAATGAACCAAGGGAAAAACAAACAAACAAACAAACCCCAAACTTTAATAATATGGTACTAAACATAGATATAATGAAAACTGAAAATCTATTGCAGGAGAGGGAGATGGGGTTGATCCCATAAGCAGAAACAGCAAGAAAAGCACAGAAACAAAAAGAACACCCAGCGTGGGAATGATGATGAGGCTCATGTCTGACCTGACTCAACCAGATCGCTTAGAAAGCGTCTGTCCCTCTCAGTCATTTAGCAAGAGCCACTGGTAGTCACCAAACAACCTTCTCCAAGCCTTTTGCGCCCTGCTAAAAGAAACAAACAGCCAGACAAAATATTTAGGATCAGAACGGATTATAATGCCTATCCTTCTAATTTTAGGATGAATTTCTGGTATGTCTGAAACTTAAACCTCCTTCTCCTTCTTGCAGCCATAAACTCAACATTTTCTTTTGCTTCTGGGCAAGGAGGACTTTGTTTGTGACATTGAAAAGACAAAAATGCAAAGAACTTTTCTCTAAGCTGATGGAGGGGTTATTTTTTTCCTTTATCTTTGTCACTTAGGTTGAGAATTAAGGTTATGGAAATTTAAATTTTCAACTTCGTATTATGCTTTATTATTCTTTGTTTCTTTAATCAACTCTTACTCCTGTGATGCAGGAGAAAGACAAACTACAATAAACAAGAATTAAGTTTCAGAAAACAGCATACTCAAATGCATCTTTGCCATCTTTCCTTCTTTTTACCTGCTTTTGCCCTGGATCTAGCTGCTCGCTCTGACCCACTGCTGCAAGCACTGTAGGCCAGAACATCTTTGTCTGGACTACTCAGCAGAAAAACAAGTGACATTGTTCTTAACTTGAACATCACTGCCACGTTTCACTTTAAACATGTAAAAATAAAAACCAGAGCCCCAAAGCCTTTATTATTTAAGTTAAACAATGAGATTGTTACTGTGTCACTTGAAGCAATGCTTTGCTCCCAGTGTCTTAGAACATCGTTTGTTTTTCTGAGAGACTGATGCAAAATACATTTTATAAAACACAGATAGATGCAAAGCAGGGCCTCTTTAGATCAGCTCCAGGAATACAGCTTGCCAGGAAAGGAAGAAAAAAGAGAAAAGGGATTGTGCTGGGAAAACATGAGAAATTTCATCTCATGGCCAAGGTAAGTTATAGGGCCATCTTCTTCACCTTCAGCGTTGCCTGGGAAGTGTGCAGAACGTAGAAGGTGAAAATGTAAAAGTGTTGGTAAGCTTGTGGGAGCAAACCAGAGGTGTGCTGACAAGATCACTGAAGTTGCCTAATTAATTCCTTCTTTGTTAATATACACCCCAAGATCTCCACTGTAACTGGTAAACAACCACCAACACAGGAAGCTGAACTCCAGATTTAACTGTAAAGATGCTCAAGCCCATCTTTCCATAGGCTCTGCAGCCGCGGCAGAGGGAGCTGCCTCCTCCTCCTTCTCTCACCAGCCTTGGAAAAGGGAGAGATAAAGCTTAGCCATGCTATTTTGTTTTATTTTATTTTATTTTATTTATTTTAATTTTTTGCTCAGAGAGCAAGAGCTGCTCACTGGGTGTGCCCCGTGCCCTGCTTTCCACACAGCCTGAGAGGGAGCTGGGGGGATGTCCCTTCCCTCCGGGGAACGAGACTGACACTCTCCATGTGAGCTGTGTGCTGAAAGCAAGTGTGGCACTGACCAACAGCTGGATCTGTTATGAGATGTGAATGAATATGCACATGACTTGCAAATTATGGCTGATTCCTTGGGGTGTTATAGATAATAAAATCCTGATCCGATGTTTGTGCATCCAAAGAAGCAGAAACTGCTACAGTTGATGTTTTTTTTTCCCCTCTCTCTATTAAAAAAATAAATAAATCTAAAACAAACCAAAAAAGCCTCAACAAAATAATAATAGAAAGTTTTAATAAACCTCCTCTTCTGAAACAAAGATGAATTCCAGTTCCCCAGAATTTCCCAGTGACTTGTTAGCAACCATTGTGTATCTTTATCTTTTCCTTAAAGGAGGATAAAAATACATCTCACAACTCACGAAGCTGCCCAATTCATTGCCATACTCATTTGCATGTAAGTTTTATTCCTATTCTTCTACTCTTTGTTTATTTTTGTCCTCTAGATGGTTAACTCTGCAGGGAAGGGATTATATCTTTGCTTTTTCATACAGTTCTGTGCATAATGCTCCCCTACTGGTTCCTTTAGACACCATCATAATATAAATATAAATATTTACTACCACTGCTAGCACACAGGAGGAATTATCCCTTATAGCTGTAGAATTGCAGTCAGTAAAATTTTAAGGATCTCAGTACAGTAAAATGCATGTGAATCGCTGTTACCTATTGATCCAAATGAGTGATACCTGTAGGACTGTAGCCATCTGGGTTAGTTGCTATTACTCTTCATTTGCTGGCATCATCAGGGCTCTGTATCACTGCTGTACACACTCAGTTATGTGCCCCGTACTGTGTAAATTATTTTCTTTTACACGGGGCTGGCCATTAACAGTGAGAGAAATTATAACCTCTGTCGAGGAAGACCTCTGCCTCTGCAATCCTCCTCCCTTTCATTTGCAGCGTGGCACGCTAAATGCTGGCAAGACAGACTGTATGCAAAGCCTTTCTGTAATAAAGGTGCGACACAAGGGACTACTTGTAAAAGACTGATTTTCTCCTTTCTGCTCTGTTCCCTGCTACGTTTTATATGTTGTGGTCTGGTGTTAAAGGGAGATTATACACTTGCCACATGGTAAAAGTTTTCATGACTGCAGACTCCACTTTCCGCAGTTAAATCTACAGTTTTTCTTACTCACACAGGCACACATGCCCTTTTTATGTTGAGTTCAAATGAAATACAGTATCAAATGAAAATAATATTATGGCAGGTGTCTCAGTTTCAAATTGTTTTTCTTAGATTGATATCAAGTTTTTGCTCCAGGAAAAAAAACTCCATCTTGCCAGTAATTCTTTATTATTGAAGGTTTTAGGTAGAGAAGCCATGCGAACAGCAAGGGAGTTTGCATCTCTAGTATTGTCCATCTCTGAAGTATAGCTGTTCCACAGTGCTGGAAACTACACGGAGTTCCTCAGAGACATCTTTTTGCCACCCTAAACACAGGGGCATGAGTTACATTTGGAGTATCTTCAGTTGATGTCTCTAATTGTTCTTTTCTG
The DNA here is from genome assembly GCA_023055505.1 of Callipepla californica brunnescens. Taxonomy (NCBI): domain Eukaryota; kingdom Metazoa; phylum Chordata; class Aves; order Galliformes; family Odontophoridae; genus Callipepla; species Callipepla californica. The sequence continues at coordinate 90,273,550 of JALIRH010000001.1, read as the reverse complement.
GAGGCTGCAAGGCTGATGCTATCATGCCAAGAACCGCAACATGATGACGTCCGTCCCTTCACTGCTGCTTTCTCAGTGGCTTTCTGGCCTTGCAACAGTCTCTGGTTCTCAAAATAAATGCAGGGTCTGGACTTGCCACTGACTGTGCCAAATAGAGCATCTCTATTTGAGTGTCCTCAGTGGTCAGAGTCCCTGCACAATGAGTGGGGTGTACATGGCTTTTGCTCAGTGGGTAGGCCTGTCTGTGAGGAGGGGCTGCAGAGGCTTATGGGTAGCTGCCTTCTGCTTCGCTTATTTCTGTCTCTCATTGACATCTGGGTAAATGCCATCTCCAGCTGGCACACATACTTCAGGGAAAACAGTGACTCCAACATCTCTAATATGCACTCTTCTGTTTTTGATCCATTTTTATACTGGGAAGAGTACACCAACCTTAACAGGAATTGATTTACTCAAGCAACAAAGGTTCCTTGATTTTTGCCACTGTCTTGGTCCTTTGAATACCACTGAGTCCTCTGTCAATTATTGCATTTTGTATTGCTTCCTGAGCAAGGTTTTCTTCTTCATCCTCACAGTTCTCTTGCGTTAATCGAAATACAGAGTGAACCGCACCATGGAGTAACTTAGATTGTACCTCAGATGCTGATGCTGATGCCATCTGAGGAGAAATCCTTCAATTAACCCAAATAAGGCCAAAAAAATATGATTTTTGTAGCAAGCAACACCTGTACCTTGAGTTCACATACAAAAATCATCTTCAATGTTTAAGTAGTGAACCAAGTTTTTCATTTTGCCTAACAAGATGCCCTAGCATTTGGAGTCTTGATCCATGTCTTTGGTTCAGCACACAGGGTAACAATGTTTGGCTTGAACTTCTCTTAATGTAGATAATTGACGTCTGTCCAGAGTCACTAAATATCACTTAACTTTTCCATGAGAGTGAGCTCAGTTGTTAATTTCCCAAAGGTAGTGGGACTTCGCTGTATTATTTTATTAGCATTTCATTAGCATGTCTTAAAGACTTTTTCCCAGCCTTTTCAACCTAGCTTTTCAGGGGACTATAAAGCTATTTTGAAAATAATGTCATTTTGATGTCAGTGCACTCACTAACCACAGCCAGTGTCCCAGTGTCGTGGCCATAGCCCCAAACGTGGCCTGTGCTGGGTCTGCTGGTGGGGCTGGGTGAATGTGGGCCTCATGTCCAAGGCCAGAGCTGGGATGTGGCAGGGTGGGTGCCCACTGCAAACAGGCAGTTGGCATCACTCCCAGGCCCCATAGTCTAGACGCAGTCAGTGGGTTAATTAGCAGTAGAACAAAAGTTAGGCTGAAACTTTCATGTTCCTCGAGTACTTTTGTTGCTAGCTGGCAGATTTCCCTGTCTGTGTGGAGGAGCACCTGTATACAGCTCATGGAGGATGACTGAGACTGATGCAAGGAAGTGATATTTTGGGTGTATTGCCTGTCCTCCCCACGGCTGGTCTTGTGTTGTGCCTCGCAGCACACACGGATACCTTCAGAGCTTTAAGCCATCTGAAATGACACCGGAGGTGTGCTCAGGCACCTGAGTGACTCGCTACGTGACTGACTTCTATCCAGTTCCCACTCTTCAGAGGCTGCAGTCTCACTAGTCAAGAACGTGCAAGAACGTGGGAATTAGGTTAATGTGATGTGGTAATATGTGTTCTCTATTCTCAACATATTTCATGAGGCTTTCCTAAAAGTACGAATCTATGTATGGGTTAGGCTAAACAGCCAGTGATGTTGCAGCTCTTTTTCAATTGACTGATATAGCCAGCCAGCCCGAATGGAACACTTGTGTCATACTGATTCTGACTTCAGCAGGGGCAATGGGACTTTCACGATTTCTTTCCTATTTGGATCGGAGAAGATATTTAAAACAAACAAACAAGCAGCTTTTCACACGTGACATTTAACTTACAGTTATGGAATCTGCTGTGTGTGAAAGACCTTGCTTTCCACATTAAAAGCTCCTCTGTTTTTGCATGTGATAGATATAATTTTGACAGGAATGAGACAAGAAAGGTCTGCTTTTAAAGAAAAGGCACTGCTGAGCTCTACTTCTATCAGAAAAAACAGCAGATATTTTCTTCCCATGAACACTGCTCATTCAAAGCCTAGAGTGAAGACTTACTAGTTTTTCAGACAGTTGGTGGAGTCAGCCATGCCGAGACTTGGCACATATTTAAGAGATATACAAACACAATGGATTAGTGGTGTTTATATTTTACCCTTCACCTCTTACGGGGGTCACGTTCTCAGAAGAAGGTGACATCATTGTGAAACTTTACCCTGCTTAAGCCCCAAGCAACATGTCTCCTTATTTAAAGATCAGATTATCCCTTCTTCATTGTTTTGCATTTGATTTTGCTTCTTTTCTACATTTTGAGGAAGGGCAGCTCACTATTTTGAAGAGGTGATGGAGCATGTCAGGATTTAAGGAGTGAAAGGGAAGAGATTGGTTTGGATTTTCTCCCTCTCCTTTGTGTGCTCTGAAGCTCAATATACTTAAAGTGGTGACTGCAGGTACATGGGCAAAGGAAAGCTTTTGTGTTCTTATAAACCCCAGCATTCGCTTGGACTATACCTCTATAGTCAGAAGACAGGAAAGAAGTTCAAACAGTTTTTTCAACCGCTTTCCATTTCAATGGGTGTTTATTAGCAATATTACAGAGTCTTGGAAACCAGCACTTTAAAGCTCTGATAAGGAGTGTGATGCACATGCAGATAACGCAATACAAAGAGCAATAACAAATATAGACATCCCTGCTTTTAAAGAAAGCTAGAGGACCAAGTCCTGCTCACATCTGAGTGTATCATTTTCAGAGTGTGGTAACTGATCATTACTGTATGGGAAACAACTTTAGCCAAGTTGCTAACTCCCACTTGACATCTGTTCTGGCTAGTTTCTTACTTCAGTAGACTCAGAGAAGCTCCTGAAATTTATCTGTCTTGTAAACCCTGCATAATGCTGGAAAATGCCTATGCCATCTTTATCTGTAAGTGTTAGCAAAATAAGGAGAGAAAATCTGACCCCCATGTCATGAATCAGGTGAGCTTCCCATGTCAAGACTTTTTTGCAATTAAAAAGAAAATATTGCTAGTATTAATTCATTGTATTTTATATTAATGGATGTGACAAACATGGAGACAGTAATTTCAGGAGAAAGCAGTTTTGAAGAAATATGGTAAAGCAAGTGACTCTGTGAGATATTGGCAATTCTGAGGGGAACTTGTGCCATTGACAATATGGAGGTGACAAAGTAATACCTCAGTGCACTGTTTGAAGATTGATAGAAGAGTAATGTCTTCTTAAAAAGTCTGGTGAAAACATGGGTTATAACGATGTGAATATTTTGAATGTTGTCTTCTTACTAAAGGTGGATGAATGTGTCATGAAAGTTTGATCGGATACTTAACTGGATTTGTTTCTGCTACACTCACACACCTTTTATACTCTCTTTCTAAGCATTGCAGGGTGTTTTAATTTTACTGACATAAGCGTTTGCAAAGGAAAAAAAGCAAATTTCAAGGTCGTGTATTTAAGTATTGGAAAAGGCATTATAATTCAGCATGCATGACTATTCATGCTAGAAATTCTTGTATAATTACCTCATTTGAGCCAACAGTAAGGCTTTAATCAGAAAATAAAGAAAAAGAAAAGTAGTGTCCTTAAAAAAAGCAGCTGCTTTCATGATAGTACCCTTGTCTCACCCATCCTCTCTCTGGGCCAGTCACTGTGTATTAGTACCGGGAAATCCACGTATACTTTAATCCTGGTCTTGTTCCCACTGAAATCAGTGACCAAATTTCCACTGATTTCAGTAGTGCTGAATCAGAGCCTTCGTCTGCATAAGTATTAAACAAGCGAACAAGAAGAGCATCATGTAAGATACATCACCAATCATGATTTACTTAAAATAACATTATTCACCACGGTTAATGAGTGCTTGCAGATCTCTCTGTTAGCTTGCGTTTAGCTATGATCTGTTATGCTATACCTTGTATCAATTTCTAAGTTCTTACCACGTGTAGGAACTCAATGGGGCTATTCAGGATTTACACCTTTTAGCATTATGGGGTGTAAAATTTAGTCCCCGTTTTTGGTGAAGGCGTTGTCAACATCTTTCTTGACTTACCAGTCTTTCTCTTCTCACCCTGGAGACCTTTTTACTGTCAGTTACTCTGGGAGTAGGAACAAGATCCCCAAAATGTGATAGGTCTTTTAAGTCAGACAATGGAGGAAATTGCACGACATTAAGTACAAATCGATACCTTAAACATATTTTATATTTAGAGATATTCCTGTTGTAATATTTAAGCTCTTGGAGCTTAAATGGAGGGGGGAAGTATTCCTGTGGCAATTTCCACTTTAGTATTTCTCGGAGTAGCGGTTGTTTTGCTATTTTTGCTTCCTATAGGCAACACAGGACACTGCCTGAACCTTCAGGGATTTGATCTTACAGAGCTGTTGGGATTTTGTTTCACTAAGTAAAGAAGCTCTTTTGTGTTGTTTCCGCCTGAGCATCCAAACCCAATCCAAAAGAGAGGGAATGTAAAATTAAGACTGAATCAGCATGTTATTAGATCTGTTTGAATTAGTTTTAAGAGGAAGGACAGAGTTGTGTTTGGCGAGACCTGATCAGGCAACAGATGTACACCATCTCATGCATAATAGCTCTACTCCAAATTGGAGAAATAGCCATGAAGGGGCAGTGTTTGTGGACTGCAGGATTCATCCCTGAAATTCAACCTGCCATTCATTAATGAGTACGTGCATGCATCTACATATGTGAGGAAGGGAAAATTTGACCTCTGGGCATTTCTGAACACCCCTCTAAGAGGTGTTTCCTCAGTAACGCTGTAGGTGAAGGACCCAATGAAGATGCAGATATGCACAGAGTGAGAGTCTTGTGCTCAGGGCTCAGGCCTGCAGTCAGGAGTTCCTCAGGAATTTACACGGCACTGACTTCAGGAAGGACTGTGGAAACGTGGTGCTTGTGAAAATAAAACCTTGCCTTCTGCTTGTATTGCAGTAAAATGAAATTAAAAAAAGGCCCCAAATAGATAAAAATAGGTAAGTACCAAATGACTCTTTCATAAGACCAAAGTAATCCTCGATACAAAGTTTTGGGAAGGTGCACAAGGAGAGCATGTCCATCGGTGGTGTTAGACAAGCCAGCAGCCCAATCCTGACTGTAATCAGATGTGGAAACTGTACTGCAAAGGGACACTAATCCCCAGGGAATCCTATAGTTGTCACCTGTCACACCGCCAGGGCCTAGCGTGCTCAGCTTCACACCATCCACACATCTACCACACGTGCACCACCGAACCCTTCCCAAAGGCTGTTCCCAGGGCCCCGTCCCTGCGAGGTGAGGTGCACCAATGGCCTTGCTACATCCAGTAATCCCATTATCGGGTAGGATCAGGCCCTGGTACCGAACATGCCATCTTGCTGGCTCCAATCAAAATGCAAATGGCCCCTGCCGTGTTCGGGTTAAGCAACAAACACCGGGAATATTCCGAGATCTCCTTTTCCCCAGAATGAAGTAATCTCTCAGGATGTTTGTCAGGAGGAGGTTGCATCACTATATTTTTCTGCGTTCCAGTCATGTTAGCTATGGAAATGCACTATGATTCTTTTAAAAGTCCGTGGATGTTGTGCTTACAACAGGCATTATTTACATTTCAAATTTCCATATATCCGCACCAACTGGCTGTGCTGGCTCTCGGATCCGGCCGTGCTCTTCTATCATCCATCTTCTGCTGCGTGGATAATTCCCTGCTCCTCCAAACTTTGCTGGTCGGGCCGTGCAGCACAGCTCACATCTCACCAGCGCTCCTAAGTTTGGCGGTCGTTAACGGAGCGCTGACGGAGGGGGTGCTACGTATTGATCTAATTAAACGGCTTTGAATCAGGACAACAATAGTAATGGGATTAATTATTGTAATTTGTGCAGCAGAAGTATATACATAAACTGGCGATTTTTTCCCCCCGTATAGTCGGCAGAAAATGAATTTCAGACATTAGGACCTGAGAGACCGGAGAGCTACAGCTGCTGAGCTGGTGCCTGTGCCATAGTGCTGGCCAGCAGCTCTGACATCCCCGCACAAAGTAATCACAGATCACAGCATTTAATCACTGAAAACAAGCACTCCAGAGGACAGCAGTGTCAATATCCCACTCTCTCATTATCTGTTTGGATTGCACATCCACACTGTCAGATAAACAGAGTGGAAAATTAAGATTAAAAATATGGTAATTTCATTTCAGGCAGCAGGCACCACTCACTGCCCCTATTATGCTATTGATTACCTCTGAATTCAATTTTTCTTTCAATGCAAACTTTAATCTGTTTGCTACCCAGCAATTCAACTCCCCAAGGGCTATTTGAGAGTAAGTAACCATTTAATCTGATGCTAACTGAAAAATCACCGTCCTTAATGAATTGTGTAAATCATTCAGCTCTAAAGCACCTTTGACTTCTATTTCATTTTTTATTTTCTACTCAATATAGGAAGGGATCGGCGTGTGAATAATTACAAAGTAGCAAGTATTTTTAAATAGAGCAAATATGATAAAAACCCTATTATAGTGGGGCATGTGTAATGAACAGTACTTTTTAATTTCAAAATAGCTATTCATTAAAAAAGAATGGGAGATTAAAAAGAGAGGCTCAAAGCTCAAGGTAAAAGTTGATAGACATTGTAATTACATGGTTAATTTCAAAGATTTATATGCTGTTATGATTTAAAAGGAATTTTTATGACCTGACATTTTCATTTGAGAAGATTTTTTATTTAAAATTAATCTTCTAGCTCCTATTCTTAATTATTTCTTGGCAAGCGATAAATGGGAATACAAAAAATGCCCTATATCAAATTTTCAGCAGAATAAATGCATGTGAATTTGTGAACAGCAGCAAAGTGCTCCTGCTTACCGTCATCGGATCCCTTTGCCCTGAAATGCCGGGCTTGAGCCAATTCTTTGCGTATGGAAATTATTGACACTTTTTTAGGGAGGCTCTCAAGCCGCCACTGTTTTTATTTTCCCGAAGGAGAATTTCAGGACGCTCCGGCTAAAGCCGTTTGGGCTGCAGTCGCCTTTCTGCTTTGCGATGCAGCAACCCGCACACCCTGCTCCCCCCACACCTGGGTGGGTGCCTCCCAGCTCCCTGCCAGGGCACCGCCACTCGCCGCAGCTATGTGGGCATGTTTCCCTGTGCTCAGCCCGGCAGCAGGACGTGGGCTGGGGGCTGGCTCGGCCCGCGGCAGCTCTCAGGGTGGCACACCCCAGGGATGCTGTGCTACCCCCTCCCCAGGCACAGCGGTGGTTGGTGTTCCCAGAGCCAGCACAAAGCCGGGCGTGCGGCTCACACCACGTCCTTCCCTTGACACCGGTGACAGCACCTTTTGGGACTGAGCTGAGCACGCAGGGCAGCCTGTTATTAGAGCAAACTGAGACCTCTCTAATTTTCCCTGCACTGGGCAGGGTTCCCGCTCCTCCCTCCGCCAGGTCTCATGCAGGATGTGGGAGCGATGGGAGCGGAGTGCGAGATGCAGCGTTATGGGATATGGGACATGGGATGCTGGATGTTTGATGCGGGACGTGGCACATGGGGTGCAGGATGTGGGATGCAGGACACAGCATATGCCCAGGGAGGCCGTGGATGCCCCAACCCTGAAGGCATTCAAGGCCAGGTTTGGATGGGTTCCTTGCAGTCTGATCTAATGGCTGGCAACCCTACCCATGCACAGGATTGGAACTAGGTGATCTTCTGTGTCCCTTACAAACCAAGCCATTTTATGACTCTCTAATATAGGAGAGAGAATGTAGGATGTGACATACAGGGTGCAGGTACAGGACATGGGACGCAGGACATTGGATGCTCAATGTGGGATACAGAATACAATGCATGGGATGTGGAACGCAGTCTATAGGATGTAGGGATGCACAATGCTTTCTCCCTCACGGTGCAGTGAGAGAAGGGGTGAAGATATGCACTTCAAAGTGTGCCCACACTGCCTGCAGCCACAGCAAGGGACCAAGGCAAAAGTATGTGAGGACAAGGGGCTTTTTGCTTGGCACCAGAAGGTGCAGCTGTGGTGGTGGCAGTGACAACGGCAGTTCCCACAACGTTCTGGTGGGCTGCCCTTAGCCCCATTACATGCACCCACACCCACGTGTAGCCCTCAGCATCCTCCTGTATGTTTGCACACACTCTTCCACAACACACACAGGGCAGTAGGTACATGACAAAGCTGCATGCCTTCCAGACATAGTCACCTGCACCTTCTGTCCCCTCTCACACCCTTCTCTGTTGGCTTTGCTTTTCCTATTCCCAAGCACCGAACAGCTAACAGCAGCTGCCATTTAATGTTTTGGTCTATGTGATCTGCCAAATAAAACTCCCCTCCTTGCCTACTGCACCCCTGATTCTGGAGGTGATTCAAGGTGCTTCATGTCCTCTGCCAGCCCAAGTGACGACTAGCACCACCACATCTGACACCAGCTGACACCCAGCTCTGTCTGCAGTGAGTGTTAGATCAGAAATCCCACACAGAAGCCTACTGAAACCAACCCATGGCTGAAACCTCACGTCACCCCTGCTGACTCCTCCAGGACGGCGACAGCCAGAGCTCAAACCAAGACCTGGCTTGAAGATTATCCATGCAGCAATTGTGAGGTGGGAAGGTTTCCACTGAGAGAGGGGGAATTTCAGCTTTCCTGTGGGATGCGTCCATGTCTTCCTGGAAATTCCTGAGCTTTCTTACAACCTAATATTATGACAGTATGCTGTGTGGTGAAGTGTTTTAAAGTGGGGAAAAAGCCTGATTCATGTGGTTGAGCGGCACTCAGTTTTGCTACAAGTTCTGTACAGAGTTGAAGTCAAGAAGGCTACTGACATGAAGAAAGTGCTGCTGGTGTTTACAGAGCCCCGAGACATCTGGCTTTGGAGGCAGAAAGCTCCAGTGCCAATAACGTTATTAAAAACTCTCTGCAATTGTTCCAAAATATTTCTTTAATAAAAGGTATTATACACAGAATAGCCCGTGTTGGGGCAGAGCATGAAGGTTTTGCTGGCACTTGTTTGGGAAAAGGATGCGTAACCAGTGTCTTATGACCCAAAGCAAGAGTGGAAAAAATCCTTCCACACATGAAGCGTTTGGTGGAAGCAGCACCGTGCTGAGAGCTGCACACACTTACGCACTGACACACTGACACACCAAAGCAGCCTGCTGAACAGAGGCCACACAGTATACCTCTACAAGGAGGCATTGTTGAGCGGTACCACATATATGACAAATCTGCTGAATGTGCATGTTGCTGAGCTTTGCAGCCTCTCTGCAGCCACTGCTTGCAGTTTCGTTCCCAGGCAGTGCTCACTCCAACCTGGCAGCACGCCCCTTGCTCCTGCAGGGTGGGAAAGGCTCAAACTCCTGCCCTGAGCCTCTCCCAGGCATCCCATGCGCTGTGTGCAAAGATCATCTGCTAGCCAGAGACCCCTGATGGAAGTTTCTGCTCTCTGCAGTACCCAGGTATGGCGTGGTGAACAGGAACAGGCTCACAAAATGGGGTCGTTTGGGGTTACACAGGTGGAGCAACCCTGCAACCCTGTAGCCCAGAGGAGGTACTGAGAGACCTCATTCTGCTCTTGTTCCAGCTGAGGACTGTCAGTGCAGTAGGAGGAATGTGTTTGTGTGTTCCTTTATTTGTTCCACAAGAACCCTCACCGGGGACCAACAGAGAGTTTGTCATTACAGTGGGCAGCTCTGATGGCCTGATGTAGCTGGAGTGAAATGCTTGCATTCAGAGTAATCTTAAATGAATATATTTTCCCACATTGGTGCTGGAAACTGCATTGAAAGCTGTTATGATCCATCACGGCAATGACCACTCCTGGACTTTAAATCCACAGATGAGATGCTGTGCATAAGAATTGGAAGCTGTTATATGATCAGCTCAGTGCAAGGAGCCTCAGCCAAATACACCAAAGTGTAGCATCCCCAGCACACCAAGCCCCAGCACCTGCTTCCTCACGGATTTACCTACCTGCAGGTGGGCAAGGAGCTCCTGAAACTGCACCTATGAATAAAATGATTTTTAAGAGAAAAAGCATAGAAGTGATTATCCCTCTGTACTTGGTGCTGGTGAGGCCGTACCTAGAGCACTGTGTTCAGTTTTGGGCCCCTCACTATAAGAAAGACAAAAAAAGGTCCTGGAGCACATCCAGAGAAGGGCAACAAAGTTGTGAAGGGTCTGGAGCACAAGTCTTACAGGGAGTGGCTGAGATTGCTTAGTCTGGAGAAGAAGAAGCTTGAGGGAGACCACACTGCTCCCTACAATGACCAGAAAGGAGGTTGTGTCAAGGTAGGGATCGACCTCTTCTCCTGGGTAACAGTGATAAGGCAAGATGGAATGGGTTTAAGTTGTGTCAGGGAAAGTTTGGGTTGGGTATTAGGAAGAATTTCTTGTCAGAAAGAGTGGTCAGGCAGTGGAACAGGCTGCCAAGGGAGGTGGTGGAGTCACTATCCTTGGAAGCGTTCAAGAAATGTGTAGATATTGCACAGAGGGTCAGGGTTAGTGGGCATAGTGGGAATTAGTTCTGAAACTTCAGGACTGTTCAGAAAATAATGCTGAAACTGTACCTCGGAAGCGCAGCATGGAGTGGTTGTGCCCAGGGCTCACCCTTGGCTTCAAATCAGGTATGAAGGGAGAGGATGGAAGCTTGTTGCAAATTGACTGAAAAACTGGGACGCAGGTTCTGAGAAGAAATGAATAATAGGTGAGGTAAATGAAATGATACCTTGTAGACAATTTCTGCTGTATAAATTAAGGAGTTGTTTCTAAAGGAAATACTTTATTACACAAAGTGTAATTAATGTGTTGGTCCTTAAGCCACAGATACCACTGAGGCTAGGAAGAGAGGATTAAAAAATGGACTATTAATAGAGATGGCATGAGCACTGACAGCCATGCTACATTAACCAGACAAAAAAAGTGTTGTGTTCCTAAATTGCTCAAACACAAGGAGACTTTTTGTATGGGGAAACTGCAGAGGCCTTTAGGGAGGAGACACAGGACATGGCTGGGAAGGCCATGTGGAGAATGAGTGCATCCGCTCAGCTTGTGGACAGCTGCTGTGAGGTGCTGAGCTGGCAGAGATGTGCCCACCTCCTCACGGGGCACCAAAATGCTCCAGGGAGATGACCAAGGGCACTGGAGAGGGCCAAAGGGCAAGGGTTGCCCAGAATCATAGAATCAAAGAATGGCTTTGGTTGGAAGGGACCTCAAGGATCAGCAAATCCCAACCTCCCTGGCACAGGCCAGCCACTAAATGAGGTACCAGATCAGCCGAGGTCTGGAGACAAAAGGTGGTCGTGGCCATGTGCAATTTCTTACTTCCTTCTTCAACATACGCAGTGCTGATCATGATTTCAGACGGCACATAAGTCTATCGCTACCTGTAGCTACTTTCTTTTATTTTTTTCCACTGTAAAGCCACATGAGAAATGAGGTGACGTTGGTGACATTGCTTAGCAGCCTTTCCTCCTCTAAGCTGTCTAGCTGTACTTTGTTTTGCTGAGCTACTGCATACCATGTTAATTGCTATATAGGTAACATTTAAGTATTAAATGCTGTACAAATAACTCTAAATATTAAATCTATTAGACCGCCCTCTTGGAAACTTCAGCAAAATGGCTCAGAGGTAGAACGCCTCTGCCGTGTAGCTGACTTGCTCTTGAAATTAAGTATGTGGGCGAAGAGCAAAGGAATTTTTATGGCCAAGAAATGCACTCCTGTCACTGCAAGACACCTTCCAAAAGGAATGAAAATATTTGTTTGAGTGATAAGAGCATACATCAACCCTGCTAAGTTCACTGGGGACATTAAAAAGAACATAGCCAGCAGGTCAAGGGAGGTGATCCTCCCCTTCTACTCTGCTCTGTTGAGGCCACGTTTAGACTACTGTGTCCAGTTCTGGGTTACTCAGTTCAAAAGGACAGGGATATCCTAGGAGGAGTCCAGCAGAGGGCTGCAAAGATGATAAAGGGCCTGGGGCATCTCCCATATGAGGAAAGGCCGAGAGACCTGAGTCTGTTTGGCTTGGGAAAAAGAAGACTGAGAGGCAATCTGATAAATGTTTATAAATACCTAGAGGGAGGTGGGAGGCAAATGGATGAGGCCAGGATCTTCTCAATGGTGCGTTGCAATAGGACAAGGAGTAATGGTCTAAAACTTGAAGACAGGACATTCCATACTAACATACGGAACAACTTCTTTATGGTAAGGGTGACAGAGCACTGGAACAGGCTACCCAGAGAGACTATGGAGTTTCCCTCTGTGGAGGTATTCAAGACCCATCTGGACACCAACCTGTGACCTACTGTGCTACCGGCTTTGGCAGGGGTGTTGGACTTGGTGTTTTCTTGAGGTACCTTCCAACTCCTGCAATTTTGTGATTCTGTGACACCTTCAGGAATGCCTAAGCTTTGAGCTGAGCTCAGCAGGGATATCCTTACGCAAGCACAGGATAACGCACTGGCGGAGCTGAGTGGCATAGCTCAGAGCTGGGCTGAGAGGTACCACTCAGGTAGAGCGTACTCTGATGCAACTGTGCTTCTGCTGTTTCAGCCCTGCATGTCCAGCACATCAGCAACTGCCCTACATGGCCACCCAAGTTTGGGTTCAGCAGCAGAGGGCCACAAGTGATGGACGCATGACAACACCAATGTGCAACAACACCAACACCCAACAAAACTTAGGAATTGTGTTCCTGTGAACAGCGTCCCTCTGTTGGGTTGCATTATGGTATGCTTGCTCTCACTCGCTCCCAACACCCAAAAAAGATGCTGGCTAAGAGCCCCAGCAGCTGGAGTTGCCTGACCACATACCAGAGGTGGTACCTGTGCTCCACCTTACTGCTCAGAATTTCCCAGGGGCTTGCTTACACAGCTCCTGTCACTTTGCACAGGTTTCTGTGGACTATACCTCCTCCTCCTGCTCCAGGACAGGAAGAGCGTACATGGAGCAAAAGCTTGTTGCCTAACCAAAAATCACAACTGTATACAGGTCACTGCGACAGCTGTCTTAAAACCCCAAAGATGGACTTGCTGGAGAGCTTTAAATAGCGCTTTGAGGGTAATGGATAGCTTCACAGGGTGAAATGTGCCAGCCTAGAGCAGATCCTCAGCATATAAAGAATCAATGACTGTAAACTAGGAGTGGAAATTGGAAGAGGCAAAGCACAGTGCAGAACTGAAAAGAAATCACTGAGCAACTAATGCGATAGGGGGAGAATTGAAATGGAGAAACGCATCCTATTTCTATGCCCAAAATGGGTGGAAATGTGAGGAAGAGGTTTTCTGAAAATAAATAAATAAATAAATAAATAATTTAAAAGTAGTGAAAGACTCTCTGGTAAAGAAAAAAATGTTGAGGAAAACCTTTGCGCAGCTATGGGAGAAAAGGACGGCCTGCGATCGTGCTGGAAAGGAACCTGCCTCCACATCAGAAACAAGTCACAGTGATGAATGGGAAGAAGTTATAACTCCAAATGCTGCGACTATCCTCAGTTCTGCTCTGGACAGATGTTTGATGTATTGTATCTCTCTATGACAGAGTCCTGAGGGTTCTGAGGTCGTTTTTAAAATTATTTAATATTTTAGCAAAACTTGTATAGCTTGTCATGCCAGCAAGGTATTTTTTAATTAAAATGAAATGTATGTATGTGGGGTGAGCCAGAGTTTATGAGGAGCTTCTTCAGGGGGAAAATGATTCAGTCCAGGATTTTCAAGAAGGATTCAAGGCTGAGCTGGAGCTTACTAACTCAGGAGGAATGTAAATTAGACTTGGACTTACAGGGCTGAGAAACTGGGGCTGGGAGTCAGGCTCCTTTACCTGGGTTTTGTGCTACCCCTTGCAGCACAAACAGCAACCTCCAAGCAGCAGGGGCAGTGCACACCAGAGGTGCACTCAGCGACATTCAGCTTTATCTAAGCCAGAGCCCTCTGATGCCTTTGCCACAGTGCCACTTTCCAGCAGAAATCAACAGCCATTAAAGAGGCCTTGAAGAAGCACCAAGGAATTCAGCAGTTTATGAGCAGCCTTCCCAGGGCAGGCGACGGGACACTTGCTCGTGATACAAGCTAGACAAGTGCTGCTCATCTCTTCTCAAGGAGCCTGTAGTGGTGGCCAGTCCCCCAAATCAGAAAACTTCAAGCAGGCGTTGTTCCATTTACTGTGTCTAAAAGATCATCATCTTTCTGCCTGGACTGGAGTCCCATCGAAACCAGCAGTGATCTTTCCCCTTGTTCCAAAGACCTGAATTGTTAAAAAACTCATTTACCAGGAGTGTTAACATATGTTCTCTTGGCTTTCCTCTGCACTAGAGAAACTGTTTCATCAAAAAATAGTACTTGGTATTAGATTGCATTATATACTGTTATATATAGTATTTTTATCTTGCCATATATTGCATCATAATAAATAATAGTATTTACTCTGAATAACAGCATTTTCCCCAGTGAACACAATCAGGAGCCTTTATTGTCACGAGTACAGCAGTTGATAGAACAGCCATCATCAGCCTTCCAGCATCACCACCCCCACCCTTCACTGGGCCGAACACCATCTTCCCATGGCCCTAATTCCCGGAGATTGTCCATGAATTTGACTCTGAGAGGGGGCATTGTAATCACTTAGGAATCGGAGGGAGAACTGGTGTTACAGGAGAGCACTACACCAGGATTAGAGAATAATGGACAGGGGACGTGACCTTTTCTTTTAAGGCAGTTGTATATAATCATGCACCAGGAGACAAAAGAAACGTAATTGACGGTAAGAACAGAAGATGAGAGGCATAAGTTTACTACTTCTTACAACACTTCATGAATGCTAGGGATATGTTTTGTTTTCGTATCATTCATAGTAATTTTCTGAACATATAATGTGGTCTGTTACGCTGGTAGATTAAGTGTTCCCCATTTTTTTTTAATTATTATTTTCTGTGGTTTTTCATTTCTTCTTCTTCTGTTGATTTCATAGTGTGATATATTTGTAATGAGTAGTTGTCCTCTCTGAAATCTTTCTTGATAAACAATACATATGAATCATCATTTTTCAACCTTGTTCTGAACCATTTCAAAATTAATAGACTAATTAGTAACCCGGTAAATTATTACCATAACCATTTTGAAAACCAACCACTTTGGTGTGGCCAGAAATTGCTATATAGAAATTGAGATAATATCCGTGACAGACTTTTGCAACTATCTGCCATAACCTGAGACATGAAAGCATGAAAGCCTCTCTGCTATGTGCTGAAGCACGCTCTTGTGGTGGGACTGAGAGTGCTGAATGTGAAAGGGTGACTCACGTTCCTCAGGATTCAGAGATCCTGTCCTCGAATGCTTCACATAGCTCCGTCCCTATTCATGCTGCCTAACTTCAGGTGTCTACCTGAGGTCTGTAGAGAGGCACATGCCTGAACCCTTGTCCCAGCGAAGTTGCCTGGGGTGGCAAAACTCCCAGTGTAGGCCGAGTCTGGTTTTAACTGGGACATACATTCAGATTCTGGGCAGACAGGGCATCTTCAGTCTAGCTAAACGTCACCGCTTCCTATTATTCTCACAGCTCTGGGTATCCCCCTGTGATAATGTGCAGATAACTTGATCTGATCCAAGCTTTTTCCGTCTTTCTGGAGTTTCAAATCTTCAGCCACACTGATGTCTGCATTAGCACAATGCCACCATGAGGTTTTTTAATACTGCCAAAGCAGGATGACAGCTGCTGTGTGATCATCCCATATCCAGCTCATCTTCAGTCTCTCCCCACTACCCAGGGTGTTAACCAGATTATATTTCTATCCCTCTTGCGCAAGATGAATATTTCTAAACTGGCTATCCCAGTCTCACAGTCTGCAGCACTATCTGTGTCCGCAGCATGCATATTTTTATTTCATCTCCCATCCTTCAAGAGTGATTTTTCTTTACTTTTCCCAAAGCAGTAGGGTCTTGGGATGCACCGCTTCCTGCTGCTCTGTCTCAAACACCCCATCTCCTCAGATGGTAATATGTTCCTATGTCTTCTGCAATTATTTTACTTTGCTCATCTTCCATCTTGGCTGAACTGCTCCTGCTGACACCACTGTATTCCCATAGACACAGTGGTTTCAGAGCATGGTGAAATTTGGGGTCTGTGTCAGCTGTTGTTCTCACCTGGGTACCATCAGCAGGGGTTCCACCTTGTGTTTGGTGCTAAGGCTCATCTCAATCCATCACAAAACTGGCAAATTTCTGGTGATTTCCTTCATGCTGTCATGGCACTAGAAAGGAAATGGGCTCTCCAGACTGCTGGTTCTGCTTCTGAAAGCCAAACATGCCTGCTTGGTGGCATCCCGGGTGCTACAATACGTTTCCTCCAGAAGTGCTCTAGTTTTTCCCATTATTCTGCCAGCTGACTTCTTGGGAGTAAATTGAGCAGGAAATTGCATATTTTCCCCTCCAGTACCTTTATTCTATTTAATCAAGGTACAACTCTTTTTGGCATTTTGTGGATTTACTGTTTTTTCTTTTACTTTTTCTTTTTTTTTCCCACTGCTTGTCTCCACAAACTTCAAAAAAAATCCTTTCTACATATACCAGCTAGTTTGTGCCACGTAGCCTGACTTCCTCTTTATGTAGTGAAATAATTTCTAGTATTTACACTGAAATGTTATGCAGTTGAACTTTGGTGGCTTTCTTGATTGTGATCCTCCTTTGTCTTTGACAAATAAGAAGTCCCCTGTCACCAGATCTCCAGATCAGTTTGTATCTGTCAGACTAGGTGTCTCGTGCTACTCTGTACACACTAGAGTGTCACACTTGTCCTCAGCTGATCCTCAAGTGTCCTGCAGCTGTGTGTCCTATTAGCCAGCCCCATGTGATGCTGCTAGGTGTCACAACTGTAATGTCTTTATCTGATGACTGGCAGCTATGGAACTGTAGATGCACAGAATTTCTCCAGTTGGAAGGGACCCACAAGGATCGTGGCATCCAGATCCAGGCTCCACTCAACAGCATCCAAAATCAAACCCTGTGTCTGAGAACAGTCCATGAGCTCTGGATCTTGGGCAGTGCCTGCTGCCTTGTGCAGCCTGTTCCATGCAGCGCTGCTCCTCCGCTCCCTGTGAGAGCTGCAGCCGCCATCAGGCCTCCCCTCAGCTCCTCTGCTCTGTGCTGAGCACACCCAGGGACCTCTGCTGCTCCTCACATGCCATACCTCATTTCCATCCAAGTTAATGACTGAGGCAGTGATGTCTCTCATACTTGTGGCAGTGACTCTGGCTACACTCCTTTCAGCTTTTTGTCCAGAGGCACGCAGGCAGGACATTATTCAATTAATAAATGGGAAGGCTTTTGCTTGTGTGGAACAATGAAGTTGGCAGCACAGGTGTCAGATGCTCTCCTGATAGGTGCATTACATGAAGAAGAAACCTGTCTCTTAATGAGTTTTCCAAAGCACAAAAACCTACAGTATAAATTAAACTCCCCTGGTTTTCCATAGGCTTCTAAAAAGACAGTGTGCACGCTACTGGAAATGGATTACCATATCTACGTGGGCATACATGTGTGAGTATGATTGTATATTCCATCGACAGCACCCATGGAATCAAGAAGAAGTTGCTTCTCACTGGTCTGCTTTTCCTCTCCTCTCCTTTGGCTGATAACCCTTCTTCTCTCCCCACTCATGTTGAATGCCAAGATATTTCAGCACGTGGCCAACAGCATTTTGACAGCCACAACAGCATAAGGAGAGATTACGACAAGCGTTATAACCTTCTGGTGTCAAATACGGAGAGAATAATGATTGACAGTATAATGCAATCCTGACTTGCTGCAGGCTGGCCCAAGAGAGCTGGGTATCACTGCGAAGGTGCTGAGGGATGAGCTGCTGCCTGGGCTACCAATTTAGATCCTGAGCACAGCAATGGGGATAAGGTGTTGGTGAGGAAGATGGTACCAGCATTTCTGAGTCCTTTGTGGAGAGGGTTGACTCCTCCAGGGCCTGTTCTAAACCTCACACATTGTACACCCATTGACCAAAGGAAAATGAATTCATTGGGAGACAGTGGAACACTCTCAGGTGAGCCCAATTAAGGCATAGACATATCTGAGGTACACCTGCTGAAACATTTTCATTTTTTAGACTTTATAGGATTCCATGTGTTTTCAAATCCACATATTTTTGCATAAGAGTGCTGCTGTACCACCAGTATGACCAGGACCCATCACCACCACACAAGTGTAGGGGTAAATAAGGCTTTTGTCTCCAACAAGTGAAACTTTAAGGGCTCTAACTCAGCATCTGAGAGAAGTACCACATTTAGCATGTTCAGTGCTGAAGAAGCATCCTTCATGGAGTTACAACACTGATTTTAAAGCTCTTAATTACAGACCCATCTGTCTGGGAATGAGGGTTTTGTATCTTTCAATCAACAAAAGGAGCCTTCCTGACTGCGGTAGTATCTTCAAGAGAGATATCCCATCTGAGCGTGATCTGGATGTAGTCAATGGGAGAGCAGCACTATGTAGGTGGGTATGCAAGCTCTGGTTCAGCTCCTCCATTGCATTCACCTTTTTCAAGAAGAGATCCTGGCAGTTTTTCATTTGAAGAGGACAGGAACCATCAAAAAGCATCAAAGGGAAAGGAGAAAAAATCCTTTCCTTCTTTGTGTCACTTCAGGGTAGGGAACAGTGACAAACAAGTTCTTATGCTTCCCACAGGAAGGTAGGCAGGCACAGCACCTGAGACACCGCATCAAAGGGACAAGTCAGGAGGTCAGTGTGGGCCACAGCTCCATGGCACAAACACTGCGTTGAGCTAACTCACCAGGTACTATCTCACAGCAATTTAATTCCATGGCTTTCAGTGGGAAACATTAAGACACCCCCTTTCAGGAAAAAGAAAGAGGGCTCCAGCAATTAAAAGGGTCAAATTACCAGAATGCAGCAGGAGGAAATATGAAAGGAGACATATAACAAAGAGTTAGCGTGGCTTGCTAGGTTCTTTCATTAGAGATGTGGCTCCTGGCTGAGGGAGGTCAGCAACTCTCTGCTGTAGCGACGTCTGGGATGATGGGATGCATTCATGCTGAACCTCAAGATCAAAATCTCCTTGTTTTGGTGAGGCCTTTTATCCTCTCCTAGTAGTGAAGGCAAGAGCTAGAACTGAGAACTGTATTTTCTGCCATCATTTAGAAAAACAATGGAAAAAGTGAAGCAAAGGAAAGAATCGGGTAGAACAGCATGGGCAGCCCCAAAGGAAGGGGAAACAGAGAATTCAGCTGCTCACTGCAGGAGCAGCTAGGGTAGTTCTTGGGGAAACCTGCAGAGATGGAGCTGTGAAGTGAGGCCCAAGACTAGTACCAGCATGTCTCTGTGGGATGGCGTCTTTATGCCCAATGCTGGGGCAGGTGAAGCATCCACAGCAAACCCTGCAGCCCTTGGGGAAGGTGTCCCCTTGTACAGCCAACCTTTGGAAAGAGCTCACATACAAACGACATCTTCCCCAGCAGGTAGCCAGAAAAGCAGGGTCAGGAGCAAGCAGCAACATATCAAAGACAATTACGAGTGAGTAATTTTTTTTTTTTCCCTAAGTTTTCTCTTCCTTATCCTGCAATGGAAAAATCCTGAGAGATCACGGATGGAGCATAAAGAAATGGATAAAGAAGGCAGCTTAATTTATAGGGGAGCTTGAATTTTTAATCCTGTGCCCCAAAGAAACCACTGCCTAGGCAGCCAAATCCTATCTGCAGTGACTAATGAAAGCAGGAGGTATAGCACAGACCCCCATAAGCAGCCCTATACTTCTAAGCTGCCAAATGAGCAATGCGTTAGCCTTCTCCGCCCAGGAGGCTGAAATTCCCCTCATGAAGGGCCCTCTAACATTAATTGCAGAGACACAACCTGCCTTTTTATAAGACAAATTATTAATTTCCTTAATCCATCATCAGGAAATGGAAGGCTTTGATGCTTTAATTCCTTTCCTGTGACCATGGCAACAACAACCAAAAAAAAAAAAAAATAATGGAGAGGGGGGTGTTAATTTTCTCGTCCATGAGAATTTAGGCAAATAGCCTGTTAGCGTTCTTTGTCTGCAAGTGAGTCTTTGCTGGAGATGAGTCCAGAGAATTAAACAAAAGGTAGGTAAAAAAATTGGTGCCTGGGATATGATAGCTTGGAGCTGGGCTCCAGCCATGTCGCTTGGATCAGAAGAAAAGTGCAGAGGGTACAGCACGGGGATAGTCCACATCAGCCCCATCATCCTTGAGGAAACAAAACCAACTGACCAAAGCGTTGTGCCAAGGGCACTGGCGCCCACTGAAGCTCAGAGAATGAGACTTGTTAAAATCAATATGGGGCTGCCTTACCCCAAAAAAGAAACTGTACTGGTGCAGACTCAGCCTCCGTGACCTGTGTGTGGGGTGCAGGCTCAGCCTGGGTGCACAGGCCCACTCTTACACATGCAGTCATCCAGAGCATACACCAGGGCTTCAGCAGATCATTGGTTGTGTAGAAAAATGTTTGCAAGGCTGAGATGAAAGCAGACACCTCTGTTGGAGCTTGCTTTAGTTATTCTGCAGTAATGAAAGGCTGGATTCCTAGCATTTGAATCAGGCTGGATGGTCTGAGGGAGGCTGATTCACCCAAGTTTGACTTCACTGGAATGAACGGAGCCAAGGCCTTGCCCGAGTGAAAATATCGGAGCAAGGATCTAACATGCATAATCCCCAAATTGAGCACGCCGTCCAGCTGGGAGGAGCCCGTATTCAGCTGCTATTAGGAGGCAGTGTCTCTTCAGGTCTTTGGTTCAAACCCTTGTGGTAAGCTGACTTGCTGGGTCAGAGGAAATGCTTCCCTTGGGTTCGTGTTCTTTTGCACTCTGGGTGGAAGGTCCTTTGCTTTCTAACATGCACTGTTGGCACATACTCCTCTTCCCAAGCTCCTAAAATACTGGGAGTGTAATAATTGCTGAATAATATTTGCTCTGCAAGTTTTCACTTCACAGCTGCTTTGGGAGTACAACGTGTTTTCAGGTGGGAATAAGAATAGATTTGTTGGCCTTGAATGGGCAAAGAAGCACCCAAAGGACACTTGTGTATTCAGTGCTGGGCACTCCCTAAACAGCACTGTGACCATCAGGCTTGGCTACTGAGACACTGGGACGCGTTGTTCCTCTGCTGAGCAGACTTTGGATGCTAAAAGTCTTTGGCTGCATGGTGAGATTCATCTGGTAGGCATTGTGATGCCAAGTCCTACACACTTATTGAAGCAGCCCTCTTGAAAGAAGAGCCTATGTAGTCAAAGGAGAAAAGATTCTGTGGAAGACCCTGACCTGTCCAACAGGGTTTCCTCACCAGTGGCTGCTGCTCCAAGGAGCATGTCCTACACAACTTCTTGGTGTCTCTGGACAGCTGGTGTCTGGTTGTTGCATTTTTGCCAGTCTTTAAAAGCCAAGGCAGTGCTTTGCCATTAGCACTGAAATATAAGACATTTCCAGAGTGAATACTTCAGCAGTCCTGAACTAAGACTAGTTATTCAGAGAGAAACGAAAGCTTATATAAAAAATATCCCATCTCTCAGGAAGGCAGAGATGGAAGCAGTCCCCCAAATCACGCAGCTCAGGGAAAGGACTCTTGAACAGCTATGCCGACTGATGGTGATTTTCTCCTGGAAATATGAACACCGATGTGGTAGTAAGATACCTGAAAGTAGTGGAATTATTCTGAAATTCTCACAACTGAATTACAAGTAAATATATTTTTTAACTTTCACCCCATGCACAATGCATTTCTTAAAAAACATGGGCCCATTTAATGAATTCAGTGGAGATAGCCGGTCACTAAACGATCCCTGTTCAAATTAGTATTTTGGTTTTTTTTGTGCTTCATTCCAGCTCCAAAGCCCAGGTGTAAATAAAAAGTATGTCAGTATCTTCCTATAGGTAGGAATCCCAAATGAAGAAAAGTTTGAGCCTTGCTGCTAGCTATCATTTAGTTGATAACACTCATTTCCAAATTCTGAGCATCCCACAGAAGTGGGACTAAGGGGGGGTTGATATCCAAAGTACAGAATAAGAGTGAACTGCAACTACAAGTGCTCCCTAAATGCCTGTATAGAATGTGGGTCTATTCAGCATGTGGGTGTTTACAGTAAGGTCTCATGGCATCATCATATTTCTGTGAGCAGCAGAAGAGATCCCTTTTGAGCTGGTGGCTGGCCACATGATTGGCTGAGGGATAAAACTGAACCATCTTTGAGTTCAGGCAGAATGAATGTTCTCAGGAGGACAGAGCGAGGCACTGATATGTACTGTGTTTACTGCTGGGGAGATGATCAGTTTTAACACTTGTATGTGTGTGGGTTTAAGGGATTAAGCATGATTGTGTGCTGACTGTCAATACTATTTGCATTTTATCACGTGTAAATGATATTAAGACAGAAGTCATGATGCAATGCATGGCAGTTTCATTCTCCATCATTACATCAGCTCTCCCTTGCAAATGCAAATGTACTGGAAGGCTGACCTAAATGTAGGAGAAGCTGAATGATGATCCTTATCTTAATGAACAAATACAATTATCCAAGTGTTAGAGTGTCAGGTATTGAAATGATCCTCTATAATATCTCCTTTCTTTTATTCCATGGCGATGAGCATCTTCTGATGGTATCAGAGCAGCATCTCATCACAGCACCTGGCAAAATCTACCTGAGGGTCCAGGCAGCATCATATCTGGGCAGTCACTTCCACTAATCGGCCACATCTACTATGGTTGGACTTCCTCAAGTGCACAACAGCCTTTTCAGGATATTCTGGAAAAAAAAGAACCCACAAAAAACACATCTACTTAATGCTTTTCAGCTTTCTTAGCTGTCTCCAAGAATTGGGGAAACCTCATTCTCCCCTACAAGTTATCTCCCTCACATAGAAGCAATCAACACTGAAAAAAGCTTAAAGGGAAAAGTGACAGGAACCAGTGGCTGAAAATGAACCTTGTCAGATAAAGACGATCAGTCCTCTGACGATTTATAATAATGAGAATATGAACTAAGGGGCTCCAGGGGGGTCTTTGTCCCTGCTTTGGGGACCTCTCTTGGCAGAACTGTGGCAAGGACAGTGACATCCTTTCTTTATTCTGGTTGCCGGACCTCCTTTGATTTACAGTATCTTCTGCAATAACCCGAAGACTTCAATCTTTTATGAAGACCCAACTGCTGAGCTGGCCTCATCCCCTCTATAGTGAGGTTTCTGCCTAGAAAATGAGGGGGGAAATAATAGATTTCCATAAGTTGAGATAGACTTTAAAAACAGGTTGCACTCTAATTTTTCAAGGTTTAAACTTTATTTGTATAATCTCACTACTGAATGCAAGTTAGAAGACTTGATGTAAATCCAAGCTTGATTCCATTGATTAATAGGCACCATGTGCAACAAATTTATGCTCCGGGAAGCAGAAACTTCTTCCCCCCTCCGTTAGGACAGGGGACATTTTGCTTGATCAGAGCATTGGAAACTTGAATCTTCGTGTGACTCTGCATCAAAGAGACATCTGGGACTGACTGTCTGGGCTTTTTCAGCAAAAGAGCTACATCAGAATTGATTACCCAGACTGACTGTTTCAAATGAGTCTTCGTAGGGTGGGATGATTAAGACTCCTTGTAGAGGTTTATTTTAATCTGAAAGAGTTCAACATTTTCAATGTGACAAAAATTGTCTCACCTGCTTATGCAGTTATACAAACGCATCCTACTTGATCTAGCCTCCATCCCCAGTGTATTCTCAAAGAGGCAAGTGTCTGGATTTGACAATTGGGTTTAACTAGAGAAAAAAAGGGTTAGATTAGGCACTGAAATCTCTGATTTCTAGGTCCCTCGCCACCAGCAGTTTGTGAGCTGCACTCAGACTCCCCGCATAGTTCATGGTGGAGATAGGTTGCTTCTGTGTTGAACCCAAAGGAGTCAGCAGTACAAAGTGGGATCTTCCTGAAGGGAGCACGCAGCTGCTTACATTCAAGCACTAGGAAAAGTGGAGGACAAGGGTGTATCTGCAATCCTCTCTTGCACTAAAAGCTCCTTGAGGCAGGAGTGAGGCAATCCTGTCTGCTTGGGATCCATTGTCTGAAATCTTCTCCTGGAGATTGGTACCTACGCCCTTTCTTTCAAAAGACTCCACACAGATCAGTCTTTTAAAAACAAAGCAGGAAGAAGAAAAGGTGGTGATAGCTTTTATTATATAATGCCTTGGTATTCAAAGTATATGCTGAGGAAGTGGGAGGCCTGGGTTCCTTTCCCGCCTCAGCCTGAGGGGTTCAAACCCATGTCTCCCACATCCCATGAGAGTGCCCTAACCACCAGGCTGGAGGCTACCTTGGGTGGAGGATCCTCCACCCCCGCTTTGAAACTGCTCCACTCTGCAGCAAGGAATTTAAAGACTCATGAGGCTGGGAGTGGGATGGGGGGGGGGGGGGGGGAAGTATGAGGGAGCTCATGCTTGACTCTGAAACCTTGAATTAAGGTCAGTCAGCAGGGAGTGGGGAGGCCTGGGCTCACTCCTCACTCCCCTGACTTTTGTTATCCAGCAACTCATGTGTGCTAACTGCAGGCACACTCACATACTTCTCCACCTAGATGAGCACTCACAGCCTCCAACTTTCTCTTCTCTCTTTCGCACATGACTCTAGGAAAGATGTTCAGGAAGGGCATCCAAGTGGGGACTTGTCTTTCTCCCAAGGCAACCTGGGCACCCTTCACCCTGATGGCACTCTCCCAAGAGTCAGTAAATGCTGGCTCAAAGTCCTTCAGTCCAAAGAGGGCCACGTTCACAGGCTGAGTGTTTCCTCTGCCCCAGGCTGTATGAAGGCGCTGGACCCTCTTCCTCCCCGCTCCTCTTTGCTTGGCAGGTGTGCACCTGTGTGTGTCTTCTCAGATGGAACAGATACTTCATTGCATGCAGAGGCTCTGAGTGTGGCTACTGGGGCCAACCAAGCCCCTCCACAAAGTAATACCTGGTTTCTCCGTGCCAGGCAGACGTAGGTGGGAGTGAGGCACCATGTCAGCATACACAGTGTGGCTCTCTGCATCCAGGTAAGCTCTAGGGTAAAAAGGAAGGTATTCCTAGAGTTTCCAGGCAGTGGCAGGGTTAAGTGGCAGAAGAGTTGAGTTTTCCAGAAGAGCTGCCTGGACATATGCACTTCAGTTCAGCTTATTCGCATTAGTTTTGATCCTACCTACAGCAGAGGAGGCTTCTTTCTTTCCAAGTGGGCATGCTGGGTGGCAGGCGGGGAATTAATGTCCCCTCCCTGATGCTGGACAATAAATCAGCTCCTCTCCAAAATTCAGGATTAAGTGCAGTCCAGATAAATCAAAGTGGGAAACCCTTCCCTTCCTTGAACTTCAAGGCGATGGATTAGAGACGGGGAACTCACTCAGCTTTTAAGGAAGCTGCGTGCCTCCTTCAGCTACGATACGATTCAGTGTTAAAACTTTCACGGGGCTGATATTTCTCCCAGTGTAAGATCAACTTTCTCAGTCAAGAAAAGAAAAAAAAAAAAAGAAAAGAAAGAGAAAGAAAAAGAAAAAAACAAAGGGGAAAAAAAAAAAAAAGAATGAATTATGAAAACAATTTAACAGCAGGGGTCAGTCTTTATTACAGTCCCCTCAGGATGGGCAAATGAAAGCCCGGAACAGCTACCAACAACAGTAGCCACAGTTACAGCAACAGGGCCTGAGCCTTGTGTGAGCCTGGCAGCTCTCCCCAGCAAGCAGTCACAAAGCAGCACATTACGCATATTAATACGTGATAGAAGTTTGCCTCAATACCAGTTCCAGCGAAAGGATCATCGCCTCTTGAGAAGAGGAAAAAAAAAAAAAAAAAAGCTGGAGGGAAAAGCAGCCTTTCTGGTAAAGCCGTGACAACAGCATCAGCAGCTCCAACTGGTTTGCTGCCATTACTTCTGGCAGCCCAGCAAAGCCATCTCCCCGAGATCTACACGTCTCTCTGTTAAGTAATCGCAGCAGTCGCATGCATTACACCGCAGCGCAGGAATCCCCATTAGCCAATTAACCGTCCCATTAGAGGTCTGGGTAAGCAGTGCGGTTGCTGCACCTTCCTTGTGGAGCAAGCTGTCACCCCAGCGCACAGCCTGGGCCTGCAGCCCCACAGCTCTCTTATTCCTGGGGAGCACAGTGGTGAGGATACCACTGAGGGCAGCAGGCCTCAGCAGGGCCTCCCCAACCCTATGACAGGGCGGCCATCCACTCCTGCTCACCAGCAGAGCAGAGCCTTTCACTTTCCATTTCCAGCGATGGGAATGGGCTCTGCACTGCCTCTTTGTGACTTCATTACAGGCACGCAGGTGTCTAGGGACACCTGAAGGAAGGGCTCCTTCAAAGCCCCGTGCTTTCCAGACGAGCCCTGTCCCACAGATGACAGGCAACCCTCGTGCTCTGTATCCTGGTGTCAGAGCGCCTTCACGTTCTCTGGAGGCTGTGATCATCGCTGTCGTTTGCTGCCAGAAATGGAAGCAGAGACTTTTCCATAAAACTATTTAAAAAATGCAGATTTGCTTCCCTGCTGTGCTGCTGTGCCTGCATGACGTGACATGCCATTCAAGTACAGCTAGCTTTACCGACATGAATATGCGCAGAAAGGAACACACACGTGCATGCCCAAAAACAAACGAAAACAGCGTTTTAAATTCACAGGTATGGACATTTACACCCACTGACGCAGAGACAACACCGTGCAGCTCCTCTCATCTACTACGAATATTACTCAAACATCAGTAAGCATTAACCACGTGCATAAATTCCCTATCTACACAGAATGCTCAAAAGTAATTGCAAAAGGATTTGTTGAGTAACTGGGAAGAAAAAGAGGAAAAAAAAAAAAAAAAAAAAAGGCAGTGATTGTCAGGAGATGACCTGGTTGTGGGAAGAGGCACTTACTTAATCACTGCATGAATGCCTCACGGTGAATTACTTGCATAACTCCGCTTGAGGAAATCGCTACTCTGCAAAAGTGCATACATGTTAAATCAACCAAAGCGCAGAGTGCTCCACACTCGTGGTACAATGTGGCGTTCTTGCCAGTACAGAACAAACAAAAATCTAGCTAATCTCTCAGCCTGGAAGGGAGGTGGGGGAGAAATCCTCTTTTTTTGCTATCTTGGCAATGTGTCCAAAAAGAAAGTTGTGCGGCGCTCACTCACCCCATTCATGCCTGGCATTTATGTTAAAAAGAAAATCTGGGCTTGTAATTTTCAAGAGCGAGCTCTTGTTGACAGTGAAACTTTGACTAATAATTCCTAGGCTGTGTTTCCCACCCAATTCAATTTGATGCTAAAAAAGGTAATTATGGTTCTTTCCTGCAAAACGCAGAGCTCTGAGATGAATGTCAGCTGGCGAGAACACCAGCAGGACTTGCTTTCTTCAGGCTCCTCTCAGGATAAGTCCCTACTTTATTTGCTATCTGTTACTGAACTGCAAGATAGCAAAACTTTCCAGAATTTAACAAAAGGATCATTTTTTTTGTTGCCCCTTCCCTTAATTCCCCATAGCAATTCTAAAAAACCCTCAAAAACTCAAAAAGCCACATTTCCTTTGTAAGTCTCACGTGTCTGACATGATCCAAAGACATACCTCAGACTTCAAATCTGTATGTGAGAGTAACGAGGCGATGCATGTGTACTTGGCTGCAATGCAGCCATTTAGACCTTGTAAACTGGGAGGTTATTCTCTGGGTACAGTGGATGCACAGACTTCGGTTGGAAGAGCTCTTTTGCTGGGAGCTTTATTGATTAATAAAGAAAACCTTGGTCTACAGGGAGGCTCACTGGTGCAAGGAGCAGCTGTGGTAGGAATTGCTGGGTAAAGCAAGCAGCCCGTCCAGAGCAGACATCCACTTGGTAGTCACAGAGCTGAGGGCAAGAGTGTCCTTGGGGAGGCAGAAGAAGAGTATTTCCTTTTGTAGAGCAGCCAAACTCCTAAAGCACCAAGGCTGAAACAACAAGCTGTGAGCCATGGGAGCTGGAGACTCAGCCTGGTGGGTGGTGAGAGCAAGATGATCCTGCTGCACGGGGAGACCTGAAGCACAGAATGGGGGTTCTGGAGCAGTGTCCCCAGCAACTCTGGATGTTTATGCAGTATCTACAAATAGTCATTGAATAAAATGCAGAAATACCCCCTGGAACTGGAACCACGACCTGGGATTTCCTTTTTCCAGAAGAAACATTACTCCTCACATCCAGCCCCAGCTTTTTTGTTCATTCTCACTGGCCCCTGCACTGCCATGTTACCGACCTACTTCATTTAATTCTGGTGAATATCCCTGCCAAAACCACTCTGAGGACAACACTTTGGAGATGCAGAAGTCTGAAGGACCCAAGAGGCTTGGGCCAAGCAAAGCCTACAGTCCCCATCTCCTGGTTCCAGAGCTTGTGCCCTCAATAACCATAGTGTCCCATGAGGAAAGAGGGACAGCAGCTCTCATGCAGCTGTTAGCTCAGCAGCGTGAAACACATAAGGTATGATCCAAGCGGCTCCCGAGTGCCACTGGGGCTACTTCCTGATGTTTTTTCTCAAGGCTGTTGCACTTCTGAGCATGTGTTGGATCTGTGACCAAGGCCCAGAGGGAACTCTGTATCTCAGAATGTACAAACCTATACACAAACAGCAGAAATCTGACTTCAGAGGTCAGAATGTGGCCTTATGTTTTCATACATTATATTGCTCAACATCTGTCAACCGGCTTGATTCACTGGGTTGGTGGTATCTGTGCTTCTTCTGTGGTCAAGTTCATAAAACTCTGATTTTGCTAATTACTAACAGCCCTCTTTCAGGCAGGTGAGACAGCTCTACCTACCTCATCTCGACAAGTGTTATATTAACAACAGCAGCATGTGCTCCAGGATACTGTGCATACCACAAGTGTGATGGAGCACTGGCACAGCTGCACAGAGAGGTGGTGGAGTCTCCTTCTCTGGAGATGTTCAAGACCCATCTGGATGCCTATCTGTGCCACCTGGGCTAGGGAGCTGCTTTGGCAGGGGACTGGACTTGATGGTCTCTAGAGGTCCCTTCCAAACCCTACAATTCTGTGACTGTGTGACGGGTGACCGTTCCCATTGCATCAGTCCTAAGACTTGCTACCCTGGGAGACGAATGATAAATGCATAATTCATTTTGCACTAAAAACTCCTATCACAATCAGATTTAAATGCTTGAGCAAGTCAGCAGACAGGGAGAAACCCTGAGCAGTTTTCAGAAATGAGAAGTTTCAGTGTCTTGTTAAATTAGGTAACAAACTCATCAGAGAGAAGTACAGGACTGAGATTTTGGAGTTCTGCTGCTAATCCATTCACTTCTGTGTCCATTAGCTTTATCCAGTCCATTTAGCTTGTGAGCTGTTTGAGGCAGAGACCATATCTGATCCGTACATTTGCGGCTGCAGTGGTTCCGCCTTCAAGTCATAATAATGATTTTTGGAAACCTATTTGAATTACTTTTCAGTTCCTGCCATTGAGGCAAAAAGCTCGAAAATGCGAGATCTCAGACTGCAGAAGAATGGTAAAAATGAGCTGAGATGCAGTATTCTGTGTTATCGTCATAATGGAGGATTTTCAGCCCTTGGAGCTGGCAATGGTACAAAGAGGTGTTTGGAGCTTTCGGGCATGACCTGTACCGTGCTCAGCCCTGCATTTCTGCCTTCACCCACACATTCACAATGATGACAGAGCTCGGCACGCTTCTGAGAAACACATTTTTATTGTACGACAGGAGCTGTCGCGGATGTCAACAAAAGAAATCATTCCATAGAAATAACAGGATCAAATTGTTACACAAATGCAAAAACCAAGACAAAACGGAGTTAAAATGATGAAAAAGCAGTGTGACTTTACGCAGTGTGAAACATACAGAAAGCCGCGTTCTTCTGCTGAAGCGTCAGAAGTTCGTCATCGTTTCAGGATGTCAGTGATGTCAGTATCTTTTTTCTTCCCCTCTCCCCCTCAAACTTGAAGGTGAGATATATGGAAGGCTCGAATTAACACAAAAAGCAGCAGTGTCACTGAAATTTCTGTATCGTTCAGGTCTTTCGCCTCCTCAGTTCTTTCCACCACCTTATTTCCAAACACGTATCGAGAAGGTTAAAAAGAAACTGTCAATACCACTTAAACAACCAGCACTGCCGATCTAGGTCAGAAGGAGGTCCTCCTTCTTCCAAAGAGGAGCATGAAGACTAAAACTAGCTGGCAAATGAACTGTGGTTCAACTCACTGAGCAGAATTTTGCCCTTAAACTAAGCAAAATCAGAAATGACCTATTACTGAGAACCATGTTGGCTCTGACTCTCCCAGTGGTCTTTTGAGGAGGGGTGAAGCAAAGAGATACCAAAATGAACATTTGAGGAACAGTTCTTTTGATCTTCAGTAGAGGCTGCTCCCAGACTTTTGAACCAAACAAACAATAGTTCCAACTGATCATGTGCAGTATTTCTGCACGAAACTGACCACTGGACTCTGGAATACCTTAAGGCACCTCATGGTGAAGAAACATTTTAAAGGCTTTAATAACGTTGAAGACTGAGTTCTTTTTCCAAGATCTCCACGAAGGAATGTAGCCTGAAATAAGCAGCATCACTATCTCCAAACAGAGCACAAACACTTTCAAAGTGGAAACTGAGAGCTATTTGAACTTTTCTTTAGAAGGAAACAGAAAACACCTCACCAGAGAGATAATTTGTACATATAACAGACCGCAATGCTCAACAAAGGAAGGCCTCTCTCATCCTCGAGTTTCAGGCACGGTGCACTTTGTCACCCACCTAAAATTAAATAGGTGTGTCAACCTTAACCAGCAGTCATCTAAACTACTCACAACAACTCTCAACAACAACGAGCAACAAAAGAGTCTAAAGAAACAGCTTCCTGACTGAAATATTTCTGTCACTTTAAACTAAAGAGGTGGATATAATGGCAACGGCAGGCACAAATGGCTCACTATCTGTTGTTCTATTCAGCAGTGTACGGTTTTCAAGTGTGATTCTTTAAACGTTTGATTTCTGATAGCTACAGCTCGCAATGTCCTGTCAAAACACGTGAAGAAGAAGCAGGATCAGCATTTTCAGAGATACCTAACATTTTTGTGCGTGTTCAAAAAGCTGCAGGATCAAATTCATTCTGCCTTACAGACTGATAGCTGGGTCTGCCAGGGGCTCATGGCAGTGAGTCTGCAGTGGTCAGCGTCCTGGAGTTCTGCTCTGAAATACAGCTTACCATACATTCATTTCAGAGCTGAAATGAACTAAACCTGTAATTACACCCTTGGTTTACATATGCATGTCTCTTTGATTTTGTTTAAAAAAAAAAAAATAGAAGCAAAATATATGCCCATGAAAATGTACTGTTCTCTTAGAGCATTTAAAAGTCTTAGTATATTACACATCATACTCATTTCCTAGTGAGAACTATTTAGAGATCAAAATAATTCCGTATTGTAAAGCATGGGTAGACCGCGTGTATCTGTCCAAACTACTCCATAAAAAAGGGAAATGCATGAGCTCAAGCTCCAGTCCCTGCTAGCTGTCTGCACCATCACAGTCAGCTCACTCTGGCTCTGTTATGGAGCACTCCAGCTGGATCTCTCTACGTACGATGAAGGCTGAGCAGAGCTTGGACATGCTTTACGCCATGGACCCCTTCCAAAAGGCAGTTACTGACAAGGAAGACCACGCAAGGCTGAACTTTCTCCACGCTACACAATCCCCCAGTATTATCCCACGTGACCTGACATACTCAAACACTTCTCTACATCTTCACATACCTCTGCAGTACACTCTGCTGAGCTACAGAACAGCCCTATCCTTATTTCAGAGCACTTGAACTGAGAAGAAACAAAACAAAAGACATGAGATGCTAATAGTGTGCTAGGTACACAGGGGGCAAAGTGATCCAGAAAAGAGGCTGTGGCTGGTGTGCTCTGAGAAGGATTAGCTGAGATCTTGCTGCTTACATGAGCCAGTCTGTGCCACTTTGCTTCGGGGACATGTAGTCATCCCTAACTGCCTTGTATTTAGCACCAAAGGACAAGACTCATGTGAAGTTCAGTTCCACTTATCTCAGAGCCACTTGCTGTAAGTGAGCTACAACCCACAGAAGTGTTAAGAGTCTGCCAAAAGAAAGCTAAGGGCAAGAGCACTTCACTGGGTACCTCCCTGCTAACAGAACAGGAGGATGCTGCCAGCACACTCAGCACCCAGCGTGCGTCTCTTCCACCCATCCACCACTGAAACCAGTTGGTGGGGGTGCAGGCAGCAGGGAATGAAGGTTCTGCCTCTCACTGCCAACTTCTGCACAGGACAAAGCCCTCCTGGATGAACCCCTGCCCTCAGGCACAGGCTTTGGCCTCAGTTTGCTTCTCAACGAGGAGAAGCAACGATCTTGGATTACAGCAATTGATTTGCTGGTAGAACGGCTTGAAATGAAAAGCATTTGTGTTTGCCTTAACTTCTGACTACTGGGTGAACATTGGGTAAGCAATATTTAGCTTACCAAGGTAACAGCAAGCATCTTCTTTTTTTCTTTTTTTTTTCTAAAAAGCACAGTGTTCTCGGTGTCCTGTTGTTTTTTAGTGTCTTCTGTGCCCTTTGGACAATAATTGTTATAGATTTATTCTGCACTGGACCTCAAAGGGCAGGTATCTCACTGATCACAAAAATATTCTGAAGCAGAAGAGCGCTTGCCTGGCTTTTTTAACCACAGGAATAGTGCTTTTCTGAACCAGGACATCACATACAAATACAGAGCCTCTCTCTCTCTCATGGCATCCTCCTCAGTACCAGCAACAGCCATTCAAAACTACGGGCTGCACTTTCCTACCTATTCCAGCAGTATGGTAACTTCAAACAGCACAAGTTCAACAGAATCCTCGATGCAAAATGTTAAATATATTAAGGCTAAATATTTTTTAACATATATTTAATGAATTTGTTGTGTACCCTGCAGTTACAGCTTTGGCTTGAAGGCACAAATATT
The DNA here is from genome assembly GCA_023055505.1 of Callipepla californica brunnescens. Lineage (NCBI taxonomy): Eukaryota > Metazoa > Chordata > Aves > Galliformes > Odontophoridae > Callipepla > Callipepla californica. The sequence goes on along the minus strand of JALIRH010000001.1, from coordinate 90,240,455 downwards.
AAGGCACAATAAATGCAAATAACGTATACGTTTCAATGTGGTGTGCTGAAGATAACTTTGTACTACATGGTATTTAGGTATAATGACATGTCATTCAAAGATTTCCTCAAGTTATTTTAATACTTTTTTTTTCTCTGATAACCTGGATAAAAAGAGGAATGTATGTTAAATTATTTAAATATTTCTTCAGTGCAAATGCAGTCGTTTTCTTCAAAACTACAGAAGACTGAGATTGATTTTTCAGCATCTGGATTTCAGCAAAATAAAACATTTACAATCATCTTGAACAGCGTTACTTGAATTATTAAAAAAAATAAAAGTATTTAGTACATTTTGCTATCTAAAAAAGAAAACATTTTTGGCTTTTAATTCTTTTTTTTTTTTCCTTACCACGTGCATAGCTACCTGTGACAGGTAGAGAAACAGCTGCGTTAGAAACTAAGTTGTACAACACTACCAAATCTGAGGTTCAGACACAGCTGTGGAGGTAAAAGGTGACAATGAAAAAAAAAAAAGTTGTTTTTTGTTTGCTCTCAAATGAGAAAAGGACACACTCCAATCTTTCTTTAATAAATTCCAAAGATGCACCCTAGACCTGTTAGGTGTCCTGCACCTGTTTAAATAACGCAGATCTCTACCACATCATTTTGAAATATAGAACTGAGTCTGCCTGATTTCCTTAGCAATACAAAAATAATTAGTTGGAAAGGAAAAAAATATATATATTGCACTGAAATTAAAGAAACAGGGACAGTAAAACTTTTCTTCTCAGTATTAAATAGAAAGGATGTCCAGTGCAAAGAATCGGCCCCTCCCTTTCCTCACTCGTTGACGCTTGTGAACACTGAGAGTCTGGATGCTCTCACGCTTATACTCTGTGGAAAACTACTGTGGTTATGAGGAATCACAGTGCAGTTTCAGTTATGCATAATCCTGAGGAAGGATCCAGCGAGGAGTCTGCGGCAAGCTGACCATTCTGAACGACTTCTGGGTAATTCTTGCTGAAGTAAACCTGGGGAAAATACCAGATTCCATACATCAGTTTCCATTAAACGCCTTTTAGTTTAAAATACGGTTCTAGAGATATCCAGAGAACAGATAAACGTGTGCCCCTAAGGAATCCAAAGAGGAATCTCAGGTTGGAGACCTTCAGTAATGGTACGTCAATGAAAAATTAGTAAAATTACTGATTACACGGTAACAAAGTCTGAGAAAAACCCCACACAACCTGTAGAGCCGTTCAAATTCCGGTGACTCAGATAAACAGATATATATTATCACTTTACATTAAATTGATAAGTGAAATCATTTTACTAGCTCAAAACACGGAGATAAATTAAAAACAGGGCGACAAAGAAGCTGTGAAATCTTGCGTCTGCACAAGGGTTTCTCATTTTCACACATAAAATGAACACAATGGGTCTGGATGTTAATATCAGGTTGTAATCCCTGTATTTTACAAACTGTGATTGACAACCATTGAAACGTCGAGGTATATGTATGAAATATCCCAGCGTTTAATTTGTGCTGCAGAGCAGTTACAGGGGCCTATAGAAATGTGATCTCTGGATAGTGAACCACAATAATGAAAGAAGAAGCAAAAGCTTTAACAATGGCTCAACCAAGCAACTTCTCTAAAATGTAAGATGATCCCAAATAATAGGACGGTTCTTTGCCAAGCCTTTGAGTTCTTGAATTCTACCAATTTCTAGCTGAACTAGAAGAGATACAGGTTTCCTGATAAATGTATAATCAGAACATAAAGGAAATGAAATGCTGTCAAGTTTCACTGTTCCACAATCATCAGTTTTTAGTAGCTGTATCATATCTCTGTTCCTTGACAGATGCGCATAACAAAATGAAATAATGTCAAGACTTGTGTGCTCTTATCTAAAAATGTGTTTGGGTGAAAAAGGACTTCAAATGCATTTTTTTTTGAAGAAGAAGAAGAAGAATGTGAAAAGTTTTGTTTGAGTCTTCAAAGACAGAAAAATACACTATCTTCCTGAGCCTGACACGTGTCACGAGTTAGGTCTCATAGTCAACACTGCCCCGACTACAGCTTATGAAATATTTCTCCAGTTTATATTTGAGAGCGTTGTCAGCCAAGTTTGGGTTGTTCGATAATAACATCCCTATCGTGTATATGAATACATGTATAAGACATGGGGTATAAAAGGGAAACAGTCACTCTATGGGAACACCCCTGTAAAGTATCACTGTCGCCCTTTGTGTACGCGTGCTAGTGCAGGATATACATATCTTCAGAGAGTATCTCTTTACAGAGAATATTAGGGTCTGGTTTGAACCGACTGGGAGGCTGCTGAGAAGCATTCCTCAGTAACCAGCCCCGATCCGATTCAGAGGCAGAGAGTTAATAGGAGCCACACGCACCGTGCAGAGCCTGCAGCCTCAGCAGTGCTGCGCTCCCATCCCGTTCCTGGTTACAAACACAAAACTCTGGCATACTTTTAATGGAGCTTCAGAGCGTGATTTTGGTTTTTTTTTTCAGAGTTAATAGAAAACCTTGGCACATTACTAGAGACCTAATGAAATGGCAGCTGCTTTTCAACTGTCTCATTGTGATTCTTCCCCTGAGCCCAATCCCTCGAGATACTAAATGCCCAAGTCTTTACACAGGCTTCTTCCACAGCCAACAGAGCTGCAACCCTCTTATGAGTAATCACGGAGGTGAGATAACACCTCTTTTAATATGTACGCATCTGTCAGAGCTCGAAAATAAAATCACCCTCACTCTTCCCTCAAAGTACTCAAACACTGATTGACAGAAAAACTGTCCTACTCTTGTGGAAAAGCTTCTCTGAGTACTGACAACAGCATGGAGAACACTCCCAGCTTTTTTGTTGTTGCTGTTTTGTTTTTAACCTAAATAACACACTTCTTAAAAAAAAATATATATATATCCTTTTTAACTGTTTAATTTCTTGCCTTCCCATAGAATTTTCTCCTCATAAGCTTCCTGCCAACTGAACAAAGACAAACGATGCCAACTCCACTGCAGTCAGGCTCACAGGCTGCAGCCTCCATGGCACTCTTTCACATCTGCACAAAAATGAGATATGCCCAGAAGACAAACAACCAGCAAGCCTGGGTCCATTGAGAAGCCTGAGCTAAGTTTTCTGCAGGTGTGGTGATCCTGACTAGTTTAACCTTTCAATGCTCAGCTGTGATATCCTACATACATATATGTATATATATATATATATACACTTCTTTTCTTCAGAAGACTGTGTTTCTTTCAAAGATGCCCCAAGTCTTCTAATTGAAGGTGTGTAATCCCTCTTCCTTTGCACCTAAGGGATATATGCAAAGTCCATACTGTTCCAGAAAATTGATTTAAAATCTCACCTTACTGAAAGAAAAGCTCTTGGTACAAGTTTGTTCTGCACAAGATTTGGGTCCAAAGCGCAATAAATCAAATGATCATCGTCAAAGCGTGGCCACATTCCAAACCACTTTACTTAGCAACCCACTGTAACACGTTTTGAAAAGTATGCATATATGCTGTATTACCATTTCTTTTTATGTGCAGCGTGCTGTTTTTCAACAACAGCAAAGAGCAGTTCTTCATACAAACAGTTCTTGGTAACCACAGGAGGAATGTATGAGACCAGCAGCAATACGTGCAGCAGATACTCGTGTGAAATGAACGGCCCCAAGAATCAGCTCTTCTAACTAAGCAACTTCTCTGAAAGTATGCATGAAGCACAGGGGACAGCAGTAACAAAAACTCTGAATTAATGCCCAAGTACTTTAAAGAACTGTAACTGTGCTTCTGGGTAGCTGCTGACTGGAGATAGAGCCTCTCGATTCCCACTTTTTGGGCTGAGCGTGGATAAGCACCGTGCTTTGCATTCTTGGCAGATGCTAAAGCTTGTATCTGCCTTCTAGCCTGGGAGTTAGCAAACTTTTCCATCAAACCACATTTCAGCAGGGACCGGTTCCTGGATCCCTTCCCTTCCTGTACAAAATCACATAACATTGATGTGGTAACTGCAGATGACTATATGGGCAAGTAACATCAGGCAATTATTTTTATACATTTTGATTTATCTTTTAATGCAATTGTGCAACTGAGGAGGGCTGCAAGGAAGGAAGGAGAGACAGCATGACATGGCTGAATCCCTGTAGATGGCAGCAGGGCAGCCACCTCTGGCCACCCCAGGGATCAAGTCCCAGGAAGCCAGCCCAGCCGAACACTGGTCTCATCAATTAGATCCAATCCTTTTAAATATCATTTATACAACCTTCAGATTGTCATGCACACGTCACAAAAATACCACATCTAAACAATTACCTTTAGCAATAAAACATAAGGAGCTACGTGACAGCAGCTGACAAAGACATTTCCTCAGGTCTGCAATCAGTGCCATACGTGCATTTATAGCATATGCTGCAAAGTATCACGTTAAAAACTTTTCAAAAAATCCAAAAAGGGATTTAGTTGGTATTTAAAAAAATAAAAAACTAAACAAATAACACCTGAGTACGTACAGACATAGAAAGCTCTTTCCTATGTTTCAAAATGCCCGGTGAAACAGCTGCAATACACAAGCACCCAGCGCCCTTGACTCCACAATTATTTGTTTTTCCAACTTTCCAGAAATGTGGCCATTCTTACAGAGGAAGCAGGCAGACACCTATTTTGTTTGCTGTCTTTTTCAGTTGCTTCCTGCCTACTGCACTCCTTTCCCCCCAGAAAATAGTTTGCAATTTGTGTCCTCCTTATACACATCAAGCAACTCGAGGAGAAGAAAGCACTGAGGACACAGATAAGACCTCCGTCTCTTGCGTGGAAAGTCTCTTAGGATGCTACATGACTAATATCAGCGCCTTACTTGCACACTTACAATTGTGTGAATAGAATCAAACTGCTCCCAGACGAGCACTACAAGTCTCAGCTGCAGCACTGCTGAAACTTCATTTGCAGTATGAAAAATACACCCTGGCTTTGGACATCCCGTGTGCTGAATTATCACAAAAAAAAAAAAAAAAAAAAAAAAAAAAAAGCCAAGCCAAAAGCTAGTCAAAATGAGTTCCTTAATCAAAGGTCATTTCTTTTTATCTTCTTATCTCAGCTTTAGCTTTCCATCTGAAAAGTGGAGATGATATGGCCTCACCTCAGAGGCATATTATGAAAATTAATCCATTGATGTTTCTTAAACACTCTGATTGCCAGAGGAATGCTCCCAATTACATTAATAATGCTACACTCAAGAGTAGGATTTGAATAGTAAGCAGTAAATCAGGCACACAGCCCCGTATGGAACAAGGAGGCAACAAAACATTCAACAGCTGTTTCTTAATTGAGCACGATTCATCCTATGTGCAGAACAAAGCGAAGGTAAAAGAACGAAGTAAGAGAAATAAGACTATGAGCACAGCCCCGGTGATCGTAATTTAATGGGCCATTACTGAACCTCACACTAACACTGGTTGGGACTTCTGGAAAACATTGTAGACATGGGAAAAATAAATGCTGGACTCTTCAGCCTTAATGTGTTTTTAAGGAGAGTTTTTGCAAGACACGTGCCCAGCACAGGTCAGTATGTCATCTATTATTTATACTTACATTGTGTGTACATACAGAAGGATGCAAGAAATACAAATACTCTTTTGACTTGGGCTATATAAATACAACACAACTGCCATTTGGAAGCCTGTGCATAACCACTAAAAAAAATGAAAATGAGGGTTTAATCTTGCAAAGTCAACAGATTCTGATGTTTAGTGGAATGCCTACTACAACCTTGAACACGCTAACTTGTGCTAAACCAAGTGCAGAGACAAACTTAATTGTAATCATAAAATTACCCGTTTTGCTGTTTCAATCAGAGCAGCTGCTTCAGTCTTGCCCACTTGTTGCACCATTTTGTAAAATAAGCCATCCTTTTCTTGCAGCAAAATGTAAGGCTCCCCGTATTCTTTTAGTCTTCCTGCATCTAAAACCTGTTAAATGAGCAGAAATCAACTTATTAACATAAGAAATTCAAAAACAAATGTTAAAGACTATAAGCAAAGGAAGAATGTATCCACTTCAAGCGCTAAGATGAACTTTGAATCCTGAAAATGAAATATTATGTCTTCTTCAAACAAGCGTAACACTTTGTTAGTTTATAGACCTGTTGAACAATTTTAGAGTGCCCTACAGCCATTCCACCTATAGGAATCCAATGCAAAGTTATGCAGAATATGGAAATACAATGTTTGTGAAGCCGACAAAGCAGATTATAAGATTCATTGTGTAAGAACGAAACAAAGAGGCCTGAAATGGGCTCTGAAGTAAACAGCTGTAGGTATAAACCACGCAATAACCACCAAGTCGGTTAAGGGAGAATAAGTAGGTCTTTTGGATTAGAGGAGGTGAAGATGTAATTAAAGAAAATGAGGGTGTTGCTGAAAAGATAAACAATTTCTTGCATCAGTTTTTGCCAACTACATATTAGAAAGATATTACCCTGAACCTATTCTTTCTACATAAAAAAAGATGAGATGCCACAAGGGACACAGGCAACCAAGGAAAAGAGGGGAGAAGGAAAAATTGAAAGAAGAAATTAAAAAAGCATTAAGTCAGTAAGCCACAGAGGATACATATAGTCAAAAACAACAGAAGGAATTAAGAACAGGTGGATCGAGCCTGTAAGAAAATATTCTCATACTCCTGACTACTTCAGGACTGCACGGTAGCAAATGCTGCATTATGTTTTGAAGAACTTCACATCTTTCAAGGAACTTTTAGACCAGCATTTATGTTTTTGGGACAACAATTTAGACAAAACAGTAAATAAAATACAACTAGAAGACACACAGATTGCAGGCAGAATTTGTTTACCACAATTATAGTAAAATGAAACTGTACCTCACAGATCTGACAGAATAAAGCACCAGAATAAAATGGAGAAACATTTTATATGGATTTCCACATGGATTTCCTGAAAGGTGTTTGGTGTAATGAAACAGCTGGGGACAAAACCTATTCACAAACTTGCACAGAAAACAAAGATTAGAAATAAGCAATGCAGTTTCGCTGTTTGGAGAGCTGGAAGGGTAGTGCTCTGTGATAGCTATGCATGGGCCAGTCATCAGTAAAAAGGAGTTCTCAGAGCAGTGACAAAGCTGCAAATGACACCAAAACATGTAGATAAGTCTAGACCACAGGAGAGTCAGGTACACCTAACTAACCTAAGAGAATGAGAAATACAATAGCAGGGAAAAGTCAATATTGATGAAAGCAATACACTCAAATACTTAAGTGGCTTACAAATTAATGGTATTGACTCAAGAAAGAGGACTGGATAACACTCTGCAAGTTCAGGACTCCAGTCAGTGTGCAGGAACAATGAAATTAAGAAAAAAACAACAACCCCAAAGTTATGTGAGAAAAAGCAATGCAGAAAATATTTTTGTCCTTGTATAAATAAAGAACTGACTACACACGGCACACTATTGAAAAAGATACTGCCACAACAGAGGGACTTCAAGGACTCTTAACCAAAGCTCTAATTGTGGTGCACATACTTGGAAGAAATTAAAAAAAGATCTAAAAAGATGGAGTCGTTAATTTCAGGAAAGAAAGAAAGAGAAGGTACTATGAGGATAACATCCAGAACTTATGTTCAAAAGAAAGAAATACAGTAAGCTTGGAGATAAATTCGAAGCTCTGTGAGGAAATTTCCAAGTGTACGACTTGTCTGTGCAATTCCTTAAAGCAAAGCATCTTAATGGCCAAGAGCTCAGCAGAATATACAAGCGGGCTGGACATCTTTAATGACAAAACACAAGAGGAAGTTGGGCAGCTGAATGACTCCGTTCAGTGGCACTATGAGCAAACTACGTGCTGCCAGGACGTCGGCTGAGTTGTTGGGCACCAGGGACCAAGCACCAGGGGAAAGGTGCCCAGTCCTGAGCCTCTGCTTCCATTCAGTACGTTGCATTTGAATGTAAAACAACTCAAGCCAACAGTAACAATATATTTACATCCAATTTTAAAAATTGGATGCACTGAAAGCTACAAAAAAGCTTTTCAGAAACTGGTATCTTATGCACCCAGTATGTACTACGATTTCCCTTGTACATAAGGAAGTGCCAGTGGAAAATCTTTAAATATCACTACCTAGCACAATGTAGGTCACTGAATGTCCAACAGAGTCAGTATTTCACCTTCAAATGTATACATGTGCACATGTCATTTTTTTTGGACTTAGTTCTGTCACACTTGAGCATTTAAGGATTCATTGTAAATTTAACTGTAACCACAACATTTGATATTCCACAGTAAGAGTTAAAACAGCATCCTTAACAATGCCATAAATTGAACTATCATATACAACTCCGTGTAATAATTAACATGAAGTGCCACATCACAGGACATCTGTGGCTCCTTGAATGAGTTTTTTCAGCACAGCACTGGGTTACACAAACACTCCTTAACAAGAAAACAGAAAGCACGTTCACTAAATGCGTCTCTCCCACTAGAAACAACTACAACAAAAACTGGAGGATTTTTATTTTCTTTTACGCTACTGTAGTGTTCAAATTCTAACAACAGTTTTGCAAATATCAGAAAGAACCTCAAAGGTGGACGATCTTTCCCCTTGAATGAACCTGGGAGGGAAAAATAATAATTTATTCTTTCTTGACACGTTTTAAACAGCAAAGTCCTGAAGATGAACAGATAGTTACAGTGACTTGTGTCCAGAAGACTTCTATTCACATTTTAAACAAATCTTTAAGGTATTTATATCCTTTCTTGGGAAATAAAAAACAACTTATGTTGTGAAAACAGACAGAACAGAGATAAGAAAAACAACCCCCGCTAAAAATCTGAAATGGAGAAAAGCATGAATGAAACAGAACAGACAACATCCTTACGAGTCAGGAATACCCTACAAACCATATTTACCAAGGAAAAAAAAGCTGTTCCTACTATCTGCTGCCATCTACGACACAACGGAGAGAATTCAAGCAGGCTGACTTGGAAGCTAAACATTCAGATATCTATAAGTTTATTAAAAAGGGCTTAGACAAAGTGATAGGTATTCTTTGAAGAATACGTGCTGATAACATTTAAATAAATAAATAGGTACTTTGGCTAAGGCTTTGCATACTCTTACTCACTGACTCCAAGCCAAATTAAAATCATTAGGACTTCAAAAAGCAAGCTAATCATTCAGGAAAGGTGGAATCTGGTGTTTACTAGCCACATATTTTCTGATCAACTTGCATGCAACCCTTATCACTGTACAATATGACTGAATCGAACCCAGATGCATCCCAAGGTGGTTGTACCAGTGGAACTAGATACAGAAAGCCAGAGAAGCGTGTAGGCAGCGAAATCAGATCGGCACGCTGATTACGGAGGACACACAAAGGAGTGTGGGACTTCAGGATTCCATTACAAGTTCTAATACAGATTCTGAGAGACAGAAAGATTTTGGACAAATTTCAGTCTTACTGTATATGCCACAAACCAAAGAAAACCTCGTAATTTCACTGTCTCTGAAATACTTCGACAGCTGAGAGTAAACTAAAACAAGTAGAATACAGCAACATAAACCCAAAGCAACCATATGGAAACCAGGGCCGGGTTCTTCACTGTCCTGCAGTGGCAGCCTCTTTACCTCATCTGCACTGTTCTTGTCTCTATAATCAGATCCTAACAACTTCAGCATATTTTCTCTAGCAGAAAAGTAACTCCAACAATGCAAAATTTATGGAATTGGATGACGGTGAGCATGCAGAAGTGACAATGCAGGAAAAACTTCATTCAGGGGAATTGTCTCACGTCCTACAGTAAAGTGAAACTGATCTTTACATACAGCCATTCAAATTATCCTTACAGCAGCACTACTAAGACACTTCATGTTCATACAAGGTGGAAGTTCAATGCTGCTTTTGAGCAAAACCCTCTCATGCCATCTAATTCTACCCTACCCAAAATTTAATTTGGGTCCAGCAATCTGGACAGTGATGCTCATCACAGCTGATGAGACCTGCAAAAGGATGAACAACACGCTGGGCAGAAGGCAAGATGGTTTTTAACAGCTCTTGGTTTGACACGGAGGCACAGAATAAAAGAGCGGGATTAAAATATGGCAGTGAAGGCACAGAGAACCAGGAAAGAAACAACCTGAATCAGACTGACCTGCAACAGCAAAATGAAAAGGGAGTATCAGCCATTCAAATGTGCTGTTTATGTTAGCTTTAGCTAGTGTAGAAGGATATATGCCTATGCCACAGAAATGCTACTGCACTAAATTTGTGTGAGATTTGGCAGCTATAGAATAGTCGGCCATTTCTGCCTCCTCTCTATCCCGCCTGGTTATTTACCTCCACTCTGCCTAAGTCCCCCTAATTAAAAACCAACACCTTAATTACATAGTCTCACAGTTTTAAGTATTGAGCATGATTTCTATGGACAAATACTGGGCAGAGAGGTTCAGTATTTGAGGTATCAAGAAACTGTACAATAAGGCCAGAGTATCCACAGCAAATACAGAACTTTATTTATTTCCCAGGCACTATGTGTAAATATTTAGCCTAAATAATATTTTAAGTGAGCCTCACTCATATGTAAAATTCTGCTCTCAGACAGACTAGTTCAGATGTTCAATACCTTTCTGTGACTGTTTTCACAATGGGATTTGTGTAACGTTAAGTGGTGGAAGGGAAGGAGAGACAAAATTTAAAACATAAAATGAAAATGTAATCTGAGAACCATTTCACAATGAAACGAGAGGAACCAGACAATGAAGGAAGACAAAACTTCATAAAACTGGTCCACATTTCTGTGAAGACCCAAGCGGCAGAACTAGGACAATACTTTCTCTGATGATTACTGAAACCGATTTACACCATTGGGCTGCACAGAACTTTTGAGGAGCAAACATTCATTTTGCAAGAGAATTTAAAATCCTATATAGTTAAATATTGTCATTAGTCAGAGAAAGAGAGAGCGTGGATCCTTAAAAATGCTGTAACAAATTCCATGTACTTATGGTTATCCATAGACCCAAGAAAGAAAGTCCTAAATCCTGCATTTTCTAACTTTCAGCAACAAAAGCAGACAAACCAAGAGAACAATAGTTATAAAACACTCTGAGGAAAAAAAAAAGTCCAAGGTTGGAAGTGTTGAGCCACAGAGGAGGGGGGCATGGGAATTTATTTCAATTAGTATTGAGGAATGACTAGTATTCCTATTCACGTTCATCTTCACCATAAAGCCAGAGGGAAAATGGGACATTTAAGAGTTGATCATAAATGTTTTTATTTCCTATTCAAAAGGAAAATAATTCAAGCAAATTATCTCCTAGGGAATACATCTGATTTAATTTAGACTTGGAGAAGACATCACCAAACAACAAAATTATTAAAGTTCAAAACTCTGCTAGGAGTAAAACTTTGAACAATGTTTTCCTCAGAGAGCATACATCAAGATGATCTTCAATAAAGTCCTGGGAAGAGGATAATATTCAGGAGATGCTTCTGGTTACATCATATTAAAAGAAATATATTTACACAAGACAATACACAGCTTTGTGGGAAAGAGTCAACAGCCCATTCCCCAGCTGGCATTAAGTTCAGATGCAAGTACGCTCCATCTCCTCCATCTCATCGGGTTTGCCAAAACAGATCAGAAACATGTACATACTTCTCTGAAAAGTCATTTATAAATATTATCCTATCTAAACAGGTCTGCAAAAAACGGAAGAGCATCCAGGCTGCAAATATAACTCGGGAACCATTTTAAAGTGTTTTTTGTTGTTGTTAATTTTGTCTTTTATGAGGTTCTTCTTTATATTTCATTTTTTTTCTTTCTGTTTTGATTTTTGCTTTGTTTTACTTTTTTTTTTTTTTAATAAATTTTTATTAAGTTTTCAGCTTTAATCTAAGCATTCCCCAAGCTCCTTCAGGAATTGCATATGACTTACTCCATGAGTAACTAGAGACAAATAAAGAAGCTTTCATGCACCACATGCCAGTTGTGTACTCCTTGTTTTTCTTTTGAACAAAGAAGAGCACACTTGGGCGGTTACCTTCCTACAATATGAATTATTTTTTTCAGAATTTCCAAATGTTTCATCTCAGCAGAGTTTAACTTCAATGTTAAGACTGCCCTTGGTCTCTTGTATTTCACAAGTTCCCCTGTCCACTTCCCCTGCTTCACATAAAAGGCCATTTCAGACACTGCTCTGTAATCAGAGGAAGAGGACTTCTTTAAACTGAAAATATTGTTTTCAGAGAAAATTCAGCATGTAACACTGACTGCTAATTTGTTTCACATATGAGTTATCTTTACTCCTCTTGCAGAGGCTTAAAAATCTCCCCTTCTGCTGTTTTTCTCCGTCTGATTGCACACCACTGTAAGTTGGTTGGAATGTTGTGGGGAAAAAATATCAAATATGTACGTAGCAATGAGTCTTATTTTATTGATTATCATTTGATACTAACTCCTATATCTTGTTGGAGGGAAGAAACTTGTTAACCAGTTACTGTAGATGTTTTTGTATTGTTCAGTCTCCGCACCTCAAAACACCTGATACACCAGAGCAAGTTCAACCTTTCCCACGGAGCCTCTTACTAAGAGCTCTTGAATGCTGACAGAACTCTTCCTTGGCCAATCAGTAATGACTGTTTCCAACACTGGAAAGCCACATTTCTCAACCTGGATTGCAGAATGGCTGAAACATGGCCCTGAAATGATTGAAGATATACTTCAGCTTAAGAAATCCCACTCTCTAATAAGGATTTGAGGATTGTCAGATAAGTTACAAAGAAACTATCTTTTAAAAAAGTTAAAGAACACAGCTGGATCTCTCCTAGATTTATCTGCTTCTGATGACAATGAACTTGTGGCTCAGCTGCCATGCACACAGCTTTACCTTATCAGAGACACTGTGCTCAAAGCAGCAGCTGTCAACATGTCCTGCACTAATTTGCTTCCAAACAATAACAGTATTTTCAAGAGAGCAGAAAACCACTCTCTAAAGATGTGTTAGCATTTCTAGTGTGGTCTGCATTCCATACCACCATCTTTAAAGAAACATCATCTGACTGTTCTGCCCTTATACAGATGGAAATACATTCACGCACAAATGACTGACAGAAAGAGAGATTGAGGTTCATCAGACATTAGCTTCACTTCCTGCTGTAATTCAAATACAGCTCTTCATTTGAATGCTCCCAAGCTGAAGTATTGCTTCAGTAATTAGCTGCTTTATTTAGGCAAAAGAAGAACCTTGCTGGGCAGCCATCTTGAACTTGGGAGCAGCTTTGAAGAACAATCCTGAAGATGTCAACATTTTGGGAAGGTATGGCTTCAAACTGGCAAAGAGAATCAACAATTCCAGTACTTCTTCAAGACCACTTGAATTCTGACTTGTTACAGAGACTGCTAGGCCAAGTGTGATATTTACAACTGTTGCAAACACACTTCATTTCAGTAGACAACAGTGGCTCTGATACACGGTTCATGGCTCAGTACTTCATGCAAACTTGGATTAAACATCAAAATAATATCATCTTAATCGTAAAGATGTATAATTTACTCAGGTTTGAAAATGAAGTATCCAGTTTTATATCTTCTGAACTGAACTACTGAATTCCACAAAACAGCATGGAGGAATCTGTCTTTTTCTTGAAGTTTGCAAAACATCAACCCAGATTTGGAGGATCTGGAAATTGGCTTTGTTTGGATTAAAAACAAAATGGATCATTTCTGATAATCACTTGCTACTGACAAGCTCTTCCAGAAATTCCACAAGTCCTTAATTACCAAATTAAAGGAGAAACCGAGAGGTTGCCAGGCCTCTGCCCGCCATCAGCCCATCCAGATGGACTCCAACACAGTGAAGAGCCAGGCAGGTAGATCAGCATTAATCACATCCAGAGCTGAGCATTAAAACTCCTACGAATGTCCCTGAAACATTTAACCAGCCCTTTTAGTTAAGTGGTAAGACCTTTCCTAAATTTTCACATTTTATCTTCCGGATCTGAAAATCCAGACAATTTACCTGTCACCTTACAGAATACACGTATACAAGCAATGCTTCTGTGGGATGCTGATATTCAGGCATCATGAGACCAAGTATTCTTTCACCTTTCTTCTGGAAAGCATCTCAGCTAGCACCATTAAGTTCAGCGTGCTCCACACTGGTCCTCTTCTATGAATAACATTCATTTTCTTTGTATTTCTTCACCCAGGAGACTTGGGTACTTTTGGTTCCAGCACAGCTGGAATTTTTCTTAGGTTTGATGAAAAACAAAACATCATCATAATCATTTAGTTCTAGTATTCCCTAACCTGTATTTTCAAAAGAGTGGCTTTAACCTGAATGCCCTGTGCATGCTGGTGGACATGACATCTTCCTGGAGTGGGAAGCATGGTGTCCAAACCTCATCAAAGAGAGGAAAATATAGAGTTCAGGTTTATTAACTTTCTGGAAGAATGCTCTCTTTCCATGCTAAGGATGGGCAATGCTGCCATCACTATCACGCTTGCTGAGGTGTCTGTTTGCAGAACTGCCTCATCTCCAGCTGGATGGATGAAGAATTCTAATGTGCAATACTGGGTTCGATGTCACAACTCCAGAGAAAGGCACTCAGACCTTATCTGCTGCACGGTATTTTTTGTCTAGCTGTAGGTGACTCCCCTATTACTATGCAAACTTCTTGAATCTCCCTGAGGAGTTCCCTCTTTCCTTTCAAGGTGTTTACGCCAAATTTTGGTGGACTGATTTGCCCTGTTGAGGTTAGATGTCTACAGTACATTAAACACAGCGTCTGATTTATGAGGCCCAGGTGTTCCAACAAGGTAAATATAATGCGATGTCAGAAAAATTGGAACAACTGAACGAGGGAGGTGTACCAGAGAGATGTGAGAAGTCATTTTCTATTGATCAAAAGAAGACCTCAGGTCCGGTTATGAAGTACATTGTACTGTTAACCACGAATATTAGTCATTTCAGTACATAGCCACAACAGGTTTTCCCATAAATAAATCAGATCTCTTCCCATGGTTCTCTTCCTCAAAAGCTTCCTATTTGAATAACAGTTTTTAATTACTAGATCAAGTTCTGCTTGCATAAAGAGCTTTCAAATAAGTATTTCACTGATATAAAAAGTCTCTGTGGAGAAACATCCCTGTCACTGGAAAATGCACAAGTCTTCACGACTTTAAGGCCTTCCTACAGAAAGACCTCATCACAGCAACCAGAACAAAGAACTGCATCAGGCTCCTGCCAGATGCACATGCTTAATTTGCTACTGATTCACAATTTCCCCAGGTGAGACTCAATTTCTGCATACTTCAGCTTCTCCCCTCTCTAGAAATACAGTTTCTAAAAAGTATTTCTCAACCTGGAGAAGGAAGCAGAAAAGAGGGGGAGGAATGGGTGATGCGGATTTTACAAGATACCACTGGAAGTCTTGGGAGTGGTTCCTGTTGGCTGCCCCAGGCTGCTCCTGACTGGGTTTGGTGAGCTGCAGATGAGATTTAGGTAAAAGGCTCTCACACTGTAAGGTGAGAAAAGGACAGGGAAGCAGCTGCTGTGGTGGTAAGGATGCTATGCAGAATGGTGGGCTAGTGGAGCAAGCCTGAACTGAGCTTTTCTCAGGATGTGCCATCAGAAGAGAGGAAACTGCAGCACTTCTCCCATCCTCCCCCTGCTCTGCCAGGGAGAATGGTGGCTGTTTATGTCAAATGGCTAAAATGGGTATTTGTAGGCATCTGATGGGAGGGTTCTTAAACTAATGAGGAAACATGAATGAGAAAATATCCTATAACTCTTGATCAGCGCAGGGAAAAAAAAGGGACTGAAAACCACTGGATTATAATTTTATGGTAGTATTATTTGATGGCCTGACTTAACAAGTCTTTCCAACTTTGGTTCCAAAGATCGTATGGATACTTCCCTATCTCACCCAGGTGTTTGAAGTTTAATTAATTAATGTTTGTAAAGAGCGTTACAATTTCCAGATGAAAAGTCCTATGCAAGTGCAATGTAGTATTACTCATTGAGGTGATTGGGTTAGAGAGTATCACATTACACAATGCAGCTCTTCCCTCAATGATTTTATGCGTTTGAAGTTCTGATAAAATGTATTTATCACTAAGATAGATATAATGGAAATACTCTTAAGGCGTGACCTGGATTATGAAACCAGAGGTATGGTTTTGGGAATAGAACAAACGAGAATTAAAACAACTCCTGAGGCCAGATTTGTCTACAGTTGTATAAAAACGCATTCTGTTCTTCCTTTTTTTCCTCTTCCAGTAGGCTTTCTTCTCTTTTAAAATAGAACCGGTTATTACAATGGGTGTGAGCAGACATGCAACAGTTCACGTTCAGTTCCTATTTCCATACTCATCCAACTTGACTTTTTCTCATGACTTTCTCAGAATTATTTTCTGTTCTATTTTTTTTAATGTTTGGATTAACTCTAATGACGGATGTCATCTTTTTGGAAAGTTCTGGTTTAACTAGCAACTGAATGGAATTACATCAAAAATACGCGGACAGTGTCAAACTGAAGACTGTACTCAATGTGCTTAAGATAATGTGCTTAAGGATGGCAACCAACAGGATCTATGTGTAAACAGGCTAAAAGAAAGTTCAGCATGAACTTTGTGACAATCAGTACACACAGATGCAAAGACCCAAATCTGAAATGGGCTAATCCCCTGTGATCAGCACTAGTAACAGCCTGGGCAATAGATCTGCTGAAAAGAAGCTGGGGTCCTGCCACAGAGTGGGCTAAGCAAGAGTCAAAACTGGGTATCAACAACAGTGCGGATCAGAAAGAGTGATTTATTCAACACTCATCAGACCAAACCTGGAATACGGTGAATGGTTTTGCCAACTTTGCTCCTCTTTTACCCAGAACAGCAAAGACAAAGGTAAACTCCAGGGTAATAAGGGCACTGGAGCATCAGCCCAGTGAAAGGACAGGTTGACAGAGCAGAGTTTGTACAGTGAGGAGAACAGATGGCTTTAAGAGACTCAACAGGAGTAATTCCATACTTACAAGTTACTTTGAAGACAAGAGCTAGGTCTCTTTAGTGAGATACGCAGTGTGAATACAAGAAACATTTGCCAGGTACTGAGGTGAGGTTTTAAGTGGATATAAGGAAAAATATAGATTTATTGGCAGATAATTAAACACTGGAGTAGGATGCCCATAGAGGTTACAGCATCTCTATCTTCTGATGTTTCCAGACACAACAGGATAAAGTCCTGAACGGCTTCACCTACACTAGGACTAGAGACCTCCTTTGGTTCCTTCCAATCTAAATGATTCAATAGGGAGAGAGTGAAATCCTGGTTTATGCTCAGGCTATTTATACTTGTTCAGGAATGGGTTTGGAGTATTATGAATAAGTTAAGAAAGCTGAACGGGTTTGCTCAACAATTGAAAAATAAGCTTACTCATTGTTTGTTAAAAGACAGTTGTTAATATTCCAACTACAAGGTTCCACTGTTCTTCTTCTTCGCTCATTTTCTACCAAACTTAGCAGGACAGAAAACAACAGAGACAAATAAACGAAGGCATTATTTTATCTCTACGCCTTCGTTAAATGAGAAAGAAAACCAAAAGTTTTAATAATACCTGATACTGGAATGACAATGCATTTCAGCCATGCATTTTTATACTTGGAAAGAATCTGCACGAAGTTAAACCTGTAAATTACTAAAACACATTAAAATTTTGAGACACCAAATTTTAAAATACACAGAAATCCCTCTTTCACTGAGTTTTCTCAATTTTCCTAATATTTAAATAAATGATTATTTTACCACGAACGCTGTTTTTATTGTTAACAGTACTCTGTTTTCTAGAAGGATTATCCTGTTCCTTATATTTTTAACACACACATTTTTCTTACTCTTTCAAAACTGCATTATATTCCCACTGGGATTTACATGCCTGAGTAAGCCAAGTAATTAAAAAATATAACAAAAGCACACCTGCCGTAACTCTGATCACTCCTAAAACAATATAATATTTACGATCTGTTTGGAAGCAGAATCAATAACTCAGAATAAGGATGTTAAGAAAACAGGTTTGTTAATGAGCCAACATGAAAGTTCCTTCCATTTTCTGTCTAATACTTCTCACCTTCCACTTCCTCTCAGAATTACAGAAACCAATAGGACCAAATAAAGTAATGTAAAAAGATGAAAAACACTGGAGTCACTAATGATTGCAGACCCTAAGGTAGACCTTCCTGCAAATCTCTTCTTTGATATGCTCCAAAGAGGTCAAAGTCATTCATAAAGACTGCATTAGACAATGTATAAGTGGACTTTTAGGAAGGTAAGACCTTGACTGTGGCTAAACTGAAACAACGGAAGGTCAAAAACAAGACATGGGATCTAAACGTGTAATAGAGTAATTATACTGTTGGCAATTACACTGAAGAATTTGAGGAGGAACTGCCAATTTTAATCAAACAGTTGTAGCGAAATAGTAAATAAAAACTTCTAGTGTTCATTTCAGCTGCACGATACTAAAGGTAAAACCAAGAAAACATCTTCATGGAAAGAACATTCTGTGCATAACATGTTAATGGTAGTTAATGAACCAAAACCCACAGAAATCCCTTTGGACAGCTAACAAACACATACAGCTATTAATTAGGTCACAGTTGTTTCCTCACAAGTCTTTTGTTCGCTTTACTTGTAGAGAACACCAACATATCCATTAGACTTGTGGGGAGGTATTCACCAGAGAGGAAAATATTTATTTATTATACCTTAAATGCTTGCAATTACATGACTTCTTATGGCAGTTCTGCTGGTTTCTCTCTTTGTAAGTAAACTATAATCACTCAGTTCACAATCTGCTGTTCTCTATTCCTCAGAACATCACTCACCTCAGTATATCCAATTGTTTCATTTTGCATACTTTGGGCTACCATTGTACCTCAATCACAGATTTTAAAATGCTCTGGGCATCCAGTTAAAAAAAAAAATCAAAACCAAAAACAACAACCACACAAAATAACACTGAAAGAGTTAACAAACTTCATTTTAATATGAAAAGATGTTTCATAAATATTTTTTAAAGTTGCCACTGAGAGGATATGGGTAATTTCTGCTTGACACACAGTTAAAAATTTGAGCTCCACTCACAAACACACTTTGCCCACTATGTAAGTTACTTCATTAACCGACTGTGAAGAAAATGCTCGCAATGGGCTCCTGTTGCTACTGCAGAAAGTTGCAAAACTGCAGACAGCACATCATTTCAAGGACACAAACCAGTCTGACCTCCTGAGAGCTGAGGGAAGACCACTGCCTTTATGAAAATAATCAACAAGTATGTATTTTTCATTTTCTACGTGTGTGCAAGGCATCACAGGGCAGGCACCGTGTGGTGCTTCACATTAGCAGAGTACACCACTGCTCTGTTGCAAACAAAGATGTCAGAGGCTGCTGGATTAGCAGTACCTCATCTTTTCTGTTTGAACACTGTTTTAGAAAGCTGGCCACGTTCAGTACCTCACCAGTCTAGCTCCACTTCTCCAATCAACACCCTTGCCCCAGGGCAGCTGCTGCCTCGTTACCACCACCATCTCCCGCCCCAGAACCTCTACCACTTCCTTCTCACACATTCCACACCACACTGCCTCTCTCAGCCCACCGAGACTGAATTAATAAACTTGACTGAATCCAGCTGACTCTGTCCAGAGCACTTGGGTGTGTCCTCACTAGTACCGACAGAGCTTATTTGCTTAAGTCTGCTGTTGCACCTCACCTGCAATGGGTTTGTGCCTGGCAGGTTGGAAACCACAAAGTGAGAAAACGCAAGCAATCCTTTCAGGTCATTACTACTACAGTTTCATGAGTTGCCCGACACAGCACCTTAGGATAACCAAGGTAAGTCTGAAGTTGCAACTTAAACTTCTGACCATTTTATCAATCAAAATTAAGGAGAGTAAACAAAATTATCAACTTGCAGGAAAAGAAAAATAATAATTTACGCTGTTAACACTTACCATAATTCTGTCACTGTCGATAATGGTGTTCAAACGGTGTGCAATGGTCAGAACTGTGCACTGAGCAAACTTTTCACGGATTGTCTTTTGAATGAACTCATCTGTTCTGAAACACAGTAAGAGCAGTGCAGACAAAAATAAGATGTTTGCAGGGGTGACTTAATAGCAGGCAGCTTTTACGACTTCATCAAACATGACCATATAGCAGGAAACGTGCTTATGAAGTCAATACAGTGCTTTTTCCTGGAGGCATACCATGAAACATACCCCAAAAGCTATTTGCTAGAGGTTGAGGAGAAACAAATTTCTTCTTGGAAGTAGAGCAGTTAAGTTTCATTTCAGGAGTCTAGCCTTCCAGACCTTGACTACAGAAGAAGGGGCATTCCTTTTATCAGAGTGAGGTATTCCTACAGATTTCTATATCAAAAAAGATCACTGCTATTTAAGTTTTAGCTTGTGCAAGCTGTGAATAAAAGTTAGTGAAAGTAAACATACTTCATTGTAAATGAATGTACAGAAGACAACCTACAACCAAGATTTTTCATTTCAATGGTAAAAGTAGATTAAATTACAGAGCTGGTAGGTAAGCAAAGCAACAACTGCAGTAGCTCAAAGACTTGAGTGCGGAATGGCATGCTCTGTAAGTCAAGTGTTGATTGGCACAAAATCCAAGGAAAGTGACAGAATCATAGAATTCCTCAGTTGGAAGAGATAAAGGCTTTCAAGCTAAGAGTCTCAATCTACTACATGAATTAGTCTCCTAAGGAAGGGTATCAGATATAAACACATGACTTTTGAATAAGGAAGGCTAAGTCAAAACGCAGGCACTGGAAGTACAATGTTAATGTTGAGAACGGTCACAAGTTGAGAATCCTGAGAATGGAATGTACTGAAATTTACCAGAGACACCAAAATGTTCTCTTGTTGTATAAACAAATATTAATCAAAAGGCCGGTAATAATGATAATTCAAGAGACTATAAAGAAGCATTGATATCACCTAACTTAAAGCACTGCAGTTAGACTTAAATTTGGAAATCTATATAATCCTCCCTGAAGTCAATGAAAAGAAAAAAGGCACAGCTGGAAGCTGAATCAGAGCACCTGAATTAGGCAGGCATCAGGTGATGAATGCCCTCTACAGGCACTTGACAGCCCACAATGCACCAAAAGTCTTAGTTCCCATCCTGGGCACAAAGCCAGGTCACGTGAATATGCATATATTGTGCATCAGCCTTCAAAAAGATAATGAGTGGCAACAGTGGAGAAAAAGGCAGTGTGGGAACACAAGTAAAGAAATTAAAATTATCATCCAAGATCAAAGGAAGACATAAACAGTTCAAAATATATCAGTGTTAGTGAGACTAGGGATGTTGCAGCCTAGAATTCAGGCCTGGCCTTGGGAGCCTGCTTTGGCAGGGGGGCTGGGCTCAATGATCTCCAGAGGTCCCCTTCCAATCCCTACGGTTCTGTGATTCTGTGATATGAAGGCACAGGCCACATTTCCAGGATTCCTATTAAGACAGAATACCTTACCTTTATGCGGTGATTAGACAACAGTAAATGCTCTACAAAGAGCATAGAAGATGTCTAGATAAACTAATATATTCAGGGACTGTGTTAACTTCAATTACTTGCTAGCAAAGCCTTAATTCTTCATATTGTTCTAAGTAACTGATAAATACAGCAACACAAAGACTCACACAGTACACACCTTTCTTTGACAAATCATTATTATCTAAATAGTAGTACATTCAATCTGTCTGGACATGACAAATAGTTGGTACTGTCTCATAAGTCAAGCAAAAAGAATCGTTCTGTTTCCACCATGGCAGGAGGCACTAACAATAAAAAGGAAAAACAGACAACTTTGGAAGTATAGGATGACTTGAGGAATGGAGTAACCACTGTTTCCACAGTTCACAGTATGATTTTGTGCTCTGAAGGATTGAACATGATTTCTTTTATAGACTGTTTAAGCAGTCAGCATGACAAAGGACATGACGGATCAGTGCTGATAACGGGACAAATGATGGGAGAGAGAAGGAAGATATAAACAGTTAAGTAAGAGTTCCCACGCATGCTAACTGTCATCCTCTCACGGAGATAGAAACATTTATGCTCTGTCATGAATTGGACATGACAGAACATTTTTAGACAAGAATTTACTTTTTGCCAAAATTGTTACTGCAGCCTGGACTAGTCTGGAGCATGACACACTCCTTTCCTGACCACCTACTACATTTACTACCAATAGTTTAGCAATAAAAACTCTCACTAAGGAAACAAGAGGTCTGAGATTCTTGGCAGCTTCTGCAACTATTTCCTAAAAGAAGAATCAGGAAAGATTTAGGAAAATCCTTCTCTATTCAGCACTAGTGAAGCCATCCCTCGAGTACTACGTCCTATTCTGTGATCCCCAGTATAACCATATATAAACATAATGGAAAGAATCCAACAAAGAATCACAAAGATGATTAAAGGACTAAAGCACCTCCCCTACGAGGAAAGGCCAAGAGAGAGATAGGATTGTTCAGCGTGGAGAAGAGGCTTGAGGGGGAGATCTTATCCATGTCTATAAATATGTGAAGGGACAGTGCAATGAAAATGGAACCAGGCTCTTTTAAAGTGTGTCTAGGGACAGGACAAGAGGTAATGCCTACAGAATTGTTTCACGTGAACATCAGGAAACACTTGAGCCCTGTGAGTTAATAGCCTCCTCAAAAAAAGCTTAATACTCCACTAGCATGTACTTCTATCAGATTACAGTAGTAACAATACTAACAACCCATTGCTAATGAACATACTTTTTTTGCTGTCCTCTCAGCAGTGCCTCAATGATCTGAACACTGTTTTATTACAACAGAGAAAATGGTAACACTCAGTAGGGAAGAGGCAATGGTTAAAAATAGTCTACAGTGAATAGCAGAACAGAAACAAAGGCTTCAATACTACCTGGAATAATGTAAAGAAAGTCTTTTTCTTTCATTATAGTCAATCACAAAGTGAGGTTTCCTATAGGGCAAGTAAGGAGCACAGAAAACTGCAGTTTGCTCAGGAATTTCAAAAATAACCTTTGAAAGAGCTCAAAATGATTTTCAACTCTCAGGTTACTCCTACTATTATCTCAGTAGAATGCAAAATCCTTGAACATCCCTGTCCTCTGCACACATTTGTTATACTTTCCCTCATTACACATGTTCCTTATAGTGCCATCTCTTCCTGCATTTCCATTAAGAAAACAATTACCATTCTTGAGAGGCTGGAGAGTAGCCCTGAAGAACAACATCAGAAGGTTCTGGTTACTGCCAACTTGAATCAGAATCAGCAGAGTGCCTGGGATGTCAAAATTGGCCAAAAGGGCCAACTGTACCCTGTGCTGCATCAGGTCCAGCATCAACAGCTGGGAGAGGGAAGGGATTGCTCTGCTCTGTCCTGCGCTGTGTGGCCTCATCTTGAGCACTGTGCACAGTTTCAGGTGCCACAATATAAGAAGGACATCAAGCTATTTGAAAGTGTACAAAGAACAGCGAAGAAGATATTGAAGGGTCTAGAGGAAAAGACATACAAGAAAAAACTGAAGTCACTTGGTTTATTCAGCCTAGAGTAGAGGAGGATGAGGACAGGCCTCACAGCAGCCTGCAGCTTAGAATTATTGAATCTTCTGAGTTGGAAGGAACCCCTAAGGGTCATCAAGTCCAACTCCCCTGCTATGAACAGGGACATCAACAGCTAGATCAGGTTTCTCAGAGCCCTGTCCAGCCTGACCTTGAATGTCTCCAGGGAGGGGGCTTCCACTGCCTCTGGGCAAACTCACTACTCTTACTGTAACAAATGTCTTCCTTATACTCACTCTAAATCTCCTCTCTTTTCGTTTGAAACAATTTCCCCTTGTCCTGTCACAACAGACCCTGCTAAAGAGTTTGTCCTCTTCTTTCTTGTAGCCACCCTTCAGATACTGAAAGGCCACTCTCAGGTCTCCCCAAAGCCTTCTCTTCTCCATGATGAACAGCCCCAGCTCTCTCAGCCTGTCCTCGTAGGAGTGGTGTTCCATCTCTTGGACTAAATCTGTGGTACAGCAGAAGGGCAGAATTACCTCCCTTGTCTTCCTGCCACGTGTCTTTTATTGCATCCCAGGATATGGCTGGCTTTCTGGGCTGCAAGGGCAAGTTCTCATGAGCTTCCTCATAACAGACTATATTATATGCTAATTGGAACATTCTCCAGAAAAGTGACAAAGGAAGGAGCATTTCTGTCCTTTTTTGTAGGCACGCATGGCCCCTTTTTGGTGTCTATTCACTCTAAGAAAGTGGCCAACCAAGTACCAAGGGATTTCATTAACGTCTTCAGTGGCACATCATAAACCAAATATACAACCTGAACATCAAACCATGGCTTCTGGATTACAGAAACTCAACCTTAATCTGATAACATGAAAGTGTGATCCATGAAACTCGCCATTACAAAGAACAGTACAAAAGGAAAGCAAAACGAAAAAACAGGTAGTCTTCTCATCAGTCCTCCCGGTTAGGGGAATAGGGACAGAAACGGCTAATAGAATTAAGGAAAACAATAAATGGTTAAGGGAGCGAGGTCATGAACAGAACTTTGGCTATCTATGTGATGGAACTAGTTTTGAGAAATCTGGTCTTCTGGGAGAGGATGAGTTTCACCTCTCAGAGAAGGGGAAGACCATTTCTGCCAACAAGCTTTCCAATTAAATCAGGAGGGCTTTACACTAGAGCAGGGGAAGAGGATCCTCAAACCATCCCACTCTGAGGCTTGATGATGGCAATGGATGCCCTAGGCCTGGAGCTGGGACACAGGCCAGTAAGAGCACTTAAGGTGCAGGATAAGGGAACTCCAATTGGTAAATCTGCCTCCATGGGAGCCCAACTGAAACGCCTGAACACTAATGTATGCAGCATGTTGCAGGCATGTGCATGTCTACAGGGCTACAATGCCACTGGCATCACTGAGACACTGTGGGATGGCTCTTGTGAATGGAATGTAGAAATAAATGGGTATAAACTCTTTAGGAAAGACAGGCAGGGGAGAAGATGTTGCTCTCTACATCAACAACCAGCTGGGAGTCCATGAAGATCCACCCAGAGACAGATGAGGAGCTGAGACAGAGCACTTATGGGTTAGGATTAAAGGGAAGGCAGGGGAATGAAACATCACAGTAGGAGTCTGCTACAAGCCTCATGATCATGGAGATCGATTGGATGAAATCCTCTATAGAAAGATAGGAGCAGCTTCACGTTCAACAAACATGGTTCTCATGGGGGGACTTCAACCACTCTGATATCTGTTGGAGGAACAACACAGCAGGGCACCAAAAATTGAAGAGGTTCCTAGAACGTGTTCATGATAACTTCCTCTTCTAGGTGGTACAGGAACTCATGAGAAAAGACACCATGCTGAACTTTGTCCCCAGTGACCAGAAAATGGTGGAGTTCAAGATCCTTAGTGTGCCAAAGAGGTTACACAGTAAGCTTGCTACTCCAGACTTCAGGAACGTTGAACTCTTCAGGTAACAGCTTCTCAGGATAAAATGGGACAAAGTCCTGGGGAGAAGAGGGGCCCAAGAAAGCTGGTCAATATTCAAGGACCATCTCCTCCAAGCCCAGAAGCAGCGGATTCTGAGAAAAAGGAACGCAGGCAAGAATGCCAGGAGGCCTCTGTGAATCAACGAGGAGCTCCTGGATTTACTTAAGCGCAAAAAGAATGTCTATAGGGAGTGGAAGCAGTAACAGGTTACCTGAGAGGACTACAAAGAAGTTGTCTGAGCAGCCAGAGATCAGGTTAGGAAAGTTAAAATCCAGACAGAATTAAATCTAGCCAGGGATAGTAAGGGGAATAAGAATAAATTCTACAGGTATATCTGTGATAAAAGAAAGGACTGGGAAGATGGGGGCCCTCTCCAGAAGAAAAATGGAGATCTGGTCACAAGGGATACAGAAAAAGCTGAGGTGCTCACTGAATTCTTTGCCTCCGTGTTCACCAGCAAGGGCTCCAGACACACTGCCCAGGCTGCAAAAAGCAAAGGTAAGAACTTGGAAGATCTGTCCACTGTAAGTGAAGATCAGGTTCAAGACCATCTGAAGAACCTGAAGGTGCACAAGTCCAAGGGACCCAATGAGGTTCATCTACAGGTTCTGAGGGAACGGATGGTGAAGTCGTCAAGCAGCTATCCATCATATTTGAAAAGTCATGGCAGTCTGGTAAAGTTCCCACTGATTGGGAAAAGGGAAACATAACCCTCATTTTCAAGAAGGGGAAAAAAAGAAGATCCAGAGAACTACAGGCCAGTCAGTCTCACCTCTGTGCCTGGCAAGATCATGGAGCAGGTCCTCCTGAAGGCCCTACTGAGGCAGAAGAAAAATGAGGTGATTGGTGGTAACCAACATGGCTTCACCAACGCTAAGTCATGCCTGACAAACCTACTGGCCTTTTACGATGGAGTTACAGCATCAACAGATAAAAAAAAAAGAGCAACTGATGTCATCTGGACTTGTGCAAAATGTTTGACACTGTCTTGCATGACATCCTGGTTGCCAAATTGGACAAAAACTGATCTGATGTATGGACCACATGCTGGATAAGGAATTAACTGGATGGTCACACTCAGAGAGTTGTGGTCAATGGTTCAGTGTCCAAGTGGAGACCAATGAGGAGTGGTGCTCTTTAGGTACTGGTGCTGGGACTGGTGTTATTCAACATCTTTGTAGGTGACGTGGACAGTGGAATCAAGTGCACCCTCAGCAAGTTTGCACACAACACCAAGCGGAGTGCTGCAGTTGACACCACAGAGGGAAGAGATACTATCCAGAGGGACCTGGAAAAGCTTGAGAGGTGGGCCCATGCCAACCCCTCACTGCAGTTCAACAAGGATCAGGACAATCCCAAGCAAGGTTGTGGATGCCCCCTCCCTCCCTGGAAGCATTCAGGGCACCGCAGCATGGGGCTCTGAGCAACCTGGTCTAATGGGAGGTGTCCCTGCCATAGCAGGCGGGTTAGAAACAGATGATCTTAAAGGTCCCTTCCAATCCAAACCATTCTATGATTCTACAAAAAAATGGTGGTATAGCTGTCCCTCTGGCACTGTGGGCTGAAGATCTAACAGCAAGTTTCAGAGCAACTCAAGACTTGGTATATCCAGAATTAGCTGACTGAGAAAAAAAAAAACGCCAAACATCTAAAGAGCAAGTATAAACACAGTGTGAGTGAGAAATGATCAAGCTGCTGAAAGAAATGCTGGAAAAGTCATTATCTTCAGTCTAATGTCATCCTGGGATTGTCCTGAAAGCGTATCTCACACTAAACAATTCCCGAGTGACCCTGGAGAAGGCCACACATGCTGATAAGTTTTCCAAAAGGGAAACAAGTACAGATAGCAATTAGATGTCATAAGAAGTTAAGTTTTACAAGGTTAAGCTGACTAACAAACTGAATGATGTGCAATGACTATTTTTAAGCAGACTCAATGAACATCTGATGTGAAAACATGGCCGTGGACTGCTTTTACAAGTAGTAAAAACACAGGTTAACACATACTGCTGTGTACACTCAGTACACAGAAAGCTGTTCATTGAACTTGGTATCAAAAATAAGTCTCAAAGACTACAGATTTTGTTTCACTATTCCACCAAAGTGACAGCAAAAACATTTTTCAGTTCTGCTCCAGATTTCTAATCACTTTCCCAATCACTTAACTGCTATAAAATTATTCCATTCTTAGGGATAAGAATTCTGACTTCAGGACCAAAAATAAATAAATTCATTACATACAACATGCAAGCAGTCAGACTTAGAGGAACCTTCTTTAGAGCAAATTCCTCCGCTCTCTTACAACAGCACCTCCTCCCTTGCAGTATGCAGAATACCCAGTGCCTATGAGGTGCAGGGTACTCATGGGAGCTCAAAGATGTAGAAAGAAGAAAGATGCACTCCAAATTCCTTCTGTTTATTCTTCTTCTCAGCTTTGCTGAACAGCAAAGATGAATGGGTTAGCTGAGCTGAAGAACCATGGTGAAGAGGTCCTCAGCCTTGGGGAACATCATATCCACTGCTTCGTGCCATTTCACCCACTCCTCTCCTTCTCCCACCCTCAGATCCTGTCTTCTCACATTTGCTTCCAGGTTGCAGTGGTTAAGGTGAAAAGATGAAGAGCCAGAAAAATGAAAAATAAATTACAATCTCTAAAGTTGGCAGCAACTTCTCAGGGTTTTCTATTCCAGGTGCTTGATACAATGCACGCTTACCATCAGGACAGGATAGAGATAAGAGTGCCAGGCATGGGGGTTGTGCACCACAAGCGAAGGAGGCTTTCTTTACATTCCAAAAATGCCTCCCTAACTGCTCAGTTAAGCAACACACATCAGCATTTCCTGATGAGCATCCTATCAGATTGCGCAGCTGGAAAATACTTTGCTCTAGTTTTAGCAACACATTAAGAAAAAAGGCAATAATGACTGTAATGCAAACTGAATTCAAAGGAGAAGTTCCATGTTATTATTTGTATTGTTATGCATGGAGTTGATACAAACATTTACCTTATTATAATATATATTGCAGCACACATTAATCAAGATTAATTAAATGGATAGTGCAAGTTGAGAACACACACGTTAGATGCCAAAATAGGGAGGATGAGTAAGAGGTATTAAATTTTCACAGCTACGATTAATCATAGTTAATCTATCAGTGCTCAGCCAAAAATAAACTAATAGTCAAAAAAGAAAAGTAGAAGTAAATGAAAGTAAAATAAAATAAAGAACCTCTGGAAAGGGAATGCACTTCTCTAAAGGTTTTAGAAATACACTGTCAGCTGAACTGCGAAGCTACCCTAGTGGCACTGCTTCTCCCCCAAGAAGATGTTATAAAAATGAGTCACGCCCAGATGACATACAAAATCCTTAATGCATCTGTTTGAGGGACTAGCTGTGTTATTGTCCTCTTTGGACTTTGAGTTCCCCCTCAAGCCATAGTTTGTTGGAACTATATATTCAGTTCAGACTAATTGATGCAGTACGTTTGCAGCATTGTTTCCAAAATATTTCCACCAGCGTTTCAAAAATTAGCAGTGGGGGTACTTAGCTATTGGAACAATTTAACAAGGGTTGTCATTGAAAGTTTCTTTCTATTGAGGTTAGATGTCCTTCTAGAAGTATGACTTAGTTAAAATAGGAATGAATTCAGGAACGTTCTGCTGGCCTAAGTTACACAAGACATGCTTTAATCATCTTCAAATCCGTGTTCCAGTTCCTGTGGTCTTTAGGATGGCTTACCTTTCCCCCTTTATTTTATTTATAACTTACTACACTGGTATCTGAGCCATCTGAAGTGACAGCATCTTATAATCACACTGTTTTGATTATAACTACTTTTTACCTTTTTTTGGGGAAGGTCAAAGGGGGAGGGAGGGAGACTCATTTATTAATGTATTATTTTTCCAGCAGATGTTTCTTCCTGGAATCAACAGAACTCAACTTAGTTTCATGGCTATTCTAATGTCACTGATCTGCATTTCCAGGCAGGCTCTTGTCTATGGCTGCAGGAGAAATACACTTTGAATATTAATATTCCTGCTCTACAGAATGCCCTGAAATTAGGGACATTTTGGGCCCATATCAGATTTACATTATTTGCTGTGGAGCTCAGTTGCCCAGTTATGAATAGACAATTAATGATAGTATTGTGGAATACATAAAACAGCAGTACAAACTACAAGAAATACAAAGCATTTAAGTTCATTTCTACAGTACAGGTGATCAAACTAAAAGAATAAACAGCTCATCTTAGTGCAGCACTTTGGTTTTTACCTTGGGTCCACATTTGCTGTTGCTTCATCAATGATAAGGATCCGATTTTTTTTTAGAACCGCTCTGGCAAGACACACCAGCTGTCTCTGACCAACACTAAAATTAGACCCAGATTCTGCCAGCTGTGTCTCCATTTTATTAGGCAGATCTTCCACAGCCTCTTTCAGTTGCACCTGTTGACATGTCAACATATTGTAGGATGAGTAACTCCCTTTTAAATCAGCTATTGTATGTCTGATGACACAATAATAAGTATGCAAGATTTACCTTTTATATTCTGGCACAAAATGACTAAGTGCCAAGTTGGATTACACAGTGTCAGTTATTAGAATTCTAAAAACATTAAAGCATATTGTTAAGAATCTATTAATGTTCATTAAAACACAGATACGAATCAAAATGTAACCAAAACATCATTCCAAGGGATAATTTCTTCATAAAAGGCTTATGTAACAATATACATGTCTACACACATGCACAAATAACACACATTGACAAACACAGACACAACGGTCTACCTTTTTCCATCAACAGCTATGCCCTTATCAGGCATTAGGAAAACATCTAAAACCTAATGCACACAAGCACAATAGTGTAATTTGGCTTGTAAACATCAGATGTACGTTCTTAGATTTAGTAAATCACCTCTTCCAAGGCATTCCACAGTTCTTCGTCAGTGTATTCATTGAAAGGATCTAAGTTTTTCCTCATTGTCCCAGTGAACAATACAGGCTCCTAAAACCAAGTAAAAATAGCATTCTATTATAAACACAGGTTTTATATGACAATTAGTAAGCTAATAACACTCAGAATTAACCCACAACACAGAAATATCCTACAACAAGTTATCTTTTGTGAAACACGTTAGAGTACCTAGCACACTGACAAGGAGGGAAAAAAAATGGAATTAAACATTCGGATGCTCTGTATGGAGATAATTTACCAGAGTAGGTCTATTTGCAAATTGCTGTACACAGTTACGTTGGTTCTCAAATGGGCATTTACGTGTCACTGTTTGGAGGCCACAAGCTATATATATACCTACATGCAATCACTGCTACCCTGGCATTGTTAATGAAAACCAAAAACTGCTGCTGTCAATGGGCTCAGACTCCTAAATGATGTTTGGGTAGTTTTGAAAATTTGTTTACACTAAATAAAACAGAGAAGAATTAAAAAGCTCCCAATGCTGTCTTTGCTCTTTTCTTTCCCTTCCCCTCTTCATTTCATACCATAAAAGCCCTTCAGTTTTACCAGACGAGCCTTCAAGAAACAACTTTTACCATTTCAACGCAATGTCTAAATCTTCCTACACATATATATTACCTATACTCACAAAGAAGTTAATCTACACGCCTCCAGCATCAAACCAACCTTAGTCAGAACTAGAGAACGGCTGGGCAAAGATCTAACTCAAAATAAACCACTGAGTCAAACCAGTACAGACTCCCATTAAGGTGCCAGTGTGGGTTTACCAGTGGTCAAAGCAGCCATTGTTCTACCTCAGTTCCCATTCAAACAAGTAACAGATCATTAATTACATGTGGATGCAAACCAACGGACACTGAAAAAACATGCTGTTTGAGAAGCTGGAAGATGACTGTTGGTCCAATGTTCCATGAGCAGCAAGTACTCACTAAGGTGATTTGCCAGATCTGAGAATTACGCACTGATACAACTAAATTTCTCTTAATATTATACAAAAACAATACCTCAAAAGCTTTAACAGTGCTAATCATAAAGGGAGACTACTTCACATAGTCAAGAGTTTTGTTTAATTTGGAGACTCCTTCCAAATTAATTTTTTATCCCTATAAAAGGATGCCTACTGTATTTCATTACTTCAGCTTATGCCAAGATTATTCTCTTGACTGATGCCCCACCTAACCCTAGTGATGGACAGTCCCAAATGGCAGCAGCAAATCAGAACAGAATTTCAACATTAACACTTTTATTATCTTGACATCTAAACGTTCTGAGTGGCATCAAAGGATTAACAAAGGCAGAACATGCCACAGTGTAAAAGAACATATGCATTTCTTGACACAGCATGCCAATTATATGAAAGTTTTGCACTGACAACACACGCCACTAAAATCATGTCAAACAAACAAAAGGATTTGAAAAAACACTGACTGGTTCAAAGAACATTTTTCTTCCAAAACACCTAGAAAGTAATTAGTTTAACAATTTGTTTTTTAAATATAATATTTGGTATGTTTTGAAGGTATTGTTTGTTCAGTTTATTTTCCTTTTCACTCTATTTTTATAGGTTGGTAAAACAAGGGACTGAATTTAAAAAGTGTTCATAACTATTATAAAAATCTTAACAACAGACATGCACTGCAACAGTAGATAAGGATATTTTTTAATTACCATTTCTGACACAGATTATTATTCAAAATAGTCTGGTTTATGAGAGGAAAGTAATAAGACAAACCTGTAAATAATTGTTGTAAAAGTGCTTGCAGTCAGGGAGGCAGACAATATTTGCATAGAAAAGATTTATAAACGCAACCTTCACACAGCTCTATCCAAACAAGCAATTAGAAGCCTAAGCACATTTTTATTTCTCCAGGTAGGTATTTAAGCTTACATATAAGAAAACTTCAGTCTTGCCTCATTACTCTCTAGGAATGGTTTAGTTTAGCATGCCTTATAATTTAAATGAACATCTCTCTCTCTGTTGTTCTTGTTTTTGATTTTTTTTTCTCTTTCTCTTTCTTTTAAAGCTTCCCTCATAATTATGAAGATATTTGCTGTAAAATAACTGCCTGTTATCTGACTATTTCTATTACTGACACTAGTGTTATTAACATACTACAAAGACAGTGTTTGTCACTCAGTTTACTACAACACAAATCTTATTCCAAAGCCTCCTCCTGATCTTACTACCATCACTTCAACACTTCGCATATTTTTAGTGAAAACAAGTCTTCCCTTATGTAGAAAACAGATTCTACTTGCTATCCTTCAGATATTTAAAGCCCTTCGAAATCACAATGAAAACCCTATCACAATATTCTAATAGATTAAAATAGTTTATAGCCATAAGCCAGTGTCAATAAGATGATATCTCTCTCAATCTATATATATATAAAATAATAATGTAAAGCATGTATAACCAAATTCAGTGAACTTTGAGCATCTGCATCACTCAGCATGTAGAAACTGTACTTGACCAACAGCTTTCCTGTTTCAACACTGTATTTTAGTCAACTGGACTGAATGCTTCCTAATGTGGAAACCACTTGCAATAGGGCAGGGCTTTGGGAAAGCTGTAGACCACTTTGAAAGAACTGATGACTATATTTTCAGGAGAAAGGAACTTAAGTCCACATGAAGTTCTCTGGAGATCCCAAAAGTTGGCTATTTCCTTAGTTTAAACAAGTACCTCAGCTGTGCAGAAAGAAACATTTCAGCATACAGAAACAAAAAGTAGACTGCATTAGGCAGTAATTCAGTCGTTGGGGGAGTATTTATTTATTTTTAATAAGATATATACTCTCTCTGACTTGTATTCTTGGGAAAATAAAAACAAACAATTTACAACAATATAAATAAATAATACAATTTATAAAAACAAACAAACAAACCAACAAAAAAGGCATGTAATCCAGTGAGGGCTGGAACCACTCTTCATTGCCCTTTTTATCAGATTCTGAATTCAAAGAAAGTAATATAAACACTCTGAATGCCACCCCGATGACAGACAAGTGAAGATTCAGATAAAAATATGGCCAAAGAACTCTAAATGCAAGTTCCGTAACAAAATACAAAGATATGAGAATTAGAGTTAAACATAGCAAATGAATTCCTCTGGCTTCCAGTCTACTGTTCTAGCAACCTGCTGGAAAAAAAAACCCAAGATAATTATTTGCCACAGAGATGGACTCTGCATTTGTAACATATGGGCTTTTCCCTCTTCTTTTTGTTCTCTGCTGGAGAGGAATTAGCCCTCTTGTGAAATGTAGTAATATGCATAGACACTGCCTTCAGGAAGTTCTGAGGTTAAACATAAGCCTTCTCTTCGTCATTGTCTCATTTAAAAGGCAGACAATAAAAGAACACTTCCAGCCTATCAGATTCCTTAGAACATCCCTTCTGCTCCAGCATCAGAGATGAATCTACTTCCAACAGTGTCTTCTGCTTTTTTTCCCCCTCCATTGCAGCCTTTCCTATATTCACCTTTTGAAGATCACGAAGTTCTTATTTATGAGCCTTAATGATCCACTCTTTCTTCCTTTCCCTGTTCTCTACAACCCTCTCTCCACGGCAAAAAGTCTGACAGCTCACTTACAGTTGGCACATGAGCTCTTTCAGGACCTGGCTTCAATCAGTTCATACAGGGGTGCCTACGGAAGAGAATGTGGCTCCTCCAAGTCCCTTACTAAGAAAGCTTCAAGCAAATGCATCAGGTGAGTTTCTGCTAAAGTGGAAACTAACATCAGAGGATTTGAAACTGACATCAGAAGCTTTGAGTATTGCCACCCTTTTTTCCTTGCTCAGTCCCAGCCATGGGGGACAGCATATTGCTAACATCTATTTGCACTTATTCTGGAGGAACGGACTGAGAAGAGAACTTGGAAGAAAACCCTCCAGTTTCCAAAGCTGATTCCTTTCCGTATATACTGTATACGTATCCTGGAAAAGCATTTAAGTACTATAGCACTACAGAGAAAATGTTTATAGCAAAGTCAGCTTCTTACCTGAGGTATAATCGATATTTTCTTCCTTAAGTCATGGAGGCCTAGCTCTGATGTCAAGTACTTATCAATCCAGATCCTTCCTTCAGGTTCAGCCAACCGAAAGAGGGCTGCTATCAAAGAGCTCTTCCCAGCTCCTGTTCTTCCCACAATTCCAACCTGTAGACCAAACCAAGCTTGTACAATTAAACCAGGAGCCTTGCAGGATAAGCAACAGTTTTACAACATTTGTAACAGAACAAACACAAATAAAACTAGCTTATAATTAACATTTTTTCAAGTGGAAGAAACTTCCCTGCTAGATCAGTTGGGATTCAGGTGACAATTGGATCCTAAGTGATTTTTTGAGATCATATCATTCAAAGGTGAAAGAAATATTTTCCTAACAAAGATTTTTCCTTAACGCATTGTGTTTTATTGGGTATATAAGATAAAGGGATTCAGTGCATAGGATAATGTGATTCAAGGCAGCCAATTTTACACTAAATCTGGTTTGCTGCTTGATGTTAAGTAAATCACTTCAGGCATGCGTCTACTTCTCAATCCAGAAAAGGACTCTTACAAGCAGTTCGGAAACAATTTATTATTCCCAATTTAGAAACTAAGTCTGGTTAGTATGGTTAAGGCGAAGTACTGTAAAATACTTAAATTCTAAAGCCTAAGTAAAGTTAAAACTAGCAGCAGGATTATAAACAGTACCCATGCTTCAGACAGCTTCAGCAGAGAGGATACAAGCACTGAAACTACATGACTACACGAGCAAGCACAAATTCCCATCTGAACAGGAAAAACAGTGAATAATAAAATCACAATGATTCAGGCTTCATTAGGTTCCCCAAGGAAATGAGAAACTGTACGCCATGCGAAAAAACAATGCTTTCAGAAAAAAAAAAGAGGTAGAGACAATGCAAAATGTGAGACTGCTAACTTTAACGACGGCGGCAAGATCTACAAATGCTTTATACAAAAATGAGACTTGGGAGAAAGTCAGGCCATTAATAATTAAGTAGAGACAAAATTAGTGATGATTAAATACTACTGGAATGGCAAACTTTTTTAAAAAAAGGTCTGCAGGTGAAGGATTCTTAAAGAAAACAGTGTACAGTAATCAACTGTATCATAGAAGGTGATGGGTGTAACTCACTATGCAGATCTGATTTGGCAGGATTTGTTATTTCCTGCACTCAGTTCTACTCGCTACATTTCCAGAAAGAAATCGACACACTGGAAAGAGTTCAGAGAAGTGCAACATAAAATTAATATGAGTTGGAGATACTGATTTTGTGTGGAAGGATTTATGAGGATTAAACATGTACAATATAGCTTGGCAAAGCGATTCGGGTGCAGAAAGGAGGAAGAAACATGAAAACCTTCACGGGTATACGTACAGACACCAGAGGGCAATTACCCACTGCCTGAGACTCAGATGTATGCAGTTATGACTGCTGGAATGAAATTAAGCATAGGAAACATTACACTGAAGAGCAAGGAAAAACTTTTTAGCAGTCAGAGACCCTCAGCTCAGACAAAGCAACAGTGCCCACATTTGAGCAAAAATACACACAAGGAGCAGCTTACACTACATAATCTGAACAGTATTTTCCACTTCCATTTTTTGATAGAAAAATTTAATCCAACAATTCATTACTGTGCAACTGTAAATAAACTACAGTGCTTACTGGCAAAGCTACTGCTTAATCTAACCAAATCTGCTACATTAAATAATATAATACTTAACGCTCACAATATATCAAACAAAACAATATGAAACAAAGGAAAAAATAATTCTGAACAGTTACATCTCAGAAAGAAAATACTGAATGGAGAATACAAACAGTTACGAAAACAAGAGTTCAGTTGTTTCCCTGTAGATGTCAGTGATGTAAAGTATTGCATTAAGAACATACAGAAAAAACAACAACAACAAAACATTGATACTTAAAATAAAAATGCAGCTGCTCTGCATATTGTCAGAATCCCACTTTCAGTTTGGCATCAAATGAAAGGACTATGCTGTTCAGTATTTAGAAGAATCTATTTGTATTTTTGGTCCAATTGACTACAGGCTGCTGAAAATTGACATGAATTTGAAACAGCTCTCCCTATACACATTTTTTTTAAGAACACTTTAGAGATCCACATCCATAACTAGTGCAAACACAAGGATGGTCTGCAAACAGAAGTCCTACCCATCTAACAGGAATCATCTAGCCAGAATTTTATAGCCTTGATGTAAGCCATGTGTATATACAAGAGTACACCTGCTACACTGGATTCATCGTTACTCAAAAGTCACTTGTACTTCAAAGCAGAGCTGCACAAAAAATGAGACTGAGATTTACAGCATGTCAGCTACTGCTCTTGCTGTCCCTCAGGCAACCTCCCTTTCATGCTACACTGTAAGGGTATTTGCGTGAACAGCATCCATGCCATAAACCTAGACCTCCACCCTCCTAACTTTTTCATGTAGCCATACCATCAGATATAGCATCAACTAACCTTCCTAAAACAAAGATAGTGGTGTTTACGAATTGAGGCTGTATGTGCTAATCTACTCCAGTGGCTGACTTTTTACAAAGGCAGACAGCAAGAGGACAAGGAGGAATGGCTTGCAAGCAAAAAAGAGAAGATTTAGATGAGATATGAGGGGGAACTTTTTCACTATGAGGTTATAAGGCACTGGAACAGACTGCCCAAAGAAGCTGTGGTGTCCTATCCCTGAAGCTGCTCAAGGCCAGGCTGGATGAGGTCCTGGGCAGCCTGAGCTGGTGGGTGGCAGCCCTGCCCATAGCACAAGTTGGGGACAAGGTGGGCTTTAACATCCCTTCCAACCCAAATTATTCTATGATTCTACGAATCACCCATACTAGCAGAGCACAGATGGCTGCTGGCACAACTCCTTGTGAGAGCACCCTCTGGTCTGTCTCAGGCAGACTGCACTGGGTTAGCAAAGGTGGTTAAATCTGAAGCACCCTCCTCGCCTACTTTGACTGCAGGAAGATAGCAAACACAGAGAGATGCAGTATAGGTGGCAGGTTTAAAGTCACCACATTGTAAGTGATCTCCTAGAAGTTATCTCCTCTATTCTTACTGCAACTAGAGCCTGGCAGACTGAGTGCTGGGTCACTTCTAAGATAATCTAAGCATGTGGCAGAAGTTTAAATCCATTATTTCCATAAGAGGCACTGCAGCCACCTGAAGTCTGAAGTAGCCAGCAGTACAAGCAAGCACAGAAGCTCTCAATGAGCTCCATGAGTAGAACCCCTCAATAGATCAAAAACCTGGTTCTGAAGAGACACTTCTCCATAATTAAAAACGATGTAAGGAGCACACAGATGCTTGGAAGATTTATTTTACACAGTGGCAGTCTACTGCAGTTTGTGCCAAACATCATAGAAAACAAAAATGAAATTCTTGGCAATGGTTTCAAGCTGAACAAATTCACTTCAGGATGACAAAACCACAGCACAACCAAAGCAAAAATAAATATACCCACTCATGCTGCCTCCTCCTCCTGCCCCTACCAAGAAGTAATACAACATTATTATCTCTTGCTTCCATTTTCTTTTTATTATTATTACTACTTCATTTCTCTCTATAAGAAAAGTAAACTGCCTTGTCTGCTATTACACCGGAGTGATATATTATAGCTGAAGAGATGGCCCACAGGTAAGAAAAGTTCTTTTTCTTAAACACCTTTTTTAACTCATCCATACTTAATTCCACAAGATCATCTCCATGCAGCAAAGTTGGGTTGAATTCCTGTAACACGCATGTTATTAAAAGGGTCCACTTGAAGAACAAAACATGTTAAGGATTGAATGGAAAAGCATGTTACAACTGAGGCAAGGGTAATGATTGTAGAGAGTTGAACCAGACTCCTAGGGAAGATGTCCTCATCAAAAAAGTACGTGTGGATTTGAAAAGTAGCAAAGTGTGAATTAACACTGTAGGGCTCTAATTTAATTTTGTCTGTGGGGGAGACCTTCCTTGCAGCACTCCTTCAATTGGGATAGCGTCAAAATTGGGGAGAGTCAAATTTGCGGAGGAGAAAGAGTTTTATTTCTTCGTTTCTTTTGGCTACCAATCTAATTAACAGCAACAGTTAATTGGATTGGTAGCCAAAAGGAACTGAAATAAAATCCCTGAATTATGCAAGGGACTTGTATTTGTTTCTTCTGTATTCCATTCTGGGCTCCGTGCAAGAACATGTACGTTCCTTATATGCAGTTGTCTCTGCTCACCTTGTGTGCTGATACCCTTCATTCCATTTCTGCTTCCCATACTGAATTCCCAATTTCCCAATGCAGCTCCATTTGCTTCGGATTTGAACAAGTATTTTGGGTTTTGTTCATATTCTGAATGTCAGCCACTTTCTGATGAAATCTAAATTTTATCAGTTATCCAATATTTTTAACCTCCTTTTGTTTCGATATACAGAAATGTAATTCACAGATGCATTGATGCTATATTTACAGGAAATAAAGAGGCTCCAACTAATGTTATTAAATATGATCGCCTTATTTTTTAAAACTACATTTATCTGATTTCCTAACGTTCACATATTTTACAGTGTCTTTTTATATCACAGCTTCTTTTCAACTTATCATCTTTGCTTACTTCCTATAAATGGCCAAACCCAGCAACATACATACCTTTTCTTCTGGTTTAATAACAACAGACAAATGTCTTAACACCAAAGGTCCATCTAGACTGTAAGTGAAATTAACATTTTCAAATGCTATCATTCCATGACTTGGCCATTCTGGTGGAGGATGCTTGTTGGTCTCCCAAGGGGCTTCTTTTTCAAGATCTGTGTATTCCATTACTCTTTCTACTGATATCATCTAAGGGGAGGAAGACATACCCATAAATTTCAATTTACTCTGTTTTTTCAGCACACACACACACAGACACACACACATATACACACACACATGGATTTTTAATGTGAAGATTCAATGGAAATTATTCCAGAGCTTTTCCTTCAGGCATAGATAGGAGCACTTTGTACTGTCCTGTTACTTATTTTATACAACTGAATCAGTGAACTACAATTTAAAGTACATGCATAAGTTTTAAGAAATTTAAGGTAAGATTGCTGTCTGTCAGTCTTGGCTAGTTTGACACCGTTTAACTGTGCATAAGAAAAACACAGATAGAAATGAAACTGTCATATAGGCTACAGTCAGTCCAATGACAGCTCCTAGTATCAAGTTACCATCTTCATCTTCCCTTTTTTGTACTCCACATTATTACTGTGCTAATGCTTTCTTTTTTTAATATATTTGTCACAAGCAACTCCGAAATCTAAGGCGGCTGTTACACCACAGTATTGCCTTCATATGCAGTAAAACTCATTTCCCAGTGTGCTAGCAAAAAAAACCCCAAAACATCACCACCACGAATAACGCACCTAATATTATTTATTTTATCTGCTATTAAACATAGTTTTGTTCTTTTTAGTAAAGAAATACGTATGTCTCCTAGAGTATGGTCATATTTAAAAGTAAGCTTCACCTGTCAACACAAAACAAAAAACAGTTTTGTAGTATGCTCCTTTTATAACTTTTTTTTCCTTACCTGCCAGCTTAAAAAGAGGCGAAACAGAGCATGCTAGTAAAAGTTGTAAACTGGCGAAAGGTAGACCACTTTACATATATTCAAAACCACGCTATCCTCTCAGGTGAATATGAAGTTAAATATTTTCAAATATTTGTTAACTTAAAACAAGTTAAGAATGTGTAAACCTTTACAGTGAATTAACAGGATCATAAAAAATATTAATGATGGATATAAACAAAAATAAAACACGCAGTAATGCATAACAAAATTTTAATCCCCACTCTGAAAAAATCTTTAAGAAAAAAACTTACTGAGGGATTAATTTTATGTAATTTTAGTTACTTGGAATGTAGATGTCTACATCATAGTTAGACAGCCTTCTTTCTACTGAAAAGGGAGATTATAAAGGTTCCCGTACTATCAACACAGATGAGCAATTCATCTCAACAGACATTCAAAATCAATGAGACAAATTATACTCTAGAAGAAGCTGTTTTTCTCTGCTGTCTGTAAGCAGTGCCTCAGTTGCTTGATAAGGTATTAACATCTTAAATTAACTAGGAAGATTGCTATCCTTAAAGCATCATGTCACAGCTACACAAAGGAACCAAGAAGTGAAAAGGAAGAAATAAACATTACCAGGTTTTCAACTTCAGCACTTTGTCTAACACCCCACTGGAACGTTCCCATGAGAGTGATTGCATAGGATAGCGCCAAACCAACTTGCCCTGCATTCAAAGCTGCAGAACAAAGGAAAAAGAGAATCAAATAGGTACACTACTAATTACATAGAATTCTAGTTAACTTCACTTTCATGAGGTTTCTTACATGATGGAAGTATCACAGCCAGAATTTTGTTTGGTTACAGCATACATCTGTGTGTGCAATGAGTAGCTCCAGGCAGAACAGTTACTTTCAGTGCTTTTGGGGGTTATATTTTGGAAATTATCTGTATGTTTGAAATGAATCTTGATTCTTGGCCAGGTATTTTGTCTAAAAACTGAGACTCGGTCTCAAGACCACACTTACATATCTCATTAGGGTCATTCCTATCCAGCTAAGCATTGGTAATTTTCCAGTCATTTTATAAGGGAATCATATCAGCCTCTAAATCTAAACAAAAAATAATCGCAAAACGATTTCAACTTAAGAACATTTACATAAACTCTGTACAGTTTTAAGTGATGAGATAAAATAACTGTACAGAATACTTTTCCCTTATTTACATAAAGATTTGTTGCGTTCCATGGGCCTACTCTCAGAATAATTACGTCTGCACCAATATTAAGCACGATTGTCTTCTAACTTACTTGAACTTTATCCTAGCACAGCTCTATTGACTTCAACAGAGTTACTCCTTATCCAGAGGCAAGGAAAGGACCATTGTTTTGACTTGTCTGTCTGCATTCTATTAACTGCAAATCTGACTCAAAATTTTCAGTATCAAGAAGTGTAGCGCCTTCAAATTTTAAAACACACATGCATATACAGAACTTGTCCAAAGGAAAAAGAAAAGAAACAAAAACAGCAAATTAGCACTAATTTTCACGTCCAAGATAATTACTTCTTCCCTCATACTTTAGATGACTATCTCGTTCTAGTACATCTACCCAATTACATCCTGGATGATGCATACACTAATGACAGTTCGTGAGTGACAGTGAATATAAAATGCATCATTACAAGGTGATTTTCTTTCTCCAACTAGCTTATCCTGCTGATCCAAGATATTAGAAAAGTATCCCTAGGAATTTTAGTTTGCCTTTTTGCCTACTGTGCCATGTGTAGAAAGGAAAAGAATTGTTAAGAAGCAGCTCTGTGGGTGTTTCAGTATGAAAAGCAAAGCCCCGTAGGGCTAAAAAAGAAAGGCAAAGGTGGCAAAAAAGATTTATTTGTTGTTATTGCTCTGAAAGCCAGAATCTCCCAAGCGAAGTTCAGATCTGCATGTTCGTTTGCACATTTGAGGATGATGGTAAATGCATGCCCAGAAGATGTCTGAACTGCTTCCAGTATTGGCAGAAAAGGAGATAGAGACCCAATGCTCTAGACTGAGGAAGAGATCATGATC
Source organism: Callipepla californica brunnescens (assembly GCA_023055505.1). Taxonomy (NCBI): domain Eukaryota; kingdom Metazoa; phylum Chordata; class Aves; order Galliformes; family Odontophoridae; genus Callipepla; species Callipepla californica. Next base: position 90,198,270 of record JALIRH010000001.1, on the reverse strand, counting down.
TAGAAAGAAACATTTAACTTAATTATGATCCTTAAACAATTAGAAACAGTAAACTATGAAAAAGAATTAGACATTACTATGCATGGTAATTACTGGGTGAACTTTTTCTAATGTCTGTACTTACTCTTGGCAAGAAGCAGGGAACCAAAAGCAACCACTATAACAAAAATGGCACAGATGGCATCCAGACGCACAGCAAACCACCTCGAGGTTGTCAAAAATAGAAACCAGGCCTCTAAATGGTATTTTAGACAGGCATTAGAATAGTGGATTATTAGAAAACAGAGCTTTATAATGACTATTAAATCAATTTACATTTATATTAGAAGACCTTTTTATATTTTTCCATCTTTGCTTTTTTTTTTTTTTAATCAATTACAGTTTTCATCTTCAAGTGCATATCTCTATGAGATGATCATCAGAATACTGTCCATCTTTCCTGGAATGGTCTGACCTGGTTATCTCATTAACAGCAACCAAAGCTAGCATAACACACAGTAATAGGAAGAAACAGGCCTGAAGCACAACCCATTTGTTTAAAATAGAAACTTTTCCTTAATTCTAGTGGACTCGGAATGGGAGTTCCAGACAAAAAGCAGAAGTACAACAACATTTGCTGTAGCTGGACTACATTCTACAGGCTTTTAGACAGAGTATCACAACACAAATGTCAGAGTGAAGCCTTCAGAACACAGCTGCAACTGGTTAAGCAAAGAAGAGCTACTCAACACAGTCTGTGGAGTTACAGAGCTGTTCAACTGACCAAATTCACATATCCACTTTTGGAGGTCACAGGAGAACATTTCCACTAGCCACTTACATACACAAGCAAATATTCGCCATTTTGTGCTAAATTCTATCCCATACAGATATTCTGCAGTACAAGACACAGGAGACAGAAGCAAAAGATACTAAATAAAGAAGGTAAAGTGTTTGAATTCAAGGCCAAAATCAGAAGTCAAATACCCATAACAAAGCATGGCATTATTTATTGCTTTGGATACTGTCAGATGAATTGTTCTAGCCGCTACCAAGTCACAGTAGAAGACTGCCATCCCAATGCTTTCTGCATTACTTGTCTTTACCCAATGCTAACAGTCAGCGCTGTTTCAATTGCTTAAGTGTTCTTTAGCTCAGCGCTGGGAAAGGTTCAAACAAAAAAAATCATTTCCATAAAAAAGAAAAAAAAGGAGGAGGTTAAGTCTATTTTTAAGCCATGTCATTTTGGACTGCTACATTATGGATTGATCAAATCAACAACTCAGACAGTTAACTTCTGGAGGACAGTGGGGGGAAAGTGAAGATGACAATAATAGGCAGCCAAGTAGAAGTCAGAGGTGGTAATCTCTTAGTTCCATTTACATCAGCTCTAAATGCATATATGTGATTTAGCAGCTGGTTTCATTAAACAAAAGACACTGAGTATGGTATAATACATAGCCATATCCCTGGGCCCAATTAAATTACATGTGCAGAAAAGAGAGTCATATGAAGTCAGAAACCCAGTTTGAGTAACAGAATTCAGGGTGATATTTTCAGAATCATAGAATCACCAAGGTTGGAAAAGTCCTCCAAGATCATCCAGTCCAACTGTCCACCTACCACCAGTATTTCCCACTAAAACATGTCCCTCAGTACAACATCTAAATGCTTCTTGAACACCTCCAGGGATGGTAACTCCACCACTTCCCTCGGCAGCCCATTTCAGCACCTGACCACTCTTCCCGAGACGTTTTTCCTAACGCCCACCCTGAATCTCCCCCTGGTGCAACTCAGGCCATTCCCTCTGGTCCTATTGCTACACAGGAGAAGAGTTCGACCCCCACCTCACCACAACTTCCCTTCAGGTTGCTGTAGAGAGAAATAAGGTCATCCCTGATCCTCTTATTCTTCAGACTAAATAATCCCAGCTCCCTCAGCCACTCCTCGTAAGACTTGTGCTCCTGTCCCCTCACCAGTTTCATTGCCCTTCTCTGAACAAGATCTAGGGTGTGGGTATCTCTCTGAGGCCTAGGAGATGGGTATCTCTGAAAACAGAGAAACGTGACACTGGTGTTGGAGATTTTCATCTCCAAGCTTTTGCTCCATTCCTGTTGTCCAGGGTGGTGCACTAAACAGTCTGCTTGGGACAGAGATCATTCCATAATCTCCCTATATAACTGGGGCCACTGTGTATACAGGAATACAACATTCCTGGGGACAAACAAAAACTCAACATGATGTGACTGTTGATGACTCATGAGCTCTCTTAACAGAGATGGTACACTGGCAGGAAGAAAGCTTAGCTTTTGTTCAAACCTCAAGAAGCTTTTTAGATGTTTCTTATATAAAGGTTACTTCACATTACATTCATAGGCAACCCTGAAACAGGGTTTGAAGGCAGTGTCCCGTTTTCTATGCTGAGCCTTAAATAGAGTGGAGAATACTCTGGCAAAAAAGACTAAACAAAAACAGCGCTGACTGGAAGAACACCGTATGATTCAGGAAAGAATTTAAACCTCTTTGAGGCACTTAAGAACTCAACACTCCAACTCTGAGAGCTAGCACTAAACATTTTTCTCTTCTACCACCTATGGTTTGCACACATTCTGTATCAAAGAATAATTCAGGGTGGAAACAACCATGGGAGGTATCTAGTCCAACCTCCTGCTCAAAGCGGGGTCAGTCCTGAGGTCAGATCATGCTGTTTCACAATTTATGCAGCTAAGTCTTGAAAATCTCAATGGATGGAGCCTGTGCAGTCTTTGGACATCCTGCTCCTCTGTCCTGACTGTCCACACACTGAAAAGTCTTCCACGTTGAGTGCAAACCTCTTATTTCAAATAATACCTGCTTTCTCAATCCTCCTCTGAGCAGTCTCATTCTGTCTATTTCAGTAATGTCCCCACTGGATGCTGGCACTGACAAGGTCCTTTCTAACCCTCCTCTTCCACAAGGTAGAAGCTTTCAGTTTTCTCATCTTCTCTTCATAGTCCCCCGGCCATCTTAGAGACTTTTCCACTGAACACACTCTAGATAAAGCCTAAGAAGTGCTGAGGGGTATATCTCATTTCTCCTTTCCTTGTCTGTGCTCCTGTTAACAGGGTACAGAATGCTGTTGGCCTTCTTTGCTGCTCAGGCACTGTTGGCTCATATTCCCTCCAAGAATCTAAAAACACATATACTAAGCAAGCTGGCATACCCCAAATACTTCAGTGGGAAAGACATCATAAAGCACACAGGTACATAAAACACTGCAATTTTAAGCACTAAAGTTTAATCTCAAAAGCAGGTTCCTGAACTGCCCCATAGAAGTGTTCTTGATAGTTTTGTATGATATAGAGGCATAAGAATGGAAAACCATGAGTTCGTGTTCCTTTGGTCTGACCCTGAAATACAATATAAGATTTATTTTAAAGGTCACGGTCCTCTCTGCATAGTGAAACTTGCATGTGTAGTTTTCCCATGAAAAATGCAACAACTTTGTGCTCTCCTACAAATTGATTTGGTCAGATACACAGTGAGCTGAAAATACCAACAAATGGGAAATTCAAATCTAGAGGTGCCTCCCTGGAAGGTATGTTTCCTCAATCACAAATTCCTCCAATCAACAGGAAGTGCGCAAGTTTCTATGGCCTGTTATAAACAGTGAGTCAGAAATTATGATGTGGTCTGTTCTGGTCTGAAAATTTAGAAGTAATTAACTTAGAAAAAAAGCCATAGAACATATCTGCACACCTTATGGCAGGGAAATTCAAGATCTCACCTAATAAATACCAAATTGCAAACTTAGATTCTGCTGTATCTTGGAGAATATTCTAATAGAGACTATTTAATTGATAGAAGGTAAGAATTCATAGCACGAATCTAAATCCTATTTTGCTTGCAGAATGCTAATATTTTTCATCCTCTGGTCTTGTTAACTCTATTTTTTATATTTAAGTAAGTCCTGAAAGTTACTCAAAGGAAAGAAAGAGATTTACAAAACTTTTCCAAGATTATGATTTATATTAATTATCTCTGCCTACTTCTAGCATACTGCTTAAAATTAAATGCTTCATAATATAGCTTGTTTCCCTCTCCCCCTATCTTTTTAAAGATGGAATCCAGGAAAATGTCAAACATTATTCTTTAAATATTCTTATCAGGCACAATTTAAAATGTTTATCTTAGACACTGCTGAAACATAATGAAGGGTATTTCAAGTTATATTACAGCCCAAAGTGAACTTCCAACATCTAGACAGTATTAACTTTTTTTGTTGTTGTTCTAATAGAGGAATTTTACCCTAGAGACAAAATGCACAGCTCCTACTGATTTTTAATATACATTACATACATGTCACTGAAGGCATAAGATCTTTCCCTCCTACAAAGTCAATAATTTGATTTCTCATGTCAGTTCATCACAAACCTGAGTGGAGGTCTTGATGTGCATCAAATAATTTTTGAAATCTTTCTTCTGCTTTCAAAGCTCGAATAGTCCAAAGTCCCTGGAGGGATGATGATAAGTGGGAGAACACTGGACTCCGAGCTAGAAAGGGAAATGAGAGTGACTTAACAATAGCTGAAGGGCAACATTTATTTCCTTTTCTAGAACCTAATCATTAATTCTACTACTTGGTGCTTAACCATACAAGTAAACTGTTCTGCGTTCTTTCAAAATACATATGCAGTATCTTGGAATCAGTCAGAAAGATAAATGTGTACAAAAATGTCTTCCAACAACAGCTGTCACTAAAGAAATTCTTTGACTTATACTAATGACAGGAGGCAAACACATTTGTTATTAATAATCTTAATATCTTGTATCATAGTCAAGCTAAAGTCAGGCACAAGAATCAGTTTAGCTCAGAAACACTGTTATGATGTGCATGTTCTAAAGACCAGCTACTCAGCATGTTTGTAACAAACTTCAGTTACAGACAGTTAAGCCGACATGCTTAAGGTTTGTCACTACACAAAACAAGAGCTAAGTATGTAGCTCACTAGTTGAGAAGAAAGGCAATAAGGAAGTTATTTGCATAACAGAGGCATCTTTGATGGATTGTCTATAAAATGCTAGCATTTCACATAATAATAAGCAGGGTTCAAACTAACATTAAGTCCCGCCAAGCTACATACTTGTGGATTCCAGACGTTTAATATCTCTTGAAGTGTCTAAGAAATATCGTCGAAGAAAAATGAAAAGAATAAATAGCGGAATTAAGGGAATGAGTATCCAAGGAATCACTGCCACAGCCACAGCTACCACACCAAAAATCTGTAGAAGAGTCTGCAACACAATAGAAACAAAATAAGAAATTATTTGCCAGAAGAATTTAATTTAGAGCAAGTATAAAAACTGTTTAACACAATTGAGACACTTAAATATTTAAACAAAACTACCAAATTTTAGAGCGGATGCATTGTGAAACATATGAACTACATTTATTTTTCAAGGAGCTTGAAGATTTTACAGTAATACCTAAATTGACCAATTGTGCAGTTTATGGTTTTCCTATGTATTTTTTGTTCTTTAGGAAACATCTTTATAAAATTAATCTACAATCTTACTTTGCTGGCCTTTCTTTGACTGCTGTCACAAAATAATAATTCAGTAATAAAATAAACAACTAATCTTGGATGAGCCCAATCTATATGGTAAATCAGCTATATTTTTTTCACTCCAGGTAAAGACAGACAGTTGAAAGATTGACTTTCAGTTAAAAAACTCAACAGTTGGAAGAATGACTTTTAACAAAGACTTATAACTTGTAACCCACTTGTATAAAAATCAGTCAACAGAAATTCTAGATCAACATTAAATTCCTGTATTATATTTACTTAAAAATTCCTTAGAAGTGTCAATATTTTCCAACCTGTCTCTACTTCAAAGACTACGTAGAAGCCACCCTCATCATCACATACTACACATAGGTAGATTCTGGGAAAAAATGTGTCAGTAATCTTGAGATGTATGTCTTACAGCTGGAAGTTTTCTGTCCCTTTATTTATTCATCAAGTCAGAAAAACTAAGCAACACAACAGCTCAGGCTGGATAGCAGATAGCTACCTAGGTTTTCAAATACTTTGCCAATGAAACAGCGAATTTCCTGTTATGCTTCTGGTTGCCTCCCCACACCACATGACCAAAACTGAACACAACCTTTTCTCCAATGTTTGTGCTTTCTTGTGGCTTCTCTGACTTTATTTTCACCTGACCAAACAGTAAACCCACATTACAACTGCATGAGTCAGCATAATTTAGTCTTAGGCTTTAGGTGAGATTTTAGCTCATGATAGAAAGTTTTTCAGCATAAAAGCCTTGAATCTCAGAGATCCTGAATGCATGCTGCAAGGTCTCATAAATCTATTTAGGAAAATAGCTATCAGGTAGGAATGGGATAGGAGCTCTGAAGAAAGCTGCTTTACTACTCCTCTGCTCAGCTGTGGGTGAAGTTATTAATGGCATCATGTTGTCTGACCTTCTAGATACAGAAGAGATTGCACACATTTTACCTAGATTTCATCACGGGGAGGTACAGTGGCAGCGAGAGTGCATGGTATTTCACTTGGATCAATTACCCAAATGGTTATGTCAGCACAAAACAAAACAAAGCACCCTGACTCTTCACCAGCAACGCTGTCAGCCCTTCCCAACATGCTTCTCCAGCATTCTTTAAAATCCCACACACATATTTAGTTTTCGTTGTGAAAAAGGGATGAGAAGAAGGGAAATAAAGTCTTCTGACTTTCAAATTTTCTCTTCCCTAGATTTCTGCTTCCCCAAAACTATTCCTTAACATCAGCCATCCATGATCTACTTAATTCCTGAAGTCTCCCTCAATTCTATCCTCAATGGCAAACACAGACTGCAGTCAGTTCTTTCCCTTGGACAATTAACTCCCAAACCTTGATACATCTCCTCCCCAATCATCTTTGCTGGGCTACAAGCTAAACTGCATGATTCCTAGGCAATGACATGAAAGCACCCTATGAAGTAATACTGTCTCCTCAGACTACAAGTGGCAAACAAAGTGAAACACTGAGGAAAGCTGCTTCAAAGGAAAGAATTACCAAAAAAAAATGAAACATTTCTTAAAAGAAATAAGACAAATGAGAAAAAAAAACAAAGAACAACAACACAAAACTTTAGTGATAAGTTTTAGTGATAATAATCTGTAATAGATTGCAAAGTGCTGGTGGGGGTGGGAGTAGGATCTATTAGAATCCAGCTCATGTAAACAAAGCCTTGCTACAATGAAAATACAGGGAAGGAAAAGATGGTTAGGATGACTAAAGTAAAACTCTGGCACCGCCTTCGGAAGGAATTTTAGATGAGCCTGCACCACCTTATCATTATAAAAATTTATGATAGGGTGGATCAGTCATGTGTGTTGTTTTTTTGGAAAACCAAACTTGCATATAAATTAACTCCTAATGAAGAAGTCTGAAAGCCAGACACAACTACTTGCAGACTGTAATCAAGCAGTTACTGTGTGAGGTAAGGCAAGGGTTCTAGTTCCTGAGTTTCACAACAGATAACCAACCCCTTCAGCTGAAGGCTGCCTGAACTTCTAGTAGATGCACAGCATGCAAGCAGAAGAACCTAGGATAATCAGCAGGCTGCTGATAATGATAATGTGAGCAGTCAGACTGCTTCTCTCCTCTAGACAGGAGCAGTGACCTAGGTAGTCATTTGGCAGGACTGGGTTTCCAGGCCTGGTCTAGTAGAATCAGCTTGTGGTTGAAAATTGCACCAAAAAGCTAAGCACAATAGAAAACTACATGACACAAAGAAATATAGCCCATAAAAAATCAACAAATTTTATAATATTTCTTAATTTCAGCATTTTGAAGTCTTTCGTAATGCCATGCAAAAAAAAAACAATAGCCTTTTTTTTTTTTTTTTTTAAGGAGCTGATTAATTACATTTTATAGCTATCTGCACAGTACTGCACAAGACCATCTTATGTAAGGGACAACAGATGCAGATGCTACTAGTACTCAAATGACCAGGATGCAAGGCAAGATCAAATTAATTTGCTTAGAAATTGAGCCATATTGTCCAGAGTCCACATTCAAATTTGTTTCAGTTTCCCTGGAGAAAGAAGATTTATCTACTCACAAACCTGGCCTTAGACCACATACTCTATCCTTAGAAATACAGAATATGGAAAACATAGAATATATAAAAATCAAGTGCTGTTTCTGTTGGGGTCATCCCATTGCTTGCAAGTATCCTGAAGGGATTCCCTCATGCTCAGATTAGTCACACTATTCACTGCAGCTTATTTTTCCTCAAGAAACCTGGTCCTACTTCAGTCCTCACTAGCGCAAGCACAGTCTCCTAAAAGCCTCTGGGGAAGTGAATACTTAGATCAGCACATTCATGTGCAAAACACGTGCCTTCCCTTCATCTTCTGATGATCTACATATTCATAATTCTTACTGGTACTGGGAGTGATATCTTGGCGTTTCTGTCTCAAAAAGGTTTTGATGTAGAACAAGTTTTTTTTGTACTCTAACCACATAACAGAAAAGCATTTAAAGTGACATAAGGAAACTGTAAGAGAAGAGCCATTAAAATCTGAGAAAACATAGGAATAACAAATCACAAGCTAAAGCCTTTCTCTTTACTGCAGAAATGACACCATTTATATAACATCAGAAACATTACGACAAGGTGTAAGCCATTTGAAAACATTCATTAAAATGTGGAAGTAAAATTTTGAGAGTTTTAAGATGTCTCACAAGAGATCTCACACATCTTCTATCTGTTGACTGCTGCTATTCCGTATTAGTTGTACCCTGAACTCAATACTTCATGCCTGCCTCAAGCACTTTGAGAAAGGCTATCAGTGTTCACACAGAGATGTTAAGAATCTCTCAGGTTTATTGGCACCTTGGATCCAGTGGTATGTATACTCACTTCTTTACAGTCCTTTTTTTTCTAATGTAAGCACAAGTTTTTTGTTGTTGCTTGTTTTTTTAAACACAGTTTACAATTTATTTCAGCATACTTGTAAAATGTACAGTTAATGGGCATCACATAGTCGCATGACTGTGTAACTGACTACAGTGACACGCAATGACTTTATCAGCATGGGTATGGCAGATATGAATAGTACTGGGCCTACATACTACCACAGGAACCATATAATCCTGCACTTGCAGCTGGTGTGCACACAGGATCTCTAATGGGCAAGTGGAATCCAAGAGATGGCACATGACACTCATAAACCTGAATGTAGGAGTCCAAATGCGAGCTGCACAGCTAAGCTCCTGTCTCATTTGTCTGAGATTAGGAAGAGACAGAGCTAATGTTTAAGTAGATACCTAGTGACTCAGCAGTTGAGCATTTCTCTAGAGACTTCTAACTGCAGTGACAAGACATCCACTGCCTGCAGCTCTCTAAACAAATACTGCCCAACAAGAAGATACCTACATTTCCATGACTGAATCTGTTGTCAAATCCCAAGAACTGCGGGGATTCAGCAATGGTTTTACCAATATTTGAACAGAAGCTGAAACACATCTCCCTCAACATCAAAACATACTTCCAGGGATTTTATCAGCCCATGGATAGGAAGCCATGCTAATGTAATAAGAGCAACTGTGCATATTCTGGATTTCAAGTCCACAACTTTAACTGCATTAATACAGGGCACTCTCAGTCAGGCTCAGCTGCCTGAAGTCAAGCCAGGCCAAGAAACTACAAAATCCCACTCTGTTCATACACACTTGGCATCATGTTTTCTCCTTTTCCTCCCCCTCCCTGACTAAAATAATTTCCTCATGGGCTGACGAGTAACTGCATACATAATTCATCCCTAATCCACTTCGGACATTTCTCTTTTCCTAATTTTCTTCCCAATATACTTCCTCAAACCAGACTCCCTGGCCCAACTGTCAATGTAGCTCTGCTAACACCTATCTGTACACACGACTGGTTGTGCAGGAACACCAGAGACCGAGCTTCCCTAGAGAGGAGACATTGTGATGAGCAGATCAGAGAGACAAATGCTTCCCTTGGACCAGTGCATCCAGTGCGGCATCACCAACTGTACCATAGATTAATTTCATTTTTTCTTTATTGCTAAAAAGAAAATAATCAGAAAACATCCAGATAGAAACCCATTTAATCTTCACACATAAACAGCCCTACTTTGTCCCACTCAGACAAAGTGACTGAAGCTGAGGTGCGTAGGTGTGTTTTTTTAAACTACTTGTTGAATAAAATGTATGGATTTTCTTTCAGAACTGATCTTAAAATGTAGAAACATGATTGTTTACATTATTGCTCGCACCAAACCATCAGCAAAAGATTTGTCTTGAGGGAAAAAGCAAGACTTATGTACAACATCTTTTCTCTTGTAATCATGACTCCAACATTTGAAAGACATCTCAGATAGAGTTTTTTTCTGAAACAATCAGTGACAGAAACCTTTGACAGGAATGACGGCCCTCAGTGAGCATTTAGTTTTAGGAAAATGCACATCCACAGAAAAATTCAGGAATAGAAAGCCAAGCTAAGACAAACAAAGCTCTGAAAGCAGAAGAAAAGGCATAGTTGGGCAAGAAATTAATTTCAGATAAAGTGATTGAAAGAAAAAATTAATAACTAAATACTGTTAGCTCCAAAAGCTTTAAAAACAGCAAGTTCACATTCTCTTGTACAAGATGCATTCTCTCATTATCATAAGATAATGAATTTATGTGACTAAATCCACGCCACTGTAAGTGGTCTGAACGTATCTGTCGGATATAGCATGGAAATGTATCTGAGATTAACAACCACATCTTTAATGCTGGTACCTTCTATTTTTTCTGGTCTCTATCAGACAGTCTTTCCAGATCACTGTTTTTCCATATGAACAAACATACACTTACCTTCTCGGGGCAAATGTTTTCTGCGTCAGGTGAGAAGCCTTAATATTTCACATCATGATGAGTCTTGCCTAATTGTTCTTTAACAAGTTACCTTTTATTAAAAGGGTTTTTTTTAATACATTGGCACTGCTGTCATTTTGTTGTACTAAACTAGCAACCTATCATCACTCATCTCTTTAACCCACAAGAAGGGCTAAAATAGGCTTTCTGGCATTCTGCACCATTATTTTATGCAGGTCTCAACACCTGCAGCAACTCTCAGAAATCACAGTTCATACACAGCCTGAGACTCCCAGATACTGATGCTCTGAAAACAGATGCAAAATCAAGCTCCAGACCTTCTGATTCAGTCAGACATACAAAATACCTGTTTGTTAAAGCTTTGCATGAAATTACTACATCATATAGAGGTTATTTTCCTTTTAACAATAAATTATCCTCACTTACGCGAGTAGTTCTCAGGGTCCTTTGGACACGGCAATAACTTCTTGCTAATATAAATTTTCCATGAAAACACAAGCTTTTACCAGAGTTAAAGCCACAGTCTCCATTTATGCATCTCTACATGCAGTTCCTATTCATCCCCACTATATGTAGAAGCAGCTGCCTCCTAGACTGACCTGATCAGCAAAAAAGGACAGAGCAAATATGTATTTTTGTAAATGTTTGTGCACAAGCTGCTTTTCTATTTATGAGCAGTAGAAACTCCAGATTAGAACCCCTAACATGATTTTCTGAAATGCTTTGCTGCTATTGCACTTTGTGCCCATCAAGCACTTCTGCATAAAAGTATTCTCAAGTGATTTGGGCAAGCAGGGCATGGCCTTGAAATGAAGATCTGTGAGACAGACCCTCTTGAAATTAACAGGGAGTTAGCATTATTCTGACCTCCTTATAAAAAAGATTTCTCTCCTCTTATTAACCAAATATAATACATTTTGTTGTCCAACAGTGCGTGGTTTGTTTTTTCTTCCTTAAGTCCCGGACCATACTCCTACACTGTTCTTTTCCCAAGGAAAAAATGTACACGCACAAAAACTACTCCCCAAAACTAAAAAGCCCAAGTCAAACATGATGGATCATTCTGTGAAACACCTCTGATGTCAGGCAGAATTGTACATGGTATTCTAAAGAAACAATAACCAGAGAGAGTGGAGAACATACATACACAGATGCTTTGTTTTCTCAGTTTCTCATGCCATAATCTGCCTGAAACAATACTGAAAAATGACTGGCACCAGGCAACCTTTCCAAGTTTCTCCTCAGGTAGTAGAAAACACCAATTTTCAGCTTAGGGGTTTTGTGATCTGGATGTAAAACAAGGAGCCTAGCACCCCATGCTTCCTCAATAACACCACTTTGTCGGCGTCAAGGTTCCCACTGCATTTTCCTAACTCCTCTATCAATTCCTGCAACCAAAGTGATTTTTTTAAATAAGGAAGAATGTATATCAAAGAATGGCCAAGCAGCTTCTGATCCTCAATTACTTCTCAGAATCCATTTTGAAAACTCTTGCCTAGCTACATTAGTCCAATACAGTTCTACTTAGCACAGAGCCTGACAAAATCAGAATGTTTAATTCAGCAGTGAGTATTTCTTTCCTTAGTACTACTACAAGTGGTGTATTTTCAATTTCATTATTTGCCCATATGTTTAGTACTTTATCAGCAGAGACTGCCCGGCCAGTGCTCATCATTCTTATTCTGCTTCCAGTCCTTTTAAAAGACATTTTTCTTTAGGTGATAATACTTGTCTTTTTCCCATTGAAGGGATGCATACACAGAGAGCAAAACAAAAAATTAGCAAACATCCTACTGCCTTCAGAATAATAGACTGCATGAGGCAGGTCGCACATGTCAATATAAAATGCTGCAAACAAATGGATATTAGAAGAACCAGGAAATGAAAGGCATTTTGACACCTGCAGTACAAGCTATATGGACTTCCTGCCCTAAGCCTCTTGCCTCCAATGCCAGAGCAGCCCCCTACCCTCCCCAAGAATACCTCATTTTCAACTTTGTGACCTTTTCTGCTTACTCAAGTCTAACTGGTTGGCTAAAAGTCAATTCAATTTCAGCAACTTTAAAAGCTTTGTGCAACATTTGAACTGTGGGCTCTTCTGTTATGAGGAATGTGAGCTCTTCAGTAACACAGCTCTTCATTCTCACATCAGTTACAAGCTTATAAACAATTAGCTGTTTGTTCTTATAACTCAAAATACAATATTTATCCATTTACTTTTAGGTAGAATTATGTACTTTCAGTTTTGTATGTTTTACAATGGCCTCTCTGACCCAGTTAAAGTCAAAACTATGAAAAAGAAAAAAGGACTACGGTCCCAGCTATCCTAAGAAATAAACTACATTTTCGTAGTAACTTTTGTAGTTATCTTCTTTCCTAGCAGATATGCAGAAAATGCTTTTTAGCCTTAGTTTTTTTGGTTTTTTTTTCCTCTCCTAAATTCTCTAGACCTTTACAACTGATATAAAATACTACTTTTCTACTTGAAATAAACTCTCTACTCATAATTCTTCAGCACAACATGCTGTTCTGCAGTCTCTCACTTCCAGGACACCTAACAGTGGCCTGGCATGTTCAGCACCTATACTATAATTCATCCGCACAGGCCTCTGAACACCACCACCACGTTTCATTGAGTTCATTGTCTGCTGGTGTATGTAAGCAAGCAGAAAGAAACTTCCTTGGCAGAGAATAAACATTATTTACTGTGGTAAGTGCATGGCCATTTATAATTTGTTACATTTACACTTCAAAACCATCAGGAAGGCCTTTTACTTATGACAAATCATCAACACGCCACAGCAAATAACTGATACTAAGTGAGTCCCCAGATTCAGACTTCTACCAGTAAGAAAACTGAAAATTCTTTTTCTTATGTTAACTGATGCATGGACAGCTTCATAAATTGGATACCAAAGCCAGCAAATTCTTGGTTTCAGAAAGGAAGATCTAAAACCTTTATTTTAGCATGAAATGAGTGACTTTCATAATGAGAGCTCTGCTTGTTTAAACATTATGCTGATTTCAAAACCCAATGAGAAAAAGACAGAAGGAAAAGAAGATTGAGGGAAATAACTGTGGAAGAAACTGCAACCAGTCAGCACTGTTCTTCCACAGTGTGGGAACAGCCACTGTCTAGCCCATGAAAAAGACACACTGACACGTAATTTTTACAATTTCAGGCGTTCAACCCCCAAATTTTAAATGATATAAAGCTATTATCTAATATAAGACAAAGAGATTCAAGTTTCACAAAGACATTTGATATTCAGTTTCCCGCTGAACTCATATTTTGCAGCCAACACTGTAGCCACTGTGACTCAAAGAAGGAACTCATCTGGAATTTTCGAATCAGATGTAGAGTTCCCCACAGCAGATCACAGCTTCAGATCTCATGAAAAGCACGAAAAAACTTCTTATGTTCTGCATGAGATGTACACATAATCCTGGCAGCACATTTTTCAATTTTTATGAGATGCAGTCTTTTTGCTAGAGATAATTCCTTGTCATGTTTGTTTTGAGCATAAATATGCATCATGATTTCACACACACACCAGTTATACGGCTTAGTAATTCAAATAACCTCAAAGTTTCCCCCCTCTCTCTTGAATCAAAAGTAAAATCTCCAGTCCTTTTGCCGAACAGTGAAATCCTACTTTGTTTGTAAGCAGGCATCCTATCTATAGCATATCAGTAGTTTAAGGCAATCTAGAAGATTTGTACTTATCACCATTCTGAACAGGATTGTAACACTCTATGACTGACAGCAGAATTAAAAGATTTCTAGCTACTGTGAAGTGTCAGAAATGTTAATGATCCTTGGAAGTCTTCAAAAATAACAATGTTTGAGCTACAGATGTGAAAGGATACAATAATGCTTAAAAAAAAATCAGGTAAAAAAGTATAAATAATAATAAAAATTCTCACTTAAGCACCAAAACCAGAAGTAATATATATTCAAACATTTTTTTCTATGTATAAGTTCACTTACATCAGAGTACTTTGCTGTCTTTCAGTGTAAGAAAAGCAAAAAAGAAAATAGCCTCTAATAGATACAAAGAGCCTTAGATGAACAGAATCTCTCTGAAAGTTTAACCAAAAGGAGGCAAGCTTCCAGGTGACACAGAACTGGAGCACATTAGTGGACTTCCACACATCTGTTCAGCTTTCTAGTAGCTAAACCATAAAGGAGAGTAAACTGTTAACGAACATTAAGATAGTAAATGGAGAAGAGCCGATTTTAAAATGATCAAAATTCTCTACTTACTGGTTTGAGTCAGACATACCAAAAAAACTGCCAGAACATTTTTGTCTATCACTAAACCACAAAGTGCTGAAAATTTGGGGGCAATGAAGACCGCATCTCACAAGACTTAATTCCACTAAGTGAAAACTAGCTTTATTTTTCTAAGAAGTACTATATTAAAGACGTCAGTATTCCATGCTTACTGAAAAAATGGAAGGAGCAGCCCACTAATAATATACCTGCAAATTAAGTATAAAGACTAAAAATAAAAGAGTAAAGTTTAACAAGCAAAGGACACACAAGGAAACTATGTGACAAAAAGGTAGCAAAATGTTTTTTTCAACAATATTGTATTCTTTTTTCCTATTGTTAAACACAGAGTTGCATCTTCAAATTGTATTAGTATAGTCAGCACTAAGTAAATATAAACCCTAAAATATTTCCCAAGTTACATTATGTTCCCACACCAATTAGCTTTGTTACTGAAATGATATCTGCGGCCTTGACACTAATATATACAGAATGATGGGTGCACAGTGATTTTTCTAAAAATTCTATGCATCAATGTAAATAGGAAAAAAATTAGGTGAGAAAAAGGTCTGGGACTGAATACATATAGCCACTGCAGTGAGAACAGATCTTTAGTTTTCCCTAGAAAACTGAGGTCTGTGTAAGTAAGAATCCACCTATACACACCTGAACAATGACAGTAGCTATGCAGTCCCTGTGATGCAAGAGACTCATCTTTAAATTCAAAGGAATATGATGATGGGCCCAAAGTAAAGACCAATCATAGCTTTGCCATAGATTATCTCCACTGCTGGTCACCATCAAGAAGACTAATTGGCTACTGGGACTTAACAATCAAAGCATTCAACAACCAATGAACAAAAGGTCAATAAAGGACTGTATTATTTAGACAAGTGGCTATGCTAAACTCCCAGCTCCTGAATGCTGGTATTGGAGGCATCAGTGCAAGCCAAGTCTCGCTCTTCTCCCCCACCCCTTACTGGGGGGAGGGATGAACAATGACATGGGCATGACAGACAGCTTGTTATTATTTTTTAACACTGTAAAATATCATTTCATTTGAGTTCAAAAGAATAAATGCAAAACTGAAAGTACATACAAGTATCAAGTGGATATACCAGAAATTAAAGTTAGCTTTTTGCAATGCTAATTCCAACTTTTCCTGAAATCAGAGTTCAAAAGTAACCAATGGGAAAAAAAAATGTCAGATTTGGTTTTAATTGGCATTTCGTTATGTACTAGCAGATGCACTGTAGCATGCATCTTGGAATTTTAGTTTCAGAGAAAGTGCAGTGAGATTTCAGTAGTCAACCAATAACTTTAAAAAAAAGAAAAAAAAAGAAAACACAACAAAGCAAAATACTGTTTAAACCTCACTACACAGAGTCTTGGGATAAAATCATTGTACAAAACCATTATGATTAACTAGAAGGGAAACTCAAAGTTGTCTTCAAGGCACAGGACTGTTCTGCATACCATGCTATAAAGGGCTTGCGGACATTTAACACAGATTCAATAACTGTTTTTTATCACAACATATTTAACGTTTATATTTTACAAAGTCACAAATACTTGAAGAACTATTTTTTAATAAGCACAAGCGTCTCCTGAAATCATCTCACATGCACGCATACAAAACCTAACTAAACTGAAAGAAAAAACAAACAAATAAACAAAAAAAACCTCACCTCTCACAGCAATCACAAAATAACAAAGTCATTGTTAAACTAAAAGATACTGGAATTCCTTTTACACGCTTTCCCTGACACAATAAATCTTCACACAATAAAATGCAAGGGTCAGTGGTACCGAAACAAGTAACGGCAGTTCCACTCTTTCACACATATGAAACCAAGTGACCCAAGCTATTATTCCAGTCTGAGGCACTTTTTGTTCCTAATATCCAGATGCAGCAGCTTTTTTTTTTCTTTCTTTTCTTTCCTTTTTTTTTAATAAAAAAAAGAAATGACTGTGGACACCTCCTTCACATTTTCCTTTTCTTCAGCATTTTCACTTCATAAAGCTGCAGTCAATGTGTTTTGTGTGTGGTGAGAAGGGAATGGCACATTCAGTGGTGGTCTCAGCCACAGCCTACATTGGTGGCTCAAGTAGTCTCAGGATTAGGCCTTTGTGTGTGATGAAAGGATATGAAAAGTCAGTTATTTAAACGCAGTCAAGCTGTTGATTTTGGGGAGGAAAAAGGTTTTGCAATTCAGTTTTCCTCAATAAATCACTGCCCTTTTCCAAGGGCAGCTGCAGATAGTTCACATGTTCACAGTGTTCTCCAAAACCAAAACAAATCATGATTTTTTCCCCCTGGTTCAACGCGGGAAGAAATTAAAATTAAGGCACCATTGCATGAAGTTACTTAAATTCACTAGAAACTGAAGCAGAAAATCACCTTTGTTAAAAGGTAATGAGATTACTGAAGAAAGGCTAAGTAAGTACAGGAAGAAAGAACAACTCTTAAAAATATATCATTATAATATGAGCAGAAAAGCAGAAGTCTGAAATATACTTCAGCATCCTATATATATTCTATCAATTTCCAGTTAACAGCATATCACCTTGTGCACTCATATGGCATCAGTGAAGACCACAAATCAAAGATGTTCAGCCTGTATAGATATACCTCAAATCAAAATGAGAATCAAGTACCAAAAAGAAACCTTTGATGAGCCCTCAAAAATGCAGCATCCACACTGTCAGCTACTTAGGAATATCTGGGCTAACATGCATAAAATATTATTGAAAAGACTGGATTTCTAATACTTTCTCTCAAAATTCTTTTATTCTGTTCTATTCTATTCCTTATTTGACCCTTTCTCAAAGAAGTACAGTGTGTTTTATTAATGTTGTAGCAAGCTAGACATTGTTAAGCATTTTAACAATGATATTTCAAATTATAATTCCCACACCTATCACTGAAGCCTGCATCAACAGAGGCAAAGGCAGGAGGAGCAACAACAGCTGATTACAACACTACAATATCAGTTGGTATTTTCAGAGAATAAGGAAATTACATTACAAAATCCCAGTCAAGATGATCAAGGTCATATCAAACAGAAAACACAGTTCTGCAATTATTTATATTTGGGTAGCACTTAGAGGCTGTTGTCAGGCCTGCTTTCTGACTAAACTAAGAAATATACAAATAAAGAATATAGATCTCAATGAAGTGGGTGCTTAAATCCTCTTGGAAGAACTTAAAGCACTGTAACGACCCTTAAATAAGTAGTGACATATCTGAAGAGACTGTAGTATATGTAAAAATATGTTACTCGGAAAAGGGAAAAGAAAAGGAGATGGAGAACTGAGGCTGAGGAAGTTTAAAGTACTAAAGCAAGGGATCAAAAATATGCAAGCTCTCTAACAAAAATATATTACCCCTGCCAAACAAGTTCATTCAGCATTCTCACTATCTGAATCAAGCGATAAAAAAATTAGCATCTGATTTTACAAATACATTCCATGCCGTAGAAATAATAGCTGTTGTAAAGAACTTAGCATTGCTTTTAATTTGTGTAACGAAGAGGTGGTACAGAAACTTATGGCCAGCCAGAACCCACTCCAGAAGGTAAGATCCTTGTACAGGACAGGAGACTGTACAATTTATTTTCTACATTAATCAGTTTTGAATTGGACTATTGAAGACATCTCAGTCAAAGTACGTAACTTACCTTCGGTTTCTTTCCTGTTTATATACTTTGTGCTACCCCCCAAGCTCTGTTCAACTGCTACGTAGTTACAAACACCATAAAAATGTTCTCATAAAGGAGACTTAATCTTGATTTATAGATCTTAAGAATGTGGTATTTTCTCTGTAAGGATAGTAAACTGTACAAACAGGACATGTCCCATTAGCTGTTAATGTCCTAAGTAAAGATGAAAAAAATGAATGCTTCCTCTGAGTAAGGACCGCTTTCTGCCCATCTCTCTCAAGATAGGTATGCTATATTCTGGTGTACTTAAAACCACAGGAGGGAAGCTATAGACAGAGTGAGAGTTGCTGCTCTGGGTGCTATTGCAAAGCACCATTCACGAAATCTAGCTGGGTTTTCAGAAAAATACACAAGACCTATAATATTTTTGAGCTTGAAAAAAACGATTTTTTCTTTAACAACTATATATACATTAACCGTTCACTGTTGTGAACACGACTGACTGTTTCTTCTTCATTAATCCAATAGAAGATGCAAAAAAATTACTTCCTTTACTTTAAGGAACTAATTTTCATGCCATATAGCTGTCTAGACTAATCACGCTCATTATGACTGTAGTGTGGTGTATCAATCTTATTAGGGAATCAAAAAGAACATTATCAACTTATAGCACTGCCTTAAAATCTGTATTCAGTGTAATTATGAAATTCTTAAAACTAGCATATTTTAATTACTAATTTGTAGGTACTGAAGTGGGCTCATATTGTTGCTTTTGAGTGCCAAATTACATTGTGTTTATTTATACATAAATGATACACTCGCTTGCTAATATAGTAAAGGGCTGCAATGCTTCACAATGATCCTAGTAATAACTCCAAAAAAAAAAGAGCACTTCTTCAATGCAAATCCGCTCAAGAAAAGCTTCTACGCACGAAGTAAGATGAACCAGTTACTGCATTGTTTATTAAGTTTCACTTGATTCCTCCTGACAACCATTTAAACAATGAATGTTGGGAAATGTCTCTCAGAGAATCAACAACAATGGCTGGGATCTGAGCTTTTATATTTAGCTAATAGTGTTTTTAGAAAGGGGAAAATATTTCTTCCTGAAGGGATTATAGGAGGTCTTATAAAAGACACCTGCAAACAAAGCAAGCGACAAAAGATCTCTATCATAATTGATAACAGTTATCCTTTGTACAGATCCGTGCTTCTTCAGAAATAAATATTATATCTTTGCTATTGAATTTCAAAAGACATCAACTAATCAACGAGCTTGCTGATCAAGAATAATAAGTTGTAGGAAACCTGCCAAGAAGGAAGTGCTTATGTCTTGTGGATAGCAGCCTATTACTGAACTACAGCAAGTCCCTAAGTTTTCTTCTCTGATATCAGAGTACAGGCAAGCTTTCATACTGTATCCATTTAATAACATACTGAACATGCAACATTTTTGCTTTTGTTTTCACTCTGAAAAAGAAAAGTTTTCGCTTAAAATACAAAATTCAGTATTTTAACATTTTCCCCACCTTTTTCTCCTTTCTTTGACAATTTCCTAGTAGCCTAGTTAAAGAAAACTTACAAAGTAAACAGCGTGAGGGGAAACGTTTACAACACGCAGTTTACAATTCTTTGAAGAAGAAAACAATCATGCATACAGCAGCAGCTTCTATACCTTTATCACAGATTGGTTATACTTTGTCAGCATATCCTGCCTGGATTATGTGTACACTGGTCAAATAACTGGGCTTTCCAATTCCCCAGTTCTCACATACCATGCATACAGGTTACCTCCTTCCTTAACTTGCTTTTGGAACAAAGAAGTTGGCTCTCACAGAAAATAATAATAATAATAATAAAAAAACAACAAACATAACTGCGTGGTTCTCAAGACAGTTTGCTTCAGGGTCTGCTCCCAAAAGGAAATATGGACAAGACCACACCAGCTTTGGCTCCCTTCTGTTTACATGGAGCTCTCTAGCATTTTCCCAGCAAATTTTGCATCCTCAGACAACCCCACATGCCTTCAAACCACATGCCAGGGCATGCAAAACACCCACTCAGTTTCTTGCTATAAACACATCATGCAAGTGGGCTGCAACACAACCCTCACGTTATTATACACATACAGAACCAAGGAAAAAAGTTAATCTTTTTATCACAAGATTTAAGGTCCAGAGAATGCTCTGACCACGAGTGGTGTGTAGAACATATACTGTCCACTCTGCTGTAAAAGAAGACAAATGTGTGCAAACACAAACACTTCTGCACTGCTTGGTCTGAGGACTAAGGACCTTTATGCAGAAGAAATGGTTTTGACTTTGTGGATGTAAGTCCTACATTAAAAGAGAAGAGGATAAGGATTGCACAACAATGCCTGATCTTCCAGCCTAAAGGAAAGGCACTTATGTACTGTCCCATGAGAGCAAAAATAAAGTATGATATTCAGTCTCAATGACTGTTAATGAGACTGAAGAAAATTTGGAATCTACAAAGATTGTAGAAAATAGGCAGTGTACTATTAAAAATATTTATATTTCATTTTCAGGACATAATTCATGAAGGCCTTGAAAATAGGAATTTGAAGTCTTAATATTTGCTGTGAGGAACTCTCTAACTGACACACATAAAAACAAAACAAACAACTACCCAAGAACAAAACAGCTCTTGTTTTAATTGCCAGGTAAAACACATCACCTTCCTTTCTTCCCCCAAATAGTATGATGCACTATAAA
This sequence comes from Callipepla californica brunnescens, assembly GCA_023055505.1. Lineage (NCBI taxonomy): Eukaryota > Metazoa > Chordata > Aves > Galliformes > Odontophoridae > Callipepla > Callipepla californica. Next base: position 90,176,723 of record JALIRH010000001.1, on the reverse strand, counting down.
GCTTCGAAAAACAATTGTATATTTCAATTCTAAGAGCTTAACAAAAGTAGGACAGCTCTTTGGAGCCTGTTGTTCTCTTCTCTGTTCTCCGGAGCTCGGCATTAACGATGTCATTAGTCTGCTTTTAAGAACCTGAAATGACTTTGGTTTAATTTTAAAGAAGTCATAACAAGGTTGAAATCTTGATTGAGAGCAGCAGAAAAGTTAGCAATCACACCTTAATAAACATTTCTCATTGAAATATTACAGGGCTGATCCCCCAAGTGGATCCAGAAGATTCACTAAGCCATTTCTTTTGTCTAGCTTTCATGCTTCTGTCTGTTCAGTGATTCAAGTTACTTTGATACAGTACAGTCAAATGTAGCTTTATGCTTTCCACAGAATTTTATGAGGAGGATTAACAGAAACTGCAACAGAAGAATTACCTTGGTGTCATATATAATCCTCTCTTCATCATCAAAATCTCAGTGCTTTGTCCATTTTTTTGTCTATAGTAACTTACTTCACTTGTTCCTATTAAGGCTATTATATTCACCTTATTACTACTAATCTTTTCTTTGTAAATAGCCACACCTATTTTAATCCAAAATGGTGTGGTAAGCATTTGATTCTTTGTGGAAGTAGACACATAATTAGGTTAATCTGTGCTATCTTTTCATGTGAGTTGATTGTTTCTTTACTATGGACATATTTCTTATAACAGCAATAAGCTTGCCAGATTGCTTGAAGGCAAATCAGGAGCAATTTACCAAGCATGTAGCTACTATGAGCTGAAATCCTGACATAATAGCAAGCTGTGTATAGCCACTCCTACCTGCCAGTTATTACTCATGTTAGCTTTTTACTGACACACTAGATTTCAGCCACACCTTTCTTTCACAAACAAGGACCTTCCTTAAACTAAACTACATCTCTAATAAATAGTTCATTTTCACCGAAGCCAACAGGAATCTAAATTCAGAATGCAGTGCAGAAGCAAATTACCTGCACGAAATCCAAAAACGTCAATGGAAGCAAGTCATCCAGATGGCCAATATCTTTTGAGAAACGATTTAAGATTCTTCCTACAGAAACAGAGTTGGAAAAGAAAAAAAGGAAAAAAAAGGTAAATATTATTCCTTATAAGATAAAAATATCTTAAACTATGTTTAACAACCAAATAGAAGCAGCTAATATCTAAGAAGACACATTCTGAAACCACCACGGAAGATCTTTTACAATCAGTGCAATGTATTTTGTGAAGATTACATTTTAACAAATGCTTTCACTCAAACATAAAAGATATACTTCAAAGCTGATATTTTTTTTCTATCAGTTTAGGTTAATAGTTCAACAGAATGTAACAGGTGAAACACAAAATCTTTGTATATTCAGCCTGTACAGATAAAGGGGACTGAAGTAAAGGCACCTTACTACAAGTTTCATCAAGCAACATCAGTCAGAATCTGCTCCTGGCCTTGACTGAAACTCACTAGTGCATGCATGTCTTAGATAGATCATAATTGATCTAACTGATCCTTTTTAGTACTTCTGTTCTCACTCCTCCTTTGTGAATCCAAACAGCAGGCATTTCTGAAATAAAATTTAAGGTAGATTTCTGTTTGTGCAGCGTTACATTTAGATTTATTCAACACCTTGATAACACTACTCTTCATTAAAACTAATAAAACAATTTTTAATCTGCTGTCACTGAAGCATTTACACTCTTCTATTTTCCCAAGTTCTACATGAGTGAAAAAAATCAGTTAGAGCAATAGTTCTTTAATAATTAAAGTCACAACACTGCCACCCATAAGTGGATTAGTATCGTTCTCTATTAATTGATACCTCGACTCTACAGGAAAGAAACTAAGCTAAGGATGGGAATCTGTCTGTTATAGGGTGTGTAATGCCCATACATGCATTCACATTGCTTTTTTTATCTATGTATATCTTGATTCAATTATTACTTCTAACTGGTACAAACAGATTCTTTGCATTGGCAACAAAAGACTTTTTTCCCTTTTCAAAGGAGCTCATTAAATCAAAAGTAGTTAAGTTTTAAGTTTCCATGGAGTGCACTGGAGACATAATTCAGAGATAAGTACATAAACAGAAGCAACTTCTGTAGCTACCATCATTCTATTTTTCAGTTCATGGCTGTCTCAGAATTACAAATTTTGCGGTGTAGTGATTTCTTTTTTAAAGGAATTTTCGTTCCACACTGACCAATATGCCAAACCCTCCCCAGGGCTAGGATATGACACCAAAGATTCTGCTGGCAAACAGCTTGTTCTGCAGCACTCCAGTCCAAAGGTAGTTATGTCAGAAGACAAAAGCAGTACAAATCTTATTTTGGTGTACTGCATGCAAAGAGAAAGGGTATACAGCAGTACAAGATTCAGCAAAATATATTTCATCAGTTTCAACCAGAAAAGTCAGCTAGGGATTTCACTTATTTCACAATGGGATGGATACATTAGAGGGAACTCCAAGGAAACTTAGACCTTTTCATCTGAGTTCCTTACACACAAGGATTTTGCTCGTGGAAAAGTATTCACACCCTGCGCACATGCTTGAGGTAAGACTCTTTAAATCTCTAAACATTCCTGAAGATCCAAGAGTTCATTGGTCATTATCCAAATGCCTCCGTTGGGCAGGGCTTTCCTCAGCAGCCTGTCCCAGAGACCAGATGAGAGAAACAACATGGTACAGTGGTTGGATTCAGGACACTGGCTTTCGTTCCCCATCTTTGCCTCTTGTTTCCTGAGCTACCCTGTTAGAGGTTACGGAGCAAAGGGCAGAGAAAAGGGTGGTAGTAGCACCCAGCTCCTTGCTGAAACACCATCAGAGGCACTGACAACAGCCTGGCTCTGTCTTGCAGCTTGGAGCCTGCATCCAAATTCAGTCTTACAATCTTCCTTCATCTTTTAAACATAAATAAGTTTTATGTGTCATAACCTGGGCTAGGGAGCTGCTTTGGCAGGGGGGTTGGACTCGATGATCTCTAGAGGTCCCTTCTAACCCCTACAGTTCTGAGATTCTGTGACTGTCAGCCTCAAAGAGACAGTCAGCTGTTCTGCAAAGAATGTCTACCACAGCTGCTATCTTGGTGGCTGCCATTGTGGGACCACCTTATAGACATGGCACGGCCTGGGTCACTACCAGCACCTCCAGGGAGCGAGCAGTGCCTACCTCACCCCCATGCTCTCACCTGTGAAAGAGCATATCCCAACTTGTACATGGAAAAGCTCTATGTTTATGTTCAATTTGGATGGTAAGGACAAGGCCTTAAGAGCTAGAGCAGAGAAACCATCACAGAAAGCTCACCAACTGTCAGAGGCATTTAACTCTCTTCTAGCTTCACTTCCAACAGGATCCTGGAGTTTAGTTCTCATTTTTTCCCCACCTTAGATTTCTATTGAAGAATGGCCAGTTAAAGTTGCTCAAGGAGGAACTTTGCAGAAATTGAGTTTGGGTTTGGGCAAGTTTTTTGGAAGCTGTAACCATTCTCAACAATTTCCTGAAGTTTCATTTTTGCAACTAAGAATTTTAGGCTACAAATATGATACAGATCTATATCAGTGCTTCTAGCTGATAAGAAAGCAACAGAGATATAAATAAGAAGTGCCTAATGCTTGCATTCATCCTGAACACCAGGGATGGTTGTGACAACATTCTCTTTTACAGCAACAGCTTCTGGTGAAGCTGTTTGAGGAATAAAGTCACAGTATTACTCTGGTCTTCCATTCTATTCCATATATCCACTAACAACCAGTTACTCAAGTTTCTGTGAGTAATCAAGTCGTTCACTAATTGCCAAAACTGTATTTTTGGCAATTGCCTTTAAGCACTGTTACATTTAACAATTTCATTCAGTGCTTCCACAGACTATGTTTTGACAGAGCTACAAGCTGCCACTAGGAAAGTGGAAATTACTCTGACGTTATCAATAAAACATGAAAACATCTTTTAATCTGCCTAATCCTCTTTAAAATGTAAATACAGTAATTCTGTAAAATGACACGAACTAAAATATGAGTGAGCAGAAGAAATGGTATATAAAAGACATAACTTGAGAACAGTGGAACCTTTTACAGTCTACCTCATGCAATTACAGCAATTTAAACACTGGGGACATGATTCAGCTGGTTCACAAATAAGTACTGAGGTGAACCTACAGCAGCAGAATGTTACTGCTTTAGAATTTTCAGGTTACTAGAAGAGTTGTCTACGGTCTGTTTAGTGTTTGCACACTGTAATTCCAGAAAACAGAGCTTAAAGTCATTAAGCCTAAGAAAATTCCCTGCTTGTTGCTAAGAGGTCCCTCTCATAGTGCTGCTGTTATTCCAGTGACTACTACTGCTATGCTACTTCAAAAAGGAAGCAACATATTTCTATTTTTGTGATGCTGGTTTTCACTAATTTGATCCTGTTGACTGTATAAGAGAAGACACAGGCCCTGAAGATTTATTTCAGATCCTGTTCATAAAGATATAACTGAACTGGCATTTTATTCAGTGTGTTCAGCACAGAAGGCGGCTATGGTAACCCACTAAAGCAAGCAAATTCCAACACCAGATAGCAGAGAGCAGTATAGCTCCAAGCAGAAGCACGATACTTTGGAAGCATCCACAGAATGCCCTGTAGCCATCATGATGTTGCGCTGAGAACGATTGCTAAATTTACAAGGATGTCTGCAAGTAAATGAGGTCTATTTTGCAAGGTATGGAGAAACAACTGTCTCTACTTATGGGAAGCACAGCAAATCAGTGGCTTAGTTATGCATTATTAACCATGCAAGAGAAAACCTTCCAGATATGAAAATAACAGTAGTCATTTTCAGTCAGGATTCAAAATGCTTACAGTTATTTCTACAGTTTCTACCTGCATTTACAAAGCTAGCTTTTTGAGATGGTTCTTCAAACTAAAGAAACCGTTGCCCCTGCTTTTCAAGAAGGACAACGTTTGTACAACGCATACTAAAACAAAATTTTCTCTCCAAAGCTTCTAATGTCCTGCTCTCCCAAATCCAGACTATCATCAACATCACCATACAATACTTAACAATATGTGTTGTTTTTTTAAAAAAAAGTGTTAAGTGAGCATTTCTGTGATACGGATACAAGCTGAGAGACAGTACTTCTTACACCTAATTCAGTATTTTCAGCTCACAAAAATCCTCTGGCTCACTTAATGCTCGTCCCTTTTATTTATCCCCCTGTATTTCAGTTTGAGTTTCAACAGGAAAAAGGAAATGCTAAATATAAGTCTTACAAAGCAATTGAAATTTCATGAAAAGGCTACCAAAAAAGGCTTAAAAAAAAACAAAACACAAAACAAGAACTGAGCATGCTGATGTTACAACAACACCCAAATTTGCAAATACAATCTGCTGCTTTAATCACTCTCAAGCTTCCACTTAGCGTGCTGTGTCAGTAGTGAGCTGCAGAAGGGAACGTGTTCTTTTCAACAATTCCATGTTTGTTTTTACATCAAGTAACTTAATCAGAACACACACTGTTGTTAAATTTTTTCCTTAGTAATTAAATAACTATTCAATGCCAATTAATCACAGTTAAATAAAAGTTTGTCACCAGAGTGCTATGTACACATTTGAGACTATTTAATGGTCAAATACTTGGCAGTATCAAAGTTAAACAATGATTCATTAAACCTCCTCCACTACACAATAGTTAGGCTAAACTTGAAGTGAAAGAATCAAAACTCTTTTGTTCTCCATGAAAAAGGCATCTAACCTCAGTATGTGATACTTTTTACTTACAAACTCTGTAGACTGCTTTAATTGCATGAATCAGAATGTGTTCAGGTGCGACAGAATCACTTTGCTTCTGCAGGTGCTTACTGATACTTTGGAATTGATGTTCAAACCTATCATCCAAATAATGAAAACACTTGACAGCGTACCACACCTACTTAAAATGTTTATACATACTTAATGATGAAAGAGATATAATCCGAACTGAATCAACACTAGTGATGTAAACACCAGAAAAGGATTTTTTTAAAAACAAGAAATGAGGATTCTCCATAGGACCAACCAAATGCCACCAACAGCATTCAATATTGCACAATGTAAATTCCAAGGGTCAAGGACCCTAAAAGCTACTGCACATTATTTCTAAATGTATTTGGCATTTCTAGTATCCATTGTTGGCCTCTGCATTCACTGAAATACTTCTCTAAGAAAATAAAGCAGGCACAGATTTTACATACCTTGCAAAGAGTTCACTCTTTCTACCCACTTGCTTCACCATACATTACAGAAATACTTTGTTATTTCCCTAGTCCACTGACTGACTTCTTCAGAAAATACAATTTCTAAGGAGAAGGGCCTTCTAGGGACAGAAAGCTTTTGCACCCAGTGTGTGTGTGTGCCTGCACAGCTGTGCACGCTTATAACATCCTCCTCCACTCTGAGATCAGGATAATACTCAATCCAGGCAATTTTAAATGCCTCCCGCTTTAGTTGAATACACATTTTATTAATAAATGCTGCTTTACTTAATCTAAACAACCCCATAGCAACTGGCCTAACTATAACGAGAACACTTACTAGGGTAAAAAGTCTTCAAAATCCCTTTAACAGTAAAGGCATTGCCCAGTAGTCTCCACGAAGAAAAAGCAACAAATTAAACATCATCTCCCACTCGCCACTGCAAACTGCTAGAAAACTCATCTGAAAGCAAGCTGTACCGTTAGGAGTTGATTCAGTAAGGTAATCATATACGTATAAATAATCAAAGCAACCTTAAATGCAACTGCACATTTGCCCCAAGCCAGTTGTGCCACAGAAACACTCTTCTGGTTAAAGACAACTTTAATTTGGAGGGACTCCACTCTGTGGCATTGCTGCAACCTGCTTTCATCAGCAAGGAGAAAGCCCTGCACACTGTGTTCTGCTGACAGTATGCTCCATGAACTGCTGGAAACAGGGATGCAGAGCGTGGGCACAAGCATGGCGACCACGTTACTGCACTGTCATCATTCTCCCTCCTGGCAAAACGCACCAGCACAGACCACACTGAAGTTTCTGACAAGGTGAACTAAAGGAAAAGGTGTTAACTTCCCCTAAAGAGAGAAGTAATCTACTTTAACAGTTCAAATTACAGATTATAAAGCCAGAGTAATTTTCTACAAACACACGGCAGTAAAATAATGTTCAGACATTGCCTGAGCATGTAATAACATAATCACATAATACTCAAAGGTGAAAATAAAAGGAATAGCTGCACAGAATCGGCTGTGCTTAAACATACATCCATTCAGCTACGCTGAATAATTTTTCCCTTTCTGTCAGTGGCATAAATCGACAGCTCCCCACATACTGTGCTGTTAAGCTATGGCATTCTGTGGCTGATAAGTCTGCCCATTCTCACTTCACACGCACACACCAGAAAAACAGGGGAAAAAAAAATACTGTGGCTACAAGCAGCCTTCCATTCGATCAAAGCTGTGACAAAAGTGGATTGTCCATATCAAATGTTGGCAGCAAGCAGACATTACATCAACCTTGTAAAATACAACTATGAAATCAACAAAGTAATTAAAGATGGATTACCGACTTTGAAAGGAATTGTAAGTTTGTGAAATATTTCTTCAGAAAGAAATCTGGAAATGCATCTCCTACATAGCTGTCAATTACTGATCTACTTTGGCTTTTCTTCCATATTTCTACAAAGAAACGTCAATAGGTCTGTTATCTTTTTTTAATATATGTTTAGCACCACACATCCACATAAACTGCCATATACAGCATTACTGTCTTCCCTACAGGCATCCTATAAATATAAATAAGAAATGCTATCCCATTTTTTTCTTTAGCAGCCTGATACTGACAGGAATATTATCACTTTCTTAGACATTTGCAAATAGGCACAGTGGTGCTGGGCCAAAATATGCTGAGATCATAATATCCATTTATCTAAACTGCCAGCATGTAATAAATTCAGGTGGGATGCTTTCTATCCAAATTAATTTACTACTTGAAAAGGACTTTTTACACAAATGCTGTCAAACAGGAAAACAGCTGGGAAATGGGAAGAAAATATGAATGCTGTGTTTGATCTTATTTTTAAGTGTGGTATTTAAAGAAGAAAAGATAACTATTGATGATGATAAGAATGAAAAACAGACTTCTGTGTACATAATTTCTATTTTTACTGATATAGAGATGTCTCTGTTACCTAGCGTAAATTTAATGATTCCAACCGTACAGTTTTTTTCTTCAGGTTGAGCTTTCAGCCCATCAGCTCAGCTCAGGACTCCAATGACCTACTGGTTAGAACTGCCCTGTTTGTAGGAAACCAGAACAGGTCAGTGATTCAAACAAGGCCCACTTTTCCCTTCCTTAAATTATATGGCACAGTTAATTGGCCATTCCTTATTTCTCTTTCAGTGCAGCCAGAGCTGCATGAATATTAGTTATCACTCGTCAAAGTCTATCTCCCCAGTTAAGACACAATGGAAAAAGCATATGTGAATCCTTCATTAAAAACAAAACATAAAATACCTGCAACCTTCTTTCATTCTTAAATTGCTTTCATGAGAAGTTTCAAAATGCTTCCTGCATTGCATTTGTTTTTCATTCTACATATCATTACCATCTAACCCATCAGCTATAATTTCAGAACTCATAACAGAATCAGAGATAGTTTTATTTTCGTTGCTACATTAGGTGCACTTAGGTGCTCACAAAAGAAACATTTTAATTAATTTATTTTACAAAAACAAGATAGATCTAGGGTAATACATCAATTAGCAGTTTCCAAATTACTGATCAATGTAATGCAACCTCCTATAACAATAACTAGCATTCACAGATTTTTCTTTATTAGCTTACTGTGAAACAAAGCATTGGAGTCAATTAGAAACAATGAACTTCTGGCTGTATAGCAGAGTTTTATCCTCTAACCTAAGCACAGAGCCACATCTCCACATCGTAATTAGAATGACGATGGAAGTGGATGTCCAATGTGGCACAAATTGCCTCCCTGTCTCCTGCCACGTAGTAACAGTAAATCTTTCATACATGATCTGCGATGAAGACTGCTCAAAGTTCTAACAACATCCAACTTTGGAGCTACTTTATGTTTTCCTGAGTTTTAAGAACAAAATCCATATTTAGGCATATTGAAACAAATAGAAACTAAAACACCAACTCTAATATACTATCAAAAATACTTACAAGCACAACTTAATTTCTACTGCGTAGTGCAAAATAAACAATGTAAGGCACAAGTCCAACTGAATTTTAAAATGTCCCCTCCTGGATAGAAAAAAAAAAAAAAAAAAAAGGCAACCCCTTGCAACATTTGTTCCAAGACCAGGTGTTCAGTTGCACTCTATCTACCAAATTTCCTGCTGATTTATGTCACTTTATTCTACTCCAGATGCAAAGCTATCTGTTTTAGCTTCCCACTCATTATAAAGCACCACAGTAACAGAAACCTGGAAGAATATATATGAAATATAGGCTTATGCTGGATTTTTACAGGCTGCATCATTAAACCACAAACATCCAATTGTTAAAGAATATTGTGTAGTATAATTCCCTTTTCTGCTATAAAACCAGTTTGGATTGCAATATGCCCCAGCTGTTGCTTTGCTGCTATTTCAAGGCAGATAGAGGACTTTCAAGTGAGTTCAACTAAACACTAAGTATCAGGATGGACCGATGGATTTGAAGACTGTTATTGCTCAAATTCTTTTGTTGCTTCCAGAGATTTGGTGGTCATACACCAATATAAGAATTAAAATAGAAAGGGAAAAATACATCATATTTTGGTAATGTTTTCCCAACAATAAATGGAGATCTTCCTGTGCTACTTGCCAGTCATCAAGACTGGTTTCGGAATAGGCCTTAGATACTGCATTCCAGAAAAATCTCAGGAAAAAAGAATATCACACAGCTCCTGCAAATATTCTCAGATCTACTGATTATCTTACCACTTGTTCCTTTTTTTACTTCCAGGCACTGAAGCTGGAATGGTTAAATCAACATTTTAGCCTAAAACGTCAATAACCAAGACACCGAATATAAAGCTTTTCCATCCTGAAATCTTCACCTGAAATTGCTATGTGGCAGAGACAATGACCACCCAGAAGACAGGTATTATCTTATATTTTATCAATCAGATGTAATCAGATCCCCTTCTACATACTGAAGACAACGCACTCTGTTTTCTCCCATTTCAGAAGCCACGGAAGGGAATTCCATACAGACTACTGTTGTGAAAGCTATGACAAGACTTTCGGCCTCTATCTAGCCCATTCATTTTGGAGGATAAAGTCTCTGGGCAGCTCAAAGAGCAGAGGCATTTTACATCCTCATCTGACTCTGAAAACGCTCATCTTCTGCTTGGCATGGTACTTTGGTTCGATCGTTTTCTTCAGCATCAGTTTCTTTCTCCTTCTCTGTTCTTCTGGAAAACGTGAACTGTTTGGCAAGGAAAGATTCCCTCTAAAGTTCATTCTGTAATGAATGAACTTAATGAAAATACCATTTCTTTTTAAGAATTCAAGCCACAAAAGAGCCACTGCAACAACCTAGGTTTGGCCAGACAGAAATCACAACAGATAACATCAGGTAAAAATCAGAACAGTGTTAATTTTAGTTTGCTGTTCAAATAATCGAAGCACTCGCTTTTAAAACTTTTTGCATGTTAAAAAAAAAGGACACATCTTCCCGGTGAACTTAAAAATTTTGCTTCAATTTAGGACATTTTAAACCACATCTTAGAGCAAAACATCCTCTGGTCTCGCCTGTCAAAGCCGTTCTGCCTTTGGATGAATCAGTGAGTAAGTATGGCACCGGAAGAAGGCAAATGAGTGTTTGCCTGAAGGCTACAGCAATCAGCATGGGAAGAACTTCAGCTGGATCCAAATCCCTTTTTATTTTTGCCTAATTTGGGGCATGGAATGAATCCTTTCCTGAGGACTGGGCTGTAGGGGAAAAGGAGGGATGACTTCACCTCCTCTTCAGTTTTGTGATCGGCATCAAATTCCCCTTGCAAATCTGGCCTCAGAAGCAACCAAAAATCTTTTGTCTCAGAAGAGCTGAAGGCAACAACCACATCCTAACAATCTTCTTCAAGCAAGAATGCTGTCCAAAGGAATGTAGATATAGTCTGGCAATGCATTTCTTTGGGCCATCAGCTTCCGGCGGAAAAAAAATTGCTGTAAACTTCTTTACAGCCTGAACTATAATTAACAACACTGAAATGGAAATGTGGGTTATAATATACATTCAAATAAGAAAAAAGCAAAAGATGACTTCTTCTCTACTGTATATTAGATTCATTACACTTTTTAAAAGTAATTTTAATAATTAAATGCTGAGAACTGTGGAAAGTTGCATTGCAACTGTGTATAACTTTGCTGTACCCCCTCTACTGGGCAACTATTAGAAAGCTTCACCTGAAGAAAAAAAAAAAGGTACTAGGAGCAAGTACCTCCAAGTGATGACTATGCTAAAACACCAGAGGTATATAAATCAAAGCCAAATAAACTTTAATGTTCATATAAACGTTCAGTTGTCAATAAATCTATGAGAAGGAACACTGGGAGTATTTTACCTAAGTCCACAGCTTAAATTATTGAAAAAACATACGTTTACAGTTTCATTGCTTAAAACTAAGGAACAATCTAGTAAGGCCCTATAATATTCAATTTTTACACCTTTTAAATAATAAGAAACAAAGAACAGCAAACCAGCATACAGTAACAGCAACTTCACTTTTCTCTTAAGAGAAAAGAATTTCACACACATCAAGGAGAAAAAGATGACTTCTCTGAATAGTCATTCAAGCAAAAGTAAATACAATTTACAATCTATTTTGTCTTTATTCAATTCAAAGATAGACTTCAATGTGAAGCTCTGATTTACAGCTGTCCAGCAGCAAGAACACCTAAATAAATAAACAGGCAAAAACAGAAGAGTGTAGTCTGTAACAATGGACTCCTGAGAACGCTATCATTTGTTATTTGCATGACAGAAACTCCCAAAAGAGGATTAATGCATCTGAAGTGGGAGTCAAAGCCACTAGGCTGGACAATCACATAGCCAGAGGCATGCCCTTCCCTCAAGAGTTTGTAGTGCCAGTGAAGGGAAACCAACACAATTGGCTGTAAAAGGAACAAAGAGCCAAGGGAAGATGCAGCAGTAAGCTGGAACATAAAGTTGCAAGACAAGATGTGCACTTTTTTATTTTCTTTTAAATACAGGAAAACAAAGGAGTGACGGAATTAATTCGTTTCCCCACTCATATGTTTAACTAGTCTCCGTTTATAGATATACTGTGGTTACAGTGATACTTGTATATCTTGAGAGATTATTTTAAGATGAAGGAGAGCCAGCTCCTAGATGAACTCTGCTGCACAGGGAGCAGGAAGTTACACAGATGCAAACGTGAAAGATAAGCAGGCAAGATGATGATGGAGGGTGGAAGAAACACAGGAATGTGCCAACAGCTGCAGTTACCAGGTGCAGAAATAGTAAAAGCTTTGCAGCAGCACAGTTTTAATGCTCGAACGAAGCCACAATTCTTTCTGCACCTCATGGTAGACTCCTCAAAATATTCTGGGGCTGTAAGACCAAGAATGAGCCTTCCCTCGGTTAGGCCCTGAGGAGGAGCTGCAAGACAGCCCTGTCAAAAGACTAGCGGGTAGTAAGTCACAGAAGCTGCCAAATCTGGCATGTTTGGATACTGTGAGAATTTTGCATGTACTGATTTGAACTTTCATCCTGTGCAGATTTGGCTGTTGGCATGTTCACTCTCCTTTGAGTTCTGTTTCATTGACTGTATACTTGTTCCCTGACCCTCCTCTCCTCTATCTTTCCTCAACTTTTTTTTTTTATTTCCCCTCACCACAGCATGGTACAAGTTGTTGGACTCAAACAACCATGCTTTAGAAGAGAATGCCAACAAAGGCACGAAGCCTGATGAATGCTAAAAAACGTGTATGGGTAACATATACTGAGGTAGTAGAGAGGGCAGACTTGGTCAAAGAAATGGTTGAGAAAAATAACCCAACCTGCACCTTATGACACTGACTCAAGCAAATGGGAAGGTGAACAAAAGGTGGCTACAACACTTTAAGTAGAACAGCGCCTGAATTAATGTTTTGGATATGCAATGTGACAAAACCAGCCAGATAAGGAAACTGCAACAACCATGTGAGTCATAAAAGGAACAGGAAGGATGTTTTACACTGAAAAACATGAGAAATCCTTAGAGCAAATGAGATATCAGGTTGTGAAATAGTTCCCAAATTAAAACTGTGGAAGCCACAACGCTATTGTCACCCAAAGTAAGATTGCAAAATACATTCATAAGATACTACATAGCCATAAATCAGTTGATACATACTAACTACTCAGAAGGTTATACTTAGATGAGGCAAGAGTTGCAATCAATTCAGAGAGATGCCTTTAGAGAACAGTGCAGAAGATTCAAGTTACCTCTTGCATTAAACTGTGTTTAAAGAAGCATATCTCACTCCACTAACTGCAGAACTGTAGGGGTTGGCTGTGTCTAAAGCTGTGCCTTTTCAGTATACTCCAAAGAGTTCCTTTATTTTCATACACACGTGACCTTCAGCTTTCACAGGGCTGATTAAGATTTCAGGTAGAAGAACTCCCATCTCAGTAAAGGTTTTCCTTCTTCCTTCAAAACAAACATGTCTGTCTTCGGGTATTAACAATTCACTTTTCACTTATGTAGATATTCATTTTGTTTCCCTAACAATTTTCATAATAAAGAGGGGTTTTGTTTCTTTGTTTGTTTTTAAATCAGCACTGTATCTGTTGAAACTGTATCAGACCCATTACAACGAAAAGAAGTTTCAGGATTGTGAGGAACTGGACAACTAAAGGAGCAATTAACTGAAAAATACTTTTCAGCTGACTGTATCCAATGTATATAACACCATAAAATCCCCTCATGTAACTTAAAGTTGTATTTTGGAATAAATGCTACAGATTTTGCTAAAAATCATTTATCATAATCTGATCCTAAAGGAAAAGCTGTTCTTCAGCATTTAATAAGGTGTTAACAAAAATCTCTGATAAAGCTGAATTAAAATGGGAAAATAAACATACAACAAAATTAAATTACAGAAAAATCTCTGTGATCCCTTTTCCTCTTCACATAACTGCATAACCAGAGAAATTGACCCTGGAACAGTTTGTGGGTACACTGTTAAAGATATGAGGCACAAATATAACTAACAAAAAAAAGCCAAACCTACTATGATATGGAAGGCAGGATTATTTCAATAACCTGACCACTATTAATATTACAGAGCATTAATTAGTAAAAGTTAGCATTGTAGTAATGTATAATTGTAATATTTGGAAACAAATGTTGACTCTAATAATAGCTTAATTTTAGAATGCGTATGAAAAGCATCCAATAAATTTTTCATCACAGCTGAATCGTATTTACAACGCCTCTTAACTTTCAGAATGTCTATTTTGTCCTTGACTGACTCCACAGAGGAAGTCCTTAAAGAGCAATTCCCATCCCAAATATGAAACTTCAGTTTCTAAAGTTTCTATGGTTATCTACACAGTGGTCACATTTTCAGGAAAAGGTTACAAACAATTTGAGCTTTTTGGATCATTCTAGAATCCTTGAGGACCTTCCAGACAACAGCATTATATTTTATTTTTTAATTTTCTGCTTTTTTTTTCCAAAGAAAGACCAGAAAAACTTCCTGACATCAAGTTTTTATACACTTTCAGTATTTTTTCTGCCAAACTGTCATAACTAATCACTGTCACAATTAGTGTAGAAAACTATGGTTCTGTGAAATGAAAGTCTCTGGTACAGCACACGATCCATGTGGTGAGGCCTTTTCCCCTTTGCAAAAGACTCCTTACTTCAGCAGGGCACCACCCTCAAACCTGCAGGGGTCTGTCCACAATGGACCACCCTGGAAGGATGGGGACCTAAATTAAGTCAAGACATTACAAAGAGCATTACCAGAACTAAAAACCCAAATTAATACTGGAAACAACATCGCAGATATACTGTAAAATACTAACATGCTACTGCTTGCATGAGTCATATTCTTTCTCCTCAGTGCCTTCATATCCCAAAATGACCATTTTGTTCTGAAAAGAGATCCTAGAAGAACTGAAAGGTTCTGACATCAGAGAATTCAAACTGATTTTGAATCCCATTGAGAAGGTATGACTCATCTCTGAAGTTTAAATTAGATTATCAACAAAGTGAAGCAGCACAGTAAATCTGCAATAAAAGATGAATGCCTACAGGAAAATAATTTTTGCCCCTAGTGGCAGATGCTTGAACTTTAAAGGATCTGAGACTAAGCTCTTTGTATAAGCCTTCCTGATGTAAAACAATTGAAATAATTTCTTTAGTTCGTCCAACTTTGCTCCATATGCCACATGGAAACAATGTCTAAACCATGTAACAGAAAGTATATTGTCACTTCTAAACCAATTGAGGATCAAACAATTTACAGAAACCAAGACTTATTTTGCTGACAATTAAGCTCTATCACCAAGACTCGAGATTCAATGAAATTTGACAATTGTGAAGAAAGGGGCTTTTGTCTAAATAAGTCTGAAGCATTTGGAAGAATCAACAGAAAATCAGAAAACTGAATTAGATCTTAGTATGAGAGCCTTTGAGGATAGTCTAGAATTCAGTAATTAAACTGCCTTCTTTGCTTTGCTCTGTTTCCTCTCTGAATTGCTTTTGGTGTTACAGCAGAAATAGAAATATAGGCTGATTTGGTCTGGGGAGCAAGTATTTTACCTCTTAGATCAACAGTGCTTATTTGTGTAGTCCACTGGTCAAGCTCCGTTACAAAGAACTTCCAATCTTTTAAAGATTAGATGAAAAACAAGTATGAGCAACTGCTGTACACAGTAAGGGAATCTGAACAGCCTTCTAAATCTTTTCTTTTCCCATGCTGAAAGCCATATTTATTTTTCAGTAATTTAGACACAATCCAAAGAAGTTTACAAATTCTATTCTATCACTGGAGATCACCAGTTAGCGTAATATTCTTTTATCTTCCCCACGTAGAATCACAGAATGAACACACCTCTTTGTCTCTTCAAGAAATGTAATACTAGCTTGTTCTCCTGTACATTTAATTGAAAAAGTAATAGATAAGATTCCTGTGCAAAGCATCTCCATGCCTACTTCACAATTAATAAAGAATAGTCAATAGGCATCTGAACGCCCTGCACTGCAGAACTACAAAAAGCTTAAGCAGAGTGCAAACGTATTAACAAGCTAATCTGTCCTTACAGGACTGGATTTTAAGCTGAAACATCTGAGATGATTTCAGACTCTGGATTTTGCATTTCACAAAATGTTTCTGTGTCATTTGTGTGTACATAATAACACTGCTTTCTCATGAGGCTAAAATGGGAAAACAATTAATGAAAATCTGTTTTTTCCAGTTATCTTAAAGCAAAAGGCCACTTTTGGTGCAGCAGAGTTTATTCTCCCTTAATTAAAAAACATACGTATGTCAGGATTTTTTTTTTTTTTTTTTTAAGATTTTGTTGTTGCTGTTTTCAAAACAAGTAGCATTTGAGTGGCTTTGAATTCAGTACTTAACAACAATCGTAACATAATTATGAAGAAAGATCACTGTCATTACCTGAAATATTAAAACTTGTCAGCTTTATAAAAACCTCAAGACATATTTTCTTCTCTCAGGTTTAGTTTTATTATGAAAGTGCTTCTCAGGTTAAGATTTGTAAATACTAGAAATATTCCAGAAAACTTTAATTAATTTTGTGTAGAAAATATTGGGAAGAAAATATTTCTCCTATATTATTAGGTCAGTAGAAAAAGATGACTCTCCTAAAGCTAAAACCATCCACATTGCACAATTCTAGTACTCCCAGTTTGTACAGGTTTCTGTAGATACCTCTTGTCCTGTGAGAGCATCCTATACTTCTTTCTCCAACAGCAGAGGAACATCTGCTGATCAAAGGTATCCACTTCTGACTTTCCCTTAAATCATTTTCTATTTAGGAAATACCAGAAATATTCAGAAGGCTAGCAGTGATTGTTTCCTTTTGAGTGGTTACTGAGACTGGGGAGACTAGAGAATGAAGGACAGAAGGAAGGAAGGAAGCATTATAATAACATCAGGCAAAACATATGTATTTCTTCATATATATATATATATGTATTTAAATTATGATTCACTCATTTTCCTTAAGTTTTTTGGTAAATACGAACACTGAAGATTGTATGATGCCCATCTGTAAGCACATGAGACAGCTATGAACAAACTGCTTCTTCATAAAGAACAGCTATGAGTAAGACAGATCCTGAAGTCCCACATGGCAACATATATGAAACTCACCTCCCTGGCCATAAGGTTTAGAGCAGGAGCCTACATTTGGTGCTATAGGTACCTGAAAGAGCCTGAATCTTTGTCATGTACCTTATAAACCTAGGCTAATGTTAATCTTTGTCAAATCCCTTCTTTGCCTCATCATTTCTCATTCTATTTGTTCTTCAAACTGGAATTTTAAATTATTAGAAAACAGATGAAATCAGGGATTTGAGGAAGTTCTGTAATTTTACTCATTGCAACTTTGACCTCCATTTTTGGAAGGAAAGCCTAATTTGAACAAACACACAATTTCTCCTTTACACTTAACAAAAGCTTAACCAAGTAAGGCAGATACAACAAATATGATCTGAATGGGCATAGGAATTCTAGAACTTAACTTTGCTTTTAGTTTCGTAAAATGCAAGTTAGGCTCCTTTTTCATTAGGCACTGAAATTTACTCACATTTACAGGTTATAACAAAAATATTCTTCTCTAAGTTTCCCAGCCTGAAGGACATACCCCATTTCAACCAGAGGAAAAAGAAAGCAAACACAACAGAGGACCATGATACTTCTGAAACTGTTCAATATTCCATGTAATGAAGTGATCATTACATATAAAACATTTCACACTCTAAGCCCAATCTAAGATAGGACAGATGCTCACCACCTTCCCTGCAAAGACCAGCATGGCATTATAAATGTAAGTGCACTGGAAGAAGAGATGAATGAGGCAGTGTACAGTTTACAAGTTTAGATTTTCATACTAAAATGAGAGGGGAAAAAAACTACCCAACAGCACAGAACTGAGTAAATGCCTCCAGTAACTCACTATTTACTGTCCTCTGGTCATGTCTTAGAAAGGACAGGGTGGGAACAATATTCCTTTATGAGAAATTAGTTACGACATCTTAAAAACAGATGTAGAAAACTTTGAAAATTTAGAGTGAACCATCTCTATTTTGAGCTGTGAACACACGAACTGATGAATGTGAATCTATGCTGAGAAGTGAATACATGCAGGGAAATAGGAACATGTATTTCTGAAGAAGGGAAGCTCACCACAAAGCAGTAGGGTGTTGCTTTTTTTTATTATTATTTTTTGGCCTACGCACGAATTAGCAATATTCTGCACTGCATCATTTGCATATTAAATAGACAATAACTTCATTGAGAAAAAAAACAGGTTTACCACACACATGCAGAGAATCTCATCACATCTGATAAAAAGAGAACCGAGAAAGACAAGTGTTAGCCCATCTATCCTTCATCTATTATAACTGCCAACAATAATGTTCACATTCTGAATCTTCATCTTCTCCTTTTTCCATGTGCTGTCAGATTATCGGGCACTCTGCATCTCAACACTAACACGGGGTAGTGAAGATTAATGCTTGGAAGAAAGCAAGATACATGCAAAATACAGTTTAAAGAGGTTCGGAGAAATGGAAGAGTAGCATTACCAGACACAGAAAGTAACGGATAAATTCGGGTATACAAGGGGTGAAAATGGTCAAGGAACATGCTGGCAGAAGATTCACCTTACAGGGAGTTTAACAACTTCCTTTGAGCTCCAACATCTTATATATTGCATGAGTAGGTCATTTTAAAAGTTCAGGTTTGGGGTGTATTGTTGACCTCAATATATTTTTCAACAGGCAAAACAAGGATGGATGAGGGAAAGCATATCTGTAAGAACACCAGATTAGCAGTCTTCTGGTCATCTCCAGCAGTGAAAAGCCCAAAAGGAAAACAAAAACCTGAGCATACAATTCATTTCTACCCTGAACCAGACAACCGAGAATGAAGACTTGCTACCTTTCTCCAATATACCACTCAGCTTGCTCTGCGCTCTGGATCTTGGAGTACATTCTCCTTCCCAGTGTTCAGGTGAACACCTGCAAAAACAGCTTCAATTTCTTGCTAGGGACCACCACAACTAAATGTTCTGCTCAAGCAGAAAACAAACACTAGATACACAGAACTTGCAAGTAAGAATCACCTCAGAAAGTGCTCAACAAGAGCACAAATTTAAATGAACATTAAAACAAGAACACCAAGAATGAGCAGAAAGCAGTTTCAAGGAACCTACTCCAAAGTCTTGTCACAAGCAGTAATTAATATCCATTACAAAATTAATTATAGGACTATTGTCAAGTAACTAATGAACCAATAACACTACCAAACAAGTTTTTCATCTACTTGATAACATTTTTAAATAATTTGCAAAGTTGTCATAAGACTGGTAGCTGTCAACAAATACAGTTTGCCATGCTACTGCCTCTTACAAATAAAGCATTACTTTGTATTAAATAACCAGAAATCAAAACAAGAAGCTCTACTGTCTGTATTCATCTGTATACTTAACAAAGTACACTGACAACTTATCCCAAACTGTTTCCTAGAAAAAGAATACCAGAGGAAGACAAAAAGCAAGCAAGAAATAATCTCATATTATTCACAAACAGATAAGTAATTAATGCTGAATACTGAGTTTGCACTTTTTAAACTGAACAGCACAGTAAAGCAGAGCTTGAGACAATACCTCCAAATGCAGAGACACTCCACTCCCCTACTTTTAGATTTCTATCATTCGTTTTTTACTTTGGATTGCCAGAACAGGCAGATTCACATACAACATCCATTCTTTTCTACAGTAAAATTTTAATTTTGGATCAAGAAGTGCCCTTTGTTTCCAAGTACTCTCTAAGATCACCACAGGCACAAACTAATCTTCACTTGTTGCATAATCTGCAAGATGCTGGCAATCTGAAAAAAAGAATAATTAATTCACCCAGATGCTGCAGTGCAAATTACCTAGGATCATCTGGGAGAGAGATTTCTCTGCATTACAAAACAGAAGAACAGAGCTAATGAAATGAGTCTGCGCTCTAATAGTCTTTGTTTTCTTTCAGTTAACAGCAATTCCGATTAAAAAAAAAAAAAAAAAACAGTCTGAAAGAACCACAGTGGTCTGTACGTCCCTGTGAGATGACAGTAAAAGGTTACAGAATGGGAAAGAATCCAGAAAAGCCAGTGCTCTTATGCACAGGGCTATCTCCTGGGATGTTGGAGTCCTGCCTCCCAGACCCTTACTAAATCAGTGAGCGAGGAGACTGAGCCTCCCTTCCCACACTCCATGCACATGCTCTCACTACCACCTGGCTTTCTGCCATCCCTGCCCTTCTCTTCATCCCACCCAGAACTCGTGTCTATAAACAAGGAAGAACTACTTCACTGTCAGAGTAACAGAGTGCTGGAACAGGCCGCCCAGAAAAGGCTGTGGAGCTTCCATCTCTGGACATATGCACAACCCATGTGGACACCCACCTACATGACCTGCTGTAGGGAACCAGCTTTAGCAGGAGGGTTGGACTATCTTTGTTAGCTTCTCTGTGCTTCCTTTTCCTTTGGCTGAGGTGGACCGAGAGTAGCTTGCTTTGTGTTTGCAAAAGAAAAACCAGAACTGCAGTATCTGGGCAGGTCAGCATATGGTCAGAAATTAGTTTTGCAGCAGGCCTTTTTCACACCAGGGGATTTTAATGCAAGGAAGAGAGAAAATTCCTGTGAAGGCATGAGAAATGTTGTGCCAGGAAAGGACTTGGAAGCGGTCATCGGTACCAGCTTCCCACTGCTTCCATCTTAAATAACACACCATAACCTCCTACGAACAGTTTTCTGTAAATCTTTTCATTTTATCTAGCATGTGGAGGATAAATAGGGTGAGCACTGATTTGGTGAATCAAAAATGTAATGGGTTTGTCTCATCAGTTTACAGCCAAGTTTCATTCAATTATTGGGGAAAAATACGATAGAGTTGAATTGGGTTACACTAATAGATAATAAATGTAAACATAACTACAGAGTGCTATTTACTAACTTTAAAGACTACTCCTACGGTAATCAACTTTTATAAGGCTCCTGACAGAATCATAATAGCGATAAAATACATGGAAGTGTAAGGCTATTTAAACTCTTAACAAAAGCCATGATAATACTAGCAGTAAATGAGCAACTCCCACAAAATATCATTTATTAATCACGCCCTGATAAGATTTGAAGTACACAGTACCATTGTTATATGAAAAAACATTAAAGCTTTTTGTGTGTGTGTGAACAAATGTAGCAACCTAACAGGTTTTAATTACCACACCTACTTCAGTGACGAGCTGTTCCACTAAAACACCCAAACATAATATTTACAACCCTGTGTGGTTGTTAAGAATCTCAGTGATTGATGGGACATATTGTGTTGTCATCTCACCACCAACAAATGCAAGTGATTACCAACACGGAAGAGAGAAGCTGTGTTTTTATTTTACAACAAGAGGCTGTCCCGTAGGGACTTCTTTTTAACATAAACTAACAAACCTATGCACACGTGAACCTGCTTTAGAGCTTGGCAAAGAGAGTTGCAAACAAAGCCTTTGCTACAATAAAGACAATGTATTTCATTTTGTATTAGCTCAAGAGAACATGCAAGCTGTCAAAAGAGGTAGTATACTTTTACACAATCCCTCAGAAGTCATCTTGACCACAAGGAAATATCTGAAAACTGCATCGGAAAGATAGTATAGATCTTGTTTCAGGAAAAAGAAAGCAATTGAATCATTGAGTCACAGGAATACAATAGCTTTTCTGGCATCGCTACTGAATATTTATATCAGTGATGAATGAGACTACAAACGAAATATTTTAACATGAAGCTTTGCCTTGTTAACTCCATGATATGCCAAAACACCACCTACTATAAATCACAGGGTATAGGACCAGTATTTCTTGTTTAAACATGCTACTTGTTCAGCAGAATCACTTGCGTGAACAAGCATACGTTAATGTACACTAACTAAAGCAGTTTCACTATCCAACTGATAGAACTATAATTTAACAACCTCATTATCAGCATTGTAATTTTCAAACTGCTGAAATATCGTATTTGTTGCAAATATTATACAGCTTAAATACTTTAAACAACACGGCCCACTTGACGCTTCTGTCAGATAAAATGCAGATAGGCACTTTTGCACTGACGAACAAGCTTTTAATCCTATAAAGAAACTTTCTCTGTCAAATTATAGACGTTTCAACACATGATTTATGAACACCATAATTAAAATCCTTATGCCTTAAAGAAAAACAAACTCTTCATTATAACATCAGCTTTCTTTCACATTTTTATCTTTTAATAGTTGGAGTTAGCTTTATACGCTGCTGTTAGCTATCAGTTTGGCACATCATTTCTGGAAGCCACGACAGAAGAATATAACCTTGGTCAAACCTTGAAGTTTGAGTAAGCAACCAAAGGAATCAATGTTTTCTTGCAGCTTCTACAAAGCATTTGAGGGCGGGGAGCTGATGATTTAACAGGTAAAGAACAAATCACACAATTCATTATTTTCTGTCTCTAGGAAGGCCAGAATGCTGCAATGCCTGTCAAAATATTTTTCCTTGTTCCATGAACCTTCAGAATCAACAGTTTGGAGAGATAAATTTAAAAAAAAAAATGGGGGTGGGGGGAAAGAAAGAAAAAAAGAGCTTCACTTTCAAATGCATTTCTGTAGCGGCTCTTGTTCAATTTGAATTTTAGACAGAGGAGGGGGAAGAGATTTCTATTTTATCTGAACAAATTCATGCATATCACTCATTGATTCTTGCAGCACCCATCAGCACAGCAGCAGCAGGTTTCAGTTTCCTAAACTCAATGCAGTTCAAAATTACACACAATCTCTGCTAAAACTACCATTACTGAAAGTGATGCAGTTATACATTAGCATTCCTTCTCTAAAGAAATCTCTGTTCCCAAATCCCAGAAAAGAACAATTTATTTACAAGCCAAGCAAGTAATCTTGAATCAAATCCTGAAGCTTGTCAAAACCAGAATCTCCTCCATTATCTATAAGAAACTAATTTTAACAGTTACACAGTTATTGCAGCTGAGGTTTGAGTCCCTTTTACTTAGCTTTCTATCACGCTTGTTTTAAAATATTTCACACATTTTGAGAAAGAAATGTAAGGAATAATGGCTGAAGGTCTCACTGACTGGACCAAAACTCCACAGGGTTATCTGACTTTTGACTACTAAGTTCATGAACTCAGCATTACATGAGGCGAAAAAGTTTGCTATGTAAAAGATTAAAAGAAAATATTAAACTTGCAGATAATGAAGATAACTAAACAGAACCAATTCTGCTCAGTGTAGAGGTTGAAAATTCATTCCTCAAATGCCATCTCCAAAAATCTAACAGACAATTTTGTTAGCCTTCTAACAAGCTGTTGCAATGCTATGAAGGGATAAAACAGATCATGCTGCCCTCTTGTGCTAGACCTGCACAGAAATCAACTCCTTTACTCCTGCAAGTGACACACGAATATATAAAGCATTCACTACGAAGTGCAAATGTCCATATTTTTCTCCTTACAAACATCTTGACATGTCTGCAAGTCTCTTACTGGGATATGGATAGAACAAGAAAGAAAGATTCTAAAATAAGAGTCAAATTCTTAGAAGGAGAAAGTAAGAAAGTTCTGTCAACAAAGTCCATAAAAACAACCATGTAATCAATAACTTCCCACTGAGCTTTCACTGCAGCTGTTTAAGGGGGTGCCATATAGATATCAAGTGATAAATTTAAATTTCAGTCCTAAGTATCTGACTGTTCTTTCTGAATTCTGGATAACACAATAAGATTTAGTCACGTCGGATTATCAGCTCAACAGGGTTAGGTTAAGCACTTAAGAAACAGTTCTGCACTACCAAGGTTCTTCTAACGCAAAACACTATTAGAACAGCAATGTGTAGCTACTTTTAGATCTATGCCAAATTGCAGGAAAGTGAAATTTGTGTAGGTAAAAATATTTCTGTGTGGGGAAAAAAAAAGAAAGGAGAGGAGTCCTCATATTCCTGTTCTGTCTGTGCTATATAATCCAAGTTTCTAAAAATATACCTATATTCTTCACTGTCTGAATAAGACTCTTGTTACTATTCCCTTAACAAACCTCCTTATACATTGCTGATAGAATATATAAAATGAAGTCTTAGTCTCGTGCTTAAGATGATCCAAAAAGCTTTTTTTTTTTAATCATTTTTATTTTTTTATTTATTTAAGAAAGAAGTCATTTCATTTATTCACCATGACTGATTGGATCTACGCTGTTGGGAGCTGACAGACATGTCACGATTCAATACGTATTTCCATTTCCTATGTCGACTCCCTGATGCTGCTCATCAGTCTGCTTCCCCAGTAAGAACCACTGAGAGCTTGGGACGTCTATTAATTTCTTTCCTTCCTCAACTTTGAAAATGGATCACTGTGTGTTCAAAATACAGACTACGGCATTTTTAATTGGAGATGATTTCTGGAGAAATGAAACAGCAAAAGTCATTTCTGCAACTGCTCCTGCAAATGTTTTATGGGCTTCACACACTGAAAACACTTCGGATGCTTAAATGATAGATCTGTCACTACAGTTATCAGCTTTGCTAATGTGAGATATGCTAACTAATAGCTTGGCTTGTGTTACAATCACAACACTAAAAAAAAAAGAGGCTTTAGTAATTTCAACTTCTTTTCAGTATCTATTTCATAGCATGGTATCTTTAAAATTAAAAAAATAATGAAAGAAAAAAAGGCTTTTATTTAAACAAATCCTACCTGATCCAAATTTAATAGATAGATACACAAAAAATAAGCAAAAAAAAAAAAAAAAAACCAACAAAACACACACCTAAATCAGGTGGTGAAACAAAGACATTCAAAACAGAATTTCAGAACTGCTACATGCTGCAGTTCTGAGCAAGAGCATCACGTCTCCCGTATCATCTTTCTCCTTTTTCCTTTCCCAAAAGATCCTCAGATCAGAACATCTGTATCTTCGCACGCTACCGTGACCAAAAGAAAGATGAAGGCAAAGAAATTTAGACACACAGAAGTTAATCTCCTATTATAAAATATCTGCTGATAAATAGAAACATACATCAGTAAGTCACGATGGTGTGTGAATACCAGCGATAGGCAGGTTGTATGAATGCCACTCTTTCACAAGGCGCTGCTAATTTGAGCTTCACAGTATGTTACAAAGCAAACCATTTCTTATTACTCTACATTGTCCCCGACGTTTAGTCTATAGCTCTGACTTTATTCGTTACAATGAGCCATGGTTTTGGGCATCCTTACAAGATGATTACGTATTCCTCAAAAAAACATAGTCTGCATGCACAGGCTGCATACAAAAAGGTAAGAGGGAAGAGGATAAACACTGCACTTCTGACAACAAACCCCATTAGCACTGTAATTTCTTGTGACATATATGCTCTCACTAGCTTTCTACTGAGCTCACTGCTTTACTTCTGACCCTTTGCAGCGGCCTTCAGTTTTCATTACCACAGACACAGAATACAGGCAGACCATATAACAGCCTTAAACTTGTGCAGCCGTATAATATATTTTTTTTTTAAGGGAGAAATTACATATGTTTTTTTTCATCCTGTTATAGATGTGATCCTTTTCTACGCATGAAAATATTATTACTCTCTCTCAAACAACAAAGCTATCCCTAAGCACCCTTACAGTTATTAAACAGTCCCTGGAAGGATGAAACCAACCCTATATTCCTTTCCTTCAAGAGAATGAAGGCCAGAAGGCACATCAGTCCTCTGGTCATTAAATCAGCACCACTCCACTTCTCCAACTGTCTTAACTCTGCTCCAGCTTCTCTCCTTTCTTCTGAAGAGCGTAAGGATCTGCATTACAGTTTTAAATTCAATTCTATTGTCCATTCTGAAAGGATATTAAGCTACACAGTTTCTCAACAACTGCATTACCACACTTGCTTGGAATTATTTTTTAAAAAGGACAAATGATTGTTGGGGTCAAATTTTCAAAGCAAAGCACAAGAAAGGCATCCCCACAAAATACATTCATTCACACATACAATACATTCACTATGTCACAGAGATACTTTTGCTAACTGAATCAGATCAGCACCGACTAGCAACTGGTGCAGCTGGAGCTACTAGCAACAAGCTGTTCAATGAACAATACCCAAACCACAGCTCTGAAAAGAGTAAGATCAACTGTCAATAAGCAGTCAACATTCTGACTTCTATATTTAAGAATTGTAGGATCTTATTAAAAGAAGTAGAAACCACAAGCGTGTAAAAAAACAAAACCAAACAACTTTCAATTTATAACTGCTCAGAAACAGAATAATTAACATAATCATTGAGTCACATTAAATGTTACGGGTTTTCTGACAATTCAACTTACCTATAGGATTTCTGTCAAAAAACAGGACAGGAGCTTTCAAAATGGATTTAAACATTTTGTTGTGCAAGGTCTGACCAGAATTAACAAGAACTTGAAAGACCAGAAGACTTCTTATAATGCCAAACAGTATTGTAGCCACCGTTAAACCTGAAATTAAAAAAAAAACATTGATAGAGCATGCATACAGATATGCATATTTTACAATAAATAAATAAAATTCAACATAAAAATGAACAACAAAACAATTTGGTTGCTTTCTGCATAACGCAAGAATCCAAACATATGCCCAGGGATTCAGACTGAGCACAGAACACAGCTACCTGGTATTTGCCACTAGCTGCAGTTAGCCATATTTAAACAATTTCTCTTTTTCTCTTCAAAAGAATCCCTACTTTATGGAAATGCGGGAAATGTCTGTTAACCCACAAAATAAATCTGTATTAGAACCTTCTGCATAACAGTTCTGCTAAGAAATTCATTTCACAGTACCATGTATAATTGTGGCTTGCAGAGGTCACTGTGAACATTCAACATTTGCCAGCAGGTATTAACCAAGTAATATATATACATGGCTATTTAGAAACAACCTTCAGTTATTCTCAATCAGTTCAAACCACTCATGCCATACTTCCCCTTGTAAACCACATCAAATCGTTTAAATGATGTATGTTTCTTAAGTACAAAACAAGATGCATCCCTTATGCCGTGTGAATAGAGCCCTTCTAGGGAATTGGTTTGCAGGCTGTTTGTCTTTCTTCTGGGCACATCTCCACTTACAAGACAGAGGTGCTACAAGGCAAAAAATGGAAACAAAGAATGGCGAGATCGCTGCTGGTCTGTTTGCTGCAAGTAGCCCGCAATGTGCCTGCCCAAGTTCCCAGCCAATGAAGCGGAGAGACCAAAGCTGAACAGCAGAGTTGTTAACCTTGTATTTGGCAGTTCTGCAGGCCTTCCAGGCAATCTGCTCCAGAAACTGAACGCAGCCACCACAAGCCCTGATGCTCAGGCCTTGAGGACAACCTTAAATTAGACTTTAACTATCAACCAACACATAATCTGTTCTAAGGACGGGGAAAACCTGGATATGATTCAGGTACAGCCATGGTACATTGGCAGAATGTGGTTTTACATGATAGGATGTCATTAGGCCAATTAGTTTACAGTATCCTTCCTGAGTGCAAGAGAAAGTATAACTACTTCGTTTGTCTGCATGTGCTTTATTGCCTATATTCTGCCCCACGTGGAGCTGTTTTTAAACAGAAAAGGAAATGGGTGGGATACAAGTTTGTCTGCTTTGTCCTGACTGCTATATTCCAGGCCAGGTAAAAGAAAGCTCTTTTTTTCCAAAAGTAACTGCACGTGCTCCTCCAGGAAATCCGGGTCAGGCAGAAGAGGTCCCAAACAGAGAAAGCGGGCAGAACTTCAGTGCAAATCATCACCTTCAGAAATCTAAACACACTGCTCAGACATCTATTCGCACTACAGTCTGAAGAGAAATGGGAATGGCAAAGCTAAACCCTTCAGCAGCAAATAAACTACATTACATATTAATTTCAACCTCATTATTCATGTATTTCAGAGTGAAAGACTAAAACAAGTTTGCTGGAGCAATGGATGAGGATGGAAAGTGCTCCTGGCAACCCCATATTTCTGCACAATTTCATTCAGTCTTGGAAGCTGATAGAAGTTGTTGGTGTGATCCTCACTGCACAAATCACCTGAGGAGACATAACAGCTGGGGGAAAAGGAGAGGAACAACACTCCTGTCAAGTCTTTCCTCCTGTCTGCCTCAAACAGAAGGTTTTTGCTTTCCATTTTTACATGCTTACCTCCTCAGCATGAGAGGCAGTGTCTCCTGATACTCATTTTATACAAAAAGTATGGATGTGACCCCTCAGCTCTGATGGCTGTGATTCCCATCAACACAAATCTTATTCTTCTAAATCTTTTCCCATAGAAACAACAAATATCAGGAAGGGACTATCATGGTGATGATTTTTTTTAACATTAAGAATAATAAACAAAATTAAGTCACTTTGTACCATTTCAGAGGATACAGAAAAAGTTAATTATGTGTTTCATGTGAAATCTGCTATCCTTTTATAACTGTTTTTCAACTTAAAATTTTATATAAGTAACAATGCTTTCTCTTCAACCATTGCAAATGTATCACTGATTTATCTGAACATTTCAATATCAAAGTTAACTTTCGCTGTTCTGTTATCTAGAACAAAATTTGCCTCAAAGGATAAAATTTTCTGCAATTTGATTTAGGTTATATGGTCAAAGAAAGCCAAGTTTGACATTCTTAATCATACTGTGCAGTCCACTGATTGGCACATGAAATACTACAGGAAAAATAAAAGCCAAGTTATCTGGCTCCTACACTGCTGTTTTCCAGGCAAACTGCAATGTATTCAGTCAAATAATTAGATCACATGGATCCTCGAAAAAAAAAAAAAAAAAAAAAAAAAAAAAAAAAAAAAGATACCACTTATCCTCTCACACAACAGAGATATTTCCAATTCATTCTGAAAAGATTTTTTTGGTATCCTACCTGTTTTCTCGGACCTACCATTCATACCTCAATCACAAAGATTATAGAGGACGTGGAACACCTCCCTTATGAGAGGCTGAGAGACATGGGTCTGTTCAGCCTTTAGAAAAGAACCCTCAGAGGGGATCTGATCCATGTCTATAAATATCTAAGGAGTGGGAGGCAAAGGGACGAGGGCTGAACTCTTCTCAGCAGAGTGTGGTGATAGGACAAGGGAAAATGGCCACAAACTGAAGCATAGGAAGTTCTGCACAAATGTGCATGGAAACTTCTTCACAGTGCAGTGACAGAGCACTGGCACAGGCTGCACAGAGAGGTGGTGGAGTCTCCTTCTCTGGAGACGTTCCAGACCCGCCTGGATGCCTACCTGTGCAACCTGGGCTAGGGAGCTGTTTTGGCAGGGGGTTGGACTCGATGACCTCTAGAGGTCCCTTCCAACCCCTACAATTCTGTGATCCTGTGAAATTAACGTGCCATGCAAAACTTTAAAACACTAGAAGTGCTGAATATCAGAGTATGAGAGCATATTTCTACACATCATTTTTCAACTTTTTAAAATGACATTTCAGAAAAGTATTTTAAGAAGCCTCAATGTCTGAATACAAAGAATAGTGCCTTTTTCCGGATATTAAAAGCATATGGATAACTTATATATATTATAATATTATATATTGAAATATATAAGTAGAATATATATTGAATTTTTTTTTAACATCTTGCTTTGCATACTCATCTAGGAGGCTTTTTAAAAACTGGTTCTTTTGCTACAGCACTTCAGAAATAACACTGCCATGCCAAGTTTTATAACAGACAGAATGAGTATTAATTTCAAATCCTTCTTGCCCAACCACATAATGACAGAAGATAGAGCTGAGTAATCTATTAGTAGAGACAACAACCATAACCTTAATTTTTGAATGCATAACTTTCTAAAATCTAGGCAAAAAAATTGAAGAGTCTGCATTCGAGCTATTTCTTCTCCTGTATTTATCCAGCAATTTATTAAATCCAGTAAGTTTAGTAAGGAATCAAGACTCAGGCTCCCAGTCTGTTAGGACAGTCTGTTCCTGCTAGAAAACACCTTTCCTCACATTGCCATTGCTTTGCACCACTCAAAGTTGTTTATTATAATAGGTTAAATAATAGATCTTAATGGTATATAGACACACACGTGTCATTACCTGCGTAAATTCCCAGATAAAAGTTAAGGTTTAGATGTTCAGTCTCATTTGCTCCATTATTTCCATTTGTTGTAACATTCAGCTTTTCTTGATGATTTGCCCTGTGGAAATGCATACGGAAGATAACGATCATCAAATCACATTCTGAAAATATTCATGAGTACGTTTAACTGTTTCTAGATTCAACTCTATTGAAATCTTCAGTTCAAAAGATCCCATGTACTGATGCTGTCATGCATCATGCCATGAGAAGAAGCTATCACAGCCACAGCATAATGTTTCATTTTTTTCCACGCACAAAATGAATAGAGATAAGAAAATATAAAGCATATTCTGAAGTTTCCTAGAACAAGCTTTTCCCCATACCTATACAACAGTGATTTCTATTTGACAAACAACTGTTGAGTGAAAAGACAGGAACAACTGATCAGTTTTCATCGTTAACTTACCAGTAAGAAAGCCACCAATCCTGAAGCACATATGCCACCTTGAATGAAAGAGAAAAATACAGGAATTATTTTGCAAAATGAAAAAAACATTAGAAAGTTAACTTCCTTGCTATTCTTTTATGTTCTCTGGGAAAACATCACATATTCAAAAAAGTATGCCATCCAGTCTTTCAAGATTAGCAGCAATTTGCAAAGCACATTAGAAGATTTATGAGATCTCTCTACAAAGAAAGAAGTTACCTTAAATTACCTTACTTGATAGTAAACTAAAGGAAAGCAAGACACTTATGCAAGTAAAACACAGTAGCTCTTCCTAACGTATGTTAATTGCACATTAAAGAACACATTTTTTCCATTCCTAAATTTGCCACTACAGATATTTCAAAATGCTTTTTGATTAACAAACTTTCTGATGTTACCAGCCCAGAAATTTGTGTTTGCAGGAGATAATTACCAGAAACAGGATTGAAAAAGAATGAGAGAGGAGAGGGAGGGAAAAACTTCTACTGCCATCTTCCTTCTGTGACAAGAGGTGACTATAAACCTGTAAAAGGACTACTTATCTCAAAATATACCTCTGCTCACGTGAATTAAAGTTCTGGGCAGCCTGCTGCAGAGATCTGATCCAGCTCAGTCATACTTCTTTCCAACAGACTCAATTTAAGGATAAGCAAAAGGGACGTAACATGGATAAATATATATACTACTTTTTACAGCCAAGACTGATCATTTCCATGAAATGAATTTGAGCTTTCTCAGCAGGAAATAGAGAGAAGGGCAATAGGCTGTCTTTACACAGCTTCCTCAGCTCATCATTTCTTTCAGTAAGTTTTACAATAATTTTCCTTCTCTAAAAACTCCTTCACATTTCAGTTACAGGCTGCATCACACAATATTTCACTTTCTTCTTCTTCTAAACAGTGGCTCTCCTTCTAGCCTTTCTCTTAACCTGCACTTACCAGCAGAAGGGCTTTTCTTTTAACAGTTCTGTAATCCTCCCTCCATACCCAGTCAATCTCCTTATGCTTCCAGTTAAGGGAGGAAATATTCCTTCAGATTTGCTAAGCACTATTTGATACACCTTAAGATTTTTGGAGATGCAGAACAAAAACTAAAATGGTTTCTAATATTTGTGCTTCACTGTCAGTAGAATTATTATTTTACTGAAGTATTACAACTGCTGAAATAAGCATTAGTGCATGACATCTCAACGCAGTGCAAAAACTCCATGCTGATACATATTACTTGATCAACATATCAGATGTAAGAACACCGTGTTCCTGAATACTTTAGCTGCAACATCACAATATCAAGCATATATTATGTTAAAAAAGGCAAAACCAAAATTATTTGTTATTATTATTTGTTAATTCCAATGACTTACCTGTGCCAAAATATTAAATAATACAAGTATAAAAATCACAAAGTAGTTTGCTCCTGCAGTGAAATATTTTCTGTAAATCTTAAAGTTTATTTTTCCCTCAGAGCGACTCTCCTCTGGCACCGCAGCCAGTGGATTTTCAGCCTGAAAACAAAACAAAACAAAAAAAAAGAACGAAAACATTAACCTGGCAGCTATAGATTCAGACTAAGCTACTTGCAAGTCATGGTTCAAAATTAGCAAACAATTAAATAATAAGATAAAGTGATCACACACATAGAAACTTTAAGTATACGAACTATAGCTTTGACAAAAAAAAAAGTCTAATTGCAGTAACACTGAAAAATCTACCTGCAAAATGACATCCGGAGGATTATTCTTTGCATTGCAACATGGCATGTAACATGAGTTCATATGCAGTCAGAAATATTTGCTCTAACTAATAACTGCTGAACCAGATTTTTCTTTTCTTATGCACTAGCATCAATCATCACACTCTAAAAACTAAGGGCTTAACATAGGAAAGGCTCTGTTTTCAGTATCCAAGTGTGTATAACCTTTCCTTTTCAGAAGAATATTTAAAGTAAATAATCTTCTGCAAGTCTGAATCAGAAATCAGTCAACATACGTTGACAGTAAAAAAAAAAAAAAAAACTGGACAAGTTTCTAATCAAAGCATCTGTTAATTGGGAAAACCAGTAAAATGACCCATAGATAGGGGACAATAAAAGACAGAAAAAGAAAAACTAAAGAAGTCATAAAACAGGCAGATAGATCTATTATCAAATGAACAACATTCTGGTTTTGTTGTTTTTGTTTTCAGGAGGTTTTTTGTTTTGTTTTCTTAGTGGGGGTTGTTCCCTTCCCCACCTTCTCCCCAGTATCTTGTGATAGAAAACCTGGTGTTATATCAGCACACATACAACATTTGGTATTGTTATCAGCAGACATAGCTGAACAGAAGCAATGGAATCAACAGATCTGACTCAGAAATGAAGAGAAATCCCAGTTACTTGCATCTAATTAAAGCCTACCTTGTTTTTTGGGGAGTCGTTTGTTTTGCTTGGTTGTTTTTTTTTGTTTCCCCAACCCAACAGCTCTAGTACTGCTAAGAAGTTTGGCACGTTTGTGGATCTTACAGCAGTCATTGCTGACAAATGAATAATACCAAATATGAAGATAAGTTCACTGCTTTTTGGCAAAAAAAAAAAAAAACACTGTTCCAAAAATATATGAAAATAAAGTATTTGAAGCCCTTTTTTTTGTGGGGGAGGGGGCTTAGCGGCTCTTACTGCTTTCTATTATTGAAAAATAAATCATATATACCTGCAGCATAAGGATGAAAAGTATCACGGACATATAGAGATTATCTGTTCCATGGAGGTAGTGCTTGCATAAGCTTAGCAGGGCTACAGGGCTCCTGCACTGTTCTGTGTGAATGCGAACACACCATCGTAAGGCCACCTCTGGTACAGAAAACATTACAGCTGCTTTTGCACAGTGTAGACCAAGAGATAACAAGGCATATGGAAGTCAAGCTGGCACCATAAAAGCACTTCTTTTTCCATAGCAGAAATGCTGGGGAGAGCTGTGCAACAGCATCCCAAAGTTCTTCCCTCAGGGCCAGCTCACGATCATGTGGGTATGATAATGCCAGCCATGCAAATGAAGATTTTGTAGGAAGCCATTACTTCTGCATGCATTTCCCAAGCTCATGATTTCAGGGAAATTATTAATTTGACCTCAGCACTGTATAAACATATAAAACCTACTCAACACAACAGTGCTGGTCCTTTAAAGTACCACTGTGAGAGGACAGGAAATGCCAGGGTGCAACTCTTTTTTTTGAGCCAGAAGAGGCAGTGATGAACCTGATTAAAGTCTTTTGAAGAGAGCTGCACAGAGCTGTGGGATGCCTGCCCTCTGCAGCTCAGGTGGTAGGACTACCAGTTCTGGGCAGTCATGAGTGAGCTCTCACCTGCAGATGGAATCCAACGCTCACTGAAATTCAGAGGCAGTGGGGAAAAAGCCCTCCTCATAGTCTGAGATTAAAAAAAAACAACACAACAACACAGCCAAACAAGAATTGTGACATTTCTGCTTTTAAAGCACTCACAGGTGGTTGTTCCACTGCTCCATCTTTCACTGAGTGGGCAGAAGAATCCTGGGACCAGACAGAGGACTCTGAAAAGGTACGGCTCCGGGAGGACTTCAGGTTAGGGGTGCCTGGAACTGAAGGCTGTTCTGCCTCCTCATCTTTTTTCAAAAGGGAAGCAAAGTCGATTCCAGACCTCAGGAACTCTGAATAGGTCCCTTTTCCCACCATTTTACCCTACAATTAATACAAGTTTTGATTATCTTCATTGCACTCTTTCTGGAACAATGTTTTTACATATCCCTGCCACTTCTAGAGTTCTACTGTTGCTAAGCTCACAAGAGTAAGCAGTAAATGAAATGAAGCCTTTCTCAGTTTCTCATTCCGAAGTTCAATAACAAGCTCTTCACTCACTAAGGAATCGCACTCTGACAGCTAACCAGACCAAATAACACAGACAGGAGATGACAAAAGTCCCAGTTACAGCCAGGTGAGGATTATCTCTCTGGAGAAGCTGCAGGAGGAGGGCCATGCAGCTTTAGCACATGCTTACTGAATTACATTCATGATCATTAATCTTGTTAAACTACTCCTGACTGTTTTCATAGTCTATGCTGTATCTTATACCTCTGTCACAAACTTATTCCTAGAACACTTAATGCAACTTTTAAAGAGATCTGAACAAGGTGACATACTTCCTTGCAACTCCGTGATGCATCAGAAGCAATCTGAAGAACTTCATCACTCAACCTTAAAAAACATCTGAAGTTGTTGCATTTCCTCTTCACACATGAAAAAATGCTAAAGCAAAGTCTGGAGGGAACCATTTTCTCTCAAGGACTGCCTGTTTTCAAAAGCATCTGTAACTGTTTCTCAGCCTGAATTTAAAAAGGGGATTGGTTGCAAAACCAACACAGCCCTTAATTCACACTAAAGTGTAATGAACAAGAATAAAAGCAAAGCAGTAATTCTGTCTCAAAAGAAATAATTCTTTCCCATTATATATATATATATATATATATATGTGTGTGTGTGTGTGTGTGTGTGTGTGTGTGTGTGTGTATGTAAGACAAACTTCATATGTAAAATTATGAGTAGGCATCTTAAAACTCAGAAGCAAGAATGAACAGGAAAGTTGTTCTAAAAAACTGTTATTCAGAACAATAAATCTTTGAAAACAGACATGGTCATTAGTAAACAGAAAATGCATTTACAAATAAATAAGAATTGTGAACAGATTAATTTTCCTTTCTTAGATTATAAAAGACAATTAAAAAGTATGTGAGCTATATACAGACACTGTTATCACTTACATCTTTTAATATTAGAATCTGAGTTGCAGCACGGAGATATTGCAACTGGTGAGTCACCAAAACACAGATCTTCTGATGTAAAGCCTGACAAATACACCTGCAAACAGATGGAAAAATACTTTTAAAAATACAGTACCCTAAAACGTATCAGCTGTTTCTGGGAAACTTTTACTCTATTTAACAGTGTTTGGAAGAAAATAAAAGATGCCTCATGCCTATTGGACTTTTCAACATCACGCTCAAGAAGCATGCTGTTTTTTGTTTTTATTTTTAAACTTTTTACACATTCAAGGTCGAAAGAAGTAATTTCATATTTCTGGTTTAGGGTGAAAGAGAAGGATGCAGTTCATTAAAGTTGCAGTGTATGTCCTCCTAACAAATGTACATATCATAAGCTGAATTACGAATTCTATCTGCTGTGGCTCATAATGGTACGCAGTACTGGTGAACACAGACTGGACTTCCCCTAGATGAAAACAAGCTGGAAGATACACTCCAGGAGCACACATCACATTCACGTGTCAGCAGGAATGCAGCCCACAGGGACAGATGACAGCCTGTTTAAAGAACCTTCCTGATTTGCACGTGGACATGGGCACCACACGTTTTACTCCACAGACCCACTCCTATTGAGGTCTTCTTTTTTTTTTTTTCCCCTAATAAAACACAGGAGGATGTTTCTGTTTCACAACAGAAGAAAAAAAAAAAAACAACACTACACAACAACTGCATCTTTTCACTCTTCCAAAAAATAAAACCAAATGAAAAGCAAAGACAACCAAAACCACAGTAATCTAATTGTGCAAATTCAATTGAGAAATGCAAATAAGCAATATGGGGAGTAAAACAGAAAGAGAACATGAGCCAAACAACAATGATATCATACGGTTTATTCTATCTCATAAATTCCTGTTGTGTGTCTGCTACACCTACTTTTAACATCTATCTTGTCAGTCTGACAGACCGTAGGAAGCAGTGT
This sequence comes from Callipepla californica brunnescens, assembly GCA_023055505.1. Taxonomy (NCBI): domain Eukaryota; kingdom Metazoa; phylum Chordata; class Aves; order Galliformes; family Odontophoridae; genus Callipepla; species Callipepla californica. Next base: position 90,140,165 of record JALIRH010000001.1, on the reverse strand, counting down.
ACAACGTTTAATACTACTAGTCAGAATAAATAATTACATGCAGAAAGTATATTACGCAGCTCCAAATAAACTGTGCAATAAAATTAAGTTAAAAGCAACACTCTTACTGAGCAAGTTATCTGCTTTCTAAGCAGCATTCAAGAAGTAACCATAAACCAGTGATGTCATGCTTAATTGATCAAGATAACAATTAATCAAGATAGGGTACTTACAGCAGCATAACTATTTGAGCAGTTGCAACTATTTATACACCAAACTCTTTGTGGGAGTATTATTTTGGGTGTGGTGACTGCCTATCCTTTGAGCAGTCACAGAAACAAGCCATGTGGGACCTGGAGCGTCAGCTTAAGACATGCTACAAAACAGTCTTCAACAAACCCTATCCAGAGGACTGGACAGAGATCAGAGACACCACAGGATATTTGCTTGCCTAATAGGAAAACTGCCAGAAGAGAATATATGAGATATTCATTGTCAAGAGATCTAGCTTTCAACCTTAAGTAGGTCCCACAGCCTATATGTTACTTCCATTATTAAATTTCTCTGTGACAGATATATGCCTTACAGTTTATTGTTGGACACACAAAATCTAATGACTGAAAACCTTGAAACCTTTCCCGAGGGAGGGGAAAGGGGAAAGAGAAGAAGAAGAGAAAAAAAGAGAAAAATCATGCATTATCACAGCATCAGAGTAAGCCAATTACTACTGTCAGAGTCACCAATACAACATCTGATGTGATCTTGGTCGTGACCTCCATGGAAATGCAAATTTCCAGAGATATATCAGTTCATTCAAATGTGAATTAGTATTATTAAAAAAAAAACCAAAAAACCTCTATATTTGATGTGTTTCTGGGTAGAAGGAAACTAGCTGAATAGTTTGGTGATAAGAGGTGTCACAATTCACTGGCATGAGCACAGGGAGGAAAAAAATCACAACAAAGCACATATACCTCAATCTATTACTGACTTAACTCACTGCTCAGACAGCTCACTAGAAAATTTTACCATTTAAAATACAGTATCATCATGGTGCACTGAGGCTGAAAAAATGAGTATAACAGTAAGTGTATACTTAACGTCTGTTTCAACACATCAGGCTAGTTTGAGCTTTATTTTTCTTTCTTTTTTTTTTAGGATATTCTCCTAAGTGAGCACTAAGTTTATAGGCTGAAGTCTGCCACAGAAGACTGAAGGGAAAGTTCAAAGAACAGGACAATACAGTCAAATGCAGTAAAGGGCCGTGCACAAAACCCCAAGCTCATTTAATTTGTATTTGTGAAAACTTGGCATTGCCTTAGAAATGAAACACAAAAGATCTGAGATAATCCATAAGCATTTATGTTTTGGTTTGCAAAGGCTTAGTTTCATCCCGCCTACTTTTAGAGATACTGCTGTGTATATCTGAAGAAGAACAAACATAATTGAAGGCATCCAATTTTAGATGAACATCTTACAACATCTCATATTCTTACCAATTATGCAAGGAACACAGTGAAAACACAGGTGGTGCACACCTAACCAAAGTGTTCAGATGCATCAACAACTTTAGACTGCTGACTTTTTAAAGAGAAGGCCAAATTCTGTCAATCTGAGGAAGATTTGTACAGTAGTGCTGGTAGGCAGTGTGTCCTTTCTTGAAACACCGCTGCTTTGCAAGTGTGCCTGCTGTGTGGCTTTCATACTTTAGAAAGTCATAAAATGATTCAAACCCTGCCCACATCAATGGGCGTGGAACTAGATGAACTTCAAGGTCCCTTCCAAGCCAAACAAGTGAATGATTCTATTGGGGAGCATCCAGAGAAGGGTTACAAAGACGTGGAAGAGTCTGGAGGATGAGACATATGAGAAGCCAGTGAGGTCCCTGGGTGTGCTGAGCTCAGAGCGGAGGAGCTGAGGGGAGGCTTGATGGCGGCTGCAGCTCTCACAGGGAGCGGAGGGGCAGCGCTGAGCTCTGCTCTGTGTGACAGCCACAGGGCCCGAGGGAACGGCATGGAGCTGTGCCAGGGGAGGGGCAGCTGGGGGTTAGGGACAGGGTCTGCACCACAGGGCAGTGGGCATGGAACGGGATGCCCAGGGCAGTGGGCACAGCCCCAAGTGCTGGAGTTTGTGGAGCATTTGGACACCACTCTCAGACACAGGGTTTGATTCTGGATACTGCTGTGTGGAGCCTGCAGCTGGACTCCATGATCCTTGTGTGTCCTTCCAACTTTGGATAGGCAATTTTATGATTCAGACTTAAATCTGATTTCCTGACAGACGATGCATGGGTTATTTTGCATGATTATTTGTTTTAAGCTCAACAATAGAACTTTAAGTATTCCTGAAAATGTGAACCAGCAGCAACTTCCTTTACCACTACAATTTCTTTTTTCTGAAATCAAAGTTTATGGGTTTTTTTTATGTAGTTTAAATCCACCACTTCCCAATAAGTCATTATTCCTGTGTGCATAGTCCCTTTATACAGTTTTCAGCTTCTCTTTCAAATTTCTTAATTCCTGACAAGAAAAAAACAAACCCCCAGAAAATATATATTTTTCAAGCAAGAAACAGCTTTTTCTTTTTCAACCCTGACTTCTGAACCTTCTTTGCAGGTCACACTGAGTCTGAAGCCCACCTACATTTTTTGGAAGTTCACAAAATTGAGTATTTTTTTCAGTTGAGTCCTTACCAGCACAAAACAACACACAAACAAAGCAAAATCAAACAGGAGGGCACAGTTTCCTTGACAAGAGAATGGCAATGCCAATTCATACTCATTTGTGATTTTCCATAATCTGCATCTATTTTCCACCAAACTGCTACACCACTGATCCCTGCCCACTGAGTATTCAGTCACACACTGCTCTTAAACCTTCAGTGTGCACAAAAACTAACAACCTTTAATCAAGAATTTTCTTGTCCTTGTCTGTCTCCAAAACTGCCTGAAGCGTTGCCCAGGTTTCTAACACCTGAAAAATAAAGCATCAATGACCTTAATTCATTATCCAAAGCACCAAGGACAGAATCAGGACAGATATGTATCAAAATTATACTCATCCAATTTGACATAAATAAATAGAAGTGCTTTAAGTTAACAAATCTAAATAACAGGATATCACCCATTTAAAAACCCATTCACTTTGCCAGAAAACTTCTGTGCAATTAAAAAAACAGTTTGAGCTTTGATACTGCAGGGCACGTGGCAGAAGACACTTAGGAGGGTGCCTACAACAGCACAATTGCTCCTCTAGGCAGAGGCAGCATCTTGGCACCTTTGTGTATGTGAATCCTCGTTTGTTCTTCCTTCCATATCAGGTTTTCTTTACTCTGAGAGATGTTGTTCTTTAATCTTTTAAAACATTTTATCTCTAAGAACCAGCTTTCTTTCACCTCTGCAAAGTGTTTCTTCTTTAACGATTAGACTTTCTTCCTTAACATTCTTTCTGCCTCTCCTTTTTGCAAGTTCACACGCAAGTTTAAGTTTACTTTAGCTAATACTTATATCTGTTTCAATGGAAACAACCACTGAAATGAAATTAAAGCACATGCAGAAGTGCTCACAGGCATAAAGCCTTTGTTACATTAATTTGCTTACTATATGTGTTCTTCTCTCCTTTGACTTCAAATTTCAGAAGTTCAGGATGAATTTCCTGGCTGTTTTTGTATGTTATGAAATTTACAGAATTTCAGGACAGGAAAAAAGTGACATAATCACCAAAGACACAAAAATATATCTACTTATACACCGTTTCAATTTCTGTGCTTATCTTGCTAAGCATTTATTTCTATCTCATGACAAGTTCCAGCCTCCAACGTGACAACGTGTAAGAACAACTGCACTGACACAAAATAAAGGTCCATACAATTCACTGTCCTGACCTAGAACTACCTGAGCAAACAAACAGATACTTCCTTTAGTATACATTTTTAGCTTCTAGACTCCATATACCATGGACTTTCTGAGTTAGAGATCTTTGTGCTCAAGAAGCTCTCCCCTAACTTTTCCTTCATGAACCTGTACAGACCCCTGGGCCCACTTTTGTTTCAGTGCACGTAATATTGCTGTCATCACTGCAGTAATACCAGAGGAATAATGAGCACGAACCAGGTGTAAATCACCAAGTGGGAATCCTTAGGCAATATCCCTGAGATATCTCCTATTTCCAGAGATTCTACATAAAAAGGATGCAGAGGAAAACCTTTACGCTTACTGAGCAGCTCCCCGATATGCTTGGCATCAGGGGACAAAGCATGTAACACATGTACACGTATGCCTTTAACACAGCACCACCTACATACCAGGGTTATTGTTGCTTGGTTCTTCAGACACAGTAATTCTGCCTGTAATTCCTCTACAGCAAGGAGACCTTCTAGCTTCTAGTACTTAATTTTCTTCCTCCCTTCAAGCACTTCAGGTCTATAGATAAGAATACACTAAGGAATTCAGGACGCCTTATGGCATGCACTTTGCATGATGGAATTTCCCTTCCTCCTTTGCCATCAGCTTACCATTTCTTCATCTTCTTCTGCAATTCCAAAGGACACTTCTGCTACAAATCACGCCTGCTCTTTACAATTCTCAGTTGAATGAGATGGCCAAGGAGAGATGTTAACTTCAGAACACCTGACCAAGTTGCCAGCTAACTCTCTGGTCAGCCTCAACCTACTGTTGGTTATTCAGCAACTCACTGCCCAGGTACATGCCACAGGTCACCTGGGTTCCTACTGGAGTCTATCACTCCCTGGTACCAAAATAGCCCACCTGAATAAATGCTGAAGTTCTATTATTTTATTGTTATTACTGTGATAGATGCAATGATTTCTTTTGCAGACTTTTTTCTAGTTCTAAAGATAAAATTCAGAAGAGACAAATGACTAGCACGTTCAAATCAGCTTGACCATAAATTCAAAACAATTTGCAGAACTCCCTTTGGTATTAGCAACAATACAACTGTACATACTATTCCCAAATGTCATCACAATTTTAGGTGTGATCTCCGAAGATTCTCAAACTGTCCTGTAGTCTATTCCAATATATACAAAGGAGGAACTGAAAGAAATCAGGTCAATCAACTGGGTCTGGCACACAGCTCCTATCACTAGAAAAGATACAAGGGAGAATGACACCTAGAGAAGAGTGTCTGTCTTAATACAGTGATAAAAGATAAATCTCACTCTTAGAACACCTTAACTCAGCATCATCAATAGGACGCAATTTCTGTTGAAAGGTGATCTGAAACCATATAATTATTGAAATATGTTTAGAAAGATGTACAGGCAGACCAGGAAATCTCTTAGGGCTCAAGTAGGACTGAATTACTTAAGACTATGAAAGGCTATTCCAAATTCTTCCATACAAGAAAACATGTCACAATATCTGCAATGTGTGTCCCTCATTTCAAACCTGATGGAAAACCCAGGGGTCTAAAATACCCTAAATTCTCAACGTTAGTGAAAAGATACTGTATTTATAGTATACAGAAATAAAAATAATATACAGGTATATATGCATATTTATGTGTGTATATATATGTATACACACACAGACATACGAAAACACAGACCTATAACAGTGCCTCCCACTACGAAAAGGTTGATGCAGGTCTACTGGTAATTATCAGTGAACATACAGAAAAAAAAGAAAACTAATGGAACAAAAATGGGGAATATCCAATTTATATCTTATTAGGCCTCAAGGAATCCGATCAGGAGACAGAAATTAATTGAAAAACTGACTTTATCTATTCCATCATCCACAGAACAACTTGTCTGTATTGTGGAAAAATTTGTAAGAGATGCAAGCCCTCGTTAATATTATGGACTATTTTCCCACTGGAGCTGTGCTACTTACATTCTTTGTCATTTGAAAAGAATTTATATATTTTAAGCTGTTTACTGCAGCAGCTGAACAGAACAGAGAGAAGCAGCAAATGTAATGAATCAGCCCTCTACAGACCATAGCTTCAGGGAATTACTAGGAACATACCTATCTTAAGATGTAAACAAATAGACTAGGCACTTCTAAAAAAAAATTAAACTTTAATATAAAATTACAAAGGAAAAAAAAAAAGAGTGAGCGAACTGAACAATATCCATTTCAGATTCTCATTAAATAAGCCCCTATTTCTTCCATCTCGCCCATTGTTTTACGCCTTGCGGTTTGGATTCCTGGGGGCAGTTTGTATGAAGTGGTATCTCAGACATTCCTCAGCACGATGTTCTAAGAAATCATTCTTGCTCAAGCACTCTCTTTAGATTTCTTGCACTGTTCAGGAAGCACTAAGGAACAAGCCCAGCCTTGTTATTCAAGGAAAGCTACTGAACTCTCCCCACTAACCCAGTACCTTTTACAGTTTGCATGGGGGCCTCAGAATCCAACTTCTGATACAAAAAAAAGCCCTCATTTAACATCTTTAAAAGAACACATTTCAGTTTTCCTTGCCACTACTACTCCACACAGTCTGCTTTCCCCCCAGAATGGTTTTATTGTACTTTATCTGGTTGGATCAAATTAATCTAGAGCTCAGGGGGAAGAGGTAAATTAAAACTCATGCCATTAGGAAGAACCATAGCCAGTTTTCCAAGTTTCACATTCTCTGAGGTCATCTCATTACATCTTCTCACCTCCACAGTTATCAGCAAAACTTACACCATGCTAGCAGAGCACATACAAAAATACAGACCTTCAGTTCTGCAGCAGGATGTAGAGACTCTCAGTGCCACAGCTCTCATAAAACACAGAATAAATCAAAGAGGGAACTCAATCTCCTTTCCAAGCCACTACTATACTTCCCTGTTTCCCCCTCTATGAATAAACTTTCATACCTAAAGGATAGACAGACTGACAGCATAGGCACATGTGCTTTCAGAACTAAGGCACAGACACATTAAGAATGGGATGTTCCCCATTTTTGTGGTATTTGTTTTCTTTTTTTCCTGTGAAGCTGTTAAGCCATCTTGCACAAAAACAGAAAAGCAGTGGCTAAATCTTAGATTGCTCCAACAAGCATTAAAGGAATTTTACAGAGTATATAAACTACAGAAGTAGCAAAGGCCGTACCAGCTTAGCAGGTGAAAATGAATAAGCACACAGTAACAAATACAGTGCCTACGTATCATAAAACTCTAACTTCATACCAGCTCACAGAAAGAAAATGTAACCATTTGAAGGAATGGATAAAATGAAAGAAAATGCTGGCGAGGTTTTAAAGGGATCTCCAAATTTGAAACCATAAACATCAACGGGATGTACAGTTTTCAGATTTGGATACTAAAAGCTTCCTCATTTGGGAAAAATAACGTGCATACGGTACTGATCAATGGAAATTCTGTGACCGTTTCTTCAGTACATGTTTTTACAATTGCCTAAGGGTGAGGAGGAGGGAACAAGAGTAAAAACAAACTTAAGTAGTTCTAGTGTGGATTTCAAGGGAGGTACATACACTTCAGAAAATGCTTTTACTTCAACCAAAGCCGAGTGAGGTCAATCAGTGGAAGCTTTTCCTTACACTTTTAATAAATTCTGTGTTTGACAGGGAGAGAAGCAGGCTATGAGGAAGCAAGGACATAACACTGGCTGGGAATAACTGGATTCTTGTAGTATCAATGTGCTGTAGATTAGGCAGTTTGAAAGACGAGAGACAGAGAGGAGGAAATGCATTGAGAAGGGAACCTGATTTTTAATGAACACTGTCCTATTTCTTCAGAAATAGGAAAAGGTCTAATCTCTCACTCTTTTACATCAAGCTTATACATTCTCTTCTCCTCTATTTCTGCTCTCCAGAGTCTGGTCTGCAGGCCATGGTTCCCTGTTTCTTCGAAGAGAAATTTCAGCCACTCAAGTCTGTAAGAGCTCAGGCTTTCTCTTCAGCTGCTTGGAGTGCTTATCACTCCAAATAAATAAAACTGCTAATAAATTACTCCAGAAATAAAGCTGCAATAAAACTAAAAGAGAATGAAAATCCCAGCCCACAATGTTCTTCACTCGGTACTAATATTCATAAAACCTAACTCAGAACAATATTGATGTACAATATGTTATTTTCCTCAAGGAAACAGCACATATTCCCATAGGAATAATTCTGATATCATCAAACAAGAGTATTCCAAAGCTTTTAAAAACAAAGAAAAAAAAATGGAAGGAAAAATTCATAGTACTTCCAAATATGTAAAGAAAAATAAATGCAGAAAGAGAATGCATTAAACGTTATGAACTTTCTATCCAAAAATGCTACCTCAAGTTTTTCTATAAGAAACTGAAAGTCAACAGTGGTATTTTAAATAAAAATGAAGCAATAACCTACTTTTCAAACAAATGTCTTCCAACTTCAGAATCTACTGCACTCAGTGGATCGTCCAAAAGATAAATGTCTGCATCTTGATATACAGCTCTACAAGATTTAAAGAAAAATCAGTATCACAAAGTTTTACACTCATTCACTTTTAGTCACTAATGTGCATGTCAACATGTACATTTCAGAAGCAACAAAGATACTAGCCTGGCCAGATTTACACGGGCCTTCTGTCCCCCACTCAGCGTAGCTCCACGATCTCCTATCACTGTTAGGTCACCATTTGCTAGTAAATCCAAGTCCTGTGAACATAAAGAACAGGCAGAAAGCAATTAAAAAAAAAAATAACATAATCATTTTAACTTCAAGTAGGCCTATTTCAAGATAACATTCTCCTATTTGAATAGTAATGTTTAAGGTATCACCTTACAACAAAAAACAAGGACTATACTGGATGAAATATCTACAGTTGATTTTCTTACTTTGCACCTACAGCAAAAAAAATAATGAAGAAGCCAGGAAAAATAGGTAAGGTCTTAAAAGATTTCATTTACAACAAGGTCTGACATAGGAAAGTGCACAACAATTCTTACTGTTACATGGAATACTTGCTGGTGATTCAGACCAGCCTAAAATAGTAAATTAATTATTTAACAAAATGAGCTGTCACAATAAATACAACTGAACAAGCTTCTATCAGTATATTATTTTCCATTTATCATTATCCCGAAGAATTACATTCATTTTATTTTCACAACAATTGAAATAACCACAACATTCATTACAAAAAAATTTGTTAATTTATAGGACAGTAGCCTATTGAGTTAGAATAAAATATACAGTGTTGCCTATTGAGTTAGAATAAAATATACAGTGTTCCACATCATACTACTGTATTTCCTCTTCAGTGAACGCAGAAGTTTTATACTAAGCTGCAAAACATATTCAAAGGTTTTATGAGATACATAAACTTGAAACAAAACATAAAAAACATACCTACCATCAAATACTGTGAGGTTTTTTTTTAATGCAATCTGCTGTCTTTTTAAGTCAATAAAACCTTAAGTTTAGACAACAGCACATGACTGAATATCAGCAGAAGATATTAAAACTCTACCCACTACGTGTAAAAGCCTTGCAAAAGAATTTCATCACAGTAACCATCTGCTTTTCACCTGTGCTGCTGCTGACAGGAATATCATAACATGCTGCATAAAACCTTTTTAGCTGCCAAGCAAAATGTCTGTTTCTTGACAAATCTGGCTTAATCCTCTTCTATATCTCATGTCACAAACTCCTTTACACACAGACCTTTCAAAAAATATTTTTTCATAAAACTACTTGGGCTCAGCAAGTTATCCAATACATACCACTAAGGTTCTTTTGATAGGTGTTACCAATACATAATGAATGATACTTTTTTTCTTTTTTAAGTATAAAGGATATTTATAAAATAAAAGTCACAAACAGTGCTAGTTTTAACATTTGTTTTTCTGCATTTTGTTTCAGCTGCACACATCTCTACTATACCGATGAACGTGTTTATGAAATTAAACAATTGGGAATAGCTTTTTCCAAATTTGTCTGAGCTTCAGATAAACTACATCTCCCTCTAGTGAAAGTTTTAGGAATTACATGAATGTGCTAAAAACGTGGATGCCAAAAATAATGCATGTGTCCCTATTTAGCAGTAGATTTTATTTCCCATAGTACAAATAAAAATCCATCCTACATACTATATGATGCAGCATGGACCACTAGTCTGCAAGAACACTAAGATAAATGATGAAGAAAAGATAAACAAAAAGAAAAGCATACCTTTTTAAGAGCACAGACTTTTAAAACCTTTTCGTATTTTTCTTTCTCATACTCCTTGTCAAACAGAATATTACTTCTTACAGTACCAGAAAACACCCAAGGCTGCTGAGAAACGTAGGCAATTCTTCCAGAAACATTTATCAAACCTTTGTCTTTAGGCAGCTCACCAAGTACAGCACTTAGGAGTGAAGACTGGAAAACACAAAAAAATAGAAATTCAGAAGAGATTCACTGAGATTGAGTTGTGTTTTTTGGCATGATGGCCTATTTCACTTGGCCATCCTAAGTACTGCTAGTAGTCCAAATGCACTAGTAGTCTTTACATGCCATCAAGAAGCAAAAATGCAAAGTGCAGCTCAACTTCGAACATTTTCCTCCCCACCCACAGAGGGGTGGCAGCACTTTGATGTAACGTGTTCTATTATACAAAAAAGATCTTTACAATTTCAAGCTTTTAGCCATGTTTAACAGACTGAAAAACCTCACAGAATGGACTTACTTTTCCAGCTCCTACAGGACCGATCACAGCCAGTAATTCCCCTCGTCTGACAGTAAATGAAAGCTGTTGAAGTGCTGGGCTTTCTAAACTCTACAGATTTAAGCAAAAGTCATACTTCATCATTAACAAAATATACATCATCAAAACAACAGAGAATAATGCATGTAAATGACTGCAAGTTAGCAACCCATATGACAACCATATTTTAAAAGATACAGTTTACCTCTTCAGTAATTCACAGATATCTCTGACAGACACCAGTCTTTAATCCAAAATGAACACACAAAATTTCACTCAGGGAATGAGAAACCTAAAGGCAACAGCAGCAGTAGTACTTCCTTCCAGCCTTGAAAACAGGAGTTCTTGGCTGATCATCTCCACAGCATTCACAGCTCCAGCCCTTCATGTTCAGCTTCACCATGCAGACAGGCACATGATTTAAGAGGAAGGGTCTGAAGTTTCTTCAAAACCTGGGAAGTTAAGTCTGTGCTTGCTCTCATCGAGGCTCAATCAAAAGTCAAAACAGAAGAGTATTGTTTGCTTTTTCACAGCTTCATCTCATGCAACTTGGAAGCCTTGGGCAGTCAATGATGTGGGCTATTTGAGTGAAAATATATGACCTGGAATTCTGTGTTTAATAGTCCTCATCAGTACACCTATTCTTTATGCCACACTACTGGTAAGAGCTTATATATTGCAGTTTTTCTAGCAAGGTATAATGCAGAAATCACAGAATCATAAAATGTCTTGGGTTGGAAGGAATCTGAAATATCATCCAGTTCCAACATCCCTGCCACAGGCAGGGTTGCCACTCACCAGATCAAGCTGCCTGGGGACCCATTCAACCTGGGCTTTGAATGCTTTCAAGGATGTGGCTTCTCTGGGCAGCCTGTTCCACCTTCAATGTGAAGAATTTCTTCCCAATATCTAGTCTAAATCTACTTTTAGTTTATAGCCATTGTCCTTTGTCCTATCACTACATTCCCTGATAAAAGAGTCCCTTTCCTAGCTTTCCCATAGGCCTCCTTCAATTACTGAAAGACCACAGTGAAGTCTTGTTGAAGCTTTCTCTTATCCAGGCTAAAAGCCCCAGTTCTGTTAGCCCGTCTTTCGCAGGAAAGGTCTCCAAGTCTCTGATTATCCTTCTGTCCTCCCCTGGAGGAGCAGGACCTCTAACACTTCCATGTCCTTCTGCTCCAGGCCTTAGAGCTGAACACAATACTCTAAATGGAATCTCACAAGAGCAGAGCAGAGAGAGACAATCATTCACCTGCTAGTCAGACTTCCTTTGTGCAGCTCAGGACTACACATACCCGGTGTCAGTTCATGCTAAGTTCTACATCAAAATCCTAAAACTCCTTCACTTGGGCTGCTCCCAATCCATTTTCCACCCGGTTTGTAAGGTACAAGACCTTGCACATGGCCTTGTTGAACTTCATGAATTTCACACACGCCCACCACTCAAGCCTGTCCAGGTCTCTCTGGATGGCAATCCCTTTTCCCTAGAATGTAAACTTCACCGCAGTTTGGTGTCATTCATACATCTGCTAAAGGTACACTCAATGCCCTTGCCTATGTCATCAACATAGCACTGGTCTAATTCCCTGAGGAAAAATACTCATAAGTGGTCTCCACCAAACCATTTAGCCACTGACCACAACAATTTTAGTGCAACAATGTAGTCCTTATGCATCAAATGGTCCATCCATCACATCCACATCTCTCCAATTTATTGACAAAGATGTCATGTTGGACAATCAAACGCTCTGCACAAGTAAAGGTAGTTAACATCTGTTGCTTTTCCCTTACCCAGCAATGCTGTAACCCCACAACAGAAGGCCAAGAAACTAGACAAGCACAATTGGCCCTTAGTGAGGTCAATATGGCTGTCATCAATGGCTTCTATATTTTCCAAGTCCCTTGGCAAAGCTTTCAGTAGCATATGCTATATCAACTTTCAGGGGACAGAAATTATACTAACTGGCTTGTAGCTCCCTGGGTCTCCCTTTTTTTCCCTTTTAAAAAGGGAGGTGATGTTCCTCCTTTCCCGGTCAGTGCACACTGACACAGTTCCTGAAATATGATGGGCAGTGGCTTAGCAACTCCATCTACTGGTTTTCCCAGTACCTTCAGATGCACCTCATCAGGCTCCATGGACTTGTGCACCTTCAGGTTCTTTAGATGGTCCTGAACCTGATCTTTTCCTACAGTATGTGGTTCTTCATTCTCCAGTCCCTGTCTTTGCCTTCTGAGACTTAGGCAGTGTGTCTAGAACACTTGATGGCGAAGACTGAGGCAAAAAAGTCGTAGAGTATCTCAGCCTTTTCCATATCCTGGGAGCTAGGGTTGTAAAAGACCTTGAAGACCATCTAGTTCCAATATTCAACAGTATAAAGTCCCCTGGCCATATCCTGCCTTTAATCCTAACCATAAGCTCCCATTCAGCTCCTCGTCCATCCCCATCCATGCACTGCACCTGATTACTGACATACCAAATGGCACTTCCACTTCATCTCCCCTATTTCTTTTGAAAAAAATAAAAAATAAAAAGGATATTCATGTATTTAATAGCAGTTCCTTCTCATGAAAGCAAAACATCCTTGTAACAGGACATGCCCTGATATGCATGTTAGACTGTACAAAGCACAAGTGACACCAAAATGCAGACAGTAAAATAAAAGCAATCAAGCTGCCCTGTGGCTGAGTTCTGGGACTGCTGAAAGGGGAAGCTTGAAACCAGCTGTTTGAAATGATTTGGGAAAGACATGGCTGAGGTTATGTGAAGTATTTACCCACATCCATGACATCTGGGAGAACTAGGCTGACATGCACGTGCCTCCTCAGCCAGGAGAAATGCTTGATGAAACAGGAAAGCCCTCAGAGCCCAGTAGTGTGCATCCTCATTAGAGCTGCTGTCTCTCAGAATAACCATGGGTTTTGTATTAAATCAGTCACAGTATAAGAATTCCAAGTTGCATGTGCTGTTCAACGCTCCAAAACCATTTCTGTTGCTATTGTTCATCTCCACAAGGTGGCAGCAACAGGGCTCTTTTCTCAATTTTGCTATGAATTTGATTTCTAAGTCCAGAGTATCCAGTTCAGGAACTAAACTGGAGTTAAGGTCCGGAGAACTCTGTCAGAATATGGTAGAAAATGCTTTTTTTTTTTTTTAATGAAAAGTTTGTAGGATGAGAAAATATCTGTTATTAAATCAATTTGTCTTTACAGAATAGTAAATAAGCTCTCCCACACAACATCGCTATTACAGACCTCTTGAGGACTGCAATGAGAATTTACAAAAGATCCACACCCAGTTTTTCAACAAAGAACATCATAAGAGCCTAAAACCATAAGAATTTATATAAATATAAAAATAATATTTATATTAGATATGCAGGTGGTATTATAAGATACCATACTCTACACAGAACTAATAATGCAAGCAAAAAGCATTATCACATATCTCAAGAGCATGCTATTTTTGAAAAACAGCATTATTCATAATTACAGACTGTCTGTCCTATTTTCAGGCAATGAGGCACTTTAAATTAGAGCACAGACTGATGTTAAAATAAGTACATCTGACACCTAATTGCCACCAAATGTCTCAACTCCCTTGTACCCTGATAAATATTTGTGCCTGCCACTTTCTTTCTGCTGCCATTGCTTCTTTCCTAGCTTTGCAGACAGGTTTTTCACGGGACTCAGCTCTTGGAAGAACAAATCACACAAAAAGGGATTCGTTTTCTACTGCTTTACCCCTGTGAACTGGCTCACCTTGGGGTGATACATACAAGCATTAATGCTAGCACATGGCAGGACAAAGAAAGTAGGAAGGTAGAAGGACATGAGACTGATCCCTTCAGTGGAAGCAACTCATGAGGTGAGTTTGGGCAGACATCCTATTACATCCTATATCCGAACAGAAGTAGCGATTCATTCCATCTACAGAGATAATATATTGCATAGAAGTAGTATATTGCTTGGGCTCCTCATTTAAGTGACTAAAACAACAAGGGACAAACTTGGCCACCGTTCAAATTCTTGGATTTTAAATTTAAAGTTTTTCAGTTTAGCAGGCTGTCTGTTCCAGAAATTAAAGGCACATCATGAAACACCCCGTATCGAAGAATCCCTAGTTCCATGCTGGTATCAGACTAGCCTGTGGAACTCAGATAAGACTTTCCTCAGTAAAACAAGAGTGTGACCGTGAATTAATTGGTTTTGTTTATCTTTTGATAAACTGTAATACACCATGTTAAGTTGTTTTCCTAAGAGTCTATCTAATAATCCCTTTTTTACTTCCAGTGATTTTGGATTTGTGGGTTGCGTTAGGGTTTGCTTTCTTGTTTTTCTTTAAGTATCTCTTTTGGCTCACAATCTTTAAAAACAAACAAAAAACCAGCATCCAGCAGTACAGTTGTTAAACAGAGATCCAAAGAATCATGAGAAACCCACTAAGTGTAGCAAGCTAAGTTGCTTACTTGACTAAGTACAACATACTTCTTTATAAATCCTCTCTTACAGAACTCACCAGCTTTTTAGTTAGCAACTGTATAAAATTAATTTGCATTACTGTAAGAGTATGCAAGTGAAATACTCTGAGATGGTTTTACACTTCTGGAAGAACTGTTCTTCTCCCATGCACATTTCAAATAAATATCAAAATATAAATTACATTGAGAGTTTTGCTTTCTTTTTTAAACCAAAAGGAAACCAGACATTCCAGTCATGCTACTCAGCTTTACATAATATAAATAACTCAGGAAAAACCTGAAGGTGTTTTATGGGAATGATGTGCTCAGCACCATTTTGGTGAGTGTTATGCATTTTAAGAAAAGAACAATTTGTAACTCAGCATTCTCAATTAAAATAGAGTAACAAAGACTTGTAGACTAGTCTCAAGCTTTCAAACCTGCTATGGGCAGTGTAATACTGTTCTAGTTCTAGACTAAAGGACTGATCAACATTCAGTTCACTGGAGAAAAAAAAAGAAAAAAACACGTATGCTAAGGCCTGCCTTACTGGGATGTCTGTCCTTAATTGCATTTTAAATATCTAAGCTGAGTTACAATCCTGTTTAATAACAAGATATTTTCAGAACTAAATGTACAGGTTTTCAGTTAGCATAATATTCAAGCATAGCTACTTTTAAGATGCATTTGATACCGTTTATAATACCATTCAACAGAGTTAATCTAACATACTGAAAGGTTTCCCCTATACAAAAGATGGAATACAAAACAAGAGCACACTATGCTTAGAAATAGTGATTTTTAGACTTACAGTGCCTATAGCACCAGTATCCTCTTAACATTTAGCAGAAGTTTACCTTATCCCAGTAGCAAGTCAAATCCTGAACATGAAGAATGACATTCTCATTATTATCATGCAGCTGAGGCTTGAAGTGTGAGACCTCATCAAGTATCAGGAAGTTCTGCAGTAAAAAGAAAAGAACAGGGTATTGCCTAATGTGAGACTGGGAAAGAAACCCAAGCATTTTGCAAGCAGTATACAAAAATCATTTATGGGCAAAGTATGTACACTATGAAAGAACTGAATTTCCAAAACAATGTACAACTATTTCAAGCAATGCACCTCTAACTAGCTGACCATCCTGGAGATCACCCAGAAGTGCAGATTTCATTGCACAGTAGTACTGTGGGACTCTTAACAGCAACCTGCTCAGCAACAGAAAATTCCTGAAGCAAACAGAACTTGAAAATCAGTCCTGACAAACCTTATGATTGTTTGATTTCCTCTTCTTATGAAGAAGAGACGAAACCTTAAGTGCAACACCTTATTGTTCCCTGCTTTCTTGCTTTCCTTGCCCAATACTAGGCTATAAATAGCTCAAACACACTTTGAAAGGAAAAAGGCAAATTCATGGATAAAAGTTACCACAAGTTTAAGATAAAACACAGAAAAACTATCACGATTTGAACAGCTGACCATGAAGACCTTAAATAGGTCTCCAGCAGACAATACCTTGAGAAATGCCACCTATAGCTAACAAGTACTGAGCTAACAGTCTGCAGACACGAGACTGGTGCTGAAGACTCAACAGAAGTCAGTAACTAAGAGGAAACAAAACAGAGCTGACAGACAGCTTTGAGGACAAGAACAGCACAGTTGTGTTAGCAAGCAAAAGGGACCTTGCCCAAAATTCAGCTAGTAAGCACTGTTTTTAAGAGAGCTGTGAGAAGTCAAAGTGTTTTCATGCAGCAGTCTCCAAACTCAACAGACACATACATCTCCACTAAAAGGCAAAAGTGCAAAGTCAACAGAAGTCTGAGATCTCCAGTCAGGTGAGTATTGCTGAGTCTGGTTTTAGACATGCAGGTGCAAATGGCAAATGTGAGTGAAAGGATCGAGGAGATGAAGGTGGTAGCCAGAAAGAAATTCCAAACATACCTAAATCCATATGGCAGCATGTGACGTAAGAAAGGGCCTTTGAAATGTGATTTGCATTTAGATAATGGCCCATATATCACAGAGTTATAAGCAAGGGATCAGTCTTTTTTTTTTCAGCTCTTACTGGGAACTTCTCTAGCAGCAGCATTCAAATAAGCTATAAATGCTAGCTAGCCATTTAATTTAAATGTGTAACAGTACCACACATAGAAGATCTTAAAGAAAAGTAGTATAAAAGAAGAAAACAATTACAGGGTTAACACAGGTGAATAACTTAACCCTTAAGAGACTTCTTAAGTTCTCTCAAAACATTCTTCCATTATTTTTATACCCAATAATCTTTCGCACGGAGAAAAATAAAACTGCTAGCATCCACAGGATGCTGAGAAGCAAACATCAGCTTGAGATAGGACCATGTCCTTGAGAGAAAAAAAAAACTATTTTTTGTAATAAGATAAATTTTATCTTCCTTACACAGTCTCTGTCAAAACAGACCTCTGGAAAACAACTGCTCTCACTTTGTTTCACAGTGGGACCTTGAGCCACTGCTTCATCCAAAAAAAGTGGATGAGCTTCAAGGAGAGAGATGCAGCTGTATAGGTAAGGTGAGGCAAGAAGACAGCTTAACAGAAAGAAAAGAAATAAAAGTCTACTTTTTGCCACACAGATATTGTGTATTTATGCATGAGTATGGAGGAACGAAAATATTCCCCATCCAACTATACTTTTTCTTAACGTGAAGCATGGTATCTCCTGCATTCTTGTCTCCAATTGAGCATATTTATGACCAGCACTGAAAACTCACTTGTTTTATGAAGCTTATGGAGAAAGTACCCTCTTAAAAAACAAAACAGAAGATCTGCTATCACTTTTGCCTTGATAATCATCATCCTTATACTTTTTTCTATATTCTGAGTCTCTCTTTTTACTTCCTTTCCACTTACATTTCAGTAACACATCTTTAGTCACAAAACATCTTGCTATTTAGTAGCAGAATGTCTAACTCTCAAACACTTCGTAGCTTTGGAAATGGAAGCTAAAATGTTGGTGTCTGCATTAGGAATGCTAAAGATTCATTAGGACAATTATTTATCCATTCCAATGAACCTTCACTTTGGAGACGGTTTTGAAAAAGCATCCTTAAGGAATTTTAATTGCAGAGAAATTGGAGACAGCTGTCAGGAGCAAAATCTTTGGCCCTATAGGATATACTGGAAAAGAAGACATGAGAAAAAAGGATTGCCACTATCTGTTCAAGAGCCTTTGTGTCTTGCTTCTAAGGCATCTTTTTTAGACTTCCACTAACGTTTCTCAACCTGAACAACTTGAACCACTTGAAAGAGCACTGTGCAGGAGCTGAACATAAGGTAGACAAAAAGTACTGAAAGGACACTGTGCAACATCCAGCACCCCAAGCAACTCTCTCTCCTCCCATAGTCTAGTTTAAGCAACAATAAGAAATGTTATGGTCTACAATTTTGTTGGGGTGGTGACTTTCACACATCATGCTTTACTAACTCCATTTATATCAGCTTTCACAAAATGCTTCTTTAAGAGCAAATATTATGTGTTTAATACATAGTTTCTGCTTGGGCTTGATACAATTAGCAAATTCATCAAAAAAGATTAATTACACTCAGACATACAGAGAAGGACATTTTTAGGTACCCTCAATAATAAATGGCATAGTGACACTCAGTGAAGCCATACAATTCAGTGTACAGCATTTCTATTCACCCCAATCTAACATTTTTTCACCAATGAAACCAAACCATTCAGACCAAAAATCATACCTTGATTCGACGTATGCTAACCACTGCCTCGGATACTCTCTCAACAGCCGCAGGGAAGAACAGAGTTACTGTCAGTCTGACTGCACCATACAGGGACACTGCAACAAACACCCGACTTGCAGAGATAACATTGCCAAGTAGTACATATGCCATGAAAGTCATGAACACTGTTATTTTGCTCGCCACAAAGAAAGAGGCTAAGTTCAATCCTCGAAGGTAGGAGCTTTTCAAAACCATGGCAATCTCCTTCCTAAAAATGCAAAACATAAACATTCACATCAATCCTTCCCACCAGTTGCCCTCAAATATAGGATGAGGGAGATCCCATTCTCAGGATTGTACTTGTATATCCTTTCTCCTCCCCTTGCGCCACCCCAAATTGCATGTGAAGAGCTGTGCTCAGAATTAACTGTAAAGAAAGCAGGGCACATGGCAAATGAAATTTAAAAGGCTCAGGAAGTGAGGAAAATCGAAAGTTAA
Source organism: Callipepla californica brunnescens (assembly GCA_023055505.1). Classification (NCBI taxonomy): domain Eukaryota; kingdom Metazoa; phylum Chordata; class Aves; order Galliformes; family Odontophoridae; genus Callipepla; species Callipepla californica. Next base: position 90,120,888 of record JALIRH010000001.1, on the reverse strand, counting down.
GATATGTAGTATCTTGATAGCTATAAGAAAACAAAATCCCTCAGAGACAGAAAATAAAAGTACTCTTCATTCCTGTTTCGGTCTAACTGTCATCTTAAGTCCCATTCTAATCTGCTTTGACTTGTTCTGGATGGTGTACAAGAGAAAAAAGGGAAAAAAAATGTATAATGGTCAAGCATCAAGCAGCTCCTTATCCTTCAAACACAAAAACCTGAGTTTATTCACAAACCCTTGCTAAGATCAACATATTCTCCATAACTAGAAAAACAGGGCAACTTCCCTAACATTTAAGAGTCTATCTGTAGACCATCAATCGGTTGCTGTTTCTCAAGCTGGATCACGGGGTTTGCAGCATTTCCTTTGATCTCAATCTAAATCCTTCTCACTTTGGACCCTGTTCCTGTTTTCTTCTCCTTCTTCTAGGAGCTCAATATTAAGAGAATAGCAGTTTGTGAGGCCAGCTGTTCTAGCAAATAGTCCCTCAGCTAAACAGTACCTGATGTATGGCACAGTCTCCCTGCGGAAACATAATGGCTGAATGGCTGATGAAGCACATGTTTTCAGTTTTCAGTTTAGTTAAATTTCAGTTTCCATTTCTAAGTGACTCCTCAAATCTAGTGATCAAAATGTGACTGCACTGTCTACAATGATGCTGACAACAGGCCTAAATTCATCTAAAAATAAGAGGTTTTCTTTACCAAATGAGACATAATATTTTTTCTTCTTCTCTGCATAGTATGCTTATATCTCCTTGAAATAACATGGGATTTTACTAAAATAATTGCACTATTATCTTCTGACAATTCTCAGCTAAAACCTTGATCGTTTTGATTACTTTCTACTTGAAACTATATACAAGGATTAGAAAGTCAAGTTATGATTGTATTGTTTGAAGTACATTAGGCCCTCACTTACGAAGAGGAAGATGCAAAATCTACTACTGGAAAATTAGTTAAGCAACTTTCCCACTATACTTGCCAAATTGGCTGAACTGACAGACTTTCAAAGCATTTCAAAGGCATTTTCTTCAGCTTAACGGCTCACAATCTCAGACCTCCTCCAAAGGACACTGAAAGAACACGTGTACGTAAACTATTTGAACTGTATCTAACTTAATTACTTCTACAATCCTAGATGAAACTTTTTTCCCACATTCTAATAATCCTAATTAATCCTCTCACTATCCGTGGATAATTAGCAAGTTCTCTGTGCTATTCTCCATAACTACCTGATAAATTGCAGCCTACCCGTAGGCTTTATATTACATACCACAATGTATTATGGAAGTGAGTTATTTCAAAGGAAGCTAACAGGAAAGAGAGCAACAGAGAAATTCAGAAGTCATCTTAACGACTTTTCAGGGCCACTGTGGAAACACTGGGCAACAACCACCTGGCTGAATTTAAAACTTCTAACTTAATTTTTCCACAGGGCAGTGAAAGAAAAGACTGGGGTTCAAGATCTGTCTTGGAAGAGTTTACTTCACTTCATCGTTGAATAGGAAACCACTAATCTTAGTGAGGTGCTGACTCTTGTGAATGCACCCACTGAGGAAGTTTTCAATAAGGAAACATTCTCTCTGGCTCTGTGCAAGACACTGAAACCTCTGATAAATCAAGAACATTTGGCCTGCACAGGATACTATATTCTGAAGTACAGCAATATGTGCGTGGGAAGAAATATCTCAGGGAGCATTAGCAAGTTCAGAAACTTGCATATAGAAGGGAAGGAAAAAAATGCTATTATTAAAAAGAATTCCAAATAAATAAATAGATAATGATAAATAAAAAAAACAGCAGAGAATCTGTGGCAGGTTAATAACCTTTTACTGATACACTGGAGACAAACACTGCATGAAAACTAAGTGATAGGAAACATGCACCTGAATTCCTGTCATGAGCAAGTAGTGTTGAAAAGCAAATTTATGAGGTAAGTTTTGATCAGATGCTGACAGACCTCCTAAAATGAAACAACACCAGACTAAGTTGGTCTCACCAGCTATACAACTAGAGCAATTCTAAGCCGTTATCATTCTGCTCTCCACTCCTTCCAGGTGTGGAGCAATTCTTCAAAAGGCAAGAAGTGAAGAGTAGTAGTATCTGAGAATGCTATTCATTTAGGACAAAGTCAGATACCATGTATTTCTCAAAAGAGAAATGCATGCTTACTGGTCTCATTCCATTAGCTTAGAAGGCTGTGAGGATGCAGTTGTTCAATTGCTTTATCAGTTGCTATTTTTAAGCACAACTGTAAGAGAAAAATATAATTTACAAATATCAAATGATTTTTACTTCTTCTGTCCTCTTGGAATATATTTTTTCATTCCTTCACTTGTGCTATAGAAGGCTAAAAAAGCCACAGAAGTTTGAGTAAGCTTCACTTTAAAGCAAAAAATAATGCATCTATTGACAGGTAAAAAATGGTAGCAGATACAGATCATGTACCAAGCTGTATCTCTCCAGGATTACCTTCTCAAACCACTCACAAGTTCCGCAAATGATTTTTCCCAAGCGTACATCTTTATTATCTTCATACCACTTATGACTTCATTCATGGTCCTAATCCTGACATCTGTAAAGGCAGCTGTCTTGCTCCTGTAAACAGCAGAAAGTAAAAATTCTCAGATTTTCAAAAGAAGATGAACTATTTTTGATCATGTAATACACTCACGTGAAGTTTGTGCTTTCACTTCTACAGGATTCCCACAACTGAAATGACATTAAAAGATCTTTCTTAAACAGTATTTTACTTACTGTTTAACAGTACTTTACTGTTTTTGTTTACACACAGCAAACAGATTTGATACTCCTGTCCATGTTCCTGGCATTCCCCCCCTCTTAGGAAACCATCAGTTGATTCAGTGTCTGGAACTGTGTATCAGTTGGTTCCAGCACACTGTATTCCTTAAACATCATCTTTATGCATAAAAAAAAATCTTAATAATAAAAAATGCTAAATGTTACAGTTGGAGCAAAACAAAAAACTGGAAAAGTATACATTTTTAAGAGTTATTTTCACATTTTAAACCTATTCTCAAAAGGCTATTTTGATGTTAAAAAAATCTGGCCATTGTTGGTGTCTTTTTAAGGCTAATTCTTCTTGAAGTAAAGATTACTTCTAACAGAGCAAGAGGTACAGTTTAGGAGAAGCAAAAACATCTAAATTTCCTAAATAAACAGAATTTAAGTGTTGATTTTAAGTAATGCTGAATGAAGTGAACCTATTCTAGTTGTCCATTATGATTGAAGTGATGAACAAAGTAGGAAATATATATAATTAAATAATAAAGTCACAGTTTGAATTCGGAAAAAAGGATTGGAAGTTAGAAATCTACAAACCATGATAATAAAGCAGATCACAGTTCTCAGTTCAGTCATGTAGATAAGTATAGTTAGAGCATAATGATCTACAGTAGGCCTTATTTTGATAAGCCTCAGTTGTTTGTTTCTGCTGATTTATATATAAAATCAATAAAAGAAACTCAGAGACCATATTAAACAAAAAAAAAAGACAAAAAAAAAAAACAACAAAACACAAACGTTTAATTTGTTCCCCTATAAGACTTTTCTAGAAGAAATAGCCATGATCAAAGGAGATATGAAGAAAGAACATTAGGTAACTTTTAAACTAACTTAGTAGTTATGGATAACCAGTGATCCATAAAAAACAGGGTGGCTAAAATAAGTTATTATAGAAGAAATAAAGGAAACTGACCCTAAAGTAATCAAGTCTTCTTACTAGCACTGAGGAGTACTGCGTAGCCTAAACCAACCTTACTAGCACAGAAGGAGAGAATCTTTGCAAAGTCCTTTTTCTTCTTCTTTCAAAAAGAATCTGAGACAGAGATTTTCTCAACGAATGTGAGACCTTCTCCTTCCCCCTCAACCCTGCATGACAAAATGCAGTTTGTTGTTCATGTCTCCGTACCAACAAACAATGATTCTCACCTGCAATCTTTCAGAAACAGTTACCTTTCAAAACTAACTTCTAGATTTGGTCTCCAGATGATAGAAGGTTGGAAACAACCTCTAAAGGTCATCTCGTCCAGCCTCCTTTGCAAGGAATAGGGCCACCTACAGCAAGACCAGGCTGCTCAGAGCCCTGTCCAGCCTGACTGTGAATGTATCCAGCGATGGGGCTTCCACCACCTCTCTGAGCAACCAGTTCCAGTGCCTCACCATCCTTAGTGTAAAAAATGTCACCCTAATACCCAATCTAAATCTCCCATTATTTTAGTCTGAAGCCATTTCCCCTTATCCTATCACAACAGAACCTGCTCAAGAGTCTGCTCCCATCCTTCTTATAGCCCCCATTTAGAAACTGAAAGGCCACTATCAGGTCTCCCCAGTGTTCTCAAGGCTTACAAGCCTTCTCAGAAGTATTACAATAATAGCACTCATTCTAAATGAAGCAAGTTACAGAATTTCTTTTCACACTGATGACGTATACCCAGTGGATTCTGGTAGTATTTGACACAATGGTTCCAAATATTACTCTTTAATAAAGAAATAAATGTATACATAGAGCTCTTAATGGGAACATTACAGTTGCACTGCTAAGCTCTGAAAGGGTTCTGTTATTGTGAATATATTTTAAATGGTCTTCAGTCCATCACCTGAACTATTTCTCAAATAATATAGGATTTCATGTGTATTCTGTGCAACACACAGTAGTACCCTTGCAGATAAAAGCACAGGAAGAAGGTGGAATAAGTAGCTCTATCATAAACTGGTGTGCATGTGTTTACAACACTGGGTTACAAGCACAATGTTACTAACAGCAGAAATTATCTAACACACTGACTGTGCCTGGATTTGTGGAAAAGCCTTTAATTCTTTAATTACTTTTTCATAGGGTGATTTCCTTATATTCATGCAGGTTTCCAGCAATTGTCACATGAACATATGGATCGTCACAAAGCTGGAATCCATTTCAGTTTTTCTAGTAATTCCTTCTGTTCACTGGGCGTCTGTATTCACAAACAGGGAGATATATGGACATTTATGTCTTTCCCTTGCACTCCACCCAATAAAGTGGCCATTAGTTAATGGAGGAAAATCCAAGGAATGTTACATTGCCACTGGCTAACCTTTAAAATACATAACTTAGAGATTTTTGTCACCTTGTTGTCTGACCCTGGACAAATCCCTTAATCTCTTTATGCCTCAGTTTCCCATCTGTAAAATGGGAATAATAATACTTACCACTTTGGAAAAGCACTTTGAACACCACAGATAAGGCACTGTTTAAGTGCTAAGTATTTTAATTGTTGACATTAGAACTCAAGCCAAGAGGAAATTAGCTTGACATACATGCATGCATAGCACATACGCAGTGAAAATGCATGCATAGGAATATATGTTCTACAAACAGATCTTATCATAAAAAAACCATAAGAATTTGACAGAGAACACAGAATGATTCATTGTTTGAGAAAGAGCAGGTGAACATAACTGAAGTCTATCACAGTGATTACAGAGGCATATCTGTGAGTTGGTCTAGCTTTGTAATTCTCAGATCTCTCTTCATACTTAGCCATGCAATGGCAACGCCAGTCAACATTTCTGGAAAACCTGTAATAAAATACAACTTGAAAATAACCCTACAGTAACCCACTAAAAAAGAAGTTTTACTTATTTGAAGAGCTAGAAGGAACCCATTCACCCTAAACAGACACGCAACACAGATGTGTAACACTTCAAAGTGCATGAGTACACAGAAAAGGAAAAAAAAAATTCCATTTCGATGAAAAAGTCATTTATAAAATCAAGATGCAAGTTGAGCATGATTTATTACAAAACAGAAGGAAAAGCAGGAAGCCAAAACATTGAAAATAACTCGATATTCCCACCTGAGGTAAGTCATTTTTAAGAGGAAGTCGCAGAAAAATAAATTCCATTTGCCTGACAGTGGAAAACTACTGTAGACCTGTTTCACAGATCTGCAACCCCAGAAACTTATAGCTAGAAATCTCATAGCTGGCATCAAAACAGTGCTTACAATTTTCCTCTTCCTTTCTCTCATTTCCTTCACCTTTTTCTTCTTTGCATTTTTTTTATATTGGAGGAAAGACAGCAAGATATTTAAACACAGAACTTTCAGAGCTTTCCACTCCAACACCTTTATCACCACAATAAGTCAAACTTATGTCAAGACTGACCAGTAACAATCTCTCCCTAAGCATTAGCTAAGTAAGGCAAAGCTCAAGTTGTGTAGCAACTCTGTGCCCCAAACTTACAAGGTAGATGCTAAAGAGCTACAAGGCAGCTATAGAAACAGCCCAAGGCTTTAATATACTGGACATCTAAAAAGTACCAGATATTGTCTGCATCTCCAAGGGACAAACATCTTCAAGTCCATATGAACAGAGCTTCAGGATCTCGCATTATTAACTATAAGAAACACTGGCAGAGATCAAAGAGAAGGCAAAAAACCCTCACCAAATGGAAGCTGATTTCACACCAGTACTCTAACTCTATCCAGCCCTCATACAACCCAGTATGTATATTTTCAAACTCAGGCCAGAAAACACCTACAACCTGATGTATGCAACCTTACCTTAAAGAAGAAAAAAGCCTCCCAATGCATGTTTGTACGGGCAGAAGAATAATTAGAACTGCCATTCCTGCAAGACATGACGGGCCTATTTCCATCCAGAGAAGTACTGTTACTGCTACAGCTTGAATTGGTCCGGCCCACAAGAAGTGCAAGAAAATTGTTACCTAAGCAAAGAGATAAGAAACAAAAATCAGCTTTCAGTCCCAAATAGAACATTATAATCCTAATAATGTGAAGTTGAGAAAGCAACTGCTCTGTCTGCAGCAGGTATTGAGGCATTCAGCCAAAAGACCTGGTGAAATTCTCCACCAGATTCAGAGATTTGAATATGGCAGATTCAAATACCGAGATGCCTAAGCAAGCAAACAAATCCCCACATCAACTTTCTTGTATCTACAGGCACCAATACTCACCTGAACTTAAGAAAACAGCAGGAAAGTATGAAATGGGCAAAAAAAGGAATGCTTATGAGAATAAAAAATGAGTTGGATTCAATGATCCCTATCAGTTCCTTCCAGCTCAGGATAATCTATGATTCTATGAATATTTCTTTTCACACGATATTTGACAAACAACTAGAAGAAATGTTCATAAGAAAGGCTTATCACCAGAAAGATCTGTAACAGTTCTTACCTGATCAAATTTGTTCACATCGTTTGAGAGAAGATTTACTATTTGTCCAGTGGTAGTTTTTGCCATAGCTACATTACTGAGACGAAGGGCCTAAAAAATTCAAAGCAGTCCCAGTTTGTCACAGCTTATACAGCACAGAATGCATATACTTAAAAGACTCAATACACAAATACAATGCTGCAGCAAAAGATTTTGACTGAGAGTATCTGGGCACAGTTCTAAAATGTTAGACACTGAGTTGGTTAACATTCCAAAGAAAGTCCTGAAGAACAGAATATTAGAAAAAACAAGTAATGTAGTGAAAAGACTGCAAAAATACAAGTGCCATAAGAAACACTATTTTCACTCTCTCTGAAGTGGGGAAATACCTTGTAAATTTTCATTTACATTTCTCTCCCACTCAGCAGCAACTCTACAACATTAAAACAGAAAACTCTACCTGAAGATCAAATTAAAATCAAGACAACGTTTGGACAACCAAAACAATTTTGTTGTGAGATTCCTGGCAGAATGCAATAAATTAAGTTATTCTTTTTATACTCTCACTCCTTAGGAACACCACAAACTCCATCATCTGATTTGAAAATCAAAGTTAATCTCTCTTTATGAAGCGCAAGTATTTCCCTTGCTAACATCAACTGTTAAATCCTAAAATTTCTACATTTTATTAAACGAAGCACATGCTATGAAAAGCAACAACAATAAATACCAAATAGTTTAATAGTCTGATACAGGCTAATCAGTAGGAAATAGAACGTGATAATAACAATATTCCCCAAAATATCTTATCTGTAAATCTGCAGTTGGAGTATTACCACAGAGATCCAAACTGAGATAGCTGAAAGATGCAGATAACAGACTCTGCTTCCTTCTATACTTGCTACAAAGAAAACAGTTTTGCAGCACAAATAAAATAACAAACAAAATGTGCTACACATTTTCCTGTAACAGGAATAGTTCATTCCTAAAAAACACTGAGCAATTTTACCTGGTCCACGTCTACTTTCCCTTTCCACTGCCTATGGCTTTAAATATTGCTTTAATCATAGCACTTGCAAATTCACTCACAAGGTAGGAAACACAACTAAAAATTAATTAAAGCCAACAATTTTTAAAAAGCAACCACGTATTCAAATTACGTTTGATTTTACATTTGCCAATTCTCTGCTTTCAGTGCAAGGATTTTGTCTGTAGCTCTACCATACAGATCTACTTCCCAGAACATATTCTTTCTCAAAGAAAAGTTTCTAGTTATATGAAGTAGTGAGAGCTGTTTCTGCACTCAATGCCTGTTTACACTGTTCTCTCTAATTGCACAGACCAAATTGAAATATTTTTTACCATTCTTTGACTTTGGCACTCTAATCTTAGTGTTAAATCTTAGTGTTAAGTGCCTCAAACTGTTAACTCAAGGGCACAGAGGAAGTGGAAGAAGTGACTACAGAAAAGAATACTGTAACTATTCAGTCAAATAACTCCTGACACTTTTCTGTCTGCTTCCTGTCTCAACTACTTCACAGGCCAAACCACTTCAGTGTTTAATTCTGAACCCAAAAGAATTTCTATAATTAAAGCCTGCTCCCCCCTACAAGCCTTCCATAAGTAGTCTGTGGTTTTAAAGCATGAAGTTGAGCCATGAGACTTCTTTTTTTCCTGTGCATCGCTAGTACTTCTTACTGATCACAAAACACCTCAGAGCTTGGATACAGGCTTTTTGCAAATAAGATGAGATTTTAACTTCCCCAGAAACAGAAAAAGGTACAAAACTTAAGAAGTTCAGCTGCTGACTGAAGTTCTGTATTAAGGATGCTCTCCCATTCAAGCCACTCATCCTTGCAAATCCAAGGCTCTACTTACTACGGCAATTAACGATCGCCGCAAAACTGCTGGTAAATCAGCATCCAGATGCTTTCAACAGCATCTATGTGGATAAAGAGGAAGTATGACCCATCTATAAGCCCCAGATAATGAAGACAACTGATTAGTAGGGTTTATCAATGTTCTGCTGCGACCTCAGCCTTCACCCTCAGGAGTAAACATTTGAGATGAGGAGAGATTAATTTCCCATTTAATCACATCTCTAGAAATAAGGATGCACATTATAAACACTTCTTTTCCAAGCTTCTAGGCTTCTAAGCTAATATCAACACTGCAACAACAACATCACTATATACATATTTCATGAATTTCAAACTGTGTTATGATAATCAGTTTAGTAAATTAATACCTTGGAGATGTGTTTATGTACACGAAAGCACTGTGCCATGTTAGAAACGAGTTCCCAGAGGACAATTTCCAAGGTATCAGAAGAGGGAGAAGAATAAATTCGCGCATGAAAAACAAGCTCCACTTAAAATTTTTACTCTCCTCACTTCTACTGCTTTCCCTAAAAACCTCACATGACAAACTGCATCACTGTAAGTGCAGTGGATGGCACCTATGTTTAGTGGTTAAAGTAACAAAGATTTTATAAATTCTAAATAAGATGTACACTTCTGATCCTTCACTGAAACTTCTTTGCTCAGGTCTGTCACAGACAAGTTGCTAAAGTGAGAAGTAAAGGGAGTTTTCCCCTCTGACATCCACTGCCAGCTTGGAAGTAGAGACAGACTCCATGGCTTAGGCACTGTCAGCACCACCAGAAGAGGGAAGCAGACGTTTAGAACTGGCTCCTTTGCTCCCCAGAGCACCCCAAGGCTAGTGTTTCATACTTGATGTTACTCAACCCTGTCTCATAAGGTAATAGCCCTAACTCCTCTTGATCCACTTTCCACCTGATGGCAGCCCTGCAGCCTGGAGGGGGCAGCAGCAAAAACACAGTATCTTCACACCTCACTGAAATGATCACCACGCGCTCAGGGAGGCAGAAATCCCCCTACCTGCAAAGCAGGCAATTCACTGGCCCTAAAGCACTGTGAAAGAAAACAGAAATGAGTCATGCCATTATTAAGATCAGACAGTGAAGTATCTCCCAGGAATGGGAGGGCAGAGGATCATGGTGACATTCAAACACAGGGTCCCTCCTGTGAAAGAAACTGGAGGGCTGAGAGATTGCAGGCAGGAAGCAGGCAGGGCCCAGCATCCACCAGCAGCTCTGCCCTTCAGCATCCAGTAGAAGGGCAAAGCTCCTGGTGGACCTGCTGCTGACCACCTCCTTCTGCTCCAGCAATCAACCCTTCCACCAGCAGCAGATGAACACTAGCAGCTAGTCCTAAGCGTTATGGCTAATTAATTCACCACCTTCACTATGAGGACTGAAGGAGTCCTTCAGACATCATGCTACCGCAAAGAGAGCAAAAGCACAAAGATTCATTTCAGAGACAATGTATATTATTAGAATGCATTACATTTCTACAAATGAGTAACTTCGAAGGCACTGCAAGAATGAACATAACAAAGAGCCATATTTCTAACCCCATACCTCACAAGAAATAGCAACTGAACACCAAATATTACATGTAAATGTTAGCTTACCTTCCGATAAATCATATGACACATAGCCACTCTCAGCTTCATGCCAGCCCGCTGTACATGATAGAAGTATAAGTGGTGCATTATAGCTAGAATAAGTGTGCACACAGACAGAGCAGCTGCATAGCAATATGCAATATTCAAAGCCACCTCATCTGAGGCATCGTAGTTTTCAAAATAACTAATGATTTTTCCCAAAAATATTGGCTGAACTATTTTGAGGGTTTCCTAAAAGAAAAAGAAAGGAAAAAAGCATCAACAATTTCATATCATAGCACGCTTCCCAACTCTGTGTCCAAGCAAATAACAGCCAAGTTACCGCCACAAATCATATCCCATATTATTTTTTATAGTCTAAAATATCAAGCCGATTTCATAAACACGCCCTCAAAAATAATTTAACCCCCGTTAAAATTTAGCTACATCTTTAAAAAGAATTCAGTCAATTGCCGATAAGAACTTTGAGGTGATAAAAGTTACATGAATACTTATTACATGTGCATCTTCAAAGATAACTTTGTGTCCTTTACAACCATTTACATACAGCAGGAAAAAACCAAAACTTTTTCTGTGGGGCATCTCCCTCAGATACATAGAATAAGGATAAGTCCTACAAAACAGGTGAGACAGTTTGTAATGTCTCGAAAGTATTGCACTGGAATCAGTTCTCTATTCCAGGTCCATAATTCAGCAGCCACAGCTCAGTTTTTCAGTCTCAAAGAGGCTGCAGCTCTGACTTATTTTTCTGAGAGAGTATATGAACACTATGGATTCTCTGAACAACCCACCACAAAATCATCTAGCTTTGGCTCAAAGGCCAAATTCCACATCACTGTTAGCTAAGAAGCGTGCTGTATCACATTTTATATCACCTACCTCAATCATTGTGAAAATTCCCAGAACTAAATAGGATTTCCAATAACAAAGAATAATTGCTTTTGTTAAATGGGGTGTTTTTCCTCTCTTTTTTGCTTTTTGCACCTCTTTATCCCAGTACCTGACAAACAAAAAGCAAATATACTGGAGACAGAAGTAAAATGATAAGGCAATTACCTGGAATAAAACAGTTTCAGACTTGAAGAAAGATTGCCACAATCACCTTTACACTCCACATTCATTAAGAAATTAAAAGGTAACGGGTAGTAAACTCCTTCTCAACGTACGGTGCTCAGTATGAGAGGATTATTCTATAATCAGACCTTCTCTCACATCTGTCCCTAACTCATCTCTGCCCTGTGCTTTCAGGAGAACAAACAGATATGGCACCATCAGCAGCAGTTTAGTCACTTCACACTCCCCACATTCCTCTGAAGGAAAAGATTTCACCAGCTCAATGGCAATGACCTTTGTGTTACCACGTGTCTACCCACAAGCAGGATACAATTTGTTCAGATTAAAATCAAAGACAGTAATAACAAGAACAATGTTGTTTAGTTAAATATGAACATGAAATTAACTGGAACTTATGGAGACATCTGAAAATACACTTGTCAGACAAGACGCCCCTGTTTGCTTCTGGGCGCTAAATATTTTCTGCCAGGCCCTCTGACTTTGCTGATTTGAGAGCTGAAATTAGTCTAGCTCATGAACGCCTATGTTATTATTCTGTAACTTGGCACACACATTTGAAGTATACAGTATGGATGGGAAAACAGAACTTATTAATTTTTACCTTCTTTTTTATTAAAAACTATTACAGTTATTGTCCAAATAAATGCTCCAGAATCAGAACTGAAATTTTTGCTGGCCAAAGTGAAGAAGCTGCTTCCTTTAGTGGCTATTTATGAATTATATTCTTTGCTTCTGAGCCAAGTCCACTAAAAAATAAAAAATAACTTTTTTTCTTTGGCATGCCGTATTTTCTAGCATTTCCTGACTCATAGAAAATGTGTGCTTTTACTGTAAGAATCATTGGAAAGAGTTCATCTTTCTCTACAGTGCACTCCCTGAACAGCTTCAAGACACGTCCTTGGAGTATGGCAAAGATCTCCACCTATAAAGATGTTTAAAGCCGCAGTCCTATGAGCTTATCACCGTCTCTCTTCAGCTTCCTTAACCAGGGCAGGGTGATACAAGAACTGGCCATAACCTTGAGTTTTTTAATTCCTTCCCTTGGGATGCCTTTTGTCCTAACCAAACCATTAGGAATGTTGATTTGCTCTACAGCCTTCAGCATAAAGACGAGGTCACCCTTTATTAATCCAGAGATCACTGTTCGCTGGGAGATACCTCTTCCTCTATTCAACAAAGTTATTATTCAAAGACAAAATATCTCCCTCTACTGAAAGGTTCAGGATAATGTATGAGGGATCCTCCAGAAGAAATGCCTCATTTTACTATGCTATTGGTAGGGCAGTAGAGGCTGAGCCTTCCCACTCATATACTGTTCCATGCTCTTGCCATGGCAGTAGAGGGGCAGTCCTTCAAAATGGCGTCTGACATGGACGTGCACATGAAGCAAAGACAGAGCCCTCAGCGGCTAATGTGGTATGCACTATGTTTTGGGATAGGAAAGGGGTAATTGTTCTCTGGATTTCCTGGAACCTAAAAAAACCATCAACTCTGACCACTACGTCATGATGCTGACTAAGCTGAAGGCTCAAACTTCCAGAGTCACATCAGAGGAGAAGCTTTGTCTTGCACTATGGTAACACCAGGTCACATTCCAGTCTGAAGACTGTTGAGCGCATTGCCGATACTGTCTGGACTGACTGTCCGACAGCACCTACTACGCAGTCTGGATTTGGGACCTTCTGACTTCTATGAGTTCATGTTGATAAAACACAACTGCCTGGGCAACATTTTTCTAGCAATTATGCTGTCATAGCAGCTCTGAAGCAGTGGATCACCTCTGCTGATGCAGATTACTTATGAGCGCGGCATGCAGGCTCTTGTTCATTGCTCGTGTTGACTGTTGGAAAACGGTGTCATATAGCTGAGAAACTGCTCTACAAAAGCGTTACTGTGCTCTTTGTATTTGCTGTAGTTTCCATGGAAATAAAAAGAAGGCATTAATTTCAGAGCAACCCTGGACAAGAGAACCTCGAGTTCAAAAAACATTTAGATGTCGTATTGAGGGACATGGTTTAGTGGGAATTATTGGTGATAGGTGTATGGTTGGACTGGATGATCTTGGAGGTATTTTCCAACCTTGGTGATCCTATGACTGGGAGATACTTCACTATTAAAAGAAAAATCCTCTTCGTATACACACATGTGAAGTGTACATAGCTTTCACTGAATTAATCCTGTTCTCCAAAAGCACAACAAAATATTTTTCCTCACTTTTATAATGAGAAATTTTAGCAGTTGGTAAAAATTCTCAATGCTACTCTTAGGTATCCGGAATTGTTAATAGACCTTGTTAAACTTTATAACAACCTCTTCAAATTTTAGAATGTGAAGAAAACCTCATCATCAGCCGAAAAACAATGAAATGCAACAATCATTTTACTCCTTACCACTGTAAGTCCTCCCCAAGCTTCTTTGAGGAATCTTCTGGCAGCACTTTATACATATCATCTTCTTCAAGTTTCCGTTTGTGGCCAATAATAAATAATGGATTCAGCCACCTATTTAAATACCAACAATCCAATAATTAGTAAACTTTATTTCCTTACCCGTTACTTCTTTCTTTTCCCTCCTATTCTCAAGCATCACTCAACATCCGTGTGTTTTACAGAATTTATCTTCACAAATCCTAAAGAAGTAAGTCATCTTCATTTTATGACATTTTAAGGCTGTTTATGCCCCTCAGAACCTTACCTACAGGCATCCAGATAGCCAACACAATTTTCAGACTTAAGGCAATTTTTTTAGTTTACTTGTATTTACAGAAAACTAGCATTCCTTTAAACATTTATAGAAAAAGGGAACTTAAACCAAATATTATAATATTGACAGAATTCTGCATAACATTATACTATATATAAAAAAAATTGTAATTTGCATGGGTATTCATTTACATGGGAGAAAAATTCCACATTTACAAATATTAAATGTCAGTAAAAGACAAGCACACAAATGTAAAAATGGGTAAGTAATAGTTTATTACAAGGACGCAGCTGAAAGTATAAGCACAAAGCACAACATCATGTTAGAAAGGATACTGAGAAATGAGTAGACTCAAAAAAGGAAAATATTTTCTAACAGCTCAATTTCCTCAACTACCCAGGTTCTTAAAAGCTCTGTATTTTATGAATGAGGCAGAATGAAAGAGATTAGTACCTATGAAAGACACATCCCTTAGAAGCAACAGGGAGGCTGGGGAAAATGCATTCTGCCATTTTGTATCTTTGAATCCCTAATAGGTTTTGTGGAGAAGCGTGAATTTTAGCTCTTGTGTTCATTCCCCAGAAGAACTTTCCAGGTTGGTCATCATGAAAAGATGAAAGAAGTCAGAGATGCACCAACTTTAGAAAAAAAAAACCTTTCATTCATGACAAGATACCTGTCTTTGGTCAATTGCCTGTGAAAGTTCATAACTGCCATTCAGTTTCTGCTGTCTAATCATTCCCTGACTTCAACACAGCTTTTACTAGAGCACCTGGTGCAGTGGACAAAGAGTATTCTTTTCTTGAAGGCATGCACACAAGAATTCAAGACTGCGATGGTTTACAACGAGGATATTTATTTATTCACAACCACAATAGTGGTTATGGGTATTCATCAACAAGCTTTGCATTTCTTGCTTAGGCATGCTCCGGCTGAACTTTAGATACACTTGCATACGAGAAGTATGCTGGTTAGTTTCACAGAGGGTGGCAAGACAAGCTGAATGCTGGAAGAGGCGGCTCAGAGCTTCTTCCAGGGCAGAACTGTCCCAACAACCTTTTCACAGGCTCCACAGCAGGACAGTATGTGACAAATAGGATCTATGTTTCCCTACTGCCACTTAGTATGTCAGTGAACAGTATTTGTGTGACTCATTCAAAGATTAAGTCTCTATCCTTAAAGCAGCACCTTTGATGCTTAGCAGTCTATTTTGAACTCCAGGAGAGAGCACTGAAGATCTGTTCCATATATGAGATGTTAAATCCTCCATGTATGTTAAACATACAATTAGAAGTAAAATAACACAACAGAAAATTCTGTTGCTTAGACTGTACAGCCAATGCAGAATCAGGACCCAAATCACTGCCACAGCTTCTCTAAAGGACCAAGCTTCTCTGGGCTGCATCAAAAGAAGCACAGTCACCAGGGTGAGGGATGTGATCCTGCCCCTCTACTCTGCACTGGTGAGGCCTCCCTGGCATACTGCATCCACACGTGGACTCCTCAGTACAGCAGAGACACAGACCTGTTTGAGCACGTCCAGAGAAGGGCCACAAAAACAATTCAAAGGATTAAACCCCTCCCCTGCAACGACAGGCTGAGAGAGCTGGGGCTGTTCAGCATGGAGAAGAGAAGGCTCTGGGGAGAGCTGAGAGTGGCCTTCCAGTATCTGAAGGGGGGCTATAAGAAAGAAGGGGAAAGACTCTTTAGCAGTGTCTGCTGTGATAGGACAAAGAGAAATGGTTTCAAACTAAAAGACAGATCTAGACTGCGAATAAGAAAGATGTTTTGTTACACTAAGGGTGGTGAGGCCCTGGAACAGGTTGCCCAGAGAGGTGGTAGATGCCCTGTTCCTGGAGACATTCAAGGCTGGCTGGACAGGGCTCTGAGCAATCAATCTAACTGTAGGTGTTTCTGTTCAACACTGTGGGGCTGGACTAGGTGACCTTTAAAGGTCCTTTCCAACTCAAATAATTCCATGGTTCTCAAAGATCCTTTGTTCCTGCCATTAGAAGAGCTTCTGCCCATTTTGACCCAAATGTCTCCATCAAATCACATCAAATCTGGGGCTCTTGCTACCAACTACAAATAATAAAGCAATAACAGGGCAAATAACCTCAAAATCCACCCACCAATTACTGCTTGCTGGATGGGAGAAGCTCTCTTTGCTCCAGCACAGTCATGGGAAGAATCTGCAGCCTTTAATCAGCTCCTGTGGTCATTATCAGGTGTTCCTCCTGTTGCAGCATCGGGACTAGTCTGCAGTGTACCCTCTAAGAGGCCAAAGGACTCCTTTCTAACTGAGCAGGACAGACTACAAGTAATCTTCTCCACCTCCTTTACTGTACGTATCAAGGTGAGGTTATGCTTTCAGGAAAATACAGAAAGATCAATCCTTCTCAAAGCAGTGGAAACAGTTAAGACATTTCACTAGCTACTGCTATCAAAGTGGTGAAAACAAAAACTGTTCTGACATTCAAAATTAACAAGGAGTGTAAATAAGATATTTATTGACATACAACAGAATGCATACCAGGGGGGGAGGAGGGGAAGGGAAGAACGCATTAAAATAAAGCAGTGCTCCTGATTTTATTCTATTGAACATTTCCATGTTCATACTTATGCTAGCATGGTGAAAAAATACAGCCAGGCCATGGAAGAATGATGCTTCTGTTGAGGATAACCACTCTATCCTAACACCAGTTCGACTCAGCACTGCAGCCAACAGTATGAGAAAGCATAGCCACAGCCAAGGTGTATCCCACTTGAAAAAGGACTGGATGAACTGGATATCACTGCAGGTCTCAAGTCTACAGGACAGCCCGAGGATCACAGCCTATCTCACAGCCCTAAACTGTCAAAAAAAACTTACTGATGATACCTCCACCTCCACTGAAGTCATACAGTTTGCAGCAAATCTCACATCCCCCCTTTACATGGCCCACATTAACCAAGTACTGTACACAACATGATATTTAATTTCCAAATTAAGTAGGAGGTGGAAATAACATAAGGTAAAACAAACAAACAAACAAAAAAAAAAAACCAACACCAAAGTGTCTGTTCTGTTCAGGAATATCACCAATTCACTGCTTCTTGTATTTTTCCATTAGTTAAAACTGCAATCTTAAAAACAGTAATATATTGCATCATAACATCTATTTTAACATTAAAAAAAGCCTAGGAAAAGCAATTCAGAGTAGGCAGAAAGAGGTGGTAATTCATCTTGTAACTCATTATTGTATTGGACAACATGGCAGGGTTAAAGGTAGATGTAGACTAGAAAAATAGGAAGAAATTACTAACTTTGAGGGTGGTGAGAAACTGAAACAGGCTGCCCAGCAAAACTGTGGATGTCCCCTCCCTGGCATAATTCAAAACCAGGCTGCACGGGGCTCTGAGCAACCTGGTCTAGAGGGAGGTGTCCCTGCCTACAGCTGGGAGGTTGGAACTAGATCATCCTATAGGTTCTTTACAACCCAAACCATTCTATGATGACAATGGCAAAGACTCTTCCCTTGCCTGAAGTCTCAGTTAAAGAACACTGTAAGAGGACTGTTAAAGAAGGTAGGAAATATGAGGCAATGGCTTACATAAAGAACATCCCTGCAACCTCAGTTGTCCAATGTAGCCATAAAGGAAGACTGCCCACTGCAGCAGTGTATCTGTTTTGTTCAGGTGGGTAACAGCTAGCACTGATTTCTTCAAAGCAGGGGAAAAGTCCCGCAGAATAATAGAATCTATCGTGATACAGAAAGTGCACAGGCTGAATTATTCTTTAATAAAAAAAGCAACAAAAAACTCAATCCAACTTATAAACATTAAGGGAATACACCAACATCAGTACGTACTACTTCTTTCACATCAAAGATGGACATAAAATGACCTCATTACTAACCAACTGTCAGAAGGAAGAAACGTGACGTTTTGTAGGAAGGAAAAATCTGCACCTCAACCCCACATCACTGTATTTCAACTTATCCAACTTAAACAAAAATCAGTCATCATCTCACTTTCCCCAGATACCTTCCTGTTTACTAAACATTTTGAATAATTACTTTTTTTTATACATTACAACCAAGCAGCACCTCCTTTCAGCCACTCCTTCAAAACACAGCATTCACATGTTGCTTTTCAAAGAGCACGGTCCCATTTTTTGCCAGCAGAAACTACATGTAAATATGGGAACGCTTGGAAGAATCCTGAGTACCCTTTGTACAGCAGGGAATGCCTCTGCTCTATCAAGACAGCTGATCAAAGACATCAGTCTGGAGAGAAGCCCAGAATTAGCCCTTGTTACTGCCAGAATATCGATGTCACCAGGAACACAGATTTAAAAAGAAAAAGAAAAATCACCTGTAAACGTAGTGCAATCCCAAGAGATATCTAACTGCAAAGCAGTAACTCACTGCTCTGAGCCACAAAACCTTTCCTCCTCTACAGAAGCACCCTGGGCACTGATAAAAATATAAAATGATTCATTTCTGAACTGACAGAGACCGTAATATAAACACTCACTTCCTGCATTTTCTTACTTCTGGGCCCTGACGTTACACGCCCTGCAACAACAGAGCCTACTAGCTACAGCTTACTTGGCTGTTCAGCCAAGTGCAATTTCTACCCGCTGTAATTAGAGAAATTACACTAGTATTTTAAAGATATTCCACGGGATCTGCAGGAAAAAAAAAAAAGGAAAGTTTTCTTAACAATGCAAGAGACTTCAAAGGGAGGTATCACCAAAATAGCATGTGAGAGAATTAGGCCCTGCTATCCAACAGGCAGGGCTGTTATGTAATCTGAATAGTCACACTACTCTGATACATGAAATAACATTTCCTAAATGAGAAAGCTGTTAAATTAGCTTTGCTAGCGTCCTGACAGAGCTCCCCTTCAGTCAAGGAGGAAATACAGTAAACGAATAGCAGTGCCTAGTTGATCCACTTCATCACTACAGGAAGGAGACTTTACGTGCTCTGGATCTACATGGCGTCCTGCTTGAAAATGCCCTGGGGCTGGTCCACCCCCTCTCCTTACTGGGGCTATCAATGGGTACTGTGACTGACATCCATGCTGCCTCTCACCAGCTGTACCCCCATGGGTAAGGACACTGCACTCTGCCACTCCTGGCTTCTAGATCCCTCATGCTGCTCCCCAGCAGTTACACAGTTGTCCGTCACTAACATCTTAAGACACCTTCTGATGGGGAAATGCAAGGTTTGATTACCACCAGCTTCCAAAAAGGCCTTCCTTCATCACTGTGTCAGCAGACCAGACTACACGGACTACTTTTCTGATTAAACAATTCTGCATGTAACAACAAATAAAAAAAAGCAACATGAAAAATAAGTTTAACTATGGTGTAATTGTACAGTGCCCAGTAAAAGCCACATCCTGCATGTTCTCATCAGCTAATACCTCAGGGAAGTGGTTTACAAGCTACATTTTCCCCATTCCTCCTAAGCCTATTTGTACATTACACTACAAGCATCACTGTTTATACTCAATGTCCAGCTATTTTTCCAGAGTTGCACAGGAGAGTCTTTGTTTACTCAAATTCTTCCACAACACAAGGATCTAGGATTTCACCTTCCTGAGCAGCTTGGAAGCACGACTCCAACCACTAAGCTGCAAAGGAACATGCATTTCTTGCTATTTAGTCACCCACTTCGGAGCTGATTTTCTGTAAAACAAATTGGGTTTCCTCACGGGACCTTTTGATAAAAAAATCCATGCTGCTTATCCTCCACAGCTCACCCCAGGTATCTACATGCTCTTTTTTTGTACTGTTCCTTGCCCAGCTTCACAAAATCACAGGATGGCTTAGGTTGGAAGGGACTTTTGAGACCATCTAGCCCAACCCTGTGTCATGGGCAGGGCTGCCACCCACCAGCTTTGGCTGCCCAAGGCCCCATCCAACCTGGCCTTGAGTACCTTCAGGGGCCAAAGCTTCTCTGGGAAGACGTCCCAGCACCTCGACACCCTCTGAATAAAGAACTTAATCCTAACGTGTAAATTAAACCTCTCTGCTTTTAGTTTAAAGCCATTCCCTTTGCTCTATCACTATCTACCCATGTAAAATATTGGTCTCCCTATTTTTTATATGCTCCCTTAAAAGTCATAGGAGGCTTCAATAAAGTCTCCCTGGAGCCTTCTCCAGCTAAACAAGCACAGCTCACTCAGCCTTTCCTTATAAGAGAGAGGCTCCAGCCCTCTGATCATCTTCACAGCCCTCCCTCTGGACCCGCTCACACAGCTTCTCATCATTCTTGTGCTGGCGGCCCAGGCCCGGCACACAGCACTCCAGGTGAAGCCTCACAAGGGCAGAGCAGAGGTGGACAATCACCTCCCTCACCGTACTGCCCAATCCTCTTTTGATGCAGCCCAGGATTGGCTTTTGGGAAGCCCACTGTTGGCCTTCCCAGCTGCAAGTGCACACTGCTGGCTCATGTTCAGCTTTTCACCTGCCAGGACCCCCCAAGTCCTTCTCCACAGGACGGTTCTCACAGAGTTCTCATCCCATCCTGCAGACATATCTGGGATTGCTCCAGCATGGCTTCATGACACAACTCTGAGCTCTATGCCAGCGGTGCATAGCCAGCAGAGCTACATCCATGCTTTTAGTCCAGAGGAGCACTGTCACGATAGAATGCACAGACAAGGTGTAGATGCCACCTCAACTCACCAGTCACCGTGTGATTTCTTTTCCTAAGCTATCACTATTTCACATGCTCACTCATTCTCCTCAGTCATCTGCCTCCTTTTGACTCTCCGCACCCAAAAACCGTACTTTTGTTATCTGTCTCCTCCACTCTTAAGGCCTGTTCTAGATCTACATGAAAAAAAAATCCTTTTGTGGAAAAAAAAAATCCGAACAATAAAAATACTCAGCAGGACAATATTCTCCTAAGTTTGAAATTCTGCATGGATTACAGGAGGGACACTTCCTCTCAGAAACAGCTGGGTATGGCTAGGACATTTCAAAGGCAAATACCTTCAGAGTGTTGTTAAATGGTTCCTTTAATTGCATGACCTAAACATGGATACTTACCGTAGAAAGCAAACGCCAACATTCCTATAGTATCTATGCCCTTATCATAGCTGATATGATTTATACATAAGCTATGATTTTCAAGCAGTATTTTCTTCCATACAGTAAAGCTATCTTGCAATAGCATGAGTAAAACTTACGGTCAAGAGACTGAAATGTGACTACAGGATACTTAATATCTTACAAATGAACAAGCAAGGTATTATTTCTATAAAAAGGTGTATGTATGGCCTTCTTTCAACAGGGAGAAAAAAAGAGACACAAGTCTGATTTCATTCTTTAGCTACTGAAAATGCATTTTCTGTTTATCTATACTGAAAAAGCTTACACATTTGCTTAGAGTTTCCTATAGTAACAGTCCTGCTAAAAAAAAAGCCACTTCGTACCAACAAAGCTAATTTTCAGTTCATTTATTGATATCTGAGATAGTTATCTCAGATCCTTATGAGGTGGAGACTTAAGAATCTTAATTTAGGACATTCCAACTGGGAATTCACCTAGTATTAGGCAAGGCGCCAGGCAAATCTGAGAGCCTGATGCTGTCTGATATTTTCATTTGTTACGGGAAGTAAACTTAAAATCCTCAAGGCAAACCTCTTCAACTGCCACCATAAGGAACACGCATCAGCTGTAACGGTGGCACTGCTGGACCTTACTGGAAAGGCAAAGAATTCCGTGTCTAACTTCTTACAGTGCAAGGCAGAATGGGGCAGGTGACAGGACCAAAGTGCAGGTGACACCCAGGCTGACTCAAGGCCCAGCTGAAGCTGTCAGTGGCCCCTCTGACTCTAAGCTCCAGGGCAACCGAGGAGGAAGAATTTAAGAAAAGTGCATATTTTCACCAGCACAAGAGAGGTTCATGGCATGACCGCATTCAGTCAGATGTGAACAGCTACATGCTGCAATCATCACTGAAAAGCCTAGTGCCTTCGTGACTATGCTTACTGCATTCTGTTCACGCTTAAATCCAAAGATGAAGGTGTTTTTTGTTGTTCTCCTGCATACTTCATTCAGACCAGTCAGCAGGTCTCAGTCATTTTGTCATTTTCCCTACAGTATGCTGTTAGTAAGCCAACAGCAATGCTGTAGACATCAAAAGGTAATTATAGAATTTATTTTCTGCTTGGAATCATAAATGTTTAGATACCTCAGAGCAAGTTTTCAGTTCTGCCACCATGAGGCGGTGACAATTATTCTTATTAATGTATTTAAATATTATTGTTGAAAATAAATTATAAGTATGTGAAATTTAATAGGACTCTTTTTCACTTCTCTGAATAAAAACACTGGATTCCCATTTCAGGGTGTTCCAGCTTGCTCCATTTCTCGTGTTATTAACGGCCCAAAATTTATCCCATCATAAAAACTCAGTCACAGCATGTTTTATAACTTACCACAGGAGTGGATTCACTGCCTGAACAAAAGAGTGCTTAAAAATCCAAATGCTGTACAGTTAGGACATCTCTGATTATTCAAGAGAGCAAATTCTGTACGTTAACAACAGTATACCAACAGCTACTTAATGAGCATGCAAGCTCCAAGACAGAACAAGTTATAAATATCTTTACTGTACAGTTAGTGATTTAACAATATTGAACCACCCCAGCAGAAAAAAAGAAAATGTGAAAAACACTAGTCTCACAAAGCACGAAGTCTAAAGCATTTGTAACAGATGTCTGAACATGAAAAACACTGAATGAATCTATCTTTCAAGTCCCTCTTGAGAAGGAAAGCAAATCCTCCCCTCAGTCTTTCAAAGCCCTCATTCCTACCAGCAAGCTGAGCCAGCAACAAATCTCACAAATGGAAGTACATCAGAAATCTGTCTGAGCGCTGCTAAATGCATAACTATCAGACAGATGAGAAGTCTGGTAAGCACGGAAAGTTGCAACTCTGAAGGTCAGCAGATAAAGCAGTAACTGCAACATCCAAAATAACAGTTTGGGCTTTGATAACTCTATAGTAACAGAGATAATTTAGTGAGAGCTATGGAAAACAGGAGTATTTTGCAACCACTTCAAACTATTTGTGACAAAATTATGAAGATGATTCTCATAACATCCAGACTAGCATTACAGAAGGGATGCACTCACTATAAAATAACAACATTCGCACACAACATGGATGCTCCTCTTTCCCATGAACGTACTGCTGGAGAGTTTAATGTTCATCAAGCTCATACTTGTCAAAGTCACAACCCCAAAAGCAAGAAGACAAGCTTTGAACAATGGGAGAAGAATGTTTTCAGCCTACACGCTCATTACCCTAGTTTTATAATTCAGTGAAAACACGACTTCTTTTCTTTCCCTGTGAGTTTGATCTTGTTTCCGCAAGGCAGAATAATTTTAGCTTTTCTCCTGCACTGCTGGCAACAAGAGAAGGGGTGGTTCCAATGGCAAAATGGCACTTCTGGAGCAAAAAAAAGACAAAAAAGACCAAAAAAAAAAAAACCCACCAAAAAATAAGAAGGACGTTGGCCCAGCTACCTGCTGTGCCCTACCTTCTATCCCCACTGACAGCATCTGGGACCTGGAGAGCAGAGCAGGCAAGCTCCTGCAATCACATGACAGCTCCCAGGACAGCCTCCTCCAGCACTGCTTTTCCAGTTCTCCAGCTGAAAGCATCTCAGAGCATCCTGCGTGAAGTGGCAGCGGTTAAAACAAAGCGGTGCCTCAGCAGTGCTCACACAGCTGTCTCCGTAGATGCTGTACAGTTTGTAGGACAGAAGAATGATTCTTATGGTGACCCTTAGAGTTAATTTATACCAAAAGGGTGTTTGAATACTTCCTGATTTTATACAAAACCATACAAACTTGTAGGAAAGTGGAACCCCCGTACCTACTACTCCATTTAAACCACTACAGACATCATTTTAGCTGTGATTTTCACTGAGAAAATAGCAATGCTTTCTGACATGCAAATAACAAGGATATGTACAGGTGTTTTTCTGATGATCGCATTTAGTACAGCCTAGAGAGGAGGCTTTAAAAGGGTAAAAACATTGCTGTGAAGTACTCTGAAGGCCTGAAAAGCAGTGTATAGAGCAATTTCTCCCACTTGTTCAGTTTTTGGGGGTTTTTTCCAAACCCCTCTGTGTCCAAGCTTCCTAACAACGCTGTGTCCGATACGGGCATCCCTGGTGTTAAGAGCGAAGCTGTATCAGCACACGACGCGAGGACCTTACACAAGTATACTACTATACTCCCCCCCTCCCCCACAAAGGGCCTTGGAAGACATACCCTTCACTGAAAAACTGCTTAGCTAAAACCAATCAGGACTTCTAAACCACCACCCAACCGCAACATTCCGAAAGGGATTCCTGCACCTGTTCGGCGTGGATTTCAGGATCCGCGAGTGTTACACGCTCGTTGCAGAGGCTACCAGAAACTCAAATAAATAATTAAACCCGAGCGCCGTGCGCTCTCTCCTTCCTCTCTCACACGTGCTCCGGGCTCGGAGAGCTGCCCGCTCTCTCCCCAAGGGCTCTGCCCTGACAGACGAGCTGCTGCCCTCCCGTTTCGCCTTGCGTGTCCCTTCCTAGAGCCTTTCAAAGCAATACAACCGGCATCGCCCCGGGCCGGCCGCGTGCTCACCAGAAGAAGAGCCGGGAGCAGAGGTTAGCATCCTGCAGCGGGTTGGGCTTCTCCTCGCGGGGCACCGCTTCCATACCGCCCGGCCTCTCCTCTCCTCCCCGCGCCGCTCCAGCCCGCCGGCAGCAGCGCGCGGCTCCAGGCGCCTTCCCACCGCGGCAGCCGCCGCCGCTGTGCCGCCGTTCCGCGCCGTTTCCGGGACAGCCGGCACTCCCGCCCCGGCCCTCCTCCAGCCCGCCCCGCAGGACGCCTCCTGCCGGCCCGGCTCCCCGCGCGCAGTCCGCGGCCGGGAGCTACCGGCGGCAGCGGGGGGGGGGGGACAGCGGCGGGCTGCGAGCAGGCGCGCCGCGTCACGCCGCGCGGCTCCGTTCCCTTCTGACCTCCGGGAGACCCTGAATGCCCCACAGGGCTCGGGGGAAGGCTTGAAGCCGGCCGTGGTTTTATTGCCAGCAGATTACCTAGTCCAGCCATCCGCCCGTCACCGCCGTCCCGCTAATCACATCCTCAG
The DNA here is from genome assembly GCA_023055505.1 of Callipepla californica brunnescens. Lineage (NCBI taxonomy): Eukaryota > Metazoa > Chordata > Aves > Galliformes > Odontophoridae > Callipepla > Callipepla californica. The sequence continues at coordinate 90,095,306 of JALIRH010000001.1, read as the reverse complement.
TGCCACGCCTGCACGTCTCCTCCAGGGACAGTGACTCGCCGCTTTCAGAGAACTCTTCCCTAATAGCCAACCTGGCACAACTTGAGGCCATTCCCTCTCATCCTCTCACTGTTACCTGGGAGAAGATGCCGACCCACACCTTGCCACAACCTCCCTTCAGATAGTTGTAGGACAATAAGGTCTCCCCCTGAGCCTCCTCCAGACTAAACAATCCCCATTCCCTCAGCCGCCCCTCACAAGACTTGCACTCCAGACCCCTCACAAGCATTGTTACTCTTCTCTGGACACGCTCCAGGACCTTTGATATATTTCTTTCAGTGAGGTCCTCCACTGAAGATGCAGCCTCACCAGTGCTGAGTGCATAGTGACAATCACCTCCCTGCACCTGCTGGCTACACTATTTCTGATGCAACCTGATGTCATTGGCCTTCTTGGCCACCTGAGCACACTGCTGGCTCATGTTCTACCAAGTGTTGACCAAGATTGCAAGATCCCTTTCCTCCATGCAGCTTTCCAGCCATTCTGCTCCAAGCAGAAGGTTGTTGTGACCAAAGTGCAGGACTTGGCCTTTGGTTTTGTTGAAGCTCACGCAGTTGGCTTCAGCTCACCAATCCAGCCTGTCCAAGCCACTCTGAGTGATACAGACATCTCCCCTCGCTGGGCTAAACTCCACCAGAAGCACTCATTTTCACCTCAGTTCAGGACTGCAATTGCAGGGTCTTGAAATGAACAAGACTGGTCTGAGTCCACAGCTCACCAGTGCTGTCTGTAGTTCAAGTCTGACACTTTAGGAGGGTGGATTGTTACTCAGTAGTTCTGTAATGCCACAAGCTTCAGGGAAGAGACCCTAGAGTCTCTGAGAAGCCTGTGCCAGTTCTCCAGCACCTGCATAGCACATACACATAAATAAGACCCCCCGAGCTTTTTATTCTCCAGGCTAAATTGTCCAGTCTCTCTTGGCCTTTCCTCACAGGGGAGGTGTTCCTGTCCTTTTGGCTCTCATTAGACTCTTGCCAGTATGTTCGTGTCTCTTACACTGGAGAGCCCAGAATTGGATCCAGCATTCCAGGTGTGGCCTCACCAGTGCTGAGTAGAGGTGAATGGTCACGTCCCTCAACTTGATAATGGTACTGTGCCTAACCCACTCCAGAATGTTGTTAGCTTTGTAACAGGGCCCCACTGTTAGCTCGCACACAACTTGGTGACCACCAGGACCCCCAGGTCCTCTTCTTCCAAGCTTCACAGCTGAGTGGCCTCCATCATGTCATGTGAGTGGGTTTGTTCCTCCCCACATGCAGGACTTTGACTTCTTGTTGAGCTTCATGAGGTTTCTGTCAGCCCGTTTCACCATCCCACCTAGGTCCTTTCAGATGGCAGCACAGCCCCCTGCTGTCTCATCCACTCCAGTACTGACCCCTGCGACACACCACTAGTTACTGGCTTCTGACTAGACCTGGGGCAACTAATTGCAGCCCTAGTCTGCTAGACTGCTTCCCTCTGCAGCTGAGGCAGCTGCAAGGCAGCACTATACTTGTGTTCCTCTTGTTTATCTTTTGCCCTCAGAGCCAGCCCTATTCTCTCCCTGCTAAAATGCCTTATCAGTGAAACAATTAACAGGGCTGGCATCAGGCCTCAGACCGTTAATATAGTTCACTCATTGTTATAAAGGAAGGACAGGATCCAGGCTGTACATGAAGAAGGCGCATCAGTTCATGCTTACAAGAATGTCATAACAACCACAAGCCAAACAAATCAAGCTTAAGCTTGCTGTCAGTAAGCGCTAACAAAACTGGGAGCAGAATATATTGAGCACATGCAGAGCACCAGTGTTTCACAAGCAATAAGTAGTATGTTTTTCAACAATTGTCTATAGATCCTTACGGATTAGCATAAGAAAATAGCGTGGCGATTTGAAAGGGCAGGCTTTAACAAAATAGTGTTGATGTATACCCAGGTCTCCCAAAACTTACAGAGACAAACTGCTCATCAACAAACTCCGTCAGGTTTAGATTTCTGCAAAGCAAATCTATTCAGTGAGATCTTCATAAGGGAATTAAAAGGTGTGACAGCTTGTGTCAGGTAGTGGGAGAAAGAAAGATGTAAATCTTAAAACTGGTTTCTACTCCTGAAGTTACCTTTGTGAAGTAAAGTACCAGGCCAGTGGTACTGCAACAAAAGATTATCTAAACATTTCTCAGTTTGGACAAGAACAACTGATCACGGACAAGTAATTTTTTAATGAGTACACTTAGCAGTATTAAAGTCAAACATTAAAGTAATTGTATCCAAGATCATTGTAGTGGCAGGAAGAGGACAAAGAAGAAACCTTAAGAAGTAAAATCCTTCTTTATCAGCATTATCAGTAACAAATGTCGACACTATTGAATTTTAAAATAAATACTGGTCTTAACTTCAATGTCCAAAGCAAAACACTCCAGAAACATTGGAGTAAAGGTTTAGCAAGTGTGGAGAATTAAAATAAAATTCCAAAGGAAAAGAATATCCTGAAAGCTAAATGAATTGGTAACTCTATCTGCTGAGTGGGCAAGTAACCAATAGAAATTGATGCAGTAACACAGAGTTAGGTAGCAATTGGAACAGCAGCAGAGATGCTCAGGAAAATGATTCTGCACAGAGGAGGAGGGAAAATAGCACAGTAATGAAATTTATGATCTCCATTCTATTTTAGGGGAGAAGAAAAACAACTGCCAATCTATCAATCAGATGTTTTGCTATGGTAGCACAATACTCACAACATGGAAAGTGCAAGATATATAAACAAACTAATTAAGGTATGACTTAATAGATCTGTAATATCAGTGTAGCAAAGCCAGCTGCTCAAATAAGGTAATGTCAAACTAAGCCAGTGGCATCTGGATTACACCTATTAGCCATATATATTTCACTGGGGGAATCAACTAGTTATCACAGCAGATGTCACTAACTTGCAGACATGTAAGTCTCCACATTTCTTCAGGGCACGAGGACAAGGCTCACTAAATAAACACCTGTATGGTGCACAGCTTTCAGCCCCCTTTGATCTCTTGTTCTGAATGCATCCAGGCAGACAAGTTTCTTTGTGTGTGTCTGTTCAACAGCGCTTGCCACTTGAGTACAAGTGGTTAACAAGCATCTGCTTTTCACGAAGCCCTCACAGCATATTTGGGTGGTTTAATTTCCAAATGGTGAATAAAAGCATGTGGATCTTAGGTGAAATGTAGGCACTGATTCTGATTATGCAATAGGAACCTCAAGCTTAGTATTTCAGAGGATGTAGCACAAGAACCTTTCATGTTCAGGCAGGTTCCCATTGATTTCAGCACTGATCAGTTTCTGCAGATTGCTCCCCAAGGCCTCAAGGCAGGTATCCAAAACACTACTAACACATGTGCCTGAATGGGTTTGAAAAGTCTGGGTAAAGAATTTGCTGAGCGGTATCAGCGGGGTAATAAGGACAGAAACATTTCCAAAGCTGTTTGAAAGACAGCTGATGGAGTAGTTCCCCTAAGAGAAGCTACGACAGCAGAATGTGGAGGCTTTACAACAGTGCATTGTTTAATTTTTTTTTAATGGAAGCCAGACAGAAATTCAGTCTGTATGCCAGCCTGACAAGCCAATCAGGCAGCCTTGTTCCCTGCCATGCCACAAGCAAGAAAGAGGCAGTCCCCTGGCAGAAAGCCCAGCTTGTCACCCTCCAGTCCGTGGCCTGACTCATCATCTTGCTGACGTATCTGCTGGAGAATGATTCTCATCCTTTTGCTATAGATACAAATCAGCCTGTTCCTCTTCAGCTGCAGAAGAGGAATTGAAAAGCTGCAAAATCATGCTGTAAATGATTCTGCTACTCCTATCTGCTTGTCAGTGTTTAATACCAATGCTGCTCTTATTTCTTCCTCTTACTCTCCCAGCCATCTGTACTCTCCCCAGATATCTCATTTTACACTTTACGACAATTGATTTATTCATTTTTCTCAAATTATGATGCATGAACATAGCTGCCTATTTCCATTTTTAATATGGTAAGGTACTCCACTTATCCAGAAGTTGCCACTCCAGAGTGATTGAGATCTTCCATTAGTTGTGTCATATCTGCCAGTCACACAGTGACATCCCAGGTGCTTTCCAAGTGGCATGAGACATCTTTTGCACCACTGAATCCCACCCTTACTGTCTTCACTATTAAATCTCCCTGTCTCTTAAGCCAGGGCCCTGTAAATCATACAGATACTTAAAGAACGTTAACTCTGTAGGATGGTTTAGATGAGCTTGCAGCAGGCTTTCATGCTCCTCATGCTTATAGTTAAAATACCGACTAAGGTATTACAGTACTGCTGTTTTGAGCTACACACCTCTCTTATCCCTTCCCAAGCAGGGAAAAGCTTATTTTACTGTTCCAGTTTCATCGTGTAATAGACACGAAACTTTCTGCTTGTATTCATTACATTTTCAAATCTGCTCTTTTCTTAATTCATATTTCTAGTATTGGTAACACAGCTTCGGAGGAGCAAAATCATCATATACTCTGTCAGCTAGATAGTGATGTGGAAATTTTTGACCTTTATTTGCCTTCTTCCTAACCTGACCTCTTGCTTTTCCAGTTTAATACCAGCCAGCACAGCCCAGGATAATCTCCAAGCAACAGTGAATTACAGTATCGGAAAAATTAAACTGAACTAGTTTCAGGGCAAGAGTGAGTCAGCAAACTGAAAACAAACTTCTGTGAGTATTGTGTAGGCTGTGACTAATAGCACAGGGAAAGTAGACTTCCCATCCTTGGCATTTGAAAAAACAGATTAGATTAATCTGCTATGATATAGGTAACACAGTCCAAGGGTAGGAAATAAACTAGCTGGCCTCTTGACACCTCTGTTTTCTACAAATGCTGCTGTCCATGGACTTATTTGACTAGGCAAGATTCCCAGGGTGTTACCATGACTTCTGCACAACAAAGAGGGAAATTACTTTCAGAAACTCAGAGCTTGGTTGTAGACCTCCACTTCGTTTCATGGAAATCTAGTTTCATTGATATAATGCTGTTGTTGTACAGATGAGGATCTTGGACATGAGTTGTGTCTTTTTTTTCTTCTGTTTTTTGTGGTTTTGCTTTTTTTCCTTTTCCAAGTAGCTTTTGGGCTATACAAAGCAAAAAAAAAAAAAAAAAAAGCAAAATTCCAGTGTTTACCATTAAAACAAGCTGTTTTCAAAAGTGACTAAGATGTAATAAGCTAGTAGTAAACAACATTTGCCTTATGCTTCTTTCAGTGCTTTTTTTGATTACAGATTATCTTGCCTTCTCCACATTTATTTAGAGGAAAGAGTTTGCAATTGCATGAAATCTTTAGAATCATAAAATCACAAAGGTCAGAAAAGACCTCTAAGATCATCCAGTCCAACAATCCACGTATCACCAATATTTCCCCAATAGCAATGTTCTTCAGCACAACATCTAAACATTTCTTGAGCACCTCCAGAGTCAATGACTCCACCACCTCTCTGGGCAGCCCATTCCAGTGCCTGACCACTCTTTCAGAGAAGTATTTCTTAACAACCAACCTGGATCACCCCAGCACAACTTGAGGCCGTTCCCTCTAGTCCTATCACTAGTTAAATGGGAGAAGAGGCTGACACCCACCCCACCACAACCTCCTTTCAGGTAAGCATATAGAGTTAAGGTCTCCCCTGAGCCTCCTCCAGACTACACAATCAGCCGCTCTTCATACGGCTTGTGCTCCAGAATCTTCACCATCTTTGTTGCGCTTCTCTGGGCAAGCTCCAGGGCCTCAATGTCTCTTGTACTGAAGGGCCCAAAACTGGGCATAGTACTCCAGGTACAGCCTCACTAGTGAGGAGTACAGAGGGGTGATCACATCCCTGCTTGGAACACTATTTGTGATGCAAGCCAAAATGCCCTTGGCCTTCTTGGCTACACTGCCCATGGGCTCATGTTCAGCCAACCACTGACCAGGATACCCAGGTCCATTTCTTCCACACAGCTTTCCAACCACTCTGCCCCAAGTCCTTAGCTTGCCTGGGGTTGTTGTAGCCTAAGTGTAGTACTCATACTTAACGCTCTGTTTTGTTGAACTTCCACTCCAACAAGGCACACAACAAAACAGTTGGCAGATCCATTATTGTATCCCAAACTTTTTGAGTTATTCTTGCCTCCATGCTAAAATTAAAAACACAATCAGTCTACAGATGGACAAACAGAATTACTTTTCTGCCTGAAATAATTCATTTCTTTCTACTTACAACACGAATAATGAACAGAAAGTACACGAGTTGCTTTCCAGAATGTCACAATAATTGCCACAACCACCTGAATCCTGATCATATTTTGTATGGTGTCGCTAGGCTTAAGTTTAAGAAACTTGTTTTTGGCAATAGCAAGGGTACAGAGGGCAAGACAGACAAATCTGTAAGTTGATAAATAGATTTGAGATTTTTCTTTCCGTAGTGCAAAGTCATAGGAAAGCTTGCTTAAATTTGAAAGCATAGATGTGGCTTTTACCCAACTGGATGTTGTCAACTACGATGTTATGTTGGACGTAATTAAAACAATTTCTCTTTTTATAAGAAAGTATTTCTGACCTCAAAACAGAAACTGCAGATGGTGTCAGCAGAGATCTTCAGTCTTCACACTTTCCTCAAATAACACTGAATCTAAAAACGTGTACTTCTTAAAAAAAACTTTTCTGAGCAGCCTTAATTGTCATCCTGCATCCTGGATGAAGCTTGAGAATAACTAGAATACTGCCAGGTGGAATAATGGTCACAAACACTCATGTAAGATTAATAGTAAATGGAGCACATTCATGCTGTGCACTGAGAACTTGATTTCTACCTTTAATTAAACCTTACAATTCTAGATCACATACAGCTGTGTGCACACCATTATCTTCAGATACAAGCACAGATGATCATCACCCATTCTAGCAAGATGCTAAGGGCAGTAAAATAATAAAAAGTGTTTCAGTGTTTAATACTTATTTATATTTGTATTGAGACAAGAGAGGATGGCTTATTTGGTTCTCAGTACTTTTCTGGAAATCTGTTGACAGATGGAAAGGGGAAAAGGTATTTCTAGACATAAGCTAAGGCCAGCAAACTGCAGACACGTTAGGAGATGAGATGACAACCAATTAGCTGCATGTAAAAACATAACCTGTCTTCAAAATATGTCATAACTGACCTGAAATGTGAGGTACTTAGTGTCAGAACACACTGTTAACTCTCAGCTTTAGCAAACATATTCTGTCAACATTGTTAGCACTTGTCCTTCCTTAGCTCTCCACAGCTTCAGCAGGGTCTAGAACATGCTGGTACATGGCCTGGATTTGTGACTGAGTCACTCAGAATTTCCAGCTTTTCTGAGTCACCCAAAGTCTGCAGAGAAACTCCTCTGACACTTCATGGCGCAGTTCTGAGCACACTACCAGTTGCCTGCCAATGCAAAGCAACCCAGAATATGTTTTTGTTGTCCACATTTCTGTGGCCCACATAACCTCCTTACCTAAACGTGCACCACTGGGCAAGGCTCTTCTTTAACTCTTCCTTGACATCCTGATATTTTGGGGACTGCAAGCAAGCATGGACTAGATACCAAGACAGTGGGATTTTTTTTTTCTGAATCAAATGCATTTCTCTAATATGAATTTTACTTTAAGATTTGTAATGTAATTATTGCACTGCACTTGTGCTAAATTCCTTGTTTACTTTGGTTACTTTAAAATTGTAAATTTCAGCCAAAACACTGCAAACATTTGTGCACATCCACATATATTTAAGTGTGTGTGCACACATGCATGTACATACACACACACAGCATCAAGGATATTTATATACAAAAAGTTTTCCTGTGTGTAGATTCTTTCCACATCCTAATCATTGTTGCATCTCAGTATCTTCTATCCGCATATTAAGTACTATGACTAACACACGTCAAGTGTAGTTTATTCTTGCTCTCAATCTGTTTTGACTTAGTGTCGCTTCAGGCAAGTATGTCCACAGCTGTGTTTAGATTGTGGAGAAGAAGACTGAAGTAACATATATTGCAGCTAGAGCAGAATGTGGAGATGTCTTTGTAGTGCTCCCATACCATGACTACTCGTTTCTCAGCCTCAAACAAAGGTAGACAGTTTTGTCTTCTGCACAGGGAGACTTGCTGTTCAATTTCCTCTGTTGTGGGAAGATGTTTATATTTGTCTTTATCTCAGAGTTTTAGTCATTTATTTGGACATCCAAGAACTAGCAACAGTGCACTTAGAGGGCAAAAAATGAGACCTTGCTTTTAATGATAATTTATGGAAGGTTGAGCGGAGAACAGACCACACAGAGATGTGTTTATAGCGCTCTGTGTTACCATGGGGACACACATCTTCTATTCTGCACTTCATGGTATTTCCTATAGGCCCAGAGCTTCATATCCAAGTGCATGGAGTGGGCGTAGTCCAGAGAGAAGGGGAAGATGAGTAAATGTAAAAGAGAGAAAAATGCTATGGCATCAGCTGTGGCACATCCATGTCATGACTCACACTGGTCACATATATACAGACCCGCTGCCTACTCTTGCTCTTACGCTGCCGAGCATCCCTAAGGCTCCTGTGGCTGTGTTCACATTATACATTTTAATTTTTTTCTTCATTATTACCTTTGTCCTTACTATACCATTCTGATTTCTTTGAGAAGATCCCCTGGCTGTGTATTCATTCTGACAGCCTGGGCCAGAGAGATAGAAAATGCTTTCAGAAGAGGAGTGGCAGTTCCAGGCACAGCACAAGCAGAAGTAGCCATGAAATTAGAAATATTAGCATGAGTTGAACAGCAGTGGCATAAGGACTGCTAGGTGAACCATGGAGAAAGAACAGAAGGGCTGGGGCAAGTGTGCTTCAAGGCCTGGGAGAGGATGTGGGGCTGAGGTGGTGCCAGAGAAAAGCAAGGATAATGAGGAAGGACGGTAGAAAGCTGAGCACAGTAAAATAAGAGAGGTGAGGTAAACCATGAAAAGAGGACAGAGAAAGATAGTTGTGTCAAGCATTAAGATGACAGAAGATGGTGAAGTGTGAAACACCTGCTTTGTCCAACAAGCGCAGTGGATGCATCAGGTCCCAATACTAACTGAAATTCAAGATCAGTCTGATGGAAAGGAAACTCTTAAAATCCCTTCAGTTGTGGCTGGAGCACACAGGAACAGGTGGGATAAATTTGTCTGTATATTTATAGGCTTATATTGCTGTGCATGAGGTAGCTTTAGGCTTTATCAGTAGTCATAGCTGTAGTTCTGTTTCTGTGGCTAAGAGCATTTTATGCCCTTCTAAACATACTCCACAACCGCAAACTGTTGTAACATCATCCCTCCTGACACAGAAAGTGCATCTTCAAAGATCATATGGTATAACTCTTCTCTCTTGCAGCAATGAAAAGGAAACATCAAGGCTTCCCACCTCCTAAGGGCGAGCAGCACCAGGGTTATCCTTTCTAAAAGAAAGCTCTGACTGAATTAATTTTCCATGAACCTACCAGACTGTTAACAGTGTAAATGGAGTCTTTTTGCACTCACTCTATTAGCACCAATATAGCACCTATGTTGGTGGCACTTCCTTCTCAGCTCTCATCTCTATTTACCATCACCAGCAAATAGAGAGTAAAAAAAACGTAGAGTACCCTATCCATAATTTTGCTACCAGGTAACCACTATAATACAGAGTTTTGAGAGGATTAGGCAAGAGAATTATAGTAAATGTTGTCTTCATATTAAGACTCTGAGCTCCTTTGGGGTTTGATTGTCCTTTTTACTCTTTAATTGTCCAGCACTGATATAGTGCTTCTGCTTCAGAAGCAGGATTCCCAGGAGCTGCATTATCTTAAGAAAGAGAGAAAGAGAGAAAGAGAGAAAGAGAGAAAGAGAGAGAGAGAGAGAGAGAGAGAGAAAGAAAGAAAGAAAGAAAGAAAGAAAGAAAGAAAGAAAGAAAGAAAGAAAGAAAGAAAGAAAGAGTAAGAATAACCTTGCCAGTTTTTGTTCTTCATAATAAGTAATGAACTTATGAATGAGTCGTTTAACTTGTAAAAAAATTAAAGGGATTTTTCCCTTTAGCAATTTTATAAGAAGGTTATTTCCTGATAGAAAGGTCATTCTTTGAAGGAAAAAGGCCCACCCAGAATAAGAACATGGCCACAGTAATTTGGGCACTAGACTGTTTTTGAGTATGTGAAATGGGTAAGTGCTGTCTGCTTCCTCCTTCAGAGTTTCTGTTCAGTGGGAGTGACTCAGTACACTCAGTTGCCAGCGCATAAATTAGAGAGGCAAAAGGTGTAAACAGGAATAAAAGGACTTGGTGGGGGGGGAAGACACAAACTGGGTTCCCTGTAGGCTCCAAAGCCTGTTCCCACTCTCTGCTCAACCCTTCAGATTTCATATAAGTCCGAAGATGAAATACATCACCAAGCATCCCTGCAGATCACACTCAGAATGATTTCAAGCTGCTGGGAGTCCTGATCAGATGTGCCACACATTGGCACTTCTGTGCAAGCCAGGAGACACTTCAGATAAAGGATCCTTCCTTAATGCAGGTAGTGCATGACAACACTACAAAAGAAACATACAAATACAGCTCTTGCTACCTTCACCACAAAGAAAAAAACACGTCAACAAAGTGGTGATATAAAACAGCCTAATTCCATAAATGCACTGAAATTTCTGCTGAGACTGCCTTTCAGGAGCCAGTAACAAGCTTGGAGTTTTACTTCAAGCTGAGAACTGTTATGGATCATAAATCTGAATGAATGATCATAAAACTGAATGGCTAGGCACATCCTTATCATCCTAGTGGGACCTGATGCTCAAAGCGTTATATGCACTGCGTATTTAGGGAAGACACAACTTGTACAAAAGCAACCAATACAGATGGTAGAAAACTACATGTTCTTTATCAGATTACAACTTAAAAAGGAAAGCAACCAGACAAACACAAAACCACACCTAAACTTGGTTGCAGCTGAACAAGTGGAGAAGAAAGGAACCTACCATACATAGAATCGTAGAATGGCCTGGGTTGAAAAGGTCCTCAAAGATCATCTGGTTTCAACCCCCTGCCATGGGCAGGGTCACCAGCCACTAGACCAGACTGCTCAGAGCCACATCCAGCCTGGCCTTGAATGCCTCCAGGGATGGGGCATCCACAACCTCTCTGGACAACCTGTTCCAGTGCGTCACCACTCTCTGAGTGAAAAAGGACTCATCAACAGGCTCCTCCTCATCAGGTGGCCTGTAGTAGACCCCAACCACTAGATATCCTTTACTGTACCAGTCCCTAATCTTAACCCATAAGCTCTCAGCCTGGTCATGGTTGTTGCTCAGATACAGCTCTTCACAATCGATCCACTTCCTAACACAGAAGGCAACTCTCCCTCTCCTCCTACCCTGCCCATCCCTTCTGTAGAGCCTGTTACCCTCAGTGACAGTATGCCAGTTGTGAGATTTGTCCCACCACAATTCCATGATAACAACCAGATCATAACTTTCCAGGAACATCATGGTTTCCAACTCCTGCTCATTTCCTGCGCTGCGTACATTGGTGTGAAGGCCCTTCAGCTGGGCTTTCTGGCACACTACCCTTCTAGAGGGGCCTAAGAATTCTAAGGCCAGAGAAGAAATCTGTTGTAGCAGAGGCTGCCATTTTTGTGACATGACCAGTGAACTATCACAGCTCCCAGTGCTTGCATAGGGAAATTTTGGCTGCCATGGCAACCTTTTTTTTTTTCTAGTTGACTACACTGTGATAAAGATTCGATTAAATCCTTTCTATTTACATCTCCTATCTAAAAGGTTTCTTTATTGAAATAGTAAATTTAAAGGTTTTGCTACCTAGTCATGCATCAACCAGCACAGTTCAGCCCTGGCTTGCATGAATGGCAGCACAATTAAACAGCAATAAATGACAGGAGAGAGAGAGTCAGAGTTGCAAGGGAGATAGAAGAGAGATGCTCTTTTGGTGGTAAGATGGATGGATGAACCTATGTGAATGAATCCTTTTTTGACATGATGCTGATTTCACAGAATAAGTTAATTTGGGGCTGGGGAAAGCTTTTCTCCCAGCCTATGATTCTGAGCACTTCACATTTTTAATCATAAAAGAAATTCCAGACAAGTAAGTTCATATAAACAATCAAAGTCATTTTTTTTAGCATTAAGAATAATATTTTCTTTGTCCTTTGCTGTTTTTCTCACAATGGATTTTTTTAATACAATTTAGTGAATTCAGAACAAATTGCATTGCCAGAATTATTATTTTTCATAAAAGACCATGATCTGAGCATTCTGTAATGTACTTAAAGAAAACTCTAATCTGAGGGACCTTCAGAAAAGTTTTTTCTACTTAGTATATCTTTTCCCTGGATATACACTTGCTCTCTTTCTTTCCATGCTGACTCAGCAGTGCAGATAGTGCTCATCTGAATTTGTAAGACTCAAAGCTTTTTGTTTAGATTTTACCTGACCCGGTGCAATCTCTCACTGCGTTTGTTTCTCTGAGCCCACATTTGAATTTACCACTACCTGTCCTTTTATCAACGTCCCTTTTCCATGACTTGCAGGTATTGTTTCTCAGCTCCTCTAGGGCTATGGATTCATGCGTTCTTTTTAAACTGACTCCAACCAAAACTTGTGCGTATGTTTCTTCTCAGTCAAAATTGGATGGCACATGGAAGATATTCCAACTAAGCCTCTAACTCAACTCTGGGGACTGCATGTTCCAGCATGGAACGTTGTGCACACTGTTGCCCTGAGTAGGACTGCAAGCAAGAAAGACTCTGAGGGACCAGGAAGAATAAAAAGGGTAAAGTGTCAAACAGGATGGTGGCTTTTCAAACCAAGACTACTGTATTTATCACTGGATATCTGGTTTAAAGGTTTTTACTCTTTCTGATCCTGTAAAGCAAAAATTTTGCCATTTTACAGGCCAAAGTAACTAAAAGCTTAAATGAAGAAATGTATAATGCAATTCAACACTTCTGGTCTCATTTATGTTTCTTATCTGTTGCTGGAGAGTAAAGTTTTGTTATTTTATGGAGAGTATTCAGAACAGATTTTTTCAAATGACCCCACCCTGAGCCGTGTGTTTCACTCCATCCCTGGCTCTGCCAGGAGGCCTGGATGTCCCTCTCTTTTTGGATGCTTCGATTCCAGAAGAGCTCAGACTACAGGAGGGCAGAGGAGACATACATCCATTGAGGCCTGGAAATGAACTCAAGAGAAGGGAAGGGAGAACTTCAGGCAGTAATACCCATCAGCAGCAAGACTCTTCTGCACTCCAGCAAAGCCAGGTATCATTGCTGATAGCCAAGATAGATAATTTCCATTCTGTTCACCCACCAAGGCCATGGGAAAACGCCAGATCCTTACAACCAGCACTGAAGGATGGCAATTCCTTGCTTCTGGCGTGCTCCCAGGCTCCCAGCGTGGCAACTGTTACACTCAGACTGCTGCAGAAAACTCATAAATTTGGCATCCAAAAGGTCAGTCAGCCCTTGCCTGCCAGGAGTCTGGAAGATTTGGAAACTGTCAGGTGAAGCCTCCCTGGCTCTGCCTTTCACAGGAGACTCCTGAATGAAATGTGCTATTTACCTGAGGCATCAAGCTCCAGCCAGCTCAACCTAGGCAACGCAGCCAGGTAATGTGCATAGAACAGAACATAACTACCTAATGAGAAAGCCCTAAGGATAAAGCAACCTATCTCAACTCTCTGTAGTGACTCCTCACCTCTCCTGTGTTTCACCCTTGTTGCAGAAAGAGCTCACAGCCTGTTTCAGGCACAGCCCTCTGCCAAAACCAGGCTTTGGTGTTCTTCCAGGACAAATCCATGAAGATTTTTTTCCTCAGACATGGGAAAGCAAAGTTTGCTTTCAGTCAGAGATGGTACCTTTCCCCACTGCCAGCTCTGAAAAGCTGCATGCATTCCTAAGGGCCCTGGAAGCATTTTTCCCTCCCCAGAGCAAGTGGGCTGGGCAACAGCCTGAATCCTTGCCCAGGAATGGCCAACACAGACAGTCTTGTTTCCTGATGCCCTTCTGCATCCACAGTGCAACACTACCACTGCTGTACTAACAAAACAAGCACTGCCAGAGACATGGATTAGGACACTGCCAAATTCCAGCCCTGCCAGGCACAGTTTGGGAGCTGCCACAGATTGTTCCCAGCAAGTAGCCTGGAATCAGCCACTTGGCTGGGAGGAAAAGAGATTTTTAGCTCATATCAGGTGGAATAGTGCTTCCTTGCTTCCTACCTCCCTAGCACACAGCATCAGGCAGTTAGGGACACAGACAGGCAACCTTTGAAAGAAACAAAATAATAAATAAGTAGAAGAGACATTTCAAAGAGGTGACTGCCATCAGGTGACACAGACTATGCTGAATGGTGTTTCCTTCTTGTGCATACAGTCTAGCCAGAAACTAGATAGGAAGAGGACAACTAGTGGGTCATCCTGGGCCATCATGTCTCTCTGGAGTGTGTTACCACTGCAACTTTTGGAGAAGATGAGGGTAGAGACAAGCTTTGAGGTGTCCACAATGCAGACTGGTTAGAGATGGACAGGAAGAGACAGCAAAGGCCATGAAATATGGAGAATGTTTGACTTCTCTGTCCCATGTATTTCTCTGTCAACTTTCAATGGTGCTGATGGCTGCTCAGGTGCCGATGCCAGGCACCTTCTATGGTTGAAGAAATAAAAGAAGCGGGGGCATGCCCAGGCTGGTGGGAAGCAAGATGTCATCTCTCACCTCTGCTTCACTGAACTGTGTATGCCTCTGAACTGGATAATTTGATTTTCTGTTTTATCTGCTCTTGCTCGTGACATTAGTACATTCCTAATAAGCTCACCTCTTCCCGTTGCATTTGGTTGTGTAAGACATTGACTTTGGATGCTTTCCCAGAAGAGCTCTGGTAGAACAACATCCCCTGGATTTGACACTGGCAGAGGTACCGAGGTGCCTGGGCCCTGTTAGTTTAAATGTTGTCGTGTAAATATCTGCATAACTAAGTCTATGGGCTTTCAAAACATGAGCAATAGCGATTGCTGACAATTAGCCACTAAGGCAATCAACTCGACTGCGCTGCAGTGTAAGTGCAAAAAAATCAATTTACTTTTGCAGGTTGAGAATCATTGTACACATCCTTGTTGGTGACTACAGGGTACTTTGTGAGATATAATAAGCAACTTTAGTACATTACATTATCCTCCAGAGATCCAATTGTTGACACATTAGTAACAAGCTCAAGTGGAATCCATTACAGATTTTTCAACAAAACTGTAACAGAGTTTTAAAGAGTGGGACTTTTTAAAGGGATACTTCTTGTGTTTTGCATCCAGAGTAGTATTACTTCCTGTCAATTGAAAGAACTCAGTCCATTTGAAACTGCATGCACGGGATAAATGTTTTAAAGCCAATACCATTTTCACAAACCCCAAGTGTAAGATTCCAAATGCAAGTTAAGTCAAACTTCTTAGCAAAAATGTTGATCTCTATATGAATCCTGAGGTAACTGGAAGATGTAAGGCTGCCCCCAGATGAAGTTTTGCATACTTCAGAAGGAGTTTGTGTCCCACTTAGTGTTTATTAATTAGGAATAGAGGGCAGAACATGTGGAAGCTTTTCTGCTTTACTGATTTTGAGGGATAAAGAGAATGCAAACATAAACTCTGTACATCAGTCTCTGTTTAGATGGTCCCTCACACTAAAACGATTTCAGCCCTTCACCCTGTTGCACTGGATAGCAAACAATATGGAACAACTTGAAGGTGAGACTAGGTGTTAGATGTCTAGCTATCCAACTAAGTCCCCTGCTTTCTGGGCCCCAGGATCAGGCCTCATGTCTTGCCTGAAATCACAAACTTTGCATTGGAAGCTGGGGGATGAAGTGTGTCACCATCCCAGTTGCTCCGTAACCCACAGGTCACAGTGGTCTACAGGAGTTACACAGCAACTGGGAGGTTCATTTTGCACAAGCTGATGAAGAGACTTCCACTTCTTTGCTGACCATTTCAATTAAAATATTATTATTCAAAACTGATCACTGCTTTTTCTCTTTGTTCTTCTTACCCATTTTGTCATGGAAGCAGTGAGCCAGTCATCTGCATCCCAACATGTAATTTATGTACATACTAAGCAGAGAGCTGATCCAGGCTTCACTAGGACACCTACAGTAAGCCTTAATTGTATGCTTAAACACAGGAGACAGACAGCATTATAGACCACCCTTTGATACTCTCTTTTAACAGTCTCACATGTGCCCTAAGCCTACAGCTTTCTGGAGCTCCAAATCCCATTCTTAGTGCTCATTTCTACCCCATCAATACAGAACAAATTCAGGCATGCCAGTCTGGATGTTTTCACATAACACATGTCCCTTATCAGAATCAACTGTTTTGAGTTAATGTTGGCACATCATTAATAACCTCTTCCTTCTTTCCATACAACTGATCTTTATTTTCTATCTTTGTTCTCTTTTATTTCATACATCTCAAGACCTTTTGTCATTTACCTCGAAATTCACTGTGAGCCATGGTTCAGTTTGATTTTTGGCATCCCTAACAGTATTCCATTGCATTCTGAGCCACAGATAAGTAGGTCAGCAGATTAAAATGATCTGTTAACTCTCTTTTCCCTATTCACTCAGTAAGTCTAAAGCTGATTCACTCTTGCATAGCTGCAAGTTGCAGACTTCCTCTACATTCAAGTCCCTAAACTTCTTAATGGAGATGATTTTACTGATAAGTCGCATGAATTCACCATGACCCTTGCTTTCAAAGTTGCAGAGCTTAGTTGCAATACTACCTTAATTTCTCCCTTTATCTGAAGTTGAATCATCTTGTGACAACTCAGCTAAAGGTTATTCCCCAGAGCCATATCTAAGAATATATTTCAAAACCAGATTTAAAATTACATCAGTTTAAATTACTGTTCAGAAAATAATCTAGTTTAATTCTACCACAGTGACTCCAAATCTCGTAGCTATTTACCTTATAGGTCAAATTATCAAGGTTAGTTTTCCTGTGCTAGGTGGTCTTTATCTGTGTGAGTCACTTTGACCTAAATGGTTCCTTGTTTAGCCACATTTTCCTTCCTTATTTTTTTGCAATCAAATTGCAAATAAGGACTTGCAAACAACTGCCTACTTTTCTTTGCCTAGAGCAGCATATATCCCACATATCAGTATTTTACTCAGAATTTCTACATCACTGTTTTCATGTCTAGTCTCATCCTAATCTTAGTTTTTATCAGAAGAAAGTACTCAATGGCAAAGACGAAAATTCCATGTTTTCATTTAGAGAAGACAAAAAATGTATTTTATAAACATGATTTTCAAAACATTTTCTGTCTGTGTTCAAGGAGTGGCGCTCGTATTCAACAACTTGAGGTGTGGAAGAAACACGAAAGGAAAACAAAACGGATGAGTAACGGCAGCTTTGTGGAAGGTGTTAACACCAGCAGCAGCTGTACCGACCTCAGTGGAGCTGTGGCAGAATGAAACTCTTCTCTTGGAGATGGACTTTGGACAGAGGTGTCCGAAGTATGTGTGCAATGCAGCTGAAGGTGGTAGGTGGATAAAACCCTTTAAAATGTGTTTTTTCTCTTTTCTCAGAATGAGATTTTGTAAATTTCCAGAGCCGGGGAGGTGGCAGTTCAGTAGTTACTCATCAATTGCCCTTCTCAGTAAAAATACTGCTCTTACTACCATCCAATCCCAAATACATAAGTGATTTAAGATTATAAATCAGCAGCAAGGAGTGAGACAATGAGACCTTTAAAGAATGGGGCTTTCTTGCACAAATTATCAAGATGAACTGTGTTGCACTGGGACAACAATGAACACTGCAAAGAGTATGTTTTTCACCACTGCTGAAATCTACAAGGTATGGATATGAAACCAGAGATTGTTGTCAGAAAGTGATTGTTACAGAAGTGGTTTTCACTTAATCCCTTCCAAATCTCTGAGAAGCATTTGCTCTGGAATTTGGCCAATGATAGCAGGAGAGGAACTGGGGGGTTGTAGCTGTCAGCCCAAACAAAAAATGTTTTCT
Organism: Callipepla californica brunnescens; assembly: GCA_023055505.1. Classification (NCBI taxonomy): domain Eukaryota; kingdom Metazoa; phylum Chordata; class Aves; order Galliformes; family Odontophoridae; genus Callipepla; species Callipepla californica. The sequence goes on along the minus strand of JALIRH010000001.1, from coordinate 90,077,232 downwards.
ATTGTAGAGGCATTGAAGCCATGTCAGCAGTATCATTTTGCTTTACATCTATTTGCAATGTTCTCTTTTAGAGTCCTTCCTCAAACATGGAAAAGTTTCCAGGCTAAATTGCCTCTCACCTGAGAGAAAGGAACGCGATATTGAAGACAGACAAAAGGACAGTTTTTTCTTATAAAGAGAAAGATGATTTAGACAATAAGGTGAGACTGACTCGAACAGTAGCACAGTTTTTGAAGCTCTTTCCCATCAGGCTCCAATACAGTGCTGATCACATCAGTCACCCAAAGAGAGGATCAGCGTTTGGTTCAGGATGTCCAAGAGCAATAAATGCAGGCAATGCATTTTTGGAACATAGCAGAAAAGTTATTATTCCTACTATGAGTTTAATGTGGACTTCAGCCCTTGACAGTGACCCAGGGAGTGTACCAGTGGCTACCTGTGTTCAGGAATGGATCAGCACAGACAGTGACTGACTGCAGAATTCTGTCCTCTTCTCTCTTTTCCTCTTCCCCTTCCCTCCTCCACTTCCTTCTCCTCTGTTTCTGGTCCTAGCAACAACTTGTCCTTCAGGAGGGAGGAGGTGAAGAGAGGAAGAGGGGGAGGAAAAAGAGAGTTCTTTCAGCCTATGGTTGAGGACCAGATGGGAGAAGGCACAGCTCTTCTCACATGCACTCTACAGTGCAGTACTCTACTCCCTGTCAAAGCTTTGCCTCTCAGCAACAAAACTCTCATTTCTCATCTACTCTTGCAAAAGCTTCTTAGTGATAGCATCCCCCATTCCTACTTTCATCCTTCCCTTCCTCAGCCAGATGTAATTCTACCAGTAAACTACCAACAGAAGCCTGATGTATGTAACAAGAAATGCACTTTCACAAGAAGGAGCTTATTTTTTGCTAACTGCAGAAGTAGATAAAACTACATCATTGAATCAAGTATTCCTCATAATAAACTGTGGGTGCGTTGCAATATTTTGCTTTTCAGGCATTATGAGACACATTGGGCTACTTCTGTAGAGCGCAGGACATGAAAGGATGTTCAGTAAATCTGAAAAGGTGCATCTGATTTAAGTCCAGGGTTTAAAATCTTAAGTAAGTTTTAATGTTGAAAGATGATCTGGTTTCAGATAGGAATCAGTTGTTTTCTTACAAGTAGCTGGAATCGTGATGTATTTTAGATTTAGGATGAGATTAATATCCATAACAGAATGACATTTTAGTTGTTGCTGAGCAATGCTTACAATAAATCAAAGATTTTTCATCTTCTCGTGCTGCTTTGCCAGTGCAGAAATGTGAGTGCTCAAGGAGCTGGGAGGGGACACAGCCAGGACTCAAACAGGGTGGACAACCCATACCATATGACATCTTGCTGAACAATAAAACTGTGGGAGCTGGGGTCAAGGGAGCTGCTGCTTGGGGTCTGGATGAGCTATTGCATTGCACATCACTTGTTTTTTTATTCTTTTTTTTTACCCTTCTTATTAAACTGTCCTTATCTCAATCCACAAGTTCTTGTACTTTTGTCCTTTTTTCAGTTTTCTCCCTTATCACTCTGTGGAGGAGTGAGCAAACAGCTGTTTCATGCTGAGCTGCTGCCAGGTTATACCACAACAAAGTGTCATTCAACCAGTTGTTCCCAAATGGGATGGATTTACTGTGCCAAAGCAGATGCTCATTTGCAAGAGTGATTGTTTAGGATGGTCTTGTTTCTTAATTTCCAAGGACTAGTGCTTTTACCAAGACTTCCTGTGCTTTTCTTTAAAAAAATATTATTATCTTTCATTTAGAATGATGAGTCAGTAGGTTTTTTTAATATAATTAACATCAAATATTATTTTACTTTAACACACTCGTTGTGATACGACACACAGGGATTGCTCAATTTCAAGTTCTGGAAAATCATGCCTTTAGAAAGTGCTCAAGAGAAATAACTGAATGTGAGTTCCCAATGCAGTGCCATGGAAAATAAAGCTAATGATATTTGTCTGGATAAAACAATTAAAAATAAAAATAGAGTATAAGGCACTGGTGCAGGCAATACCAGATTATAACTTTCAATGTTGATGCCTGTAATTTGACAAGAATGCTCAAAAATTGGAAAAGATGCAGAAAAGAGTCCTAGAAACTTTCTGAAGAAGACACTTCATGAAAGAGAAGAAAAGAGCTTAGTGTGTTTAGTTCATGAAAACTGAGGGTCAGTTATACACTGACTCCAATATAAAACTGTTTCTAGAATAGTCAGTTCTAAATGGCTGTTTGATAAGCAAAGAAGAGACACAGGTTGCTGACAGGGAATTTAAATACTGAACAAACTATGCTTGGAGCAAACTGCTTGGTAACACACTCCAGTCTACGGCTTCATCCATTAGATCAGAAGCACATGCCTTCTCCAGAGAAAGACTGTAGTCAGAGTAGTCCCAGTGAAAGGGGGAAGTGGTTGAAATCTAATTCAGTTTGGGAAACAGCTCAGTGCGGAGCAGGGCCAAGGCCTCGCTGAATCGCCAGCTTTCTGGCTGCTCTCAGCAATGCATTCATCTGCTGGTTTCTGCAAGATGGGTGAAACTTGCCTCAGCCCATGGAACACTATGATTTTGCCCTTCTGCCTCTTGATAATTTTGGAAGGCATTAATGTGGTTAAGTGGTTCTCAGTCAGGTGCGTGAGTCATGGGTGATGGACTGCCTGATGTGTTTTTAATTAGCAGCAAAGGTGGAATTAAGAAAAGAGCTGTAGCCGCTGGGTATCAGTCCATCTGGGCAGCAAGCCATTTACATACCAGCAAACCAAGAGCTGTGCCAGGCCTCTGGATGATCACACATGCTCTCCACCTGGTCTGTTTGTACGTGTGAGACAGATGTGTAGACCTTCATGTGCAGACCTTCCTGCTCCAGGCAAGCTGGATGGCATTGGCTTGCTAGGCTGATACATTTTTAGTATTTAGTTTTGTACTTCTAGTCTCTGGACAGGATAATCTGCTGTCAATCATGGCTTGGTCTAAGGCAATGCTACCTGAAAAGTGAGGAGGTGTGGGACTCTTGGGATACTGCAATAGGCTTTTCTTTGGAAGAAGGACTGGAGACCAGTAAGGCCTGAAAGCTAATTCATATGTGTGGCATAAAGCACTAGGTCTGGGCTTTCTATCACAGTAACAAGATTCAAAATGGAGAAGTAAAATATATAACCCCATGAGTCCTCTCCTTTTGTAAAGGTCTGGGACAAATATGGCTGGAGTACAAATCCAGTGCTTTGGGCTGCTCCCAGAAGCAATGCTGGGCTTTCTTGCATGAGGAATCTACCAAAATGGTGGTGTTGGACCTTGGGTCAAGTGATGAATAGGTGTATCTTGCATGACGTGGACTTGGAATGTCAGCAGTGACGAGAAAATACGTTAATAGCCTTATTGAAGAGAATTGCTCAGTGATATAAAAGGATTAAACTACCAAAATCTGCTATCGCATGAGCATGTCACAGCAATTGATGCCTGAGTGTGTATGCATTGATCCTTGTTCTGTACATCAGCTTTAGCAGAAACCACCTAGCTCTGTTTGGGAAAGTGGTAGTAAAGGACCTTCTGTGAGCAGGCAATGTTGGCGTTGCATGGCATGTTCAGTATCTCGGTTACTGAAGATAAAAAATCTATCTGTGCTTGTGAGCAGATATGTTTCTACTGCCTCCAGGCAAAGAAGAGCATTGCGAAAGTTCCTATTGCGGCGCACTGGCAGCACCTGCCAGACAAATGTAGTCATTCAGAAGAGAGGTTGGTTCCCCGCCACACCACAATGGGAAGCGGTCTGGGTGGAGGCATCCTCGTGAGAGAGGTGTGGATGGGAACTGGTGAAGGAAGGTAACACCGTGTTTTTCCTTCTTGCCTAAATCCTATGTGAAGCGATAGCATCCCAGAGGCCTGGTACCACAGCAGGCTGGCAGGGAGAAGAGATGAGTTTGCACCATTCCTTATGAGCTAGGCTAAATAAGAGATGTGGAGTTTTGAGATCTGATTAAGTGCTGCAATTTAAAGAGCTATGTTGTCAGGTGGAGTACTGTGAAAGCATGACAATATTTTCTGATCTGTAAAACATAGTACTAGGGAAGTCCTTCACCAACAAATTTGCATTACAATTTTTATATCATTGCTTTATGCCAAATTATCTTATGAAATTTGGGTATGCAAATTTGCCACAGTTGGACAACAACATCTTCAAAATTTACACTACTGTTTCATGTATATCCTTACCATTTTCCTGTTCTCTGCCTGTACTCAATCATGTGGCACAGAGCTCGGAAAAGAATGATTATTTCTACATACTTTCAAATGTGCTCATTCAAAATTAGTAAAAATCAGATAACATGAACTATGTATTGACAGGATTGCTGTTTAGTCAGTTCTACCATAATTTTGGCCACAAACAGACAGAGATTTAGATAATGTCTTCTCAAGGCATGGATTCCCATGGCAGGTAGGTGGCAGGGCAGGGCCTAGCAGACAGGGCCTGTCCCACTGCCCCAGCTGGGAGCTGTGCAGATGGGGAGCCATAGTCCACGGTGACAGTGACCTGGGTCAGACAAAGCCAGGAAATCAAGCCAGCAGGTCAGGGACAGGGTCCAGGTCCAGACCAATGGTCCATGGCCCAGCACAGGCTGAGCTGCAAGGCGGCTGGAGCAGGAGCTCAAGCAGGGGCTGTCCTCTTTCTCCTTCCCAGTATCTTCCTTCTTTGTGAGTATTGCAGTCATTTCACTTTGCATCTGCCATTTCTCAAAGCACTGAGCTCTAGTCCACCAAACCCTGATCAAAGAATCATAGAATCACTCAGGTTGGAGAAGACCTTAAAGATCATCGAGTCCAACCACGACCTAACCATACTACCCTAACTCTAACAACCCTCCGCTAAATCATGTCCCTGAGCACCACATCCAAATGGTTTTTAAACACATCCAGAGACGGTGACTCAACCACCTCCCTGGGGATCCTATTCCAGTGCCTAACAACCCTTTCTGTAAATAAGTGTTTCCTGACATCCAACCTAAACTTACTCTGGTACAACTTAAGGTCATTTCCCCTTGTCCTGTCACCTGATGCTTGTTCATGCCCAATCCTACTGCTTCCAGTAATGCTATCAGCACACTGTAACACAGTGTAGTTCTAACAGCAGCTTCATTTGATGAATTCAGTGTATCAAAACATGATGTCTTCATTGAGCACCTGATTTCCTCGCTGTCTGTTCGGAAGATCTCAGCAAAGCACAATTACCTTTAATTTTGTCCTTGCTTGTAGCACTGATCCACTATATGACTTGTCCTAAAAATTTGCCGTGTTTTAGAGTTTTGCATTTTTTGTAGTCTTATCTAGATACAACAATTTTTACTTTCTGCCACTCACTGCAAGTCTAGACAGTATGCCAACAGTAACTATGTACATCAAGTATTATTAACCTAAGTAAGTTTGCTAATGTTCCCTGTCAACCACATACATCAAGAAGCCTAATGCAAGAATGACCAATAACCCCATTGCCCAACTCAACTGTTATCCTTTACGGCCAGGTGAGGAACGTGATGAAAAATCAAGGTCGATCAAGTGCATTTTTATTCTTCCACCAAAAATTCCCCCATATGTGTCTGTAGCAATAAATTTGGAATGATCACAAGACAGTGAGATTACCTTCTCTAGCCTTGTATGTCACCCAGAACCTCTGGAATAAAAGATGAGTGGCAAACACCTCACACTACAATTACTTCATTCTGCTGTAACTGCATGTGGTCCATTTACCACAGGGAGGTGTGAAATCGCCAATTCCCTTCGCTTTCGCATTTCCAGTGATTTCATCACCCCTTGAAACTCCTCTATGGTTCGCACTCATCCAGCTTTTGCAATCTACTCTGTCTACCTAGTTTCTAGGTGGCATTTCTCTGGAAGGAACAGCGGGAACTGGAACCCTACTGCAATGCACCCTTCCTACTTTTAACACCATCTCTTACTTCACTGCCAGTTCTCAGGAACCTATTTTGTGTGTGTGCTATTAGTCCAACCACATTCCCATACAACTTAGCCCTCACCTGTTATGATGCCTCCAGGCTTTTTGATTTCTTCACCATTTTAGACATTGCCTTTACCTCTTCAGTTTCTCCACTGGTTGTGAGTCACATGTTTTGTCACCTTAAATCTTTGTTCTACTGCTTGTCCAACATCCTCGTGGTTGTTTCCTCATTTCCCAGGATCAGTCTGTGTTGTCTACCCCTGCTGCAGAGGGATGGATAGTTTCAGCATTGCTGGTTACTTATCTGGCATGCCCTCCTCATGTTACCTGAACTATCTCCTTTGCAAAGATCTCTTTTTGCTTATCCAGACAATGTCTGGATCAAACTGCACATAGTTCTTATTTTGTATTTTACCATAGCTATCCCCACAACTAATTTGGTTTAGCAAAGTGCTTATATCTTCGTGGGGAAACCGTATGTTGCCACCACTCACATCTGTATCAGTCAACATATCAGCCTTGGAAAATCTGTACTTATCTAGTGAGCAGATTACAACAATTAACATAGGCATCATAGACTGAATGGTGCAGCTTACCATTATTAACATCTTTGCCCTGCTTTTTGAGCTCCAACTGACAGCTTCAAATACAATGCATGCCATTAAAATGGGCATTCTGGAACAGCACACCTTGTGCCACAGCAAATATGTACACATGCATATAATTTCCATCAAGTGAATATTTGCACTGTATTTGCAGTGTTTTACTTAATTTCTTCATACACCAAAAAGAATACCAGTAGCTGTTACAAATCTTAATGCCGTGCAAGGTACCTGCAAAGGTATCAGCCCTATTTAAACACTGGGACTGGACTGATTTCCAAAGGGAGTATCTGTAGTAACAGCAATCTCACATGGTACTCACGCAACAGAGCTGTAATATGTCACACAATCGGGTAGCATCTTTTGTGGCATTTTTGAAAAATGGTTCAGGGAAGGCCTGTAGCAATGCTTTTCCTTTTCCAGCTTTATACTTAAACACTCATTAAACTATCATCTGTTTTCCAAATGTTGCCTGTTCAGTAAGAAAGAAAAGAAGTTCTCCTTGTAATGGAAAACACCATTAACAGGTTAACATTCAACTTGTTCTTGAACTTCTTAAATGACTGATTAACTTGCTCCCTGACAGTTTATAGAAGAAATGAGGGTTGTAAACAGGACTGCTTACTTCTTTCTTATCACTTAAGTATCTGTTTAATTTATTCATCACTCACACAATAACTGCCCAGAAACAATGCGTGGTGAAAGTGTGTCTAACCATGAATTCTGCAAAGTCATCCGCGAGAATTGGGAGAAAGGCCAAGAAACTACTAAGTCCTCCTCAAGCTCTAAAAACAGAGTCCAGATTCAGTTCAAGTGGTGTCCATGACTTGTGCAGGCACTTTGCGCTAAAGTAAGCAGTCTTTAGTGCCCCATAAACACAACACTCATGACTGAATGTGTACCAGATTGGGCCTTTGTGTATACAAGAGTGGGAAAGGAAGATTACGTAGGATATTGCATTAGTTGTCTAGAAACAGAAATGTATAGCCCCTTCCTATCTAGGTTCTGGTTTAAAACAGAGAGATGTCACAGAGGAGACACCACTGCCTTTGGTCCACCTCATGAAAAAGAAAGCATAGAGCCTGAGTGGCTCATCACAGGCCCCAGTGATAAGGCACACAGCTGTGAATTGCAAAAGGCAGAGCTGGGAGAGATAGGGCAGAATTTGCACTCAGCCACCATTGGTTTCTGGGCCCAGACAGGACAAGATCAACCAGGAGAGCACTCAGGAAAAGTTCTGGCCTGAATTCAGTTGCAGATGCAAATCTGTTTGTAATCTCTGAGCATTCAGTCAGCACCATTGTCACTGAGCTATTCTGTAAAGGTGAATATTAGCTCTCAGGAATCTGCTCCGAAGGTAGACAATTTCTGTGGCCTCCTCTAGTGAAAAGATAAATGAAGGATTATGTGTTATATTCAGTTTGGATTTTCTGTGATTCTATGAAACCATGTGCAGCTCCCACACAAGGTATGAGTTTAGTCAAGGAAGTATGACTACTTCAGTGTGGTGCTGCGTGTTACTGCTCTGCTAAGAATCAATACCTACTACTTTAAGGATGACATTTTATTAAATCACTGATATTCTCTGAGGGTTCTGCATGGCATGAGGCTGAAGGAGCTCAGTCAGCAGTAGGATGTTTCTGCACCATGTTCATCATGCAGGGCATATGTACTGTAAGAAGCAGTAAATTGACCAGAGAAGAAATCTTGATGGTGGCTACGTGAAGTTATTCTCCTCACTACTACAGCTGAGGGACCACCTGCTATTTCTCTTCGTGCTTTAAATTTGTCACTACACATCACGTTCACAGAGGCAGCCTCCAAGATATTACTGTCCTACGGCTGTCTGTATGATGGCTGGTTATGGCTGAATTAATTTCACAGCCTTTTAAAAATGCATACTTCAACTGTTGTGTGTTTCTTCTAAAATGTTATGGTAATCTGTTAAATAGCACTGTACAGTTTGGACTCTGGACTTTTTTTTCTAGATGTGATGTTTTTAGGTTTCCAATTAACTAAAAATTAAGCATTAACTGGAATACTGCGATTGAAAAAAAACTATGAAATGATTTTAATTATTTTTTACAATTAGAAATTAGGAAGTAAGTAGCAGTAATTAGCTCCCACAAAGTTGTACCTTGTCTTTCGTTCTAAACATTTGTAATGCCCATGGCCTTTCTTAAATCACTCAAGCATGACGATTTCTTTCAGCCACATTAACTTTCTGTAGCAAGTGTTACTGAGCTTGTTCGAGTATAATTTGCTTATGTTATGCCTTTTTCTTACTCACATGACTAAAGCACTTTTCTCTCCACACAGTGGCATTACTCAGTCCCTGGGTTACAGAGAAACATGCTAGGAATACAGATTATAGCTTTTATATTTTCTTTCTGTGGGTTAGCAGCCACGATTGCTGCTACTGCATCGAACGAGTGGAAAGTCACGAGCCGAGCATCATCTGTTATCACTGCAACCTGGGTTTTCCAGGGTCTGTGGATGAACTGTGCAGGCAACGCGCTGGGTGCTTTTCACTGCAGACCTCACCTTACTATCTTCAAAGTGGAAGGTAAGTGGAATTTAGCTGGAACATACAGAGAGGTTTCTTTTTGTCAGGATGGGAGCCTGAGGAGAGAAAGATTATTTCAGCTTGTGCAAGAGATCATAATTAAAGTGCTGCTATGACTATAAGGATAGCTTAGGCAGAATGTCAGAAAAAAGAACCTGTAGAAATGGTACGTACTTCAAGAATGTAAGCTCTACTGAGTGGTTGGTAATACAAGATAAGTACTCTCGACAAAGTTCCAGCATGCACACTATCTAGTGTGAGCAAAGAGATGCAAGACACTGTCTTCCAGTTCTAACTTCCATGCAAAAATAAGCATACTGCTTGTTGGATGGGGACAGGAGGAAAGGTAGCAAGATCCGTGACAGCAATTGGTGCTTTTCTGGTATACAAGGGAACTAGGTAGCAAAGCACTACATCCACAAATACTATGCAAATACTCACATGCAGGAAATTAAGTCCATGTGTATATTCTTGCCGTATCACAGGCTAATATTTTAACTGTAGAGATCAAAGGTATGTTCTTCCCAATGTCCATTTTGATGGTGTGCGTTGAATTTGAAGCCATCTGTCAGAGCACAAAAGCAAATGGATGTCTTCTTACCTTAAATCGGGAAAGGGTTTCCTCAGGGGCAGAGGCTAACTGAAAGTCTACAACTCAACAGGTTTTCTGGATAAAGCAGTATGTGAAGAGATTTGTTTTCTACGTTTGTTAAGCCTTGATTCTGTGGGTAAGGTGGTGTTCTCAGTGAAACTGCGTAACTGCTCCTGAGGGCAGGGGCAGAGGGACTGCTCTTTCCTGGGTATGGGCAGCACAAGAGCAAGATGGGGTCAGGCTAGGTTGGGAAAAATATGTCAAGACACAGGCATTTTAGGGAAAGAAAACAGGAATCCAGCTGAGATAGAACCTAACTGGTTCCAGTGCTTGTATGAGACCAGCAAGAAGCATGGTTATAAAGTGCTTACAGGCAGCGTCTGATACAAAATGCACTGCTGCATGGCTGTTCCCACATGGCACAAACAGGGCCATGCACACATGCCCCCACATGTGGAAGTGTTGATGCTACAGGTCCATGCCTTGCCTTCACCACCCACCACATCAGACTGCATGCTAGGGCCTACAGATCAACTCCTACAAGTACAGATGATTTTGAGATTTCGTACAGGTTGCCATCCCTGCTCAACACCATCACAAATGTCACACAGGGGATCTGAACGGGTGAGACTGTTTGCAGTGCTTTTGTAGAATGCTGACAATCAGAAATGAACTGAGAGGCACTGAAACTCAAACCTACTTTGCTTTGAACGTGAATATTATCACTTTGCAAATAACAATTTACACATTATTTTTGCTGAGATTTAAATAGGAAAAAAAAACCCACAATAGATATTCTTGTCAGGCACACATAATCAAATTTGTTTAAAGCAATGTAAAGCACTTTAGTAACTATAAACTTCCGTTATCCCTCATAATTCATATAAAAGCCGATTTCAGAATTATCAGAAGTAATCCACTTGCCACTTGTACTTTGTATTCTCACTGTTATTTTGATCACTGGCAGAATGAAATTTGAATAACCCTACTACATGTCAGTATCTTTTAAATGTCTATTTAACCATCTTAGTAAGATTTTTCTCATTTGCTCCTTAGAACAAATGTAGACAAGAAACCCACAACAAATTAAAGTAGCGTGCTCTTGTTAAAGCAGGAGGGAGGCAAGCTTCCAGACTGACATTTAGGTAGTCTAATTTTAACCTGCAGGCACCAGCACAGAGTAGTGTTACACATAGCTTAAGCACTACTGAGAAAGAGAGGTATTTTGTTTGGAAAATCTGCTAAACATAAACTCCTGGTAATCCAAGGAAAGCGAGAGTTCAGCAGGGAAAGAGCCTCACTCTTTCACTCTGTCCTACATTGTAAAACACTAAAAGGTTTATGTTAAAGAGCATCGATGTATTATCGCTATTGGCTTAGTGACTTTGGGGAGGGCTGCTAAAATGACTTGTACTACTGCACTTTTATGATTTTATGGAGTCTGGTTGCAATTTGTCCTACAGCCAAAGATAACTCTGTTACACAAGCTCCTCGCTCTACTCTTGCCTATCCTTAGGTTCCCCCACAGAAAGAATGAACAGTAAATAGCACAGGTCAATTCTACTCCAAAGCAGATTCATTTGATCATAGAAATTTTTATTGCACTTTTCAGGGCCTCTAACAGACTTCCATACAGCCTCTATGAAGTTTTAAGAGGTTTATTTTTCTCAGTATTTAAATCACAGCAAACAAACAATGAAAAGAAACACACTTCAAAGGCCTTTCCTTGAGCAGTACTACCTTGCTGTGATTGGCAGTATGTGAGTGTATACCAGCACTGACTTTCCAAGCTGACAGAAGCATAGCAAAGGCATGGACACAGCTTGTGCAACCCAGCCTACCTACCACCCTTCTTCTCCTAACTCAGTGCTCCACAGGCAATAGTCATCTATCCTCCTTATTCTCATGCTTATCATCTTGTATTTCTGCAATCCCCAAATCCTTCAGACTTGTCCCTTCTCCTACGACGCTTCCACAGTCAATCAGGGCAGCTACTAGACTTCTCCAAATGATGAGTTCAGCATTTGGCACTTTCAGCCTATGGCACTGACTCCTCTACACTCTCTGGTTTTCCCTGCCATGCATTTCTGGAGGTGTACCAGAAAGTAGAAGAAATGTGCTTCCCTCAGCCTTTGCTTAATCAGATCTTCTGCTTGCATTTCTGAGTCTTGCCAGGGTCTGTGGTGAAGTAGTGAAAGCACTGCTATCCTGACAGTAGCAGAACCAGAAGAATGATGCCTATGTGTCAGATGTGGCACTGAGGGACATGGTTAGTGAGCATGGTGGTGATGGGTCTCGTGATGATGATCTTAGTGGTCTTTTCCACATTTAATGATTCTATGAGTCTATGATTGCTACCATACTGAAGTAAAGCTAAAGGGAGGAAAGAAGCTGCAAGAGAACAACCAATTACTATTGGAACCCAAAGTTCCAAAGCCTTGTTCAGTCAGACACCATCTGGACATGGAGAGCATTGCTCATGTGGGGCCACTGTGGGGTGACACAGGATGAGAGCTGGGGCCAGAGTGGGGCTGCAGAGAAAGACCTGGGGATCCAGGTGGATGAAAAACTGAACATGAGCCAGCAGTGTGCTCTTGCAGCTCAGAAGGCCAATGGTATCCTGGGCTCCATCAGAAGAGGTGTGGCCAGCAGGGACAGGGAGGTGATTGTGCCTCTCTATTCTGCCCTCGTGATGCTTCACCTGGAGTACTGTGTCCAGTTCTGGGACCTCCAACAAAGGAAAGATGTGGAGCTTTTGGAGAGGGTCCAGAGGAAGGCCACGAAGATGATTAGAATTCTGTAGCACCTCACCTACAAAGACAGGCTGAGGGAGCTGGGCTTGTTTAGCCTGGAGAAGAGAAGACTGTGAGGAGACCTCACTGCAGCCTACCAGTATTTAAAAAGGGATTATAAACAGGAAGGAAATCAACTTTTTTTTTTCCGGTAGATATTGATAGAACAAAGGGGAATGGTTTTAAGCACAAGGAGGGAAGGTTTAGATTAGATGTCAGGGGGAAGTTCCCCACAGAGAGAGAGGTGGTTGCTGCCCAGAGAGATTGTGGATGCTCCATCCCTGGAGATGTTCAGGATCAGGTTGGATGGGGCCCCGAGCAGTCTGGTCTAGTACCAGATGTGGAGGTTGGTGACCCTGTCTGTGGCAGGGGGGGTTGGAACTTGATGATCTTTGGGGTCTCTTCCAACCCAAGCCATTCTGTGTTTCTACGACTTAGGACGCTCTGGGCTCCCAGCTGCCCGCTCTCCATGGTGCTGCAGGCGCAGCCCGGGCAGAGGCGACCGTGCCCGTGGATGGCAGCGTCTCCACAGGCAGGTGCTTCTTTCTGGGAGGTTCCCCCCGATGCCACAGAGGCAGCACGCTCGAGCCCCGCTTTCCCTGTGGAGCGGACAAGGGAGGAGTGGTGTAGCTTGTCCTGGAGTCGGGGTACAGGATCATAGAATGGTAGAATCATCAAGGTTGGAAAAGACCTGTAAGGTCATTTAGTCCAACAGTCAACCCATCTCCCCCATGCCCACTAATGACATTCCTCAGTGCCGCATCCACACGGTTCTGGAACATCTCCAGGATGTAACTCCACCACCTCTCTGGGCAGCCTGTGTCAGTACCTCACCACTCTTTTGGAAAGGAAATATTTTTAATATCCGACCTGAACCTGTCCCCTGGTGCGACTTCAGGCCCATACCTCATGAAATGTGGTTTTGGGAAGGACGGGTCAAAAGAGAGGTAATAAGCTAAGATTGCAAGCTCAAATTTGGGAATAGGAGCCATGAGATGTGATGTTATGGATAAATCCCCAAGCAATCTCAGTAGGCAGAAAGGTCAGCATTTGGACTGACTGAAACGCTGGTTCCAGCGCAGAGAGTTTTGTGTATCCAGAACAATTAGATGTTTAATCTGGGTAACAAAAGGCTACTAATTCACACATTAGATTACTATGTCTTCTATCTGCTCAAATGAGACAGCTTGAATGCCTGTTTGGTCCCTAGAGAAAGCTCTAAAGATCCTGAGATATGGTAACAACATACAGCAAAGGTTTGGGGTTACCTGTCACATACTGTGTATCACCACCCTACCTCTGAAAGAGAAAGAAGAATAAAAAAATAGTTCAGCCTAGGTAGGAGATAGTTTGAGAAATGTTGGGTCACGGTAAAGAGGTTTCAAGTAGGGTGAAAGATTGGTCTGTATGCAATAGACCCATTCAGGAAGAAGAGCCATGTTGTATGTAACAACCCTTTATATGATATGTATGAACTGAAGAAGGCTAATTCCCTCTATCCAAGACATCTGCCCTCAAGGACTTCCAGCAGCAGTGTTGCTGTAGATCCAGAGCAAGACTCAGGGCTTCCCTCCGGGCAGAGGGTTGCAGAAGAGCTCAGGAATCCTCCAAGAGCCAGAACAACTTTGTGAAACCTGGATTTTTTTGAGTCTCAGAGCTGAGGCACTGCAGGTTAGAGATTTTGGAGTGGCTCAAGAATCCTGCTGCCAAATTTTGTTTTCTAACCTTTTGTTTCCAAGATTTTAATCTGTAAGCTCTGAAAATTCATTAATCTCAACCGCAGTGAATCACTGCTTACTGTGATTTACTATGAAGACATTCTGGACCTGGCCAATTTGTTGAAGCAGGACGGTCCAGCACTGTGAGAAGACTGGAAAGAGGAGCGCCTTCAGAGGGATGTGTGGCCACAGAGATATAAAAGATATGCAAATGGGGTCTAAGAACTGCAGGGCCAGGCTGCCCTACAGGCTGATGGAAAATACAGAGGGTGGAGGCTCTGACAGTCAATTTCCAGTTACTGGGAGAGAAACTGACCCAACAGTTACAAAGAACATTTTCCGATACTGTCTTAAAATCTGCAGGATTCCAGAAAATGATAAGGCATTATAAAGCAGCTCTCTTTTATAGTTCTTTATGACTGGAAATCTGTCAGCATTTCTGCAGTTTTGTTTTTGTGCTATGAACCTCCTACCTACCCACTTCTGTAAATGAGAAGAAATTAAGATACTGAGTGTCTTTCACACTTCTGTCAAGATCTGGGCAGAAGTAGTGCTGCCTGTGCTTCTCTTCACTCATCCTCACTCTGATGATTTTGACTGGGACAATCCCGAACACGTAGTCTTCATTTGAGAAAAGTCAGTAAGGAAGTCTGGAAAAGTGCTGCCAGTTGCCAACATGTTTTCCACACAGCTGGTGCAGGAATGGGAATGCAAAGGTTGTTACTGGGGCATTAATAACAACACTCTTTCGTCTGTGCCAGAATAGATTGGTATCTCTGGTTTGCTTTTAGTTTTCTTTGATTACTCCTACACAGCAGCAGAGAGTGCACTGCAAAATGAATAGGTCTCTGCCGTAACTGGTATTCAGCCAATGTCTAAAAATACCCCTGTTCAAACAGGCTTTCTACCTTGGTCTGCCTTGTGAGCACTGTGGTGGGTGCAGGGAGCTTTCCTGGAGCATGCACAGAGGAGCCCAGGGCTAATGTACTTGTAAATTCTCAGTAGTCAGACCTTCATTCAAAGTCATGGAGATACAATCCATTTCATTTTTGAAAGCCCCTGCAGCAGGAGGGAAGAAGGTGAGACCTGACCAAAATACCCATGCTAGGTGGGTGGGAGAGAGAAGAAGGTAAGTGCAAACCATTACAGCTTATCCTTTTGGAATTCATGCTGCTGAGATTTAAGATTATAAGTCATTAGCATCCAGCACATCTGGCATCTCCAAAGAGTAGTGGAAAAGGGAGGAACGAGGCTGAACAATCAGCATGTGAGAATGAGATTAGCCAGCAGCTACAGGACCATAAACAAAATCTATGTGCAGAAAAAACTCCACTGTGCATACTGCATGGACCTGGCTGGGCAGGTTTGAGTTAAATGCCATTTTGATAGAGAAAACAAATCTCTGTGCAGGCAGAATGGATAACTGTTATAATATGTTGTTATATCTTTCCCTGTACTCACACAGTTCTTCATTGTTCAGCAAGATGACAGATGAGTGCAGCCATTTTCATGGAGCTTTAAATATGCTATTCCTTTCCAGAGTTCACATGCACTGAGTCCTTCAGTGTCTAGTTATCCTTGTAAACCTTCCCAGGAGTGGGTGCTGTGGTGCTCTCTTGTGGTTTGGAGCCTGGTCAGGGTATGCTTTAGGCACTGTCACAGAGAATATTACACACTCACCTCATGAGAGAGAAGCAGCAATGTATTTTATTGCTATAAGGTAGTGATTTAACAAAGTCACCAGACTTTGAAAGGACCTGTTCTATGTCTAAAGGATGATACAGGCAATTGATCCTTCATATCACTCTGTACCTTACAGTCTATTAGCAAGCTACTAGTAGATGAGAAATCTCAGCCTTGCAAGTAAAGTTTCAAGAAGCTTACTGTTAGTCACTTGCTGAGTGTATGTCATAGGTAAGGAATCCTTCAACCTAGAGGAGAAACTCTGAGAGGTGTCCCTGATCAATGGCAGATGCCATTTATTTTCTCATCTTGTTTAACTGCTTGGAGGAAACATAGATGCCCCCTTTCCCATTCAGTTTATCATTGTTCTATTCATTTAAACATAGTTGAGCTAAACAATTAAGGTCTTTCTGGACCACCAGGGCCAGTTTGGAACAGATTATAGTAAACGGCATTTTTGAGGAAAGGCCATTCACCTATAATAGGGTCACAGGGACACACTGGTTCCAGTGACTGATATGTTCTTAATTCTTCACTGAGAATTTTGACTGTTTCTTTATGTTCTGATTCTCGCTCCAATGTTCAGTAGTCCAGTGCTATCTCCTGTCTGGTTTCTGAGCTGGCCAGACTGGTGAGTACATGAGGATTGACTTCTGGAGATAATCTGCCATTCTTCTCAGTCAGTTATGACTTCTGAAATTCCATATTCAGAAATATCCAGCAGGTATTAGATATTGCGATCCATTGGTAATATTTGAATCAGGAAGTGCAGGGACTGCACAAAGTACATACATTGCAGCCTCCCTGTTTCTGCTGGGCTTGAAACTGATGTGTGAGCCAAAAGACTACATTCAGCAGGCACCAGGTCCATCCATTCAAAGCACTGAAACCTAAAATATCTTCTTGATTGTCTTTAATTGCAAAACAAGTAGGTGACATGCACTTATTTGAGTGGGAGCCATAAACTGACCCTGGCAGTTTGGCAAACAGCACTCACTCCACTAACACCTGTAATCTTAACTTTTTGCCATCTCGGTCTCACACACAACTTCTAACTGGAATAAAATATAAGTGATAACTGTCTACTTTCTGGATAGACAGATCCGATTGCTTGCCTGACATTACTCATTTATTTTGTTCCATGCCCTGCAATTCCTTGCTAAGAGGGAGAAACAGTTGTCTCTCTTCCCAGGGACTGGCACCAAAGGAGTCAAAATGCACTCTTTCTTTCCACTGCTATCTAATTTCTGGAATGTTTCAATTAGATAATGCCAGTGGGCTGACCTCAAATCACAGCCCTGAGAATGCTGAGAGATTTCTCTCTTTTTGAAATTCTGCTTGCAAGATTTAGATTTGTTGTCTTACTGCTTAGCTTCTGCTCCCTGTTCCACATATCTCACCCTATGATCTCCCTCCCAAGGTCTCAAGTTTTGTTTTTCCACTAGTGCATCATCCCAGCACATTTCACAGCTGTCATTAACAATGCTGTGCACTAATTCTGCCCATGTAGGGGATGCCTGAGAGCATTACAAACAGGGCTTCATTATTTCTCATGTCTTGTCTGATTCCATCCCATGTTGCAGTTTGATAAGGGATTAAGAATTGCCAGGGTTCCCCTAATTAGTGGCTCCAACATCACAAAATCTACTGTAACAGACAGTGGGAAACCAAGGGCCCTTGTTTGTGCATGGCTGTGTAGTCTGTAGAGAGCTCACTTAGAGAACTGATGGGGATTATGGTTCACCTACTCCCCCAGCCCAATAATCTACTTGGCAGGTGATAGAATGGACTGCATTTGCCAGTTTGGGTCCCAAATTTAAGACAATTTCTGGACCCCAATAGCCATTTGCTTTGCCCGCACTCAACATTATTTGGTCCCCATCACTTAACCATACCTGTAATAAGTATTCAGTTCTAGTTTCACCTGGGTTTCTGCTGTATCTTCCTTATAGATTTTTCAATTGCAATGGGTCCCAGAGAACGGCTCATATAGCATGTCATAGAACATGACCCCAAGGTCCCTCAGTTCTTTCTGTTTTAACAGCAAGTCTGGCTTTGTCTTTGGGAGGATTTATGGGAAACAAAGAATTGTTTTCCCCTGGCCCGTTGTCATCAGGATCACCACAGATGTCTCCATCCTGGTTTTCTGGAGATACATTTAGCTTCCTAATCTGTGCAGTGCTAATGGGCTGGGGAGCCTGTGTAAGAAGAGGGTCCCAAACTGGACATGTGAGACTGGGCAGGTACAGCAGTGGGGTGCCAGATTAGCAACAGGATACTTCTGTTGACATTTCACTATTCAAATGAAGAAGCCATGTCTCCCTTTTGAAGGTATTCAGGATTAAATAATGTTTTAATGTCCTTTATTATATTTCTAGATTTCACTACTGTTTAATAAACACACATACTCGCACAGCAAAGCATTCAAGCCTTCCTTAGTTTCTCTATTGCTGATGCACCAGCACAGTATTTCTGCTCCATGGAATGTTTTCTGTCACAGAAATGAACTGAAAGGCAGGAAGGAGACAGACAAAGAGATGTAAAAAATTTCTACTTAGTGGTTCAGCACAGATAACCATGTGAGCAGACATCTATGTGGGAAGGACCTGTAGAACAAGATGGCCTTGTACCTTCATCCAGTGCACAGGACTGACAGAGGATGAGTGAATGTGCTGGCCCACAGAGAAAGATGGAAAGCCAGATTCTTGTTCTGCCACTACAGCGATTCTCTATGGGATACTGGGAGACACTGTTGCCTGCCCAAATATTAAATAAATCTACACATTAAATTTTAAGGTCTTAATTCAGCACAGCACTGAAAACAAAACACTTTTGTTCGTCCCTTATCTTAAATAACTTGTACTGGTCATCCAGATATTTGACCTTTAATTTTTCTAAAAAGAATCTGAAAAAAGCAGAGGCACTGAAGACCATTACCAACACTTTGCTGCTATGATCATTTTACAGTTATGTTTTTTTTTTACTCTGTTAACTTTTCTAAAAAAACATATCTCAGTATGGAGGTAATTACCCAAGCCCTCAAATAAAACATGCCTTCAGTATTCACCTTCCTAAAGACAAAATGTGTGAGTTTAGTTAAAGTTAGTAAAGGCAGAATGTGTGCCTTTTAATAAGGCACACCATCAACCAGCTATTTCACTGACCTTATTTTATAATATTATTTTAGACTGTATCCTACATTCTCCCTTCTAGCCCCCATTTTCCCAGCAGTTAATTACATAGACTATCAGTATTTTAATGGGGGCAATTACATAGTCTGGCAGTCAGAATAAGAAAAAACAATAATGAATATTTGAAGATTCTTACAGATTTGCTTTCATTATAATATATATAGTGATTTCTACTGGGTACACCAGTTTTTATTCTTGCTATTATTTTCATATTCTGGAGAGACCAGCTGAAAGGTGTGGCTACACCTCCCCAGATAGCAATCAGCTGCAAAGACATGCCTCAGGGTTATATTCTGCTGCACAGCAATTGTGTTCAGGGCAGTGCACACTGACTGATATTTCCAAAGGAAATGCGAGCTCAGAAGTTCTGAATTTCCACAGCAGATGGAAATCTGCCAAAATATTCTTGTATTTGGAGACTGCCTTTTCCTTCTTCACAAATGAATTTATAAACAATAACACAGAGTGTCACATAAAAGCCTTACTATTGACATTTCATCCTGGAACAGCAAAAGAGAAACTAAACCTCAGCCACTAAGAAACAGTGAAAGTGACTCAGTGACCATATCTCAGTGCAGAGTTTAGTTGAGTGACCAGGACAAACAGCCTTTCCAGAGCCATAAATACCTTCTTTGCTGCAGATGCTGACATCCCACCCCACGCACATATCCTACTGCGTGTCAGGCCTTGAGCCTGCCATGCTCTGCTAAAGGCAGATGTTGTTACCTCAGAAATGATGAAAAGAGGTCATTCAATCCACTAAGTAATAGTTAATGGTATCTGGCTGTCCCGTAGCATACATATAAAGGCAGTGTTCCAGCTTGCAAACAGATGATATTAATATACCACAGCAAAACCAATGCAATAGGCTATTTAACTTAATTTACACCTTTTTTCAACATCTTGATGCTGCGAGTACTTTTGTTTTACTTGGTGGCTATTGCAAAACTGCTAATCTCATGATTTCTCAATATCCTCCCTGGAGACTCAGTGGTTCACATTTAGTCTTCGCAGAAATTCAGTATTTTAAAGTGCCAGCCTTCAGCAAGCCATAACTGTGTGGAACAGGGCCGAGTCCCCATCGCCTGCCAACATCAGCGCTTCCCCACAGCACAGCCGTTCTTCACATCCCCTGATGACACCATGGCCTTCATCCTAACTGTGTTTCTCCTTCAGCCCCCTTCTCCCAAGGTCATCTCCTTCTGTGACCGTCACAGGATTCCTTCAGTGTTTCTGGACAACTCTGGGTCTGACAGCACAGGCTGCAGACAGTCTCATTACTGCTGCCTGGGTAAGGGCAGGAATGGGGGCAGGCTGCTGCTGAAGTGCCTGAGGAGCAGATCTTTCCAGGAGACACAGAGAGCCCTGCTATGTTACAAGCCAGAGGATGCAAAGGTGAAGTAATAATCTGCAGCTGAGCAGGGGCTGTGCTTGGTATGGTCCAGGAGAAAGGCAATAAGAGACACAGTTGGTCAGAATCAGGTCTTCCTCACATGCAGAGGCTGCAAGGGGCTTGGCTGCACAAGATGGCAAGTCCATCCCTCAGCACACACGGAGTAGAATGCTGTCACACAGTAAAAGGCTTGCGTGCCTTACAGTACAGGAACAGCATAAATATTTCCAGCCAAGGTACTTCACACACTTAGCCTGTTTGCCAAGTAGCTTTGCTGCCTTCTTTAGTTCAGAGAAATGTTGTTGCTCAAAGGAGAAAACAAGTGGGATTGTTTTCCCTCCCTCACCCTTCCTGTCTGTAAAACCAGACATCTCTGGTCTGTAGTTCCTTATAAACAAGAAAAGGCGCTTTTGTGGAGCCTGTTGATAAGAGAGACTCCACACCACCACACGTCCCACATATTTTTATTATTATTTTCATGTTTGCAATGATATGCAAATATTTGATTGCTTCCTAAGGTCACTTGCTAGTTGCACTGCAGCACTGAATTTACTGGAGAGACTTAAGGGAAGGCTCAGGGCAGAGAAAGTCACAGACTGGTTTTCTTAACCATCTGGTAGGATCTGTACTCAGTCAGCAAAATCTGAGTGTGCAGTTACATCTCCACACTCACCCTACAGCCCTTTCTTGGGAACAATTTGCAAGGAGATGAGACACTTGTAGCCGTGTGAGCCCAGTGTGGAACAGCTGGACCACGGGGCAGGGAGAGAGCTCTTAGCAAAGCATGTAGGCCACAGCCACCTGAAATACATCATCTTAATGGAAGCAGATCATTAGTAGACTTCAGAAACAGAACAGGTGAGCCACATGGAGACAGAAAGAAAAGCAGTTTTATCAGTAGCTTGGTGCAAAGAATGAGCAGAACTTCAGTTTGTGTTACTGGAGGTTATCTACTTGCCACAACCAGAACATGTACAGTCACCTCCAAAGAAGCCTCAGTGTGCTCACAGTCTTTGACCATCTGATGGTGTACCGGAGATGGAAAGTCCTGCACTATACCTCCACTTCAAGGACATTGGCTGCTTTAGTCTGTTACCAGAGGGGTGTCTAAACACAGCAGTGGAGATGGCCCAGGCTCAGGGCACAGGGTATGTTTGGACTAAGGCTAGAGGCAGAGACTGTCTTAATGAGGACATGCATATGGCTACCCATTCACAGCTACTTTTAGCTGGTAACATGCAGTCAAGCTGCTGGAAAGCAAACAGCGAGCTTGAGAGCTGCAAAGGCTCTGCCTTGTGTTGGTGTTGTCAGTTTTGCTACCACTGTCAGAATGAGAGGGGTTGGACCCAGGCTCCCTGCAGTCTCAAGAAAGGCTAACCAGGAGAAATCAGATCATTTCCACAATCTTCTAGCATTTCAATCAAGAGAACGAGTGGGAATTCTTATTTAAGGAGCCTAAGTACTTTTGATCACTTGTCCTTTACAGTTTTACCATCTCTGTTAGTTTTGAATGAAAATAAAGTGAGCATGTAGTGCTCATTTCCTGGAGTGGCGTTGCAGCAAAATGGTTGCAGCTTGCAATAGTGAAGTGAAAGTACTGATGAGCAAGGGAGAGGAACTGGGAAATAAATAAAGGTCTTTCAGATCTGATAGGCACTTCAGTACCTCCTTAAAGGAAGAAAGAATGATGAGGAAAAGTCAGTTCCCTAACAATCATTTCTATTATGCATGAGTCACGCAAAATGATTTTTAGACCCAGAGCTTTGTTTCACTGGCATTGCTTGCTTTCATCAGTAAGTGAAAGAAGATCTAAGTTCACTGAGTTCCATCTGCTTTCACTCAGTTCTACCAACAGCAATATTTTCCAAATGGATCTATTTCTTTTTCTCTCAACATCTTTGCAGTCTTACTGTCTCCTTCATGACACTGGGAGAGACAGGCTCGTAACTGTTCAGTTTTATGTCTGACCCAGTGCAGTTGCTCAAGTAATGTTTGTATAATGTAGCTCTTCCTTCACCTCAAATTATTCACCTTTTCCTTACTAAATAGCTCGATGGAAACAGCAGAAAATTACAGTCTCACGTGCTTCTGGTCAGCTATTGGTTCTGTGTAGTTAGATCAATAGGGATTAGCCTTAATATCCAGGAATCAAGAAATGAATGGCATAGAGACTGTACTCTGTTGAAAACAACAACAACAGAAAACAACAAACAGCAAAACCCCACAAAACCACAAGTTTCATTAAAAAAGAGCCTGAATGTACAATGTGCACTGCAAGCAGAAGCCTCTGCTGCAGTGCTGTGTCCACTTCGGGTATTGCACTTTAAAAGTATTGCACTTTAAAAAAGATGTAGAGCACTTGGAAATAAGAATAATCAGAATCCATGTTTAGAAAACGTGACTTATAAAGAAAGACTGGAAGAGCTGACTATTTAGTCTGAAGAAGGCTAAACAATGTAGGCATGAATGTTATCTCCAAATAGATAAAAAGCGGTTGCAAACAGGATGAGAATAATCAGTCCCTCCTGTCTATTAGTAATACCACAAGAAATGTTGAGCCTGGGATACCATGAAGATCGTTAGTAATTTCATCATTATGCCCTAAAAACACCAGTCCCTTTTCATCTATTTACAGACAGACTAGATACTACCTTCTGCTTAATTCTGCTACTCTGTGGTTCTTTTACTCTGCAGTTACCCAAATCAGTTCAACCTTGTATTCTGTGATATGTCTGAGATGCCAGAAGCAAAATGTCCTCTTCTCACTCTGATTCCCCTTTGCAGCACATTTATTCTGAAAATATGAATTATCCAGTCTCTACTGTCCACTTCTTGGTAGACTTTGGTCTACAATGGTCTTTTAGTCTGCAAAAGTTGGCGAATAGTATTAAATCTTCTTGCCCTTTCTTTATATATATTTATTTTTTCTAAAATCGGAGTAGGTTTTTTGCCCTGTGCTTGTAAAGCACATAGCTCTGTGTAATAGATTCATTTCCTGTGATTTGGCCTAGGTATTGCTGTGGAATATACAGCCCCAAGCAAATGCAGCATGTTCACACTTATCCTATTTCACTTCTCTGTGCTGTTTTCATTGCAAAATAAATAAATAACTAAATACTTTAACATATCTGAAGGAGCACAAAATGGAGGAGACAAGGACACAATATAGGCCAAAATGTTTGAACTCCACAAGCTGTTCATATCTTCCTTGTATCAAACATAAACTGCATCCAAAAAGCATCCAGTTAATGGCCAGCTCAGTGAAGAGTCAAGCAAGGCTGACAGGGACGGGTGATGCTTTGAATAACCTTAAAGTCCTTTCTGCAACAGCTGAGATTTACCATGAGATTGTGATCATGTGTGCAGACCTAAGATGCATTCATAAATAATCTTAAGTGTGGTATGTTCCATACTCCTCCTTTTTTCCTACTGAGGCAATGTTGTCCTGCTTCTCCAGGCACTTGTAGCTAGGCACAGATGTGGTGCTAAAAGTACTGTGTTGGGTGTTAGATGTAGGCTTGGGATTTATCCCAGCCCATGCCAGGAATCCGTGGTGTACAGTGATGTATGTGAGCTCGTCACCTGGAGCTCCCTTATATTCGTCAGGGACAGAAGAACCTAGAAGGTGACCCAGTGTGTTCCAGCCCTATGGTAGGTCAGAGGAACAACCTAGACATGCTGAATGACAGTAAGGCTGATAGTTGACTTGGGAAACTGTAGACATACCAAGCAGGATTCAACTGAATCAGCAGATTGACCCTGACTCAACAGATACCTGCAGGTGAATCCTACCCTACCTCAGATGAGCTGGATGTCATTTATACCCACAGCTTTCAATCCAAACCAGAATGCACATGGAGAGTGATTTCCTCCCTTCCTACTGCACTAACTTTCCCACATTTCTCATTTCTCCCATATCCCACACAGACTGCTTGAGGGGAGCAATGCTTCACCCAAACCCACTGCAACCCCTAAATGCTACCTTGGACTGAGGAACCCTTCTCCATTTCACTGTGTTTAGTTTTCACTGAGTAGACTTTTAAACCCAAACTATCCTTGATGTGCAAAGTCCTGTTGCCGTCTCTTTCCACACAGCTTGGATGCCCCAACAAAATTCGCATTCACTCACGTGGTGATGAGCACAAGTATGGAAAACAAGTCACTAACAGCCTGGATTTCACTCATGCAAGAGAAAACACCAGCTATTTAAAAAACTAAGCCTGCCATTTATTCTTTGGATTGAGCTTTTACATAAGACACGCTCTGTGAGCACAAATGCGAACTTCAAGTCAAGCTGTCCCTCTTGGTCTCATAGGTTTTTTCCTCATGCAGAAATAATGCTATCATTCTTGAAAGATACTTCAGTGATAGCGGGATGGTGGAGGAGTAGCTGCAGCATGCAAAAGGGCTAATCAAGAGGAAGGGCTTGTTAAGCTCGGTTGTTAAACACTGTGTAGTTGGCAGGATGCTTTCAGGGATCAATGGATGATTTCGTAAAATGTGTAATAGTTAGAATGCACTGAAACAATATAAACCCTGTCCAAAGGAGCCCTTTGTTGAAGTTTTGGCAGTATATCTTAGGCTGGAGTCAAATAAATTAGTCATCAGATAAATCAGTCATGCCAGCTATGCGAGTGATACCAAAATAAACAGAGTGTTTTAGTCAAATCCATGAAACCAAAGGATCAGCAAATCTTATTTAAAATTCCCCCATGTAATTGGTGCATAATTAAGTTTCTAACATGAATGCAATTGTGCTGTTCCAGAGTATGTGACGATGAAGATTGTATCTTTGAAAGCAAGTAAGGATCTCCAGATGCTTTTAAAAGTAGTTTTTGAACTGCTGGTTTCAAGCACATAATTACAAAACTCAAAAAATTCAAGGCCTCAGTCATTTCTGAGTTAGTCATTATTACAGTTTTGATGTCTGGGCCTCCAGGCTCAGTTAGTCAAACTCTGCAAGGGGAAACATGGGGAGTCCAGCCACTGCAGCACTGTGACCAGGCTGCAGTTTGTTAGAGGGAAGAAGTACTTCTTTTAAAGGGGTTGAGAAAGTTAAAATGTTGTGAGGAAGCTTCTCTTATCCAGTGTTTGTTTCTTAAAAGCTGTTACCTCAGACCAGAATATTACACTTAAAGTGACTGATGTTTGATAAGTACCCAGCCTAAATTGTCTTGTGCACAGTGGATATAGTCCTGAAGGGTTGTAGGAGCTGATTCTCCATTACCCGGAGCGTATTTAAACACATCTAACAGATATGATGTCTCTCACTCTTCTCCCAACATATGCTTCCCTATGCAGTTTTTGGCATTCCCTTCCCAAGCTGTGTGGTGTAGCTGACACCCTGGAGAGAAGGGATGCCATCCACAGTGACTATGACAGGCTCGAGAGGTGGGTCTGTGTAAACCTCATGGAGTTCACAAGTGCAAGGTCCTACACTTGTACCGGGGCGATCCCAAGCAGGGATGGGCAGAGAATGGACTGAAAGTAGCCATGAGGAAAGGGACTTGGAGAGAGATTCAACACGAGCCATCAATGAGTACCTGCAGTCCAGAAAGCCAACTGTATCCCGGGCTGCATCAAAAGACGCATTATCAGCAGATCGACAGAGGTTATTCTCTTCCTCTTCTCCATTCTCTGGAGACCCCAGCTAGAGTATCGCATTCAGCTCTGGGGCCCCATCACAAAAAATACATCAATCTGTTGGAGCAAGTCCAGAAGAGGGCCACAAAGTTGATCAAAGAGCTGGAGCACCTGTCCTACAAGGAAAGACTGAGGAAGCCAGGCTTGTTCAGCCTGGAAAAGAGAAAGCTCCCCAGGGAGACTTTGTTGTGATCTTCCCGTATTTTAAGAAGGCCTATAGGAAAGATGGAGAAGAACTCTATTGGGGAATGTAGTGGCAGGACAAGAGGTAATGGGTTTAAACTGAAAGAGTAGATTTAGATTAGACATCAGGAAGAAATTCTTCACTCAGAGGGTGGTAAGGCATTAGAAACAGTTGCCCAAAGAAACCCAAGTTGCCCAAAGCCAGGTTGTACGGAGCCATGGGTAACCTGATCTACTGGAAGGTGTTCGGGGGCTGGAACTGTGTAGTCTGCAAGGTCCCATCTGACCAAACTATTCTGCAGTTCTGTGAAACCATGACCACCCCCATCCTGCTTTCAAGTCCCCCTTGGTCAAGTGTAGATGATGATTGTGTCCTTCTGGCAAAGGGCCATGTGTGGGGCCAGCAGACTTCCACCAATATAACCAGTTTGTTCCCCACTACATACTCCTGCACAGGATCCTCTTCCTGTCCTCTGTCCCCTGTTCCCTTCGTAGTCCCTTACCTCAGGTGCCCACATGGCACCTCAGACTATGCATCTATGCCAAGTCTGTGGCTAATAACAGGGAGAACACAAGTGCAGTGGCTTAAGTGAAGTTGTTGAGAAAAAAACATGCCTGCTATTACATAACTGCAGGCAACCACCTCTTTAATGTCACTGTGGATTGCTGTGCTATTAGAAAGGCTGTAAGGTTCCAGCCTTCCCTACAGGCACCGAGCCCTGTGAAGACAGCTCCTGTAAGCACACTGGATCTGGTCATGACCAACACTGGATGTGCACAAGTATTAAAGCAAAGAGCTGTTTATGCATTTTAGTGCAGTTGGATGAAGGGATTCCTAATAGAGGCTGAGAGAGTTATGATTAATGAGCATTTGTTGCCAAGATATACCTCTTTTGCAAACTGAAAATACTTAACAAGTCAGTTAGTAGAGTATAATCTGAAAACAAAAGTCTTTATCACATTTACTCAATGTACATTTACAGAAAAGAAAGGTCGTTTCTTCTGTGCACACTCATCAAATCCTTCCAAATAGTGACTATTGAACAAGTTTTAGATGTATAATTTTTAGTGGAATACCCTCAACAGAAACTTTGTATTTCCTCATGGAGAAGTAGAACTATCATTGAGATTTGCCGACCTGGCCAATAGTCAACTTTGTCTCATGTTATTTCCTTTTTTTGCAATCACTAAATTCTATATCTATATTTTTATTCCATCAGTAATGACTCGTTCTTTCTCTAGAAGGATTAGATTGAAGTCTGTGCTGTATTTGCTTTGGAAAAGTCTGTGCTATTTTCATTATTACCACAAAACTACAAAGATTTCAGAACTGACAGATATTAGAAAGAAAATACTTCTCTGTAGGATCTTAGGGCATCTGTGAGCTTGACTTTACCTTAATTGATATTTTCACTGCTCTGCTGATGGTCAGCTGTATTTGCATGTTGTCAGGATTACATCCCTCTCATGCAGCACTCCACAAAGGAACCAAACACAGGCATTGTGCTGGCATTGCTCTTATCAGGAACTACTGGAACCAGAACAAATGTCTATTATAAATTATTATTATTGGCTTCTAGGAGTACATCTTGTAATAGGTACTGTGCAAACACTGAATAGAAAGGCTAACTGTGTCCCAAAGAGTTTATAACCTAGGGAGTACACTTCAAAAGAAGTGGGTAGGTTTATTTCATAATGGAGGAGGAAGAAGAAGGGAGAAGAAGATCAAGATTGTTCAGTCATTTTACTTCAAAAAAAAAAAGTGATTGAAAAGTGCTTTGGATTGGTGGAGTTTGTAGGTTCTCGATAAGCTGTGCCTTCAGTGTGCTGGGAGTTATACCATCCGTCACCACTGCATTTCCCACTTTGGAATCATTTATGTCAAAAAAATAGACTGCAGCATCCTGTCTCTCCTTTTGAAATGTTTTATAGTTTACAGTTATTCTGTGTCTTGAAGAAAAGGATCAGAATGTCCAATCGGACCACACCCGAAAATAAGATGTGAGCCAAAAGCGTTAGCAGCAACGTGACTGCCAGAAAGGAAGCAGCCCACACAACAGCAGTGGCCGAGAGCTCAGAAGTCCCTGCTCTGCAGGTGGGCAGCCTGTGGGCTGCAGGCATTAGGAACAGGATCCTGTCTGCCCCAGCTCCAAGTTACTCACAACACCTTAGTGCATATTGGTCCAAAAATAGCCTATATGATGAGAGGAGTTTTTTAGATGTTCAAGCAATGCTGGGGCTAGAAAACAAGCCTACAAAAAAGGAAATGATTGCACAAGGATGATAAAATCAGGCCTTGCACAGAGCACTCTGAAAGCCCGTGTCCACTTTCACAATTTGTTTAATGATATTTAATGGGGGTTGCACTCGATGATCTCTTGAGGTCCTTTCCAACCCCTATGATTCTATGATTCTATGATTGATTCTATGATACAAGAATTGGTGCTAGCACCAGAATACTGCTACCAGTACAAAACACTCATATGGTACCTGCACTCCCAGCCTCAGACAGGTCACATGCTAAATTGGTTTGTCGGTTTTCCAAGGAAAAGAAATAATTTAAGCACATAAATGGTTCAAGTGTTTAGCTCCAGCGTGTTTTGCAAAGATAACATTTTTCAAGGTGCCTTTTGGATTTTAATAGAATTTCTCGAGGGGAGGACAGAAAACAACAGAGATTTCCTGGGAAAATGATGTCTCCAACTTTTAGAGTGTTTGAAAAACATATCTGAGGCTGAGAAGAATATGCGTAGGAAACATTTATATAATTAGATAAAGAATGAAGTTCTGATCACACAGATTACCAGTAACTACCACAAATCTCATTGGTAGAGATGCCCCATGCTATCCCAGAAGCCTTCAAAAATGATCAAGGATCTTGTCAACTGATGCAACCTAGGAAGATATAAAGATAGCAGTCTTCATCTGTAAATGTACTACTAATCACAATATTTGAAGCCTATATCCTGTAAAATTGCTTGGATTTTCCCCTTTGACTTTGTTGTGTTTGGAGAAATTAATCTATGAGCTCTGAAATCAGGCATCAGTGTAGGCGCCAGTCTGGTCCTAACCGTCTGAGCAAGAATTTATTTTGGCCACTTATCTGAGCTTCTATGTTACACATAAGAATAAATAGACTGTTTCTTTAATTCTGTGTTTGCTTTTGTGCCATTAATCCATTTATCATTGCCCACTAACACGTATATGACAGAAGCTCCTATATGGCCAGTTGTAGCCAAAACCAAGGTCAAAGAAACAACCATTAGGAGAAGGACTTCACGTACACACATCAAGAATTGGCTTTGGTGGCAGGATTAAAAATGTTATTTTATCATCAGGGATTAAAAATTCTGAACATTTGGTTCTGGGATCCACTTCTAAATTACAGTATACTCTCATTGATTTCTCCCCGTTTAGTTTTCTGTTTGCCTACATTCTTAGCTAAATCTTAAATATATGCCAGAAAAATAATAAAAATATATTTTTCATCAGTATCTTTTGGCCATTTTTATTGATTTATCAACATAGAATGGCTAGAAGACACTCTAAATATATACTTTAAAGTACATAAAGTTATACTTCAATAAACTATCATAAAAAAGAGTTGGCTAATTACGTTTAACAGACAGTGCTGACTGTTGTCCCAAATGCTTTTCGCTTTACTGTTTAAATAATCTATTTTCCTCCCTTGACACCATGAATGGGAAGATAGTAATAGCACAGCTTGATTTACAACTCAAATCCAGATTACTGTGCATACAGAAAAGATCTTTCTCACTTACAAAGAGGACACAGTGTCACATTACCCAGGCACAGGTGTTTCTCTGGTTTCTCTTGCTCTTTATGCTGGCATTTTCAAGTGGACTTCTTGGAAAGAGGAGAGGTTTTACAGTCAGTAATCCTTTTTGTCCTTGAAATACCTGCGAATATGAACCTTCCTGTCTATTTTTTCCCCTCACTATGAATTTACCTCAAAGAGATTCCAAAGCTCACTGGTGAAAAATAAGATAAAATCAGTCTGTTAGAATGATCAATCCAATTTTGACTGAGACAAGGAAGAGTAAACGAATCTGGTAACACAACACATACAACACACAAAACATTGTTCACGTTTCCTCCAAGTGCACTCTTGCATAACCCTTGAACATTAGTATATGTTATTAAAGTTTAAAATTACACCCTCGCCCAGCAATTGTTAATCTGCTTACAGCGTCCTTCAGCAATTTCAGTGGAAAGGGATACACCAAGGCTGATGTAATTAACCTGATTTTATGTGATTCTGGGGCATGGCATCTTGTTAAAAAAACAATACCAGGAAGTCCCACCTGATTCCACAAGCCTGAGAACTGTAGTGGAGACAACTGACAGCAAGGTAGTCTGTGTTGGCCAGAATAGCATCTGGAGAGAGGGCAGAGGCTGCCAAGGGGCTAGGTAGACGTCTGAAAATGATCCTGCAAGTCATGTAACAGAATTGGGAATACTTTAATTTCCAGGTCCTTCATTTCAATAGCATTTGTTTTAATGTCAGCACTAAAAGAGTTCTGTTTGTTAGCTGTGTCAAGAGAGCACATTAGGTAGTTATAAAGGTAGGGTTATTAGGGCAGAATCCCACAAACCCCTTCTGAGGTTGCCTTTGACAGAAAGCCACTGATGTTCAGCAAGGGTTCGGGGCTGCTAATTTAGGATAATATCATCAAAATTCACGCTGCTTTTGCTGAGCATAAAAAACTCAAGTTATACCACACTTAAGTACAGCTTCCTAGCCAGAAGGCCTTCTATTCCTTCAGGAAAGAAGTTGGTTGATCTGACATGCGCAATCTTATCTGTAGTTTATGCAAATCTTCACTGTATTACAGGTACTTATAAATAATTTATTTGATGATGTATTCCAATAATTCCAACAATTGAGGTTATGTGTATGAATTTATAATAACACACCTTACTGGTGTGTAGGATTGCTCAGGGCACCCTCCAGAGTCTCTTGTGGGGAAGAAAAGTGCTGTGGCCAAACTGAGCCATGAATTTGTAAAATTGCCAATTAGAGGTCCAGTGCTGGACCTCAGTTCTTAAACTTTCTTGCACCTTCTTTATCTGCAAGCATATCTGCTGAAAATGATTGAACCTCTCCAAGATTACATCAGACTCATAATACAATTCCAGGCTATATGTAGGGCATCTACCTTTACCCCATAAAACAACAGCTCTGGCCTGCCAAAAGTGCAGCGCACAGGTTTGCTGCACTGGCTGAATGCCCACTGGGGAATCAGTGCTTCATGACACAGGAAAATGAAGAGCGCATAGTAAGGGCAGAGAACGTCTCCTGTAAAGATCACGCTGCCAATTCTGATCTCTACGGAATCTTCTGTTTTTGAAAGTGTTTTTAGTATACAAAGAATGCTTCAAGGAAGTAGAGTTACAATAGAGTTACATATCATACTTCTTCAGATATGAAGTATTTAAAACTCACCCTTTACGACTTTGGCTCTAAATCTATATCTAGGTATTTTTCAAATGAAACTATTGCCTGATGCCTCATACGATAACGGACAGAAGTCAGGAAACTTCAAATCACAGATTTACACCAAATCATCTTTCCAGACATGATAAGTACCACCAAAATAGTGCCCTCTGTGCTCCCATGATTCTATTATAACTAAATCTTAAATCCTAAATCACAGAATCAGAGAACTGTAGGGGTTGGAAGGGACCTTTGGGGATCATCTAGTCCTGCCAAAGCAGCTCCCTAGCCCAGGTTGCACAGGTAGGTATCCAGGCGGGTCTGGAATGTCTCCAGAGAAGGAGACTCCACCACCTCTGTGGGCAGCCTGTGCCAGTGCTCTGTTATCTGTGATTCTGTGATTTGAACCAGAACTACACAAGGCTCAAGAGAACAAGCATAGTGTTTCAGTTTCTGGTTTCGTTCAGCACGGTCTCACAGTCTGTCCGTGCAAAGTACTTTCCTCTCTCTCTCCGTGGATTCTTTGGATCTGCTTCCCTCTAAAGGCCATTCAATGAATTAGTCTGTTTCCTGTAACATCAATCAAGTCTTTCATTTAAAAACAATGTTCAGGTCTTTTCCTTATCTGGGAAAGTGTCTGAGCTCTAGGAAGTAGAGAAATAAATACTTTAATGGTTATTATTTTGTTGTAAGAGAGCTTCGAAGAAATAAGATTTAAGTAAAGTAATAGATTTTATCAGCCAGCAATGCTTTTCACAGTAAGCTTACCTAAAATGAAGTCTCAAGCATAAATGTTTTTGTAGTACCTTATTGTGCAGTGAAGTGAACCATGGAGGTGGACTGGATTGTCCTGGACAGAAACCTGAATCTGGCTATCCTCACTCCCCGGCCCCTGCTCAGAGGATGTTTGACCTCTGAGGCACAGCAGCACCATTAGCACAGTTTCATGTGAGCCTAGAAAGAACACTCTGGTGTAGTAGAGCATGAGAAATGTATCATATCAGAAGGAGAAACTGCTCTCTAATGTGCTACATTTTGTACTTAACAGTGCTTGAGTAAGGCAAATGTCAAGGCTGCCAGGATAGGCCTGTTGGACTAGGAACTTAGTTTCTGCAAGGATGGAGAAACGTAGGATGGACTCTTTGACTTCGTCTCTCTCACTGAGAAAAATACATCTCGCTGAAGATCAATGAGACTTCCCAGTCTTTCAGCTGGATGCCAAGATTCTGGTTTAAAAAATGTTGGAGGTAAATCCCCTGGATTCAAATCCAAGCTGTGAAATTTAGGCTTTAAAAGAAGCATTGTGGATGCCTCTCACCGTGGATAGAAAAGGTGCCCAAGTAGGAGTGGCATGCTGGCAAGCTGGTAGTTTTGTTTGCTTAATTACAGGGAAGAAAGAAAGGAGATTAAAGTTTACCTGTTTATTAACTGGGTAGATTGTGAGAAATAAGATAATTTCTAAGTTTACTTGTAATCTGAGTAATAAATGTAATCAACCAGCATTTATATCCAGATTCATTACTATTTAGACATCTCCAGGGGGAGGTAGAGAGGGTAGATCGTATTTTAGGTAAACTGAATATCTCTCTCCAGTTATTTCTGTATGCAGAGTGGAGAGCAATTATTCTCCTGAGGTAAAACAAATGAACGAAGATGTGAGAGTAGGGCTTATTTAACTCAGAGAAAAGAAAACAATTGAGTTGTTTAAGCACAAGCCATTTTGAAAGCTCTTAAAATATCTGAGATTTTCCACAGACCTGGCAGAGATGATATAGGAGGCCCACACCCTGCACTCAGGGCACTGGAGGATACCTTAGGGCATGTAAAATGGCACAGTACACAAACGTTTAGGTCCTAAATTGCTCCATAGCTGTTTTACCCAATGTAATTGCCCTAATCAGGCAGTAAGGAAGCAGCAATAGGGCTCTTTCTTAGTGCTTTAGCTTGCTCCAGACGCAGCCTAGTGACTCCAGGTAGCTCCCAGTTTTAGGTCCTGAATTCTCCATGTGTTCTGGGTAGAAATAGGAGAATTGCTGTCAGAGCTTTCCAGGCTCTTCACCAAGCCCTTCATTTTCCTCACCACCATTGTCCACACTGTGTCAGTTAGTTCATTTTCTTTGTGGGTAACTGCAGATGACCCTGCTTGAGCAGGGAAGCTGGAGCAGATGACCTCCAGAAGTCCCTTCCAACCTCAACCACTCTGTGATTCTGTAATTTTGTAATTTGACCAAAACATAAACCAGGTAGTAATTCTGAGAACAGCAGTCTCCACAAATCATTGCTTGTAAGTGACGCCTTCTCCCACATATGCATAGCTATACCTGATGTGAAAAGCTTAAATTCTGTTTAATGATATGAAAACATTAAAAATTAAAAAAAAAAGAATTATCCACAATTCACAATTATGACTTTGGATCAACACTTTGGGCCTAGGAAACATCCAAAACAAAATAAATGATACACAGTGATGTCAGGGACAACTTTCTTTAGCAGAAGTTAGTGGGAAGATATAAGCCATCCTGCAATTTTGGCTGGAGTGCCTATAGCCACGTCAATGCAGGCTGTAGTCCATTTGAATTTAGAAATGCAGCAAAGCTGTGTACAAATGCAGTGTTCAGAGCGGCAGCACAAGAACATTCTTATTCATTTGCAAAGCCAGTGCTACTAGAGACCTGTCAAAAATGTTGGTTACAAAGGTATTGTGAAGGAAATCCTCTACAGATAGACCTCTACCTTCTTTAAAGCAGACTGAACAAATTCAAAATTAAGCTCCCTTGTTGATATATATGCTTTGAACTTGATCCAAATCCTGAAGGGCTATGTTTTTTTATGAAGGTACACCTCCTTTGTTCTTCAAGCTGATCCTGAATCCAGCTTCAGTGTTTCTTAAGACCATCTGTCTTTGTTTTTCACGCAGAATGCCCTGCAATCTCTTGGACTTAACTGCTGCTGTTGAGGAGTGTACTTGCGTAAGCCTATCACTTTCTGAGATCATCCTAAAAATGTAAAGCCCATACAAGCAACAGAACATTCATAAATAAGAAATAAGAAATTGTTAAATGTAGGTGAGAGATTGCGTGTTGCTGAATGTGCTTTGGAACAGCTACAAAACATCAGACATAACCAGTTCTGTGAGAACTGTCCAGATATCTGCAGTGTCCAAAGCTCTGAGAGAGACTTACCTGAGAACAGATAACAATATAAAGTAAAATGAGATCTCCTGAGCACTGTTAAATGTTATTTACAAAAAAAAAAACAAAAAAAAAAAAAAAAAACACTGTGTTCTTTTGATGAGTGATTGGAAACATTAAGTGGTGTTAAAATGGGAAAGCGTGCAAGATAAATCTTCTAGCAAGAAGCTGTTCATGCAGAGAAGTTGTGTGAAACCAGTAAAATTTTGTCCCTTGTAGACACAGATCTGCCTACAGCAGTAGAATGAGGAGATAGATAAACAGGTTAGCAATCAGATGCATTAGAAAACACTGCTCTGAGTGTGACTTGCTTGCAGAAAAACTGTTCTCAGGGATATACAATGGACCTTAGGGTGACTAAAAATTAGTTCTTCAGAGATCTCTTCTCAAGTCTGTGTGCACAAATTCTGCAAACATGAAGAAAAAGATACCACCTTCTTTCATACGCTGAATGATTGGAAGTATCAGGTTGACACAACAGAAGATGAAAGCCCTCTAATGTCCAAAAAAATAGAAAAGAGATGTTAATAATTAAATAATGCTCTCCCTGCCACCTAAAGAGAGAACTCACTCAACCTATCTCAAACAGCTCTTTTTGGATAGATGTCCTACCCCTCCACTGTCTGTCTCTTGTATAGAAAAAAAGCCTAGGCAATCAGAAATAACTGTCAGCTGAAAATTGAGTCTGCACAAGTTGGGCTAGGTGGAAAGCAATGGTGCAAGTTTCTTTAGCAGCATTTCATTCTGAGTGGGAACTTCTTCACAGTGCAGTGACGGAGCACTGGCACAGCTGCACAGAGAGGTGGTAGAGTCTCCTTCTGTGGAGATGTTCCAGACCCGCCTGGACACATACCTGTGCAACCTGGGCTAGGGAGCTGCTTTGGCAGGGGGTTGGACTCAATGATCTCTAGAGGTCCCTTCCAGTCCCTGCAATTCTGTGACTCTGTGATTTTGTGATCACCTCTTGAGAGTGAGTCAGTTATCTGTGGCAGTGACAGATGGTCACAGCATGCAGTCTTTAATGGTTGTTATGCAGTTTTGTGCCTTCCATAACTTCTTGTTCAAATAATTTAATCTCCATAGTTTGAAAGCAGTAATTGTAAAGTCAGTGTGTTATGTTCCCAGATATTTAACATCTCAGGAGCGTGGAATGCAAAGAAGGTGCCTGGCCTAATTTTATTCAAAGTTTCCAGGAAGCAAAGTGCCACGCAGTCAAGACAAAAAAAATCCATCAGATTTTACAAAAAAGTTTACAGAGACCCACTTTGATTATCTTAGGAGCAGTTGGTATTTGCTTGGTTAGCTGAAGTATCACAAGTGTCTCAGTCAAGAACTGTTGAAGCACTACAGAGTCAGGTCCACCTTTGCTTGGCCCAGCCCTCTGAGTAGCACAGAGGTGCAAACATTATCCATCCACCCACTAGAGGAAAGCCCCTCCATGACCTGGAGAAAAATGTAGAGTTTAAATGAAAGTTTAAATGTTCCTTTAAACGTTCCTTACAGAAATGCCTCAGAGCAGTGCCCAAGGTTAGGGAAATTAATCTGTAATACTGTCCGAAATTGGAACTCTTGACTTTTAACACATAGATTTCTCTCCTTTGCCTTGTTCTCCCTGGTGCCTGAGGACACCAGCCATTAGAAAGGCTGAACAGAAAACAAGAGCAGCTACACACACTCATACTGGGATGTTCAAACACAAGATTCTTGTAGATTGTTGAGTCCAGCCTGGTATACATCTTCTACATCCCAAGTCCTACACAAAGTTAAGGGAAAGCTCTTTATAGGCAAAATATTATATAATGAGGCAACTGAGAGAATGATCTGCTGATAAGAAAACAGTTTGCCCTTAGGATAAATACAAAACTCTGAGAACTCTCTGAGAAAAGATGTAGAAGAATTCCTTCAAGTACAGCAAGACTCAGCTATGAAAAAAATATATATATAATGAATAAAATGCTTTCATGTGCTCAGAAGGACTACAGACCTGGTCACTCACAGTGATTTTCTTTCAGCCATGCTGAAAGACTGAAATGTAACAATGCTGATGCTTAGGAGGACAGGCAACTGACAAACTCCTTTATCAACTCCAAACAGTAAAATCGACATTTAAAATTTACCATCAGAGAGTCAGAGAACAAGTTATCTGGAAAAAAAAAATGAGCAGATGCAGCTCTCAATACTACGTCAGATCAGCTTTTTGTAATGACAAGTCAAAAGCAACAGGGCACCTCACTCCTAAATAGTTATTTGCTCTGCCAGAACAAAGATATTTCCCATCCAGGAAGAAACGTGCTATTAACTATTGCCTTGAATGCAACTTTCTTTAAAAGAGGTGGTGAAGGACAGCTTTATGGGACCTGACCAGGGGTGGGCAGGTGGCCATTTTGTGATGTTAACAGCATGTTTATTCCTGTATTCCTCTCTCTCATAAAAATGTGAATGAATCGCTACATCCAGAAATCTCTTGCAGTCATTTTAGAGCTACAGATGATTTTACAAGAGTAGAAAATAATTTTCCTTGAAATAAAAGATGCACTATTATAAAGTAAGTATGGTTTGCTTTTAACATCTGAAAATCTTCAGTGCAATACAGATACAGCTGAGGTATCTGAAAGAGAAAAAGAAACAGACGGGGAAAAGACAAGTCGCTACAGGGGAAGCAAGCAATCTTGACTCAGGGCTGTGGAATAGAAAAAGTAAATGCATAAGAGAAACAAGACTGATGGGAGAAGGGTAAAAAGATTACCAGAGACCTGAGGTAGGAAGCGAAAGCCAATTAAAAAGTGTCAGGAAGGTCCAAAACCTACTGCCAGTGAGCAACTCCAAGGTATCTGCTAATCAGCCCCCAATCCTGCAAGCACTGAGTGGTGAAACCCTCCTGCACCTCCCTCCCTCTCCACCTGTGGAGCCCCAGAAGCCAGTACTAGAGATCTCAGCAGCAGCACCTGCCTTGTTTTCCCCTCACAAGTTGTAAGTGACTCGATGAACAAGATCTGTGTGAATAGATATTTGAATAGATGGCAGTAATTCAGCTGAAGGCAGTAAGAGGAAATGCCAAGGTAAACACATTCTGTATGACTTGCAACACAGTGTGAAATTTCACCCCATCATAAATAGCACATAAAGGCAAACGTTACGTTTCCCAAGGTACTGGTCAGACACCACCTTTTCCCCCAGGTGCAGATGTGGAGCAACTTGTGGCATCCTTGCTCCTTAACCCTGAAAGGCTCATCAGGGAGGTTCCTGCTGGATGACCGTGCTGCCCTCTTGTCCCCACCTGCTGACTGCCTGCCTGCCCTTGTAAAGAAAGATGCTTTGAAACTGCATGACTGGGCAGCCAGGGTGCACATAGCCAGCAAATTATATAAATGTCAGCAGTTTCTGGGAGGACAATTGTAGGGCAAATAACCTCAAGAAAAGCACTCAAAGTAAATAGTGCAAAAGGTGGTATATTTTTGGTAGGCTTAAGTAGATGGTATACAAACAAATAGTAAAAGAGAGTGGCTCACCTTGATGATGGTCAAGGCTCGCTAATAACTCCACCAGGGAGGGATCTCCAACAAGAGATCCTTCCCTGCTGGTGGTCAGCCCTTAAATGGGGTCTTGGGAGAGGTGGAGTCAAACTCCACCCCTTCCAATCACACTCAGTTGTGCCCCTGCAGCTAACTCAGGGCTTGCCTCAGGTGATCAATCAGTGGTTCAGGCCATGATTCAACAGTTCCCATACACTAATGAACAAAGGTGTATTCCCCTTTCCCAAAGTGATGTTTTCACCGTGTTCAAGTTGGCTGCACCATGCTATCTCTTTTCCACCATAATTTGATGCCATGCCCTCCTACAAGTGTACATTGCCAGCCAAGTTCTCATGCTGAAAGCTGCTCTTCCAAAGGACCACAGGTGGTCCCTCATTTCAGCAGCATCACCTCTGGCTGGGGGATGAAACCGACCTCACTAATTTTAGCAGTCCAAAAGGTGTGTTTAAGGCAACCACTCCTGCAGTAAGGACATCCTCAGAGTGCACATGTGCACATGAGATCAATGAAGTAGATGGTCCTTTGGAAGTATCTGTTCTTCTCCACTGACAAGACAGGGTGTTTAGGCTTGGTGGCTTAGGCTAAGGTCTTAAACTTCAGACAACTAAGACAAGAGAGACAGAACCAATCCAAAAAGAGTAGATGGCTTAGACATGCAGCTCAAATGGGAGAGTCTGAATCGTGCATTGTGGATTCCTCAAGGAATCCTCCATATTAAAAGCTCTATGGAATGGAGAGGAAGTCTTGCTTACAAAATGACCATGTATCTTCTTAGCGCCTTGTCAAAATTTAAGTGCTTTTTCTGTAACTATGCATGGCATCTGATAACTCAGAGCTGCATAAATCTCAGTGCTTTAGACAGTGAGTGATTTTGCTGCACAACTGTCTTAGCTGAGATCGTGTTTAAATTTGTCAGGACATTTTCTTCTCTGTCTCTTCCAGGTCATCAGATACCAGACTTTATGTATATTTATCTTTGTTTTCACTATGATTCAGCATTTTCACTTCAAAGTCAATTTTCACAGAGATCACAGTTTGATTAATCTCACCATCAGACAAATTCCCAATTCAGTAGCCTTATTTTCCAGGACTTTAAGTGAGATGAATTCAAGGAACAGTCACTATCTAGTAAGCTGTTCATTGTGCTAAGTCTGTTCTAGGAAAATTAAAGGAGATCTTAATGGTACAGGGGTCTCTGTTTATGTTTTTGTTTTTTCTTCCACTTTTCTTCTATTATTTTTTAATCACATCGTTTTGCCAGGGATTTTCACCAGGAGAGGGCGCAAAATTCATACCGGGCAATACAAAAGTCTGTTGGCTGCCAGCCTGTGTCTGTGTATGCCGAAAGCTTTTCAGACTGTTTCTATTCACACAGGTAAATATAGGATTCGAAATTCAACACAGTAAAACTTCCTCCCCAAGGCATTTATTATATAGATGGCTATGTATGAATCAGTCAGTCCTGGCTCCCTTTACAGTGAGTAAAAAGAAACAGGTACTTGAGGCACACGGCTCATCTCATTTCACTCTATATTTGTTTGGCTGCGTAGCTCTCCAGCCTCCTTGGACTATACTGCCTGGAGCCCCATTAACCCTGTGGGGCCTGGAAACCTACACCTAACGTGTGGAAGTTTACAACTAGATGCCGAAAACCAGGTGCATACATATTGGGTAGGATTCACCTGATTTGTTTTACATGTCGCACTGATTTCCCTTCCAGCTCTGCAAAAAGAGACAAGGTTGATAGGGACAGATGTGAGGAACTACTCTCAGGATATCTAGGTTCAAGAGAATCCCAACTCTTGTGTTTGCCAGGTCATGCTCAGCAGTGAAAGCCTGGGACAAGGTTACCCTTATGGTTCTTGTTGCCAAACATAAATTATCATATTGCAACATATTCCTTGTTAATTTAAGTGAACTTACTGAAAGTTCCTGTTACACCGTTTGTGAGACAATTATCAGTGCTGCAATAGTGGCAGGGATGAGCAGTGCCTCACAGAGATGCTGAGGAAGTTTCGATGAAACCCTCTGGCAGGGGAAGAGGAGTGCTGCTGTGGTGAGAACACGCTGCTACTTATGCCCGCTATGGCACAGGTTAATAGCTCCATTTATTTATGTATCATCAACCCCTGTTACCACTTCACTTAGCCGTTGCCAACGTTCTTTAAACTCTACAGATCAGCAGATCAAGAGCTGGGGTTGAAAATTTGAAGTAAGCCCTTCCTGTTGAGTCTTCCCCATAACTTTTCATGCAGAAATGAGCAAGCGTGGATCATCATTCAAAATAATGACTCATTTCAGAGGCATAGAGGATGTGTAGATTCTATTTCTACAGCTAGAGATGATGCAATCCTCAAACACAAGACTTCTGTGATTTATGTATCACTAAGAGTTGCTTTCAACTGGAAGATGTAACTCTGCCCCTCAAGCATATGCACAGCAGTCAGAACACAGAAACAATTTGGTGAAAGTGTCTGCATACACAGGTGCAAAGAAAGCATCATGTTTCTAGCCATGGTCCAGCCAAGTGGGGAGGTTCCACAATGTGCCCTCCTTCTATCTCAGCCTACAAAGGTGGGGAATATTTTGCGCTTCGCTGGGGTTTCCCATGTGAAGACTGCTTCCCGGACGCAAACTCATTTTAACGTCACCACTGCTTGAGCAAACAGGAGAGCTAATAATTATTTAGCAGCATTGACTGAGTTTAAGAAACAAAGGTAAGTCTAAGAAATTCATGAAGCATGCTAGTTGCACAAGATCAAGTCAGCCCTTACTACCACAGTGTAGAGATCCTCAGTGAAATGGGTGACAGGAAAAGGGTCTAGCAGATGAAGAAAATGCATTCACGGTTGCTTTACAACACCATTAGAATATTACTAGCACATTAACACACTAAATCCCTCACTCATTTAACTGTTACAGTATTCATCCTTCAAAATTGGTAATAAAGCCCACCAGGATTCAGGCTCATAGTTGATAAAGATCCACTGGCAATTGGTTTTGGTTGTGAACTATATAGTGAGTTGGTCACTGCAGAAGTCTTTTAAGTAAGATTATAAATCAATGGATGCACAGAGCAGAAATAATTGAGCAGGCTGTTCTGAGGGAAGATATGAGACAGTGTAGGAATACAGCAAATTTACATAACCTAGCAACTCTGTCTTTTTAAGACAAAATCTGGCAAGCTCTACCGATAGTGCAAGT
Source organism: Callipepla californica brunnescens (assembly GCA_023055505.1). Taxonomy (NCBI): domain Eukaryota; kingdom Metazoa; phylum Chordata; class Aves; order Galliformes; family Odontophoridae; genus Callipepla; species Callipepla californica. The sequence continues at coordinate 90,035,517 of JALIRH010000001.1, read as the reverse complement.
TACCCCAACATAATGTACAATGGGATCATAATTGTACCAGTATACTGTTCAAGCTCTGGATACTCCCAAACTTACAGATATACTGGGGCAGTAGTAAACTGACGTTTACGGGACTCTAATTGAAAAATACTGCATTGTAACACTATAGAACTTGCCCACAGAAATGCTGAACAGCATCCTTATTGCCCATCTAAGTATCAGGAAGGGCTTCGGATATCTTATCTAGCCAGGTGTGACTGTAACCATTAAAAAAAAGTAATAATTAAAAAGTTCAATCAACATCAAATGCATAAACCAAACGGAAAATAACCTCAGAAACACCTATAAGTTCATGACTACTACAGCATTATTCACAACAGAGCTTTCTCGAGAAGCTTGCTTCCCCGTTACAAAAATCTGGGCTATTGTGCAAGCAAATCAAGTCAGAATGTCAAACCTTTCTGTAACCCGTTGTTTGAGCGTAGACGATGAAAGGCAGTGACCCAGGATTCACAAATAGCTCATTTAGGAAATTTTCACTAAAACATTTAGCACATTAGTGCAAATTCTCAGTAACAAAAACATAAATAATGTGGAAAAAATAAAAGAACAAAAAACAAAGTTTCAGTGAAATGTATGTCTTGATGGGCATTTTAAGGTCGGGGTTTTTAAGGTGAAACTATGAAGGAAGTACCTATCTATTTTGCGAGTGAATCTAGATAATTCCTGATAAGGCTAACGAATTGCTGTAGTTTATTACATATCCCACACAATGCTAGCAATGAAAAATCCTAAGGGTGTATGGGTGGTAGCAGTATGTAGGGATAACTAATGCAGAGGGAAGAGAAACCCTAAGACTGGGTGCCATTTTTTGTCCCTAGCTGTGGATTTCTGTAAAAAGGAAAAAAGTGTGAGGTTGGGTTGCTCTGATCTCCAGTTCTTGTCCTAAATCTTTCTCCTTCTCAATATTTGATGATTTTTCTTTATTGCTAGCTAGTAATCTTGATCTTAAATCGAGGAAATAGCAGTTAAAATAACACCAATCTCTCTCTGTGATTCTGGGATACTCAGTAGAGGTCAGTGATATAACAAAGTGTATCATTCTTTCAGTGTATACAAATACATGAATGTGAATGTGCATGCACGTTTTGTTCCGTAGTGTGATTTTTCATAGGTAAAGATCAGTTATATGTATTTCAGTCTGTATGGTAATCTGCAGGGCAAATTCTGCTCTCAGGGACACACATCCTAACCTAATTACTTTATTGTATTTACTTGTATACATTAATATACATTGCAGTTAAACTAGATGATCTTTGAAGTTCCCTTCCAACTGAACAATTCTGTTTTCTTTTGTTCCACTCTAATATATTCAATGATGCATGTGTCGCATAAAGGACCTGGGCTAATATCTTGGCATCGTGCGTCTGTGGATTGAATAATTGCTCAAAGTAACGCTGCAGGTTTTGATCTACTTCAGAGGGCTTCCTCCAGTAAGTTTAAAGTTCAGAAGTTCAAAGGCACATCTCATTAGAAATTAACCATGACACTTTAAAAATGAGAAGGGAATGACTTACTGCACGGCTGAAAAACCTGGCAGAGGCCTCCTCACAAGGCAGCAGACAATGGCTTGCAGAGGGTATTGCAGTGAAGAGCGCTTGGCTGAAGGGGCAACCATTAAAGGGATGCCTTGCAGCCAATTCAGATGGGGGTCTATTTGTACAAAACGACGACTGTCTTTGCAGCAGCAACTAATTCCCCATCACAAACCTCTGTCTTTTCCTTGTGCTGTTAAGGATGGCTGATACTGTCCTGTTGTGGCCTTCAAACACATGACCCAAGCCCAGAGAGCTTGCAGCTGTGAAGTTTTTTCAGCTTTTCCTCTCACTTTCCTCTCACCTTCCACAGAGTGGCTGCGACTCACATCCCCAGGGTCTGAGCACCCCTGGGACATCATACAGCCATTAAATTCTAAGCAAATCTTTAACTTTTCTGTCTTCTCTGGCATAGTGTGGCTGACAGTTGGAGGTAGCAGGTTAATCACTCAACCATAACTGGGAAAAGTGCCCATCAGCCACAAGGAAAGAGTACAAGGATGCTGCTGATCCCTGTGAAAATCCAGGAAACGCAGCAGCGCCCAGGAGTTTCACTGGGCAAATGGAGAAGTTTCTGCTTGCGTCAGGGATGGTGTAGCCCTTGGAGATGTGAGAGGGGCAAAGGGTGAGGACTCAAAATGCCTGAGCTGCTACTGCTGTAACTTGACATGTACAGTTATGTAGGAGGCCTGGCAGGGCCACCCAAGGCCAGGGTGAGGGAAGGCCGCTTGGCTTGCGCTCTGGTGCAGCCCTGGGAGTGAGGCCCAGGGAGAGTTCTGCTTTTCCTCTGCTGAAAGCATAGCCTTTTCACGCTATCCTTCAAACTTGGTCCTCAGAAGGCATTTCTGTCACCTCTCTGATCACCTTGTGTGGATCTGGATTGTAATGTCTATAACTTTTGGCCGGTGTCCCCCCATAGGTGGTGCAACTTCAAGCGGAGCCACTATCTGGCTGTGTAGAGAGCATTAAGCAGGGGAATGGGAGGGAGGTGGTGTGCCCAGCACTGGACGTGCTGAAAAAACAGCTGTGATAAATGTGGGTAGAAACTTCTAAGCACAGGCAGCATAAGGATTTAGAGCAATCACAGGGCTGCAGAGGCTTGACAAGGATGCCAGGCAGAGGTTAGATCTCTGGGGTGGGAACAAAACTGAAACTGGTTCAGACAAATGATCCCAAAAATCAATATTGTCACAGCCTGGAGCATGTGACATGTCACCGGAGGGTGACTGAAGGGCACAATGGCTGGCACGAGATGGCAGCTTCACTGCCCAGCCTGCACACAGGCACCTATACACTGATGCCTACACTTACACCCACTGCTGTAGGTTTTCCTCCTTGTCAATAACACGTTGTACACCAACCCCAAGGACACTCTACATTTGATGGGGCCATGTAAGCCAGAGGAAAGTGGGAGCTGTGGCTGTGAAATGAATTTCATATGTGGTTATGTTTCAGTATTTCCTACTGAAACACAGTATTTTGCATTGACGGTATATGAAGCAATAACACAAATACTTCCTGTATCTGCAGTGTAACATGTATGTCAGGTTTGTTAATGGATACAGTAAACCTGGAGCTTTTGTGTGCCAGATTGCGCCCTCTACATCTCTTACAGAGTGAGACTTCTCCCGTACTTCACAGAATTATGACACAAAAAATGCTTTGGGCCATCTCTCCAGATAAACCCTTAATCCTCTGACACCACTGAGAGTCATTTTTGGTAACAGTACAATATCCCATAGGAAAAAAAAAAAAAAATGGATGAAAAAGGAAAAGGAAAAAAAAAAAAGCAACAACAAAGAATAATCACTGCAATAAGCAGTGTTGTCTCCAATCCCAGTATTTGACAACCGGTGGCATTTTTCAAAGTATTTGTAACCAAAATCATCTGCCTTGTCACGCTGAGAATTTTGAACTCAATGAATTTGCTGTTGGAAGGTTTTTTGATTCGCACCTACATCTAACACATAAAAAGAGCATGCCAGACACTGGAAAAAAGAAAGTGAACTTTTGCAGAGCTGACACAAAGTGTGCAGACTGGTTCATTATCCCATTTTCTCACAGTTTACAGCTTTGCTTACTGAAAAAAAAAAAAAAAAGTGCAGTACAATATTGAAATCCAAACGAAACACCAACACGATCAGAAAAAAAGACCACATACATGGGACATCCTTTAGAGTTGCAGATTTCCCTTACAGGCTGGATTTAAGTCAGAACTAATTAAAAACAGGCTGGATTTAAGTCAGAACTAGTTAAAAATATCTCCTTTTCTAAATGTTGAAATGTACTTCTGACAAGAAAAAAAAAGACTAATTGCAATGCTAAATCTCTCAAAAGGGATCCTGCCTTGTTTCACCTGACTCACTGTTGAAATGAATCAGAAAGCCAAAATAAACATGTAAATGATCCAGGAGGTGTCTGATAAAAGACACCTGAAGAAAGTGAAAAACAGAAAAACACAGTGCAAATCTTCTACCATACACATTATCAGCGCAAAAAGGTTTATTTCTTTACGAGGGCAATGGTAAGGGAGGATGATGGTAATATAATAAAAGAAAATATCTTCACCTTGCAAGCACGAAAGCACGAACAAAACAGGCAGAGTACATTGTGTACTGTCCTTGGAAAATGGCTATTGTGGACCATGATCCTGCAAAAATAAGTCCAAACTAACTTTCTCTGAAATAACGTAGCTGCTTCATTTACTGCATGCAGTAGACACTTGAAGTAGTAGACATCTTCCCAAGAGCTACTGGGAGCACCACACAGCATGGAGGAATAGGAAAGACCCCTTGCTGCACATAACCTGTAGCCATGCTCCCTACCTGGAGAATTCCCTTTTAATTAGACAACAGTTTTCACTGAACTCAGGACATCCAGCTTTTTAAAAGGATGGCCCCACTGGATCTGATAGAAACCATAAACCTTTGTTAAGATAAACCAGTTAATCACGAGTGAATTAATTTTATAACCCTGTCCGTTCTCATTAAAAAAAAAAAAGAAACACAACAAAAACACAACAGACAAACCTGATAAGCACGTGCTTCAATTAAAGGGGGATGGTAGCAACTGGAGACAGCAGTGGAGGAGATGGCAGCACGTGATGTGTCAGCAGGGCATTTCAAAGGAGGAGGCAGAAGCAAGGCACAGGACAGCAGCAGGGTGATAACTTACACTGCGGTCTTTGTACCCAGCCCTGGCAAGCCTCGGCACAGACTTGCCCCTGCTTCCAGCTGGCAGGAAGGGGAGACAGATGAAGGCAAGGGTCTGCTTCGTATGTTCTCACCAGTTTCTCTATGTGAAAGGAAGTTCTTCCCTCCCTCAGCTCCAGCTCCTTGCCCGGATTCCCATAGCGGCCCCTTGTTTACTCAGTAAAGGGCTGTGTCACCAGGATGGTGTTGTGGTTTGCTGTCACTGGCCCCACTGTTTGTTAGGCACTGGTCGTCCCTGCCAGTGGCTGCTAATAGTTTCGTTTAATCAAGAGCACAAAACCCACAACCTGGAGCAAAGCAGCTTCTGTAGCGTGACTTAATCTGAGAGCAAACTGGTCGGGATCAAAGAAGGTCATGGTGACAAAGTGGAGTTAAAAGCTGACTTAAAACAACACGCTTAAGCAGCTCCGAAACAAAGGGAATAAGGAAATAATGTGGCTCTCTATAGATCAATACAGCCTTTAAAATATTGATAAACAGACATTCAAATTGATGTGTATTTAATCTATCAGTGATACTGCCTCTCTTGATCCTACTGGTTCGACTTCTTTTCTGAACTGGTGTGGGCATTTGAAATAAGCGACGGACTTGACAGTAGCAATGAGAAGAGAGGCTGTCTGCAGCAGCAGCAATTCCCTGATGAAGAGGAGAGATCTGAAATCAAACTGAAGCTGGATGCACTCAAGGAGCAAAAGTAAAGCTGCCAGTAACGAGATCTGAGGAGAAAAAAGGCTTAAAAATATAGATGCAATGGAGAGCATGAATATGCACATGAAGAGGGGATGTGGTCAGGTTGTCCATGGAGAGAACTGTCTTGCCAAAAATCAAAGGGATCAAACGTACTCTGAAGATTTTATGGTACGAGAGCAGTACCTCTGCTCACTTGGTGTGCAGTCTGCACGCAAAAATGGGTCACCTTGTTCGTCCCATACACTGTGTGGTGTCCCCCATGAGATTTGATAAGTGTGAGATCTGGGAACCACTAGAGGCTCACAACAACTAAAATAAGCCAAATGAGGGATCTCCTCATTACACTTTCTGCTTCAGTGAGTCCACAGAATTGCAGGATAACAGAGTAGTTCGTGTTGGAAGGGACATCTGAAGGTCACCTTGTCCAACCCCCTCTCCAAACACACACACTCTTGTTTTGAGAAGTTGTGTGTATTTTCTGAGCTATCCGGGTGGGTTCCTGTAAAAGATGACTGACTGCTCATGTCCAGCTCTGCCAAGTGCTCAGAAAAGGGCACGGGCCAGCCACGGCATACAAGGGCAGGGCTTGGGCTGAGTAGCAAAGTGTTCCCACTGAGGGAACACCACGGTTTAAGGCCTGTCCTCAGCCTCTTCATCTTTCCAGCTGCAAGGATCACTTCTGGAAACAGACTGCTTTGGAAGGACATAAAATGGTTTAAGTTTCTCTAGATACAGGGGTCTTTCATTTGGCAAATCCTTTCCAATTGCCATTGCACAGGTCACTGCAGGGGAGTTGGACTAAATTACTTTAACGGTCTTTCCAGTTCAAACGATTCTATGATAAAATCAGCCAGAAAGTTTCCCCTGGTTTACCCTGTGATCTGCTTGCATTTGACAAAACTTTACTGTGTCTGGAGACAGCTTCTGAACTGCTGAGAGCTGCAGCTGTGCTGTTTGCCAGGTGGAATGCACCTCAAGTGAAGTAGGGGATGCATTTCTTCAAGTTTCCTGCTCAGTTTGTTGAACAGGTTATATCTATTTTTAAAAGCATTGTATTACAAACTTTCAGGGAACAACACAAGATTTTTTTTCAACAAAATTAAGCAAAGCTGAAAGAAAAGAATACTGCATTAATCTTGGTGTCAAGAAACAAAGTCTCTAATGTCCAAGCACACTGCACAGAATGGGAGAGAGGAAAGTTTATTGACTCATGGAATGCAATTTTTCACTCCTTTAAAATGCACTGGGTTGTCATTTCCTATGAATTTCTTACTTTAGGTTGCATACACGAACCACGTTAACTTGCAATCATTCTTGTCCTGATGGTTTACAGAAGACAGGTAGTAGCTTCATTTCATTTGATTTCTGATAGCTACACAAAAACAACAGTGGCGACCTAACATAAGCAAGGACTGGTGATTATTAACAGATGTTCCCACCCTGATGAACTTCTTTAGTCGATACAGAACAGGAAAACAAGGCACATTGCTTTGTCTGCTCTCACTTGCAGAAGATTCAGTTGTTCCTAATTTAGGCAGCACTCACTCTTGTTGTCTGCAATACAGAACACTGCAAGTCTCCCCATCTATAGTCATGTTGACCTCCTCTACTGCTAATGCCAAGTTGAGATGCACTCACCAGGTGTACCCCTGCAGCACACCTGACCTTGGCTAGGTGCTCAAGTCGTACTATTCCCTTCAAGTTTGCCTTACCTCTTCAACATTCAAATTCTCAGGAAAACCCTGGCAAACAAGGAAGTCGTCCTTCAGCCTTAGAAAAATAAAGTTTGTTGTTTTTTCTTTTGAACAGGTGCTCTAGGCACCCTGAGATTCATAACACAACAGAGCCAGGAAACAGCCTCAAGTTGCCCAACCTATGTATGGTAAAATTACAAGAAAAAATTACTCTGGCACAAAGGCATGATGACCCTAGTCTGCTTATCCTGGCCACAGAACAAATGGTGTTGTCACTCAGTGTTTAATTTATGAGGCAATAATGATTGCTTGTGATTTTGATCCTGCAAGAGCTAAAATAATATCCTGTATTTCAGACTTGTTAAGAAAACTGTCCTGAAGGACGCCTCTGTACATAGTAATACAATAGGCTTTTATGTGTTATAAAGATCCAACTATTGAATACTATTCCATTCTGATTTTAAAAACGTGTGTAGTATACGCTTACTAATGCTTACTAAGCAATCTCTACAAATGCCATTTTTATGTCCCAGAGCCAGTGAGACTTGCAACAAAACAAATGGGCCCCAAGGGATGGTTTTCATACGAAAAGTTGTGAGCACCTCTCTTTCCAAGACCGAGGGGATAAACACACTCTGAAATGACTGAGCACAAAACTGCATTAATGCCATGATCTGCTCAGTTCAGGTACAGGAAAGAACAGGAATCTGCCACACAGTGGTTTGTGAGATTTAAAATTATCCCGGAGTCATAGGTGGTCTCAAAACACGGTAAGAAGAAACCAAGCGAGGGCTAAGTTTTTCACTCCACTATGCAGCTTAAAGGTAACTAAAGAAGTGTGAGCAATGGTGGCAAGAAGACAGAGGTAGAGTCTGAGGGGAAATACAGTCCGGTATTTATGTGCTCATCACGTTCCTAGAAGACCAGCTGGGGGAAAAGAGGTAATGGTTTCTTGAAGAAACTGAAGTTGAAGACCCATGAATTAAGATGATGCCTGAAGATCTTGCCATTGCACAGGAGAGAGAAGCTGATGGGGACAAACACAACCTCACAGATGAGTGTTTTCCAACAACTAATCCCTGCAGATACTTTCCAGTGCAAGGAATGTACCATAGGGGAAGAGCATCTACTGCAGCTTCTGCTGACCTTCTTCCTAGTGAATACTCAGCTGTGCGTGATGTCATTTTTGGGTTTGCATCACTAGAGAGACGAGATTAGAAGCTCAACATTTTACTCAGATTTCAGATGAGAAAGATGGTAACGACCAGTCAAGTGGCACAAACATCTCCAGAGATATTTCAGGAGCAGCAGTGTCAGGCTAGGAGAGAACAGGAAACTCCCTCAGGAGCTAAACTGAGCCTGGTTCTCATGGACACTGAGGACACTTTATACCTCTCTGGATAAAAAAAGGGTGTACAAGGGAATGGGTAAACAAATTAGGCTGCTTGGCAGGTCTTTGGTCACAAACAGTGCGTGGGTTGAAGGCAGAATTCATATCATCTGTCCTCCGCTACCTTACAAGGCCTCCTCTGAAGTCAGTGGAAGTAGTTGGATTCCAGTCCAGGAAACGTGGCTTTGTACTGTACATCACAGCCAAAGCCCAGCTCTGTCCAAACCAGAGGGCCTGGGACAGCAGAAGTGATTGCTGAAGGTCACAGCAGGGAATCTGTTCCCGTGATGGGAAGCTCCTCTTCCTCCTTCTCTTCCTCACAGGGCTCAGATTTGGCCTTAGAGTGAATACTCATTTCACCTTCCTGCTTTCGATCTAGCAGCACACTGGAAACCTTGAGTGGGCCTCGGCCAAAAGTTGCCCAGGCAGCAGACCTTGGATCCAACAAATGATGCCAACCCAAGCACAACTACCACCAAATGTATAGGCGAGCTTCCCACACTGAGAGCATGCGATTACCCAGATTTGGGATCGAGTCCCTGACTTTCTTCCCATCATCAAGACCTCCAAGTGCTATCAGGGGAAAATAAAATAAACAGCTTTTAAATGTTGCCTGCTGCCCTGCCTTCCAACAAATAAATCACAGTGTCACATAGATGGGACTTTGGTCTAGGGCCACGTCCCTCTTCCTTGACCCAGAAGCACTTTTCTGAGTGCTAGGCAGAGTTGACACCTGCAGCAGTGTCCTGCAGAGCCTGACTCACCCTGCTGGGCACCAGCAGTTCAGTTTTGGGGCCCTGAAGGATACTGAGGTCATGGAGAATGGCAAAACAGTTGGTGAGGGGTCTGAGGCACAAGTCATCTGAGGAGTGGCTGAGCGAGCTGGGATTGTTTAGTATGAAGAAGAGGAGGCTCAGGTGAAGCCCTTATTGCTTTCTACAGTGACATGAAGGGAGGTTGTGGTGAAGTGGGAGTCAGCCTCTTGTCCCAGGTAACTGCCAGGACAAGGGGGAATAGCCTTCAGGGAAACCACAGGAGTCTCATGTTGGATGTTAGGAAAAAAAAATCTCCAAAAGAATGGTGATGCACTGAACCGGGCTGCCCAGGGCAGTGGTGGAGTCACCGTCCCTGCAGGAGCTGAGGAACCATGTGGATGTGGCACAGAGGGGCACGGTCAGAGGGCATGGAGGGGTGGGCTGGCAGCTGGACTGGATGAAATTAGTGGTCCTTTCTAACCCCAGTGATTCTGCGAGCAGGCTGACAGCCCTCACTGGGTTTTTCCCTTCCTTTCCTTCTTTTTCTCTTTTTATTTTTTTCCTTCATGAATGGCTATGCAGCAATAAGGCACTCACACCTAGGTTTGTTTCCACACGGCAAAATCAAACAGCATTCATCACCGCAGAGTGATGTAAACGTGGCTCCTTATCCTCCAGCGATTGCCTGCCTGGCAAAAAAAAAAAAAAGCTTCAGAAAATGTAACAGTCGTTTTGAAACAAACAGGCGGAAAGCAAAGACCGGCAGTGTACTTTCCACATCGATAGCAAATACACTACTGATGTGGAAAGCAAACAGCTCCCGAGCAGAGGAGGGCCGGGCGGGCGGCTGCGGCGGGTGCTCGCTACAGCCCCGGCTCCCCGCAGCGGGAGGAGAACCCCGAGCCCGGGCTGAGGGGCTGCGCCGTAGGGGGGGGCACAGCGCGGGGCGCGGGAACGCGGGGACCCCCGCACCCCGGGGCGGGCAGAGGGGACTCGGGCGGGGCGGGGTGGGGCGGAGAGGGGGCGTGGCTTCCCGTGGTCCCGCCCCGCCCTCCGCGCCGCGGCCCCGCGCCGCCCGCTCGCCGCCCGCTGCTGCCGCCGGGCCCGATGGCGAGCACGTCGGCGGAGATCGTCGCCTTCCTGCTGACCATCTCCGGCTGGGTGCTGGTGTCCTCCACGCTGCCCACCGACTACTGGAAGGTGTCTTCCATCGACGGCACTGTCATCACCACCGCCACCTTCTGGGCCAACCTCTGGAAGACCTGCGTGACCGACTCCACCGGCGTCTCCAACTGCAAGGACTTCCCGTCCATGCTGGCTCTCGACGGTCAGACCCCCCACCCCTCCCCGTGCCCCGCGCACGCAGCGGTCGCGCGTGGGGGGCGAGCGGCCGCGTGGCGGGGCCGTGGCGGGGCTGAGCGCGGGGGACGGTGCGGGCTCGGTGCCGCTTCGCCCGGCGCTCGTTAACGGGGACGTCGGGCTGTCCCGGAGCGGAGCTCGGAGCCTGGGCAGGGGGCTGAGGCGGCTGGGTGCCGCTGGGAGGGGGGTGGGAGGTGGGATGCGGCCGTCCGAGCCCCGCACAGCGGCAGCTCACCGCCGCTTGTATGTGATAGCTTTGGGAGGAAGAGGGAAAGTGCGGCCGGCCCCGGTTTACAGCCTCAGGAGTGGCTGTCAATAAAGGGAGGAGAGGGTTTTTTTTTTTTTTTTTTTTAAATAATGGCACCTTTTCCAAGTTTCTATGGCCATAAAGGAATAAACTATACAGCCTGCCCGTGGCTTTGATGCTCCAAAAAAAAAAAAAAAGCACAATACAACAAAACAAGCTCGCCGGTTCTGCCGCCGGGACACTCCCTGCGCAGGGTCCGGGCCGGTTCACCTCTTTGAGAAAGTTCGTGGAGGTAAACGTCTGTTAGTGGGACACTGATGCTGTCACCGCGGGGATTAATACTGCCATTAAGCAAATGAGTCCCAGTATCAGAAAACCTTGAATTCACCCTCAGGACGGGCAGGAGGTCAGGGTGCAGGCAGCCGCCAGGTGTCTGTGCTTCGGATGCTGCCTGTGGATGGAGTAGCACTGCCCCCGGGCCCTCTTTGCCCCAGCCCCACGGTGGCAGAGGGCTCTGCTGCTCCCACAGTGGAGTGGGACGGCAGCCTCATCCCACTGGTGTCAGGGGCTTGGTGTAGGAACCAGTGGTTTCCAGGCTTTGGTGAGGAGCTGTGCTGTGTGAGCAGTCGCAGCTGGCAGAGCATCTGAATCCACATCGGGACAGGAATCATCCCATCCTCCTGCCAGAGGCTGTTTGACAGAGGTGGCTTCAGCGTCCCTGAACGGTGTCTCCAAGTGGGGCCAGATAGTGGTGTGCAGGCCCAGTAAATGACACATGGGCTGCACAGCCAGCAGTGTGACCCCCAGCACATGGTAGGCTAGCTGTGGGGTATTGCTGCAGCCAGAGCAGCCTCTGGGCTATAGCCTGGCCCCAGCTCTGCTCTTTTGCAGCAATAGACTCTGCTGTGAACTTGAGCTCCCTCTTGCCTTCACCCTTTCCTGGTGTGGCAGCGTGGCAGCAGCGCATCCTCGGGTGGTGGACCCAGGGGAAGCCAAAAATGACAGATCTGGTGCCAGTTCTGTCCCAAGAGTTGATGAGCAGAAGCAACAAGCCCTGTGGAGCACGCTCCACTCCTCGATGTGGTGAGGCAGGACGTGAGAGGTGTTGAGGCACTCCTGTGGGGTGCAGGAAAAGGCCTCCCCTCTTCAGAAAGAGCGTTGTAGTTTGGGTTAGGTGTAGCTAGGGGATTGGTTCCCATTGCCATCTTCTGGTGAGCATCATGGAGTGCAGATTCCTGGCAGTGGTGTGGCAGTAGGGGCAGCACTTTGGGGCCATCGCACCGCACCAGGGGCCAGTGGAGAAAATTACCTGTGTTCCTTTTCCGCCTTCCCGCATTCCTGTATAATAAACCTGAGCAGCCATCGTTAAGGGCTGGCCCCTTAATACAGACCCCATGTTCTGCGTATGAGCATAAGTATTCTTGTGGGGCTTCAAATCATTTTGGGTTTGCTTTTGCTCACTGCTGACCATAGGCAGGAGCTTGGTGTCATGCAGGATGTAGCCATTGCCGTGTTTCCAGCGGTGTACCCAATGACCTTTAGAAAGAACACAGCTGAACAAAAATTGACTTACCTTATGAAAGGAGGTACTGGAGCTTAGAAAAACATACAAAAGCAATGGGTGTGTGCTTTTAGAAGGAACCTGAGCTGTATCTGTAAGGTAAGCGCTGGTACTTCACATGATGCAGACTGCAAGATGCCGCTGGAGGTATTCATTGTGAAAGTGGCAGCCCCCATAATGCTACGCAAATGTTTTTGTGAGAATCACACAGTATAAATGTGTGAATTCCTCATAGCTCTTTGAGAGCATGAGAGGCAAGCATGAGAGCGGTGAGGCAAGAAAGACGATAACCCAACAAGATTAATTTGAATGCAAGACAAAACACATTTGTTTGAAAAAAATACTTGAAATAGGTTTCTCTTGGAATGCTGCTAAACATGACTTTATGAGTAATGCATGTTTGTCTACTTGTCTGTTTAAAGCATATGGCTTTTCATTACTTCAGAGCCTTGTTTGGGTGGTCACTGCGTGCACGACAAGGTGCCAGCTTCTTGCAGATGCTGGGGACAGTACATATAATGCATTTCTGGGAAGGAGACGGTCTTTGGGTTTCAGTGGGAGAGGGTGAAGTAGAAGATTCTCACTTCCTGCATGATAAGCCTTGATTCTTGCTTTCCAGCAAGCAGAGTAAGGGGACAGTTAACAGTCACAGCTGTGTGTGGTCTGTTTTAACCTAGGCGGGAGCAGTTGGGCTGAGTTTGATACTAAGATTGATTTCGCCCTCTTACACTTCCTGTTGCCACAGTCCGCTTGGTAGAGGCAACAAGTCTTCTGCTCTTGCATGGTTTTGGTGTAGATTTTGACTGTTTTCGTTATTTTGTTTCAAAAGTGTGTGTCAGTTGGATAGTCGCTGTGGAGAGTTGAAACAAGTCCCACCTCGCTTGGCCTGCAGAATTTGGTGAAATATTTAGTGAGGAAGGTTATTCATTCAGCCGTGCTCCAGCTCATGCAATTATAGTTGAAAATGATTTCTGTTGAGTGAGTTAATCATTTCTCGCTGTCTCACCACCTCTACCTATTTTAAAGCTGCGTATTGACCTTCAGTAACAATTGAATTTCAGCCATGTTGTTCCTAGCGTATGCTAGTTGTTTTGGTTGGGGTGAATATTTATTGCTTCTCCTTGGAGGCTCAGGCATAAATAAAAGTTTAGAGGACCTCTGGGTGGATGTGTTCATGGTTCAGCACCTTAATGTGTCAATTAACTACTAACAGGGTCAATAAATTGGACCTGTCAAAAATAATAGCTGCCTCACCAGTTTGCATCTCCTGCCTCACCTGGGTGCTACAAGAAATACGTTGTGTGGAAAAGTAATAAAAGCAAATGTTTCCGTGCCTACCACAGCAAAAATGAGCAAAGCGAGACTGCTGTCTTTATTAGCAATTGTGCCTTTATAAGCAATGAGAGCCACATCTTGAAATCTTACTAACACCCTTTTCCTACTGACATCCTTTGGGTTTTGCCTGAGGGGGGAAAAAACGAGTGAGTAAAGTTACAGAGTTTGACACAAAAGGAAAAGTTTTAATTATTGCTGGAATTTGAAGAGAGCTGTTTGGGAGTACAGCTTTATTTCACTGTTGAGGAAATAGTGTGGTTAGCAGTGGTGGCCGTCTCACCTGGTCTTAATAAAACCTGGTCTTAATAATAATAATTAATATGGTTTGATAACCACCAAATAGCTGTTTACTGTGAGTCAGCCTAGGCTCACTTTACAAAGCTTGCAGAAAAAATCAGGTGCAATTAATGTGATCTATTGTAGATAGCTCTGTTAGGATAAGGTGAATTATGCCTTAGAAATGCCAAGTTTTATCAACTGGTTGTACAGTCCAGTGAACATCAAAAGGTGTGCTCTACTTTTTGTTTTCTTGCAGATCCCAAACAAAAAGTAAAATAGCTTACATAGGACTTGTGAAAGGATCTCAAGGAAGGTGGTAATCCTTAGATTTGGCTTTTAAATCTTTTAAACTAAGTCTGTAGTTCTTCAGCTGAATTTGTCTCAAATCTCATCATAAGCCCTACGCTTCAGGACGTGGTGGTGCTTCCTTCCATTTAGCGGTGCTTCGGGGGAAAGCGTCTCCTTGGGATACCATAGGATGATGTATGAGATTTTTGATTACGGGTTTAGGAATATGAGAGGGACCTACTCAGAGAGGCACTTATTATGAGTCCTGACTCAGGGCTTCAGGCTCCTTAGTGCTGAGAGAGGACCAGAAGCAGCAGCAGTTGCCTAACTAAGCTTTCAGGAGAGCAGAGGGAAGGCTACCTGCTTTCTTTCTGCTACAGCACTGGATAGCACTATTCTTTATGTATATTCAAAAGGTATTGAGGTACAGCAACCTGCCAATAAACATTTCTTCTTGGAGCCTTATAACCTAGGTTATCTCACAATTACAAAGGGAAAATATAAGCCTTATCAAATTATTCTGCGTCAACATGCTAATCTGGAATGGATTGCTCAGGGAGGTGGTTGAATTACTGTCCCTGGAGATGTTCAATAAGTGTTTAGATGTGGTACTAAGGGACATGGTTTAGTGGGGAAATATTGATGGTAGGTGGACGGTTGGGCCACGTGATCTTGGAGGTCTTTTCCGATCTTGGTGATTCTATGATGCTATGATTCAATGCTGATACACTCAACACAACAGAAATCCAGAAGCAAAAAGGGAAAAATTGATTTGTACACAAACAACAAGATAATTTTTCAGCTCAAATCTTGAACACAGTAATAATACTGAAGTAACGCTTCATTAAGGAAAAATACCTGGAGTGTGTTTCTGTAAGAACTGAATATTTCTTCAGTGTCTTCTATTGTATATTTTTTCCTAAAAATACAAGTTGTTAGGTATTATTGCATATAGAAAATAAGGGTTTTTACACACTATTGTAGATATCTAAAAATCAGAAGTCAACTCTGGTCTGGTTATCCTATGTTTCGTTTATTATCAGTGGTGTAATAAACGTTTCTCCAATGGGCAGCTCATCCAGCTACTGTAGAACTTCAATTTTAATGACAGAGTTGGACACCCACGCAGCCATAAATGGCTCTCATATTCCAACATGAGAGTCCTGTGACAGTTAGATTTATTTCATTGTATACTAATTTCTTTATCAGATTGTCTATGGAATCATGTAATAGGTAAATGATGTCTATATGCATGCTGATGGATGCCATTGGGTTTTGCTCCAAGATGTGCAGTGAGCACCTCAATTTTGTAGGGCTGATAGAATGTGGCATTATATCCTACAGAATGCTGTGTAAAAGAATCAGAGACTGTCTTGAGTTGGAAGGGACCTCAGAGTTCATCTAGATCCCTTGCCATGGGCAGGGCTGCCAGCTACCAAATCAGGCTGCCAAGGGCCCCATCGAACTTGGCCTTGAATGCCTTCAGGAATGGGGCATCTTGTGTGCTGTGTCTTGTGCAAAGCTGTGAATCCATGACTTCAAGCACGCGGTGATCATCCTGGAGCTGATATTCCTCCAGCAGCAACCAAAGTGAATGCAATTAATGAGTGTAGAAGAAGGCCAAGCACCTGCGATGGCCTCCTGCATCTCAGGGACCTGCCAGCCAGACACAGATTTCTTCTAACTCAATTTATCCCATCTCTTTTTGCACCAGATATCCCATGGAAAAGAGTCCTGCAGCTTCATTGCATGAACAGTAACACCTTTTGGTTTGAATCTGTGGCAGTCTGTTTTCATTAAATGTCCCTAGTTCCTGTTCTGATAAATCAGTTTTCTACATATTGAGGGCTCTTATGCAGGGTTTTTTGTTTGTTTGTTTGTTATTCTGTAAAAGTGGGTGTAATGAGCAATGAAAACCTAGCTTGGCTCTCAACATTTCCACCTGCTGGAGATCAAAGAGAAAAAGAATGAATGCACCAATAATGGAAGCCTATTTCCATTTTAAATGAGATGTAATAGGTCATGGAGAAAAACATCTTGTGACAGTTATTCAGCTGTGTAAGTCTGTGGCGTTCCACGCAGTGGACAGTACTGTGTGATTATCACAGTGTTTAATTGAGAAGAGAGAAAAGGACAGGCAATCTGCCATCCTGTGGAAAGTCCAGCTCCTGGGCAGTTGGGTTTGGAGCAACACAACCAAATGCAGAGGCAAGGCACGTGTCCAACAATTTGCTTTGCCCAAAAGATAACTGGTGTCCACGAGGCTACGCATGTATTTGAATTCCTTGCAGAATGAGGACCTTCTTGGCTGATCCCAGTGAGATCAGGGGCATGTCCAGCCAGGCTCACCAGCCTGCTGCCAGTCCTATTTCATCTGTGGCTCATGCACTCACAAGACTTCATGCGCTCTGAGAAGCTCTGCAACCTGTGACAGGCACCGTGCTCTTCAAAACATAGTGGTCCAGCCTCTTGCAGATAGTATGCTCAGTGCCACAGCATTGTTTCTTCAAGCTCTGACTGCCATAGTATGCTTAGGTGCTGGGCTCACATGGAGAACAGTGTCGTGCCGTCACCTAGAAGAACACACTCAGTGATCAGATGACATTACTCCATCTGAGGTTCAATTTTGTTTGAAATAACTAATTCCTGCCTGCTGCTGTGTGGGGTGAGGGGAACTATAGTGAAACTCGGCGTGCTCCGTGCCCTCACACGAGCCTTACCCTTTCTCATTGCAGGTTACATCCAAGCCTGCAGAGGACTGATGATCTCCGCTGTCTGTCTGGGTTTCTTTGGTTCCATTTTTGGACTGGTTGGGATGAAGTGCACAAAAATCGGCGGCTCTGATCAAAATAAAGCAAGAATAGCTTGTTTAGCTGGACTGATTTTCATACTGTGTGGTAAATATACCTTACTTCTCTAAGTCTGTGCTTTTGGAGTCATACCAGAGCTCTGCACACACAGTTCTACGTCACTTCATTGGCGTCAGGGTCAGGCCCAAAGCTTCTCTGCCCTTTCCACTGAGTGGTTTGTCTTATGCTTTTCAGGGCTGTGCTCCATGACTGGTTGTTCCCTGTATGCACACAGGATTACGTCTGAGTTCTTTGATCCTTCTTTTGTTGCACAAAAGTAAGTACTTTCCTATAACAATAAATCTTTCAAAAAAGTATACCTTAAGTTTTGTGCTGCGTGCCAGAATCTATTTATATAGGAAGCAAATGTTTCTCCTGCTGGGCAGAAAAGGAAAGTGGGCTGCAGTTTATTTGGTTGTATTTTCCAACTGCTGAAATCTAATGAGCTGACAGCTCTCTATAGAGTGATGTTTTTGTTATCTTTTTCTGACAGATTTTCAAGTCCAGATGCTAAAATTTGGATCATAAAATCACAGAATGGTTTGGGTTGGAAAGGACTTTAAAGCCCATCCTGTTCCAACCCTGTGCTGTGGGCAGGGCTGCCACCCAGCAGCTCAGGCTGCCCAGGGCCCATCCAACCTGGACCTGAGTGCCTCTATGGGCAGCTGTGCCAGTGCCTCACTGCCCTCTGAGTGAAGAATTTCCTCCTCAGATCTAATCTAAATCTCCCCTCTTTTAATTTAAAACCTCTCCACCTTGTCCTGTACTCTACCTCGGTAAAGAGTTGGTCTCCCTCTTGTTCATAGGCTCCCTTCAGGTACTGAAAGGCTGCGGTGAGGTCTCTCTGGGGCCTTCTTTTCTCCAGGCTGAATCACAAACCTTTTCAAAACCCATAAGCATGCAATACTAACACCAATACTTTGTCTACACATGTAATTAAACCTAAAGAACTACATGTTTATTGGACTGTAGACTCCATATGAAAAATAATGATCCATGGAGACTATCCTTAAAGCTGTGAATACTCAGAACTTTCAAAGGCAGCAATTCATTCATGAACCAAAGTTTGAATTTTGGAAGCATGTTTGAAAACACTGTCTGGCAACAAGAGCATCATAGGCTTTCACGCTGTAGCTTCTTATGTAATGTAAACTTATCCTTAAAGGCAAGATTTTCAAAACTTTCTTTATGTTGATTCCAGAATATGTCAGGGATTGGGTATACATTTCCTTGAGGTCCGAGTAATGTATCCCGTGCCTTTCCCTTTCTTTTTGATGGAAAGGAGGTGGTTTAACTGACTGAATACCCTCAGTAGGAACCACATTTGCAGTAGGGCTGACGCTACTTCTCTCTTCTTGAAAACAATTTCATAACAGTTTCCCTCATAATTCTGCTATAGTTTCAGCTTCTTTGATACGTTAAGGACAGGATCCAAAGGCCACCAAAAGCTACAAGGATGTGAGCTACTATGAAGAAAATGGAGTCTGGCTATGCAGCCAGAAGTTAATTATTCATCAGGCTTACTGTTTTCAGAGAAAAATACCTCAGCTGTTGCCAGAATTCCCTTTCCTTCATTGTGTTCTGTTGGGAAAAAAAGCAGTCAGGCCTCATGGCAGAGTTTTACCACAAACAAATGAGAAAATAAAGGTCATAAGACATCTTTCGCAGAAATTACATTTTCCCTAAAAAAAAAATAGCATAGCACAACAGCCAGCACACATAATTTCAACTGCAAAGAAAACAATGGAGAAGGAAACTGTAATTGGACTTGCACGTGGTGTGCATGTGGTGTAGCTTGTGCAGTGATCTTATGTCAAATTAAGATAAAGGTGGCATTTGACTCCTTTCTCACTAAATCAGTATGAAGGAGCAATTTATTGTGCTACCTGCTATGATCTCTTGCTTTGATATACCTTGCAGAAGCATTAAACATGCCTTGCTGGCCTGTGATTGGAATTTGGCTTTGGCACTTCAGAGTGAGGATGCCATCTTGGTTTCCGCCATTCACTGTTTGCTGCACACTTTCTTCTGTAGTTATTCTGGTGGTGTCCAAGAGAGGCTCAGGATACTGTTGGTGAAAAATGAATGACATGGGATCTTTAGTATCATTTCGGCTGCCAGAATTTACTTCTTTGCATGGCCAAGAGTTGCCCTGAATGCGTACACGTGCAGGAGGAATCAGAGAGCTGCCCAAAGCTGGAGCCCAAGAGACTTCTGGTTTGAATTCATGTGGACATTTGAATTTCTAATTTGAATTTCAGGGACCCCCTAAAGCCAGGCTTACTTAGAAAGAAGTCATATGTGGGATTTTATGTTCCGACACTACAGTTTGCGTTGCAGATGTAACACAGCTCCAGAAGTGTTGTTTGATCTCACACAATAACACAGTGACTTGGTGACAGTGCAGGACACCTTGGTGCTGGATTTCATTTATCTTCAGACATGACTAGTAGAAAAAATGTCCGTGCATCTCTCTGATGTGCTGCCTTGCCTACATTGCTTCCAGAGCTTATCTTCAGAAACTGTTTTGTCACTTTACTGCTTCCAATAAAAGCTTTTCTAGCTTTCATCCTTTCGTCCCTTGGCACAGTTTGAACTCATGATCATCATCGTTCTTCCCGATGAACAGCATGAGTTTATCCAAACGAGCTGACTGACTTCCCTTCCTTGCAGGGAATTGTTTCCCCTCAGCCCTCTTTTCTGTGGACTGGTGATGCACAATTAACTCAGGCCCTTTTTGCACTGTCCTGTTGTCACATGGCTTCGAACCTGCTTATCATTTGCCATAAATTGTAAGAACTGGACATTTAAAATCTATTATTTCCATTGGGTAGTTGTGTTGATTTGTTGCACAGTTACAGTTGTTCTGTACAGTAGCCCCAGAGTTCACTCAGTTGGCTAATGAAGCTACGACTGGTTTGCTTCATGGTCCTAACATATCTAACAACCAGCATGTTTTATTTACTGATAGTAATACTTACTTTGTCTCTGTGAATTATAGTAAAATATCTGCTCTCGGCCTGCTGGGTGGGTGCAGCTGGAGGTGGTTGTAGTTGGTGGAGGCTGTGTGAGGACACAGACTTTGGAGTGTGGCTGCTTTGGGTCTTACAGGCAAGAACTGTAAGAAGAGAAGACTATGCTTCCTGTAAGGGTTTTAATGATAAAGAGAGAAGGGAAAAATACAGCAATTTCTTCTCCTCTTATTAGTGTTTATTTTTTTCAAGAGGCGTCAAAGTACAGGAAGTTTTTAATCCAGTACATGTTGGATACTGGCAGGTGGGGTAGGATTGGCTTCTTGACTATTAAAATCCTGGGTTGGATAGAGTTCAGGGAGGCATACGCAGGTTGATATGCAATTGAAAATTCCTTGCAAGCACCAGTGTATATCGAAAAGTCTGTTATCTATGTGAAGATGTTAAGGAAGGACCAATTAGACCTGTAACTCAATTAACATGGCATACAGCCATCACCCAGGAACGGTCTATACATGCCAACTGCTTATGCACATTACAATGAAATGTTGCTTAGAACGTACAAACAGTCCCAAGATCAAAGGCTGGGCTCCATGCCTTCAGCTTCCCAACTGTTAGGAAAAAGGCAGGCCACCTTTGCCTACCCAATTAAACCCAATTTAATCCTGATCTCTACACCTGAGGAGCTGCAAGGGAGAAGGTGGTAATTGGTCGCCTTGCTTGGCTTACGCGAGCCTCAGGCCAGCGATTTATGCTGAAAATGAAGTAGCATTTCCCATGTTTCAGGCAAGTGGTCTGGCAGGGGAGTTGTTACAGAAGCAGCCTTCCTGGCTCTGGGTCCAGCTGTGTCCTCCAGCACTCAGTGCTCTGAGGCTTCTGAGGGGATCCAGGGTGCACACCACATACTGCACCATGCATGGCAGCGTCCTCACATGGGTCTCACTCTGTGCCACTTGCCATCTGTGCCCATCGCTTTGATCCTCCTCTGAAGCACCCTGACAAAGGCACTGCTGTGATTCAGCAGGCGTACTTTGGAGTCGAGTGCGTATTTCTTGCGTGCTGACTGTAATGAGGTCCTGGGTGACGAACTCTGATGCAGATATCTGCTTTCAATCAGAGAACTCCCAGACCTTGAACAGACAGAAATCTGCTCGGTCGTCCGAAAGCTGTCGCACAGGGGGTGGAAACATCAGCAAAATTGGAATTAAAACTTCATGTGAATGCGTATCTTGTAATAGTGGACTCACTGTCCCTGGAGATGTTCCAGAGCTGTGTGGATGTGGCACTGAGGGACGTGCTTAGTGGGTGCTCGGACTAGATGACCTTAGCAGCCTTTTCCAACCTCAGTGATTCTAGGAATCTGCTAATAGAGTTATACTTCACGTACGCTCAGTCCAGAGCAAGGAGACATAGAGGGAGAAATTCTGAGAGCAGGAGGGGAGCGTTAGGGACAGCCTCAGAGGAGGACTCACTGAAAGCTGCAGTCCGGACTGGAGGCAGTGGGAACAAACCTTTCACGTGGGTGGGAGCTGGGCAATGTAAAAGGGTCAAAGAATCAACCCCCCTTGGCCATCAGTCCTGAGGAGAGCAGGGAGATGAGGTGCTGGCTGCACCAGGCGGTGCCATGGAGGCAGTGCCTCCTGTGTGCAGGGGAAATAACGGAAAGGACTTAGCTGAGCATCACAGCTGCTGACTTGGCAATGAAGAATATCCGTCAGCTGAAAGAATATATACCAAGAAAAAAAAAACGAGATTTTTTCTACTCTGAAAATAAAGATGTTCGTTCTGCCTTTGTTAAACACGTTTGTTAACTCCTGTAGGTATGAATTAGGAGCAGCTTTATTCATTGGATGGGCTGGAGCTTCACTCTGCATCATTGGTGGCAGTATATTCTGCTTCTCAATAGCTGAGAACAGTAAATCTCCAAGGTAAAAACCCAAGTTGCACTCGCTAAAATAAATCAATATAGCACCTTTGTACCTGCTGTATGTATGCAGTTTGATTACTTATCAGAAACACTTTGCCGTGAGGTCAGAGAAGGATTGTGTGCTTGAAGGAAAATAATGGGATTTTAGGATAATTTTCTTTCCATCATTCATGTAATGAATGCAATTAAGAAAAACTACTTTCTCAGTACAAATACTTGTGTTATGAATACTCGGATGAAAAAAAAAATGCATGCATGGATCGAGGAGAAGTGTTCGGGTGCCCTGCCATGGGCTGACAGGTTTCCTTAATCCATAATGATCAGATTAAAAGGGAGCGAGCTGGGAGAAGAGGGATGGAAGTGAAGAGGTACAGGTGGAGGAGTTACTGCTCTGATCTGGCACCAGTTAACTTGGCTGCGAACGAGGAACACCAGTCTACATAAAGGGGAATCGCATGGAAACGCTGGATGGAAAACTGAATGAGAGCACACGGGGGAGGGAGGTGTCCCCTGCCTCCAGCAGGAGGAGCTTCACATTGCCACGCGTTCCTTCTAGATAGCACGGCAGAGTTTGGGTCAGAGATGCGACCTGACTGTAAGTGGCTGGTTGTCTTCTCTTTTCAGGAGAGCGTATGCATACAACGGAGCCGCATCTGTGATGTCGTCTCGCACAAGGATTCACAACAGTGTCCCCGACAAAACCTCACCAAAGCACTTTGACAAGAACGCTTACGTTTAAGTGTACTTTTCTAAGATCCAAAGCCAGTTTTCAAAATGAGTTTGTATGTTTCATTCAGGGTGATTTCCCCCCTCCCCACCTCCCCGGAACGCAATGGAATGACCACTAAGACAATGAATTTGTAAGGTGTTATCTTGCAGCTTTTTTTCCACGTGGATGTAAATTTTGTTGTATTTTAAGATTGATGTTTGTATTGTAAAGTTTATACCTGCAAATCATGCCTCGATGCTGCTTTCTAAAAAAAAAATAAAAATAAAAAGTAAAGAAGGTATTTAGAGACGCAGTCTGTCAGTTGCATTGGGATCAGCATCGCACGCACTGTGTTTGCTGTGGTGCATCAGTGCAGCCGATGCTCAGATGGGTTCAGCGCGGGACAGAGCGGAGATATTCTGTGCAGGTTAATATGTAAATGTCTCACCACCCCCAGCAGTGACGCTGGAATTGCAGAGGGCATTGTAACTGCCGTGACAGTCAATGGGAGTATGCGGACTCTTATCTCCTTACGATATTGCCAGGGGTGTGAGAAAGTAAAAGTCGCTTCAGTGCCACAGAGTGCCCCGCAGTTCAAACCCTGTATCCGAGAGTGGCCTCCAAAATCTTTCATGAGCTCCAGCACTCGGGGCCGTGCCCACCGCGCTGTGGTGCAGCACTGTCCCTACCCCCAGCTGCCCCTCCCCTGGCACAGCTCCATGCCGTTCCCTCGGGCCCTGTGGCTGTCACACAGAGCAGAGCTCAGCGCTGCCCCTCCGCTCCCTGTGAGAGCTGCAGCCGCCATCAGGCCTCCCCTCAGCTGCACACCCGGGACCCTCAGCTGCTCCCGAGCAGGACAGCCCCTCCTCCTGCCTGGTGGCAGCCCTGGGTCGGCCCTTGTTCTGCTCACTCAACCACAACCCCCAGGCCCCGTTCTCCTCTCCTTTTGTCCTCTACCCTGCACACACAGCCAGTGTTGCCCCTCTCCCAGGTGCAGGATCCAGCAGCGCTCCAGTTCACACAGTTGGTGTTCACTCAGCTCTCTAATTTGCCAGGGTCTCTCCGCAAGGCCTCTCTACCCTCGAGGGAGTTAGCACCTCCTCCCAGTGTAGTGTTGCCCATGAACTTGATATGCCTTCAAGTCCTGCATCCAGGTCTGATGAAAACATTAGAGAACTGGCCCTGAGACAGAGCCCTGAAGAGACACACTAGTGACTGCCCCCCCCAAGCCTGCTGTTACCCCATGTACTGAAGCTCTTGGAGCCTAACCCATGTGGATTGGATCTGTTTAACTGCACGCTGAGCGTTTTGTCCTGGACGATACTGTGAGAAACGGAACCTTGCTGAAATGCAGAAGTCTTACATCAGCTCTCATCCCGTGGCCATTGAGGCGGGTAACCTTGTCAGAAAAGGAGATTAAGTTCATTCAGCAGGACTTTCCCCTCCTGAACCCATTGGCTCTGACCAATGACACCACTGTCTTTTCAGTTGTTTCTCAAAGGCTACCAGAATAACCTCCATAAATTTGCCAGGCACCCAAGTGAGACTGACATTACCGGGGCCTTCCTTCTTGCCCTTCTTGGAACTGAGACAGTGTTTGCTAACTTCTACTCCACAGAGACTCCTCCAAGTTTCCAGCTGTCGAAAAAGAGAGGTCTTGTGATGATGTCAGCTCACTTTGAGTACCCTGGGCTGAATCCCATTAGGTCTCACAGACCTACATGGATCCATCTGCAGCAGCAAATCCAATGCAAGTTTGGGATTGGCTGAGAGTTTATTATTGCCACAGCCACAGTCCTCCAGCTCAGGGCTTTGGGAATTCCAGAATCCACCGTCAGTATTTAAGACAGAGGCGAAGCAGGCATTAAATGTCTCTGCTTTGCCAGCATCCCTATCTGTGACGTAACCAACCTCATGAAGAAACAGACCATGTTATTTCCAGCCCTGTGCCATTAATTGAAATTGAGAACACTGAAAAAGCCCTTTTGGTCATCTCCTGCAGTTACTGGCCTGATTCAACTCCCATTGAGCTTTGGCTGCATCAGTTTTCTCTCTACAACAGCAAACACCTGTCCAGCCCTTCCACATCTCCTGACCCAGCTTCCAGCAGCCGTACCCTTCTGCCAAAGATAAAAGATCTCTGCCCAGCCAAGCCAGCCTTGGCTCCAGCTTGGCTGCATGTGACTGGGATAAGAAACTGAAGGAGAAAGCGTAGGCAATACCAGGCGGCTTGCGTTGGGAATGAGATCTGTGAAGTGCTGCCCAAGTAAAGCACAGAGCACTTAACACCGCCATTTTGGATCATCTCAGCTACAGCAGTTCTAAAACTCAGCTCATCCTTTTTTCTGTGCATGTGTCCATAGAGATGGCACGAGCGCTGAGGGAACATCTGTACAGCGATTCAATAAATAAGATCAGAGATCATAAAGAACTACAAAACTGTTTCCAGACTGAGAGCCTAAAGTCAGGCACAAACCCGGGGCTGCCGTGAGGTTTGAGCCGATGAGCCCTTGGAATCCCACTAACCCAACTATTTGGGGACAGCGGTGTAGAAACGAACAGCAGACAGTCCCATTTGTTAATGGCACAACAAGACAGAAAAAGTGTTTTGTATCCGATACCACCTAAAATACATTGAAACGGCACAGCCATTCATGGCTCTTTTTATTTTGCTTTAATTTGTATTTAAGTCAGACCCTCACTGTGTCTTCCCCAGGAAGTGGGCACCAGGGACAAAACCAATATGGACATCCGTGCTCAATTAAAGGTCATGATTTTCCTTACAACAGGCTGGTGTGGGTTTTTATTTCCTTTATTTATATTCTTTCACGTTGATGCTAACTAAGAGTTATTTCCCCTCTTGGAATTAAAGGGTAACTTCACAAAACAGGAGGCATTTAATAATAACTTTTATTTATGTCACCTTTTTTTTCCCCTTTGGTATTTATTGTAAACCATGTTAGAAACTCAACATTTGAATACATGGAAACAGTCTACTTAAAAACTTTATAGAAAGTGGCAAACATTATGATAAAATACAAGAAAATATGTATTTAGAAGTCTTATAAAGTAATACTCTGCAGTACATTCTGTTCACTGGTGAACGGGTTTTCTTGTAAGACCACATTTGGTCTTGAAAGTAAACAGTGGCAAAATCACCTCAGTGAAATGAGGGATTTCCGCCACTGACTTCACAAGGAAGGACAACGTTCTCCGTTCCCAAATACTGCTGGCCAGTGATGCGCATATGACTGTACAAATTTCTTTGTACAAATTCAGGACTGAAAGACACGAGAGCTCTGTAAACAGTATTCCTTGAACAGCATGAGAAAGGAACAGGAAACACTCGATGATTTCAATTACATTTTCAAACTCAACAGAAACCAAACAAGCAGTGCCTCCCACCAGGAACGTAACTGTTATATGTCTGAAGAATCACTCCAATCTGTTACAGTGACTAAGCTGCTTTTTAACGTGCTTGTATTATCAGCTTCACGAGGACCTGGAACAACAGCAACAAAAGAAACAGTAATACTATTCGGAGGGGGGGGAGGGGCTCATTTTTAATATGTCTTTATCTTTTTGTACGTGGACAAACAGCTGCAGACCTGAGGAAGTTCACAACTTCAGCCACTGAGGAAACGATAAATGTTGATACCATGAAGACTCTTCCTGTCACAGAATATGATGCGCAGTACAAACAGTGTCGGCATTACGGTTTATGTTATTTTTAAAGGGAAAAGCTGACATGCAGTTTTAGCCTTTAAGCACACTCAAGTGGTAAAGCCAGGAGCTGCTGTGTGTGATTGAAGCAGTTTCCTTCCCATTGGTTCAAATAACACCACAGCCTGGCAGAACACTTGGGAAAGCATCTCGAGTGAACTTTACAGCTGATTACTATTCTCATGATCAGCCTACAGCAGGGGGCTGGGATTAGGTGATCTTAAAGGCCCCTTCCAACCCAAACCATTCAGTGATTCTGTGTGTTTTAAAACTCCAGTCTGAAGTTTCTTGGCAGCTTATACATAAATGCAACACATCTTTTTCCCTGTAATTCAGTATGTGGTATTTTACAGTGTGTAATATAGTATACTTACGTTTTCCCCTAGGTGTGTCAGGCAATTATAATTTATAATGTAGAGGAATGAACGTATTACCTTCCTGTTTTGGTGCAGTCTTCTTTGGGAGACCCCACGCATGTACAACAGATGCAGCATTTGACTCGTTTTTCTGAGCTGCTGATGCCTTCTGACCACTATTATCTTTCATCAGCAGAAAGTCCTCTTCTATGGATGATATATCCCAGTCATCTTCATCGACTTCTGTGAACTGAGGGAGAAAAAAAATGTTCATTTTATCTCTATTTCTCATCACGTTCTGCTGTAAAGAAATGGATTAAATAAATAAGTAAACAAATAAGTAGGTGAAACCACTGAAGAGAAATACACACAGCCTTCATGACATCCTACCTCCATAATTTTAACATCCACATATTTCAGTAACACACATACACTATGTACAAACATTAAAACAGTTTTTCTTTCTGGAATATCACTATTTAGATGAAAATCCTCTGAACATTAGAATGAATCCTACTCACATGAAAATGAAGACAGTACATCATCGTGCAGGGTTGCACTTTAGTTGGCTATGCGTGTTTTCTGTACTCACACTAAAAAAGTAGTACTGCAATAAAGGCCACTTCAATCTGAAACTCATTTATTTAAAGGGAAAATTAAATAATGACATTTAAAAGCACGGCGTTCCAAGTTAAAACATGCACACCTCCTAAGACTGACTGTTAGTTCATACCATTACTTATAAATAAATGACGGGATTTGCATATTGAGTTCACAAAATGACTGTTGAACCAAACAGATAAAGAGGGCACAGACTTGCTGCCTTCGGGTTATCTCATCAGCCTGAGAACTAAATACCCTCATTCACCTTTGGAGAGGAGAGCTGCAGCATTTCCCTGTTTGCCAACCAGCCGTGGTTCAATGGAATCCAGCCATTATTACAGACCTTACCCATAGGATGATAAAGATCATTTTTCACAGAGTCAAAACCTCGTTTCACTACAGCCTCTGAATGTTACAATCAAACGCAGAAAGTGCTTCTGCTGCACAGAAGATCCCAATGCCATCAGGAAACACTGCAGGTTACACACATATTGGAGAAAAGTCCACAAATGTGGACACGTAGTGTGTTTTGAAAGGAGAGACCGGAGTAACGTTGGCCTTTTTTGCAACATCATTCAATTTTTTTACATTCAGAACTGTTGCAAACAGCTTTCCAGAAGCTGACAGATCTGTGTGCTGTGCTGTATTATTAACATACCAGGATTCAACATTTTGCTATTTCTAATTATCTGCGTTTGGAGGGTGTGTCAGTGAGAAAGTCGGAGTCACATCTACACAGTGTTTCCTCATTCACTCAGTCTCTGCTGACTTTAAAGTACAAAATACAGAGAAAGAGAAAGCACAGAGTCCCTGAGATGCTCCTGAAGGATGTTCTGTAAAACACAGCCTCTGCAGAACGTGGCAGTGGATGTAGCAGAGAGGCCTCAGAATACAGTGGGTTTTGAGAATGAGTGTTAGCAGCTATCCCTACTTGAGCCACCTCGTGCCAACGAAGAACAGATCTTGAGTGAAACGATCAAACTGATGGCATTTTGTGCGTATGTTTTTAGGCACCTCTGAGAATCCTGAGTAAAATTTAGGTAATTACCTTGAACTTGCCTACCTTTAAGCATGGAAATATTCACCTGAAGATAAACACATTCCTGTATAATTAGCGAAGAATACAAGGTGGGTGTGTTCTTTTGTAAGGATTCCAGAAACAAAGCAGCAATCCTTGCCCTGGGTTCATAAACTCATTTCAAACTCACCATGCCCATACCACAACATGCCACTGTATACCCTCTACATTTTAAATGAATTACAGCAGAATTATTTTTGCTGAACATCGACTTTAAAGCTTACTTTACTACATCTCTTTGATCTCAAAGCCCCAGTGTCTTAATGCAGTGGCCATTTATTCAGTAAAATTAACACACAGGTAAGTATTTTATTGAATGATACAACTAGCATCTGGTCACCTGCTTCAGTAACCTACTGCAACTGAAACTGCATTATCTGCTGCTGACTTCTGATTTGGAGTAGCTTTTGTTCTTATTAAAAATGGCAATACTGATGTGCACCAAAGTGACTTGATGATTACAAAACTTGACTGGGGTTTCACTAAAGCCTGAGGGGTAAAGAACAAGTTACATTAGTATCCTGACTGTGAACACATGCCATACTCAATGGACAGTTATGTAGCCTAAGAAAAGTATATGATTATTAACCAGATATAGAAAAACAAAGTACATAATCAAATGTATAATTTATCCTCTCATTAAAATGCAATTCAAAGTTCCCTTCAGATAGAGCTCTAGAATTAAAAACCCTCTAAAATATTAGAGTGCCCCAAAGGGTACTCAGCTGTACCTCCAAAAACATCTTGAGAATTACGTTTTTCACTGCATCAATACAGGTTTAGCATGAAATAAAAAGTAACAGATCTAGTTCAATTGTGAAATATTCAGTTCCATCACTTAAGAATGACTATTAAAATTAATACCTTGGGTTCTTGCACCTCTTCCTTCTTAATAAATGCTTGTGCAACATTGATCCCTCCAGCTGGCCTGCTCTTACTTCCATGGTTAGAAAGACTCTTCCCAACTTGTTCAGTCAGCTTTTGAATAACAGTTCCTACAAGTTCATAAACAAAAAAGAATTACACTGACAGTTTGGAGTCAAAATGCAGGCACGACAACTGTAAAACCCCTAAAAATCTCCCACAGAGGAAAAGTCTGAGAAACACTGCTCTGGACATCAGTCTCTTGGAAGCGTAGATTGCATCTTCCTCTGCAGGCACTCACCTAACTTGTTACTCATCTAATTCTGCCTGACATCTCTAAGCACTACAGTAACATGAATACATTACCAAAAGGATAAATTGCATACATCACACATACACAAGACTACTCTGCCTTTGTTATGTCCTCATACAGAAATATTACCATTGAAAGAACCCATGCACGGCCGTTACAGCACATGCAACAGAATGGAAAAATACCTTTTGAGGTTTTGACAGGTGTTTCTGCTTCTTCAGCTTCACTTTCCTCTGTCCCATCCACGTCGCTTTTGTCAGAAGCCATCTGAAAGGCACTGACTTTGCTGCTCGATGCTTTTGACTGCCTCTGCAATAATTCTCGTGATACGTGCAACTGCTTGACATCATCTTCGTCTGCTTCTTCCTCTGAACTGAATGGTGGAGTTCTAAGCAAAAAAAACCATCAACCTGAGGACTCACTGGGTTTCACTGACCGTGCTGACACGTGCATCTTTAAGATTCCCTGTATTTTCCTTTACAGTAACATTGAGCATTTTCCATACGTGGAAGAAAAAAAAACCACAGGAACTCCCATAAATTAGAGCTATCCATAAAACCACTCAAAAAGAAATTCTGCTGCTAAGTAAACTCAAGAGGTTACTATAATGTATCTCTTATACTGTGAGATCTAAGAGATCTCTTATCTCTCAGATGTGATTATTTCCGCCTATGTAACTACCTTTACAAAACCAACACACCAACACATAAAAAGCCCTGCCAAGCAAACAACAATGGGCTTTCGTGTGAGAGCAAGGTCCAGGGCCGTGGAATTTGCACCACAGAAATTCTGTTATGTATCCTGTTTGATGAAAATAATTTAGGAATTTTCCATCCCAGTTAAGTTAATCAAGTTAGAGTAACTGTTGAGTTGGTAATTAGATGTTAACAGCCAGATCCAACCTACTTCTGTCTTGATGAGTTTAGAACGGCATCCTTAAAGCTATCCAGAAAACTGAAATTACAGTGCAGAAAATTACTGAATAATAAGCTTGAGGAGACCTGGAATATTGTGCTTAATTCTGCCACAATAAAAAAATATTAACAAACTGAAAAGATAAGGCTGAAGTCTTTAACCGCTTCCAGCTGGCTAGGAAGCTATTGATTCTTGATTTGATTGTGTCCCTCTGGTTCCCAATAATGAAAACATCTGCTCAGTTCAGAACACGCTGTCATTCAGAGGCTGTAACATCAGATTCAGACTGGGGGGTAGAGTCCAGGAAAGCTTTGTCATTTGAACTTCCTAACAGCTCTTACGCTGCAAGCACCAAAAACGTTTTCTACAAAAATACATTGGGAAATGAGAAACGTACGTGATACTAGATGTCCTCCTGGAAGCTTCATTTCCGATGAGCTTCCTGCATTCCAAAAAACAACGAAACAAGTTATCTCACAGCCAGCTAGATAAAGTTGATAAAGAATCTGCTTAATTCTTACAACAAACTAGCATGAAACACATCAGCTCCAAAAAAATCACACCCACAGGGGATTTTTACCCGAGGTCCGAGGACTATGAGGGCAGCACTCTTACTTTGGCGTAGCTGTACTCTCAGTGGTGGCTGCTCTCTGCTCAGCGGGGCGCACAGCTGTCACACACCGCCTCACTGCTTTCTGTGGTACGGCAGATGAGGAATTTCCCCATTGATTGGACTTCTGTTTACCTACAAGTGAAGTTCTCTGTCTCATTATCAGAAGCGATGCCTGGCGTCTTTAACATTAGCCCCTAATTTCTTTCAGAAACTCAAGGTGTCTGTACTGCAGGTTATGAATTTACAGGAAAAAAAAGTTGTTATTCTTTTTCCCTCAGAACAGTTCGGTTACCATGCATCTCTTCCAATACGGGAGGTACATTTTGTGCAATTAAACACATCATCAATAGCACTTGGAAGGAAACAGTCTAGTTGGCCTTAACTCCATAGAATAATTAAGGGAAAAAATCAGAAAGCCACACACAAGCATTCCTGGACAAAACACACCTAGGATTTGTTTCTGGATAAAGCATATTACATACCATAGCAATAAAACTTAAGTATATATATATATATATATATATATATATAAATTTAACCTTCAGAAGTAATGCAAGGGCTGGAAACAGTTCTATTACACAGTGTTGATCTCTCCACAACCCTAAAGCTGACTTGGCGTTCAAGATACTCTCGAATCCGTTGAACATCAGGCTCCTGCTTCAGTTTGTGCTCTCTAGCAGATTCAATGGCACGCAGAATTTTATTCAAGCGATCACTCGGGATACCACGGACACCCTGGAGAAACAAACTGTATTGTAAACACAAGGGCTACTGCTTCCTGAATATATACCCTAGAGTTATAAACACTCTTCAAACTTCAAATATTACAAAGCTCATAGAAAAATCACAGGAGCTGAAAGCACTGTTAACAGGTGTGGTCATACTGTCCACAGCTGTAATTTGCTGGAAATTCCCTCAGGTTAATGAATTACACTGATATCTAACAGTTGGAAATTTAGCTCTGGATTTTCTAGGCTGAGGGTTGTGATACAGAAAGGAGAGAATAACAAAGAAATGAGACAAACGTTACCCCTCTTTCAAAGAACTCAAAATAATCTCACTGCTTTAATTCCCAAGGATTCCAGTCTTTCCTCCAGGGCTTGCTCCAAAACAACTCTTAATTCTTTAGTTAAAGAAGGATCAGTCTTCAAAGCATTTAATAAATGTTGGTTACTTCTACCTGTTTTAAGATCGTCTTTCTCAATTTCTGAAATAAAAAAATAGAAAAATACATTTACAAGGCATCTTGAAAGATCTGCACTACACAAGACAGCTAAAAACTGCATCGATGCATGCATTCTTTATATAAGCACCATAGGTGTACAAGTCTCCTTTTTGTCTACACAGAGTATCCTTTTTAAAATCTGGTCAGCTCACTTGGAAACTAACTCAGCATTAGGCACTCACCTTCAAAACCGCCTTATTTTTTCTCGCTATAAAATTGCTGTAAGGATGCATGCTTGAATATTTAACCACAAGGATCTTTACTTTCAGAGCTGTTCTTTGGAACTGCTGATAAAGACTGTCTTCTGATAATTAGGTCCTCTAAAATTGCTACTTCAGATGAAAGCAAGGCTCTAGTAGCAATTAGAACTAATGACAAACCCGTTCAGAGGAAGAGAATCAAGCAATGGTGTTATCTCACGAAAAACACTTACTGAGCTCTTTGGAAAATTCCTAACACTTTAAAAAATCTTGGTAAAAACAAAGCTGCAGTAGGAGGCAGACTGTTTCACAGAATATATACACCTGATACTACTTATCTTTAAAACTCAAATACAAAGTTCAGTGTCACGTTTTCTACCATGCAGGTCAATGACACCACCAGATACGCTAAAGCAGACAAAGAACTTTCCACCGCTTTCCCTTATTTTAAGTGTCAGTAAAAAATATGAAGTCCTACACAAGATAAAAAGAATCACAATACAGATTCTTAACCTAAATTAAAGACTGACATTTAAGTTAAGCCGAAGTATTAAAAGGTCATACAGGAGAGTAAAGAAGCAAAACACACCCACTTAGAACCTGCCTGTGAAGTGTCTCTGCCAAGAGGGAAATTCTGAGTGCTACTCAGACTCCAAGTGAAGCAATAATCAGTGGTCCCACAGTACTTGCTTCTGACTGGCAGCGGCCAGCAAAGACTGCAAAGCACACACAGAGGTGTACACAACATCCCACGAAGCATGCTGCAAACTGAACTCCCAACTTCCCTCCAAAACAAAAGGCAAACCTTGGGGCAGGAGCTTCTCTCTTTCCAGTATGCTTTACAGGGCTACGGAGTCATCTGCCAGCCCAAAGACAAGGATGGAACTGAAGGAATGGTGCCATACTGTGACTTCCAAATGCTTTCTTTCAAAAGAAACACGCCACTTTTCCTTCTACTTAAAAAGCTGTCCCATTTATTTTCATGCAGAAAGCTGCAGCATACACAAAGATATTTAGGTTACTCAAAGATGCCTTCCATGTATCCTGGAAAGAAAGAAAGACTGGAAGAGTCCAGCTACCATGCCACGAGATCCATAACGAAGAGTGGCTAAAATTTTATCTGGCCTTGGGAACTTTGTGGACAACTCCCACAACAGATGTGGGGTTAAAGTGATGTGGCTGAAGAGTCAAGCCCTAGAAGAGGTAATCTACTGCTTAGAGCTGAAAGGTGGGACTACTCGACAGCCCCAGTCTGCAAAAGGGTCACTGAATAGTACGAAGTTCTTCCAGAGAGCCTGACATGACTCACTGTACATTTTAAGCAGATGGCTCCAAGGAGCTTAAGGAAAATCCTGTCCCTTTCTGATGTTAATCCCCACAATAAAAATAGATCCATCTAAAATCATTTTTATTTATAATTACTTTGTACTAATACGGGTAACAGGACTATCCAGTATTATCCTAATTAATGATGATATTAGTTCTTGCTAATTAACTAAACCCAAAAGCTTTTTGTCAGGAGCCAACTATTTAAAGAACTGTTTTCTTACTCATTTTTGTTTAATAAAAAAAAAATGAACAAACCGAAAGGAGCACTAGATTGGACAGCTTTGAAGACCAGGGATCACAAGTATGGTCCACTGCCTCAGCTCCTTCATCATCCTGTGAAACAATCTGCCAAGTCAAGAATTTTCACACTCTCCCTTATAAATGGCTTCGCAAACAAAAAAATCTAGGTCTAACCTTTCAGACTGCATTCTTTCTTTTGTGCTGCAGGCCATGCCTGTAGGCACAGAAGAAGACAATCCATCAAGAGAGATGATGGCAAGCAAGAGAAACAGCAGAAGGAATGGCAAAAATGTAAGCAGTCCTTATTTCAGACTGGACAGAGTCGCTGGGTTTTCCCTGGGAAACCTCTCACTTAAGCACAGATGTATTCAAATGACACTTCTGTTATCAAAACAGCATTAATCCTTCAAGATTTAAATTCACTGACTGTGAAGTTCAAAACCGAATTTCATTGGATTGTTTATTTACACGCAGCACGGATTATCATGCTCAGCAGTGTTTTAGAGGAAAATCCAAGTGAGTGCCACCTCCCTGCAGCAGAACACCGTGCAAAATGAACCAGCACGCTTTGATCTGTCAGTGTAAATGCAGCCTTGCCCAGGTTTTGCTCAGATGAAGCAGAGGACCAGCTGCCAAGCTGGCACTGGCAGTTACCAATGTGGAGCAAGTCACCAACACTGGGCACAACCCTGGCTGGCTCTGTGGCAGTGCAGAGGTAGGCAGAACTTAAGATTACTTGCAAAAAGTATCTTTGGTCCATCTAGAAAAGTTGGCAGCTTCAACTTCCACCACAAACTTCCTTCCTCTATTTGAACTATTTACGTGCTTACAACATGTAAAAAAAGTGGGCATACACTGCAACAGCATCGACACCATCAGATTATACCAAAGAATTTCCTAGTGAGGGGGGGTATTTCTCATCAATCATTTTTGTTCTGCTTATCTCAACTGCCTTTATACATATGGAATATGCCTGCTTTAAGGAATTAAGTAAGATTTCCACAAAAACATATTGAACTTGGATAAGGAAAACATAATATTTACAAGCAGCAATGGCAAAAAGGAAATTGACATGTACAAGGAATGTTCCCACCCAAACCAGATAAGCATACTCAAGCACAATGAAAAATACTGTACACATAAAATAATATTCACATTTTTATTTTCAAGAAAAGACATGCCACTACATTTTGTTCTGAACCAGCCATTACCTTTTTCCTCTTCTGAAAGCTCCTCTATGGGCTCCAGCATATGTACCAAGGGGGCCTGCTCTAATAACGAGGAAGAACAGGAACACCAGACAAACAGGACAGAAGAAGGTCGAGGTCCAGAGAGGGACAGTAAGGCAAAAAAACACACTGATGTCAATTTTCCTCACTGCTTACAAGCTGCTTATTAATCACAAACCCAATGCAACATGACTCTTTACAGTCAGAAGTACTGCCTTGATAGGAAATATTTGTTGAGGAGATCCTAAAACAATAGTGACTTTGAGAGTGATTCAGTTGCCTAGGCTTGCTTTCTGCTATCATCTCAGATATATCAGCTCTAAGTCACCTACACGGGTGGCTGATAGGTTACAGAACTCCAAAAAACCCACGTCTTCCTGGTATGGCAGCAAGTTGGAATGGTTTTAGTCATACAACAAGAGAAAGCTACCTGAGAGTGAATAAATGTATATTCTCATCCACAATTTTCACCCAAAAATGCATTATTTAGATCTTTATGTTCATTTTGTGTATTAGTAGTTTAAAAAAGGCAGGTGAAATGGATGGATACAGAAACACTCCAAAAATATACGTATGAAAATCCATTAACTCATTAATCTAGAGAATTAGTAGTGAATCCATATGCACAAGACAATATTTTTCTACACAGAGAGATACACATTTACAACAAAATTTATTTTAAAATGTTCAATGACTCTGCATTATTATCTGCTGTAAAGAAGAACATCCTCTGTTGAGAAAAGGCTTCCGAAGAATATTGAAATTATTATTCTGTAGGCTAGCAAGAATAACTGCTTTTATACAAGTAAAGTCAGAGAAAAGTTTATTTACCATCCTATAGACTTCATACTTAAGAGATGGATGAAAACGTTAATATTTACCTTTCCAGAATACAGTAATTTCAGCAAAAACTAAAAATTGAGTTTCTTTTATGTTTACCATAAAAACAGAGAAATGTGTAAGCCATACTTTCAGCATTCAGCTATTGGCAGTACAAGAGAAAATGCACTGGCCAGTACTGTGGGCCAACATACATTTGGCTCAGACTTCACAGCAATCCTTTGGCACCGTAAGTGGTTTTTATGCTGCACTGGTGGAAGGGGAAGAGGTGACATTACTGCAAAGACGTCTGCTCCTCAGCACTTCCTGTACAATAGGGTACAAAGTATTAATACACTGGGATGGGTTATCACAGTGAAATGAGAACCTGGAGCTTAATGACACAATGTCACATCTCCAACGTTCCCCACCTGAAGTGGGACTAAAGAGTGTGCTGTAAACCCTTCCTGTATGGTGGCTGCTCTCTCCATGCTTTCTGTACTTGCAGTTACGTCCTTGGGTTACAAGACTTAAGATTCTCTTCAACACAATTAGCACTACAAAAAAAGTTCTAAAGAAAAAATAAAAACGTTTCTTACATCCATCACGAGATGCTAAAAAGCTGCTCCTATCAGTATATTTTATGGAAACACTTAAAACTTGGAGATAGTTTGACGAACAAGCTTCTGATCTTTTAGTCTCTAAGGCTTTAAATTTAACAGCAGCCAGAGCATTACTGGGCATTCCACTATGATCCTCCAAATAACTGAACTCCCGGAGCTGTTCTTGTTGCACTGCTGCCCTATGCCAACTAGCGTTGTCCAAAGCAATGACTCTCTTAGGGATGAAAGAGACAGAAGCACAGATGAGAGATGCTCTGGCACAGATTTAATACTATTGCATGGGGAGAGGCCCCAGAATTTTTTTTTGTCTGGACCAACTACACAGCCAGGTGCTTCGTAATTGGATTTAATCTGCAGTCGTTTCACCTGTACTTTACTCAGATGCAATCTGTTTAAAAGTGATGACTCACCTCACCACAAGCCCTTGCTGGGTAACTGAATTTTAAAGAAAAAGCCCAGTTCCCAGAATTCAGAATTGAAAGTACTCTGGAAAAAAAGGCGCGTGCATATCTCCCTCAGAGATATAAATAGATATATGTATTATACTAGAAACAGAGGGAGTTAAGACCAGTAAAATAAGAGATGGAAGAGGAAAACCAAATAAGAATCAGCACTGCGGTAATACTGTTGTGTGCTACACAACGACAGGAGATCAAATCCTAACATGTGAAGGAGTGGAACATTTGGAAACTCCAACCTCTCCAGTACAAGTGGGCCCTTCTTTCACTGTACACATGTTCTACCAAACATCTGTTTGAAATTCAGAAGAAAACGCAGTTTCATTCACCACTCCTGTAGTTTACAGAAAGACAGACGTAGAGATCACTCACTCAGGATCCCCACTCCTGAAGTTTACCAGAGATTTTCATTTCCTAGCAGTCTGTTCAGACCTCCTAGCACTGCTGTGAAATGAGCAGTACCTAACTATTAGCAAGCTTATTGTTAGCAATCACTTCAGTACCAGGGTACTGGTAGAACTGGAGATTACATCAGTCTTGCAGTTCAGATGTAACCTCAGTTATACTTTGTTCACTGAAACCATTTGAACCCTGACTCGCAGATCCACCCCTTTCTCAATTATAAAATAGATAAATATCAACTTCATACTTAAACCTATTCAGGCAGGCTCTGCTGCTGCTATGTTGCTTAATCGTTCCCTCTCAACACAACCATAACTCTCTTTTGCTGACCAACATCTGCCTAAAGCTAATTCTAACTCAAGTCCAGTGACCCCTGTGAAACCTTTGCTCAGCAAAACCCAGGTGTCCCTGGGTGAATTCAGCCTTTTTTGCAGACCCTGATGTAAATCATTTTTTTCCTGCCGGCCTTAACCACTATCACTCCAAACCTAATTCTATTAGGTCCTTCCCAACTGTCCCACAGCTGATCCTAACACAATGACTCACGTTGACAGTGCTGCTAAACCCCCTACCTAGCCTATATGGCAAATACCAGGCACATCTTTACCATCCGTCAGCAGTCAGCATCAGTCCCAAGCATAACCCCAGCTTTATCTGAGGTTCAGACTTGAACCAAACAGTAGCTGCCAACACCAATCTTAATGCAAACTGGTTGTAGTCACATATCACGGGCTGTTGCTAGCCTGAACCCAGCCATATTAATGCTAGTTATCATTAGGCCAGCAACCTTAAGACCTTTCACAATGATGAGGGTGTTTTTCTGTATCTTCCAGACTGCACCTTCTGCCAGCTGATATACGTGGATAGATAATTACAACTGGATTACTTTGATTAATCATTACATTTCTGCTTTAAGTAATGCCTTCCATGCAGGTGGAATAGGAAAGCGTATCTAACAATATGAAGAATTCAGCCTGTTAGTGCTTCCAGCATATATATTACTTGACTGTTTTCACATAGAAACAAGCAAAAAAAAACCCCACAACATTATGATAATACTATTGGAAAAAAATCAGTCTCTTGATCAGTACCTGAAGCAGAAATCCTGTCTGTTTAGTCTGAAATATGAGATGTGAAAGCACTTCTAGCCTTAACAGAAGTATACAGTTGTCTATAGTGAAGGAAGGCCCACAGTAAACATTTGCATTTCCAATATGAAAACCAAGGATAAACAGAAATACACCTCTTTGCTGTAAAATGCTTCTTAAAGACATGAAGAATGTGAGCCACGATTGAAGTCACTGTTTACTCCTTACATTTTCTTATTTATACTCAAATTCTGCATCCTAAGAGCTTAATCTCTGATTTCTGTCTCTGACTATTATTTTTGAATAATACATTTTCTTCATAATTAATCAATGGGAAGTCATACAGCACACATTAGCAGCACAAATATAAATTTGAAACCAGTACTCTTAAATATGATACATTTCAGTCACTTACCTGAGGCCTCTAAATAGGAACCTAGTCATCTCAGACTCCTACAGTCAACGAAGAGACACAGAGCAATTGAGCTTCCCAGAGCAATTCAGATCTTAGTTCAGCTGAACCAAACTCTGAAGGTGTCCCTTTTCTCTGTTAACTGTCTAGGAAGACTACTTTGACTAGGTTTTTCTCAGTTGCTTCAGTTATGTCAAGACTGAGTCAAAGGTTTTAAAGACAGTAGCTAAAAAGCAAAGATTAATTAGATTGTCCATTAATTCCACCCAGTATTATTGGCCTAACAAAGATTAAATATTGAACAACTATCAAGATTTCAAGAGCTATATAGAAGCCAAAGTCCATTTAAAAAAGATAAATTATAATTAGTCTGTCGTCTTCTTACGAGATAGAAGTCATCTTTGGAAAGACTTCAATTACATCTGTGCAACACTATAGCTACCTCAAGAACTTGAAGGAGAATGGTCTGTTGAG
Organism: Callipepla californica brunnescens; assembly: GCA_023055505.1. Taxonomy (NCBI): domain Eukaryota; kingdom Metazoa; phylum Chordata; class Aves; order Galliformes; family Odontophoridae; genus Callipepla; species Callipepla californica. The sequence continues at coordinate 89,995,712 of JALIRH010000001.1, read as the reverse complement.
ATGGCACTACAAGCTCTTTGAGAAGGTTGTACTGTAGGTGCTGGAAGGGACCTCTAGAGATCAACTAGCCAAAGCAGGCTGCAACATCAACACAAAAGCACTTGGCTAACACAGTTATTCCACCCCACACTTAGGCTAACTCATTTGTAATCTGGTTATCTTTTAACAGTACAGATCCGAGATGTGCAGAAGTAATCTTCAAATGGAAAAGGTTCCAAGCAACCTTGGTAAGTGCCCTTAAGTTATAAAAGAGCCCTTCACCACGTTAATTTTCTCTCGAACAGGAAAGAAGACAGACAAGAAAGATATTCTGTGTGCAGGTAACTGGCAGGAAAACTTCAGCTCTTCTGATTTCAGAGATGGCCTACACTAAATAAACTTGTGAAAAGAAGCTGCCAGCAAGCATTTTCTTTCCCATAACGGCATGAAATGTGGCCACGATAACTTAATTCCGTATGCAATTCAATCCCTTGAAGAGTCCTGAAAGTTTTGGGACAAATCACCATAATTTCTGCTAACCTTTTTATCCAGAAATTAGGTAGGGTAAGTTTTAAAAAAATCCAGAAGGGAAGAAAGGGGACAGACAGAGAGACCTGCAGAGATAAATAAAATAATAATCAGCATAGGAATCTGAAGGAAACACCTTATTTGAGGTTTCATAGTAAAGTGAAAACAAATCTTTTTTTGTACCAATGGCAGGAACTGACTTTTTTTGTTTAATCTTGAAAAGTTTCAAAAACTTCAGAGCAGCAAGAAATCGGGAAAGCAAGCTGAATAAGTTGATTTAAACTGTCAGAGCACAGAAAAGTGTTCACAGAGATGTTTTCTCTCAGTCCAAATGAAAGTGAGTGCACTAAAAAAAAGCAGTGATTGACAAGCACTGTCAAGTATGTAAACCTTCAGGATCAAAACTACTGCTAAAACTCAGTTCTTAAATTCAGCCAGAGTACTTGATGTGAGATTTCTCAGCTAGAACCAGCACAGTTGTGTTGGTGGAATGAAAGCTGTTTTGACTGAAAAAATAACTGGATGTATTTAAAGTACTGTTATCAATATTCTACTATTAATATGTTATCGCTTTTCCCCCACACAATTCATCTATATACAGTTTAACTTAAAAAACTTCTAGCAATGAACAGTTGCCTGGTGTAAGTTAGTAACAAACACCTGCCTCATTCAAATAACTTTACTAAATAAAATAATCCCCTTTTCCCTAATTTATTAATTTTCACAAGTATTTCAACATCAACAGCTCACTTCTTTTTGTCAGTTTTTCCACTGTTTGAATTATGTAATGCTTCTGTTGTATAGTGCCCCTCCTCCTCCCCATCTGTCTTTTCAGAAGTATCTGTATTCGTTGAAAAATACTGTATGTTTTCCTTAGACAAACTGAATTTCTTCTCTAACAGGTTTTAAAAATAAGAGGAATTTTAATAAGTCCGTATTTATGCCAATAATCCAAATAAATAATAAATGACTATTTTTAAGGTTTAAGCATCTTACTTGCTCAAAGTTCATTATTCATATTACTTTGTTACTTGAATTGCAAGAAAGAATTTAACACAGACTACTTTTATGAAAACATTACTTTGCATAACGAGAAAATGAAAGCTATTTTCACAAAGCATCAAACAATGTAATTAAGGTTCCTGCTTTTTCCCCCACTACTAAACAGCACCATTTTATATATATATACATATATATATATATATATATATATAATCTAATATGATCTATATGAGACTCTGGAGGAACCATGTAGACACAATTGCATGTCTGCTTTGATTATTACTGCTGTATTTTTTCATCCTTGACATAATAAGTCACATGAAAAACACTATTTCAAGCCATAAAAAATAAACATCTCCACTTATTTTCCTCTGTAGAAATTCCAGTGTATGCATATACCAGAAAATAAATTTCTAAGAGAAAAAACAAAAAAAAAAGCTCTCCATAATTATTTTCACTGACCTTCATATACTTCCATACTGTAAAAGCCTGCTAGGAAATACTCTCAACTCTATTTTTTTTTCTTTTCAGAAGTGTCCCCTTCTGAGCAATTCTCAGGAATCCTCAATGCAGTCATGCAGTGAAGTGATTCAAACTATATTCATTAAATGTAACCACTCTTACAGCTATGATCACCTTTAAGATTTACAAGCACTGAATCCAGACGTATTGCAGAAACTCACCATACATCACAGGTACGTTTGGTTTAGGTTCTTCAAGATGCTCAACTACGGTGTTTGCTAAAAGAGCATAAAAGTGAAAAAATATTATAGCAAACAATAACAGAGAAAGATTCATAGATGTAGCAATATTTAATCATTATTATCAGCTGCATCACTTTCTGATTTAATGGGAAAAACAAGTAGCCTACAAAGTAGAAAATGGTCCTTTATAACAAATCCAAAATCTCTGTACACTCAATATTTATAATACTTAGAGAAATGAAACTAGTAACAAACCATGAGTGAACTGGAATGTAAAACTTTTATTTGGTCAGATCATTGCTTTGGTCATGCATGTATGGCACCCTTGTGCCACAGGCAAGAAGCCTTGCCCCAGAGCAAGGCCTGTTCTGATCAAGGCATGTATCTTCACTTCTTCCATACTTCCTACTAATCAACACAAACCCTATACCACGTGTAGAGCATAGTCTTTAAGTGAATTAATGCATCAATTCCTAGGCTTCCTGTCTGGGAGCCTAGTGTTCCATACCATTATCTATACTGCAGCATGGCAGAGAGTGACCAGCTCCAGCTGAGAAGCCATACAACCATATAATGGCTGTTTTCTCCTCAAACTAACCTGCTCCCTGCTCTTAAGATTCATTTCAAACTGATGTCCTGCTAATAAAGCAAGGCGGTTTTCAAACTGAGCTCAGAATTAATGCAGCTCCCATCATCTACTGCAGTGAATCCGTTCCAAGTCACTACAACTGCAGCATCCGCTATAGGGACATTTGTGGTGCAGGACTGCATCACAAAACCCCATTAACAGGTTTAGCTACATGCAGCCTAAAGACAATCAGGCATGAAAAATAACCAAAACGACTCTTCATAAAGAAGAAACAAAAGTTGTTTGCACAATACAGAACAGTGGTTATGTACTACTTTCACATCTCTTCAATACAAACCAACAGCCTTGTACTTTGCATGCTCATAGAGCTGCAGAACATGAACTTCAGAAGTGAAGAGGCATGAAAACACTATTACAGGTAGTTATCCTGTGAAAATGCAGCTGCTGCTTTGATTTTAATATTTAATTATAAAAGTTGATGTCTATTCTTCATGACTTCAGATTTGTATCAGATAACCTGCTCAAATCAGAAATAAACCACGCTTTTGTTTTCATTTTGTACTTACTATCATAGGGTTTGATGCTTGCAACTGACTTCGTGGACAGCTCTTTTATCTGTAAGAAAAAAGACAGATACATGAACAGATGCACGTAGTTGGTCCATATCTATACACGTATATTTAGTATGAAATACTAGTTTCACTACTATCTCAGGACTGATATTATTATTTATGGGAGAAATATACTGCTTTTGTGGAACACCGTTCTACTGTTCAAGGCACATTACACTCGTGTACTCAATGTTTAAGACTTCTTTCTGTTTGTTATTTCAGCACATTCATATTCTGCTCCTGCTTTGCGTGCTACGTACAGTGCAAGCTATAAAGTGAAATGAGAGCATGTTTATGAGTTACCTCAGTACTTATCAGGAACTCTTGATCTGTAGAGGTCTTTGGTAACTGAAAACTAATAATCATTTAACATTGTGTAAAACTTCTTAAAACATTTGGTTTGTTAAATCCTTCATTCTGAACACTGTTTTAACTCTGCACCCCTTCTCCAGATCTCTATTAATCAATGTTACTTTCAAAGCGTAACCAAAATACTTCCACCAATACTCTTACCAACTGGTATTATTAGCCATGCAATCGGAGATCATACAGGAAAACATTTCTCTGTTTCCTGTGCTCTCTGAAACAGACTGCTTCACAAAACAGACCTGCTTCTTTTGAGTAATAATCAGATCGTTCTGTTCCTGAAGCCTCTCCCCCAGTTCTTCTATCCTCCTCTTGTAAAAGGTGTTATTTTTATTCAGGTCTTCCCTCACTGACGATTTGAGCTTCTCAATCTGTGACAGGAGCTAGAAAGTAAGCAAGTGAGAAACAACTTGATAATAATATATAAAATACTCGAATGCTATAAGAATTAAACAAACAAATATTACATTTAAGTATTTTAACACTTTTATTCAGCAAGAACATAACACCTCCTGATTTCACAGGGACCTGGTCTAAATCATATCTTATTTGCACAATAAAGACTACCTGAATCTTAACACAATGAAAGGGGCATGCAAACACATTGCTGAGATTGCCTAAAATTAAGATTATAGAAAAAAGCCTATCACTATATAAAAATGTTTTGGCTTTACTGTAAAATAATATTTTAAGGAGAAAAACGGTGACGTGGCATGAAAAATCTAATATGTATTAGCTGTGAATGTGGAAAGAAACAATATTTTAGGTGCACCATCTAAAAAGTAATACTTACATTACTATTCCCTTATTCTATTCTTGCATGTGTGTGGGTGTATCATTAACTACATCCTTTTTGGGGAATGTTCCATGGCTCCTCCCCACTGCTTTCTTGCCAAAGGAGGAGAAGTAATGGCCAGACCACTATGATCTGCTCAGTTCTTACATGGTCACGCAGATGAAAGGAAAATGAAAAGAAAGGAGGCAAGAGAAACAAAGCAGGAAAGAGATTAAAAAGAAATGCAGACATACAAAAAAAAAAAAACAAAAAACCCTAAGGAATAAAGATTTGCATAGTAAAACAGATATGCCAATGCAAAACAAAATGCCATGGTATTTTTTTTTTCCTTGAAAAGCTGAACAGATTCTGAATTTGAGAGCTACAACAGAAAAAGCAGCAGGGAAATGAAAGAGAAGAGGAAAAAAAAACAGACTGTGACAAGCTGTAGCTGAAGGTGTAGGGCAGATGAAAGCTACATATTGGCAAGTTGTATCTCAGCCATCCAGTATATCCACATAACAGAAAACACTGTGTAATACGGAGTTCACAGAATTAGTTGCAAGTCCTTCAAAAGTCAGGCACAGTTTTCAGGCGTCTGTTAGATCTTTAAATCTTTAAATTCCTCTTCAACTCTGCCTTAACAGAAACTTCAACATCCTAGTACAACTGAAATACAACAATATTAAATGCATCTAGGAAGTCACACTTGTAGAAACTCGGGATCTTGGCTTTCTAATCCCACCCCAAGGATGCATTACTGCATATCAAGTACTCCAAGAGTAAGAAATCCATTTCCTTCTAGCATACGAGGTTTGCTGTGCCACTTACAAGGGACTTCTCTGTTTCATGATCTTGACAAAGGGCTTGGATTCTAGATGTCCATTTACTTTCCTGAACAACAACAACAAAAAAGTCAATATTAATTTCTGTTAACAACAAATTAACATCTACATGACAGGTCCAGGTGTGTTGTATGGTTCAAAAGCCATAGTTTGGCAAATACTGTCCAAAAGCATCTAAATACTTTTTTTCCACCTCAGAAAATGGGTAACTCCATTTTCTTCATTATTTCTTGCCAACAGACCAGCAGGCAGAAATGGTTTATTAGAACTTTCTGGAACTGAATTGCAACCAAACCATATTTGGTAAAGTTAGATATTCTTTATATGTCTATATACCTTTAATATACCCTTATATACCTTTAATAAAGAAGTATAAAGGAAGTAATTCCTCGATTTCTATTCCAGAGATAGTAGTAAACACTACTGGATTCTATTAACAGCTATTTTAGACATTGATAGGGATGGACATTTAACTTCTGAATTTAAAATTCTACTCAGAGATGCACAAAAATAAAAAGAACAAAAACAGTCTGGCCAAAGCAGTACATTAAGATAGTTACCTGTTTTTCAAGAAGTTTAACCACTTTTTGATAATCCTGAGTACTCTGAGGCTTCTCTTCCATAAATTCCTGGCTGTCTTTCAGTGTCCCTAAATTGGATTTCTGCATACTGGATGTTTGTAATGCTAATAGTTGCTGAAAAGAGGTAGGAAGAAATTAAGGACCAAATATATATGAAGATTTTGTTTTACAGATCTGTCATTTAAGGCAAAATACACTTTAAACGTAACTACAAATAGATCATAGCAGATTCTTTACATTTCTCACAAGCTCATCATCCAAAAACAGTCATGCAATCATTAATACATACAGCTTACACAAATATACATCGTAAATATACACAGAAATTAGCACCCACAAAATATCAGAGCTTTGATAACATCACAGGTATTCTTTCCCTGACTTATCATTTATGATTCTCATTCTAGTCAGAACTGTAGGAAGCATTTCTTTTGACTGTATTGAAGACATACACAGTTCTAGTGTGAGGACTGTGAGGCAGAGATCAGTCCCCTCCATGTCACTCATATTAGTATTATGCATGTCTAATAGACAGCAATAGCAACAGCATCTACTGATCTATGAATGGGCACTTAAAAGGTTGAGGAGTAGGAATATACTGACTTGGTTACTGAAGACATCATTCATTCATCCAAAATACTGGCACTGAAAAGAACTGCAATTATCCAGGTAGAATTCCCATTTACAAGGATACAGTTACAGCCAGCATTCCACCATTATCTTTAAAGTTTCCTAAGAAGCCCTTTAAGATGAGTACACTGCACTGTAAAATCTGAAGCTCACCACGTACTGTAGAGGATTACAGTCTTACAACATTAGACAAGCTAAATCACTTACATTTTCTAATGTTGAATTTCTTGAAGATAACTCCTTAAGCTCTTTCATAAACATCTCTTTCACCTTTTCTATTTCATCAGCCAATTTGGCTTTTTCTTCCACTTTCCATTTGTGAAACGATTGCAGAATTTCTTCTTCTTTTGATTTTTGCTGTTCACATTCCTATTTTTAAAACATTACCAATTATTTTCCACTCTATACAATGCTACTTCAAGCAGACAATGTGTGGAAGGAAGGCACTTTCAAGGGGCCACACTGCAATATTAAAAGCATGAAAAAAATAATGTATTTCTGAAGAATTTGGGGATTAAAACAATGTAATTTTCTAGGAAAACAGGTATGCTTCAAGAAGTTTTTGCAGTTTGGTATCTTTCTTTGAATCAGAACACATGAATGACCTTAAGTGGACACATCAAATATGCACCTAATTCGGTATCATATTTCTTAGAGAGGCTGAAAGTGTATTTGTGGGAAAGGAAAATTGCAGAGCAAGCGAACAGCGCACTCTCCATAAGGCTCCAAGCTGCCAACTGCTTTCAGCTCAGAGGAATTCCTCCTCCAGTTATAGCTTTATAAACTTAGTAACCTTCAGTTTTGCCTGGTGCACGTCGGCAGTCTCCCTCATGGCCGTGTCAGCTCTTAGCAGCTGCAACATCTTTTGCCAAGGAATTCCAAAGGTTTACAACAAGCTGCGTGAAGAACCAAGCACTGACAACATGCTTAAGAAGAACAAGATCTTCCGTATCCTTCCAACTCAATGGAAGAGAGCAGACCAAGAACTTCAAGTTTTTCATCTAAGTTCTTCCCAGTAGCAAATCTCCTCATAAAAGATGGGGAAGGTGTCCTCAGATATCCACTGGGCACAATGACACCTGAACTGACTGTGGACGTCACTCATAGCAGACAATCTGCATCCAGCCACACTTCATATTTCTATCTTCCCTAACATCTCAGAAAAACAAAAAAGTTTCAAAAGCCCAATGTAACACTGCAGGTTGTGGCCTCAGGACGTCTCAGGCAGTTCTCTTACAGTTAAAAGTCTTGGCTAAAACAAGTGACATCAAAACACGCCCCTAAGGTACTAAAAAAGACTGCTCTGCACTGCTGGGAATAACCTCCAAACTTTAATTAAATAACAACACTTCAGGTACAGGAGAAGTCTCTTTATATGAAGGATGCTCTGGGAGTAAAGCCTCCTGAAAAATGTGAAATGAACTGAAATGATGAAGATGAAAAAAAGAAGTTAAACAGGTGACTTAGAGATTCTTTGTTTCCTTTTATGAGGCAGGAAGCACAACTACAAGAGTCAGTACTATTCTAAATTACGCCTTCATTAGAATTACAAATCATCACTGCTTTAAAGCTTTGTCTTAAGGGTGCTTTTCTTTTTTAATTCACAAAGCTATAAGAGTATTTTTACCTTACCCCTCTGCAACAAAGAAAAAAATTTAGTTTAATAGGTCACACGTGAAATCAGTTCTATCTAAAGAAATTTCTGACCATCACAAAACACGTTAAATATAGCTTACATTTCACCACAGCAGGACCAATTCCATCTGCTGCAATAACAGGCCTCACATGGAAAGTAAGGGGAATGGAGGTGTTCAAAAATCACAGTAGTGAGGTGAGGTTACTATGTTCTAGTGCCCAAGCAACACTCTGCCAGGCAGGCAAGCTATAGATACATTTCAGCTCCATTCCAGTTAAAAATGAAAACAGATGGAAGTACAGCACCTTTTGAGAAGTTCACATTACTTGGAACACATTACCTTGGAAAATCTGACCACGTTAGCTTGCTGTTCAGCTTCTAACTGGGATTTGGTGAGCTGCAGCTGCTCCTTCAGTTTCTCAATCTCAACCTGCAACTTGTCTGTCTGTGCTTTCCTCTTTTGTTCTGCTAGGAAGACAAGACAAGATCTTGATTTTAAAAAACACTAGTTGCAATTTCTGTAGATGTTTTCTTACCACAAACGCTTTTCTACAGTGTCACAATAACATCTTCATTAAGCACGACTCAATTTCCCTTCTAACTACCAACATACTCCAAAGATGCTTTTAAACTCGTATGCTCTCTAAATTGCTAAAATGATCTTCAAAGACTGAAAAATACCACATCACTGATAGGTGAAGTTGTTTTATAAACTACTTGCAAGAAAAGTATTATACAAACTAATTTAAATGAAATCTAAGCAACACAGACTCTAAGAAGAACCTGTGATGGACTAAGTGAACCTCAATTATTCACTTCTGTTAGGTCCGTTTTATTCTAACTAACTTTTACAATGAGCCTAGCTAATTACAAACCTGGAATGAGAGAGGAGGGAATGCCATTGTGAAGGAGTTTTCGAATGTTTCAAGTTTTAATTATGTCAAAACTGTACCACTTTTATCAGTTTAGCCAGGATTTACTAGGCTGCTTATCATCTGGGAATCCAAGCACACTGTAGATTATCGTTTTAGGAATAACTACATGGCATATTTCCATCATACAGAAATGTCAGGCTAATTCAATACATGATAATTAGTTCAACTAGCTCTGCAGCTCCTTTCACAACCTTTTTCTTATGTCCCATAAAGTTTCAACTTCTTCCTTCTACCAGTCTACTAGGGCTTGCTGGATACTACTTGGACTGCCTGCACTGTTCTTCTTTTATCTATTTGCTTGATGAGATGCAGTTCACACCTTACTAGATTCTTCCCTCTCTCTTTCCTCACAAATGCCCTTCTTTTTTTCTCCCTTTCAATCATTGCCCTTTTCTGATACTTGTTAGTCCTTGGTAGAAATCATAAACATGAAGCATAAATGGAAAGAGGGAATTTAGGAGTGAAAGATGCAAACTTAAAGAGCAGTACTTTTGAAACTGTTCTTCAATTAAGAGAAAAGAGAATATAAAGTGGCAACCAAAATTACCACAGATACGTGAAGCCGGATTATTCTCAACAGCTTGTTTTTCTTACCATATTTTACAGTCAGCTTAGCCCAGGAGAGTCTGATCCTACTGAAACCAGGTAAACCAGATTATTACGTATTAATCACTCACATATATTCACAAGCTGAATTTTTGTTACTACACCATATTCATGTGTACTTACTCTTTTATAACACATATACCTAAGGAAAAAAAAAACTGTGGTATGAGGTCTGCTACTGGCTGAAGTATTCAGCAGGAATTCCAGTTTGAAAAGGTATGGTAAAGAACCAAAGCACGTACCAATCTGAGCTTCTTCTGGATGACGCCTTTGCATGTGGCCTTGTAAAAAGGAATAGTTCATAAAAGCCTTCTCACAGAACTGACACTACAAAAATAGACAGCAGTTATTATTATTTGGTACGTATAGTAGTTAAGGCAGTTAACAGTTTATATTATTTTGTCCAGACATTGAAAGTGTATTGAAAATCTATGCAGAAAGACTGTTCTAAGTCTTGATTTCTCATCTCATATTTCCCCAGACAGGCAAAATAGAAATTGAGTAAAGAGAAAAAAAGAAAGGAATAGTAATGATAGGAATAATGTGGAACACAAGCAAAGAAGAAAGTCGAACACTGATAGAAGTTATTACACCTTGATAGGTTTTGGCTCTTAATAAAAGCCAAGGAACTCTCAGGAAAACGCTTCACCATCTTCACAGCCTCAGCACAGCACTGCTACCAAACCAAGAGGGAGCTCACAGTGTAACAGATTGCACAACGCTTAGGGAATTAAATTGGCTGTGAAATCACGTTATCCATTCAAGCACAAACTTCATGCCAGGTTGGTGCTGCAAGTGAAAGGAAGCTCTAACTGCAGGGAACAGGACTAACACGGAGCATCTAGGCTCTGAATTACGCAGCACTACCCTTGCAGCTACTAGTTGCAGTGTTACACACTATGTGCTCCGTATGGCAAGCAACGTGGTGCATGAACAGATAAACAACTCTACACAAAGCCTCATCAAGTGAAGATTTGTTATAATAAAAAATTAATTTTAGATAGAAACAAAAGTTGTTGACTACAGTCATAAATGTATGAATTTTAGGCAACTATCACTACTTGGTAGCATTTCACAATTGAACTTATATTAGTGGAGGATTAAAGCCATATCACAGTTATACGAGAAAGAAAACGTGCCTCCCCTTAAAACAGATACATGTACAAAACAACCAAGACTCCAAGTGAACAAGAAACCTGAACTACTCTCTCAGGAACACCAGCAAACCTCCTGTTATCTGGCACTGCGGTCACGCCAAGATCATAGCAGATAAATCATAAAATCTTCATACTTACTAACACGTTACTGCCCTGCCTTTACAAACTCTGGAAAGAGTTCATTTTAACTCCAGCATTCAGACTCACGGACCTGAAACCACTGCTGGAACTGCAGAATTTGTTCAGCATAACTTAGCTAACTGAACGTTCTCTTCCCACATGAATCTAAGTAACTTTCAGAGATGAGAATTTACTAATAATGAGGGAAATTAAACTAAAAATGGGAACTAACTTTCCATTTCTGTGTTACTGTGAATGCCACTGAAGAGAAGCGATGAGCAGAGCTTGCTGCCATGTTCATGAGCTTCCACTGAGGCAGCTGTACCCCACAGATATTTCAGGAAGACTTGCTAACATTTAGCTGGTAATCACAGTGTGAGAATTTTGTAAGCTTGCATGTACAGTGATGCACATGATCAGCTTGCTTTTGCAACACAGTACAGACAGCACCCTGTAAGTTGTATAAAGGCCTTTTTAAATGGTATCAGCAGCTTGTCCTTAAGACAATCCAACCAGAGAGGTGGTGGATGCCCCATCCCTACAGATATCCAAGGTCAGGACAGACAGGGCTCAGAGCACCCTGATCTAGCTGTAAATAAACGTTTCTTTTCATTGTAGGGGAGACAGAATAGGTGGCCCTTAAAGGTCTCTTCCAACTCAAACTACTCTATGATTCTAAGACTAACGGTCAAACACACGCATTGAGACAACATTCCCATGAAGCCTACGATATCTGTGTTTACTCCCGTGGCATGAAGTACACACTTCCTTGCAGAAACACCTGAGTCAACTTAGCAGCTGAAAGTGGAAGTTGCTGCTTCTCACAGTTGAGGCTGCTATACCACATTTTGAAAATAACTGCGTAGACATCACTAAGAATCTCCAACATATAAATCCTGTACCTTAAGCTTCCCTGCTTTCCTGAGGGGAGGAGGAGGAAAAAAAAGCTGTGGGAGGTGTTTTTGCTCAGACACCAGAACTCTGCTAAGCTGATGACACCAATACCATACGGTGAATATCAGACTGGACATACTGTAAGAAAACCTGCACCGGCTCAGTGCTTGAACTAATACATGATTAAGGGGAATTTCAACGATCAGAAATGCTAGTATACTGAGATTTAAACAAAAGGAAAAAAAAAAAACCCTCAACTTTAATCTTGTAGACGCAAAGAGCTACTCTGAAATCTTATGTCGAGTCTCCATCCAGTATGCTCTCCAGACTTCAGATCATATTTAAAGCTAGAATCTGCAGTCCTGAAACCTACCAAAGCCAACAAATTTTCAAACCTCACTGTTATATCCAGAACAATTCCTTCATTAAAAAAATAAAAATTAAAAACAGCAACACACTCAGGTGCTCAGGAAATAAGTTAAAGGAACAGAGTGTTGTGCAAGGGATTAGGTATGCCACTGGTGTTCCTAACCATTGTGAATTGCTCCTGAATTACATAAAGAGGCAAAAAACTCTGTGCCTGGAGAACACTACTGCAGAAAAGTGGCAATTGGCCTACAGACAGGCTACGCTCTAGCATCAGTGCTGCTGTATGTGCTCTGTGAGTTTTCCTGACCACACAGTACACAGACAACAGAAATAAGTAGCACTTGTGTCGTGGGCCCCGTGAGTGGCCGGGTGTGTGACTGTATCTGACGCTTCCGATGTGTCAAAAGCAAATCCAGGGCTCTCAGGCACCTGTGACAGCAGCCCAACACCTGCACCTCAACACATCTCAGAACGGGGCCACTCGGCGTGGCTCAGAGCCACAAGACACGGCCGGGCAGGCAGCCAGTCCCCCTCCTCTCACCTGGTGGTAGCTGGCTCGGGCCTCCAGCATCATCTGCTGGGTGCTGATCATCTTCTTCCTGCGCCGGCACTCCTCCTTCAGCCCCTTGACCTCCTGGGTGCGCTGAGCCACCTCCTCGGCCAGGCGGTCGCGCTGTGCCTGGGCCGAGCGCAGGGCCTCCTCCAGGCCGCCCAGCTGGGCGCTCAGGTAGTCCTGCGAGTGCAGCAGGTACTCGGTGCACAGCTGGGCCAGGCGCAGCAGCTTGAGCAGCAGCGGGTCGGCGGGGCCCTGGCAGTGGGGGCAGCGCTCCCGCTCGGCGCTGCAGAAGGTGACGTGCTCCAGGTGCTCCTGCAGCACCGCCACGTCGCCCTCCCGCCACACCCGGCTCACGTCCACGGCGCTCAGCCGCCGCCAGTCCGGGCCCTCATGGCGCCCGCGGAACTGGAAGGCGGGAAACGGCCCCGCGCCGGCCCCGGCCGCCCCCGCCGGGAAGTAGGCGCGCTCCGTGAAGGGCTGCGGGAGAGAGAGGGACGCAGAGAGGAGGATCAGAGCGGGCAACGCCGACCCCAACCGCCCCACCGCCCGCCTCAGCGCTCACCATGTCCGGACCCGGTCCCTCGTGCCCCGTTCGGTGCCGGCGTCCTCCGCGTTGCTATGGCAGCCGTGGCCCGAGCCTGCGCGGAGGGCAGCGAGGAGTGAACCCAGCCCCACGGACCGCCCCGCCCCGGATCAACACTTTCCCACTCAACTATTCCCACTTCCCTTTCTCCTGCTTAGTCGCTTCCAAAACTGTCCTCAGACAGAAGTATCCTTCTCACCTTTATTACTCCAAAAATCCGCCCTTCTTGTCACTGTTTCTTAATACATCATTCCCCTGTGGTGCCTCTGCCCTGTTGTCACACCGCATGCTTACATCTACTTGTCCTTCCAGTCCCTTTCGCACACGCTTCAGTTTCGCATCCTTGAGGTCCTTCCCAGACACGTATTTCTCCAGTAACGCTCACACAGCGTACAACTGTAGGTCCCTCTACATCCTATATCATAGACTCGCAGAAACATTGTTCACAAGGGACCTCTGGAAAAGTTCCAGTCCAATCCTTTCATAGCAGGGCTATCGGCAACACTGGTTCACATCAGCTGTGCCTTCTGTACATCTCTAATAGGTAACCTGATATCTGGCCGTGCCATCCTCCTGCTGAAAGCATTTTTCCTAAGATCTCACCTACCATCTCCTACCACCAAGGAAAAATTGGTTCTGACATGTTTGTAACTATTCTTCAAGCAACTACGAGACATTAGACAGCCTCTTTGCTTTCTTTTCAGCAGACTCAATAAGCCCAGCTCCTTCAATCTCATTTTATTGGTCATGTTAGACACCTAACCATCCTGCCAGTTCTCCTCTGGCCCCTTTCACTTTTTCACATCCCTCAGACTTCCCTTAAGATTTTAATCCACTCAACTCCAAGGAATTCCCCACACAGAACTTGCAATGAACCTCTCATCTACATTTTTTTGACACTGCCCACTCCAATAAAAATAATGATGTGACAACCACTAATCACAACATATGTCTACTTCCATGCAAATTAGAACACTGTTTTATGTACTAATGTAAGAAACACAGGAACACAGGATAGTTGAGGTTGGAAGAGGCTTTTGGAGGTCATATGCTCAACAACTAAAGCCAGCTGCCCAGGATCACATTCAGGTGGCTTCTGAAGATAACCAAAGGACACTCCACAACCTCTCTGGGCAACCTGTGCCAGCGCTCCATCGCCCTCACACTAAAAGTGTTTCCTGGTGTTCAGAAGGAAACTCCTGGGTTCCAGTTTGTTTCCTCTGCCTCTTGCCTTGTCACAGGGCACTGCTGAGAAGGTTGGAATACATACATCCAACCAATGGTCATCGTTAATCTTGGGACAGAGTTACTCTATGGTGCTCAGTACAATTTTTCTATATGTACTGTAGCTGTATTTTGACTCCATGTCAGGAGGCAAGCAGGGCTGCACATGGCCATTCCTCCTAAAAGAAACTTGGCCATGTAGCAGACTTGAGCACCAAAAAGATGGACCTCAGGCATGGAGGAACTGAGGTAGGATACGGAACACTATCAAACCCTAGCCAATATCAGAGAGACCAGATTAGTCACAAGGAGGATCATACACTCACTTCAGCAACAGAAGATTCAAGTATTACCAGCCTCAACGATTCTTCACGCTTCTGCACAAAGGGAAATCTGGACAAAATTCTTTCCTCTTCATATTCACAAAGAACCACGAGGATGTCTCTCTTGCTCTGTCAGCACAAAGAAAAGTTACACCCTTCTGCCTTCCTCATGATTATAAAACAGTCGAAAATCAACCTTCCCAAGAACATACCCAGGCCCAGCAAAAGGTCTCACTGATCTACAAAGTGAATTGCAATATACTGGAAGCTAAAACAGTGAAATTAATAACAAGGACAGCAAGTGCTCCTGTTTGTTGGCTCAAGCCACCATAGCTGAAGAAAATCTTTCAAAACATTTTGCAATATTGCTTGTTTTTTGGACCGTCTACCTTAACCCTGCTGGCCACATTTTACTACAATACCTAAGGTTCAGTGCAGCCTCCCTCAGGACCTTCTGTCACTTGCAACATCATTTATAAATTTCACAAAGATATCCACAAGATGGGCTGTAATGACAACATTTTAACAAAATGTAGTATTAATCTCAAATCATCGAGAAAGGAGAATTTCTTAGACCTGATTTTCAGCATCTATGGAATTTAATCTCCGTATATGGCAGCTTGTGCATATTCAAATGCACTGACAACCACTGTTCACCAGTCATTTAAGTTTGGATATATACTGTGTGGTGTTAGTAAACATAGCAGTCTTCTGGAAAGAAGAAATTTTTTGCCACCTCAATTTCCATGAGCAATGGCTAACTTCAAATACATATATTTAAAATTTTTTACTATGTGGTTTGTCACTGAAGTTTGCACTACTCTGATGCCTGAAGAAGTAAGAGAATGCTCTGCTAGAAGGATCTGTTCCTTGCTGCAGAATCACTTCCATTCACAGCCTACATACACACTATTATTTGTGAGTGGCCAGATGTCGAAAAATACTCAAATACCAAATAAGCACCCAAAATGTTCACGTCTTGAATACCTTAAAACACCTTGAAAATTTATACTAGGGTATGCTCCTAGTAATGGGAACTACAGTTACATACAATGAAATCCATCTCCCTGAGACCTTTGGGCCTAACACATGCTATACACCTGACCTAAGATAAATTTCTTTACATAGAAAACAAGAGAATTTTGTAACTACCACACCTGCAATGTGCCAAGGAGCAGCTTGGAAAAGCATCCATGAAATAAGAGTCCTACTTTAACTCATATATGCACAGGTTTAATTAAAATGCGGTGGTTTTAAACAGCAAACCCAAGCCGAACCTGTGGATTATTTTCCTCGGCTGATGTATTTAGTTCGGAACATCCACGCAGAGCCTCATGCTGCCCCGACTAAACACGCTGTAACTGCACATGGGGTGGAAGCGGTGCACCATGACAAGCGCTGCCTGGGCGTCTGTCCTTGCATTGCCCACATGGCCCTGGAAAGACACGGGGGATCAGAGCCCACATTTCTAACAGAGCTCGTGGAGACAGAGCCTTCAAGTGCCCGAGACGAGCAGCCCTGAGGAGCCCGCGTTATAGTTCCACGCAGAGGCTTACTCCGCGAGGGGGGCAAAGCCGGCTCCCTCCGCGCAGGAGCCGTGGTCCCGGGGTGGGATGCCGGGCTGAGCCCCTGCCCCTCCGCCCGCCCGCTACCCCAACGCCCTGACTGCGCCCGCAGGCCGGGCCCGCGGCAGGCGGCCGAGCAGGCCGGGCCCTGCGGGAGGCCCCGGGCCGGGCTCCATCCCCACTCCAAAGCCGCCGGCTCCAGCGAGCGGCCTCCCCGCTCCCGCCCCCCTCCCTGCGCAGGGCCGAGCCGCGGCGCAACAGGCGCTCACCTCGGGCGGCGGGCGGGGGCTCGGCGGGAACCGGCGGCCGGGCGGGGAGGGGTGCGGGGCCGCGGCTGCTGCCCGCCCCCGGCCCGGGCGGTCCCTGACGCGGAGGCAAGCTCCCCTCCTCCCGGGCCTCCTCCTCCTCCTCCTCTCCTGCTCTACTCGCGTGGCTTCGGCACGGCGCGCTGTGCTGCAGTCCTTCAGCCCGGTGCTGTCCGCGTTCAGCTGACACGCAGACTGAGTGCGGCAGCGCAGGTCATGGAGAATCAGCGAATGACTTAGGTTGGAAAGGACCTCAGAGATCACTGAATTCCAGCCCTCTGCCATCGGCAGGATTGCCACCACCAGCTCAGGCTGCCCAGGGCCCCATCCAACCTGGCCTTGAATGCTTCCAGGGATGGGGCATCCATAGTTGCTCTGGGCAGCCTGTGCCAATGCTTCACCAAACTCTTGAGAGAGTTTTCCCCTGAAATCGAACCTAAGTGTCTCATCTTTTAGTTTAAATCCATTCCCTCTTGTCCTGTCACTATCAGACCATGGAAAAAGTCGGTCCCCCTCCTGCCTACACAGTCCTTTCACATACTGGAAGGCTGCAGTGGGCTCTCCCCAAGCCTTCTCAAAGATAACCGAGCCCAGCTCCCACAACTTTTCTTCCTAAGAGAGGTTCACCAGCACTGACCATCTTCATGGCCTCCTCTGGACTCACTCCAATACCTCCACATTTTCCTTCCTGTGCTGGAGGCCTTCCTAATTTTTCCTCTTCCCAATTTTCTTCTTCTCCCCCATAGAGATTTTAATCATGCTTTCAAAAACAAATGCCGAGCAGCCTTCATAAAAAGGAGGAAAATTTCAGTGTGCATTTAATAGAAGATAATAGAAATGTGGAAATCTAGTCCTCACTACTGACTGCCACTTCTGCAGATCTGCTGCTCCTATTAGGCTGCACTAACTACTAGAGCAGGCACTGCTAGAGGAAGATGACGATATTGAAGCTTTAGTGTGCTATGTCTTAGTTAACACCAGTACTGAAGGGAGGACTTTTTTGAAACCAAAAGCATCAAATTTCCTCTGAAAGAATCTTCCTTTCTCTGTAGCAATGCAATGTCACAGTCACAGCCTCTATGGGCAAGGCTTATAAAATATTTCCTATTGGCAAGGCCAATAAAATAGACACACTTCAGTGAGCACATTATGGGAATGGCTGGAGTGCTCAGAAAGCAAGAAGTGGATGCTCAGTCCATTCTGTGCCCAAGAAGTTTCAGATCCTATGCCCTTCTGGAACTGCTCTAGCTTATATCAACACCATAGGCTGTTCAGAATGCGTTCTAAGGATCTATTGCTGAAGCTGATTTACATCACATAAATGTTGTCTGGGTGAGAAAATGTTCAAATTGATTATAAGTTCAATTGATTATGGGAGGTGTGCATGAAGTGTGAGATACACTTGGATCTTGGCTGTTTATTATAGTATCTGTTTAATAGAAAATGCACAACCGGGCCTCGCAACAAGAACCAAGTTTCGTGTTTTGTGAGGTTGTGGATATCACCGTGTCTGCTAGAGAGTCTCATTCTTTCCCTCTTCCTTCCTTCCTTCTAGAGCTTGATTAATCTTCAGTTAACTTGCTACAGGTGGTAAAGCCCCACTTGACAAGGGTGGTATGCTCTATCCACTTGCTAATGTGCTATATATATGCTAATACTTCCTTATTGCTCACAGTATATCATATATAGCTTGGTGATTAAGGTACTCTCCTAAAATGTGCATGGATTTAGTAGCAGAGGAGACCAAGAGCATTTTAGTCTTTCCCCATCTGCTAGACTCAATGCAAGAAGCTTATGATGGGCAGCAGTCTGGTTTGAACAGACGAGATTATTGGTCCTGCACAGACAGTGGTGGGCAGTCACCATAAATCCAATATATATAAATCCCTTCCCTCCTCTCGCAAACCTTTTTTTAACCATAACAGGTGGTAGCTGAATGCAGTTTTGGAGGAGCTAAAATACGGGCTGAGGCACTTAAGAGGTTTTAGAGTCTTAATTCAAAACATTTTCTTCTCCTTGCATTTTTTTTTTTAATTCCAGTTTATTTTATCCAGTTCTTTCATACTCTTTCCCTGTTCTAGCTAGTACATCTTGTTGCTTCCTAGCATGTTCTTTTCCACATGCCAGCCTGCTACAGGCTACAGTTAAATAAAGATCATTCCTGGATATTAGTCCAAATTTATCAAATAATATAGATTTAACGTCTACATTAATGTACTTAAGTCTACATTACTCTTTTAATCATCTACTTAATGTAGAGGACGCTGGCACTTAGCAGAGTCCTCTGGAGGTACTTTGTGTGCATGTGGGTTTTATGGAACTATTTTGTGTTATCCACTGTTCTGGATGGCTTGTTCATGCTCTGTTGACACAGTGTGTTGCTGACTGTGCTTTTTCTTAGTAGAGTACAGGAATAAAGGAGTAGGGAAGAACAGAACTTTCTAGGAAGTAGAAAAAAAAAAAAACAACTGGGGAAGCTGGTGAGGAGAGCTAAGAATTGAAGAATTAAAATAGGATGAGGCAAGTGATTTTAAGTGCAAGAAGTAAAGCTCAGACACTGAGATTAGAGAAGGGCATTCATGAGGCTTGCAGAGGGTATCTGCAACTGGAGAACACAAAGAAGAGAGGTTACTCTGATTGTGGGGGGGGGAGGGGAATATAATAGCATCTTGGCCTTGGCTGTATGGGGAATGTCCTGGCTAGCAGCAGGGGAAGGCATCAGGGCTCAGAATGACCACCTGCTTTCTGCAGGGCAGGGCCTGGCAGCCAAGGCTTGTCCCATCACCCCACCAGGTAGCAGGGCAGATGAGGAGCAACTCCCTGGGGCCAGGAATAGGCTGAGACTGGGCATGTGGGCCTATGGCTGCCCATGGTGGGGCAAGTGACACGATGTCCTGGGCCCTGGGCAGAGCTGAGAAGGCTGGGCAGGGACTGTGAGGCCTGGTGCTGTCCTGGGGGCCCTGAGGCAATACGTTAAGAGAAATAATTATCTGCATGTTTTGTGGAATGGAGGAGGACGCCTCCTGTTCTGCAAGATGTTTTAATTTGAGAGGAACTGTGGAGAAATTGTCTTGGGAACTGAGAAACAGACTCTTCAGTAATCTTTCTCTTACAGCGATCTTGGAGTGACGCAAGCCGGTAATCATTAACTGGTAGAAAGCTGACTTGAACAGCATGGTACAGGTATAATAATGAATCTGGCCAGATTCTCAGTTTATTTAATCTTTTCCTTCCTGCCAACTCCCTGTACTGCACATTTTTCAACATCAATACTTCAAGTATTTACTTTCTTTCTATCTTACCATCACTTAGTTTACATGAGGGAATCACTTAAATACATGTTCTCATCATGCAAAAACAAAGCATTTAAAATAAAAGAAAGGTAGGATGAGCCACTTTCCCAAATTTCCTCTGTCAGACTCCTGTGGGTCTACCAAGTCCCAAAACACAACACCAGCTATGATCAAGTAGCTTGAAGGGACATGGCCTCATTTAGTTTAAGAAATTTCATTTTAAAGTTTGGGTACTTAGCTCTTCTCTGACTAAGTTGTCTTCTTTTCTTCAAATAAAACTATTTCTTTTAAAGGTTTGTCTTCATGCAACAAGTCTACCTGGATTTAACTGAGACAGCCGTACAATTTATTTATCTTCCTTTCTCCCAACCATGGAGGGAATTCAACTTAACTCTAAAAAATATCTGCAAACACACTGATTGTGAGTTTTATCTACTTTAAACATAGATATTACTGGAATAGCTTCCTGACTTTTTTATTTGCGGTAATACTTAAGTCATATGCCAAGAACAGCATTGTGAGTGTAAACCAAAATTACTGGCTTGTTTCTGATGACATTTTACCTTCCCGTCATGTTTTTGTCAATATACATACAATAAGGTAATTGCAGGTATTTAAAAGAGAAAGGGTACCATAGCTTTAGGACACCGATGCTTTCTTGACCACTCAAACTTCTTTCTTGACGTGTCACAGTTTTCATATGTCCAAAAGACTCAGGGCACATGCTGCATGCCTCTGTGAGACGAGGAGTGATGCCAGCTTCAGCCTGGCTCGCTGCCTGATGTAGCTATGCAGTCAGCATATCCTGTAGCCCTGTCATTCATCTTGGAATGCTCTGCTGAATTGTATTTGATTTGCTTTCAGGCAATCTGTAGCACGAGATGGGGTAGATATCCCCATTCCAACACGTGGGTTTCACTCAGTGAATTCCACTCAGCTCAGCTCAGGTTTACACTCAGAAAAAAACATCTACTGTCTATCATATGACTTATGTGGTACTTGACTTGTTTGTATTTAGAAATTGGTGATATAATTGGAGCAATAGAAAGGTCAATAAACACTGAAACTGAATCAAGGACTTCTAGCACTTTGCTGGGTGAATTTTTAATGGCATGCAACGAATTGTAACTCCGTTACAGATTTTTTTTTCTGTGACTGGGATGTTTCAGCATTTTTGTTAAGCAAGAAATAAATTGTTTGAAAAAGGAATAGGAACCGTTTATCATCCTTAGTACCTCAGCCATGAAGGCTTAGATCAAGTGTAGCATAGTGTGGAAACACAAAAATATTTTAATGTTTGAAGCAAAATTTCTTGTAACTTCAGAGTAAAATTTTTATTTTAAAATATTCCTCGTTGTAAGAAATGAAAATGAAAAACTGTCTTAAAAAAGGCAAGCGTATTTCATATATTTTGCTTTGTTAAGCCTTTGCCCCATGAAAAATCCACAGAAGCGAGCTTTTCTTTGACATCAAAAGTCTGGAAAAATACAGTTTAATTGTTTCAATTTTAAATTATGTTTAAATATGAATTGTTTCTGGAATATTTCTTGTTCAAAATGAAGTCCACAGAAGTATATGCTACTCATCTAACTCTTACAGGGAATTTAAAAGGTCAAGACAAAGAGTAATAGGGGGTTACTAGTAGCTCCTTCCCCATTTAAGTTAGAAGTTTAAATTTGGCAGGAGATAGTGACCACGTTTTGAGATACCTGGAATTTGTTGCTGCTACCATCGCCAGGGAGAAAAGTTACAGACATAGCATAATTCCTTCGATTAAAGTACATTTAAAATTAATTGTAAGGAAACGTGGATGTCTTTTTAGAACTTCTGTCCTACGGACCTATTTATAATTAGCCATAGTGATATAGTTTAGCGAATAAAGCAGACTCAAGGACCCATATTAAAATGAGCTTCACATAAAAAGAGACAAAATGGCCTATAAAAGGCACCTTTATAGTAGTATAAAAAGCAGGCAGTAGCTATATATATATGTATATATAACATTCTAACATCTAACCACAGGGTTAAGAGCTAAACAATTCCACACCAGAAACATGTTTCTCCCATCACAGATGTGATGAAGACGTACCTGTGGAATTTTGTTAGGGCAATCTGGAAGGCAAAGCATTTAGAGAGGCTAAAGAAGAGTGGTCCCTTGTGTTCCCTTTCAAGTCTATGGATGAAGATAAGCTTTTTCAAGTGGAAGTTTGGATATCTCTGTGTGTGGAACTGCAGTCTGTAGGAGCTTTTCTGCTTCTATTTACTGCAAAAGGAACCCAGAAAAGTAATATTGGCTCATAGATAATGAGCAGGGTCCTTCCAGTACCTTGTGTGTTCTTGTGTGTAATGTAGACTTCTCATGGCATTTTATGACATCTGAGTAGGTTTCTCAGTTAATAAACAGAAGTATAGACTTAACGATAACCATACACCATGTCGCTCCATTCGGTTTGACAGCCTTTTAAACAGCAGTGTGGCTTACAAAGTCATTCCTTGCTTGTGGGTGCCCTCTGCTGTTTCTCCACGTATCACAACAGTAACAGAAAATACCTTGCCTATCTTTTAACTTAGTTCTGTCTTTGCCATCTGCTCCAAAACTCAACACTGCTAAAGAAACTCGCCTCTGATGCCAGCATAATTTTGATTAATCGTTTTAAAAGACTTTTGTGTGTGTGTGTGTGTTACACTTGTGTTGCTTTGCTATTTTTCAGATTTCACAACATATTGTTGACATGTCATGTGCACTAGTGCTTTCTTTTCCTCCCCTGCATCATCTGCTTCTGAAGTTGCTAAAGGAAATCTATGTTAAAGATTTTTTTTTCCTTTTAATACTATACTTACACTATACTTTATATATGTTTTGGGATATATGATCATCAAGAATGTTCCCACGTGGTTTATGGTTCCATTCAAGGATTAAAATGTAGGCATCTGTGTACCTGATGAGATTTTTATCACAGAGGGACAATGAGAAACATTTTTTTCTTTGAATACATCATTCAGTACTGTTGGCATTACACAGTGCTCTTTACATTACTGCATCAGCCTCAAATACCGACCTTCCAATAAGGGCTTGTCAAGCATCTATCCAAAATGGTATTTGATACTTTCATCATAATACTTTTGTCTTGCCTTAAGGGATTTGAACCTTTGTACTTGGCATTACAGCATTAAGTACTGAGTTTTATTCCAGATTGTTTCTTTTTTTTTTTTTTCCTCCTAATTTTGTTATTGAGGGCCTGTTAAGTAAACCATCACTCATGATAGTATTTTTGGTTATCTTAGGGGCTTGAGTTGTAAATTGCCCTGCCATACTAATTTTACATGGCTTTGGTCACACTCTTTTCCCGGGTAAAATACTGTAACAGCTATTACGTTCCACTTGGTTCATTTTTAAGTTTCTTATATTGTCTTACCCATAGTGTTACAGTTGTCATGTTCTTCCTCATGCTGACATCTTCAGAACATCATCAATTATTCATTTCACATCTATCACTTCTTCTATTATTTCAGTCTCTTATTTCTGAGTATTTTATGGCAATACTCTTGAAGCACGATCTTACAAATGAAATGTTGGAGAAGGGTAACTTCCTTTTCTTTTTGTCATTCTCACCATTCGAGAAAGCTTGTGGATTATCCCATCTAGAGTGAAAAGGGCAATGTGGCCAGAAAGAAAAAGGAAATTTCTGTGGTTGCTGAATCAGACTCTGAGACTCAGCTTTGGCACTTGTTTGGCAGAATTCTTGTGAGAACAGTATTTTTATTTGTAAACATTGGTAGGGTTTAACATTATAAAACGTGCCCCAATATGAACTGTTTGTCCAACAGTGCACAGCAGAAACTTGAAACAACAAGCGACTCTGCAACTTCCTGAAGGGAGGTTGTGATGAGGGGTTTGGCCTCTTCTCACAGGCAGCAAACAGGACCTGAGGAAATGGCCGCAAGTTGTAGCAGAGGAGGTTTAGATTGGACATAAGGAAAACCTTTTTCTCTCAGAGAGTGGCCAGGCACTGGAATCACCTGCCTAGGGAGGTGGTGGAGTCACCATCCCTGGCAGTGTTCAAGAGGTGTCTGGATGAGGAGCTATGAGGTATGGTTTAGTAGCCTGTGGTAGCAATGGTCATGGGTGGATGGTTGGACGAGATGATCTCGTAGGTCCTTCCTAACCTTGTGATTGTCTAGCAGACAAACTCTGTGCCTGGTAAGAAACCCGGCTGCGAGAGGAGAGAGCGGGCTCAAAGACACCAATCACCTGAGTAGGTGATGAGACACCCCGCCATCGCCACTCAGGGCAGCGGCACCATCCCACCCCTTGCGCACGCGCCGCCCGAGGCGGCTGGGTGGGCGGGACGGCCGCCCTACTGCGCACGCGCTGTGACAGAAGGGGCTTCTCCTCCCTGCGGCGCGGAACTTCCGCCTTCCGGGAGCGCGAGGGGCGGGCGCTGGCGGAGCGGCCAATCGGCGGCGCCCACGACCTTCCCCTCACGAGTCGGAGCCGTCGGGCCGGGGCGCCGCCACTGCGGCCGCGGGCGTCGGCGGCGATGGTGTCGGCCGCGGCCTCTGCCGGCCGCCTGGGCTCCGCGCTGCCCTTCCTGCTGGTGCTCCTCGACCTGCAGTATCAGGGTGAGGGGGCGCGGGGAAGCGTCGGGGGGAGGCGGAGGTCCCGTCCGGCCGTCAGGCCCCGGGGGGGGGGGGCCGCTTCTGGGAAGGGCGCGGGGCAGGAGGAGGCCGCGAGCTGCCACCTCAGCGTGCCCATGCCGGGGCCGTGCCTGTGAGCCGGGCCCCAGCGCTGCCCCGGGGCCGCCTGGGCCTCGCTGTTCTGGCCCTTGTGAGTGCCCTGCTTGGGTTCGTGGGTCGTTCCAGAGGCGTTCCCAGCGCTTTGCCGTTGTCGGTGCCCGACCTACGGCTTTGCCGATGTTTCTCATGGTTGTCTTGAGGCTGTTTGCTTTCCTTTCGCCTCACTGTTAGTATGTGAAAATCAGGAGACCGGTTTTATCTGCCCCGTCCGTGGCCTCGTTTGCTTTCTGAGTATGCTGTCAGTAACACCTGTGCAGACAAAGTAATTCTCAGGCTGCTGTTAAATGTACAACTTGGTTATGCAATGTTGCAAGTAGCTCAGCATGAGGAAGGTCCTCTCACCGTGCTGGCCAGCTGCGGTGCAATTAATGCCATTACTCAGAATTGTAGGGCTTGGAAGGGACCTCTAGAGATCATCTTGTCCAGCCCCCAAGATAAGATAACCCCTAGGATAAGTCTCCAGACAGAGGGCTGACTTGGGCTTGGCATTAAAAGTTTGCTCCTTAAAAGTGCTAAACTAAACAATATTTCAGCTGTCCAATAGGTGACGTGGACGTATGGTGGCAAACATACTCTGTAGTCCAAGGCTGCTCCTCTGTGATGTTGGATGGATTTCTTGGATGTGTGCTCTGGACCTGCTGGGGGAAAAACAGTAGTCGTTGTCCACGTATGCTTCTTTCTCTGAGTAAATAAGTTCAGTTAGAAATATTTTTGTAATCTTTGGTGTTGCAGGGAAGGTGTGTTGGTGTGTTTTACTCCTTCCTGTCCTGTTTCCTGAATTCCTTTCCATCTGATGCAAGTTGGCTCTTGGGAAGAGTGATCCTTCAGTACTTGTCATCCACGCTAACAGTGACCAAGTACTGGCAACTGAAAGGGATAGAGGAGTACTGTTCCTCTTTCAGTGCTTCATCCTCAGACGAGGGAGGTTTAATAAGGGGAAGAAGGAGTGGGTTTCAAGCATGCAGAGCTCAGTTCCACACTGTGGGTACTGTTAAGTGTTTCTCACACACCAATCCCGTATGTTTCTCCCCTGAGTTTGGGAAGGTTTTGTATCTCACCGTAAATCATGAAAGGTAGTTGTGTGGTGGGCAGTGGAGGAAGCATTGCTGTGCTCTGAGGCATTCTCTGGGCTTTTTCGTATTGGTCATGAAGCTGTTTGCATGTCCACTTCTTCCTTTGCTCACACTTGTCACTGAGAAACTTGTTTGCACGCATAGAAAAGCAAAGCCCAAACCTATTTAAAAATAGCAGAAAACTTGAGACTTGAGAACAGAAAACATGGTCACTCAAATCAAAACCATCCCAAAAGCAGGATTGCTGCCTCACGTGGCAAGATGATCACTAAACTCCTCTGCTTAAACGGAAAAAAAAGTTTAGTAGTGTACCCATTTTTATTGTGAAGAGCATGACGTTAAAAATTCTGTTTCTGGTACGCTCACAGTCTCTGTGTTTTCACAGTCCTGTTACCCAGATCAGGGACAGGATTTGAAGCAAGAAAGTTGAAAATTCAGCAGGGAGGGAGGCAGCAATGTGTGCAAGTGGAAAGCTGGCACTGTTCTGAAGTTGGAGGGCTATTTAAAGCTTTTTACTGTAGGAGTCGGGCTGATTATATGAGGATATAGCTGGAAGTTTGTATGTGTTAATTGCACTTGTTATTCTAATAAAACAAAAATTCACCCAGAAAGCTATAATTTATTTGACGTGAGTGTATTTAACTGGCAAAACGGGTTAGCTGCACCTGTTCATCCATCTCCTGACCTCCTCCCTTTCAGGTGCCAGCGCTGGTGCCAGTTGTTGTCTGGGAGTGCTTCTTTCCACTCTTCCACTCCTGCACCGGGGCTGGCTCTGGCTCTGAACCTGTCCTAACTGATGCTCCAGCATCCATGGCTCCTGTGTCTGTTAGTTTGAGCTCATCACTGAGAATGTGACCGTTGGGCACCTTTTAGGAACGATAATTCTAAGTCAGAATAATGGGAAGTGTTTAAATAGCATGTTTGCATGTACCATTTGCTTCTTGCTGAAGCATAGCTGGCTTTTTTAGCTGTAGTGCTGAGCTGTATTTGCCTCACTGATATCTGTCTGCTGGAAAGACTGGTTGGAGTTGATTCATGTGTTTCCCGGGCTGTAGAGCCAAGAGCTGCCCGAATGCCCTGTGCAGAATTCGGTTCCTTAGGGTCAGCAGCACTGGCTCCTTTGCTTGGTGCTGATCCTCAGCTGTCTGTTAGGGCAGCTGATTCAGAGCCACCACTTGCCTCCTGCCAAAAAATGTGTAAGCGATACAGTAATATGAAAAAAGCAGCACAAGGATCGGGTCTGTGCAGTGTGCCAGAGTAGTTACAGTACGTGTCAGCTTTCTTTATGGCTACACTGGCTGCATAGGCTGGAAATTCCACATTGATTTACTGCGTTCAGCAGCTTTTAGGGTCAGATTTTAATGCAAGCCCTGTGACTAGTTCTGTTTTGCAGGCAGGGAACCTGCAGCCACTTGGATTTCTGTTGTTGTTTGTACTTTGCCTTATTTCTCTACCCAAGTTGCTCCCGCTGTTCTTACAATTAGCGGTCACTTTCCTCGTTTCCCTCTTCTGCTGTTACCATCTTCAGTATTCTCAAGGAGAAAGATCTCTCCTGATGAATGTGTTATGTAACTGTAGAACTGTAGCGAGCTCTGCGTGTGAAGGCCGCTGAACAGGACGGGCACGTCCTGTAGCAGGAGCTATTCTTAGGGCAGCGCCGGTGTCCCTGAATCTGAAGTAAGGATGCCTGCTAAGAAATGTGAGATCTTGTGAAACCTGAATGCCTTTTTCAGGTGTATCAGAGTGCAACGTGCAGCCCGCTTCTAGAATCCAGCTCCCCAGGTTTGAAAGATTTCAGGTGTTTCTACGTGGGGAGATGATTTCATGTCTGCTTGTGGTAATATCTGAGTTGTTGCCTGCTTATTTCTGAAGCCAGGGAGGTCTACAGACTTATTTTTCCAAACGTGTGGGAATCTTCATGTCATTTTAAAGGATGATAGATGGGCAACTCAGTGGTGAAAGCTTTAAGCTTCAAAAGCAGGAAAGAAAACAAAAAAACCCACCACGGTGCAAAATCCAAACAGCATAAGCAGATGTTTTTCATGAAAATGAGATTCACATGAAGACTACCTCAAAGTGCAGCTCAGTGTATGAGGAACTTACTGTTGAGGAATACTTCTGTGCCACTGTCAGCTAAGCTATTTCTATTCTGTGCAAAGCACCTAGAGTGGGTTCTAGGATGTGTTTTGAAAACGTTCCCCAAATGGGTTACGTGGTAAGTAATGTTGCCCTTCTAACTTCAGTATTTGAACAACAACAGCATAAATTTGGGGCTTATTTTATAGTTGTTTCCATGAACTTGGAGGAATTTGTTTGATATTGGGATTATAAAGCAAATGATAGAATTGAAGCCTTTGAATGCAGTCACACCAGTTCTTGCCAGTCTGTGTAACAGGTAGGGCTTTTTCAGTGGATACAGAAGACTTCTTTTGTTTTGCTTAGGCAGCTCAATTATTTCCTCTGAGTGTGTAACTGGAAGAGTTACTGTCTGCACTGAAGAGTCGAAAAGGAAAATAAAAATAAGATCCTGGATGCTGAAAGCTCCTACTTCTAAGATATTGATGACTTGATGTTCAGAAGTTTCTGTTCCTTTTACTACAGATACTTTGTTTAATCACCTTTGTGTGAGAAGTTTTGATGTCTTTCCTTTAATGTACTTGGGTAGTGTAGCTTTTACTCAGACTGTGAAGCAGCTTCAAGGTGCCGCCGTTGTTTGTTTTTCTTGAATTTGTTTGGTTTAATTTAAGATGAATTCATAGAATAATAGAATTATGGGTTGGAAGGGATCTTTCGAATCATCCAGCTCCCAACCCTGTGCCACGGGCATGGCTTCCAGCCACCAGTTCAGGCTGCCCAGGGCCCCATCCAAGCTGACCTTGACCAGCTGCAGGGATGGGGCATCTGCAGCTTCTCTGGGCAGTCTCTTCACTGAGATCGAATTGGTGTATCTACAGTGTGGACTTAAAGTCGACTGCTTCCTTTGTGGCAGCCTTCTTTCCCCGCTGATTGAGCAGCAGCGATTCATTAGTTTTGAACTTAAAACCTGTCCCTTCTTAAACATAAGCCTTGAATATTCAGTTTCATACCACTAGTTAAATGAAAGGGGAAATGTAACTTGAATTGATGTTTAATTGGTGTTGAAACCTCTCTTTCGACACCAGTACTGATCCTTGTTGTATGGGTCATCAAAGATTTGTAGGGGGTTGGAAGGGCCCTCTAGAGATCATGGAGTCCACCCCCCTGCCAGAGCAGCTCCCTAGCCCAGGTC
The DNA here is from genome assembly GCA_023055505.1 of Callipepla californica brunnescens. Lineage (NCBI taxonomy): Eukaryota > Metazoa > Chordata > Aves > Galliformes > Odontophoridae > Callipepla > Callipepla californica. The sequence goes on along the minus strand of JALIRH010000001.1, from coordinate 89,966,398 downwards.
ACACAGGTAGGCGTCCAGGTGGGTCTGGAACGTCCCCAGAGAAGGAGACTCCACCACCTCTCTTGATAATCTCCTGTTATTGTTGTACATCTTTGGTCATTCTGAACATCGATCTTGTTTTTCTTGAAGGAGCTGAGTGTGGGATAAATGCCGAAGTAGAAAAGCAGCTTGAAATGGGGAAGAAGTTATTGGCTGCTGGACAACTAGCGGATGCTCTGTCTCACTTTCATGCAGCTATAGGTATGTATTTGAAGAAAGTAACATCTAGGTTGAAACAAGTCTGACCTATACATTTTAAAGTAAGTTCGGTGGTTCAAATCCTTGAATTGAAACAGAAGCAGACGGGCAACACCATTAGAAAGTGGTGTTCATTAATACTGTATTTTCTCAGTCACATATTGTGTGTTTTAAATTGTTGGTCTTTGTTGTAATACATTTATCTACAAGTGCGTTATTTTTTTTTCTTTGAAGTGAATAGCATCACAGTGCTAGACAGTAATGAGTTTACTACTGAGACTTTTCTATGTCTTGATCTAAAGATGAAAAGTGAATGGAATATGTACTGATTGTGAGCTGTTAGCATTTTTGTTTAGGTGCTGTGGGTGGCCAGCAGTGGAGCTCAGTTATCTGCCTTAAGATTTTCTTGTAATACTTTTGTTTACTTTAAAGCTCAACTGTAATCTCAGGTGAGGTAAGGAAGTGCCATCCTTGTTTTGTTCTTTAGGTGCGTGTCCTTGTCTGCAATTTCTGTGATACATAAGAAAAGTATAGTAGACTATTTACTGGATTTTAAAAGCATCTTTTACTGCATCTTGTTGTTTAGGTGATGTAAATTACCTTTCTTTGAGAGCCTAGACTGTTGTCTGCTTCTCTGAAGTGCTGCATAGTGAAGAGTGTTAAGAAAAGCCTGTTTTCAAGGCTGGTGTTCCCATCTCGTAGTGATATTTGTGCGTGTGCTAGGTTTAAATGGTGTCAGAATTGCAGCATCCTGCAGGTTTGACCAGCAGAACGTGTACTGGCCTTGGAGTTAGCCTGCAGGTTTTTATATAGTACGTGTTTTTGTCTGCCATTGAGAGAGGGTGTTGGTGCCCACCATATATTAAAGTTGCTTCTGTGTAAATGGACGATGTAAAGGGTTTATGCATCTGTAATGACATTGGTCCAACGTATGGGTCATTTTGGGATTCCTTGCGTGCTTTTTATACGATGGAGCGGGGAATGATGAATTAACAAGCTTTCAGTTGCAGGCCTGCGGTGTGAGATAAAGGGTTGCTACATAGGAGCTGTTTTTCCTTGTACAAAGCTAAAAAAAAAAAAAAAATATGGGTATATTTCACCTTCAGAAGTCTCGATTATTTGGAATATACTGTATTTCTGTAATCTTTATTCTTCAATAATTAAACTGCATAAAATTACTTGTAACAAATGTTTTATTGATAAATGTTTCCTGAGTTTTAAGCCATTGGAAAAATCCTATTTTCAGTCGTTACAGTTTAGCTGTACCCAAAGGTTCAGTTACTTTGGAGACAGTATTCTGATTGCTGTTCATTCGCTTGCAGAGGGAGACTCTGATAACTACATTGCTTATTACAGAAGAGCCACAGTGTACTTAGCCATGGGCAAATCTAAAGCAGCAATTCGTGATTTAAGTAAAGTGGTTGAATTAAAGCAGGACTTCACATCCGTAAGTATTCTTGAAATTGGAAGCTGTTCAAGCGTTAAAGAAAAAAATTACTTCAAAGGAGGTTGTTTTTCAGGTTTTGCTAACCAGAAATAGAAAACACATTATAACTCAGAGCTTTCAGTACGATAAAGTAATAGCAGTAGTGGTACTTGAATTTGCAAATACTCTGACATCAGTCTAGACTGTTCTTCTAGAGGCTAATGGTTTTGTTAAGTGCGTGTTCCTTGTGGGTTTGTCCTGTGTGCTTTCCTTCTCTCACTTGCAGCTGTTCCATTTTCAGTTACCATCGCTGCTCTCTCTGATGGGGGAAGGGAGAGCAGACGCCTGTGCTCTCTTCTGCCCTGATAAGTGTATGATTTGAGGCATTTCTCCTCTCTATGGGAGCTGTCCTACTCCCACTGCCCTCCCGTGGGGCTGTTGCAACTTCTGACTTACCCCCATCTCATTTGTGCTTACTGTATGAAGAGAGTCTGCCTAAGTAGTTGGAGGTGATGTTGGAGTCCTCTCCACCTGATTCTGTCATTTCTGTGTTCAGTAGCATGTCCTGTATAACTTCCAGTAAAGCAGCAAATGTAAAATTCAACGTTGTGTTTATATGATAAATCAAATAATGCAGATCATTCACTCGCCTTGTTACATACTTGCTGTTGCTCTGAGAGTTTAATAGAAGAACTCAATGTGGGGAAATCTAGAAATTATTTATTTCTGCTGGTTTAAAGGAAGTCTGAGCAGGTATGAGCAGGGAAGTGCCTGAAGTTAGCATTCACTTTTTGTACAACTTTTAAAGTAAGTTCTTTTGTTTATGTTTTGAGTCACTGCCTTTTATTGGAAAAGTGTATATCTCTCAGATATGGTATAAAGTAATTCTTTACTGTCAGAGGACATCCTTTTAAGGACATTGTTAGTTTAAGACCAAGAACAGGTGATGTCTCTGACTCAGCTCGTTAGCTGTAGTAAAGTGAAACTTTGTTTCAGTTTTGTTTAGTAGAAAAAGAAATTATAATTTTCTGAATTCCAGTGTGTAAATTGAAAACAATAATTTTCTTTCATTTCAGGCAAGATTACAGAGGGGACATCTACTGCTCAAGCAAGGGAAATTTGATGAAGCAGAAGATGACTTTAAAAATGTGGTAAGTTGGAGGCCTGAGTTAGAAAAACTTAAGTTCCTGCTTTTAAAGTTCATCTCAGCCAAAATCTCAACTCTGATGTTTTAGAGAATGTGAATATATACATAAGTTCAAGACTTCCTTTTCTTTGAAGGTATTGTAGTTGAGCTACATCTTGTGAATAAATGACTGATGTTAAGATGGAATAGTGAAGATGAAATCAGAAGGTGCTGCGTGAAGTAGCACAGCACTTTGAAAAGTCTCTTTTGTACATGTGCCTGACGCTTTGTGATCTCTGCTTGATGGCATCTCTACTGGAGAGCAGTCTTCTTCAATCAGATATGTAGGATTAGTGATGTGTGACTCCATGTAAATCAGTGTTCACTTATGTACTTCACAGTACTCAGGTGACACTGGGAAGTCACTGGGGGCCCTCATGGATCAGGCTGTCTTTTCCCAGTGATTGCTGAAGGATCCTAGGCTCTTAGTTTCATCACTGTGATGTTAAAGATCACTTAATTCAGTAGCACGCATCTGCATCCCCTCATGTCTGCAAAGGAGTTCTGCATCCTTCGTGGAAGTGCTGATAATGGTCTCTTCACAATCAGAAAGTACCCAGAGTTTCCCTGCAAGTACAGCTAGCTGTTATTCACTTGGGTCAGTTATTATTTCAGTGGATATTTTGTGTTATCTCAGTCTCATGCTGCAGAAATAAACCTTGGAACAAAATCAACTTCATCTTTGGAAAATACTTAAAATCACTTTCCCTCTCTGTTGCACGGAGATACTGTAAGTACAAGAATAAATGAGGTTAATTATTACATTCATTTATTCTTCAACATTCACTAGTTTCAGCAGCTCTCCTGTCCTTCATACCAACGTAAATAGACTTTGCAAGTGTAACTGATGCTGTCTTATTGGCGTTCTTTGAAGTGTGTGACGGAGAAAGCAGTTCTGTATTGCAGATTAGAGATGCTTCATGGAAATCTTTCTACTGAGGCTGTAAGAGGATAACAAGAACAGTTACAGTTTACACTTGCAGGGTGGCTTTGTAATAGTTATAATTATAAATGCTCCAGGTGATCTTGGTGTTTGTGGTAAAGCTGCAGTAGCTTATCCTGAGAGCCATGTAGCAGTGGCTCCTCCTGCTGCTGCTTGCTCAGGTTCTCGGGTGTGAGCATGCAGTCTCCAGCTGCAGGTTGAATTGCAGTGCAGCCCTGCTGTTTGCATTGCAGGAGAATGTCATCCAGCTCTGGTTAATTGAGGCCGTCATTGCTGCAAAAGCAATTACACAACGTCATTGTTGAGTTTGTGAATGCATCTCTTTGCAGTTGCCATTTTTCTGACTATTGCTTAGTGACATGTATGGAAATGCTTTTCCAGTCAGATGTCAAGTAGCTTGCTTTTTTTCCAAGCCAGCTGAAGCTCCAGACAATTATAGATAGCTGTTTTTCTTCAGTCAGGTAGTTTCAGTCTTCAGTTGGGCTTTGAGTCAGAAGTAGAACAGTTTCTTCTCAGTAGTTGACTTAGATGCCACGTTGGCCCTAAAATCTTAGTTCTGGTTTCCTTGGTTCTGTGAGCAATATTGCTTGTGTACTTCCTTAGCAATTATGGCAAGTGATATGTTTTGAAGAGAATATTTTTCAGTTGAATACATTATATTCGACAAACTATGATATTAAAATAATCCTCTATAGTAGGCTTGTTTATTCAATTGGTAGAGAATTTCATGTTATTGTGAGTATCTTGACTCCAAAGTAAAATACTTCTTTGAGGGAGCAGTGAGATGTCTCCTTTGCTTTCTTCTAAGTCTTTCAGGTAGGCAGTCTGGTTGTTCTCTCAGATCTTGTTCTGGCAGCGTGCTTACTTCTGAGTACAAAATGAGAGGAAATCAAAGCACAATATTGTGAAACTTGAACGTTCTGTTTCTCTGTGACACTGATTTTTACATATATGAGAGGAAGGGAGAGGTGGAGGAAAGCTTTTTAGAGATTGTGGTTTCTAAGTGACTTTGAGATGTGGACACCCAGACTCTCCATCTTGCTTGCTAAAGCAGCAGAGAAAAAGTAAGCAGTAGTCTCAGAAACTTTTGACTCATACTGCAGGTCAGTTGACAAGAACCTGAAAGGAGTAAGTAATTTATTGCTGAAAGTTCCTTCTATACTAGTACAGATACGACCCAAAGAAGTGCCAGTAGGGCCTCAATAGCTTTTAGGCTACAGTTCAGTTCTTTCATCCCTAAAATTGTATGTTTCATATTTGAACTGAGTATATAATCTCTGTTCTGCATTTCGACTGAGAAGGTGAGGACCTCACTGGCTGTCTAACCTTTCACTTTGTCGTCTGGATAATGCTAACTAGGTTGCTGTCATTCTCAGTAACATGTCAGCAATGAAAGGATCCAAATCTGGACCTAAATTGTGGTGAGACGCTGACTATCCCACATTTGTCATGCATCTGTTATAAGTCTGCAGACAGTCACTGTAATCCAGTAGCTGTGCAGCAGTCTGGTCGTATGTTTGAGCCTGCAGAAGCTGACTTTTATATAAAAGTGTGGAGAAGGTGCTATGTTTCAACCTCTGTTATTCTTCCTCACTGCAAGGCAAGGCTTAATTTGAAGAAAAATCATCTGGTTCCTTGAGTATGGGGATTTTCAGGACAGTGTGTAGTGGTTGTGGTACTGAGAACGTGATATCTGCTTACTGAAATGATTAAGAAGGAGGTAAATGTGAGAGAGATTACCTTTTGTGGTGGTGTTTTTTTTTTGTTTTTTTTTTTGGTTTTTTTTTTTTTTTTTCCCTGAGAAAATAATTTTGTGGGTGAGATGAGCTTCCCTGTGGCAAAGCCATCATTTTGGTTATATGCCCCTGGCTGACAGTAGATGTATTTTCAGATGTGATTTCAGTGACGGTGATTTGTTTTTGTTTGGTTTAGGGCTGGAGATCAGATCTTAAAATGTTCCCCACTTTCGAGTTGGAGAAACCAGCTCAGCATTTAGAAACTAAGAGAAGTGATTTTACTTGGGCTACTCGAGGATAGACCTGTAGGAAGAAGGCAGTTGCTACTTCCTCATATGACACTTGAGTCAGCATTGCCACTATTGCTTTCCCTACGTTCCAGAAGCTGTGAGAGGTGTAACGTGAACTGCCTGCAAATGTTATTTTCTCATAGCATATTCTCCCATCAAATCCCAGTGGAAATACTGATACGTCTGTTTCTTTCCTGTCCTTCCTCCATCCTCTCATGGAGTTGTGCTCCTTGAAAGGATTGTCTGAAGAGTTCAGCAGATGAAGTTGTTCTGGAGGAAATTCTTTCTGCACAGTTTTATACTACATGGAAAAGTTTTGTAAGGACCTTAAACTTCTTTAAAGTTGTGTGTTTGCCAGGTGGAGCAGTACTTCTGTTCAGATGCTTCTATGTGAGACAGTACTGTCTGTCTTAAGAGCATTAGTGGCAGTGGGAATACCTGACTGGGAAGGGTGGGAGCACCAGCAGAGTCAACAGAGTGAATGTGGGAGCATGCCAATGCTCAAAACTAAGGCCTCAGCCCATGAAAACCCTGCAATATTTATTTATATGAGATTTTCAGTGAAAATTAAATGAATAATTATACACTCTGGCTATCACATCCCTTCAAATCCTCTTTTTATTTTAAGTCTGGCTGATGTTCACAGATGCAGTGCATTGCAATAAATACTCCCAATTGAGATTTCCTGAATACCCTTCCAAGGGAGACAACTGCATGAACACTTAAAAACTGGAGACTGAAGTTTCCACTCGCAGCTCCACTAGGTGTCAGCCAAAACTAAGTGTCTGAGCATGGTATGTGTGCAGATGCTTTTCTCATCTAGTGAAGGCTGTGGTTGCAAAACACACTTTTATTTTATTTATTTTATTTTTATTTTTTACGTTGGTCAGCATTTTGGATGTAGATGGAAGAGGCCATCTTATGTCACTGTAAGTTTCCAAATGCAAGTTTGCTTAGCATTCAAGTTCTCTTAAACTTAACGTTTTGTTGCATTAAACGTGAATGTTTCTCTGAGCTGATACAATCATCCCTAGCTTTCTGGGTAAAGAGTGAAAGATGTATTTAAACACTTCCTTTTCTCCATCTGACGTCGTAGCTGTGTTATCTAATGTACTGCCCTGCCAGTGCAGAGCTTTCCTTTGTGTTCTGTTCATCCGTGTCTTGATTTCTGATAAAACTAACTACAGAGATTCCTACAGCCCTCTTAAAGGAAACAGGCATCAACAAGACCAAGTGCTGTATCTTACCACAACAGCAACACTACAAGGCTTGGGCAGAGTGGCTGGAAAACTGTGTGGAAGGAATGGAGCTGGGGGTGTTGGTTGATGCTCTGCTAAACATGAGAGCCAGCAGTGTGTCCAAGTAGGCAAGAACACCAGTGGAATTCTGGCTTTTATCAGAAATAGTGCAGTCAGCAGGAGCAGGGGGTGATCGTGTGGCTGATGCTTCTGTTCTGTTCAATCTTTTTCAACTGGGTGGGGGGAAAGGGAAGGTTTATTTTGTCCTGGGATGATCCTCCACTTTAGTGAGAGAGTAAAATAATGCAGCGCCTGTAAGTGGTAAATCTGCAGCAGACAATTACTTACAATAACAAAACCATTCCCATATGATGGCCTCTGTTTTCTCTAAAGGAATTATGGTTTTGGGGATGTTTTTTCTTTTTGGTAGTGAATGAAAGCTGCTGTAACAGATGGCTAATGCTTGTTGCTGTAACTTAAACTGCAACTAAGTGTTCTCATCCAAACATCAAAGACAGCGAAGGATGCTGTGTTGGAAAGTGGTGGCTGTGTTCTGGAACACGTTCACTGCTAGCAGTGTGCTTTCAGAGCATAGCTTAGGATGGGCATGCAGAGTACTGCTGGATTTGACTTAGGTGTGTATTAACTCAGCTGAAGTGGGATTGCTTTAATACCTTACTCCTTTCTAGGGAATCTAATGTCCATAGTGCAAGCAGTTGGTCTGGCCCAGTCTTACCATTCCAGAGGAATAGGAGGAATGATTGATACGTGATTTGTTATCAGTAATGGTGTGAGTCCCCTGATGGCTGGGCAAAAGGACAGGAAAAACTTGGAAAATAAACCAAATTTTACTGAGGGCTTGGTCCAAATAATTTACAAAAACTTTAGTGTGTCTAAAGAATGCAGTTACCGTAAGTTGAAATGGATAAAGCTCATCTGTAGAAAAGAGATCTTCGTTTTTAAAAAGAAAGGCTGAGAAACTGAGGGAGAAAATTAGGTCAGTCCTGGAACTGAAGAATTCAGAACTTAAGAGAGATTTTTAATCTCTGAACTTTATATAATCACAGATGTAGATATTTGCCTGTCACATTCTCCAGGGCTGGGGGAGAATGAGGATGCACGCTGGCAAGGGTTTATAAGCAGAATTTCTATTCTAACCAGGAGAAAAGCTTTTTGAAACACGTATTAGAAGTCAACCTATGAAAGACAAAGCTCTTTGATTGCCTTCCTCTGTTCTTGTGGAGGGAGTGTAGGAGGATAAAGGAGTATTTTCAGGCCTAAGTACAACTTAATTTCTGTCAAAGGAAAAAGAAACAACTTCATAAGGTTCGGAAAGACTTTGCATGAAGATTCTAAGACAGAGGTGAGACCTGGTCATGCTTCTCATGTTCCATTAAGGCTTTTCCCTTTCATTTAGTTAAGTGTTAGAACCAGGGGCATTCTGTTGAAGGAGTTCTGAGGACTATTGTTGAATTACGCAAGAGACTTGAGCACGGAGTGTGAGCGTTTGGAAGAACTCTGAACATAAAAAAGGAAGGGGCAATTTGAAGATCCAGGAGGAGAGGGAAAGGTACAGGATTACTTTTATTTAATAACTGTCTGCAGAAAGAGTAGCTTGGTTACAATCGAGGGGACCATGACTTCCTGAGGCTGGTGGAAAGGAACACTTGTTGTGTGTTAATTTGTCCAAAGATGAGTGATCAAGCCGGGGTGAGGGGAGGAATTAAGAGTTTTCAAGCTTCTGTTGTCTTGTGTAAAAGCTTCAAATGTCTCTCTGGAATTTGGAGTTGGAAATGGTAGAATTTTAAAACTCACTTTCATGCAGCTTTAATCAGTTCCCCGTATTACAATTAAAAATGGGGGGAAAAAAGATTTTAGAGCAAGCAATTCAGTCTCTCTTCATATTCATGTTTGCAGCTCAAATCCAATCCCAGCAATAATGAGGAAAAAGATGCCCAAACCCAACTGACAAAATCTGATGAGCTACAGCGCCTGTATTCACGAGCATTGTCTGCGTACCAGCAAGAGGATTATGAAGCTGCAATTCCTCTTCTTGATGAAATCTTGGCAGTAAGTGTTAAGTAAAATGGTGCTGTCCACTGGGATAGTAACCTGTTGTAGTGAACCTGCTTTATCAGGGAGGTTGGACTCAATGATCTCTACACGTCACTTCCAACCCATATGATTCTGTGGTACAGTGGAAAGGAAGTAGGAACTCCTGTCTGTGTGTTTTTAGTAACTTCTTCACTGATGAGAGAATGCATGGTGTAATTGGCTTCATTTTGCTGAGCACGGTGAGTTCATTCTGAAGTTGAAAAGTGTAGAGCATAGCTGCAGTAATATTTTAAAAGGATCATTGTAGTTAAACTTGCTGTAAATAACAAAGTTTTGCAAATATAGGAGATGTAGGAGTTTTTCATCTGGATTTAATAAAGGAGACGTAGGCGTTTTTTCATCTAGATTTTCCTTTGTTGATAATTCAGGCAATTTGTGCTGAATACAAAACTTGGTAAAGGGTAGTTTGTCACCTGAGAAGTGAGTACGTCTCCTGTCTTGAGAAACAAAGTAATAAAAGATGAGTAGGATCACGAAGTTCAGAACGTAGGTGGCTGCCTGCGTTCTCAGACAATTCATTAAGGTGTGTTTGTTGAATCCCACTCAGTAAAAGTAGCCTGTGTTGAATAATTCGGTCTTGTGTGTCACACAGATCTGTTACACAGCAGTTAACTGCTACATGCCCATCAAAATGGACATTTTCTTCACCAAAAGCTGGTGTTGTAAATTCTAAATCAACAAAGCATGGGAATACATTTGAGGGAGCAGGGGGAAGTAGAAAAGCCTTGTTCTCTAAAACCAGAATTTAAAAACAAAGAGTAGCTCAGAAGGAATTCTGTAAAAGGAATCGCCTACCATATTTCATCATAAGTAATTATCTTTGCCCTTCTGTGACATTGTTACTTCTGTATAAATCGTTAAAATAAAGTTATTGAGGTCAAATCTTGCATAGCTGAAGTGTACCTGCAGGCCCCTTTCTAGAGGAAGGCTGACAGCTTGGTCCTTGCTGTTCATTTACCTGTGTTCTTTTGAGAAGATGTAATAATTTATGGTTCTGATATCCTTCCCCGGAGGCTCAGCAGACTGTCCCGGTTTAAGCGGGGCCAGTAGATTTAATTCATCTCCCTGCATGAGCTCATTGAATCATCTACGAATTCTTCAGGCCTTTGTTTTCTGTTCAGGCAGGTGCGTCACAGCATCCTCCAGGAAGCAGAGATGCTAATTTTATGTGCTCTGCATGCAGCTTGAACCGTATGCTACTGCAGTTGGCAGAATGAAATTTAATGGGACTCTTCTTATGGTGGGGAGGAAAAGGAGTGAGCTATTACGAACCAAAGTCAAGCTTTAATTTTGATTTCTCAAGGTTTGTGTTTGGGATGCAGAGCTACGGGAACTTCGAGCTGAGTGTTATATAAAGGAAGGGGAGCCAAGCAAAGCAATTAGTGACTTGAAAGCCGCTGCCAAATTAAAGAGTGATAACACTGAAGCCTTCTATAAAATCAGCAGAATATATTATCAGCTGGGGGACCATGAATTATCACTCAGGTAATTTTATTGCGTGCTGTAATTGGAAGTACTGAGACAGATCGTAACGATGAAAGTCACGATAAACTGAAACAGCTACGTTGTCTGGTTTTTGGATGGAGCAGCAACTCTGGTCTGGAAGCTAAGAACTGTGAAGACATCATGTTTCTTCCTGTCAGACCAGATCCAGAACCATCAAACGTTTGTTTACCATTTCATTGCCTTTTAATTCCTGTTAAGTTGAAGGTATTGCCAATACGTTCCTAATCAGTCCTGCAGATAACTCCACTTGTCTGATCCACACTGCGAACACCACGCTCCTTGTGCTCAGCTGTACAAATGGTATAATTTTTGCACACGAGTGGTTTCTGTGAAGCATTACAGAAAAAAAACTTGAGATTTTTTCTTTGGAGTGTGCAGCAAGGGCTGGTGGCTAAAAGCTGTGCTTCATTAACATCACACAGATGGATTTTACAGCTGGTCAGATTTCTTGGGGGTTGGACTCGATCTCTTGAGGTCCCTTCCAACCCCTGTGATTCTATGATCCTTGTTTTTGCGTTTTCATCTTAGTAAGAATCAAGTATCTGATTTGTTTACCTTAAAGATCCCATTTCCAGAGTATATTTAACCTCTGACGTCTATAGCTCACTTGTGTGGTGATTCTTAGTAGCTGACCATGACTTGACGCTTCCTGTGATCATTATTTGTCCTCTGAAATCCACACGTGGGCCTCCTTTTTTAATAACCAAATCTTAAGCTTTGATGAATACTTACAATAAATGATAATATATTTGAACGGTGGGGAAGATCGTGTAAAGAAATAAACTCTTGTTTGGACAACTTATAAATGCTGCATTGTGTCTCTGGATGAAATTCTGTAATGCGTGGTGTTTCCTTTTATTTATTTTTTCTGTGAAAAGTGAGGTCCGGGAGTGTCTGAAGCTTGACCAAGACCATAAGCAATGTTTCTCTCTTTATAAACAAGTAAAGAAACTCAATAAGCAGATCGAGTCAGCGGAGGAATTCATCAGAGAAGGCAGGTAAGTGTTCATTGTATTAACAAAGAAAAAGTGAGTGCTGAGGTGTCAACAAATTATTGAGTTGAGGAGCTGATTAAGTGATGCTTTTTGCATCTGTTAGCTGAAGTGGGTAACGGAGCACAGCTATCAAATTATAATCAAAATAAATATTGATTCATGTAGTCAATTCTGAATTCTTTTTGATACCGCCGTCTTCTCTTGGCATACTTCATGGAACGGGTATTAAGACTGAGGTAGGGATAAAATCTGTCAACTCTGGAACTGGTTCGTAGCTCTTACATACCCTGTAAAGTGCTGCTGTGTTCTTCTACTTTGTGCTTCGTTTTGGTTTTACATGTTCCAGGGTGTGCAGCATCCAACTGTGAGGAACTGTTGCCTTGCATCACATCTTGGACTAGTGTAGCCTGATGACCTTTTAAATAAATTACTTTATACTTGATGGTATGGAATGTGGTAACTGTTTATGCTTTCTAAAACAGATATGAAGATGCTATCAGTAAATATGAATCCGTAATGAAAACTGAGCCAGATGTCCCCGTTTATGCTACTCGTGCCAAAGAAAGGATCTGTCACTGTTTATCAAAGGTAATTCTGCTTCCAGTTCTCCCTCCAAATTTCTTTAAAAACAAAAAGCGTCACTTTACTTGGGGACCCTTGTTTTCCTTTCTCCTTTTCAGAACCAGCAGGCTACAGAAGCCATAACAGTTTGTACACAAGTTCTGCAGCTGGAACCAACCAATGTGAATGCCCTGAAAGATAGAGCAGAAGCTTACTTGCTGGAAGACCTTTATGAGGAAGGTACATTTGTGCGCATTTCATGCGTTTTTGTGGTCAGTTTAGATGACATCATGAAATGAGGATTTCCTCTACCCTAGTACGTGCTCACCACAGTGGAGGATATTGGCCATTGTTTCACCTCCACGGGTCTCCTTAGTGCTGCCAGGAGCAGTAAGTAGGTTTTGCTTGGGGCTGCTTTTTCTGTGTGGACTTTGCTTGCCATCGAGCTTGCAGACTGGCAGCCCATACTGTTGGGTTGTATGTAGACCCATACCAAGAAGTGCTTCAAGAAGTTTTTTGTTTTGTTTTTACTGAATTCTCAGGTATTCTGAGGAAGACAATGGGCCAGCAGATGTTTTGAGGGATATCTTTGGGATGCTTTGCTGGAAGCTTACTGACGTTGCAGGGAACCAAGTTGTGTGGATCACCAGTGCAGTTGTTACTGGTGTGCAAATGCATTCTAAGAGAAGTGTCTAGTTCTGTTAGCATAACTGCTAAAGAGGCAAAATGCCCAGACTAGGAAGAGGTTCCTGTGGAACCTGGCTTGTGGAATTGTGCTGATAAGGCTCTGAGTGAAGGATCTCTCAGGCTTAGCTGTGAGAAAGCAACTTCACAGTGCTGAGAACTGGGTAAATGGTGAAGGTGTTGTCTACAAGTAAAAGCAAATGTCATGAGATAATCCCAGTTTACAGTTCTGCTTCTTTCTGTGGCCCAGGATGATGGAGTTGGATTTGAGTTCTCTGGATTTCCTATGGCTTACAGAAAAGATAACAGAAGCCAGCTGCCTCACCTGGACTTTCCCCCAGCAGCTGCTGCTGTCCTTGCTGCTGAAAATTGCCTTCATCAGCAGCCTTATCAGTATTTGTTTTCCAAGTGGCACTGGTTGCAAATGCCCTTTGCAGTCTTCCCTTTCAGAGAGCATACAAGCTGTGTGATGGCTATTTTTTTTCTGCACCCAGCTCTGTGGATATTCTGTAGGCTAAAAATCACCTCTAGAGCAGGGAAGTGACAAAATGACACGTCTGCTGGGGTTGTGCTGGACCCACTGGCTGTTCTTCGCTTCCTGTAAGACAGAGTACCATGGGAATGTTACTTGGTCCATATTCAGCCTTGCAGAATAGGGTCCGAGTAATTGTTGTCTCCATTATGTTGAGTTGTTTCTTTCCTGTACTATGTGGATATTCAAAATGTAGCTTACCGAGTCTCACTTCCACATGAAGCCAGGCTTGAGAAGGAGACTTAGACAATCTGTCTGTTCCATCCTCCTGTGCTTGTTCATTCAGCAGTTTTCAAAGCTTTGGGCTGTTTTCAGTCCAGTGTGATAACAGAAAAGACTTCTGTGCTTTAAATCCACTGGAAAACTAGGTCCATTCATTGTATACTTAGAAAACAGTTTTCGTTTCCTGTACTCTGGTGCTGAAATGTCAGCAGCACAACTGAACAAAAAAAGCCCTCTTCATTGCAAACATTGATGAGATGGCTGTTCTCATTAAAGGTACGCTCAGACTTATTTATTTTTGACCTTTTGGGAAATTAATCATTGAGAGAAGGTATTGCTCGCCTCTTGAAGTGAACTTCAAAAATGAGAGATGCTTTTCACTTCACTTTTTTTAGGCCTCGTTGACTCAAATGCTTGAAAACTAAGTGCAAAGAGGGCTGTGTGGCTTCAAGAAGTTGTCATTACGAGCCCTGTAGGCTCTGTGCTTCAGAAGCTGCCTGGCAAGTCTCCTTGTTCTTTATAAAAGAAGGAGGAATACAGTATTTCTGAAGACAGCTGGTGGCCCTTACACAAAGGCATGGCTCAAAGTGAGCAAGCTTGTTTCCTGGGCTGGAGCACTTGGGGGTCACCAAGCTCAAGGACAACTGTGTTCCTCCAAACCCCTGCTGATCAGGGCCTTCCCTCTGCCCTTGGCAGCAGTGAGATGGTTGCAGTCACGCTCTGCCTTCCAACTGTGCCTTCGTAAACAGTTGTGGATCGTCAGTGTTAATCTGCCTGAAGGTGTCTTCGCTTATCCTTCAGTTTTAACTGCTGTAAAATGATGGCTGATTTCCTCTCTGCTTCAGAGAACAGTATGGAGTAATTAAAATCATAGTCTCATATTTAAAGTGGTAGATTGATTCTCTTTCTTCCCTGAAGAAAATCTCAAGCTGTAGGCACCTGTCTCCTGTTTAAGGACAGGAAATTTCAAACTCCTTATAATACAGAACTTTGAAGGAGATTATTGTTAAATGTTTAAGATGTACTTCAGAATGTATAGCTGTGTTCCCATTAAATGGTTCTAATTACTTCATAATCACATGGGATCCAGGGCTTGTCTATGAAGACAGATGTGTAATGAATCCTTTTCTCCCTTACCCCAGAAGTTCAGGAGTCTGTCTACAAGTATCCAGCACATGATTTTTTTCTAAGAGGAATAAACACACACTGCTCCAGAATTGCTCAGGAAATCTTCTGTCCCTCTGAGAGACAGTCCCTGTTTCAAGAAAAGCATCACTTCTGCATTGTTCCTCTAGCAGATTTTACATGGATGTAGATGATCTACAGATACTCACACTTAATAAATTCTGCATGTGGAATAACGGCCGGCCTGGGTCAGGCAGGATTAGGAAAGACAGCTGAGATGTTTAGAAATATAATGCAGCTACTGCTTCAGAGATTATCAAGACTCTTGTATTGAAAGCAGGGAGCTAGATTTGATTAAAATATTTAAATTGGAATGGATACTCAGTGCTGATTGTTCCTTCGTGGTACAGGACAAGATGAAAGGAAGATGAGATGTTCTGTAGAGCAGCAGGCTAGTGAGAAGCAATGATAATTCTTGTGTTAGCTTGTGAGGTATTAGTGCTTTTAGAGGAAGTGACTGAGAGGAACTGATTAAATATCTCACTCAGCATGCTTTGAATGGGTAATAAGTCTCTTGGCTTCGTAACAGCTTTTCTGCTGTCAGAGAGCTATCATCCTTCTTCAGAAGCACCTGCTCCCAGCCCTCGCCCCATAGGTGGATGGAGTTCAGATCTGAATGAGAAACAGTGCTACTCTGGAGAGTGCCAGCAAAACTGAAGTCTCTTCCAATGGAAAGACAGTGGAGAGTGTCATTTATGTGCTGTGCCTCAGCACCATGCATCACTACAAAACCCACCTTCTCACGTACTGCCTCTAAGGGAGTCAGTTTCTAAAAAGAGGAAGCTCCTACATTCCTTGCAAACCTGTGAGCCGTAAGGAGCTCAGTTCCCAGTGGCAGGGTGTGCTGTAGATGGCGTGGTGCTCAGCAAAGCTGAATGATCTCATCCCCATTTGTTGGGATGGCGTGACTGGATGTGAGGCAGATGAAGTACATTAGTGCTTAAAATTATTGGGGTGGTAAAACAGCGTAATGAAATCCCTGCATTTGCATTATTTTTATCAGTTTCATCAGCATGTATTAGGCACACACATCAGCAGAGGCTCCCTTTCTTCTTACTGATTGGACAAATTGTTCTGGGGAAAAAAAAAGCATAAAGCAAAATATTTTGTTGAAGCAGTGAATGTTTAGTGGTATAAAAATGAAATTCTGTTTCTAGTAGCATATGAAATCGTTGGAGCACTGGAAGCACTTAGATTTTTTTTTTTTCAATAACAAAACAAGATTGCAGTGATATCCGATGTCTGAGTAGTACAAATTCATTAGCACTTCCTGCTGTCTTGCTCAGAAACAGTGAAAAACAAATGTAACACCTGCTGAGAAATAGCAGCTGCTTGGAAATAATCTGATGGAAGTACTTAGTCTAACTTGGGAAACCTAGGAGACTTGCATCTGCAAATGAGACTGTGAGGATTGTAACAGTGAAAGAAGGATTGCTTCATTAGAGGCTTCAACAGTAGCTTCCCTTGATAAGTGCTGATATTGAAGATTGGTGCTTTAAGTGTTTGGTGACCACTTTAAAATAATAATGTGGCTCGCCTCAAAAAAAGGTAAAGAAACGAGCTCTTTGCAGAACTCAGAAATGCATTGCAACAGCTCTCGTGCTTTCGTTCCTGGCAGATGCAACTCTGGAAATAAAAGTGAGAGAGCCTTCCTCCTGGGGCTGGGGGAGCTTAAAACATGGCTGTCTGCTGCAAGGTTTTTACACAGAGGCATAAAAAGAAAATAAGTGTATTTCACTGATGGTTATAATTGTGGTGTTGTGTGGATGAACGAACTGTTAATTTGAAACCCGTCCTTATAGCTGTTAGATGCTGCTGTGTTGGCTGAATGCACAAGGAGGAGAAGAAGGGATATTAACGTAACGATTCTGTATAATGCATCCTTCAGTGTGTGGACTGCCACTGTGCACCTGGCTTTCCCATTTCTACTCAGTGAAACTTGCTTCTTGATTTGTTTCCTCTCAAGCCTAGCTGTGTGACTTTAATATTGAGTGTTCTGACCAGCTATTAATAACGTCTCCTCTCTTTCCCAAAAGTGTGGTGAATGTAAAGGAAGAAACGTACCTAAGTTACACATTAAGTGTCTTCTCTGTTTCCTAATTACAACAAAACATACTTGGCAAGTTGAAGTCAAAGTTCCACTGTTTAAGTCCTCCAGTAGCAAGACTTCAGTTTTGGAAAGTGCTTGAGGTTTGTGAAAAGCTATGTGATCTTGTTCTTTCACTTTTTGTTTTTAAAGCTATTAAAGACTATGAAACGGCCCAAGCCAACAGTGAAAATGACCAGCAGATCCGGGAGGGGCTGGAAAGAGCTCAGAGGATGTTGAAGCAATCACAGAAGAGAGATTACTATAAGATTTTAGGAGTAAAAAGGTGAGACTTAACTAACATTTGTTTCAGATTCTTCTGGAGAGAGAGAAAGAAAAGTAATAGCAATGGGAAGGAAGGAAATCAGTCTGTTGGCAAGAAATCCTTCATATACATGATCAAACATACGGTGAACAAATTGGGAAGAAGATAAAGACTGGAAAGAATCACTGGAAGCAACAATAAATAAAATTGTGGCAGTTAGATTGGGAGAGTTAGAAAAGACTGAGTCAGAGAGGTACCTAAAATGTTTCTGCCACTCACCCAGGAAAAAATAATGGCTTCTCTTTTAAACAACAACCAAACCAATGTTTGGTTCTGAATGCATAATCAGTCATCTTCCTAACCATGAACTAACCCAGTTTTTGTGACTCTTTAGGCTGGAAACTTTGCTGTGTATAAAAACTTGCAGTATCATCTTTCCAAAGAGTAAATTTAGAATGCTGAAGGAATCCTGGAATCACGGAATGGTTTGGGTTGGAAGGGACCTTTAAGATCCTCTAGTTCCAACCCCCTGCCATAGGCAGGGACACCTCCCTCTAAAGCAGGCTGCTCAAAGCTCCATCCAGCCTGGCCTGGAGTGCTTCCAGGGGAAAGAAGGGTGGGTCTCTGGTTAGAGTTGCATTCTGCATATTCTGTTTGTGAAACTGTAGATTTATGTACATTCAGAAGATTTAAGTAGCCTTCCCAATGTCCTTAATTACTCTTCCAGTGTTTAAAATAGACCCATAGATCAGTAGTGTGGCGTAGGATCAGTTAGAAAGCTTCTAAGTTGCATGTAATTTTATCTACCCAGAAATGCTAGAAAGCAAGAAATCATAAAAGCTTACAGAAAGCTGGCATCCCAGTGGCACCCCGACAACTTCCAGAGTGAGGAAGAAAAGAAGAAAGCAGAGAAGAAATTCATTGATATAGCAGCTGCTAAGGAAGTCCTTACTGACCCAGGTAATGATTGTATTTATGCAGTGACTTCACTTTTTTTTTTTATGGCAGTGTAAAAATGTGGCCAAGTGTAAGTTAAAACAAGCGTTTCAGCTTCCCTTTTCTGTCCTCCCTTGACTGCCTTGAGAAAGCAGTGCGCTTCAGGGCACGTTCATCTGGTTTCTCCTTGACACTTTCTGATGTCAGCCCAGCCAGGCAAGAAAAGTTACTCTAATTGGTCAGCAGAGATGCACTGCGTTGCTGCCCGAACTGCAGTGCCTTCATTTCACCTTGGTTTTGTTTCCTTCAGAAATGAGGCGGAAGTTTGACGCAGGAGAGGACCCCCTGGATGCGGAGAGCCAGCAGGGTGGGGGCAACCCCTTCCACAGGAACTGGAACACGTGGCAAGGATTCAACCCCTTTGGTTCTGGAGGAGGACCATTTACATTCAAATTTCACTTCAGTTAGAGCCAGGACTGCTTCAGGTGGCCGCTGCTGTTTTTTACTTAATTTGTTGAAAAAAAAAAAAGAAATTAAAACTCTCTCAGTTCAAGATGGAAAATCTTCATTTCTTACGTTGTCCTTAACCCAGAGTCTTACTGCACTAGAAGAAAGCTACTTCTTTCTTTTAGTATTTAAAGCGAATCTGTGGTGAGCTTGATGATCTTATGCAGGCGGGGGGAGGCTGAGTAAGGGTTTTGTTACTGCCTATGTATTTGTTGTGGATGCGCAGGAGATGTGTTTTTCCCATCCGTAGGAGTAAACAATAAGAGGCTATTTAGGACAACACTTAAATGCAGCGTTAGGACTCAAGTATATGCTTACAGGTACAAATGCATGTAAATATTGTTTCGAATCGGGGCCTAATAAACGTGGGAAGGGTAGCTGCCATAGTGTCTGCGTGGACGAGCTGTTTGTCGTTGTGCTCAGCAGAACGATCCATTTCTCAGTGTTCTTTAAAGGAAACCCTCGTGACCGTCTGTGGTGTTACTGTGGGCAGTGCCGTGGGAAGGGGAGGAGGCTGCGTGCTGACCGAGCACAGCGATCTCTTACAGAGAGGATCCCTTGTCAGTAGGGATATTGGGAAATGCTCATTAACCTGAGATTAATTAGGATAATTTCCTCGGCTGCAATTGTCAGATATGAAAGAAAACAAACATACAATCTTTTATTTTCTGGGGGGAGACTGCTGCTGTGATTGTGAATGCTGATCGTATTTGAGGAGTTTGCACTTTAACATAACGTGATATCCTAATGAGATCTGTGCAGAGCAGCACAAAGTGGCGTTCCCCCTCTGCAGCGCTCTGTTCCTCCTTGTGCCAGCACAGGTTGTGAGGTGACCGCATGTGAACCACGGGAATCAAACATAAGCCGCCTCCTTCCCCATGTGGCACAGCTTCCTTCCTGTCGGGGGGAGCCACGGTGAGTTAATGGTGAAGTTGTTTGAGGTGATTTTATGTTCTGCGTAACAGCCACAGTGCTGCAAAAACAACCACCTGTGTGTGAGGTGTGATTCTGCTTTGGCCAGAAGTGCAGTGCAGTTCTGTGCGTGGGCAAAACTGGAGTGGTGCTGGAACTGCGTGAGGTGGGAGGCCTTCCTGGGGCTGCAGCTGCTCAGCTGAGGCGGTCCTCTCGTTCTCTAACGTTGAAATTACTGATGAGTTTCACCAGCAGTTGCATTCTCAGAATGCAGAAATTACAATTCTTCAGCTGACTGACTTCAGCTTCACCTGGGAAACTGTAATCGGTCGGGAGGGGTCTTTCAGTTCAGCTTGTGGTATTGAAGAGCACGAGCAGCCTCAAACAAAGCATGTGAAGTCATCTGTCTGGAAGTGTAATTATATATATAGTCATGGGTTTTAATTGCTCTATGTGCATTTGCTTTCAAAGCACAACCCTTGTCCGCCCCAAGTACTTCACAAACCAAGCTGTGGCTTTGGAAAGTGTTTTTTCAACCACCATTTAAAGGCCAGAATTTGGTCAGCAGGAAGTTATCTCCAGGCTGATGCAGAGCGTGTGCGCTGACTTCCAGTAGCTGAAGGTACAGAAGCACTGAGGCATCCTATTAAAGCTCAGCATCAGATGTTTTCAAGTTCAGTGGCTCCCTAGGAGTTTGGCTTCTGAAGTGTTTCTGTTTAAACACAGTAGAGGATGCTGCTCGTGCCCTGGTGAGGTCGGTGGGGCTCTCGTTGGCCCTCTGTGGCCCAGGCATAGGAGCTCATGGTGCAGCCCCTGCCCAGATGCCATCCCGTGGTGCTGGCTGGCCCAGGCAGCTCTCCCACACCTGCTCTTGCTCATGAGGAGCAGAAGCGGAGTCCTGTTCTGAGCCACAGCCCTTGTGCAACTTTCTTAACCCTCTTGTTTTAAAAGCTATGGCTGAGAGATTTGTTTTCCTTTTTAATTTTTTTTTCTTCTGGGAAGGAATAAGGTGATCCCTGGCAGGTAAACGTCATATAAGGAACTGGAGTTAGAGCTGTGCGCGTTCCTCTCTAACGCAGTGGATGCTTCTGTGGGTGGAAGCAGTCAGAACAGGAAGGACTGTGTTTAATTCTGACCATGATCAAGTCAGATCAGCTGGAGATGATTAATGCCTGAATGCTGCTCACAGATACCTCTTGTGAAAAACAGAGTCTTGAAAAGAAAAGATGACAATGGAGAGTGAGGCTTTCTGGTACCAAGCAGCTGCTGCTCCCGTGCATGTTACCAGCAGTGCTGCTGGAAACACCAGTTGTGCCTAAAAAACAAAGCAGCAGCTGTTAGGTTTCAAGGATTTCCACACGCAGCGATGCATTTCCTGGCGTGACTTCAGCAGTCGAGTGCTGGTACCATAGTGCAATAACGTTCAGCAGCTGAACGCTGAAATAAGTCTCGGTAGTTTGTGAAGCCTGAGATGGGCACGGAGCAGCATTACAGCTGAGGGCCTCTGCTGAGATGCACAGTTTGTGTTGGGTTTGCAGTTTTCATGAAGCACTTTGCAGCTTGCTCTCAGATGAAGGAGTGTGGCCGTGGCTCATCTCGCCTCAGGTGCGCTTAGTACTGAGGTGCTGCAAGTCAGTGTTTGGGTATGGAGTGATTATAAGTGTAAGAGCTCCAACTTGTGACACACAGAAAGCCTGTTAGCTTAAAATAAAAGCAAATCCTTGTCAGTGTTTCAGCTTCCAGAGCCGTGTCTGGAATGAGGATTGCTCCTCTGTTGGGGCTGTGAGTTGTAGGAGCTTTGCTGGGCGTCAGCCAGTGTAGCGTAGCAGGGTGGCTGTATTTAAAAGTGCCTTACTGTAAGGTATGGTTCGTTTGCTCTGTAATACGCGCTCTTGTCCATAAAAAAGAAAAAGAAGAGAATCTTTTCTTTGCCCACTGCAAATTCTGAAGTAGCAGTTTTGTTTTAAGGAGGAGAAGTAAAGTTAGCCGCAGATTTATCAAATGTCTCAGATTATGTCTTTATATAAAATCGTAAATTCTAAAAGCAAGAACTGTTTTTTCTAGAACGGTGGGAATTATTTTATGGTATTTTTCACAATAAAGATATTTATGATGACAAGAAAGCGCTGCGCTGTGTCCTCCCTTCTTTCCTCATCGTGCTCTCTGGTGTTGAAGGTTGGTGCTGCTTAAACTACAGGCTGCTTTGGGGCTGAGTTGTAACTCCAGCACTGGGTTTGGGGCCGTGATTGAAGAAGGACGTGGAACTATGAGTGAGCATCCAGCAGAGGGCGGTGATGGTGGCGGAGGGGCTGGGGAGCACGGAGTGTGAGGAGCTGGGTGTGCTCAGCTCAGAGCGGAGGAGCTGAGGGGAGGCCTGATGGCGGCTGCAGCTCTCACAGGGAGCGGAGGGGCAGCGCTGAGCTCTGCTCTGTGTGACAGCCACAGGGCCCGAGGGAACGGCATGGAGCTGTGCCAGGGGAGGGGCAGCTGGGGGTAGGGACAGTGCTGCACCACAGCGCGGTGGGCACGGCCCCGAGGGGAGGAATTGATGAGGGGAGGAATTGATGATGGAGCGTTTGGACAGGACTGAGCGGGCCCTGTCCTCACAGGGCGTCAACGGAGCCACACTGGGAAACTGACTTTGCAGTGCACTGCCTCCAGGGTAAGTAGAGACAGAGACTGAACGCAATCTCCATTAAAGGTAGAAAATAATACTCTGGTAATTAAAGCTCAGCAACCACGTAACTAATTACTTCTATAGTTTCTCTTGTGTGTCTCCAGGTATTAAGACAAACCACCCCACACCCACAAATGTGAGTGCAGCAGTGGTTCTGTTTTTAAAATGCAAATCAAATATGTATCAAAATATAAATCAAATACGCTAAACACGGAGTGTTATTACAAGGCACTTTCAAACCCATCTGCACGCCCATGTTTTGCAGCCATCGGAGCCCTGAATCTGGTACGGGAGCTCCACACTGAGTGAGGCAGGAGGGAGAGGCTGCCAGGATGGGTTTTTGTTCATCTGAAGGAGAATCCAAACAGAACTGAAATCTCCTTTGGTAGAGAGAAATGTAGTTACGGCAGAGTTGATTGTGGGCTGTAACTGCTTGAGCTGTGCCTTCAGGTGAGGAATTCACAGACCAGACTGAGGCTTTGGTCAGAGGAAGCTGAGTGATGATGTCAGAAAGCGCTGCTAAGGCACAGCTGGGTGTGTCTGAAATGCAGAATGAAGCGAGAGCTGAGAGGCAGCCTCACAAGTGACTTCTCTCCCACTGTAGGAGCCTTCTGGGAAGTGCCCAGCAGTCACCAGGGCAATGCCTGCTGTGCCAGGCTGACATTCATGGCAGCATGAAATGGTGCCGCGGAGCAGAGGCCCAGGCTATGAGCACAGGTCATGTTAACAGTAAGGAAGCAGATCACTGGTGGAGTTGCTTCCCTGTTATGCACTGAATGTGTAGTAGTAACTGCAGAATGAAGTCAGTAAGAAGTCCAGCAGTGTTCCACAACCACCAGCATACATAGTGATGTTCCAACACGTTTGAATTCCTGTGCAGTGCTCTTCCAGATTACATTACTTGTCATGAGAATGAGAGCAACAAAACAAACACTGCAGCGACAGAGAACTGAAGTTGGTATTGGCTGATGATGGATTAACACAGCTGAATTACACAGGGAATATCCCATTGGGTACTTCAGACAAAGAAAATGCCCACAAAGGACCTTAGAAAATCCATACTGACAGTAAAACTGCTATTTGAAATGTAGAAAGGTAACACAACGTGAAATATAAGTGCTTGTAACAAAAATTTGCACATCTCGTATTACTGAGAGTTGAGAAATGTCAGGAAAGCATTACAAACAGACTATAAATACCCGCACTTACGGGAAGCAATTTCAAATAACCTACACCTGAGCACAATGACTGCATACAGAATGCGCTCAATTTTTCTTACCCTTTATGCTCTTATTTACAGGTATGGAGATATGCAACTCACGATGGATTTACCCACTTAGTGCAAATTACATTATCTTTCATAATTACAAGCACTTAGACTGAAAGACTACATTAAGCTGATCATGGAAGTATCTGTGGTTATATCCAGTCTGCTCTGAAAGCAGCACAAACTAAACAAGGTGATACGCACTTAAGGCACCAGGTATCAGTTTCATAAATAAAGTTTCCTATTTGCAAATGTGCACTGCCAGACACTTTCACTGTTGTTTTTGTGCAGTCAAAACGTATCGGCAGCCCATTTGAGCAACAGTTTTTTGAGTACTGATAAAATGGTAGACACCACCAAGAGTGAAAAGCAAGAGGAGTAAGAGGAATTAAACTCCCAACAGACTCAAAACTGAGCGGAAACAGCTTTTAGGCACCGGCCTTCTGATCTATCTATCTTCTTAACCAAAACCACACAATGAAAGCTAATGATGGCTGTTTGAGTGACCAAAAGGAGTCCAAGAATCAGAAATAATTTCTTCAAAGCAGTAAGAGGGCAGTAATCCTGCTTCATGAATGGCAAATTACATTCCTGGCTTTGGTAAGCTTCAAAGTTCCTATCATATCTTGGCTACAAAGAGAATTTGTCTTGCGACCACAACATTCCTCCAGGAAAAAACCTACAGACATATAACCAAAGTTCTTTGTATTTAAATACATTAAATGCATGTAATATGCATAAAACAGTTTTCATGTAACTATTTAGTGCCACCTCCCCCTTTCCAATTGCTGAAGCAGTGTGCCTTTGAAGAGCTGAATACATCATTCTTTATATTCTAAAATCCTCTGGGCAGATTGTCTTCTAGAGAAGGAAAAGAAATATAAAGAAATAAGGAAAGTAACTCTACATTGACTTGAATAAAACCAAGTACCTGTGGGTTTGTCTCTTCTTCTTTTTAATGTAAAACTCTTTAAATAACAGCATAAGTTACAAAATATTTCACTTCATATTAAAGAATGTTACAAATAGTGCCAAGGCAACTTCCGTGACTTCCACTCCGCCTTTTTCAGAAGCAAATATGCTGTCACCGTCGCTTTTTTTACAGGCGGTGCTAAAGTTCATCGTGCTTAAAACCTGAAATGAAAGGAAAAAAAGTCATTAAAACTCCAATCAATCATGTAGTAACTTAGTGATTGGTTTTGTAAAACATGGAGAAAGCCCTTTCCTGCTTAGTTACTGCTAAAACAACTCAGTGACGTGAGCTTCATTTTTAGAGCCTTGCCACAAGCAAGCCAAAGATTTCACAAATAAATAAAAGCTACTTGGAATTCTTCATAATGAGAAGGGAATTAGTTCTCTGACTCAAGACTGAAGGACCAATACAGGCAGGAAAACTACAGTCTGAAGAGAGAAAAACATACTGGACAAGCAGGAACTGGGACACGGACATTTCTGGAGAGGAGGGGTGTATGGGAACTACTGAGTCACAGCCTGAACCACTGATCGAGCTGAATGGGTAGCACAGAGAAAGCAAGGAAGACTGTTCTGCTCAGTCAGGAGTGAAAAGGGTGGCACAGATGAGGCCAGAGCACAGAATCTGAGATAAATAGCACTTCCCAAACTGGCAGACATCAGTTATCTTTACGGTTCCATGTTTGGAAGTCCTCAGTTTTAGTTGGAAGTCCAACTGTACTCACTGCACCACTCTAACCATACTGAGGTACTCTTCTGAGCAGTCACTGCCCTTTGCTGTAGAGATCTTCCACATCTGTACTTTGAATTTACACTTGCTGAATGGCATTAAGAAGAAAGAGTAGCAATGTGAAATAAAAGGATGATGTACTTGAAAGTTTGTCCTCTTGGACTTTGGTGTGAAACAACGACTTGTTTCATCTTAGCCTAACTGCCACGTAAGAAGCATCATGTGACTCTTAAAACCCAGACTGTTCCTCAGAGAGGATGGAAAACTATAAAAACACAACGTATGTGTCTAATGACTCCAACATTCATTTCAAACACGTTATTTAAAAGAAGTAACAGATGAATATGAATGTAAATTACCTTTTTCAGAGAATGTTTTACTTTTCTTCTCTTTCTCAATCTGCTGTATCAACTTCCGAATCTCAGTGTCATAGTCAACCCACTCAGGAACTATTCGAGCCGCAGCCTCTAGTTTTGGTTCTTTGGTTTGGGGATTGTTGCACTGGAAGTTTAAAACACAGTGAATGTAAACGAAGCCAATGTGAAAATAATACCTTCCCAAGGAGCTGTAAGTCATCACCTCCTCAGTGTCACCAGAGATAAACAGCAGAACACCAAACACACGTTGTTAAAAACTAGCTAGGAAACTGCACGTTGCTTAGGACAATGACCTCAGTGTTTCAAAATGGTCTGCAAATAACTTCAGTGTGAAAAATAAGCTTCAGACAAGAACTACACTGCAGCAAATCATGACCCTTGACCAAGAATTTAGTGTGGTAAAAAGTCAATTACACACAAAAAAAAAGTTAAATATTTCTGCTACTTATCACGTTTCCTGGTCACTATATCCAGCTACAATATTCGTATCACATAGCAGGAGGCATTTCTCAGCAGCTCAGAGAAGTATCTGGTCTCCAACATGTTTCTTTGCTCTTAACTATCTCGTAATCTCACACCTAACAAGTATTTTTGCCAGCATTTATGATTTCATTTTTCTAGAATAGAGATTACCCATGTTAAGTGCACAAAAAAAAGCTCAGCTTATTTTTGTGACTGAATTGTTAAAATATTTGCATACTGAATATTTGCACCAGATTCCAATTGCCCATTTTGGTTCAGAATTATGGCTCCAAAGGTTCACTCATGCAGAGTGGGGGTTGACAAGAAATGAACCAGAGGGGATAAATGGGATGGGGATAATAACGACAGAGCATAAGTTTGACTCTCTTTCAATTCCCAAAGAGAGATGCTTCCTTCTTTCTAAACACGGGAATGTCTCCTCAGCTTTATGATTTTTAAGCTACGCTTTACCTTCAGTTTATAGTGGTGAAATGGACAGAGAAAAAGAGCCATGATAATACTGCTCCTCTGCACAATGGGTTCAGCAGAGGTAGCAGCACGCAATGCTTAAGAGTTTGCAGTATTTCATTACAGTTCCAGTAACACGTCTGAATATGGAGGAAAAGGAAGGAAATAAAGATACAAGAGGCAAAAAAAACAGTATCCAGAGATAGCAACACTTCATTTTCAGGCAAAGTTTTCACCTTCAAGATAAGCAGATTTTCTACAGAACATGCAGGATTGGTAACGGAGGAAAGAAGTTGTATGTATACAGGTATTTATCAAAAGCAACCCCAGAGCTCCAGTACCCTCCAGAAGGGCTGGCTCCATGATACCAAAAATAAATATATCTCAAAAGCCACAGAAACTGCAATCATTTTTTTTAATTTATAAAACTAATTTAACTCAAAATCAACTCACCAAGTCTATTGTTTTAGCCTTTTTCTTAGATTCATCATCACACCAGGTTTCACACCAAAGCCATTCTTGAGGGAGAGACTTAATAGCTACTTGATGAATCATATTATTGGGAAGATCCTGCACGAGTTTGTAAAATCAGAAATTAGCACTGAACTCAGATAAAACTGGTTATCAAGCAATTACTTAGAAGACATTCCAGGGAATATTTTTGTTTGTCACCATTGTTCCATGTGGTGAGGTGGGAGTGTGCCTCTTCTCCCATGTAACTAGCGATTAGACTAGAGGGAATGGTCTCAAGTTGCACCAGGGGAAATTCAGGCTGGGTGTTAGGAAAAACTTCTCCAAAAGAGTGGTCAGGCACTGGAATGGGCTGCCCAGGGAAGTGGTGGAGTCACCAGCCCTGGAGGTATTCAAGAAACGTTCAGATGTTGTACTGAGGGACATGGTTTAGTGGGAAATGTTGGTGATAGGTGTACAGTTGGACTGGATGAACTCAGAGGTCTTTCCAGCCTCGGTGATTCTATGATTCCATGATTTCTCCAAATTTTTCTGTTTCCTTCTAAGTAAGTGCTCACCTGGCTCTTTTGCAATTAGATTCAAAACCTAGGAATGCTAATTTTGGTGGCCAGTTCTACCTCTCATATATCAAGGAGTTTTCTTCCTGAACTTACGTCTGTTCGTCCTCAGTTAGCATAAGCCATGCTCACAGCTCAGACACTGCATGCCATGCTCTAAATACTACTGAGCAGAATTAGGCTGAGTGAAATTTTTATAGCACATCTTTACCATATTTCCACTCCTCACATTTGCAGAAAAAAGCTCAAAACCACATAACACAGAGTTATGGCACTACTCTAAAGTTAGCCGGCTTTAAGGAAAATGCACTCTGGAAATGTGAGTGTGAAAAGGAAAAGCTATTACATTGCTACTATGGCTATTTTCCTTACTTAACATTTCATTTTTTTCACCTTTATTATATACTCAGATACCCTCACGGTGAAAAAACTAAGCTAATGTCATGCTGAATGTTGGGAATAGTGTTTTCAATGGGAAAATTCCCAGGCAGCAGTACAGCACAGGTTCTCTGGCCACAGTTAAAAATAACAAGTGTATGCTGAAGATCCTTCCATAAGCTCCTTCATATGCACAACCCTTACATTACATTTAAAAATAAATGTCAGTACTCAAGTAAGCAGTAGTTGTGTCTTACTTTGCCAAATCACACTGCTAAATGTGACAGAATAAAATAGTCCATGTAGCTGTGCTATAAGAAACGTAACATAATTCAAATATAGATGTTAGCACAGAAGAGGTACACTAAATAGCAGCATAATGAGTCAAGACATTTAAATGTTAACTTAAATGTTTCCTTTTTTTGAAAATCCTCAATTCTATGAATATTAGGAATCAAATAAATGTGTTATTGTCACCTCAATTTCAAGGGAAAAGAAGTGTTTTTTCTTTGACTTTCTGAATGAAATTGCAATCCTAAGTTATCCTAACAGCTCTGAAAGATATGAACTCTGATAAATAGTTAAGTAAAGTGGAAAGACAGCTTCTAGACACAGGATTTAAAATATATAGAAGCAAATATTTTTTTTAAATGTTCAACAAAAAGTTGTTTCTTCATCCAGAATGAAGTGACAATCTCAAAACCACGAAGATATAGACATACATCAAAGAAGAAATATTCATGAGTCAAAAATAAAAGGCCAGATTGTTTACACAGCCATTGCAAAAATTACTGTTCATTCAAAATACATAAACTGATGAAATGAAAGTTACTTGGACAAAAGCAACATACAAAGGTTGCTCTTCCATTTGACTTTTAATATGGGCACCTTCACATTTAGTCAGATAATCACAGAACGGCCTGGGTTGAAAAGGATCTCAAAGATTATGTAGTTTCAACAGCCCTGCCATGGGCAGGGTCACCAGTCACTACACCAGGCTGCCCAGAGCCACATCCAGCCTTGCCTTGAATGCCTCCTGGGATGACGGGCATTATAACCTATATAATTTTAATGGTGGACTCTTCAACAGTAACTTCTTTATTAGAAAATAAAATCTCTGTTAAAAAAAATGAAAACGTTTTCTCTGAATAAAATAATTTGCTATTACACTCCCTTACACTGATTGTAATTTGGCAACTGAAGAGCAAGATGGATTAATTACCCATTTTTTAATGAAATGGTATTACTATAAATATTTGCCAGCTGTTTTATTATCTTTACACAGATATTTCTTTCTGCTTGGGCCTCTCTTTCAACAATACAGTTAAATATGCTGTACTGGAAGTCTAGCTTTCACCACATGTAATTTTTCTCCCTACCCATTCTCACTGTCTTTGTTGTTTACAAGTACTTTTTTTCCTGCTTTCTCTACTTCTGCTTTGAGGTTTCTGTCAGCACACTGCAGAAGCATGGAATTGTAGGGGTTGGAAGGGACCTCCAGAAATTATATGGGCTGTATTGTCAATCCTTCACTGAGTTAAGGAGTCTGTGATAGAGAAGACACTAAACTGAAGAAAGTTCTACGTATCTGGAATCTATACACACACTAGTGATTTGTACCCTAACTCATCCTACCTTAAAAATTGGTGGAGTTGCATTAATGAAGACTGTAGTCAACCCATGGCGACCACATACAACAACCACCAGAGTGCATTAGCACTTACCTTAGATAAGTTAAGTTAACATTACTGGAAAAATGGGAAAATAAAGCTAACTATTTTTCAGAATTACATGATATATATCGAGATACAGTTAACTTCATGCATACTGAGAAAGATCAAGAAAATAAAAGCTTAATTGCTTAAACCCACATATACCTGATCTAGATTTGACAGACTGTTTGGATCTTGACTAAGGGCCTGGTACTGGCCCCGAAGCCTATCTCCTGCTGCAATCTTTCTGAACTTCTTAAGATCCACAACATATAAGGCACTACAAAGAAAAAACATACATCAAGACTTTGGCAGTTTCAAATCCTTCTTCATAACATTAAGAAGTGACAAGAAACCCAAAATGACTCACATGCTAGAAGATTATTATTTAAAGCAAACTGAAGCTGTTACCACGTATCATCAGAATTCAGATGAATTCATCTATTCTTGAGAAAGGCTATAAGGTAACTGCTTGCAAATGCCTTAGTGGTCAGTGTCAAGAGCCAGATTTTAAGCAGCTATACAAACTGCAGGAAAATATGGCAGGAGTTCTCTTACCTAATATGGTACTTCTTCTTCCCAAGATGTGATGCCCAGTATCCTGACTTCCAGAAACGGTAACCATCCATTTCCTTACGGCTGTCACAGAAAGGTGTGTATCCATAGGGAGCTCCCTTTAGATCGAGATCTCTGAGTTCTTTCAGGTCACTTCTCACAATCTAAGTAAGAATAACATTACATCTATTTTTACACTTAAAAAAATATAATGAAAGTTAAACTTTCACAATTTAATACTGTTTTTAAGATGTGTGTTGCCATATCTAAATTTAATGTATCCCCTTTAGCTTTGGAAAAGTAACAGTGCAAAATATTTGTCTGAGATTTTTAATAACCACGTGACAGATTCTTCAATATCTTCTCAGAGAAAGTATGTTGCCTTTCAGTATATGACACAGCGATAATTTCCAAATGAAACTCTGCATAAAAATTCAAGAACAAAAGACGCAGGATTCATCTAAAAAATTCCACCCACTGAGGAGTTGGTCAAATTGTCTGAACTCATCCTCCCAGACACCTTCTGTAGCCAGTGGAGTCCGCTCACCATCAGCCACATCTGAATCACCCCAACACGCCTAAGGTGAAATGCATCTTTCAGATCACACCTTTCCAAGCACCTTTGTCTATCCACGGGCAACAGAAACAATTTACAGCACTCAGAGTGATGAGACTCTTAATTTCTACGTGACTAAAGACAAGCAAAATTGTTTTGTTTCATGCTCTGCAACACTACTGGTTCTGCTTGTACAACTGCAACAGTCCTACGAGACCAACATGTGGATAAAATGGCCACAGGGAAACAAAAAAAACCAGTTTAAAACAAAACAAACTCCTCGCACATTTATATAATATTGTTTTTCCTTACCTGGTCAGCATCAACAAAGATTATTTTATCTACAGCCAAAGGGAAAAGAACATCCAAGAAAAGGATTTTGTAGCCCCAAATAATTCTCTGCTTTTCCGTCTGCTGATAAAGCCAGCGGGGCCACTTATACTGTACTAACTCGTACTTGAATGCGTACTTCTTAGCCATGTGAGGGATAACATCCTGGAAAAAGATTCAAAAACTATTAGCTGCACTCGTGTATGTCATACAAAGAGTCAGAAGGTGACAGAGGAAATGCTGCAACACAGTTGTATCTCCACTGGCCTTCCTAATCACATGAACTACAAAAGTTTCTTTAATTTTAGCAGCATCCTCAGCTATAAAAATACAAAAAGCATTTCTTTCAAACTCACTGAGTCCATCAGAAGAGAATAAACTATACCATCACTGGGATTTGGGCTCCAGAAAATAAAAAGCTTACACGTGATGTCATTTCCAACCGTAAATTTTAACTTTTAATTACATGATGACTCAGATGTAATAATCTGTCTAAGTATTTAACATTTTAAAGAAAAGATACTGAAAGAATGGTGTTTCCTGTACCTTAAATGTTGGAGAGAGGTAGTTTTTCAGAAACCAAAATTTAACTGGCGTTTTGGTGTGACGTAGAACAGAAAGCATCATAATTCTGTGGAAATACAAGTCTATAATAAACAAACGAATACACACAGGTCATTACATTTCAGCTGCACTTCAAAGAGGCTAAAACTTTCTAATTCTAACTTTTCTTAACCTGATTTAAGTCAAAAATTCTGCATGTTTCTAACAGTAAGTTTTGAGTTCAGTACCACTTGGAGATGGATGCATGTACTCCACACTGAGTGAAATATTAGAAAGAGCAGCCTCCGACATGAATCTGTCAATAAGTTCTATTGTAAGAGAGGTACTGAAAAAATAAGAATAATGATTAAAACCTAATATTAACTAGGCTCCTGAGATGATACGTTTTAGGATACATTGGCTAAGTTTAATAGGTTGCAAAAAGGAAACCAGAGAGAAAGCGTAATTCAAGCTAAGATTCTCTTCAGAAAACCGTTGATAACTCCAAAAAAATTCAGGTATGTGGAAAAAGTTGTCTTCACATTTGTTTTCTCTGTTAAGATAAACAGATCTTTCCCTTTATGAAAGTTGTTGAAGCTTGAAGGAAAAAAAAACAGAACACAGACATTCCAAATCTGTCACACTACTAAGAAATAAAAATTAATACATACAAAATACTACTTTCCAAACAAATATAAATGAAAGAATTGTGAAATTCCATTTTGGGACAGGAACATTACTAGATCTGACAGCTGCAGACAAGCATTCACAGGAGTGAGAGAAGTAACAGATACAGTGGTGAACAGATTAGGCAAAACTGCAAGAGTTCCTTCAAAGCAGTCACTGCATATTATATAATCCATAAATACTGAGATATTAAACAGAAATAAGGTCATGTAAGCATATAGTAGAACCCATATTTCAGAATAAACATAAACAGATACAACTCTATTGAAGTGACTGCTGCTGCATCTTCATGAAGAGAGGTTCAACTTCATCCTTTCACACTTAGCACAGGCACTCATGAAAGGCATGGAGAATATTCTTCCTTCTTCAAAGAACAAGGATATTCTAGAACATCTGTCTACACTTTGCTCTCAATGAAATATGAAATTGGGCCTTCTTTATGATGAGGCTAGAGGTGCACAAGGAGCTGAGAGGGGACAGAGTAAGCACAGCTGATGACCTAAACTGACCAAAGAAATGCCCCACATATGGCGTCACTCACAGTAATAAAACTGGGGTGAAGAAGGAGGAAGGGCTGACACCTGGACTGACAGCATTCATTTTCCTCACTAATCATTATGTGTGACAAGCCTGTTTCCTGGAAGTGGCAGTACATCTGCCTGCTGATGAGAAGCAGTGAATTAATTCCTTGTTTTGCCTGTGCATGCAGTTTTTGCTCTTCCTCTTGGGAGAAGTCAGCAGCTGTGTGCTGAGGTGCCTGCTTAGTTAAACCTCAACACCTTGGTAAAATGGTCAGCTTCATCATGCTGCTTAATTTTAGGATGAACTTATACTTACCTTAAAAAACGTTCATATAAATGTCCTGAAGCGACTGAAAAAATGTTAAGTATATCACTGTTATTTTCCTTCTCTTCTGGTGAAATTTCTGAAAACCTAAGAAAACAATTGGATTCTAATATAAAACATATATCTAACAGGAAGAAAATTGAGATTGTAAAGAATCAGAAGTTAGAAAATTCACAGAAGAAATATTCTACAGTAACTGAATGCATTCTTATTTTACTTATATTACACATGATTCCAAATCTTTTACTCCATTCCTGGAGGCATTCAAGGCCAGATCCAATGCCTGAGCAGCCTGATCCAGCCCTGTCTGCAAGCAGACTCAATGGTCTTTAAGGTCCCTTCCAACCCAATCCATTCTGTAATTCTTTGACTCTTTTGGAAATAATAGCTCATACCCACTCTTTGGAACAAATAATGTAGCATTTTCAGTCTCCAAATTTTTTCAATCAAGCAGAACTCAAATTTGACAAGAACTGCCCATTTATTTCAAAGCGAACATCAGACACACACACAAGCCAAAATACCTCAAGAACTTGTTATTTTCAAGATCAGTAAGAAGTATTTTTCAAGCTTCCCCTAGGTCTATTCCACATCACAAGAATTAACGTTTCTTTTTCTTGAGGTGAGGGATGGCTGTGTAGCCACAAAGATATCTGAACTGATTAAATATATTCTAAAATACTGAACATTACCTGAAGACGACCACACCAGTTCAGACCACATATTTAGCCCAGTACCTTGTTATCAGAAATGAGCAACAGCAAATGATGAGGCAAAGGAATAACATTCAACAGTCTGTGGTGATGGGATTTTCCAGGTGTTTTTCATAATTATGTCTTAGTTTTTCCATAAATTCATTCAATTGCTCTCCCTATAGTGTCTCAGATTCAATGTAAGTTGTCCAGAGCTTTTTCCACTGCACAGTATTCTTTGCTTGCTTTAGATTCCAAAGATTGTTCTTTAACTGCATATGCCTTCCAGCAGATAGAGCGAAGGGATCATAGCTGCAGTCTTCCTCAGAGTAATACTTTAATAGATTTCTGCAGAGCGAAGGCTGCCTTAGCCTAACTGGTTACTACAGTTTTATACTGTTGGAGATTCACTCCAGAATCATTTTCTGAGCCGAAGACTAGCTAGATGATAGAGTGCATCACTTCAAACTTTCATTCTGTTTAGATCCCTTTTAAAAACAAATTAATTTGTACCTTGTAACTGATTCCAAATTTCCTTTTTCCGATGTTCCATCAGTAAGGAGATCTTCATTCATTTTATCAGGCTTTTTCTGTACCTAGTCATTAAAAAAAAAAGTACGTGTGTCATTGTTAGTTGGTAGTAATTAACTACTGGAGTATCTAACTACAGTGGCCTAACAGCTTCCCAGTTCCTATCTTGGGAAAATAATTATTGAGCAACATTAACCTGAATTGTAAAAATATCATTTCATACTTTTCAGATTTGTACAGAAAGCTTAGAAGTAAAATAACCAATTATGTAAAAATAAATACTATGAATAAACCAGACAGCATGCTCAAGCACTCTGTACCTCTTTGCTCCAACTGAAACTAATGTCAGCATAGCTCATTTTCCTCCCTTACAGAGGACCCTGTCATGATTTTGTGATCTGACTGAAGGATAGTAGGGTGTTGAAGGATGTGCTGAACTTATCTGAACAGAAACTGTGATCCTCATCACCTTTCAAAAGGAGAAAGTGACTAATCTGTCAGTGAATCAACTATACAAGTTAACTAATTTCTCATGTCACACTCAGGTGCTAAACTAAAGGCACCTTGTCAGTTTTGGTTGCTGACCTTAATTTCCTTGATTAAAAGATCATTATTTTTGAGACACAATTAACTTCCAAAACATTATTTCAATATATTATAACTAATAATATTTTCACACGTTTATATTGTTAAGCTAGTACTTCCAGATTTCTTACGCCATGTCTTTTTAGCTGCTGAAGCCATACCCCAAGGAACACTGAAGTGACTCTACAGCTTAACTGAATAATAGAGCTTGCATATTCTAATTATTTTGAACTGCACAACCTTTCACATCCAATATGTTTCCTATTTTGGCACCCTTGCACCCTTTCTGTGTGGCTTAAAGGCAGACTTCTCACCCTCCAAAAAGTGACTTCTCCTGAAGGTTCTGGAAACTTTCAGTCACAGGACTGAGGAAGAGACTTGGAAAATAAATGCTTTTTTAAAATACCTCTTTCTATTTATGTTTACATAGTTCTGTCCTTCGCAGCATCTAATATCAGAATACATCTCAAGTATAACTAAACAAAATATTATTTACATAATGTTACATGTTTTCTGTATTTAAGAACAAAAGCCAAGTGATTTCGTTTACACAGATGTGGTAACTGAGGACAGAATTCAGCATGTCTAATTTCAGCTACCACATTGCTATCTGGACTTGATACCAAATCCCTCCCTAGTTACGGGGCAGAACTGGATGCCTCAAGAGGTGATCACCCAGTATCTAAATAAATACTTGAGCTGGGATGAGCAGCCCTCTGAACTGCCTTTCTCATTCCACTAAGCAGAGAAGGAGTTTAAGGCACCAAGTTCAGACTATACATTGCTATTAAATGCCTTAAACTTGATGAGACAAATTTTATGTTATGCAGACAACTATTTAACAGCATCCCACAAAATTAGTATGACACAATTGGATCAAATTAACTATATTAACTTGCATACCCTTCTCTATTTAATTTTACAAAATCTAAATGCTATATTCCAGTATATTTCTTCCAATTAAATATAGCCTAAGACATGTGAGCATTAGTCATATATAAAGAAAAAGTGCAGACAAAAAAAAAATCTTTTACATACTTGGACTTTGATTATTTTGCTTCTGAAGTTGTTTAAAACCACAATAACATCTTCCAGGTCACCTACAGAATCTGTTCCTTCATGGCTGTGAGGGGAAAAGAAAGCACGCAAATGTACTGACTCATCAAAGCATGAATTATTACTTGTGTTCAATTAGAGTATAAAGTTAAAGGTTTCTGGTATTTATAGAAACAAAATTTCTTCATTTGCACCTAATTATACCCTAACTTCAGACAGACTCTGAGCTCTATTCAGAGCTTGTCATTGGTTACAGTTCTAACCCTCACTTTTTAATTTAGATTTTTACATGGGATTTTATCAACCAGTGAAAAATGCAGCAATCTAGAGATGAATGTATACTATGCATTATACAGGTAAACACAGCATTACAATATCAACCTATATTTATCAAAGAATTGAAAATATTTAGAAATTGCCAAGAGATGGTACTAAATATACTTTTAAAACCAATCTGTTTTAGAATTACAAAATCACAGAACTGTAGTGGGTTGGAAGGGACCTCTAGAGATCATTGAGTCCACCTCCCTGCCAGAGCAGCTCCCTAGCCCAGGTTGCACAGGTAGAAATCCATGTGGGTCTGGAACGTCTCCAGAGAAGGAGACTCCACCACCTCTCTGTGCAGCCTGTGCCAGTGCTCCATCTGGGAGGTCTGGGGAAAGCTTCATCACAGTGCTGAGGAAAGCTTCATCACAGTGCTGAAATACCACAACTGGCAAAATCAGTTGGCTTTGGCAACAGACATGATAATAGAACCAGAGAGCCACAGAACAGCTTGGGCTGGAAGGGACCTTAAAGATCATCTAGTTCTAGCCACACGAACAGTTGCCCTGCTGAACATCAGTTTAAAGCTATTCAGACATCTCTAAACTACTGAGTGAAAAGTATGAAAAACGTTGCTGTCACTCTGTGATGCAGTGTAATGGCGTGATTCTCAAATTTTCTATCATTTATACCTTGACAGCCCATATATTTTTCCTTCAATCCCTTCCTCCTTTTAACAGCATCACGTGCTTTCCCCTTGATACAGCTACACATGCAAGGTCTTGGTTTAAGAAAGTAATCTGCTACCCCTTTTTGTCTTTTCTTTTTTTCGAGGAAAACAGAAATATCTTATCATGTTTCAATCTGCTTCATATTATCTACCAAAAAGTGACATATTTTTATCTACTGACACACATTCTTTCTTTAAAACATTTTCCTAAAATGTGTTAATGATCGTTATTTTTCATACAGATGGATGATTCTTACACAAAACAATTTGCAGAATTATCTTCCACTCTTCTAGTTTCATTTTCACACTTCCACGTATATTAACAGTCAGCCAAGAACTGTCTTTTTATCAAAGAGATGTAACAGCGTTCAGCATAAAGGGGCACAAATCTCCACTGTTAACAGTGCAATTAAAAAGCTCTAGAATAGTAAAAGAGCCAAACACAAACTGCTGACAGCAGAAATGGCAGCAGCTGGCAAAGTCACCTGTAGAAGTGCTTTTTTGCCCTCAGTTTTTCCACAATCAGAACTTTCTCAGTTATTCACCCATTTACCTCAAAACCTCACATTATGAATTCTGTAGCTATCAGCAGCTCCATTCATGAAAATAGCCTTTCAAATTCTTCAAAGCACTCTCAAAGTGTTTGGTTTGGCCATAAACTTAATGTAATCATTTTGTCTCCCTGAATCTCTTCTGTGGACCTCCCACTACAAAATCGAAGCTGACCCTCTCACAATTGTTTCACTGAGCAGTTCAATGAGTTTCTGTCCCAGTAACATATTGGAAGCAGTGAGTGTTACCATTAAGTACAGTCAGTACTGGTCTTGATCCAATTTCTCTGTATTTGTAAAGAATAAAAATAAACCATTTGCAAGTGTATTAGGTGTTACCACAAGAGAAGTAAAACTGAGTAGTAAAACATGCTGTAGCATGCTGAAGTAAGATGCTTCAAAATCCTATATTTCTCCTCAAACTCCTACTACAATGTACAAGCCTGTGCTTCAAGAAAGTCAAACAGAGTTTAACAGGAGTGAATATGACTTAAGTACAAGGAAAGAAAATACCCCACAATACCTCACGGAGAATTTCCATGTTATCAAACGGTTGTTTGAGTTCTCATAGCAGTTTGATACTATTTGTAGTAGTATTAACAGACTTTTTTCAGCAGTGCCCAGTGACAGAACAAGGGGTAATGGGCACAGACCAGAGTGTAAGAAGTTCCATACAAACATGAAGAAACACTTCACTTTGGGGGTGACACAGCTCTAAAACAGGATGTACAGAGAGTCTGCAGTCTCCTTCTCTGGAGCCATCCAAGACCTGCCTTCCTACTACACACTCCCTGCTGTGTGACCTACTGTAGGGAAGCTGCTTTAGCAGTGGGTTGGACCAGATGATTTACAGAGGTCCCTTCCAACCCCCATGGTTCTGTGATTGTGTGATTCTGTAATACTGATATAATTAGGAGAAATATCAGAGTTGCCACCACAGCCCCAAACATACTTTATCTGTTGTATTTTAACCCTATGGCTTATGATAATTAAATGAAATAAATGTTATTATTTAGATTCCTGAACAATTTCTTTATTTAACTTACCTGGGCTCAGTTAAGATCATTTTTACTACTTCTTAAGGAAAACCTTAAATAACATCAACAAACTGCAGGTAAGATTCCTTTGAATCAAACTAAAAAGTAGAGTGGTTTTGTTTCACTTTGCTTCATTTCTTAATTCAACTACAGCTGCCTACAGTTTTGTTTTTACAACCATATCTTTCATAAATCAGTTTATATACCTTAAGAACCGAGTATTACATTTTACAGTTTTATACATTTTTATTTTACATTTTCACAGTTGCAGTTGATGGAGACTATGTGGACTTCATAGGATCGGTAATATGGTTTTCTGCTTTCTCAACAGATTGATTGGTTTCTGAAATAAAATTAATTGACAATTGCAAACAGGCAGAAGGAACTTAATATCCTGTTAACGTGTCCTCCTGTAACACTGAAAACTGACACATTAACCAAATACTCATAACAGCAAACATGTTCATAATTTTTCTTGTTTTATAATAGCAACTGATGACTAAACATCATATGAAACTAGGTGCTCCTGAACTTTAAGTAATAATAAATATTTTATAAGAAAATAGACATGTTTCAACCCATAGAGAGAAAAAAGACAAGAACTGAAGCTAAAATTTAAAAAGTGCTGTTCCTCTTGAATGAATTGGATCCAAAATTTCAAGAGGAAGCTCTCCTATACTTCAGACCTATGATGTGATGTAAAACATGAAAAAAAGATTGTTCTTCCAAGGAATACTTGAAATTATGGCTAACGTACATTCCACGTATGAATAGTGACCAGGGGAATTCCAGTTCTGTGATGACAGAATCACAGAATTGCAGGACCATGTTTGTCAGATCCCCTCTCATTCTCTTCCCCAGGCTGAACAGACCCAGGTGTCTCAGCCTTTCCTCATATAAGAGATGCTCCAGGCCCACAATCACCTTTCTGGCCCTGCACTGGACCTCCCCTAGGAGATCCCTGCCTTTTGGAACTGGGAAGCCCAGAACTGTACATAGTTGTCTAAACGTGACCTCACCAGAGCAGAGGGGAAGGACCACCTCCCTTGACCTGCTGGCCCACACCCTTTTTAACGTACCCCAGTTAATATAGGTGGTATCTAAATGCCAGTTACTGAAGTAAAACATGACTTCTCCTACACAGGTCTTTCTTCCATGGGAGAAAATGTGGTGCAGTCAAGACAGAGCCAGGTTAGAGAAGTGAAAAGTACCTTTAAGTCCCAGGGTTAGGGTGTAACCACAGTGATTTTTAGATGACTGAGAACCACTTGGAGTGAACTAAAGAAGAAAGTCTACAGATGAAATGAATATAATGATTCTGTAAGAAGAGATGCCTCTCACTAATAACCCCATGTACAGAGGCACACTGAGAAATTATGATAGAGAAATTGACAGCAATTGATTGCAATCGCTAACAGGAAGTGCTAGTTAAGATGCTAGTTAAGACTCCTGGAGAGTTAGCAATGCTCCACTGGACATGCACTTAAAACACGTTAAGTTTGGTGAGCTTCACCTCTGAACCTGGGAAGATCGAAGAACTGATCCTCATGGAAGCTCTATTAAAGCACATGCATGACAAGGAGGTGACTGGAGAGCTACTGTCACCTACCTGGACTTCTGTAAAGCCTCAGACAAGCTTCCACACCACATCCTTATCCAAAGAGAGATATGGATTTGAAGAGTGCTCTATTAGGTGGATGAAGAATCAGCCAAATGGCGGTAGCCAGAGGGCTGGGGTCAGTGGCTTTCTGTCCAGGTAAAGGCTGGTGATGGCGGCTCCCTGTCTTGGGATTGGTGCTCTTCAATATCTTTACCATTGACATAGACAGTGGGTTTGAATGCACCGTCTGTGAGTTTGCAGTTGAGAGCAAGCTGAGTGGTGCAGTTGACACAACAGAAGGAAGGGATGTCATTCAGAGGGACCTGGACAGGTTTGAGAAGTGGGCCCAAGCGAACCTATGAAGTTCAACAAGGCCAAGCCCAAGCTGCTGCAACTTGGATCAGGGCAATCCCATACTCAAGTTCAAACTGGGAGAGAAACATATCGAGAGCA
The DNA here is from genome assembly GCA_023055505.1 of Callipepla californica brunnescens. Lineage (NCBI taxonomy): Eukaryota > Metazoa > Chordata > Aves > Galliformes > Odontophoridae > Callipepla > Callipepla californica. Next base: position 89,925,749 of record JALIRH010000001.1, on the reverse strand, counting down.
GCTCTGTGTGCAAGGACTTGGGGATTCTGGTGTGGACAAAAAGCTGCACATGAGTATGGACATGATAAAAAGCTGGCATGCAAGAGCACCGTGCTCTTGTAGCCCAGAATGCCAACTGTACGTTGGGCTGCATCTAAAGAGGGGTGGCCAGCAGGGAGAGGAATGTGACTGTTCCCACTCTGCTCTGCCCGCATGAGTCCCCACCTAATAGTATTGCATCCAGGTCTGGAATCCTCAGAACAAAAAAGGCATGCACCAGCTCACACAGGTCCATAGGATGCCACAAAGATGATTAGAGGGCTGGAGCACCTCTATGATTATGGAAACAGGCTGAGGGAGCTGTGCTTGCTCAGCCTGAAGAAGAGAAGACTTTGGGGAGACCTCACTGTGGTCTGCCAGTACTTAAAGGGACCTTATAAACAGGAGGGAGACTGACTTTGTACACAGGCAGATAGTGATAGGACACGGGAAAATGTGTTTAAACTGACAGAAAGGGAGATTTAGATTAGATGCTAGGATTTTTTCTTACTCAAAGAGTAATGAAACTAGCAGTACTGATTTCCTAATGCAATTCAGTGGGAAACTGCTGCTCAAAAAAACCAAGGAAGGAGACTAACAATAAGTAAGGAGTAACAGTTCTACATTAGCTATTAATTCTCAGGAAAGAGGTCTTAGAGACTGCAAATTTCTAAGAATATTAGCTCAATATTGCTAGATCCCAATATTGCTCAGAATCTAGAAATATTAAAAATGGAGACAGGGCGTTACTGTTTCATAGCAAATGAACCAGAAAGGAATGCTACTGCACAATAAATCAGGCTTTACTTATGGCTACCCAACTGAAAATGATAGGGCAGAATTAGAGAAGACAAACACAAAAGCAACAAAGATGACAGAAATATATGGAAATCCTCTGCATGAGGAAGGACTACACTCAGAATTTTCAACTCAGAAACGAGAAAAACAAAGGAAAAAGAAAGGCTGATTAAACTCTGAATGTAAATCTGTCTATGTTTATTACAAAGAAATACTTTTATTTATGTAGGGTATATTCACAACAAAGCTGTAGAGTAAATTAGTTGTCTTCTTTTCTTAATAAAGCATGCCTTTTAAACTATATTTTGAAAAGTATGCCTCCGTAAATATTTAATATTTCTGTTTCACTGCTTTCTTTCAACCGAGGAAACAAAAGTGATTTTATATTTTAAATCACAATCTAGCACGATATAAATAGATGTCTAATCAGATTGGAGTACTTACTGAACAAAACAAGAAGGAATGAAATACTAAAGCAATACCGAAAAGGATCAGTGTCTAAAACAAAGTATACCGTCTCAGTAACTATTTCAGAAGTGCAAGAAGCAGATGGTACAAAACTACCATCACAGAACAAGTAGTCTGAAATGAAACTATAAACGTTCAATAGATATCTCTATTCAGAACTAGACCTTGATTAAAGACAGTATCAACCTCAGAGTCAGAGATAGAATTTCATATATAAATCTCATTCAGCAACTTCCAAAGATGTGATTCCAGACAGTAGTAAAATCTGATTAATTTAGAATATTAAGGATAGAAAACAATGTACTGCATGCAGTTTGCTCCATTTCTCTACTTACACACGCAATTCTGGATCATCCTCGAAGGAGTGATATGAAATCTTGGTTCTTGTTCTACTTTCTCACACAATTTTTGCTAATTTTTCTTTGATGCACGTTTTCAAAATATGTTATACCTTAACAGAATCATTTATAATACATTTCCTAAGCATTGATTAATACTTACGAAGAAACTCGATAGATGTCCTCAGATCTTCCTTTACGCAACCTCAGTGTCCAAGCACCTGGATTTGCTTTCAGTTGAAAATACCCCTAAGAAAAAGAGACCTTTCCTGTACATCCGTATGAACAGCTCTCAGTGCATCATTTTTTTTCTAGCTAAATTTGAGCTGTATATAAAATCTCCATCCAAAACAATAAGTAACTGAGCAGTAAAAAAGTAAATTATTAAACTCACCCTAAACCAAAAAGCTTCTTTGAAATTAAAAACTTTTGTCTGTAATTACTTTCAAGTAAATGCAGCTCTTCCCCAGTTTAGGAACTCCTCACACAGCTGGAAGTTTCACCATACAGAACACCTCCTACTACTGAGGAAGTATTCAGTACCAGTGTTAAGGACTCAAGGTTTATTAAGCATTTTATTCCTTGTGATGCCATTTTCACAGAAAGCAGAGAAGAGCAGACAGATAACAGATCTTATTCATCAAAAGTAATTTTTCCCTTTCAAACTAGGCCAGACAAAATACATTTTCTCACTTCAAAAATTACAAGATCTTCTGCTCTACAGACTGCTGCCAACAAAAATAATTATTCCATGTGAAGTCATCTACTTCCTACCACTTCCTACCACAGATTAAGGCAATGAGACTCCCACTTTAGGCATTTCAGATAAGGGTCTGAAGAATTCCAAATCTGGAATCTGGGCAAGTAGGAGATGCTCATCTTCTTTTGTAGATGGTCTCAACTCCACGATACTGCTGTTATTTTGAACGCTTCTAATTTTGCAATACAGAGAAATAGATTTAAAGAAAAAGAATCCCATAAAGATTAAAGAAGAAGAACCTCAAAGAATTCTCACAAAGAGTGTGCAGTTGTAATGACTGTTTTTGTAATGAACACTTACCAAGTTGGCCATCACAATAGTATCAACCATGACAGGATTATTCTTTGTGCCCAGAGTGAATTGTAGCCCACGAGGAGGTTGTCCAGTTGACACATCAAAGCAGTGTCCTTCAAGCAATATGTATTCCAGTTCATATTCTGTTACAACAGTTTCTTTTATCTGCAGGAGGAATACCTTATTACTAAGTTACATCATTTAACTGTGTGGGAAAAAGAGCATACTACAAGGACAAACATGATACATGAGATTTACTTCACTTACCTTCAACTGTCAAAACCAAGAGAATGCTCTTCCAGGGGGAAATCTCAAGTTTGACATAGTTATCCAAGACAAAGAGGAAAAATAGCTCCCTTGAGAATCCCTCCCTCCACTGTTAAGGAAGCTGAGCTTTGGTAAGGCATCTCCCAGTCTTACCTTTATCATACACTCTCCAAATATACAGCTTTAGTGGATCAAACACCTTCAACATTTTACGTAAGAATTATGAATGAAACAAATTTAGTTATTTTGAAACTGAGGATTAACAATGTAATTTAATAAAATCTGAACTAAAAAAGGATAAAATATGTTTAAATCTATATTTTAATCTATATTAATAAACACCAATGTAGTTAAACTTATTTGAAGATACAGACGTGATAATTCTATTGCTACTAGAGATGTATAACAAAAGCAAAGAGGAATAGAAAACTAGCACATAGAAATGCTTAACTGGTGTATTTTTATTTCAAAAAAAAGAATACTTCTGCAAACAAAGCTCAACACAGCAGATAGACAAATTTTACTTGTATTCTGCTATTTTTTTAAATATAATTGCTGTCTTTAAGTATCTGTTTTTGTGGGGTTTTTGTTTGAATGTGGCAAAAAAAAAAAAAGTATAATATTGACCAAATTATCAACTACCACAGAAAGCTTTTCTCGAAAACAGACAAAAATCCCATGAGATTTTCTTTTCTCTCTTGAGGTGGAAAGTCTGGTACAAATTCTGTAATGTTTACAAAATCTTACTTACATCCTGCAAATGAATGTTATCGAGATCACAGGAACTGTTCACTGCTTCAACCAACCAACTTTCAGGAGTGATCATGTTTAAAGTCAAAAGGGGCGATTCTGGCAATTCTAGGAATTTTGCCACAGGTTCAGAAGGAAGGTGTTTGTTGATCCCATACATTATTTCTGGTTCCAGAACAAAACGATAGAAGCTATGGAAAAAGAAGCGTTCAACCATGTTTACTCAAGTATGAAGTCTGAATTGCAAGCACAAAATTCTTTTAAAATACATTATAGCACAGGCAACATATACGAACAGTTTCAGACACTAGCAGCAGAGAGCAGAAGGAAAGAAAGGTCTCTCTGTTCCTTTTCAACTCTTACTTGTACTCTTCAGGGAGGACATTCTTGGAACAATAGAATAACAGTTATTTCCGTCCTCTACAAATATCCAAGAAAATGAGATGATCAGAACTGAGGAAGAAGAGCACTGAAGATGGAGGGAGTGAGAGTAGCAAGCAATTAGTACTTCATATGGTAAAACAAACAAACGAACCTCTGAAAAGTAAAAAAGTAGAAGGCATGTAACCAAGAAAAAAGCAATTTTCCCACATAGTACTTGGACTAAGGTGTATATGGAGGCATTCTGTATGAAACTATTGCTATAAGAAAAATATGATCCATCCTCAGGGCAGGTTCCAGAACACACCTTCCTCTCTTTCTCAAGTATAAAAACCAGGATAGCATGACTAGCTTTATAACTGATCGTGACAGCAGACAAGACACTCAGAAGAGTGATGTTGTAGTTGCCTTCTTGTGATGTAAGAGGAGTGAGACCATCTTTTCTCAAACTAGAAACTAAGGCCTTCTGTTTCATGGGCAACCAATTAATTCTCTAGGCTACCAGCTAAAGGGTGGGCACTATCGTCAGTACCCTCCCATAACACCATTACAGGTAAAATTTCTGATAAATGGATAGCATTATTCAAATGTGGATCTTAGAGGGAAAGGAATCCACTCCAGGAAGTTCACTTCAGTGCAAATGTCTGTAATTGAATTAGTGAGCTCTGAACAAAATTAGTGGTCTTTATAGCTAGTTAAGAGAAAATTCAATTTATGGCTTTCAGTATTCTTAACGACTTAAAACGAGATCTCAAATGTGAACTGTACACTTATTTAGATCAATTTCATTATTAAATCAAGAGTACTGAATTTGAAAAATTCATTATCCAGTCAGTGGATTGTATTCAACTTAGACAGACAATCCTGTTCTATGAGTTTCTACAGGCATGCAAGTGTCTCCACTGATCCTATAGGAATTGCTTCTGAGAGGTATATTTGATGGACTAGATCACTCCTCGGTAATCAAAAAAATCAAACAATGTTGATTTTTTTTTTTTCTAGACAACAAAAGCAACAAAAGAAATCACAAACATTAACCAACGTTTCTTTTCCAGTGGAATATGTTCTTGTAAGGTGCTTTTTATTATTATTATTACTATTTTTTTTTTAGCAAACCAACTGAGATCATAGTCTTGTAAGAAAAGCTATAAACTACTCACCTCTTCAGTGGCACTTCTGACAGCTTAGATCTGCAGTTCAAAAACAGCCTGAGTTTTACATTGACAACGTCTTTCAGTACCTACAGGAAAAAAATAATCTGTGTAAAATCAGGTGCTAAATCAGCCAAAATTACCATTACAGCGTATTCTTGCTTCTCAAACTTCAGTAGAAATCTCAAAAATTGTAAAGTTCTAAATATATCTGCATATTAAGGAATGTTGTCATTAATTCCAAATAAAGATTTGAGTATTTCTAAAAGTGAGTGATTTAGCACACAATATTCTTGATAGTCAAATTAGTAATATAGAGTCATAAACTCACGGAACGTCCCAAGTTGGAAGGGATCCACAAGGATCATCGAGTCCAACTCCTGGCATATTTTCAGCAATATTGATTTTTTAGAGCTACACTGAAAGTGCTCTTTTTAGGAAACTGTAAAATACAGTGAATTTCTGAAAATAATTTTAATATAGACAGCAATGGATAAATTGTGTGTTTAAACTATTCCATCAACTTCAAAATATTCCACTTATTTAAAGTTTTTCTACTTCTTTAGTTTATCCATCTGTTCATTACTTATTTTCCGGATGCTGTTATACAGGGGCTATGACAATAGGACAAGATTTCGTTCTTATTTCTGTGAACAACCTATTTTGTCTAAAATTAACATAGAATTTACTTTCTTTTAAGTGCTCTAAAAAAACCTTTCACAGATACCTTCATTTATGTAGTTTCTGATTAAAAGTGCTTATTTGAAAGTATAAAGCAGCTGTGTCTGCCTTTATGGATATTATTAGAAAAGTAAATAAGATATTAAAGCTAAGTTAAAATGCTGATACCACTAAGGCTAACATTACTATAATGATAAGTAAATTGGGAACAAAGCTAGACAATGGCTTCCTTAAATCTCTCTTTTAATAAAAGTAATATTTTTCTTACTTTATTTCAGCCCATAGCTATGCATTCTTTGCTACAGTGATACAGTTTTACATAGACCAAACACTGCTCACAGTTTGTCATCCTCATCCTTTGTGTCACCTGAATACCATCACTGAAAAACTACTGAGGAAAAACTAAAGCCCAGGAAACAGCATATGTGTGAGAACAACAGAAGAAACAAGAAATGAGAACCTAAACAGCACTAATAATGTTTATTTATGGCCTGAAAAAGCTTTTTAAGATTAGCAAATGATTCTAGCATGGGTAAAGCTCAAGTAACTCTTGTCAGACAGAGGAAGCTTGAGGAACAATTTCAGAGTAAAATAAGGTTTAAGATTTATTATAAATATCGCCTTAATGTGTGCTTTTAAATGTAGTAATTCGTAATATTAAAGAAATTAAGCAGCAAGTACCGAGGAAAATTTCTGTGCTGTCAGTGAACAAGGGGAAATCGGAAATCCTCTCTTATGGCAAGGTACTGAAAGAGTTCAGTCTGTTTATCTGAATTAAGTAACTGCAAAGAGGAGCCTAGGAATTTCCTTCTAGGGAATATTTCTTACTGTAACAAATGGCCGAGTTTTTTCAGTTTCCACATCTTGAAAATGATTTAAGCCCAAGTTTTATTTAGTGTGTGAAGTCACTTTGCAAAGTGCTTACAATCAGTTATTACCACAACTCATCCGAGAAGCATTAACTCACTACGCCACAATTACTCAACTGATCACTTGGAACAGTGTGTCAACTTCACCTTAATATGAAGTATCTATACCGAAAAAAAAAAAATCTTAAAGCATAATCTTCAGTAGGACTGATGAAATGATCAGAAGATGAATACATAAAGCATGGAGATAAATTACAATCTGCAGTTCCTAGTTTAACAGTCAGGTTTACTAACCACTGGAAAAACTCAGTGAGAACTACCATCTGTACTTCACCACCTGGCAACATTTAAATTTGGATTAGATTGAAAAAATGATTTATACATCAAATGCTAACTGATTATAAGAAAGTCCTCTGACCTGTCTGGTAACAGGAAATGAGATCAGATTTTTGAAAGGGCTCCCTTCAGAGACTTCTCCTTAATTCTGGGATACAGTAAGAGTTTCCCCTTGAAGACAAATGATCAAAGGAAGAGGGTAAAAGATAATAGATCGGAAATCGAGAAAAAAGCGGATTTTTTTCTCCTCACTTTACCAACGTCATCGTCTTCAGCAACTATAGTTACTGGAAGACAAAAAGAGTAGTAGGATCCTAACAGTTCATACTGCTGAAGCCAAGTAGTTAGGCTAGGGAACAGTTCAGTGGCACTACGTATACTTTTCCAGCTGATTCTGGTGAACCTTGACAAAAACTAACCATTTTGTATTCATTTGTAGAAGAAAAAATTACTGCGTTTTTTTTTTCCCACATCATTTTTGGGACCACTTTCCTAAGTAAGAGCCAGTTAACTCTTCCATGTATTCTGCTCAGAACTGATGCACCCTGACCCTGGTAAAGCTAAGTCTGGTATTTAAAAGTCTGCTGTGACTGTCTGGAAGTAACTGATGCTGAAATGTACGATGAAACTTTTTGAAAAAGGCAGAACACTGTTTGTATGGAAAGTTCTACCTGTCTCTCTTTGGAGGGGACAAACAGCAGTTCTTAAAATATAATTCACTGAATATTAACACAGTAAAAGAAACAAACAAAAAAAACATCTTGATTAAAATATTTCTGATTTGTTTAGCCTCAGCAGAATTGTATTATTCTCTCTGACAGGTTGGTTTCCTGAATATGACAACAGCTCCTACGAACCAAGTAGCAACTACAATAGCTGAAGAGCTTGGTACACCATGGGAGTCATTTGCTCAGACAAGCACTAATGGAGATCCTCCTCATTAGGGAACCTGCTGCACTGTGAGAAATGGAGGCTTTTGATTCAGGTTATGAGGACCTTGAGGCAACTTACCATACAGAGAACTCCTGCCTGAATGGAAAGAGTTTCCAGTCGATTCCAAAACCAAAACATTTTAATTTGGTAATATCAACATTTTAACTGAGAATGGTGAAATGAAAGATCTGACTCTAGAGAAAAGCTAGTATTTCAGGAGTCTCGAAACAAACAGAAGTATTGTAATATCAGAATTTTCACAAAATTTTAAGATGTTGTAGTTTGCTTCATTATTACGTATGGAGAGTGACTCTTAGGTCTCTACATTCTATACAGAATACACAGTAAGGTATGAAAATGGGAGTGAAAAAGTAATGTAAGAATTTATGAAACCTTCACAATTATTGCACCGAAAAAAAGATAAAATAGGACACAGCAAAAATTAAGTTACAGGCTTCAGAACTCTAACGGACTATAAAGTGAAGACAAATTTACATTTTTATGGAAAACTATAAAGGAACTGAGGTAGAGTGATATTCTGCAGCTAGAGAAAGAAGAAAACCATTTCAGGAGCTATGTTTTTAGGACAGTCTTTCTTTGTATGATCAATAGCTACACACAATGGAAGACTTTTAAATATACCTGGTAGCATTAATCAACTGAGAAATACTCTTCCCAGAGCTGAAAGGTTTATAGTCCAATCTTCTTATGATGACATTACAGGTCAGATTTAGACCACCTCATTTAGGTACCTTGGAAAACTAAGGTGATTTGGTTTAATGGAAAAAAGTATATGCCTCTTAAGATTTTGAAATGGGAGAACCTTTCCCTCTATGTAACACAGATGATTTCCTCCTTTACTCCTATTCACTGTAAAGAACATTTATGGACTCGCTTCTTAAGGGGACTGGTTCATGGGATATTGGAATTTTAATTACAAATAAAGTACTTACAAGGATAACTAGAACACTCCTGACCTTTCAGTACGAATTTAAATTACCTAACAGATACTTGAAAATATCTAAATTCTGCTTGCCACTTCACTACGCTGTACGTGGAAATACAAAGTACAAATTAAACCGCAAAGTAAAGGAAATGACCACCATCTTACAATCAGTAAATGAGCCATCTTCTGTGCCTCTCTTGTCAATGGATCAACAACAGCAATAACATCACAGAATGGTTCATTCTCTTGGGGTTCAATTTTTACTACACTGTTAAAAAAAATTAACAAATAAGTGACATGGAAACTCTGAATTAAATTTGTAGAAATAACAATAAAAAAACCACAACATTTTTAGGCACTTCTTTGTAGTATCAGAGACACTTCAGATTTCACTGCTCGTGAAGATATTTTCTTCAGTACAAACAGCAATCACTTTTGCACTCTGTGCTATCACTGCAAAATCTAAACATGAAATCTGATCATGGTTCTTGTGCAGATGTCCTTTTGCTCCAGAAGTTTGGCCCCAGCTAGGCTTAAATTAAAAGTGGCTACTATTAGCATCCCATGCCAGATGTAAATTCTAGTGATTTAGACAGCCAAAGAAGGTGCTTCTGGCATACTCACTTTCTAAACCTAGGATCAGAAACACAAGGATTCAAAGTATATACCTAAGTACACTAGTGACAGTGGTAGGAGCTGGCCCAGTGTCAGTCTGTCAGCTGAAGACCTTTCACTCACTTTTTTTCTTAAGGAATCAGATGGGTCAAGCTGAGAACAGGAATTAAGAGTGACACTGCTAATCCACAGATTGTTATGTAAGCATAAGCACGTTCATATTAGCCACGCCAATGGTAATCAGAACAAACTGAACACACTGTACTGGAGTTTTCCACATAAATGAAGAATGGTGGGTGCTTATTTTCTTCTGATCTGTGAAGTTAATTTTAACATTCATAGATTCATAGATGCATTAGGTTGGAAGGGACCTACAAGATCATCTAGTCCAACCATCCTGGTAAATGCAAAGTATTCTAATCTTTCTAACTCCAGATCAGCACTTCTATTTGCACAGATTTTAATCACTCTTCAATAAAGGTTAAGGCTGGAAAACCATTAAGTATTGCTAACTTATCTAGTAAAAGACAGCTAAAAATGTATGATGCTAGGACAGATGAACAGCTTGTTCATATAGCCACACAATCAGTAACTTTTCAAACAGACACGTTTAATTCAGGTTTATAAAGGCCTAATGCAATCATCAGTACATTCTAATTTTAATATGGAAATACTTGAAGTGCACAATCATGACAGGCAGAACTCACCTGTGCTGTTCTCTAAGTAATTTAGCATCTTGTCTCATCTCTGTTTTGGGCAAAGACGACAGTAGGGCGTCTATTTTCATAATCAAATCACTGCCACTGTATTAAACAAGGTACATAAATAAGGTACATACAGTTTGCAAAGATTTTCATCAGAAAAGGAGTAAAACGTGGATTTCAGTGCATGTCAGTCTACGTAAGGCTTATTAAAATGAAGCAATATAGAATTAGCAGAATTGACACTCAAGTCCACAAATTCCGTAGTATAATCTACTGATACTTACAGCTCTTTATTCCTTATTTTATTTTATTTTCTCTATGACAGCATTGAGGTACAGACATAATTGAAGACATTTACAGTTTACTTAGCCAGATCTTTTGAATTTTTTTTGCATTTCTTACTCAGATTTCTGTAGAAATCTCAGCAGTTCTATTTCAGCATCACTGAACATTTAATCACAACTGATCAAATGTTTTGCCTCTCACTACTTATCTCCTTGATAATTCTACCTCTTCTTGATTAAGTTTTTTTGTGGTACTTATTTTCTTAGTTGTGCCGGTACTTCTAAGTAGCAGAAATGACATTCAGACACAGTAATGCAATACATATTTCTCCACAGTCATCATGTAAAAATAATGCGACTTCTCTTTCTTCTTTGAACAGAAATCAGATGTTTAGATTAGAAGCTGGAAAGAAGTCAACTTTGTACCTGATCAACCAACAGATGTGTCAACAGTGCCTAGCAGGGCACTGTCCATACCTCTACAGGATCCTTTTCTAATGATTTCCAAAGACAATGCACTTTCTTTCTTCAGATATCAATATTCATATACTTCTATCTTTTTAAGGTTAACTGGATTTTATCAAGCTTATTATTATTCATTGTCATTATCTTTAAGTGACCAAAAAGTAGTAGGAATCATCTACGGGAAAAGGTTTAGAGGGAAAATGATAAAAAGGAAATGAAGGACCATTAAAATTGTCTCCATGAAAGTACTTGGATGCTAAGAGGACAGTAAATATAAATACAATACAGCAAACCTTTTGACTAAGTGCAGACACAGTATATAAACAAGAATATAGTATGAAAAGTACTATTGCTATATATTTGAATTGTGAATATTTGTTCATATTCCACGTGCAGAAGGATTATTAATTTGTTAACATCAATAAACAAAGCTCTTTATCGTACATTTGGACAATAAATCCACAAAATCCAAAAGAATTTTACCTTTTAGTATTGACTCCCATCTCTTTGACAACTGCTTTAATCTTCTCTGCTGAGGTACTGTATGTTATTCTTTCCAACAAATTGAAGTCTTCTGTCTGGAATTCATTTTCACCTAAAGGACCCAGTATCTTGAAGAAAAAATGATGTTACTAAGCACAGAATCTCCTAATACTGTTTTATTTTTCTTTAGGCAAAGATATGTTAATACTGTAAGTGAACACAAAATATTTAATATGCAACTTCCCAAAGCCTTATGTACATCAATATTATTAACTACATAGTCCTGGACTGTATAGTAACTACACAGAATTAGGTTTCTACAGTTACATAATTGCAGCTAATTATCAGTCACAAAGAAGACATCCATGATATTTTTCATGACACAAAATGTTTTCTCCCACGTAAAGGAATTCAGAAATCACAAATCTCTGTTAAAGAGAAGGCTTTGTGACGTACATTGCTTTGACTGAAATTCAAACAACTGTCTTCCTACCACACTCTTCAGTTGTTTAACTCTGTGAACACAATTTTAACTTCCCAAAACTTTTCAGACAAAGAAGAATGGCTAAAAAGGAATACAAGAGCAAAGTACAAAGAATGTAAGATACTGGAGACTAGGAACAGAATTAGTAGGGTTTTTTTTTGGTGTTTGAAGTAAAAGAAAATGCCTTGAAGTGCTAAAAACAAACAAACAAAAAAACCCCACAATCTCACTGATGTGATAGCAAGGATACAAATGAAGGATATCCCATGTCTATTTAACAAGTATTCTTCTGAAGTGCTTTTTAAGGTGACACAATTTCTGATAGATTAATATACATTATCAAATTTATTTGAGTATTTGCAAGCAAAGTATTTCCTCAAAATTTAAAATAAGATGTTAGTTCAGCTTTTTTAGGCATGGAAATCAGTAAGCCTTTTTTTATAAAATAACACTGCATATTTATTACATGGCTTTTTTTATTAACACAGAAAAGTCAACATAATTCTTTTGCACTTCATCAACAAAAATACTTCCATTGGTTTCATTAGTGGTATTTCAAGTAATATCTCAAGCCATTTAGGATGTACAAGAGTAGAAAAGCACACAAATTAAAGTTTCCAGTAATGAGATAGCAGCATATCATTTTTTTTTCCTAATGATAGAGTAATAAATAGAAGAGCCCTAACTTAAAGAGCAATTTATACAAAATTATATTATATACTGCAGGACATTGACTGCCACTAGCAAAAACTATTGAACCCAATATTGTATTTTCAATCATAATCTACAGCCAAACTGCAGTAAGGGCTATTGATTACAGAATACACATACAAAAAATTTAAAGACCAAAAGTATTAAGCTTTTATTTGAATATTAAGACTATAGAACAATGTAATGCTTACAAACAACTTTTCTCTTTCCCAAAACAGAAGAGTTTGAAAATACTACTCTAGTCAATGTAACTTTATTTTGATCATAATTTTTCCTAAACCAATTGTGTGAAATACAAGTAACATAAGGATCAATATTTACTTCTAAGCATCATCAATAATACATCAAACCTACTTGGAGAATTTTGTCATTTATTTAATCAGGTTTCCTCTAAAATAGCTGTGGGAATGACATAAGTACCATCAACGGGATGGAACTAATAATTCAGGAAGAATGCAAAAAAGAAATAAAACAAGGCAAATACTCGTAACATCAGGCTGAAAAAGTGGGATATTAACACCATGCATTTTCTTTAGTTGGAAACTGAAATTCCAGGAACTAAAAATTAACCACAAAAAATACCTGAGAGATGACAATTTCTTTCTTACCCTGCCATTGCTCACAACAGCCATTTGCCCAGGAAGCAGCTTAAGAACCTCCTGACAGAACATCTGGTGAGTTTTAATGATATCCAATCCTAAAGTGTTGTACTTCTTCTCAAAAGTATCATCATTCATTCCCTAAAGCAAAAGTAAAGTACAAGACTGTGAAATGATTCAGCAAAACTACATTTCTTAACAGCTGAAATAAGCAAAGAGAACTTCAAGTTACGCGGCAACCAAAAATCAAAATAAAACAACCACCTCAGCTTCATTGTAAGCATATTTTACTGGCACAGAGCCACAGTCTCCCAACTGGTTGGTGTGCAGATTGTACCCTTGGGCAACTGTTAATAACCATGAGAGGAAAGCTGAGCCCAAGTTAAACACTATTTCTAAGATCCAGCACACAGCTGCATGAAAAGTAACACTTTCTATTAACTCTTGAACTGTATTCTCATCTTTAGGTAAAAAGTATAAAGAGCATTACTCTAAAAACTAACAACTACTTTAACAGGTTCATTTGATAAAACTCAAACATGTTTGGGGGCAGCCAAAAACATCCAGTAACACACATAACAAACCGAGGTGGAGAACAATGCCAGAACTGTGCTGTGCTTACGAGGACACTACACATCACCTCCCAAAATTATCCCGTTATATTAAACTGCATTGATACACGGGTAGAAATGAGCAGACTCATTCAAATAATAAGCTAAGTACAAGTCTCCAACTGGACTCTGCACCACCGATCACAACCCTCTGAGCTCTGCCAGTCAGACAGTTCTCAAGCCACCTCGCTGCTCACTCATCTGTTCCACACCTCCTCAACTTTGTTAGTGAGTTGCTGTGGGAGAGAGTGTCAAATGCCTTGCTGAAATCAAGGTAGACATCTACTACTCACTCCTCATCCACCCAGCCAGTAATGCCATCACAGAAGGCCACCGGGTTGGTCAAGCATGACCTCCCCCTGGTGAACACCCACCTCATTTAGTAGGAGACCCATGTTTTCCCTAGTCTTACTGTTGACATACTTTAAAAAAACACCTCTTTCATATAAATGCACCAAGAAGTGTTGACCAACATATACTATGCTCATTAACCTCAGCTGTTTCAGTCTGCACCTATTACACTTAACTGCAACAGCAAGGTAAAAATAGCTAGTTCTGAACCCTTAATTCTTGATAACATTAAAACCTTAACTTTAATGAAGAGCAAGCTTTTAAACAGTGATGAAAAACAAACTATTTCAGTCTCAGTAATCCAGTATTCATTCCATATTTTTCAGTACTCTCATATTTTCTTTCTTTACCTTAGAGAAATTGTCTAATCCTCATCACATAAAGGTTGTCAAAAAGCACTGAATCTGCTGGCCCCCAAACTGAGGCTTAACGCTGTTACTCTCAACTGCATACCCTTACAAACAAAAAACATTTGAAATGAAAAAGAAAGTATTCCACTTCAGTTTGCACTTACAGGGAGGAGGATTTTCACAATTTTAGTTCCAGCAGCAAGGGATTTTGCTGTCTCTTCCTTAGTGAGTTTATTTAGGAAACTTCTTAAGCTTTTGTTGCTTTGTGTTAGAAAAGCTGTCAAAATTCCTCTTGCAATGACTGTGTTATCTTCCTTTATTTTTGATGAAGGGTTGTTCAAAATCCCGATTCGTATATGACTGCTTGTTTTCTGCAATGAAAAACACAGAATAATGCACAGTTTTACAGTTCCATCTGCTGTTACTAAATGCGTGCATATTTATTGTAACTGTGAAATGCCCATTAGTATTTAAATTTTTGGAGCAATTTGTCTTTAGAAATTATACAGGGGCACCTAATTGAGAACTTCAACTACCAGAAAAAATGCTATTAATAAGGATTTACCTACTCCATAGCACATTTTAAATAGAAGATTTTTTTCGGATAAAACAATTACCTTCAAGCATTCAGCAGAGAACAAATGAACAAATGTTCATTTACAGACTTCAGGATTGGTTTTGTAGATGTGCTTTTTAATTTTTTTTTTTAATATCAAACTGAGCACAAAATAGGTACAAGATAATTTACCCACTTATCACCTTGCCCTTAATCAGCAGGAATCTCTTGCACTTGCTAAAATAATTGATGGCACTTAAATCTTAGTATGAGAGACTAATGACCCTAGATAGGACCAAACAGTGTCACTAACTGAAGAACAGGCAAATAGATGCCATTGTAATAAAGAATACAAAACTGAAGGATGAATTGGTAGTTGGCAACGTAATGAAACTGCAAAATGAAAAAATTCAGCCCTTGATAAAAGGGTTCTTTAAGCAGAGAAGGGTGCTCACTCTCAGTGGCAGGAGGACAAGCTGGGCACTATGCTACATTACTAGGTGCACAGCAAGCCATCGAAGGCAAGTCACCCACCTCCTCAACTGGGTGTTGTTGCCCCCCCCACAATGCAGTACGTACATTGAGATGCTGGAGTAGTCTCTTCCAGCCAAGACACCACTAGTTTTTTTCAAATTAAGTTAAAATACACCAGTCCTTTTCAAAATAATATTAAGATATATGAGCTGGAAACTCACCAGGTGTTTCAAGGCATTAGAAAGCAGTTGTCTCCCAGACGGCTTATCAAAATCAGCAACAATCCAGACAGTAACAGCATATAATGCATCCTCATCTGAAAATTAAAGATAATCCTGCTTTGCACTCTGGAGAATCTTCTCATGAATAATAAACAATGAATTAATCCATTCAAGATTTTGTAGTTTGTGTGTATTTGACTTCTATCTTCAACTGTAAGACTAGTTTATGCTACCATCAGCATCTGATGTAGCAAATCACATAGAAATAAAGTTCTTAAGAGGTACTTTATTACATTAATACCAGAGGTTAAGCAGCATTTGGAAAACACTCTCAGACACAGGGTTTGAACTTTCGCTATTCCTGTGTGGGACTAGGATGTAGACTTGATCATCCATGAGGGTCCCTTCCAAGTTGAGATACTCTGTGATTCTGTGAATATGAGACAGTGGCTAAGAGTTGATATTTTCTTATACACAGAAGCACAACAGCTCTAAATAGTAAGCTTGCTCTGTTTAACAAGTCCCATTTCCCTAGAGGATTCACATAAACATGTGAAAGAGTTTGGTCCTACAGTCAGGCATGAAAATAATTAATTAGAAAGCATGAGTTTGGCCATTCACATTCCCCAATAGCAAAGGGAGTCCTTCAACAAAAGAGGCCTTCAAAAGGAGGGTAAAATTACTGCTTCTGGGCACAAATGGGAATATACCAAATACAGCCTGAAGACATTAAACTATAACATAGGTGTACATTCAGAAAATTTTCCTTCTTCCTGGTCTATAAGTGCCTGTTCTTTATTTTTCACTGAAGAGCAACGATTCATAAAGAACATTTACAAAATTATCTCTAGGAAGGAGAGTCAGCTCAGGTTTACTGCATGTTCCCCAAAGGGTACAAGTAGATACGAGAGTGGAGTTTTACAAGATTCCAGTGAGATTCTAGGAAGAAACTGTGGTTAAGATTTGTTCAAGTCTGAAAAAACACAGTGACAAGAAAGATTGGAAATGCAGCCTCCAGCTTATAGTTTACGGGATTTACATGAGATCTAAATCGTTGAAACGAGCCTGGAGATTGAAAGCCAGTCATCATTTATAGCCAACTCATACATCCCTCTGCTTGTAGATGGAGAATCAAATAGAGTCAAATGAATTTATTCTAAAGAAATGTTGAATATATTTCTGACAGTGGAGCAAGTAAAAACTGTATTAATACCATGTAAATAATTACTGGGAGAATAGCACTTTGCTAAGAGGAATATTCCGTCCCTTGATAGGATAATGTAAATCAGCAGTAGTTAACTGTCTTTACAAGATGTTAACGTAACTCAGAGGGAAATTACTTGCATATACATGCAATACATTCCATCACAATCTTTTAACTGTACAAAAACCCATGGGTTTTAGCAAGATAAAATGAATAAGTGATAATCCCTTAGAATATCTTTCTTTTCCTTTCCTACAGAAACACAAATCTTCAAATATCAAAATCTAACAGTCTAACTAGATGAAAAATAACAGCTAGATAATGAATGCTAATAAATAATAAATAAAATCAAGCATTGTTAAACTGCAGAAATGCGTAACTGGTATATTACAAAGAATTCACATCCTTCATATTATAACACTGTAACAAAGAGTAGCTTGAAAACTGAATGCACTCTCTAAACGTCTCCAAGTAAATCCACATCGGTACAAAAACTGAGTCTACTTAAGAAGCTATGGAAGTCTTTCAAAAATATTTAAACTTCAAATCTGTAAAACTGAAAAGAACCATTCACTTAAGTAGTGAGTGGCTAAATTTCTTCTGATAGATGGGAAAATTCTCCAGAAACTGAGAAGTGGGCATGTGTGTGCACATATGTGCATGGGGCGTGCACGCATCAAAGCAGCTGTTCTGACTCCTGGAACTTTTCCAGCTCCTATGCTTCAGCAGCAAGTTTTTTACAATGCCTTTATCACATTTATCTGATTTCTAAACTACCAAATCTGAAACAACTAGCAAGTTGACATTAGGATACAATTTGGATCCTAGAATGAGATCATTGGAACATCAACCTATAAGCCGAAATAGCTCAGTTGGGAGAGCGTTAGACTGAAGATCTAAAGGTCCCTGGTTCAATCCCGGGTTTCGGCAGAACATTTTATGGAACAGATCCTTCCACAAGGAATACAAAGGCATAAGCAAGATGAAAAAAAAGAGGTGTTTCAATTTGACCCTTGGCTGGCTTCACTGAGTATAGATCCACACCTGAACAGGCTGGTGGAGAGGACCTGGAGCCATCTCTCATGTAAAGACAGGCTGAGGGAGCTGGGCTTGTTCAGACAGGGGAAGAGAAGGGTTACAGGGAGACCTCACTGTGACCTATCAGAACTTCAGGGGCTTATATATAAAGAAGACAGAGTGCAAGTTTTTTGCATGGTCTGATAGTGACAGGATCAGTGATAACAGCTCTGGACTAAAAGAGGTCTGAAGGTGGAAATTTATTACTGAGAGTGAAGTGAGGCACTGGGGAACAGGCTGTCCAGCAAAGCTATGGATGGGGCATCCCTGGAAGCTGGACAGGGCACTGAGCAGCCTGGTCCAGTGGGTTGCAACTCTGTCCAAGGCAGAGGGAATGAAATTAGACGATCTTTAAGGTCTCTTACAACCCAAGCCAGTCTGTAATCCATACTGGGATAATTCTGTATTTACTTGACAAATTTTGGACACTTATCTACTTGGGATATTTCACTTGCAGATTTCATCAGTCTGTCATACCTATACATAACATATACACACAGCACATATACTCAAACAAAATTAACATACCCTTTTTTGTTAAATACTTCATGCTGTCTGAAATTACAGCACTTTTGTCTTGTGAGTCCAAAAAAGAGAAAGTAGAGAAGTCCTGCACATCAAATGGAACTGCAAAATGTAAAACACGTATTAGACTTAAAAAAAGGAAAACAATAATAAACAGTTAAGCTGAGAAAAGTAGTTACCAGATGTAGATCTGAAATGTAGGTATCTTCTTTCTGCACCAAGAATATTGGGGTTTATATGAGAAACGACATTGTACTGATCCATAAGAAAATCTACTGCATTTACATGATCATTTAATAAACCCTGTAGTAAAAGGGGAAAAAAATACAGAAATCAGAACTCTTATAATTTCAAGACAAAGGTCACCACACATTTATGCAATCTTTCAAAAGAGTTTAAAGTTTCTGTAAAAGTTATGGGCAACTTCCAGTTAGTAATGTAAGTATCACACAGATAGAAATTTAAAATATCAGATGCACGTTTTCCAAAGAACAGCTACAATACACTCTCAGCTTCTATTAGAAAAATATCCACGTGATCTGAGTAAGCTTAGCTGTTCCTTAAATCTGTATAATCTAAATACAGTTTCAAAATCATGACCAGAAATTTATATAAAAATGTAATTTCAGCTTTCATAACATTAATTTTAAATCATCTCACTGTAAAAAAAAACCAAAACAATCTACAAACATGACTCAAATTGCCATGTAATCCATCTTGCATTTATTCAGGAATTTTAAACATACCATGAACACTGCCCTCTGGAAGAACCCACTGGCATCAATAATTCTCTGAAGAGTAACAGTCTCTAACTCTGCAGCATTCATCTCTTCTCTGTTGAAGGGCACACCATTAAACAGTGCTTGAGGTAACGGACCCAGGCCGGTCTTTTTATAAAAGGTTGTCCCTGCCTGAATATATCAGAAATATCACAGGATTAAATGGACCGTGGCTTACTGCAGCAAAAACAAACAAACAAACAAAAAACTAGTATCAAGAAACAACAAATTCAGATCTCCAGGTACTATTTATTGTCACAGATTTTCATGAGTAGCGGGAACAGAACGGGAAATGTTTGTTTTCCAAACATGACGGGCTGCACTCAATTCTGAAACAGAATGACAAAATATTTGATTGACCTCTGTATGGCTTTAAAAACTGCTGCTTTTATCACCCTGCTGAGAAATATTATTTTATTTTGCTTAGTATTCTTAACCGATAACTTCTGAGAAAAAGCCTACGTTGATCCACCTCAAATTATGGCTGTATCAAAGCCCTTCTCCAAAGGCAGCACCCCAAAAACCCTCAAAAGGTTTTCACATTTAGAAGCCAAGCTTTATTTGAAAGGCAAGCACTCTCAAACTCAGTGAGACAGACACAAATCAAAAAAGGTATGGAAGTAACCCCCCCGCCTGTTATGGATGGCTACAAACTCTATGCAGTATGTGTCCATCTTCCTGTCATCCCACTGTCTCTTCTCAAATATTCACTGCAGTCTCATAGTCCCTGCTGTAGAGGGGGCTCAGGCTCTTTTTTCTGCTTTTAATACCCTCTATGGGAAGCTTGTATTCACTGCATAGTCAGCTCCTTCTAGGGCAGACGCAAATCATCCTTCTATATAGAAGGCTTTATGCAAACTAGTAAGGAACAACCTGAACAAAGCAAACAGCATCTTTTTTTTGGCTGCACAGATGTACCTTTTTGAAGGCACACAACATAAGCTCTTTAAAAAAAAAATAAAAGCAGATAGATGAACTGGACAATGTGTCAGAAACACATACAATATTTTACAGAGTGTGGGGTTGAAGACATGTCAAGGAAAACAGTATTTACAAATATTTTAGCAGAAAATTGTCAACATAAACAACTATAGGTAAAACATACTTTCTACAGCCTTTTAAATGAAATACAGAACTGTCATTTCCAAAGGAAAGTAACTGGAATGCACAACTAAAGGAACCAACGATTTGCTGAGATGGGCTTCAGCTCCTCACTCAGAACACACAGGTAAACAATTTCTTGAGAGTGGGAGACATGCTTATCAGAAAAAATAAAATCTGCTCCTGAAAGCAGTTAGCAGTGGTAAATTTTAACAGCGAGAGCAGTAATACAGAAACCCTTTCAGCATTTCCACCAGTAACTGATCAGCAACTGAAGAAACATTTAACTCAAAGCTACCATATTTACTCCTTTAATATTCAGTAGCCTTTCAGCTTAGCAAACTTAGTGACTTAACTGTATACTGCAATATTTCTTACCGTTTAGCTCTCAACATACCTTCCTCCCTTCATCATATTCAGAATCGACACCTAGTATACTCTGAACATCAGCACGGGGGTATTCTCTTCTAAGAATATTTTTCACATGATTAACTGTTAGAACATCTCCATCTTTCACTTCATGGTACATCTGTAAGAATTATAACAGAAAAAAATAATTTCTGTAAAAATAAAATCCATAAAAGTAAATAGAAATAAAATTAATCTTTTTTTTTAAAGTGCTGCAGTAATTTATATATTGGCATAGTACTATATTGCTTTAGCTGCTATACTGAAATCCTTATACTCCTTCAGTAATTACCACCATCACACACACATACAATTTTCCATTAAGAGTACTGTTCTGATTAGTCTACTTTCATACCTTTAGTTTAAATTTGATGAGGCAAAGAAAACATCCTTATGTGAGCTAAATGTGAAATGTTATTTCTCTTCACTGATGAGAGAAGGAATCTGAATTCTTAATCTAGTCCACATAGCCATCATTGGTTACCTGAATCTATATGGGATGAATTCAAGCCTGAATAGGTTATCAATATTTTTTCCTACACTGACATTTTTTCCTTACCTTACTATTTTACTTCATAGTATGAGATTTCATTACTCCCATCAAACGCACAAATGTTTTCAAATGAGATCAATATATTCCATTCATCTCTAAAGATCTGAGTATCTCTGAGGCTTTATTTTACTGATTCTTATTTTTGTCAGAAGTATGAAGTATAAAATTGTCCTTTTTTTATAAAATGCTCTGTAAAGCAAGCAAGGCAGCAAAACCCTAACTATACAGACAAGTACCCGGCTTAAAAAAACAGATTCCTTATAAAATAAACTAACTTTAATTATGCAGGTAGTGGCTTGAAAGACATCAGATTCCTCTGCAACATAATTAAAAGTTCTCCAAAGAGCTACTCCAGCATCTTCATTTCCATCAATTTCTTCTTCTGTATTTAAAATGAAAACAAATCCAATTCTATAAAGAAACAAAAGGATCACACATTTAAAAAAAACATTTTATACACATTCTAGCATGTTAATTTGAGGGGGAAACAGAAAAGTTTATGCACTGACGGTTGCTGAACAGTCAGAAACTGTATCTAGGTCTGAAATTCTTTGTCTGAAAGCTGTGAAAATATTCAGGCAAAATACCCACTTGACCGGTTCTTAGGCAGCTCCTTTTGGCCTGCTGTGGACAGACTGGTCTGAACTTTCCCTTAATGTGACCTTGTTTGGCTGCTCTTATGCTGTTTTGTTCCAGGAAAGGCAAATCACATTCTGTGATACATTCTCCTCAAGGACTGAATCAGATAGTGACAGAGATGCACAGACAACTAATTTTAGATCCTGTAATTTACTAGGAAAACAGGAGTTATTTCACTGGATTTAAAATACTTAACATAGAGTTTGTCTTGCTGAATCTTGGACATATTTTAGGCACCCTTTCTTAACCTGAGAAAACAGATGCTTAAAGATCGATTCATCTTCTCATAAAGTAGGCATGAGAACAGCGGGAAAGCACCTCATTTTCTTAGGTGATTCCTTGTTCAGACTTGGATGAATAATTTCTAGAAATTCAAAACTAGCTGAGGTCAATCTTTGTTTGGTCTTCAGACATTTTTATAAAAACAAAATTACATAAAGCAAACATAATTCAAAGAACTAAAACAAAAATAAATACCCTCACGTTGTGTTTTTACTATTTATCTGCTTTCTGACAGGATATTTATTTTGCTTAGAACGCAATTTTAAATGGGTATCCTGTAGGAGTATTTGAGAACACAGCTTTTTATCAGTTGTTGGCAGTATATCTTCCACACAGTCAGGTAAATAATCTCTTGCAACTTATTTGCTTAAGAATTCTTAATACTTCAGCAGGCTTAACACAAGTAACAAAAAAATAATGGCTTATTAGAATATTGTGGCATTGGACTTCCTTAGAAATCATGTCTTTGCCCAGGAGAAGAGAACATGAAGAAAGGAAAGCAGGTTTCTTTTAAGAGTTTCCTTCAGTACTTTCAGGTTTCCCTTACCGAAGTGGTACATTATGATGATAGAATAATTCCACCAGTTTCATGTAATCGTCTGTATCTTCTTGGACAGGATCAACAAAAAGTACCTAGAAAGAGAAAAGACGTTATAGACAAATATTTTTTCCTTTACGCTTATTTCAGAGCTGTGTAATTATTTTCAATGACTCCAATTATTTTCAATTTCTTTAATACTCATTGTAAGAAAATATTAAGAATAAAAAAAGAAAACTTCCAAATTAAAGAATTTGGAGGAAATAGTCAATGTTTTATATTTTTTAATTACACTTAATTAGAAGGCTCTACTGCTAATTTTCCTATTACTACCTGCAATTAACTCTTCCATCTTGAAAACCAAACTAAAACAAGTAAACACAATATGCTGACATAAAACTTTAATTAAGAAAAAAAGGAGCACAGGAAGAAATTCTTCTCTCCTGTCTCACATAGACTTGTATTCACTGTTCCACTTGTTGAAGCTTGAAGTATGAAATAATCTTTCAGGCACACATCGAATCTAAAACCGAGACTTGTCTGTGTGGATAGATTATAGTTATGCATACTTAATCACCACATTGGTATGTTATTCATCCAGTTTTGCATTCAAGTCTAATTTTGTTAAAGTAGCTAAAATGCACTAGAATAATTTTAAAAAATTGGAATGCTCCCTTCCCCTGAGATTATAGTTAAATGGTATGCTGTATATTTCTGTAATATCACTGTTACATACATCCATACTAGTACGTATCTCTGAATACATAGGCAATACATATTATAAACAGCTTATGTTTCATTACAGACATGCATTTTTTTAATCATATTGTTTGTATTCTGGTTTTCTTTTAATACACTGAGCTTCACACAAATTCCTCTTGTAATTATTTTAATTTAAGTCTGCAACAGATGCTTCCTTAACTTACTAAGTCATACAGAATGACACATACAGTGTTAAAAATCAAGCTGTAGGTATCCATGTTCATTGCAGGGGAGCTGGACCAGATTTCCTTTAAGGGTCCTTCCAACTCAAACAGTTCTATGACTTTATGACAAAGAATGCACAACTGTTACAGTAAACAGGCTTTTAAACACCAGTTTTAGGGTCTTCACTTATGACTCTTTACTCTTACGTATTTTTAAGAATTCCATTTGAAGATGTAGTACTGGATATTGCCTCTGTCTTTGATCATTATTATCCTCTGGCTATTACCCATGGCCTAATGTACACAAAATATACCAATGTTCATATGCTTACCTTGTGATTAAAAAAGAAGTCCAGGTTATCAAGAAACACTTTTTGTAGAACGTAATAAATAATACTAATTCTGACAGAAACTCCTAAAAATATATTACCAAAAATCTGCTACACTCAGTAGATAGAAGAAACAACGCTTCTAGAAATCAGGTTCACAATCACATATGACTGACTCCACAGTCAGCAGGCCCACAATGAAAATGTGAAATTCCAACAGTAAATACAGCGTGTGGATTTTTCCATAAAATGTCTGTGCACGTGGCAACACACTGTGCAAAAAATGAAGCTCTCCAAACTTACCAGATTATATAAGTTGCGTCTAATTTGTGGTATAACTCCAGGAAATGTGGGTTTTAGCAGTTCCTGATAGCTTGCAGGCCATGTAATGTAGCTGCGGTCTTTTTCTATGTTATTAATCCACTAAAACAAAAAAGCCAACCATGTAAAAAATACGCATTACCTACTGGATAAAATATACATTATAAATAAAGCTGAAATACACAGATAATCTGGAAAAAGTAAAAGCACTTAGGCCTCTTTTTTTTAATTAGTAACAGAAAATAATTTGTAGAATTAATAGATCCTTTACTTTCAATAACAGGCTTTTTTTTTAGTTGCAGTATGTTATAAAACTAATTATGAAAGGAAGGGGAAAAAAGATCCTCGTGCTCTGTATCAAAATGCAAATAAAAACATTATTTCAAGTGTGAAAAGTATTTTTGCAACACAAAAATCATAACAACTAATCAGGCAGGTACGTGTGTAACAGAGCATAAGCATACTGAAAAACATACAATATTTATCACCTGCTGAGTGCTCACTATATATCAGAATAACTAAGTAATTAATATATTGCTAATTACAGTCTATTTTTATATATTACTAAAAATACAGTACAGTTTGCCTGTTTCCTTTCACTTTCCCATCATTATTAATTACTGCATACTGCTCTTATACCGTTTTCTGTGCAAACTATCTATAATTGGCAAACAAAAGAGAGATAGAGGCTTCTCTCAGGTGAAGAAAACTAGTATTTTAGTGCCTTTTCATTTGCATATAAATCTTTGTTTTGAAAACTAAGAACTCTGATAAATCTTGTGAAGTTGGACACTGGACAACTGCGAGCAAGATGTCTACGTTCTCCACAGTTCAATTATCCTGTTTGTAAAGTACACTTTGCAGTCTTCCATAATACAAAGATATCACATAGAAAGACAGTAGAATGTGATTTTGAAGCAACTTGCTGTGATTTACAACTACTCTTTGATCCCATCTACTTTTCCTTTAAATATCCCACACCTTACAATTTTAATAAGGTACACATAAGAGAAAACTAATCCTAAAATACACTGAAGAGATTCCACCCTCAAACATATTTTTATGCACAGTATTTCAAAACAAAACCCCAAAAAACCAAGACTTCTCACTCACAGGATTAACAAATAAGTAGCATTTAAGTAAAGAATTCTTAAGTACTCACTATTATTGAAGAGTGACGAATATCTAGTGCATAGCTGCTATCTGCTGGATGTACGTTCAATCTCATAAATTTACTCAGGACTTCCTCTTGGATTCCAAGTTCATGAAGGCCATGCATTATTTTCCCTTCCAGTTTAAGAGTCTCTAAGATACTTTTTCAGGAAAACAAAATGCATGAGGTCTATACAGAAATCTTATAAAAGCATAAAAAGTAAAAATATTTCAAAGACTGTTAAGGCAAGGCTTACTTTTGGCATTAAAAATAATTCTTATATACTCCTACTGCCACCATCAAAACTAAAGTTTATTCCTAACACTGCACATATATACCTTGAACATATTTCAAAATAGAATTATATTATACAACTGTTGTTTATTCACAGTTATTTCACATGAAGGAATTTCCTCTATCTTCAGGAAGATGTGGCAGGACATCAGACCGTAAGGCTGCTTGTTGCACTGTCCTGGCTGAGGCAGAAACCAAAGTGTGGATACTCTAAGCAGCAGCTTTTCAGGCAAGGAGATAAGAAGCAGTCCATGGAGACACAGCCAAGCCCTATGTCTGCATTGTGGCAGAACTATGAAAATTATGGGAAGGAAACAGAGCAAAATGATGTGAAGAAAGCACCAACAGGACTCTGTAGTATTTGCTGCAATTTGAAAATTCAATATGGTATTGGAAACAAGCCTGAAATGCTTGCTAGAACACATTTTACAAATGTCTTCATTTCCACTTCATTCTGAGTTCTCTATTCTGAGAAGTTTCTTCTAAATCATACTGAAATTAAACTCAGAATTATCATTTTAATATGACTACAATTATTTGCATCATTATTTAAAAAAAGATGCAACTGACTCTACCTCAGAACTTTGGCTGAGAAAAAAAAGGTAACTTAAAAAATACAACAAACGTAAATGCTAGAATCAAGAAACTTTATGGATCTCCATGATGGAGAATACACTGTGGATGAGAAAACAAAAAAGAATTGTAGAGTGACAAATCACAGACAAATGAAAAAGAAACGCTCTTCTATCCAAGAATCAGCAGATGATTTATTGGCAGTAAAAGCCACCAAAGATGATTTTGAAGTAGTTACATCTGTCCTGCTGTTGACAACATGAAGAATAGAAACTGTCCACAAGTTTTAAGAGTGCTTGGATGGAAAAGGCAAATCGTAGGAAATATATTGTAATTACACAAAATGAAAAATATTTTTAAGCCAAAAAAAGTATATTAGATCATAACAACAGAGTTAATTGGAAAAAAATTACCAAACACACTCAGCAACATGCCTGAAATAATCCAGCTGAATGCAATACCTATTTTTTTCTGAATCTTATGAAATGAAGATGAGACAGCACTTTTTTTTTTTTTCCAAAGTGTTCTTCCCACAATTGTATGCATGCATGTTGAATTCCTTCCATTTCCGAAGCAATTTTAAAAGGGAAGACATAAATTATATCTAAGTTAAAGAACACACATTCCTAGAAAAAATACTCTTTTCAATTTCTTCCACAGTGTTCACATTCAAAGCAAAACTCTCTTCTGGAATACTTCCTGGTTCCCAAAGAGTAACAGATTGGATTATTTAGCACCATGAGCACAATTCCAGTATTCTCTGTCATTCTCTAACTTTCAAGCCAAATGCACCCTCTTACCTAAATGCATCGTGAAAATCCAGGTCAATATGAAGGCCATTTAGAAATAAACGTGCTTCGCCAGGTTGGATTCCAAGTGTTTCATGAAGGTGCTTAAAAATAAAGAGTACTGCTAATTACTTAGGTATGTGTCAACATTAACACACATGCACAGACATATGTACAACACTGTAAGTAATCCTGCAAAACAGACACATCAAATCTCTTCAGCACGGTAACTTCTATCTGAACGTTATTACTAAAATAATGAAAGCATACCTCTACACTTTCAATGATTAAGCAAATACAAATGAAAACAGCTGCATAAGCCCCAAAAAACAACCTACAGCATTCCTACTTGCACACATTCTCAGTGTCTACTGACAAAAAGTGAAAATACAAACAAATACAAAAATAAGGCTCATTTTTTTTTGAAAAATTACCCCAAGAATATTCATTAACTTCCACATGGAGACCCCTATATATCTCCATATGTCTTCAGTCCTCTACTAGAAACCAGCTTTCTTAAAATCTTCCAGTATTCAAAAAATGTGCAGTAGCAACTCAAGAAAGTAAAGGTAGACTAGAAGCATACAATCTCATTTATCAAAGGTGCCTTGGAAAAAAAAAATAGATCGATCAGAAATGGACAACATATGCTTGCTTTCCCAAGAAGGAAAAGCTCTATAAAAATTAAACACACGGAGAAGGAAGTTTTTTGTGAGAAAGGGCTGCCTTATTTTTATTTTTTTTTTTTCAGAAAGCAGTAAGGCACCATGCTGTTCAAACTAACAACACTGGCTGTAGCAAGATAGGAGCAAAAATAGCAGTTTATTCCAACACACACCATGAGGAGCTGTAAGATTTCCATATCTGTCTTAATTCCCAACAGACAACTGGGAAGTGCTGTTAGTAGGTGGGAAAAGGCTAATTTTTTTTTTTTTCCCATTTGGCTTTCACTTGTTGAATAAAACAACAACAAACTCACTTGCAAGAAAAGCATACTTAGACCAAGCAGCTTGTGCTGTGTATATTATTCTACAAATAAGATCATCCCTGTAGTTAGCAAATCTAATTCTGACCATGGTTTTAATACCAGAGATGTGCCACAGAGTCCTGTAAATACAGAAAATCCCCATTAATGCCAATTGACTCAACTGACAGCAAAATCACCATTAATGCCAATTGACTCAACTGACAGCAAACTTACGGAGGATTCCAGTCTCACAAAATGTTATCAGCATATTTCAGGGTCCTTACTCAAGTCTTGTGAAAAAAGCCAAGCAGACAGAAAAGGCCCTCTCCTTGAAGCCCTGAAATCAACACTTAGTCTAAAAGATCTCTTACCATTACTCAGAATTTCCTGCTTACCGCTCTGAGCACTGATAGTCATATTGTGCTAAGAGGAACTTCCATCCTTTACAGGATGCAGTGGTGAATGCGACCACTGAAGATAACAAAAATGCTGAGTTTCTCAATGCCTTCTTTAAACCTGTCTTTAAAAGTTATATCAATTATATTCAGGGTACTCTATCCTGGGCTCGGAGAGTGGTGGTGAATGCAGTCACATCCAGCTGGCAACCAGTCATGACTGGTGATCCCCACAGGGTGGTACTGGGGCCTGTCCTGTTTTAATATCTTCACTGATGACCCAGATGAGAGCACTGAGTGCATTCTCAGTACGTCTGCAGATGACACCAAATTGAGAGGAAGTCTCAAACGGCCTAGGAATGGAAAGGCCCTACAGAGGGATCTGAACAGGCAGGATAGCTTACTGAAGCCAGTGGGATGAGGTTCAACAAAACCAAGTGCTGGGTCCTGCACTTGGGTTACAACCACCCCAGGCCACACCACAGGCTTATGGCAGAGTGGCTGGAAGACTGTAGAGGAAATGGACCTCAGGGTGTTGGCTGACACACAGCTGAAGACAAGCCAACAGTGTGCTGAGGTGGCCAAGAAGGCCAATGGCAACCTGGCTGGTATCAGAAACAGCACTGCCCGCAGGAGCAGGGTGTGATTATCCTCCTGCACTCAGCAATGGTGAGGCTGCACCTTGAGCACAGTGTTCAGTTTTGGGCCCTTCACCGCAAGAAAGACATCTAGGCCCTGGAATGTGTCCAGAGAAGAGCAATGAAGCTGGTGAGCGGGATGGAGAACAAGTCTTATGAGGAGCAGCTGAAGGATCAACCCAGTTGACATTATCCAGCCTGGAGGAGGCTTAGGGGAGGCTGTATAGCTCTCTCTGCAAGTATGTGAAAGGAGGCTGTGGAGGAGTGGGGACTGGCCTCTTCTCCCACATAACTAGCATCAGGACAAGAGGGAATGGCCTCAAATTGCACCAAGGGGGTGTTCAGGTTGGACTTTTAGAAAAATTTCCTCTCCAAAAGAGTGGCTAGGCACTGGAATGGGCTTCCTAGGGAGGTGGTTTATGTGTTCAAGAAAAGAAACATTTAGATGTTGTACTAAGGAACACAGCTTTGTGTGGAAATATTGGTGGTAGATGGATGGTTGGACTAAATGACAGTGGAGAACTTTTCCTTCCTTGATGATTCTATGATTAACAGAAATATCAATAAGACTGCAACTGGCTGCTTTAGGTCATACAAACATTAATTTAGTAAAATGAATGCAAGAAGAAATTATAAAAGTATCAACCACTAGATGCTGAAATGGGATTCTGAAAAGTTTTCAAATCCTTCAATATCACTGCAGGAGAACAGAGCTGAATCAGAGCTGAGACACATTACATAATTTTGATGCTAGGCATTTGATTATTCAGATCATCCATCTACCTTTACAAAGTTGATGGAAAGAGCCAGGACTAGAATTTAATGCCCGTAATATGCATATACTATTTTCTTGCTACACTGTCAGCAAACTATTGCACTGAAAGTTTTGTTTAACAGGATCTTCTTTTTTCTTTATAACACTTCTTTGTCTATTTCTTAGTTAGATATCAACTAATTACATCTAAATCATCACATGCCTTTCAACTTTTTAATACCTCTATTTTCTCCTGTTACATTTACTATTCAACTTTCATTATCCTGAGAAGGAATTACTCAGTTACTCACAGCATGAGATCATATCTCTCCTGCTGCTAGATGGATGTACTACGGTTCAAGAATGCACATGCCAATTTATTGTGCAGTGTTCAGGAAGTTTCCCTATTTTTATTCAACATATTTTAGTTTTCAGCTGTGTAAAGACTTGCAGTTTCAAGAAGGATGTAATATGAACCAGTTAGGTACCTAAGATCCTGTTATAGTTAATGTATTCAACACAGTCTATGGAATCGTGAAAGTGATTCACCTAACTAACCACAAAGATTTCCAATGTCATTTGAGACACTGCAAGGTTTCAAGATGAAACTTTCAGACTGGAAAACATGGGTCACGGAGAATGGATGTCCCCATATCAGCCACACAGGTCTGGTGAACATATCTCACATGCCCTGAGGCATCTCAAATGAAATCAGAAATCGAATGTAGGCAATTCAGTCACACCCACAAAACAAACACTCTCAGATGAATTGTTTTTGATGTCCATAGACTACATCTTCAGTGTTATGAGTTTAGATACCAAATATACATGTGCCTAAGTTTAGGTATCTCCTTGACAAACCAAATCCTAGTTACTTGCCTACTGCTTATATTTAGTAGCAATTGCCATTTAAATTCCTGATATGTTTAATTTTTCTGGTTTTATGGGGTAGAGAAGTAATTCCTGCTTAAGATGTTGCTTTTGGTTTTTGAGTTCACAGCTCTGTACTTGAAGCAAGACATTGTAAAGGCTTCATCAAGCAATATGGAAGGACCTGATCTTAACATTCATACACTCTGGAGAAACTATGACAGGACTATGCTTTGTTTTATCCTGACTATGCCCTTAACAACAAAGACATACAGAAAAATGCACGTCTCAGATGTACATGGAAAGCTATGGAGCAGGGCGCAGATACCGAGTTGCTTCCATGATCAAAAACTACAAAACTTCTTACTAGTGGAAGAAACAAGAAGTATCCGTCATGCTAAGCTCAGCCAAAGATCTCAGAGGAAACACTAAAATGCATTATCTATCCAAGAGTCAAAAAAGCACCTTGGGCACGTTTAGCTGAAGGGCCCAAGAAGGTGAAATAGTTGCAAAAGAAGAAGTTGCAGAAGTTCAGGAGTGTCTCAAGTAAGAAATAAACTCCATTACTATACTGGTCGGTCTTAACATCATAAAAAACACACGTTCTGACCAACAAAAGTCACAGACTAATAATCAACACAGTGTTTCCTACTCTGAACTTAACTGGCATATAACAAGAAATCAGATTTTTCAGAACTAGTTACAGGGTTTGTTCATCACTCTCCCTCTTTGACAGGAAACAGCCATATAGAAATGTCTGCCATGTAAGTTCAGAGTACGCTACTCAACAACAGTTATCAAGTCAATAGCAATGTCAACTAAAAACTGGATAATAAATACTACTCTAAAGAAAGATTAAAGACATGGACATGACATTCTGTCAAGGACGATATTTACATGGCCTAGTGATATAAAAACAACCAGGTTCTCACAAGATTCATTAAAAAATTATTAACAAATGAACTGTCATATCATAAGACCAGATCTAAAAGCATAATGGCTATTGTTTAATACCAAGTTTGAAACAACAAATGCATTTCTGTCTCAGTACTGAGTTTGGATTTGCTGTTTCAGACTCAGTACTGAGACAGAAAATATAATTGTTAGGAATTCTACAATGCAAACTGGCACCTTAGCATTGAACTCAGATGAGTCAAAACACACAAATGACTCTTCATGTGATACAATGATCAAAAGATGCAGTGCAGTAAGGATGAAAATAAATCCACCATTTATCACAGATGATGTTCACTATACACTATGAAAGAGTTGTACACGTAACTGGAAGAAATGAAAGCAAACCTTTTGATTTTCTTCTATTTCATTTCTCATTTGATTTTCAACAGAAACTCTGGTCAATGATCTGTAAAAATAAAATACCAGCAGCAATCAAATGTTTGATTTTTAAAACTATATTAATGCAAAATTATTGTAATATCATATTTAATGTACTGTAATTGAAAAATGCTGTAATTGTGACAAGAAGTCTAGGTGCATAGTTTCATGTTTTATTTTCAAGACAAGTTATCTTCTCCTGTGTTACCCTAGTTAACTTAAGTTTCAAATTTACATTAAGTTTTGTTGAGGTAATATTTTCAGCATGTTTTTAATACAACTCTCAATCTTTCCTCTTCCCTATCCAGAAAATGTAATGTATATTATAAAAAAAGGAAGCTGTATGATCATCTAAAATATTATCTCAATAAATATCACATTTGTATATTTTAAATTATGTTAGCAACTCTCCGCTAGTCAGTGTTAGAGCACAGGTGGACAAAGACACAATCTGACGCTTTGCCCTTTCTTTTGCAAGAACATATGCAAATGACTGCTTTAAAATTAGTTTAGAGATTAGAAAAGAGATTTATTGATTAAAAAATATTGTGTATCCACAAGTAGTTGAAAATTTACTTTTAAGAGAGAATCCTCTCATTTATCTTACTTTTCAAGACTGTTTTACATTCACCTGTAAAAAGATGTAAGTTTATCACTATTAGGCTAAAGTACACCCAGAGGCAAATAAATCCCATCAGATTTTAAGAAGCCCTGAACCGTAATCTAAACGTGATTCCCCTAATAAGTGGTAAAATACATACTCTATTTCCTACATATTTCCCCCCCACACACACTAAAAATGTACATAATTGCATCATTTTAAACCTGAAAATTAACTAAACAGAGTCGTTCTACTAAGTCAACCTCAGTACTTATGGTAGCAAAACAGTTATTTAATAATATAAATCCTCACTTCTACTCACCCCTAAAAACACAAATGATAGATCTTGTTAATAAATTCTATATAATCTTTACAGAATGTCAGAAATAATACAAAAGATCAGTTTAACTTTAAACAAAAATTCAACTGATCAAAGAGACTTGTTAAGAACAAACTATGTGATTTTCATGTTTTGTCTGCAATTATTTCAGAACTCATCACAGCTTATTCTTCTCTATGTAAGTTCCTTTTCCCATCGACTCACTGTAAATATTCTGATAAGTTATTTTTGTTACCATGAATCCCTTCTGGAACATTAGAGTAAATGGCAGTAGAGGGTCAAGAAGGAATTGCATTTATACAAGCCCATACCTGGGTTAAAATTGGCCAAAATGGGAAAGTTGTAACTCAAACTGTGATATCAAAGACAGTGCTACAGAACAGTCAAAACACATCAGTTACATTATTATCAGTAGTCAGCGGAGGGTAAGCTTAATGACTTACTGCTTATGATAATAGCAAGTAATTTAAGTATTATAATTCCTGTTACTGTATATCTTATCAAATCTCATCAAAATGTCAACACGAAATGCATCATTTGTTACACTGTCCACATATGATGATATATTGTAAAATCCATTTCAACTGACACAGAAATGCAGGTTATAAAATAGAAACTGGAAGAAATTTCCAAGGGATGCCATATTAATTTTTATGGCCTAGAGAATCCTTCCATTTTTAAGCAACATATAATACTGATTTTTTATTTTCATTATTATAGTTCTAAAATTTTTATACACCATTTTCAGACCAAGAATTTGCATAATGAAAGAACGGGCAAATTCATATCTAAGCTATGTGGAATGTAGAATAATTTGGGGCACTGTGTTTAGACAGTAACCCTACGATTTAAGATCGTTGTCAACGAAGACCAAGAAATTTTTAAAGTTATTTAAATATTTGCAACCTTCCACATTAAAGATAACAGTAAATTATACAGGGCAGGAACTGCCACTCCCCTTTTAGTAGTTCTGAATTCTTATACTTTTCCCCAGAAAAAGAATCAACAAAGAAATAAGACATCTGAAGAGTAGGTCAATTGTCTTCCAGCATCACAAACCGACACTGGGAGTTGGAGTGGGATATAACAGTTCATGGCTTTTGAAGTCAGTGACCTGAATGCTACCTAGACTACTACATATTGTCTTCTCTCCTGTACTTTAAAGAATAGGACTAACCTTGCACTTCAACAGTATGTACGTTTTCACTATTTTGTATTGAAAAGCTGCATTTTCTAGTTGCTAATCTAAGTGTAAACTTGTAACTTATTATTTTACAATAATATTTCAGGTATTTTAAAACTTATTTTTCCTTCCAAGTACAGTGCAGATTTTTGCTAACAGAAAATCAGAAATGACATTGAAACATTACACAATAGTTAAAAGAGCCATAAAATGTGAAAGCATGCTGAGTTAAAAACCATATTTATCATCATCTTTAATTCAGTACTTCAAGCAAATAGTGCTGATACAATTACATGAAGAGCTTATTAAATGCAGAGAAAAAACATTTCTTGGTTGCAGTACAATTGTCTTGCAGGAAGGGCAATCTTTACTACAAGTACAGAGGAAATTGTTATTAATCTATTTAACATTTACCTTGATCTTCTGTTAACTAATCTGTAATGGAAGACAGATCCTCCCCAGTAAAAACTCTAACATACGGAAGCCAAGACCATATCTAATAAACAATGTCGTACTTAGACGTGTGGGTCAATCTCCTTTGAAAATAATAGAATTTTGTCTAATCTTACTGCAAAAGTAGGTTTGCTAGTAATTTGACAGAACTTTGCATCTGTGAAAATATAATACCAGTAAAAGCCAGGAAGACTAGGCCTTCAACCACAAGTGCATGAAGGACTAGGATGTCTACATGGAATTCTCATGCAGCAGACAGAAAACATTTAAGAGACCAATCATGAACTCTCCCAGGAGTTATTATCTACTCAATGAAACTGTCTAGAATGCATCTAGCAAGCTGTAAAACATGAATACCTGACTGCAGAATTTGGGTATAAATTGGAATTGCTGTTATTAAATTCAAACACAAACATAAAAACAGTATTTGAAAAACAAGCTGAAGTATCGTACCTGGCTCTTAATGGGAAGTTCTGAGCTATGTCTTTCATCACCTTTAAGGCATCATAAGCAGGGGCAGACATAATTCGAGCAGCTGCTTGAAAGCTAAGATCTGGAAAAAAATCACTCGTAATATAAATACTGCCTACAATCAGAATACCATTTTTTCTAATGTTTCAATTTGATGTTTTACAAGATTATAGAGTCTGAAAAGACAGGCACTTTAGAAGATGAAGTATCAAAATCAGGACTTCCCAAACAACTTCTGTTCTAGTATCTTGAGCAAACTATAAATGTAATTTCTAAGTTTTACTAAAACATACTGAAAAAAAACCCAAAACAGATAATCCGTGGTATTACATCAGTATCACAAGCCTATCTCGTTCAAGTGTAGATATGGACCAACCCACTGCAGTTACGAGAAAGATCTTTACAGCTCCAGGTCTTAACAGGTTTTTCAGGGAACAGTTATAATAAGTCTAAGAAGTCGGTATTGATTCTGAATGCATTGCAAGTTATCCTGATATAAGGTACACCTTAGTGAGATGAGAAGGTGAGTTTGAGAGATGGATAGTTAACTATAAATGTCTTGTTTTTTATAACAATACTTCCAGTAATGAGATCACTGTTTTCAAAAACATTTCAGATCTCTTTCAACAGTCACATGAGCTGTGATCAAGTGAAGCAATACCGAGTTGTTACTACTACTACTACAAGCAGTGATGCCTCATCTGCTGTGCACTTGGGATGTGTACTTAAAAGCCGTGCATAATCCTTCAAAATTACTAATCTTTTCCATCTAATGCTGAACAGCTTAGAGTACATATATTTACATCCATTGAGGAAAACAGGTATGTCTTTGTACTTTCTTGATTTTCTCTTGTCAGAGACTTGTATTTAAAGACCTCC
Organism: Callipepla californica brunnescens; assembly: GCA_023055505.1. Lineage (NCBI taxonomy): Eukaryota > Metazoa > Chordata > Aves > Galliformes > Odontophoridae > Callipepla > Callipepla californica. Next base: position 89,889,475 of record JALIRH010000001.1, on the reverse strand, counting down.
CTGTTTTGGTACTCAGCACAGCTGAGAGAGCAGTGTAGGGCACCTTGGGGAGAAGATGATCCTGAGCTTAAATTAGATCTTAAAGTATGCTTTGAAAGCTAATGAAGCACTAGAGATCAAGAGGATGCTCACACACATAAATGAATGAGTTACTAAAGGGAATATCACGTCAATACTCTGCATTGTTTTTCACTATGAAAAGTAAATCTAATTACTTATCTAAAACATATGGCTCTTAAATTCGTTTCTTGAATGGTGTTTAGGGTTGCTTATAAATGTAAGTTTGTCCTACTGCTGAAGGAGTCTTGGTTAAATTTGGTTAAATTCTTACCTGGAGGCTAAATGAAGGAAACCAGAGTGTAGCTGAGCCACTAATACAGATAGCATCATTAGCTTCTGAGAACAAACTAGAGAAACCAATCATGCTGGTTTGAAAAATATCAATGCACCATGCAAAGAAAGGGCTGAAGACCTCAGCTGAAAGGATCCTGAACCTTTTCATCATGAGCCAGTACCAATTTTTCTGGTACTGAACAAGCAACAGCCCAGCCCAAATAATTTCAACACCTGTATGAGCTGGCTGTTTGGATTGCAGCACCAATTTCATTTCTGTTTATACACCATCACCAAAGAAAAGGTAGCCACTAAACAGAGACCTTATACTTGCTTTTGAAAGTAGACACTAAATACAGCAAAGCTGAAAATAAATACAGCATTTGGGAAAACCTGTCCAGCAGAAAATTGCAATTTAATTTCTGTTCAAAATCAGTAAGTCAAGTTATGGCTCTCAATCATATAAAATCAGTTCAATGTTCCTCCAATTTCTATCACATAATACTAGCATAAGAAGCAACATGTTCTTTTTAAATACTTCATATAGTACTGCTTTTAATGAAAACAGTTTCTTAAAAAAAATAATAATTGTTAAAATACTGATACATCAACATAGCATCAACATTGTGCTAAAACAGAAAACTGTGCTACATACCTTGTAATTCCCAAACCTTTAGTGGTTCCATGCTGTTAGTAGTTTCAATCAGATGTTTTTTAAACTCTTTTAGATTATTTTTCAGATCAGGATGCAATTCTCTACAGTAAAACATTTTAAAATAAAGATAATAACATCCATTAATGTCAGATTTTATCTACTGTATGAAATTGGAAGTTGTTATAAACTAAACTGTACAGTTAGTCCACTGGCATAACACGTCTAATGTGTAATTAACTCTATATTACTCTCTAGATCAATCAGAATTGTGCAGTTACACACAGCTTGTTGTATTACCCATGAAATACATAAGTAAGACAACAGGTGTAGGGAATGACAATCCCAGGAGAAAAATGTCTTTTATAAATGAACTTCACCACCAAAATCAAGTCACTGAGCACACAAGTCACTAGTCAGACTTGAAGACAATCATGGCTGTCCAAAGGCTTGGGTATCTGGTGAATGTAGATAAATTCAGCTGGTGATGGTCATGAGTAGTGAGGCTGAGGCCAATGGGATGAGGTTCAACAAGACCAGGTGCCGGGTCCTGTACCTGGGCCACAACCATCCCAGGCAATGCTACAGGCTTGGGGCACAGTGGCTGGAAGACTGTGTAGAGGAAATGGACCTAAGGGTGCTGATGAACACTCAGCTAAAGATGAGCCAGAAGTGTGCTGAGGTGGCCAAAAAGGCCAACGGCGTCCTAGTTTGAATCAGAAACAGTGCTGCCAACAGGAGCAGGGAGGTGATCATCCCTCTGTACTAAACACTGGTGAGGCCACACCTTGAGTACTGTGTTTTGGCCCCCTCACTACAAGAAAGACATTGAGATCCTGGAATGTGTCCAGAGAAGGGCAACAAGTGAAGGCTGGCCTCTTCTCCCATGTAAGAGGGATTAGGATGAAAGGGAATGGCCACAAGTAACACCAGGAGATATTCAAGTTGAACGTTAGGAACAACGACTCCTTAGAAAGAGTGATGAGGCTCTGGAACGAGCTGCCCAGGGAGATGGTGGAGTCAATAACCCTGGAGGGGTTTGTTAAGCATTTAGATGTTGTACTGAGGGACAAAGTTTAGCAAGGAAATGTTGGTGACAGATGGACAGTTGGACTGGATGATTTTGGAGATCTTTTTCAATCTTGGTGATGCCATGATTCTATAATCTTTTTTCCAAAACACAGTTGGGCAAAGAAGCTTTGAAAGCAAAACTTCAGCCTGTGACAAAACACTTTCCAATGGCAAACAATCTCCTTTAAACTTCTCAAGGCTACTCTATGAGATTATAGAAGAAGCAAAAATTAGATAAAAAACATATATTTAAAGTATCAAGACTAACTTCCATAATATTTCATTTTTCACTGTATCTGCGAAGACGTTTCATTAGTAATTTTGTGTCCCTTCCCCCACAAATCTTTTTTCTAAGCTCTAGAATGCTTTTTATGAAGGGATGTAGCCTTTCATAAGAAAAAAATAATTCACATATGAAGATTGTTGTTCTGGGATTAAAATGAAATGTAGGTTCCTCAAGGAAAGCACACCTAACTGAAATGGGAAGCAAAGACAAAAAATTTTTCTTACTTATAACAGAAATGATACAAGTAGAAATTGCAAACATAGTTGTACACTTATAAATTCCTCTGTGAATTAGCAATTTCAACTAGCTTCAAACTTTTTAATTACTGTTTTGATTGTTCTCCATGCAAATTTATATTAATATTTTTTTCTGTTCAGATCCTCTATTCTTCTGTGAAGGAAAGGCAATTGAGTAATTAGACCTAGCTACAATCAAGATTGAATATTAATGCTTGCTACTTTGTTTCTGTTGATCATTTATACCACAGATCAATGTGAATACAAAATCTGGCACACGTAAAGCCAACTTATAAAAAGCTGTCCTCTGGATTTGTACTATCATATGGCAATGAATTATGTTATTTTGCATAACCGAACAGTTATGGATATAAGCAGAAGTTATAACATCTTAGAAAGACAACTATTTCACAGCTAAGAAAAGAATAAGCTTTGGCATGACTATAACTGAGGGACAATCTAAAGATTCTTGTCACATCTCTTTCATTTCCAGTATGAAAAAGCAAAGGGAAAAAAAATCAGACCCTAGAAACACTGCCAAAAAGTCTGAGTAATTATCTGACAGCTTCACAAATTGGCTACAGTGCAACATGAAGAGCCTAAGTATAGCTAAACCTAGCACAATCCACACAGAAAAAAGCTCAGATAAAAATATACCATAGGTATCTGTTATAACCTGCTGCAAAAGGTCTCTACAGATAGAAGAAGTGATAAGGAAGCTTACCCTTCCATCTCAATGTGTTTATCTTAAAAATGATAGAAGGGATGGGCTCTCAAGAATTTAGATAGCACCAGCAGATCAAAACTATGTGAAGCCATAAAGTTTCGTGAGAGTATCTACAAGTTCACTTTCTGCTTTAAAAGATGAGAGTAAATGACACTAAAGAAGCCCCACAATCCTGCTTCAGGAAAAGGGAAGCACTTTTGATGGCTGCAATCGTGAAATGAATCAATCATTAGAGGACCAGAAACAGCCCACAAATCTTAATAGAAGAGCAGTATCCAATTTCATCTATCAATTGGACTAACAGATTGTAACTTGGAAACAGAAGTTCCTCTAAGTACAACACAAATTAACAAACAAATATATCACCCCTTAAGCCCAAGAAATTAATGACTATCCACTTTGAAAACACACACATTTTTTCATGTCTCTATCTATGGTTTTATAACTCAGGGGGAAATTCTGCCTTTGGAAAATAGTTTATTGTATACACTTGAAGAAAATTAGAAGGCAATAAATTGAAATGAGTAAACTAAACAATGACTGCATCTTCACACTCTCAAGACATGCAAAAAATAATTAGTCAATTTTCAGTCATAGAGAATAAAACATTTTTAACATATATTTCCCTTCTTCTATTTATTTTTTTCTGGTTCGTGATCCAGACACAAACGTTAAGAGTTTCATTATAACTCACAACAACTCACTTTAATTTGCCGAAGAGAAATCCTTGGACATCACTTTCCTCTTCCTCCTCCTCCTCTTCCTCTTTTTTGGTTTCATTTGTTACTGAGCACACAGCACATATATGCAATACAAAACAAGAAAGTTACTGAAGTATTCTGATATCTAATTCTTGCTAATTATAAAACTACTAACAGAAACATGTAATCGGAAAGCCGTCATTCCCAGATGTAATTTCAGATTTATATCTTTGCATACATATTTTTGGCACCAGAATGAATCACTTTACAGAACACACCAGTATTCAGATTATTATAAGGGTGATGGAGCACTGGCACAGGCTGCGCAGAGAGGTGGTGGAGTCTCCTCTGGAAACATTCAAGACCCACACGGACATCTACCTGTACAACTCGGTCTAGGGAGCTGCTCTGGCAGGGGATTTGACTTGATGATCTCTAGAGGTCCCTTCCAATCCCTACAATTCTGTGATTTTTTTAGATTTAGTTCATTTAATGGTTAGAATATTGATATAAATTAAATTGCTATGATTAAATAGATCAGTTCGCATAAAAGTAATTTCTCAGTTTGATTGAGTGGTAAGGTACAACACATATCAGCCAACTAATATCAGATTATTATTATTTTTTTTAATTTGACTTTAAAGTGCTTGAATCTCCAACACTATACGCAAGACAGAGAACAGTTTGTTTCCTTTAAAAAAATTAATCTATTTCTGAAGCGGCTCAAAAAGTCGTCAAACCACAGTCTTGCCAAAACTGTAAGTTCCTTCAGTCTTGAAAATTTCCACACAAAGTAATTGCTCTTTGACAGAATGCTATAGCTACAGTTTTCATTGGTGCATGTCTCATTTCAATACACAGTAAAATATGGAGGTATCACATTCTAGTCCAGTCTTCTGTAGAAGAATGTGAAATTATATTAGAAATCAGAAAAATCAGAAACTAATTCAGGAAAAAAAATTAACCCCAAAACACTAATGTGTAGATGCTGTGGTAATCACCACATCAGAGATACAGAAAGTTACAAAATAATTGAAGATCAAAGTTCTGCAGTCACTGAAAGGAAAAAAAAGTGGTGTAAATTCTGAAGTACAGCAACATATAACAACAGCTGTAGAGTAAGCGATGAACTACAGCTCTGCTGTTTACAATGCTTCAATGTATTTTAATGCCTTAGTTCTTAATGTGTGAGCCTTCACTGTGTAAAAAGAAATTAAGTGTAACCTTAAAAAGATTACTGACTTTACAGCTACAAATGACATCGTATTTTAATAGAATCTCTGACAGGATACCATAAATGAAAAAACAAAACAAAACACAACATACCTTTAACCTGCGTGTCATCTACTGCTTTGTATTCTGTGCTCTTTATTGCAAGCTCTACACCATATCCAGATAAATACATTTTTCTGGAGCTCGGTTTCTGTTTGATGATATTATTTTATCAGAAGAAAAAACAAAACTTAAAAAACTGTCTCCACAGAAGATTAACAATATGTAATACTGTGACTTCAAAATGTTATGACATTTCTTTCAATTTATGATTCAAAGCACAAAATAGTAGATAAAAAAAATCACACAAAGTATACTGATAGCATTGAGAAGATCAGGAGGTATGGACTTGCTTTATTTCTTGTATACTTGTAGTCTCTTCACATATTATTAGAGGTATTGAATCAAGCAGAGCTAGTAGCACTCTCTACAATTACTGATGCCCTACAATTAATATATTTAACAATTCACATATTGTCGTATTTTTTCCACACTTTAGAATGGTAGGGAGAAATTCTCTATTTCTGCATCAGGCTGGTAATTTTAAAACAAAAAAGAAACTGTATCAAGGTATTACTGCTAAAAACTTGTTGCCAGTTTTATCAGTAAGAACAGGCCTTTCTAACTTTGGAGTGGAAGTTTGACATTCAATAGGATAATTACCCATAGCTACTTCTGAAAAAGTTCCATAATTCATAAAAGTTCCATAATCCTCTTCCCATAAGGTGATTTGAAAATGCACAAGAATTTCTTGAAAGCCCTTCAGCTTTAGTTTGTGATTTCTAAGCAACATTTGGTATTGAGACTCCTCCAGCCCACAAGTCAAAACTCCAGCAGAACTGGGGTTTTCTCTACTAGCCTTGCCTTCTAAGCAGATCTCAAAGCACTGCTTTCTCTGAGCAGATTTACTGGCTCTGGCAAAAATAATTAAAATAAATAAATAAATAAAAATTAAAAAAAAAAAGACAGCAGAAAGACTCTCTCTTCTTTCAACACTACTTCTCCTGGCATTTAATGAAAAAAAGTGAGGGAGAATCAGCCTCAATGGGAGCCAAAAAATAAAAAGTGGAAATTATGAGGAAAGAGAAAAAAGGAAGGGCAGTCTTAAAGGGAGGGAAAGTGCATAGACAGGTCAAAGCAACGAAACTGTGGGTACTGGATGTGCAGAAAAGAAGTGAAAGTTCTGAAAAACTACAGTCCTATACATCTTAGGATTTAAGTCTCACTTCCTCAAATTCTCTATTTCATTACTGTGAGCAAACAATTCTGTAAGTAATCTGCAAACCACAGATCTCATTTCCCTGAAATGCCTGGCCTGCATAAATTGCAGCAACCTCTCAGTGCACTAGATTATTCTTGTATTAGCTGCACTATTTAAAAGCTGCACTTTGAATATAAATTACAAAAACCTTCTGAGAATCAGAAGTAGGAGATGGTATAGTTCCATGTTGTGGTATTAGTTGCCTTGTTTTTGGGTTAAGATTAAGATAGGGAAAACATTCACAAACATTTTTTTTAAATACTGACACTGAGGAATACAAGCATCAAAAGTGACTAATGATCTTGACTCTTGACAGCTCATGCTGCTGTACCATAATGAATATGTGAAATCATAAAGTTGAATGTAATTATTTCATTTTTCAGCTTGATTTTCTACTCTAGCTCCCATTTTACTAATTCTTGTTAACTCCTGTGTTCTGCCTTCCGCACTAAGGTTCACCTAAGATACTCACACAATATACAAACCCCAGAAATATGACTAGAAAGAGATTAGAGAAAAAGATTGGATTTCTTTCCCAGCTATAAAGATGTACTCCCTATCAGTTCATCTAGAAAATTTCAACAACAAACTACAACTACCTGACGGGAAGTTGTAGTGAGGTGGAGGTCAGCCTCTTCTCCCACGTAACTAGTGTTAGGGTGAGAGATAATGTCCTCAAGTTGCAGAAGAGATTTAGTATGGATGTTAGGAAATACTCTCCTCTCTGAGAAGAGTGGTCAGGTGCTGGAATGGGCTGGAATGGAGGTGGAAGAGTCACCATTACTTCAGGTGTTCAAGAAACATTTTAGATGTTGTACTGAGGGACATACACAGTTTAGTGGGAAATACTGGTGATAGGTGGATGGTTGGACTGGGTGATCTCAGAGGTCTTCTCCAATCTTGGTGGCTATGATTCTATGATTCTAAATTAGAACTTGTACATGTAGTACACAGTTTAGACACATGCAAAAAGAAATATATAAGGCATGTTTATTAAAAACAAACAAACAAAAAAACACCCACACAACAAGAAAAATAGAGATGGAATATTCACAGCTTACTGAATCAATGTTAACTTGAATTGCATACCTGAACATAATGCCGGAGAACATAAACAATTTCCTCCTTTTGAGCCTTCTCAGATAAAATTTTGTGGAATTTAACAAAGTCTCTCGTACCCATTTCTGCATAAAGAACAACTACTGGGCCGTCCTCTTTGAGAGTTGGGTATTTATGATCTCCTTTAAAAAGATATGGCCTGGGTCTGATTTAAGAAACAAATAATAGTGTTATTACGTATTCAAAAGTGAAATAAAAACAGTGGCAAGTTTTTCTGCTTCAAAACTGAAAAACAATTATGTGATAAGCTTATGCTCTTATACACTAGAAGTGAACAAGCTACATAAAATCATTTCAAAATAATCACAGTTGCTCACAAAAGAACTTAAAACACCATTTCTGAAATTAAAGTCTCAAAAACTGAAAACTCAGCATCAACTATAAGTACTTTAATGTATTTTATCAAATTGCAACAGAGAGAGCAAAATAAAAAGCATAGTACTGGCATTTGGGGCAGTAATTGCTTACAGCAAGAACATTTTAATTGAAATTACATTAGATCTATTAGAGACATACAAAGCAATCAGTGAGTAAGAAAACTGCAGAAGGAAACTCAGCAAAGTTTGAGAAAGCTGCTAACACACACGGAAACTAAGTGAGGTTACCACTTACACCATCAAGCTTTTTTAATTTAGTAATTCTGCTAATTTTGATTGCCCACCTACCCTCCTCATTCAATGCCATGACTGTAGAAAAGCTACGCATTTGTACCTGCAATAAATTAAATATTTTCTTAGATGACTGCAGACATCTTTTGAATAAGTAGTGGGAAAGTAACAGGTAATACAATTAAGTAGTATTCTTAAGGTGCTAATTATTGATAAGTACTGTTTTTTGGTTTTTTTTTTCAAAGTTGCTGCTGTATAGTCACATCAGAAGGATCAATAAACTCTGTCCAAACTTCCCCAAGGCAAGCCAAGAAATTCTAACCCAACCTATTCTGCACAAATGTGTGCACTGCACCTACACACATTCAAAAATCATAGTGGAAAGGTCTGAGGAGACCTCCACATGCTTCAATTTCTGTGCAGCAAAGCTTAAGAACATCTTCCTTATAAAATCACAGGATAATTTACATTGGAAGGGATCTTTGGAGGTCAGCTGCTTCAATCCCTCACTAAAAGTGGAGTCAATTAGCACCAAGTTGACCAGGGCCTTGACATTCTATATAAACTTGGTAGGTCTGCAGTAGGAGACTACATTTGCAAGGCAGAAAGCAAAGAAGGAGCCTGGCTTGAGAATAAATTTGGGAGCATGCAGACATGTTGCAGAAGTATCGGGAAAAACAAAGTAGGTGCCATCAGGAAATCTGAAACAATTCTTGAACAAGTAAGCTCTGTTCAAGAACAGATCCAGATTTGCATATGAAAGCATACACAGCAACATGACTTCTGACAGTTCCTTCCCATACCCAGAGAGACTACAACTGCCCTGTTAATTTACAGGGTGCAAAAAACATAACCCTTCACCAATCACTAAGGTAGAGGAGAAGAACGACTGTTGGTCTCAAAAAGTACCAAATGCTGTCACAACAGTCCTGAAGACCAACAGTATCAATGAATGCATTTCATATTATAATGACCAAGCTTCTCTAAGAACTTCAGTGTTGAGTGAAATAACACAGCACAGGGCTACCATAATGACCTGCAATTTTGGAACTAAAGCATTCAGTAAATCCAAGATTCCACTCTCTGTTCCTCTTTGAAACTGAACAGAAACGAGGAAGAATCAATACTCTCACTGCTATAAGCTTATTAATTTCTTGCCAAAAGAGATTCTCATGTGAATGCTGCAGGAAAGGGAAGGAACACCTGATCAGCAGGCAAAACCAATAAAATAATATGTGGACGTGGTTTCCAGCACCTATTAACCAGCTACTATGGTAATACAGATAACTATATGCCTGTACTGACAGCTGCCAAAACAGCATGCATGACTATTTTAAGACAACTTCTGCTCTTGGCTGAAAATGCCCCAAAATCTTAGTGTTTTCAAGATAAGCAATTCATCTTTCAGGTTCAAATCTCCATGAGATAGCTGAGGGTATGGACATATCATGACTTAGAACAGTGCAGGAAAAAAAACAACTCAACACCTACATATACCTATGCCTTGAAAAAATACAATTGATTTTCTGTTTTATTAAACATTTTGCTTTCATAATTATTTATTTACTGGGATAGGTTTCTTTTATGGCCAAAACTCATTTTGGACTGATGCTAGTTTCCACAGGACAAAACCCACATAATTCTGATAGATTAAGTCTAGCACAAGGTAAAGTTAACGCCAGCTTATGCAGATTCCTCTTTCGCTCCTACAGTTCATAAACCCTCAAACACATTGACACTGAACACATTAAAAAGTCTGCTGCTAGAAGCAGCAAGAAGCAAGAAACTGTATGTTCGTATACTGTAACATAAGCTTGACTATCTCCTACCAACAAAAAGGGAAAATAAAATAAAATAAAATAAAATAAAATAAAATAAAATAAAATAAAATAAAATAAAATAAAATAAAATAAAATAAAATAAAATAAAATAAAATAAAATATATATTCCCATGGTTGGAGGAGCTAAGCTCTGAGGTTTTATTTTAAAAGTCTATTTTGATGCATAATTAATGAATTTCCACAACACTGAAGGTTTAAAATATTGCAAAACAAAAAGTAACTCTTTTGGAATAATGTGTATTTTAAATATGCAGTAACTGATTTATGGGGCTGTTAACATCAAATATATAGAATCTGAAATTCCAAAATGTTATAAGTGCTATAATGCATTTTGTTATTTAGTAATGCACTTTTTTTCTCTTAAAACAAAATCATTACATTTACCTCTTATTAGCCTTCTTCAGAAGCCTTTTAATTTCATTAGTCTTACAGGTGTGCTTCTCATGGATTACCACAAATGCGCTGCAGCCTTCTGGTGGAGGTTCATCAGCTGCAATCTAATATTTCAACAATTATACTTAACCAGAATACTTTGATTGCACTTCAACTTAAACTCACATCCCTTTGATTAAAATAACAGCTGTCACTGAGCTGTGTTCCTAATTAAGCCCATTCAAAGTTGTGTACATGTGAAAACAGTAATGGATAATATAGAAGATTGAGACCAAGCTTTGTGAGATGCAGTCTATTAAGTGTGGTCATATTCCAGAAAATGCAAGTGTATTTATGTGCTATAAAGATGAGGGGCTAAGAAATGTCCTCCACAAGCAGAAACCACAGAGTGTACTCTAAGGCATTTTTAATTTTAGTTACTGTCAGTATTTGACTATCTTTCAAATTCTGAAATATTAAAGTAATGGAAGAAAGGGGAAGTCCACTAAATAACAGATTTAAACACTTCGAAGATGCTGGAAATTTCCCACTTTGGGAAATCTGAGAATTCCTATTAGAGTATTTAAAGCAATGTAAAAACAAACAAACAAAAACTGGTTTTAAGAACAATTCAAAAAAAATTAACCAGGAAATAAAGCTATTTATATGATTAAGCACAAATATTTATTATGCACAACAAAATAGCTTATAAAAGATAATATTGTCCCTTTTATAATTCAGATCAGATCTGATTGCAAAAAACACCAGCATGTGTATTACTGAACTGTAATTATAAACATTATTTACTCTGAAGCCAAAATACCACATAAATTGTTCACACTGGAGAACACATTTGCTGAACATACCTGTTGAAACATCTGAACTGTCGGAGAATATGCTCGTATGGAAAGTGCAAACTTCAACAGATTGATTTGGAAATTGGATAAAAATTGTCCTGCTTTCTTCAAGATTAAATTATAATACGAATATTCTGTATCTGTTGAAGAAAAAAAAGACAAGTTTTTAGTATTTAGCCTCCAACTGCATGGCTTATCTATCTGTGCAACGTAATACACAAATATTACTTCAGCACTGACAGGCACTTCATGCCTTCAGTGTCATCCACTGACAACTGTTATCTTTACTACCAATTCTAAAAGCCTAATGTAACACAAATGCACCAATAAGCACTAGTTAACATCTAAAGCATTTTCAAAGTACTGAATAGAGCGTATTCATTTCTATTTTTCAAGCTGATACTTCTAATGCAACATTCAAAGGTCGTTTATATTCAGTCAGCATTATTTTTCAAATCATTTTCTCATATTTAGTCTTGGAACATTCCAACCACGCAGCTTACAGTAGTAAAGCTCTTCTGAAGGTAAAATTCTTTTGTCTACTCTCACATCATATTTCTTCCCTAGAAATCTATGATTAACAAGATTATGAAAAGTGATGTAACAAGTATTTTCCCATTCCAATTCTCAAACAATCTTACCTTCTCAAAGACAAAATTAGGACTCCAAGTGAAAAAGGAAGGTGAGTGGTGTCTGAGAACAATAGAAGTTATAATAAGAAACTGTGGCTGGAAATCAGTATTCCCATTTCTTCTTGAAGCGGAATATTCATATAGTCATAGAAAGATTTGGGTTAGAAGGGACCTTAAAGATCTTCAAGTTCCAACCTCCCTCCTGTGAGAAAGGACATCTTCCACTAGGTCCGACTGCCCAGGGCCCCATCCAACCCAGCCTGAATACCTCCAGGAATGGGGTATCCATAGCTTCTCTAGGCAGCCTCCACTAACACCTCAACACTCTCATATATCTAACCTACTCTCTTTCAGTTCAAAGCCATTACCCCTTGTCCTATAATTACATTCCCTCCTCAGCTTTCCTGTAGGTCCCCTTCAGGTACTGGAAGGCTGCAACGAGGTCTCCTCAGAGCCTTCCTTCTCCAAGCTGAACAAGTCCAGCCCTCATCCTGTCTCCATTGAATTGGTACTCCAGCCCTCTGATTGTCCATGTGGTCCTCCTCTGGACCCACTCCAAGAGTTCCACATCCTTCTTGTGTCACGGCCCCCAGAATGAAGAACTCCAGGTGGGGACACATAAGGGCAGAGTAGATGGGGACTATCTCCTCCCTCACCCTGCTAGTTACCCCTTTTTTGATACAGCCCAGAGTAGGGATGGCTTTCTAGGCTACACATGAATAGTCTCATGCTCTCTTCAGGCGCAAGAGAGAGTAGCCTAACTAGAAGAAGCCATAGTACTCTTTACAAAGTTGTGAAAAAGATCTGTATTTGCTTAAAATTTTAAGAAATAATGTCCATCAAAAATTCGAATTGCTCTGTACATATTCTTGAACACAAAACAATCAGAGAACCAAAGCTTTTACCACAACACACACACTGTGCACAATCCCTGTTCCAGGGGTTGGTCTTCCACCGAAGAACAGCTGAAATATGCACAGACAATGCAGAATTGATACTGTGGCCAAAAAAACCTAAATAATCAGTATGTATTTTACTTGCATTAATAAATACTAGCTGTACCTGCAGCAATTCAGGATCTTTTGCATGTGTAATTAAAATGCTGTCCTGTATAGTTGAAAATTTACAGCAAGGGAAAGTGAATCGAGGGGAGAAACCACTCCCACTGTCCAACTTAAATCTACCTGTGTTCTTTTATTTTAAAGGCACTCTTTCTGTGCAAATTGAATTATCATCCCAGTGGGAATTTTACACAGCGTGAAAATCATCTCTCGTGGCTTTACACATCCCATTTTATCTGACTCAGATGCTGTAGATTTCAGAAGTACCTGAATGGAACAATTATGGCAGCTAACAAAATGCTTTTGCTCTGCAGTGGTCCAAGCCACATACCATAACCTGCAGGTCACAGTTTTGGAACGATCTGTGAACTGCACCCAACACTACATACGAATGAACTTCTGAGCCTGGCAAGTACACATGAAAAGGATCTCTTGAGATGGATTTAAAAAGAAAAAAAAAGTTAATAAAATCCTATAACTTGGGAGATTAAGGAAAAAAACCCTACAACAAAACTTGGAGAAGAAATGTGGCAGCACTTGATCATTAATCGTTCTGATACCAAAATATCAGAAAATATCATTTTACTTTTACAGACTGTTCCTGTTTAACAAGGGGACTACGGTAATTTTAATAACAGCTTATACAATACCCTGAATTTTCATTGCAAGATTTCACTCCCATTATTTATTAGACAGAACACAGCAGCTTCTTCCTCACCTTGTTTCCTTGCTCAGGTGCGGTAGGAATACTTCCACTACTGCAAGATACCATCACAACTTCCTTCTTTTCTGTTTTAGCAAGGAATGTTTTCTCTGAAGTCTACTCATTTATCAGTTTCTCAAACTTGTTAAGTCAGTTTTTAATTTCTGGAAATAATTGGGTACTGCAGCACCCAAAACAGTCTGAATTACTGCAACTGTTTGCCCTAGGATTGATTTTGTATACAATATTCGTAACTAAGCACTTCTTACCCTGAAGTTGAACCCCTCTAAATTCAAGGCAGATGCTAGTATAAACAGAATCTTTTTTTTTTTTTTGCATGATAACTATAAAATGCCTGTGAAACCGTACTATTTCCTCTGTGTGGTTGGTATGTGCATAAAAAACACTTCCCTATTATAGTTTTGAATAATGCTGATCCAATAAAGTGTGTACCAACAAATCTTATCTGCAAAAGATAATTTACATTACTGCTGTTTATACGGATTATACTGTTCCATTCTTTTTAAGAAAATAGTTTCCTTATTTGTGGGTTTTTTTGTTTGTTTTGTTACTGTAGTTGGCTTTGGGTGTTTTTCAGTATTTGTGAGGTAGTTGATAACTTGAAATATAAACTAAATGACTTAGGAAGACAATAAACACTCCAGTTATTGTTTGTCAGCAGGTAACTGACTACTTACCTTCACTCTGTGTTCCTAAATTAACTCCTTGAGATATAAAACCAGCAGCAAGTTTAAAGTGCAATTTTATTATTTTGTAACTGTGCTTCTCTTTCCTATCACATTTTTCAATCTTCGAGTTCTTTGTAACTTACATGCAGCCCAAAAGAGCAGCAAACACATTTCAAAACTTCCCACAAGCCCAGAGCCAAATGTGTTTCATATTAAGTAAATATACAGAATGTTGTCCATGCTACCTGAAGACCTCACTCTAATTTAACAGTGTATCTCATAATTATCCTTTCAGATATTTTTCATAGTATATAATGTTCAAGTTGATTTGAGTGATTACTGAAGAAAATGTTATAACAATCACACTAACCTTACAAAACACTATACCAAAGTCTACATACTTTTTTTCCTACCAAATTAGTTAAATTTCTATGTATGTAACAACGAAGCAAACTACCTACACGCCTAATTTTCTAGGACTGAATATTATAAATGAACAAGTTACCAATCAATGTTGATTGTTCTGAATTTAAAATAACACATTTCAAGGACAGATAAGCAACATATTCAAAATCATCTGAGGAATGACTTGGAAATAAAGGCACTAGACTTGATATTTCTAGTTGTTCTACATCTCCTGCAATACTTCATTCTTGTATAAATCTACCATTCAAACATTCTGTAAACCCAGCTTTACAGCTTCAAACCTAGTTTCTTAACCTAAGATTATTTTTCCTGTTCAAAACCAACCTACTGCTGTCCATCCTACCTACTTGTCATATCATACAAACTGCACCTGAACTGCTCATTTCAAAAAGTGAAAAAAAAAAAAAAAGAAATAAAGTTGGAAACGACTTCTAAAAGTCATCTCATCTAAACTTTTACTTAGGAGAGATCCAATTTTAATGCTAGATGAAGCTGCTCAGGTCCTTGTACGCAGTTTTGAGTACCTCCGAAGATGGTGATTGTACAACCCTCCTGGACAGCCCATTCCTCTGCTTACTCACACTTATGGCAAAAGCAATTATATCTATCTCTAATCAGAACTTCCATTGTTTCAACTTCATGCCCACTGACTCCTTTCACATTACTGCAAACCATTAAGAAGGGTCTGGCTCCAACTTCTGTATATCATGCTATCAGGCAGCGGACGATACAAGATCTGCCCTTACCCTTCTCCCCTTTAGGTTCAATACAACCCAGTTCTCAGCCTCTCCTCATGAGTCTGCTCCAGTTCCCCAAATACTGCGAAGGCCTTATCCTATACTTGCTCCAGTAGGTCAGTGTCTTTCTTGTAACTCTCTTGTAACACTGAGTCCCAAACAGGCCTAGTACTACAGAAGCAGTCTTGCAAGTCCCACAGTGAAATAATCATATTTCATGTTGTCTTTTGGTTTTCATTTTTTTACCCCCTCACCCCAGACTACCCTCAGTTTCCATTAGCTCATGTAACTTTTTTTTTCCCCTTCCATTCCACACCCTACACTATAATCACAAATCTCTGTGCATCTTCTGCTTCTACTGGACCCTTTCTGAAGAAGTGAAGGCTAACAGGAAAAGGGCAGTGAGAAAACAGAGCAGAACATCACGCTCTACTCAACACAAAAATGCCCCATGCAATCATAAGCAAGCAAATGTTGTTTACCATGTCAATCTCTGTTCCCTTCGTAGCAGTTTCCTAAGTCTAACACTTCTTTGGGCATTGCTAAGCACGCAAATAATGCTCTCATATACTTACAGCAACACAACAAACTCTTCTGGATTCAGTCATACTTGCAGTGATGTTGTTCCTCAAGTTTCCCTCCCACATATCATATTCTGAGCATGACAGGGATTCATTACCATCATCTCACCGATGTTGCTGGCATGATTTTCCTACTTTGAGTTTCTGATTGCTTACATTAACACTCAATTTATTTAAAGCTTCTTCCACTGGTATGTCCTCAAGCCTAATGAATGCTATTTTGAAATAAAGAGCAAATGAAACAAACTTAACTCAGGTAGGTGTATTTAATCTTAACATTTCCCTTTCATGCTGTAAAAGCAGTTCAGTCCATCTTGTCTTCCTTGTTTCTAAAATAGCCCTACAGTTGTAGAATATTTTCTCTAGGAAAGAGTATGCTGAAACTTTCTGAAAGAAAATTACTTAGCAAGCAATCATGGCAGAGGCAGGCTTTACCTGACTGCAACTAGCTGAAGTGTTAGCACGATGCTCAAAAATTACTGAAAGGTAATTTATGAAAACTGGCATGCTGTTCAACTTACCTCCTTGCTTATAAATTGTTAATTCTCGTACAGTTTCCAAGAACTGCCAAAACTTCTCATTACCATCTTCTGCAATAAATTCACTGTTTAAAAAATAAAAATGAATTGTCCATAGGTTGACTTTCTTCAAAGATATACCACAGTAAAAAACCTCAGTTGCTTTGAAGTAATGACAAAAGCAAAGACCCAGCAAGAATAAAGTACTGAATAGCTGGTATATTTTAGTTAATTTCTGAACAAAATACTACCAAACCAAATATAACGGTCATGCTGTAAAGCAAAGAGACTACTAATAAACACAACAATTTTGTCTTTATTTTTTCCATATGCTTACCAATATACTGTTATGTATGAAACCAGTTGAGAATACAAACTTTTATTAAATAGCAGCTACATACACAAACAAGAACACAGCATTGGGTTACATTTTTAATTCAGTCACAGACTTAAATCCATTACAATGTTTGCTTTGCTACAGAAGGGAGGTCCCAACCTCTCAAACACTTTCAAAGATGGGTTCTTCATTATAATTGTAGAAGGCTGGGTTTGCTTTATTCTGAGCAAAGTTTTTACACTTAGCTGGTAACAGCTCTAAAGACTTTCTTAAAGAAACAGCAGGTTTTCTTTCCTTTCCCCTTACTTCTGGCAAAAAGATAGAGTTGCTATCATGAGTGCACTGTTTTCTAATGTTTACTTGGAGCCTTGCCTTTTCTTTGATTACAGAAGCTCGCAATTCTCCCTTTCGTGGGAGTCCTCCATGCAGCACTAAGCACGGTGAATTAAAAAGCAGAAGAATGGTAAAACAAACTGGCTCAGGAGCCACAGACGTCTAACGCTGGAAAGTATTTAGGCTTACAATACTTTTGAACCCACATCTTCATTAATGCGTCTTCTTCGCTTTGGGTGAGAGGAATGTTACCAGAGAATGGCGTGGGTTGCAAGGGACCTCAAAGCCCAGCCAGCCCCAACGCTGTGCTGTGGGGCAGGGCTGCCACCCACCAGCTCAGGCCGCCCCAGGGCCCACCCGACCCAGCCCCTCAGGTGCACAACCTCCAGGCACGGGGCGGGCTTTTACTCAGAGCACACCACACTCGCCTTCCCACTTCCCCAAGCGTCCGAGTGGGTTAACGACAGAATAACGACAAAAAGCACACCGAGAGTAGGGAAAAGAAGGCCATTAGTTTCCCTAACTGGAGCAACGGAGAGAACGAAGTCCCTCCCGCCTGCACCCCCCGCCCCCACGCCCCCGAGCAGGGCGGCGGGGGCTGCACGCACCTCGCCTCCAGCAGCAGTGGGGTCGCCGGCCATTTCGCCGCCAGCCGGGCCGTCACGGCCGGGGAGGAGGCCGGAGCCCCGCGGCAGGGACACGGCCGCACCCGCAGGAGGAGCAGGAAGGAGAGCAGCAGCGGGACGGCAGCAGCCATAAGGCAGCGCGGCCAACGTTCGGGCAATCGCCGCCCACACGGCTGCCGCTGCCCAGAGCTCGGCGTGCGCGCCTCGCCCCGCCCACGTAGCCAATGCCATGCTCCCATTGGCCGCCCCGTGCGCTCTCTGTCGGACTATTGGTCACTCTAGAAGCCAATCACAGAAGCAGTATAAATGGAGTGGAGTTGGCCAGAGTTGCGTCTTGACACGCGGCTCTGAGGTTGTAGCGCATGCGCGGTCGGGCAGTGTCGAGTCAGTGGCGGTTCGTGCCTGAGGTGATTCCATGTAAAGCAGCTGTGTTAGATAACCTCACTTAAGGCCATCGCCAGAGCCTTCTCGTGCCTCCGGGGTGTGTGTTCGGGGCTGTTTCTGTCCTTCGCATGTAAGGCCAGTAGTGATTAAAGCCCCTCTTTCATGTGGAGGAAGACTGCTATACTGGATGAGTGGCTTCTTTATTTATGCTGACAGCAGTGTAGGAAAAGTTGCGTATGGATGAGTACGTTTGGACCTCTTGTGTTAACGGACCACTGATGTGCTGAAAGACATTTGCTCTGCTCCCTAGCAAGCTTCAGAATTCTTTTGGCGGGCTTAGCACAGGATGGCTGCAGCTGTTTTACACTGACCAGTAGTCAAAGCCCCAAATAAAACCCAGAGTCTTTTATAGTTGCAGGAGTTATTAACTTTATTAGCGGCATTTTGTTGTTTCTTCAGCGTGAACTGAAATTTGAGGACTATTCCCACGTATGTCTATTTACTGAGCATTCTTCTTCTTGGATACAAGGAAAAAATTTGCTACTCTAAGGACAGCAAAGCTTTGGACATCACACAGAGGTGATGGAAGCCCTGTCCTGTGAGCCATTCAAAGTCAGACTTGACAGGGCTCTGAGCAACCTGAGCTAGCTGTAGATGTCCCTGTTCATTACAGAGGGGTTGGACAAGGCTACCTTTAAAAGTCCCTTCCAGCTCAAATGGTTTTATGATACTGCTGTGTGTTTGATGGATCTTCCTACCTTACTACCCTCATCTTATCTTTCTACCCTCATCTATCACCTACATTTCTGTGTGAAGTAGCTGTATTACGTTTTATTTTACATCGACGTTCGCTTAACTGTGAATTCTTAATAGTTTGTACTTGTTTCATCCAGTTTATTGTTTGCTATACAACAAGAAATAAAGATTTATTGACCTTAGTTATGGAAATACAGCTGCCTTTGGATACTGTAGTGAGATAAAGTGGAGCTCTGAATCAATGGTCAGATAATTAGTCTCTGCTGAATTACAGAAAATCATTGGATGAGTTTTTGTCTTGCATAAAGATTCTTTCTGCTTAAATGCAGAGATCTCCATCAGATACAAAATCTTTCCCAACTCATCTATCTCTCCAATTTAGAATTATTGTTCTATCAGGTGCCTAAAATTTAGGATCATAGGATAAATCCATTTATCCTATGTCATCCATCCTCCTGCTCTGAGCAGATCCCTGGAGTCTTTGTCCATCTCAGTGATGGCACCTACGCCTCTCACGCAACTTGTCATGCTGCTTCATTAAGACATACTTCTAACTGCTCTTCAGAAGTAAGTATGGTTTTGTAACAGGGCAGCACCTTCCTTATGAAGAAATTGTGTATGTCCATCGACATTTTAATATTTATATTCATCTTCCCCTTCCTTTGGTACCTTAACTACATTCTAGCTGCGAAAAGCCAAGGTGCGCTTTTCAGAAATCAATTTCTTTATATTCATGCAAAGGCAGATTTTAATCTTTTAAGCAGTGTGCAAACCTAGAAGATGGAGAGCAGACTTAATCTTCATTTCTCCAGCAGAGTTTTATGTAATTAAGTATTCCAAATAAGAGACTTAGACATCCTGTACGCACATTCCATATGTATGAAGAAAACCTTCATTTCTCTTAAACCATTTTTCAGCAGAACAGAAAAACAATTGCAGTAGAACTTCAAAATTATTCATCTCACAGCTGTGTAAATAAGAATTGATTATCATAGCTGTTTCAGTGTGAATAGAGGAAGTGATTAATGAGGGTTTCTCAGTAAGATGCAAATGTTTTCTAGTATAAGTCATTGTGAGCTATGTCTACTTAATAGGAACAGTAGCACTAAGTGAGAATAAGTTGAACTTTGTCAGTGTAATCAGCTGAAAATAAAACTTTTTTTTTTTTTTTAACAGATTGAAAATTGTTGAGCTGAAGTGTTCCCTTTCTCCCTGACTTGGAGGTAATGCAAATAACAAACGCTAGTCAAGTGATATTGCTGTTACCTAGTTATTGATTGACAGCCTTCCGAGCAGTGACTGCTGGCATCCTTTTACTTTGCTGTGAGTTTGGATGCCGATTTCTACAGAACCTATCAGTGTTGTTCTCTGCATAATGAACAAAGCAGGGCTTTGAGGTGTTTCCCTAAAGAGATTAAGTGTGAATTTTAAGTACTGAATCATTTTTCATCTGTTCCACTGGAAATGAAGAGCAACATGAATTA
Source organism: Callipepla californica brunnescens (assembly GCA_023055505.1). Lineage (NCBI taxonomy): Eukaryota > Metazoa > Chordata > Aves > Galliformes > Odontophoridae > Callipepla > Callipepla californica. Next base: position 89,868,872 of record JALIRH010000001.1, on the reverse strand, counting down.
TAAGATTAGTGTATGCCTATATAGTGATGTTATGCAATAAGCATGTGTCTATATAGCGATATTATGCAATAAACATTGAAGAATGTATTTTATCATTTGCTGTCTCTTCTTTTTAACTTCTAGAGAAGAGCAAATGAAAAAAAAATTGATGTGGAAGTAACAAGACCGATTTCAGCAGCTCAGAAGCTGTTCAGTGGCAGCTCTCTGGCAGTCATAATCTGTGCTGCTTTGCTGTAAGCCTACACATGCTACAGTAATAAATAATCTTCTTTTTCAAACAGTTGGTACAAAAAAAACCCTAAAAACCCACAATATTTTGCTCTGTAAAACAAACACAGAAGTTACAACTTCTTATGACCTCCCTTAGACCCATAAAGAAAATACCTCCTGGGTCAGGGTAGACAACCTCCTATGAATCTCGGGGTATGTTTGTAGTGCTTAGTGGACAGTAGTAAATTTGGGGGAGTAGACCTACAGCTTTTTTGTAGATATGCCAGCTCAAGTCTGTAAGCAATGATGCTGTTCAGTTTTGCCAGGTGAACAGTGTGTTTGCAGTGATTCCTGAACCATGCTGACTCACCTGGGCAAGTGATTGTGCCAATGACTGAAAACAGAGCTTATCTTTAGCACAGCTTTTCTGAATCTGTCAATGCTGTATCTTTGCTTTCTGAATCAAGCTCATCATGTAATGTGATTTGGGACTTCTGATGTTATTATTTGGGATGCTCTCACAACTATTCTCTTATTTACAAAATCTTGTGACATCCTCGTTTGTTGAGAACAAGTGTTTATCCCATTTCCCATTTCAGGGGAGTTGGACTCGATGATCTCTAGAGGTCCCTTCCAACCCCTATGATTCTATGATTCCTCTAATTGTGAATTTGTGTTCGTGCTTAGTGAAAGGAGCATATGATATTGTATGTAGAATATCATGAGGTATTAGTGGAAATCTTCACTAATGGTTGCAGGTACATTTGTATCAGGTGTCAGTGGACAACCTGCAGGCAATCTTATTCAACAATATACTAAAATACTGTGTAAGTTGATGTGGGACAAATCTGCATGGGACTTTAATGTTTACTCTAGACAATAAAAAGATAGCGTTCTATACCATTTCTGAAAGCTTCAGTAAAGTAGCAGACATGGCAGGTGAATCTCAGAAGGCTGGCATGAGTTCATTGTTTTAGTGTTTCCAAATATGGGGCAGGGATGGTGCGTGTAGAAGATATAAAGTGAAAAGGAACAAGAGTGAATTTGTTTACTCACTTTGAGCACGTTATGCAATTCAAGGAGAAATTCTGCTGACAGTTTTGCCCAAGAATAACCTAACTCTAAATAACATAAGAAAATCAAGGAAGCTGTGTTTTAGTTTTAGGGTTGGTTGATTTGTTTGTTTTTGGGAGATCCAGATCAAAAGCTGCAGTAACAATTGGTGAAATGTCAGTGTTTGACTTAGAATCATAAAATCATTTGAATTGGAAGGGACCCTTAAAGGTCATCTAGTCCAAATCCCTTGGAGTGAACAGGGACACCTACAGCCGGATCAGATTGCTCAGAGCCTGGTCTAGCCTGACCTTGAAGGGCTCCAAGGATGGAGCATCAACCATATCTCTGTGCAACTTGTCCCAGTCTCTCACCACCATAACTGCTAAACAGCTCCTTTTTATATTCAATCTAAATCTCCCCTTCTTTAATTTGAAAGCATTTCTTCTTGTCCTTGCCTCTCAACCTGCTGACCATGCTTCTTTAGATGCAGACCAGAATACAGATACTTGTTATGTGGATTTTCAATTTATTTTAATACATATTTTAATAAATTTGCCTCCTACTGAAAAATACTCTGCAAATGCTCTCTCTCCAACCTAGCAATTGTTAAATGGTGTTATGTGGTCTGAAAAAAGTAAGTGATGCACCAGTAATACAAAAGTTAGCTTTAAATGTACTGATTTAGTTAGTGATTCAGATAATAGCCGTACACATGTATGGACATTACAGCTTCAGCAGGTAAAACATGCTTATGTGAAAAGTACCAAGCTGAGTTGTTTGTTAGTTATTGTTTGTTTGTTTGTTTTTTAACATCATTATTTGATATGCACAAGAAAAATGCCTCGGGATAACACACAGAAAAAACAGCAGAAGCAGAAAAGTCTTTAGTGTGATGCTATGGGTGTATTTACTGAAACAAATATAGTATTTCCTGGAATGAAGGAATTATATTTGTATTAACTGTGAATCAAAAGGTGCTACTACATGTGAGGTGGAAGAACTAAAGCTCATATGCCTTTTTCAGTGTGTTATAGCAGTGATATTTCCTTTTTAGTCAGCTCAGTAACCTGAGCACTAAATCCTTGCTCGAAGGAAGCACATTAAAAAAAAAATAAGCAAAGTTAGAAAACTAGAGTTGTTTTTTAATAAGTAATATATATATATAAGTAAAAAAAAGTATATATATGTATATATGCTTTAAAAGTGTGTGTGTGTGTGTGTATATATATATATATATATATATATGCTTAAATAATACATTTAAACTTTACATTGTACGTGGAAGGCTCGGGCACTGGAACATGCTTCCCAGGGCAGTGGTTGTGGCACTGAGCTGCTGGGGTTCACGAAGCATTTGAACAGCACTGTCAGTCATAGTGTTTGATTTTGAATGGCCCTCTGTGGGGCCAGGGTTGGGCTCAGTAACCCTTGTGGGTTCCTTTCAGCTCAGGATATTCTGTGATTAACCAGTGAGTCCTCAACCACAAATTGCTTTTGCCTTGCGACCAGAGAGGTAACTTCTGCAATAGCTCCTTGTTCTCAGCTGTCTGGAGTGGTGCAGTGACACCGTGGCTTTCAGGCATCTTGGGTAACTCCTGAATGGGCAGTGCACTCTTCACTCTGAGGTACCTTGGAAGTTGATCCTGCACAAGTAGAACAAGATGACCTCCAGCACACTGTTCCAACATACATTAGTCTGTGAATAATGTAAGTGTAATTTAATTAAAGCTTTGTGTAACTAAAACAAAATAGAACAACTCTTGCTGCTTCATTGTGTAAAATACAGTGGGTTTGTTACCTGTGGAACAAATTCCAGTCCTGCTCTTCAGATTTTGCTATGTTCCTTCTTCTCAGTCTATTATTTTGTTAGCAGTAGCGAACTAGTACATGGATTTCTGTCTGTCAGGGCTCATTTCAGCTCACTTCCCAAGTCAGAAGAAGAATGCTTCTGGATAAGTCATCTAAATCCATTCCTTTCAATAACTTATACTGAATATATTTAGAGGGAACACAGAAGTATTACTTTTCAATAATGTAAATTAATATTTTATGTCCTTTTCAATTTATCTGAGTATATAATATTTTCAATTTTTATGATTTATACACAAAGCTAATTACAATCCATTGTCAAGACGGCTTTAAAAATCAATGTAAAAAATAACAGTTACACACAAATGAAAGAGAAGCAAAAAGTGCAGCCACAAGCTATTACACATATAATGAAAATGGATTTATTGCTCAAGTTTCTTATTGCCTTCTATTATTAAACCACTAAGAAGGTCCTTTAAGTTTAATCCAAACTGGAAAAGACACATTCACGTGCACGTATATATGATATTCCAGGCAAATATGTGTTAAATGAACGTTTTGAGAATTAAAAATCCCAGAAGAAAAAAAACCTGATTCATGCATCTTTGACATTAGTATTATGTATCCATCGATAAATTATAAAATGTATATATTGCGTTCATAAAGTATGGCAAAGTCCTTAGCTGTTTTTTGGAACATGAACATATACATTCCATCATAGTATCACCAAAGTTGGACAAGATCTCCAAGATCATTAAGTCCCAACTGTCCACCTACCATCAATATTTCCCCACTAAACTGTGTTTTTCAGTAAACATCTAAACATTTATTGTACACGTATAGAGTTGGTGACTTCACCGCCTCCCTGGGCAGCCCATTGTTGCTCCTGACCATTCTTTTGGAGAAGAAATTTTTCCAAATGTCCAACTTGAATCTTCCCTGACACAACTTCAGGCCATTACTGTGATTACAAGGTTAATATAAGCTTGTTACATGGGAGAAGAGGCTAATCCCCATCTCACCACAACCTCTCTTCAGGTAGCTGTTGATAGTGACAAGGTCTTCCCTGTCTCCTCCACACTAAATAATCCCAGTTCCCTCTGCTGCTCCTCATAAGACATGTGCTCTGGACCTGTTGCACCTTTGTTGTCCTTCTCTGAATATGTTCCAGGGCCTCAATATCTTTCTTGTAGTGAGGGGCCCAAAACTGAACGCAGTAGTCAAGATGTGGGCTCACCAGTGCTGAGTACAGGGGGATTCTCACCATGCTTCTGCTGGCTACACTATTTCTGATAGAAGTCAGGATGCCTTTGGCCTTCTTGGCCTCCTCGGCACACTGCTGGCTCATGTTCAGTTGAGTATCAGTCGACACCCTCAGGTCCATTTCCTTCATACAGTCTTCCAGCCCCTTTGCCCCAAGGCTGTAGCATTGCCTGGGGTTGCTGTGCCGATGTGTGGGACCAGACACTTGGTCTTGCTGATCTTCATCCCATTGACCTCAGCCCAGCTATCCAGCCTGTCCAGATTCCTCCCCCAAGGCAGATGGACACTTCTTTCCAATTTGGTGTCATCTGCAGTTATACTGAAGGTGCACTCAATTCCCTCATCCAGGTCATAAATAAAAATGTTAAACAGGATGGGCCCCAGTACTGACCCCTGCAGAGCACCTTTCATGAGCTATTGCCAGCTGGATGTGACTCCGTCCACCATCATTTGCCAATGACCTCCTTGCTTTGTGCATGCTACACGGCTGTGTTAAGCTTGAAAGATAGACACTGGGAGAAATTCTCATCAAATAAGCAAGCGTTAGCTTGTTGCTTTGGATTGAGAAAGCAAACTCATTCAAGACTCATTGAAGACCCCAATACTGACCCCTGGGGATCACCACTCATGACCGGTCAATCTAATTAAAAAAATAAATCTTATTTTAGATTAATAAAGTAAATCTAATTCTAGATTTATAGTAATCTGGCACATTTCTTTGATTCAGATGGCACTAGCCTCTCCTAAAATCTGAACAAGCACAGTCCCAGTGAAATAACTGGTCAAGAAACCTAACTGCATAGCTGTGGTTTACGGCTATGCATGAGAAGATTCAATATGCAGATTTCTGGAGCTTTGCACCTGCATGTTGAAGTGATTGCATGTAATTAGCGATGTGATTATCAAATATGTTTTCACATATCGCATGTAATTAGACTTACAGAAACACAGTACATTTAGAATGTTTTAATGTAGATAAACTTTGAGACCAAAAATGAAGTGTTATTAACAAAATGCAAATTGCTTAACCTCTAATGTGCTAGCTTCTGCTTCTCTTGTATCTTTCCATTGGCAAAAAGATTCCCAGGCATGCAAGCTTACTGCAGACATGAACCAGAGTGATGGGTTCTGCATGCTTTTTCACCCTTTAGCTGTACTCAAGGAGAATGAAGAAGAAGGCGACAAGGTCAATATTGGATGTATGCTGTCTCCATGTAGAACTCTTCAGTATCATTTACTAAAATAAAATGATCATGCGTATGGATAGACATTTGGCTAATTTCTAAGATTACCAACAGATCTATATGGAAAATATATAAGTAATATCTCATTGTAAACTAACAAAAAGTTATATTTCTCCCTTAGTTTCTGGTAAAGCTAGGTTTCATACTGGAATTACTTGGCTTTTTTTCTGTTTTCCAATTTACTTGATCATAACTTGCTAGGGTAACTGAAGTTAAGTCAAACATGCTGCCTGTATTGGTTCTTTACATTTGCTAATCTACTGTTAATACTGTAATACTGATAACTATCTCTGACAGATGTTACAAACAATTTAGGATAATAGGCTGATATACGTAGATGTCGTGAAAGAATGAATCTTAAATAATAGATACAATGTAGGTCTACTGAGTGAATGAAAAATCAGATGTTAGTACTGGCACTCCCAACAAACTTTTCTGAAGAAGTCTTTCTAAAATTCCTTCCAAAGAAAGTGTTAGCTTCCTCTTCCCTACATTTTTGTTATAAAACTGTGGTTTTCAGAAACTTTCTTAAAAGAATGCAATTCTAAAATCTCCGGATAACTTTAGCACTGCTATTTCTTATCAGCTGGGAGAGGAGATGATAATTATTTTAAATACATCTCTATTTAAGTAAATTGGCATATGTATTTTTATGTTATAAGCATCAATTTCAAGTGTTTCAGTGTCTGCAAGTTCTCAGTCATGCTCACGGCCAGAGCTGTGAGCTAACTTAAATCTCTTCATAATGAAACGTGAGTTCCTCTTGAAATTGTTGGGAGTCCAACTGAACTTATAACTGATAATGGGAGTAGTATTTTAGTGACCTGGGTAGGATGTAGAGAAGTATGTATTTCCATTCCTAGATTTTATGAAAACCCACCTGGAATGACATGAAATCTTTGTGTAATGGAAGAATCAGTGATCACATGCCTTTAAGTTATTGAAATGAATCAAGAAGAAAAATGAAATTATAGGGAAAATGCTTATTTTACGTATTCTTTGTGGAGCCCTTCTATGAACCTGTTTTTTCTGATGGAACACTGAGAAGTGTCTCATGAAATAAAAAAAAAATCTAAGAAATTATTTGTAAACATTGTTTACTTACTGGAAACTATTTTAAATACATCTTCATGATGACCAGCACTGTTGAAATAATGCCTCCACCAGGAGTGTAGGGCTTGCAGGATTGTATGGTTGAGTGAGAAAATCAATTGGAAAGGAAATATGGAAGAGAAAGCAATGAAGTGGTATTCCATATGTGGTGCTACTAACTCTGGTGTTTATGAAACTAGAGGTGCATGAGTTTAAAACAAATTTCAAGCAAGAGTTGGAGTCTTACTCAGAAAGGGCTGAATTGTTCTAAAAACTCTTGGAGCAGCACATAAACAACATTTGGTTTGTGAATTCAAACTTCAGAGTATCCAGGTTGCCTTGCTGAAATGAATCCAAGTAAGGTCTAGTAAGAAGAAGTGGCAACCCAGAAAGTGATAGCAGTTCAGAACTTGCTATGTTTTTCAGAAAAATGTTGGAGGTCAGTTATTAAAGAAAGGGTCAGATGTGCAGACAGCTGTGAAAGCCAGATAGAGGTGCTGAACGTTGATCCTGATCTACACTTCTCTCCACTTTCCATCTGTATCCCACAAAGATCAGATGAAAGAGATGAAAGAGTCTGAGATCAAATAGCACAGAAATCACTTTTTTTCATCTTGGAAAGGGAGACTTCCTGGAAGACTTTTTGTTTGGTTGGTTGGTTTTTAAAATTACATCCCAAAGGCTGAAAGGTGGACAAAGAAAAAAAAAAAAATTGGATCAATTCGAATTCTAATTTTTCAGATTAGCTTCTCAAGAGAAGTGAAATTTTAAACTTCGTACAAGGATGAGATGGGGATTTGGATCAGTTTAGAGCTCAATTATCTGTATACATATAAAAGTAAATCCTGAAGGAACATACAAAATATGCCCCAAAAAACTTCGAAGACTTTAGTAGTTTCGCTTCTAGACACGATCAGAGATGCTCAAGAGAAAGTGATGGTAGGATTAATTCTGCTTTATAAGGATGGGCAAATTAAGATTACCTGAAAGAAAGCAGAAGTTTTTTTGTGCGGTAGTAGTAGGAAGATATTCTACGAAGCGTGTCACCAGGTGGCAGTGTTACACAGTCTTGCAGCTCTGTAAGAAACGCTGGGGTCTTGGAAGGAATACTGATATGGCTATTTGTTTTTTTGTTAAGCAGGAGGAAGTTTCAGTCTCTCTGCACCCTGATTTTCCAGGATCAGAGTCAGTTCATGGGATAGTGTTGCAGTCTGGGGACTTGAACTTTGTCTTGGCATCACAGTCTTTAAACAAGGGAATATATTGGGTCCCGTTTGGCTGCTCTTTACTGGGAAAAAACAAAAGACCAAATGCAAATACAGTAGAGATATCCTTGAGATGATCGATAGTGACTTAGTTTGTAGCACTTTTACTTGTACCAGAATCTGGAAAAGCATAAATGGATATGTAGCCCTTTCCCTGGAGGCATTCAGGGTCAGGCTGGTCTGGGCCCAGAGCAAACCGATCTAGGTGTAGGTTTGCCTGTTCATTGCAGGGGGGTTGGACTACATGACCTTTAAAGGTCCCTTCCAACTCAAAATGGTTCTAAGATTCCTTGATATGCCTCTAATAAGTCAACAAAAGCAGCTCTGTACTCTAGAGTTTGCATCATAAGTATTGCAGGATTCAAAGGGCTGGAGACTGCAAGGAATGAGCGTCAGCATCATTTTTCTCTGCCTGCAACAGAAGTGGAAGAGCCAAGTGCTGTGTCTGTCCCGGTAAATGCTGTCTTTGTGTGGCAGATTTCAGTTGTAGAATGAGCACACACAAACAACCCTATGTTTTGTTTTTTCAGGATTACAGAACTCCCTGCATTTCATACTCTTTGCCGTCTTCGTTTGCTGCAGGACCGGTGTTTGCTTCTTGTCATTTGATCTTGCACTTACTCAAGTAACTTCCCACTCACTGACTCTCACTTGGTGTAGTTGTGAAGCCGTGCACATCTTCTTGAACAGCAGCATCAGCCAGAGGCTAGTATTTGGCTAATTTGCAGTCAGGGGTCACACCTCACATCTTTCTTGCTACAATTTTGATTGCAGCTGGACACTAGCAAGGCTCACTGTTTCTTTTCCCTGATGGTTCTCTAGGCAGTGAACTCCAGTAAGCCTCTATATATTGGCCACAAAGAGATTTTCTTTGCTAGCAAACATACTAGATTTCAACTTGAATTTAGTAATGCTTGGCTATGTCATAGAGCAAATGGCAAGAGAAAGAAGGGGTTTTCCTTTCTTAAGTTATGAGCTGTAAATGGTCTGGTGGTGCAGTCCACATTAAATTAAACGTTCTCAGAATCTTTCTTGGATACTGAAGCCATATGCCATGAAACGACCTGGCTTGCATCGATGCTCTCATTGACTGAGTGCTGACTGGAAATGTCTTCTGGAACAGTTTGAATCCCAAACTATGTTCAGGGGTTGTTTGGCAGAGTGCTTGACATATGCCAAAATGTGATAGCCATTTTATTATTGTTTACTTTGCTAGATGAGAACATAGCAATGCCCAGAAATGACCAACAAGTGCTGTTTCATTCGCTGATAGAGATGCCCACTGTGAATCTTCTGGAAGGGCAAAAGATGACCAAGTCTACTTGGTAGAAAAGAGATCCCCCTGTGTGCAGCAAAGCCTGGGCATTCATGTGAAAGATCTAACTCACAATTTTCAGAAATATTCCTTTTGGAGGGAGAAACTATCTTTACAACATCTAAACTAATAAAATAAAATAAAATAAACAATAAAAATCCTATGAACAATTTAACTGATTTAAATGAAAAAGAAAAGAGGAAAATGCTGACTGCCCTGGTTGTCTTAGGTCATTGTCTTGTGGAATTATCAGCAAGCAGCAGCGTGTAGAAAATGACTTACAGACGTGATTTCTTATGTACTGGCACAGATGAAACTGTAACATAGTGTAGATAAAAAACATGTAGTGAACTGATACTATGTCACTCGTAGTATCAGTTATATGAAAATACCCTTGGTGACTGAAGAGCACAATTTAACTCACTTTTTTTTTTTTCTTTTGCATTACCATCTCTGCTAGTCTGAAAACACTGCTTCTGTGATGTCTATGTTCTGATTAAAGGTAATAAAAGGGGGTTGTAAGTTTAAGTAAGTTATTGTCTACAGAAAAAGAAAGGTAAGCACAAGGATTGAAAATTAACACATTGTAATGAATTGCAAGAAATACAACACGGTGGACTGGTGACAGTATAGGGCATCGATTACTTTAAAAGGAAGAATAAAGGAAGAATAAAGCAATCAGTTTACCATTGAAATAGAAGGTTCAATAAATGCATAGAATAACATTTAATCTGACAAAAAATAAGGGAGGTTTCTACTATAAACCTGCTACAAATTAATCCCAAAGAGATAGCTGAAGTTATCGTGAGTCTATTAATTTAGCTATTATGGTTTTACAGATTGCATCCATGTGACAAGGGAGACACCTGGGACTTGCTACACAGAGAAAAATTGGTGTATGGGAAATCTCAACTGTCTACAAGTGTTGAAACAGCTCAGGTGAAGTGGTGATAAATAATTTAAAGAAATCAATGTGATGGAAGTGTCACTTCAATTTTCCATTAACAGATCTAATAGATTTTAAACTGTTCAGACAGGCAGTTGCTGGATGAAATCATACTTTCGTACCTTTGTTTCCTAATATCATTTGCTTACTCATGCATTATGTACAAACCTTCGTTTTGTCACAGACACTGTTTCATATGCCCATTGATTCTCACTAGCAAACGTTACATAGACATCTAAAATAAATGGTAAGCATGCCAATTTTTATTTTTCACGACTCAGAAAGCCTTCTGTGTGTTACCTGTGAAGGGCCAAACAGAAGGGACATACTGTGTTGGAATTTAGTTAAACGTTGTGCTCGTGTTTTCACTTCAGCACTTCTCTGGCAATGAAGAAATGACAGAGATTTACATGCTGTTTTTAATGGGAGGATATACTCTACCTGAAATTTCAGTGAGGAATAGATCATTTTAGGATTATTTTATTTGAATAATTGGTGAACTCTGAGCCTTGTCAATATAGGATCTTGGAGAAGTGTTATGTAAAAAAAAAAAAAAAAAAAAAAAAAAAAAAAAAAGAGATTCCTCATCTTGTAATTTTCTTATTTTGAAATCTGTGGAATCATTCATTTTGCACAAGTACCTCAAAACTAGCCTGAAACTAAATACAGATTTTCCTTAAACTCTCACTGGAGACTTACAGATGACTTATATTTTAAAGGGATGAAAGTTGGGACTGGACTGTTTTTGCAGTTCTTAGGGCTTTGTTTTGAACCCAATCGTATTCCCATTGAATCATTGGAAATATGACTACGTTCAGAATGACTCTTGTCATTGCTTCATTGAGGCTGACGAGCTATAGCCATTGTCTTCTACAGAACCTAAATTTCATTAAAGTATAATCCCACAGGGCCTTGCACTAACACACCTCTCTAAGGAGAACGTAAAATGCTATCAAATAGAAGCACCATTCTTTTGTAGAATGCATTCTCTTCGTAGGGGTGCCATATGGGTACTCCTGAAGACCCTGACTGCTCCTCTAACTGGGATTGCCTTCAGCAGAGCTGACAGTGCTCCTTACGGTGTGACTGAGTGGGGGTTGGACGTACCCTGAGTGGCACAGCTACGTCAAATGCAGTCTGTAGAACATCATTAGGAATATTAAAATTCATAAGTGAAAAGCTGTCTGTGAGAGATGTGCATAAGCACATTCATTCATGTGTACTTCTTGCCAGTTTCAGAAATGTGACAGGTTTTTAAAAGTCAAATTTTTCATCAAAGCCTAATTATAAATACTCCTAATTCTCCTGTATGTCCTTTCTGTTTGATAAAGTATGCATAGAGATACTTAACTTTTGTCAGTCTTCACAAATCAGAAACCGTCTTATCCACGTCTGAATAAGATTTAAAGGCAACTGTAATTCACAGTTTCTCTGTTTAGCAAATTTACCTTTGGTCTCCTTTTCAGGGAGATGAAGGTACTGTGTGAACAATCTGGTACTTAATGAGAAAATCTTAAATTGCAGTAGCATTTCTGTACCTTGCTAAAAGTGCTCTGAGAGGTACTTCAGACTTAATACTTCAGCAGTGCTTTTATTCCACGTATGGATTCACCAACACATATCAGAGCTGTGTGTTGCAGAAACAAGGCTATATTTAATGTTGTTTCTCCATTTTGATGTTTAAGTAATGAATAGGCTAAAAGTGAGAACACTGTCAGCTAGTAAAGGAGAAGACAATGTCCTTATGTAGGAGGCTGAGGCTGTGCAAAGGAGACATTCTCCAGACAGGCCACGACATTTCAGTTAAGACAGAAGCATATGTCTCTCACAGTCTTGGCCGCTCCCCCTGCTCTCAGCCTAAATCCTGACACTGCAGTGGGATCCTGGCAGTTCGTGTGGTTGGAGTCAGGTGATGGATGCCAAACCAAAAGTGAGACGGTCCCTCGGGAGGTGCCGTGCTGCTGTTATCGCAGCTCCCAAAGGGGGGCTGTCTTCTGTGCCGAGCAGGAAAGATGCTCTGGCACTGCCAGCTATCTAATTAATCCCTCTGTAAATAAAGGCGTTCCATGATTAAACACCTTCAGAGCAATCAGCTCTGCCGTGAAGCGCTTTGCATGTTAATGCATTGCCATCCCGGAGCTGCTCGAGGCTCGCGTGGGACACGAGGTGTCCGTGACAGACGTGCGTGCGGGCAGCCGCTCCCAGCCGGGCGCTGCGTGCCCTGGGTCCGCCCGCGGCAGAGCCGGGGAGCACCGCGCGGGCCGGGGCGGCGGTGCGTCTCTCTCCGCGGCTCACCTGGCGGAGCCGCTCATTGGCTGCCTTTCGCCCCGCCCTCACCGTTTCATTGGCCGGTCCCGCCGCCCCCCCCATGCGGTATTGGTCCGCGCCCGATACCTGGAGGAGAGAGAGGAGCGGCTCCCACATCCCCCTCGTTTCCTCACCGCGCGCTCTCATTGGCGGCGAGCCCGGCGTGCTAGGCCCGCCCATTGGCTGCTCCGGCGGCCGCTCGCCTCGATTGGTCGGCGCTCGGGCGGCGCCCCGCCCCCCCGGGAGGCTGAGCGGCGCGTTCGGGCCGGAGAGTTGTCAGCGGAGCGGAGTTGTGGGCTGCCGCCGCTCGGCAGCGCGCGGAGGCGGTTCGCGGTGCCTCGGCCGCCGGGATGGCCGCGTCGGGAGGGCCGCGCTGAGCCCAGCGAGCCCGCGGGGGCCATGCCGCCGGCCGCCGCGGGAGGGGAGCCGGGCGGGACGGCCGCCCCGCCAGCGCCCGGCAGCGCCTAAGCCCGCGCCGTGCCCCGCGCGTCGCCATGGACGAGCGCTTCAACAGGTGGCTGCTGCCGCCGCTGCTGGCGCTGCTCTTCCTGCTCATCGTCTACCAGTACGTGTCGCCCGCCTGCCCCGGCGCCGCCTGCCCTCGCCGCCCGCCCGCCTCGGCCCCCGGCGCCCGAAGCGAGGGGCACCCGGAGGAGCGGGACGAGGAGGAGGAGGCGGCGGCCGCCGTGCCGCGGCTGGAGCCCAAGTTCCCGTTCGCGCGGGGCGAGCTGTGCCGGCGGGTGCGCTTCGACATGCGGGGCCGCGACGTGATCGTCTTCCTGCACATCCAGAAGACGGGCGGCACCACCTTCGGGCGGCACCTGGTGCGCAACATCCGCCTGGAGCAGCCCTGCTACTGCCGCGCCGGGCAGAAGAAGTGCGCCTGCCACCGCCCGGGCGGCGATAAGGACACCTGGCTCTTCTCCCGCTTCTCCACCGGCTGGAGCTGCGGGCTGCACGCCGACTGGACCGAGCTCACCAGCTGCGTGCCCGCCGCCATGGAGCGCCGCGGCTGCGCCGGCAACCGCACGCTCAGGTCAGTGCCGCGCGTCTGCGGGGCTTTCGGTCCTCCTCGAAGTTCTCTTCATCCCCCCGAGCGGTGAAAGGAGGCGGCGGGGAGAAGCCGTGCCCGGCTCCGGGCAGGCTCCGTGCTGCTGCTCCGTGGCTGTACGCGCGCGGCCTCTCCTCGCGTTCTCCCGTTCCGGGCTTCTGTCGGGTCTGGCAACGGAGTCTTTGAGTTTACATTGGAGAAATGGTCGAAGGGCGGCTCCTGCGGGCACGCGGCAGCCCGGGGTGATGCAGTGGGTTGCGAGCTTTGCTCTCATTTATTTACCTTTAAGCCGTTTTCTCAGGCTGATGCGAGACATCCCGTCTTTACTCGGATAGATCCTTAAGAGTGTGTGGTTCGGGGGAACAGAGTTCTCCTCCTAAACTTTCACACTGTTAACAGCTCCAACTTCAATATATGTGAAATACTTCAGAAAAAAAACACCTTTCTTTTATCTGTATAGCTTTTCAGAAAACACAGTGTTTCTTTTTATCGCTCGTCTTAATTTTGAGTCTCAAAGACTTTGTATTTTCAGAGGGGCTGCTCACGTATCATTCTGTGTGCTGTGCTGCGGAAGCACACGCAGCCCAATGGCCCGCTGGCCCCGTGCATCAAGAAGGTATCCTCAATTGCTCAGCCTCCACCGGGTTATTCGATGTAACCGGCACCAGGCCCTCCCGTACCACAAAGCCAGACATATCTGGCATTATTCCAGTCAGGATAACAGAATGCTGATTGCTGGGAACTCAGTGTGGTCTTGCAGGGTACAGTTAGGACCATTTGTGCAATTTATATATCAAAAAAATGAAGTTCAGCTTATGGTAAAACTTATCTTCTCATGTGCTAGTGGGAGAGAAGTGCAGTGAATGTCTTTGAGCTCAAAATAATTTAGCGGTAACCTTATGGCTTCAAGAGATATTGGGTGATTGCAGTGTAAGCTAGGAAAGGGAGGACAAAGAGCAATGCTCACGGCAACGGCTGAGAACACAATCTGTCCCTGGCATCCTCTGTTCCTGTTATGGAGAATATTAGTAAGTAAATAACCAAGTGTTATTTTGAATCACAGAAAGCAAGTGGGAAAGTAAAATTGGTGAAATGGCAGGTTTCATACTTTAAAATAATCGTAGGAAATAAATTAGATCAATTTATAACTTTGAGTTGGATTACAAAGGAGGTAATGAGAGTTATTTAGTGGAATGTTAGTAATTATTCTGCTTGAAGAAACACAAGTAGTGACACCAGCTACAGCTGAGAAGTGTTCATTTTTGTTCTTGTTTGCTTAGTTAGGGAATGGTTTGATTAGTGTGGCTTGGTAAGGGAACTTTCTGGAGGGAAGTACTGTAAATAACATTGCATCATTACAATGCTTACTCCTTGTATGTTACATGCTGTGCTGGCACCTTCTTCCTTTTTACCTTTCCATTTTCTTTGTGGTCTGGTAGCTTGAGTTCAGTTTTTCTTTCAAAGAGTTTTAAAATGAACTATCAGATAACCCTGAGGTACGGATTGTCTCTGCTATGAATGCCTTTGCTCCTGGTAAGATTGGAGTCAAGCCTGAAATACTTTGCTGGAGGACTGTGCTATTAGGGGCACATGCTGAGGGCTTTTTAATGTACAAACTGAAAATTGAGCATGAGGTGCCTGGATGCCTAAAATAAGCAAGGAACTATCGTATGAGCCTAAAGCAGAGAAGAGTGATTTTTCTTTCTTTTTTTTTAAGTCATCCTTTAAAGTTTCTGAGGGTATTTGAGGCATTAGACTTTCTTGAATATCTTCTTTCTTCAGTGTTGCAGCTATGGAGTAAGGAAAAATAGACTAACTTAGCTAAGTATATGACACTGGATTTTCTTTGTGGTGAGGGGGCAGTGGGACAAATCATATTATGAGTTCAGTACCAAGGTGTTTGATCTCTTGTGTAATACGTTTGGTGCAATGGGGATGTATCTCTAACTTCATTTTTCCTTCATAGCAAGGTATAAACTGTTTCAGATCTCAATATGTGTAACTTTAACTACAAATATAGATCTCTGTGTTTTGAGAACTTATTCCTTGCAGTGCTGGTAATAGTAAGTCAAGGTGAAACAAGTGAGAGCCTCGTATGATTTTGTTTGATGCTATCAATTATTTTATTTGCTGTTTTACATTAGATTAAGTCCAGTCTCTTAACACAGGCATTTAGAAGAGTTGAATGGAAAAACTGTAGTTAGAATTCATGGGAATGCAGGCTGTGTGGTGGGTAGGTGAGGAATGGAGGATGGCCAGAAGAGTTTCATGAAGTACGTGAAGCCCTACCTCTCCTTGGATTATTTCTTTAAAAAATACATGAAAGAGATATTTTACACCTGAAATCTCATTGGGGTGTTGAAGGGATTTCAATAGACAGAAGCTACCATTGTGGATCATAACTTCAAACTCTTTCAAGCCGAAGCACCAACTCTTAGTTCTGATGCCAGTGTACTGTTGCATCTGCGATGCAATGAAGCAACGATACAAAGTGTCTTGTGTCTAGCCTAGGTACATCAGCATGAAAAGTTTACTGACTGTGTGCTAGGTGCTGTAGTGAGGTCTAGAACTTTTCATAGGTTAAAAAAATCCAAACAAACTGAGAATCAAAGCCATTCTTTTGAATGATGTTACTATAAAAAAGCTACAAGACTTTAATTTCTCCAAACACTTGCATGTATTTAAATTTGCAAGATGTGATAGTTTGCTGAAATACCTTGATGTGTTTACAGAACAAGGCCATTAGTCTCTAGCTTTCACTTTACAAAAAGTTGCTATTGGGATACTGAGAAGAATATGTTGGTACAGTTGAAAATGAAATCATTATTTGCAACACTGAACTGAAAACTAAAGTAAGAATTAGTATATTTAAAGCATTGTGTCTTTTCTTATGAGGGTGCAGTAATGTTCACAGGGAGGCTTCTACAATGGCAACATTATCCCTGCATACACTTCAGAGGAGATAAATTGCTATATCCAGCATCTCTGCTGTGGGTTATTTTCTGTGTCTTTCAAAAATGACTGCTACATTAGAAAGCAACTGGTGCAGAACCCTGCAGGAGTGCAGAAAGGTGAGTGACTTTAGGCTGCCTCTTTAAACAGTGGAGAAACAGAGATCTGAAGGGTCTGAGGCGTGATAAGGGGGGGAGGCAGTTCTTACCAGGGTAATACAACAGAAAGCTGGAATGGGTGTCTAGTTGTCTAAAACCTGATGAGTATTCCTCATCCAGTGCTGCAGTCTAGTGGTCCAAGATAATTGCCTCTCAAGTTACTAAGTAAAATTTGGTGCATATGATAGGGCTTGCTTTTTATCTCTGCTTTATGTGTGACACGTTTTAGGGTACCTCAAGACTTCTTATCAAGGCACATTTTCTCAATTGTTTGTGTCGGTGGTATCATTAATAATTATACGCTATTATTGATAGTGAGTTTTACTAACTAGGAAAGTAATATTTTAAACTACACACTTGAAAGAACACTTCATTGAAACTGTTGTTGTCTAATTTTCTTATATGAAACAGTGAAATTAGTCTAACTTTGTGAACCTCATGAGCTTTGTTATCAGTACAGTAGTCTTCTGAAGTATTGATTTTCATTAATTCTCTTCTATTATACTTTCCAAATCTTAGTGTCTGTTTAACTCTGTTACTGTATGGAAGTACAAATCAGCAGTGAGCCCACAAGTTACAGAATTGGAAGAGGTAAATAGGAATGAGCAGATTCCTTTTTCTTCTGATGCAGTCATAGTGAGGGCTTTTTCCTTTTTTTTCCAAGGCTCTAACAACAAGAACATAAGATGGGCTCCTTCCTTTGCAGCCATGGTAACCATGATCATCACAAAAACGTAAGAGTGCTAATTAAAAATTAAGACTATACTGAAGGTAATGGGGAGAAGAGAATAAAAAGCTGTAAGTGTTACAAGTACTGAAACTGGAAAAAAAAAAAAGCACAGAAATTCTCTACCACACCGTGGTGTCTTCTACTGAAGTCAGTGTTTGAACTAATGAGCTCTATATAGGTTTGTTTCTTTTCCCTCCCTTTTGTAAGTTTAAGGAACGAGGATAAAAGAATACTTTGGGATCCTGCTACTGTCACTGTAGTTTTTTTTTTTTTTCTTGTGTTGGTCACTTCAGAAGAACCTTTGGTAATTCCTTCAGGGGTTTCATTGTCCTTACTGCTAGAAAGTGGTGTTGTCTTCCATCCAGAGCTTGATGTGAATCTTTTCTGAGGAACCTATAAGAAAAATTAATCCCTGTCCCTTTGTTAGCCTACTGGGTACTTTGAAAGAGGACTTGTTATGAACCAGCCTTCCCCTTTGAAGAAAATAACCAAATCTGGCTCATCTTGTATTTCTTGTAGGTCATTCGTTTTGTTTCACTTCTCTGGATTCATGCCAGTTCTTTCGTTGAAGTGTGATGCTTCAGTGGGGGTACAGTTTTTCATCTCCACATATACACAAAGTGGAGCAGGACAGATTACTTCATTTATTCTACAAGTTGTCTTTCTGCTTGTACGTTTCAGTTATGCTTGCTTGTTTTGCAGTTGTCTGACACTGACTGTTCAGCTTGAGATTTAGACACTACTTATTTTCTCAAAGGTTATTACTTATATTTCCCATTGTCTTCTTACACAGCTAATTATTTCAATTTAAGTGTAGAGTTTTATGCTCATCCCCTCTGGATTTTATTCCTTCTCTGCCAGTTTACTTAGTTTGCAAAATTGATCTGAGTTTTAATTTGTCCTTAGCTTTACATTGTTGGCATATTTAAATGTGTTCTGTATTCAGTAGCTGTGCTGTTGATGCAAACATTGAATAGAATTCAGTTCCACTGTAATATATGTTTTGTTTGATTTAACTGAGGATTGCTTTCCAGGGAGTTTTGCCCCGCCACTTTTTTTTTTTTTCCTCTAGACCGTTGTTTTTTTCTTAAGACACTGACTGGAAACAAAACATTGTCTACTCATACTATTTTTTATATTTTTTAAATAGTTAACAACTCTACCCAACTTAATTTTGTACTATGCTCGTCTCCTGTGAGATGACTGCCCTGCATCCCTTCAGGAGGAGCAGGCAAGTGATTGATGGGGGTTGGAGACCTCCAATGTTGAGGTTGGGGCAGCCCTAGAAAATCTTTGACCCAGTCTTGTCTTGAAATCTTTGAAGCTGCTGCAATAAACCTCAGCAGGTTGCCGTGCATGGGGACTAGAACTCTGTTTTCTGTTAACTGCTAGTGTATATGAAAGTTATTAACACCAATCTGATGAGAAATTGATTGTGAGTTTTTGACTTCTTATGATGAAAACAGAAGGAAAAAATAGAGTGGAACTGTCAGCACCTTCCTCTAGGACTGTACAGTGTTATAAGATGGTAGCTGTTTTATTTCTTCTGTTAGTAAGAAGTTTAATTTCTATTGCCCAGCTGCCCAAATTGAAATAACTTCAAATTCTCTTGATTACTGATACTGATTAAAACAAATTCTTACTTAGTTTTAGGGGTATGTGTTGTTTTGAGGTGCAGTGGGAAAAGTTTCTGTGTAACGTCATTCTGCTGATGGAGATACAATCTGTAGACGCAGTCATTGGCAACAATAGAGATAAAATTTAATAAAAGTTAAACTTATTCTGTTTTTTTTTTTTTTAATTTTTATTTATTTATTTTGTGACTGCTTTGAGGAGAACAGAAGGGAGCAATCTCTGACAACTCACAACTCAGCTCTAGTGATCAGACACAAAGAAGCTAAAAGAAAGGGGTAGAGAACCATTTCTCCCCTCAGGTGTGCTGGCAGTTTTTGTATGTTGCCTTCAAAATCTGTAACAGGAAAGCATTTCCTCTTGCAGCTTGGTTCAGCAATGATAGTGAATTGAGCTTCAAGCATAAAGATTCTCTGTGCAGCTTGAGACCTGATGAAAGCAAGGGAACCTGTATTCTGTAACGTATTTAGCATCCTGTTCTCTGGAAGTACCTGCAGTTCAAACTTAGACTAATTTCTTGATAAAGTGCTAGGCTAAATTGATTGTTCTAATGTTCTGAGTTGCCTTAGAAGGTAACCTAAGGTCCTTTCAACATTGTTACTGCTGAACAAGGTTTTTCAATACGGTCCAGAAGGCTGGTCTAACTTGACCTCTCTGTATGATAAAGACTGACATGGCTACTAATAAAAGGGAAAAAGAAATAAACAACAAAAAGCACCTTGAATAAAAATGAGATA
Source organism: Callipepla californica brunnescens (assembly GCA_023055505.1). NCBI lineage: Eukaryota > Metazoa > Chordata > Aves > Galliformes > Odontophoridae > Callipepla > Callipepla californica. Next base: position 89,849,105 of record JALIRH010000001.1, on the reverse strand, counting down.
GGTGTTGATCTTTCTTAAAAAATTCTAGAATGGCAACATTGATAATTCTTTAAACACCTGTGGTGTCTTACTTGAGCAGTGCTTGAGATCTTGGTAACTATTGACTATATGGTATGAAGAGGGTTCTTGCAATGATGCATTTTTCACGCTCAGAGGGCTGTAGTTGCTCTGCAATGAAGCAGAGCAATGAAGTTATTTTCTGTGAATGTGTACCTATTGTGCAAGAATGAAACCATTTAAGAAACATAACGGAGGGTTGATGAAACAAACCATGATATTCATGACTGATCTGAAGCTATGCTACCTGATTCTGTGAAATAACAGGACATTTCTAGGAAGGGTGGCATGTGGTTCCAAGTGCTGTTCTGTGTTTTTCAGGATATTACAGTTCTTGGAGGTGTTAACCTCCCTTCAGAGACCAGTTACTTCTGGTAAGCAAGTAAACTGGAAACTCAGGAGTGAAAGGAAGATGTATACCTCACAAATAAATAAATAATAAAATAAAAAATCAAACAAAAAACCCTCGACCCTCATGCAAAATGCCAAATATAAAAGGTATGAAACCTATTCAGTGAAAGTTGGAATTGTTAGAAAGCATTGCAGAAAATGAAGGGACCGTATATGAATTAAACTGATAAAGAAATTGGAAACATTAGCTGAATGAAATGTGAGTAAGCTACTGTTAACAGTTTATGGGCTGTTTTGGCCCGGTTCCATGTTGAGTGGGGTAGAGGCAACCAAGGACCCATGCCCCAGAGACGGGGAAAAAAGGAAAAGGGATATGAGCCTAAAAACAAAACAGTGGCAATGATCTGAGGAGGAAAGCTAATTTACTAAAGAAGATAGCAGAATGCAAAATAACGCAATATAATACAATATATAAAATGAGAGAGAGTCCGAAAACTGAAGGCCTTATGCTAATGCTGGAGGCAGTGCTGGGTCAGTCTGAAAAGGAAAGAGCCTGTGTCTTATGACACATAAACAGTTTTTATCTTTCCCTCTGAACATGGAAAAATGAAAAGCAATGCAAAGTCCTCTGGGGTATGTAGTTGTTATTCCCTTCTGAGGCAGGTATACCTGGATCTATCGATGATCTGTGCAACTGGAGCATTAACTCTTTAACTCCCAATGCACTACATGATGTTATGATGTGGAATACCAAAAAACAAAAATCATAAAACCATGACAACTACCAACTCAGCAAAAATGCAAGTTGCTAGTTTGTCATCTGAGTGTGGGAGTAGTTTTTCCCAAGTCCTTCGCAAATATAGTCAAGAGTTTGATAGATGGTTGTGTGACTATAGAAGCAGAAAAAAAACCCCAAAACATTTCATTCTCTTCAGCAATAATCTTCAATGGTATCACAACTGGAATTAAAAATCATTGCCTTGGAGGTGTAAAGTGGAGAGCTGGAATGTAAAGCAAGGGGAGTTCAAGAATACTTTTGTGAAAGAAGCCAAACTTCATTGAATTGGTGGGAACTTCTGTTGAAACTTTTAACATGAAATCTGGATATATGGTATAATATTTATGATATACTTTTCTGAAGTAATTACAATTTTTAAGAAACAGAATATTTTAAGTTGTAAACTGTTTTAAGAAATAGTACTGGGTAGTATGGAGCTGTTTCTCTGTCAGCTGATCACTCATAAATGCTGAACTTGGACAGATCAATTCAGATTATGTGCCTTTAGGAGTTCAGTCATGTGGGAAATCTGTTGGATATTTTCTTCAGAACTAATGCATCATAAAAACCTCCTAAAGGGGAGGTGTAGTCATCTCAACGTAGTGTCACATGTTGACTATATACATGTGCGTTATTATTCAAACTCATCTGAACAGTGGAAGGAATATTCAATAACACAAAACACTTACTGTTTCTGAGTTGCATGTTCCTTTTTAAGGAGAAAAAGGCCCTACTTTCTTCATTGGAGGCAGTAGCAAAAGTGGCTTGTGGTATATCTAACATCCTATACATGATTTACGCTAGTTTATCCAAGTTGCATCGTTCTGATAGTTCAAGAACATCGCAGGGGAAAAAAGTATGGATAGGCATATATAATCTATTTCCAGGATGATGGCTGTTTTTTGTTTGTTTGTTTGTTTGTTTTACTGACAGTAATGAAGAATAATCAGTGGCACAGAGTCCAGTTGGAGGCTTGTACTTAGTGGTGTTCCTCAGGGGTTGGTACTGGGTCTGGTCCTGTTCAACATCTTCATCAGTGACCTTGATGAGGGGATAGAGTCCACCCTCAGCAAGTTTGCTGATGATACAAAGCTGGGAGGAATGGCTGACACACTGGAAGGCTGTGCTGCCATTCAGCGAGATCTGGACAGGCTGGAGAGTTGGACAGAAAGCAACTGGCTGAAATTTAACAAGAACAAGTTTAGAGTCATGCACCCAGAGAGGAATAACCACATGCACCAGTACAGGTTGGGGGATGACCTGCTGGAGAGGAGCTCTGAGGAGAGGGACCTGGGTGTCCTGGTGGATGACAGGCTGGCTATGAGCCAGAAGTGTGCCCCGGTGGCCAAGAAAGCCAATGGGATCCTGGAGTGCATTAAAAAGAGTGTGGCCAGCAGGTCGAGGGAAATGATCCTCCCCCTCTACTCTGTCCTTGTGGGGCCTCACCTGGAGTACTGTGTCCAGTTCTGGACACAAGTGGATAAAGTGCCTGGAACACCTCCCTTATGAGGACAGGCTGAGAGACTTGGGTCTGTTCAGCCTCGAAAAATGAAGACTCAGAGGGGATCTGGTCCATGTCTATAAATACCTAAGAAGTGGAAGGCAAAGGGATGAGGCCAGACTCTTCTCAGCAGTATATGGTTGAAAGGATGAGGGTAAGTGGACACAAACTGCGACATAGGAAGCTCCGCACAAATGTGCATGGGAACTTCTTCACAGTGGAGTTACGGAGCACTGGCACAGCTGCACAGAGAGGTGGTGGAGTCTCCTTCTCTGGAGACATTCAAGACCCGCCTGGACGCCTACCTGTGCAACCTGGGCTAGGGAGCTGCTTTGGCAGGGGGTTGGACTCCATGATCTCTGGAGGTCCCTTCCAACCCCTACAGTTCTGTGATTCTGTGAAAAAATTGTAGCCTTTCCACACATACATTAAAATACAGGATATACAGACAATTTAATTTTCAGTATTATAGTCATCTTAATCAGTCCTGTGATCAAATTGAGCTAAGGTCTGCAAAAGGTGTTTTTATTTTTTATTTTTTATTTTTTTATTTTTTCCCCATTCTCATCCATGGTCTAGATGGACAGAACTTGCTGAGACTTAGATTTCCATTTTTAGATGTTAGGCAAGTTTAATTGCATATAAAATGAAATTTTAGAGGTAGTAATGCAGGAAAACAGTGTATTTTTCTTTAACCAAGTAACATTTTTCTATTGTTTTTCTAGCACTGGCTTTTGTTTAAGTAGCAAATAAATTTATATCTCACTTTTGTTTATTTTCACGCTCAAAAATAGCTATTTGCAATTCTGACTTCATTTCCATGTATTTGCATACAGACTGCAGTTGAGAATTTGGGGATGAGTGGAATAGCAACTCATTGTGTAGGCTGAGGAATTCCTAAGAGTAGGAGGTGAAGTAAAGAAGAGCATAGGAATCAGCAGTGAGCCTGAAGTAAGGGCTAAGGCTGGAAGACACCAGAGGTGAGCTGGGAGCAGAAGCAGAGCTGCAGTATTGCAAGGTGAAGAGATTATAGAATATCTTGAGATGGAAAAGACTCACAAGGATCATCAAGTCCAGTTTCTGGCTTCACATAGGACTATCTGAAATGCTTAGTTTTTTTTTTTCAAATGTTTTCAAATAAAACCATAACAAAATGCTACTGCTAACACTGCATCAAGGTGCACAGTAGGCCAGGTTTAGATAAGAGCAGCAGCTGTCTTTACCCTACTGCTCCCTGCTCTCTCCTGTCATGGGCCAGCAGTCAAATGAGTCTAGAACTGTGTTTCAGTGCCCAGCTTTTCACATCAGGCTTACTGAATCAGGTCCGTGACACTGGGGGACAGCATTTAGGAAGCAGAAATTGATCATTTTAATTGACATGAGTGGTATGAACAGCATAAGCTTTTCTAGAATCATATGATGTCTTGGGTTTGAAGAGACCTCAAGGATCATTAAGTTTTAATGCCCTGCCACAGTACCAGATCTAATTGCCCAGGGCCCCATCCTTAGACACCTGGGATGGGACATCCAGAACTTCTCTGGGCAACCTGTTCCAGCACTTCACCACTCTCTCAGTAAAAAAAAAGATTTCTCCCTAACATCTAATCTGAATCTCCCTTTCTTTAGCTTAAGACTATTCCCCCTTGTTTTATCACCGTCTACCTGTGTAAAAAGTTGATTTCCCTCATGTTTCTAAACTCCTTTTAAAAGTTGAAAGGCTACAATGTGGTTTCCCTGCAGCCTTCTATTTTCCACTGGCCTTTTCCCCAGGTCCTCCTTCTTCCCCTTCTGTTAAATAGGAGTGATGTTCCTGCTTTTTCAGTCCTCAGGGACTTTGACAGCCGTGACTTTTCACATAGCCAGCTCCCTTAGTACCCTGGGATGCATGTCATCTGTCCCCATGGACTTGTACACTTTCATATAGGTAGGACAAAATCTCTGGCAGCCATTTAGCCCAACTCCCTGCTCAGAAGTAAAACTGGAGGAGGTTGCTTTTGGCTTTGTCCATGAGGTTTGAATCTGTGGAGGTACTACAGTCTCTCTGAGTTGTATGTATCTCACAGTATGTGACCACCCGTAGAGGAAAGGAGCTCGCCTTTCCCCTAGTTGGAATTTCCTATTTTCTGACTTTTATTATGAATGTGTGGTTGTGGAGCTTAGAGACATAGTTTAGTGGTGGACATGGCAGTGTTTGTTGATGGTTGGATTTGTGTTCTTATGGGTAATATAAATATATAAATATAAAACTTGTCTGCCTAAGCATGTAGAATATCTGAACATGCTCAGGTCCTCTATAACACATGACAATTTTTTTTTAAGCAAACTCTTTACTTTATTCTCTGGTCTCCTACATCTGCACTCTAAAGCTGGCAGGTCAATGAACATGTAAATGCACATCGCCTTGAGTTTTGCAGTCCTGCCTCTGACATCTGCAGATTATTTCACATTAGTGTATATCTCTTTTCCTTTTGATTAAATTGTCAGATATCTGACAATATGATAAAGAATCCTATTGTGATATGGGTCAGTAGCAAGCATCTAAACGGCTGCTGGGCATTGGTATAAAGTAATAGTAAAACTGATGGACTGCATCTGACGAACAGATTGACTGAGAAGCTTAACTGCAGCCACACAGAACTGCAGCTTGGATTAGGAGATCAGTTGGAATGGTAGATGTTTATCATTCTTGTTTCATGCTCCATTGCTTGTATTTCAGTCCATTATGAGATTTTTCCAAAGAAAATATTTAAAATAAATAAAATGAATTAGGAAATGTTCATAGTAAGCACAATATTGCAGTTACATTGATATTTTAAACAAAGTTGTAAGTGTGTACTTTCAGGAGCTAAATTTAGCACTATGACTAGAGGTTTTTCATTTTCTTATGTATGAGTAGGTAAAAGAAGAGCTCAAAAGCACGTAGGGTAATAAAAGATATCTTTTCCGCAATTACTTGTTTTAGTACCACCACCACCCCACCCTTTCCCCCAGTAGAAGGACTTTCTATTTCTTATGTTATCTAGGTTAAATTTTACACTTGCGATTTAACTTGTTGTCAGCCTATCTTTGCCCATTCTCCCCTATTGCTGCTCCCCCTATTTTGCTTGCTCTTCTGCTTTTGTCTTATGTGCTTTTCTCGTTCCCAGTGTCCTTGCTTTGTGTGTAGAACGAGCTGGCTGAAGTGGTGCTTGTCTCTGTTCTGCTTGTTTGGCAAACTGAAGGCTTGAGTTGTTCAGCTCTGAGCTTCTCTGACCTGCTAAAGTTCAATGGGGCTCTGGGAGTTTTAGCTCTTTGGTCTGAGACATATGAGGGCTAACTAAATTTACTACTTTAATCTGCCCTAAGTTCTTTGTTTTATTGTTCTCTTTGTTCCTAGCAGTACACAAAAGCTGATAAGGAGAAATAACTGCTCTTCTCTCCACCTGAAACATATTCTTTGTAACCCTGTTTTTGTCTGCTTCCTTAAGCTGCTACTCTTTTTATAACCATTTCTCTTAGGTTTGTGTTCAGTTCATCTTAGGAGAAGAATATTAAATGATTGCAAGTAGCCTCTATGGTGTATGCCTCATTGTTCTACTTTTATGATGTCTCGGAGGAGAAGGTATTTAAGACTGGCACTGACAATTATTGGATGAATTGTGCCTTACTGTCAGCTGTTGGTCAGCAGTACTGAAATCCCTTCTCTACAGAGTGAGCCACTAGCTTCGTTCATCTTTCCAGCAGGTGAAAAAAGGCTGATGGGTCCCAACTCTTTCCTTCTCTCACAGAAGGAGAGAAGGAAGATTGCTACTCCTCTGGATCCTGGGAAAAAAAGGGTGACGTTTTGATGATACTAGGAAGGTATGAAGTGTAGAACTTAGCTGTAGGTGGGGTAGGAGATAATCCTGGGGTACACAAAGGGAAATGTGATCTCATGATTGAGACAAAAGGCAAAAAAAAAAAAAAAAAGTAATAATCTGTGTTTGCAACAGAACACTGGAATATACAGAGCTCTATCAAGTGAATTTTCATGAATTGTTTTGGCTGTGCAGTGGATTGTTCAGTCTCAGTCAAATCTGTGTTTCTCTCAAATACTTGAGAGCTAATTTTAAGCAGTTAGTTTACACTAACAGTAGTTCCTTATCTCTTAATAGAAATCTGTTTGCTTGATGCTTCTTGAATTCACGTTGAGTATCTGACTTTCTTTCTTTGCAGTTATGAGCTATAAATTAAGGGAAACAACAGTTCATAAAAAATGATAAATGTCTAATTCCAGGACCTGGAGCCCTAAGAGCAATGTGGTTCTATGGATGCATAGAAACTGTCTTTATCATTTGGTCATTCTCCTCTCCTTTGTCTTTGAAGTCCTTTCATTCTCTTCTGGCTTCTCAGTTGTATTGCTCCCTAGTCAGTATGGTGACTGCGTGGTAGTGGCTGTGGCTGCAGCAGTGATTGATGTGGAAACTCAAGTGCAAGGCACTTAATGAGTATTTTATGGAGCAGTTAGCAAACCTGAAGAGGGAGGAGGCTTTTTTTTTTCTGTAGTTCTGACCACCATGTGCAGTATGTTGCATTGCTGACAAATACTTGTTCTGTAAAATATATTTACAACTCTTACAAGAACAAGCATGTTTTCTCCCCCCCTAAAGAGCCTCTTTTTTTTTTTTTTTTAATAGAAGCTACTTAAAAATTGAAAATAATTTATAAAATTTATAAAAGCAAAACCATTGTGAGTGGCATGGGAACTACTCAGAGATGCTGTACGGGAGTCCTGAAGCAAATGCATGCACCTATCAAACTGAGGTGGGCATAGCAGCATAAACAACAGGTAACAAGAGAGGTAGAACACAAAGTTGTTCACTGCATTTTAAAGGGTGAATTTTGTCTGCAAGAGCAAAGTTGAAAGGACCATAAATTCTGGCAGGATATGGTAAAAATACAGTGCAACTAAGAAAGATATTTGAGAAAAAAACTTCAGAAGGTGTAAATTACACTTTTTGAAATATTCCTGGAATTGGAAACCTGCTAGAAAATGTGTAGGGCTAATAGATATCTCTCCTTCAGTACTCTGGAAATAAGGCTCAAAAAGAAGTTACTGTTTTACCGCTCGCATTTGTATTCATCTTTGAGCTTTGAAGAAGTTCTGGATCTTTCTTCAAATTGAAGTGCTGGTAGAAGCAATTATGGAACAAGGTGTGTGTCTTATTTTTTCGACATGAACCAGATGGTATTTAAAGAAGCTCAAAAATTAAACAACCAAACTACTACATCTGGATGTGACTTTCTACTTAAAGCCTGGTATTTGAAAAACTTGAAAGTAGTTTTTAAAAAGAGTCCTGCTGCTTACTGGTAAGCTAAACATCTGCAATGGGGAAAACTAGGAGCAGGGTAATGGGGAAAACTACTGCAGGGAATGGAATTATAGTCACCTAATATGGCACAGTGGGAGTTCCAAGTGACTTCTGAAATATGAAATTGTGCCTCAATAATCACATAGGAGGATTTCTGAAAAGATTAAGGAAACATGTTTACAGCGAAGGTCTGGTGATTGTAGTCTGCTTGAGTTGCCAAGGGCATTCAACAACGTATTTATTTATTTATTTATTGGGCAAAGACTCTGTGGGAAACTAACGTGCTACCAAAAAAGAAGGAAGGTCTTGCCATGGGTGTAGAAATAATCCCCCTGTGTTTTACTTTTTAATATGTTCATTTTTTTTATTTTCTAAAATGCTGACAGAAGAAAAGGGATATAATCCAGAAAGAAAATGAATATTGAGATAGTGATACTGTGGATCGTCAAGAAAAAGCTGACTGTGAGGACTTGAAGTAGGACTTTCTTAGGTAAGTAGTTGCTAAAATGACAGTTTTTTTCTTTGTCACTTAATGTGTAGAGATGCATACAAATATCCAAGTTTTTCCTTGTAGAGTGTGAGCTCTGAGGTGACATCATACTTCTCATCAAGAAAGACTACGAGATTCAAGGATCTGCAGGCTAGTCAGTCTCACCTCCATCCCTGGAAAGGTGACCGAGCAAATTTCCCTGGAAGCCATTTTCAGCCATGTGAAGAACCAGAATGGGACTGGGAACAGCCAATACGAAGTTCAGTGGCAAGCTGTGATGAACCAACCCTGTTGTCTTCTGAGATGAGAGGACTAGCTATGAAGACCATTGGGTTGACCTTAACAAGGGCTTATCAAGCTCTTCCCTAGTGGCGTTAGAGCCATATGAATGAGATAAGGACTAGATAGTGGGATAGTAAGATGAACTGAACTGTTGCTCTCCAAGTGGGGGTGAGCAACCATAAAAAATTCATCTAGTAGCTGATTACTTGTGGTGTCACTCAAGAAGTAACAATGGGATCAATACTTTTTTAAGGTCTACATTAATGACCTGGATGATCGAATGGAGGTTTGTGGATAGATAGAAAATGGAGACAAGAATTAATTCCAAGAAGTCAGTTCTAGATGTTTGGATGCATACAGTGGTAGAATTTAGTGAATGGTGGAGATGGTCTGTACAGAAGGAAATTATCTGCTTCTTTACTACCACATCTTTCAAGTGCCTCTGAAGCATAGGATGACGTGACATTGCTAGCAACAAGATACAGTGCTTCATTACTCACTAGATCATTACAAGTCTACCTACATGTGTGTGCCTCTGAATGTATTTTTTGTTGGAAGTTTTTTTACTTAATTATTAAACTTAGGTTTGTGTTATTTTGTAAAATAAAATTCATTTTTTGTAAAATATGTTATTTTGTAAAATAAAATTCATTTTTTCACCAAAACAAGGTAAAATATGCCACAGAGTTTTGTTTTTATTGTTTTAATAAAAATATTAAAAAGTTTTCCTTACATACTTTAACTATATTATATATTTTATATGCAGCCCAAGAAAATTCCTCAGTGCAGCATAGGCAAGCCAGAAGGTTGGATACACGTGCTCTAGGTGCTTTGTGTGACCAGGGACTGATAACACTGAGGGCTTTCTTTGATTAATTCCTGCCTTAGTTTAAAGGCAGAACATCTACAGGACCATAGTTTTAGGAGGGCATGAATAAGGATTAGTAGAAAAAGGATATGGGTGCATTCACTGTATTTGAAAAAGAATTTGATTGCAAGTGTGAAATCAGAGTTGAAGTGGGTAAGGTTGTAGGCATTGCTGAGCAACTGGAGCCTCTGAGATCTGAAACTGAGTAAGAGGAGGAGTAGGAGAAGGGTAGGATCAAGGATTTAGTATAGCGTGTAAATATATGTGTGGCTCACCAGTGAGGTTGAATAGAAGCTGATGGAGGTTTTCAGAGTTTTGAAAACTGCTGTAATTTTTTATGTTTATTTTCATATCCAAGTTGAACTGCCATCCATAGAACAGAGAGGTAGAGGTTTTTTTTTGTTTTGTTTTGTTTTGTTTTTTTTTTAACTCACAATGAATGAGATTAATGTGTTTTTCCTGACTTCGAAAATAATGCAAATCCTAGAACTCTTAGCAGTTGACTATCCAAGACCTGTACATTCAAAGAAGACTCCTTTTTAGGGCAGCACTCATTTTGAGAATGATTGATAGAGAAACGGTTCACAAGGATTTCATTGCTGTTACTTACAACTTCTTGAAATAAATAAAAACTCCTGAGAAATGAAGACAAATTAGTGTAAATCCTAATTCTTTCACACCTTACACTTTGTCACATCAGTTTCAAGTTTGTTGGTTGTAGTTGCCCGCGTAGCACTCAAACTCTATCTTATGCAGACATATTGCAATAGTTGGATTATAATTCCATTGAATCAAAGTAGTCATTATAGAATACAATAAGCTTTGAGAGAAATTTCGTGTAGATGCACCCTTTAATCCCCTCCACAATGAAAATGCATTTTTTGGCTTGATGTGAAGTTGGTATGAAAAGTACTTGCGCATGAAAAGATGTGCTTAGATACATCTGCTGTTGTAAACTCTATTCCACTGAAGTTCTGAATCTATGAATTCTGACAGCTTTTTATTCAGTGGTACAGCTGTTAGCAAAGGTATGTATGGTAGCAATGCTTAGAAATATTACCTGTGAGTTATTAAAGATGTGTAAAGCAAAGAAATCCTTTACCTTCATTTGGCACTCTTAAGATAAACTACACTGGCTTTTGAAACTGCAATTTTAAATCTTCAACTATGAAGCTTTTTAAAGGAATGATGGGATCTTCTCCATAAATGCAATACAATCTCCTAGGACCTTGAATCAGACAGTGTATACAGGCAGAATTATTTCTTCTATGTATTTCCATCTCCATTTTAACACTGAGTATGCCAAACTATGAAATCCCTGGAACTAAAGACTTTATTATAACACATAATGCATCTGACCGAGATTTATTTATTTATATATATATATATATATATATATATATATATAAATGAAAACCTCAGAGCAAGGGCAAATCAGTTGCAAGGAGGGAAAAAAAAATCTGCCTGCTTTATATGCCATTCAAGTATGTTGGCTTTTTCTTAGTCTTTCTTTTCTTTTTCTTTTTCTTCTTTCTTTCTCTTTGTCTATTTTCCCTTCAAATCCAGCTTGTTTTTCCCTTTCCCAGTGGTTGCTCAGCTTGAGGCAATCTGCATTTTCCATTTCCTTGTTCAATTACCTTTTGTGGCTTGATTGCCATCCTGCTTTTGGAAGCTGTCAAGATCACTGCCAGCTCTAACTGCTCCATAGCTTCCCTCCTTCCTGACTTTCCCTCTCTGTCACTTTTGTGCTTGTTTTCTGCATTCCTAAGTGATCAATATGTAGGGAAGAAATAATGTTCTTTTTTCTCTTCTCCAAACATTCTGTACATCGCAACAGAAATAAAAAGAGTAACATTTCGTCCACCTTTAATCGTCTTTGTAAATAGTGCTTTTGGTAATCTAATCAATTTATTTATTCAGTGTAATATGTATAGTCAATGAGACTGGAGAATTTCCACAAATAAAAATATTTTGAAGAAAAACGAGAAACTACTGTTTTAGAGTTTTTTAAAATCACATGGCATTTTGTGAATTGTGAAGAGCTTTGTGGTGATGTGTGAAAAGAAGAAATAATGAAGAGGTCAAATTCTATAAAGCAGTAACATGAGTTCATAGATTCATAGATACATTAGGTTGGAAAGTACCTACAAGATCGTCTGTCCAACCATCCTCCTACCACCATCCCTACCCACTAAGCTACTAAATCAAATCCCTAAAATTTGATCCCAGTTAATATCCTGTTGGTGTGGCATCAGATGTGAGCTTACCATGCTCCATGAGTTTCTCATATTGGAAAGATAAGGGAAGAAGTATATTGTGAGGGAGAACATCTTACTAAAAGAACATACTACAAAAAATCTGTAATATTTTGGAAGTGTACAGGGAAAAAAAACTTAATCTGTCTTGTCCTTTTTTTTGTGTGTGTGTGTTTCTGTTGAAAGTAAGTCAAGACTGATTTTGGCCCTGCTAAAATAAGATTAGATTAGTATTTTCACTGTTAGGTAAGGTTAACTGTTTATTCATGATGTACAGTGTGGGGATAAGGGACCAAGACAATTCTCAGCAGTTACATCCATCTACCACAGCTTTTTGTATTCTGAAGCTACTTCAAGATAGATTTCCTTATGTTGTTTGGTACTGTCTGTTTCTTTTTAAGTTAATTGCCTGCAAGGGGAAGAGAAAAGTAGAGGACAAGGAAAGGTCTAGAGCTGGAGTGATAGAAAAGGCTTCCTTGTGGATCCCAGTAACTTCCATGAAAAATCCCTTGCTTTATTTCCATTTCTTTTTCACTGCAACATATGAAAGGCAACATTAATGACTGATTTGAATGTAAATAGCTAGGATATTATTGCATTGCACAGTCTTTTTATTCAATGTGAAGGGAAACAAACTTTATACCTGCATTCATACCTGATGGTGTGAATGCCTAATGCCTCCAGTGGTTGCAATAATCTACTTTCTAAATTACTTATGGAATTTTGATCAAATCTACAATTAACTGATAAATCCAGAGAAGACAAACTTTATTACATCCTAATCTATTCATGCAAAAGTTCTATGCACATGCCTCTGTCATTCGGTTACATATGTTGTACAATTGTATAAAATAATGTTTCCTTTATGGACATCTTCTGGCTATTGGGGTAAAATGTAAAAGGAAGTGGTTTCTTCAGAGCACGATTATTTTTTTTGTCTTTCTTATATGTAGCAGAGAATAAGGTTTGTCAGCAGCATCTTATTTCAGAGGGTGGAATGAATGCTTACCTGTGTCTTTCCACATGCCCATATTCCTATTGAGAAATAGTAATTAATGGAGAGGTCAAATCACTAAGCAATCTTAACTACTTCATGGCTTGCTGCCACTTACTTATCTATGCTTCATATTAATTGTCTCACATACTTATCTGGAACAAAGCTAAATTTATAATTTATGTTGTGAAGGTTCAAAGTTGCTTGTGAGATCTTCACTAGTAATACCAGTGGGAGGAAACTCATTGAAATAAAATAATGTAGAAGGTTGCTGTCACTTCATACCTTTGATAAGGTATGAAGTTTACTCACCTTCCAATAGAAATCTTCATACAAAGACCCAAAAATAATTTGTCAGTTAGTCAAAATTACTTTCAAAACAAGATCTGTTTATTTTCTGTTCTTAAAACTATAATCTATTTCAGAGGCATCACAGAACTGTGAGATGACCACAGAAAGGACCACTTTATCCTTTCAACCTAGGACCTGATGTCACTGAGGGGCAACTTCTTCAAACCTATGCTTTGTCGATCAGCTAATTTGACAGTGACATCTTTCTTGTGGGTATTGAGCTAATTCTAATTTTGAACAGTTCAGTGTTTTAATTTAATTGTTGTGGGGAGGGTCTTGCTAGGAACTGACTGTTGAGATGCTGCTAGCACCTTATTAAAATGAATAGTGGCCCACCCTTCACAGGCTCATACGTATTATTAGAAGCACAGTAATGTTTGGATGACTGAGTGGCTGATTCACCACAGGGCCATTCGGTCATCCAAGGGAACAGGCTTGATAGGTGGGCTGACAAGAATCATAGAATCAGACCTGGAATCATAGAATGGTTTGGGTTGGAAGGGACCACAAAGATGATCTAGCTCTAACCCCCCTTTCATGTGCAAGGTTGCCAACCACTGGATCATACTGCCCAGGAAGTTCAACAATAAAGGTGGGTAAGGTTTTGTACATGGAGACTAACAACTAGGCACAATACAGTCTGGGGGCCACACAGCTTGAAAGAAGCTCCACAGGAAAGGACCAGAAGGATCCCTGTGGAAACCAAGCTGAACATGAGTTGGCAATGTACCCTTGCTGCCAAGAAGGCTAATAGTATCCTGGGCTGTCTCAAAGTGTTTTGAGTATCACCAGCAGATCTAGAGAGGTGGTCCTTTCCTTTACTCAGCACTGGTGAGGCTGACCTGGAGTACTGGATTTAGTTCTGGATCATATTGCCAAGAGCCCAAAGGAAGGCTACCGAGGTGATCAAAGGACCAGCACACCCCTCCTGTTAAGAGAGGATGAGAGAGATGGAACTGTTCACCCTGGAGAAGAGGATGCTCAGTGGGGAATCTCATCAGTATCTGTGGATCTCGTCAGTGTCTATAAGTACACGAAGTGAGGGTGCAGAGAAGATGGAGCCAGGCTTTTTTCAGCTGTGCCCAGTGACAGAACAAGAGGCAGCAGACACAAACTGAAGTTGGTGTCAGGAACAGTTTGTGTCAGGGGGAGCAGAAGGCTCCCTCTGAACTCCAGGAGCACTGGCACAGGCTGCCCAGAGACTGTGGGGTCTCCTCCCTGGAGCTCTCCAGAAGCTGCCTGGCCATGAGCCTGGGCACCCTGCTCCAAGTGGTGCTGCTGGAGCAGATGGATCTAGAAGTTCCTTCCCACCTCAACCATCCTGTGATTCTGGGAATAAATGTATATGCCTTTGCTTTAAGAATATAAGGGAGCAATGGTCTAAACTGCATTTTTAAATAAAATCTGTTAGAATATTTCCAAATTTCATGCTCTTACCAGTCCTTCAACATCTACCAAGAACAAGCTTTATGAATATAGTAATGTCACCAGGATCTACTGCCCTCCCTCTAGTGAGGAAGTTGCTGTAAGCAACAAATGCCATGAGCAGTCAGGGAACTTTGTCCTTTTTGTTGCATTGGAAAGTGCAAGGATAGTCTGTTCAGGAGTGCTGAAAATTTCATGTAGTTTGTTTCAATGTGTAATTCCAGGCTTTAAATCTATTTTTTTAAATCTGACATTTGTAAAAATATGTTCTTCTAGAAGGACATAGCTGCAAATCCACAGGAAATCTTTTAACCTTATAAAATATTTTTTTAGAATGTGTAAACCACTTCAATTTTCAGTGGAATTTTTGCAAGCTACTACTCAAAGGTCTTGATTTACAATAGCAGTAATTATCTTCTTGCTAGAGAAAATTCTAGAAAATTTGCTTGATCTGTTTTCTAAACTCTCATCTATCAAATCACTTTTTTATGTTTTCTGTTGCTGGAAAAGAACAGGAAGTAAATCAATTCAGATACTGGGTAATTACATATCTTTACTTTAAGTTTAAAGGTTATAAAAAGCAAACAAAATATTAAGCGAGACTGATTTTTTTTTCAAATGCAGAATGAACTAATGTTCACACCTGGGATTATTTTATTATTATGTATCTATGCTTGTTTGTCATTACTAAGGAAGACAGATTTATGATACATACATGTTTTGATGACTAAATGTCAATTATACTTTGTAGATGTGTAGACTAAAAGGATTTGAACATACTTGGTTTTCACTTGCAATAAATCTGGTACACTTGCTCACTGTTGATGGTCTTTGCTAATCATCTGAGTATAAGGGCAGTTGTGAGATGGAGTGGGGACAGCTGAATATACTCAGGTGTGGGGGAGAAGAGTCACTGAACAAAAAAGAAGGAAGAAAGTGATGGAAAGTAAGTATTTATATAAAACACTTAAGACCTTCCTGTATGAAATCAAAGCAAAGGCATAATATTATGAGGAATGGGTGTTTTGTAAATAAAGATTTGAAAAAAAGATGGTGGGTGCCTAACTGCAAACATCTAAGGGAACTCAATTTTCAAAGTTGAGAAAACAGTTACATAAACACTGTGATTGAGAGACTTTCTAGGTGTTTTTTGAGATACCTCACCTATCCCTACCTGCTGATTCTAGTACCCTGGATACTTGGAGCTGGCTGGTAGATGAAATGTAGGTGGGGATTTTTCAGGAGACCTATAGTACATTAGAGTACTGAAGTCTGGTGGGGGGAGTTTACCTTAGAGTGCTCAAATTTGAACTAATTGTCTACATTTAAATGACTGAATCTTATTTGGCTGTGGATGTCTTCTGGGAATTACTGGTGTGAGAAAAAGTGTCTTTGTATGTCCTCTGAACAAGCTGTCCAAGTCCACTTTTAAAGTGGTCTTCAATAGCACGGAAGTATGAATGTATGTAGGCAGAGAAATAATTACTCTGTTCCATTACCCCAGAAATACCTCAGTGGTTTTTCCAGGACAGTATTAATTTCTATTTTGCATAAATGATACATATAACATTAAAATTTCATGATTTCAGTGTCATATTACACATCTGAGATGTTACTGTAACTTAATGATAGACAAAAACATTATAGTACCAGAGAATAAAATTCAGAATAGAAAGTCTTCTGTAGATTTCCTGGTGGATTTTTTTTTTTTTTTTGTTCTGTTTTGGCAGTGTTGAAATAGCCAGAAAGAAAGAAACAGCCTAAGAGGCAATACTGTGTGTTTCAACATTCTGAAATCAGTTTACCTTGTGCTTTACAAGTGGAGGCTGCATCTGTCTCTCTGCAGAAATGCAGGCACATTTAGTTTGGTTTTGTACACAGCTTCAAGTACACAAATGTTCCTCAGGCAAAATCCTTGTTTTTCATTACTGCTTGATCATTAAGATAGCATGAACGTTTGCCCTTACAAATTACTTAAAGTCTAATACATTCAAGCAGAACTCTAGTAATGTACTCTTCTTGCAAATTACATTTGAGAATCTCTAAAACTGGAGGATAACATGTCAGAAATAAAATGGATTAATATGCTGGTCAGTATTTAATATATTTTACTTTCATAGTAATTTAATGAATAACACAAGCTGATTTAAAAGTTTCTGAGTTCATTGTTAATACATTTTGATGATAGAAAGCATAACTAAGTACAAGCACAGATTATCTTAAACTGGCATCAAATACTTCACTTAAGGAATCCCATAACTGAGGTGGCGTGTGTGTTTTTAATTTGCTCCCCTTGTATTTGGGCAGCATGACTGAACTTCCACTTGCCTAATCGTTTGTGCAGTTCTTCTCCCCCCACAGTCCTGCCTCATTCAGTAAGAAGGACAGATAGTATTCACTTTTGTGGCTACTAATCAATACCTTATCTTACCCTGGTTGCGTAGAGTCAGCCTCAGTCTCTGTTTACTATAGGCTATTAAGTCCCTGTTACAATAGGAATTTCCGGGTGGGCTTTTCTGGTACTCACTGATGCAATGTTTGAGTACCTCACCAAATAATCAACAACCTTCTGAGGTAGAAATATGTTATGAAGAACCCAAGAATATGAAAGATTAAAAGGAAGAACACTACATGTAGTGTTTGACCCTTACTTCACGGCTTCTGGCCTAGACTGGTGCAGAGTGCAGTGTTAAAAAACACTTGGAGACCTGCCAAGCTTGTCCTAGCATCTGGCTTTTTAGGATGCTGTGTTTTGATTGTCTCAGTAGCTGCAGACTTACAGGAAAAGATTTAGTCTTGTCTGAAAAAGACTCCAATTAAACTGCAGGCAGAAAGAGATAAAAGGAGGATAAGGTGAATGAGGAAAAGAGCTTATAAACAGGAAGGCAAGAGAAGGAAAAATTTCACATTCTGTGTTCAAGACCTCTTGGCCTGCTCAGCTCTGATTTATCCCTAGGGTGGATCTTTCCTAATCAGTGAGCAGGGTAAGGGTTCTATGGAGCTCAGAGAGGATGTTCCTGAAGTGGAGGTATACAGGGAGTCACACCCAGGTGTACACAGGAAAACATGTTGGCAGAACTCTGATGTTAGAAAACATAGTGAAACTTCTCATTAGCTTTACAATTAAGCAAACTCCCTTTGTCTAGATTTAATCTCTAGCCAGATGACTTCTTCCAGCATGCAGCTGGTGAAAAATTAATTGTGAGCACAGTGTGTGGACTGGCTTTGGCTACTGTGGGGCTGGGAACAACAGTTACAGGAAAAATGTAGGAAACAGAATGGTGTTTACATCCCCCTCTCGTATTATAGCATAAGAAACTATGATATATCAAGTTCAGTGCCTTTGTGGAGGAAGCACAAGAATAGTTGGTCATAAATACAGCAGTAGGGTTAGTGCACCTTCTATTTCTGGTAGTAGGAGGTGGTATATACTGGCAGTGTGCTCAATGGCCTCTGTGGCAACCACCAAAAATGTTCCCTAGCAAGTCAGAGTATAATCACGGATACTTTGTTTCAGTAAAAGATTATTTTAATTGAAAATACCTGAAAATACTCTTGAATTCTATATGTGTTAGAGAGGACTCTCAGTGTCTATCAGCTCCGATTTTTCAAACTATGTCATGTTTGCATGAATCTTCTTATTAAAAAAAGGCAAATTCATGATATCCATGTCACCCTCTATGAAATTTCCTATTTCATAGTTTAGGGATTTCCAATTTCTTGTTAAGTGTGGTATTGTGGGTTAACTCTGGTAGGCAACTCAGCATCGCACAGCTGCTTGCTCATGCCCCTTGCAGTGGGATGGGAGAGATAATTAGAAAAGGTAAAAAGTGCAAGAATTCATGGCTTGAGATAGGGACAGGCTAATAGCTGTAGTGAAAGCTGTGTGCACAAGGAAAGCAAAATGAAACATCCATTCATTACTTTCCATTGGAAGGTAGATGCTTTGCCATTTGCAGGAAAGCTGGGGTTCATCATGTTACTTGGGAAAGCAGACGCCGTGTTTGAATCCCACCCCCTGTAGCATTCCCCCTTCTCAACTCCTTCCTTCTTTCTTCCATTTTCGTTACTGAGCAAGGTGCAATATGTTGTGCGTATACGAATATTCCTTTGGTCAGTCTGGGACAGTTCCTTGTGCACCCACAGTCACCTTGCTGGCAGGGCAGCATGAGAAGCTGAGAAAGCATTGATGCAGCATGCTGCGCAGGCACTGCTCAACAACAGCTAAAACATTGGTGTCGGTGTATTATCAATAGTCACAAATCCAAAACATAGCCCCGTTGGAGCAGCTGTGAAGAACATTAACTCCATCCCAGCCAAAACCAGTACACACAGCCAGATATATATTTTTTTCCGAATCATTTTTCTTGATAAAACAGAAACTGCTTTCACAGAAATTCTTCCCCTTCCACAACTTCCTTTACATCAGTGTCTGTGTCTCATTTTGTTGGTCTGTTGCTCTTCCTCACCAAAATATTCCCTAAACTTTGTACAGATGACGAGCGAGATAATTGTTACTTTGTTGGCCAAATCTCGACAAAGCAAATGAGAAGGGGTATGACGCATTTCAGCCATGGTGTATAACTGTTTTTTCTTCTAATAATAAGATACTGAGAGGAATTCAGTGACTTGAGGAAAGTTGTGTTTAAGGTGTTTGGACCCAAATTAACAGATGTATATCCTGGAACTGCAAGAATTTCTTCCTAGTTTCATTTTCAAATCAGAAGTAGGACCCTGCTGTTTTACACTTACTTTTCATATAGTCCTTGTTAGCTTCTAACGTGTAATATTACAATTATTGTTGCTAACTACTGAAGGGACTGAAAATAATCAGTGTTAAAATAAATGAATAGCCACTGCAAATGGATACCTCAGTAAATATCTGATCTGTAGGTTGTGTGAAAGAGCTGTCTGTATAGGTTATGTGCAGGTTTACTTCTACTTCAGCTGTTCTTTCAAATTTTTATATTTTGAAAAAAATTACTCTGCTAGCTTCCTCTTCCATATCACCTGTACACACCACTTGACTTCCCAGCCATTTGTCATGTTTAAGTCACCTATTGACTATCATGAGGCAATAAACAGATTTACTGTGAGTATGCTGTAAGAGTGAAAGAGTGAGTACAAGAATAAATAAATAAATAAATAAGAATTTTGTTTTCCATAGCCTTTCTCAAGGCATACTTAGATTCTAAGTTCTTGGTTTTGCTTGAAAGGCAATCTGTTGTCATGTTTAATTCATGCAAAAGCTTCATCTCCCAGCTCTTTTGTCATTTTAAAGATGATGTTATATTTCTTAGATTTATACTTCACCAGCAAGAGTGCTTTCTTTCTATCAGTTATTAGGAAGTTCTTGTCTTTGTTTGATTAGGAATTGCACTATTAACAGCATGTAGTCTATTTCTTGCTTGATAGAAATATGGTAAGTAATTGCTTACAACATCCAAGTCAACTTGTATTTATAACGTTTTATTATTCCTATGGAGTATCATCATGAAATTATTGTGGCAAGGCTCATCATTAGATAAAAACATTTTCAAACATTTATCGTGGAAAGAACTTTTACTGTCATCATAACCCTTCAAAAAGGAAGAAAGCTTTCCATCCCTAAGACTGAATCTAACTGGGGAGTATCCTTTATCTTCTTTACAAACTCGTTCTCCACCTCCTGGAGTTTGAATGAAAACTTCAGCATAGCTTAAGAAAATAGCTATTTTGGTATTTTACAGTGCTTTATATGACTTAAGAAAATGTCATTTCTTTCTGATGTGAGGAAAAGCAGAAACATAACTTAGCAATGTCTAAGAGGAAGCTTACAATTCACATCTGCTTCTCTTAAACAAAACATAAAGAGGTGTTTCAGTGTGAAGTAAATTGGGTTGGTGAGGCATAAATTGGAAGTTCTTTAATAGTTAAGAAATGCATGGGGCAGGGACCAGACAAGACTGGTAGAGGTGCCTGAATGAGGCTGGGTCATTTTGTACTGCATGACACCGTGTAGAAGAGTATAAAGCTGCAGGCAGTTGGCTGGTGGCTGGCCACTGTGTGCCAGTTGGTGGGGTGAGACACTGTGATGCTGGCAGGGTGCTGGCTGGCAGGTGGTGAGTCACTGTATTGCAGATATACATATATATTGTTATAATTGCATTTTTTCCCCCCATCTTCCTCTTCTGTCTTAGGAAATAGTTTTTATCTCAACCCATGAGTTCTATTTTGTTTCCAGTTCTTTCCTTTATCCAACTTGGGCGGTGTGGTGCTGAGCTGCTGCTGGCTGAAACCATAACCCATGTTAAGTGATACTTGATATTATACTAAAAGCCTTGTCTGATCTTTAGATGTGACAATGGAATACAAAAGTTGATTCTGGTTGCCAGTATTACAAATGGATGTTCAGTGCCTTTTCGTCTACTTTGAAGCAGGTAGAAGCCGTTGAACTTTGGTAATGTTGGTTCTTCTGTGAACCCATTGCTATAAAGGTAACTGAACTCTGAAGCAGCTTTCAAAGTCTGTGGGCTCTGTAACTGAATGAGGAAGACACCAGAGAGCTGTGGCTATTGTGTGTGCTGAGTATTGGCTGTGTTATTTAATATTTTGATTTTCATTTTGAATACACGAGTATTGAAGCATATACAAAATGTGACCACCACACTGATATACATACATACGTACATATATATATATATTGCCTTCTCTACGCAATATAGTTTTCTTATATTTATTCACTCTGTGATTTGCTTTTAAAAATCTTTCCTACCATAGTTCAAGGTGTGTTTGGAGACCACTCTCAGACACAGTTTGAGTTTTGTTTCTGTGTGGAGCTGGGAGTTGGATTCCATGATCCTTGTGGGTTCCTTCCAACCTGGGATATTCTGTGATTGCATATGTGCGGCTGTGGATGTCACAGAACAATCTAAGTAGCTGCTGGGAACCATCTATTCAAGAGATCTTGGACAGCAAACATCTTGTTTTAAGTTTGGAGTTTTTACTGTATTTCTCAAGAGTAAATGGTTTATAGACATTGCTTAGGACAGTTCTTTTGGTGCATCTCACTGCCTGTGAGGCTTTTGGGCATGTAATTACTTATTTTTACAGTATTTACTTATTCACAAGATGAATTGTCTGAAGATTTTTTACAGTCATCTGTGCTACATCATCTATTTGTCTGAATGTACCAGTCTCCTGTGTGTTTTCATATCTGATTTAGTACTATCTGTTGAAATAGTCTGCAAAATATGTTATAATTAGTTTCTAGCTCACATTTAAAACAAAAAAAAGCCAACAAACGAACCCCAAACTTCTCTCCACCTAACTAATAACAATGAAAAAAGCTTTAATAACCCTTCTCTTCCCCTTCTTGGCTTCCTTGTGTCAAACAATTAATTATGTATTTTTATATGAATTTAAGCATTACTCTCTTCTACTGGAGAGAGTACTGCAAAAAGTAGATCTTAGATAATCAAGGATTTTTCTAACACTTACAGCTTGAAGTAATATGCCGCCCTTAAAAGCAGAATATGAAAGGTTTTTTTTTCTGTGATAAATTATATCAATATCTGCAGTGAATCCACCATGGATATCTTTTGGAAGTAATCATATGTCATGTAACAATATTTAGCTGAAAGATGTTGAAATATAGCAGACATTTATTTGAAGAATATCACATGTAAATGTTATGTATGACCATCTAAAAAGTAAGATTAATTGAAGCCCTTGTGGCCCACAGCCACAGTTTACTGTAGTAGGTGACATCTCTCGAACTGTTGGCGTTTCTCAAACTGTTGTCTAATGAATACTTTAGTCCTACGAGGTATTAATTCAGATGCTTGAAAGGTTAAGGATGCTGTTACAGGAGTCTTTGAGAAGATCTCACTGTTTGACTTGTTCTTTTGTGAACCATACATCATAGGAGAAGCTTGTAGTTTTATCCAGTGGTGCTTTCATGCACTGGGGTACTAGGCCTGAATAAAACTGTTGGAATGATGAAGTTCCGTTGTGTTTACCTTCTGCTGTAAGATGTTTTGGTGGACTGCTTTGTCAATGCACTGAATGTGATTGAAACCATATCTGCTATCTTCCCTCTTGTTTTGGTACTCTGTAGTGGTGACAGTATGTAGGAAAAACTGTATCTTTTGCATGCGCAGGAGACAGTGGCGATGAAGAAAGGAAAAGCCAGCTCTTTGTTCAAACTCCTTAGCCATATAGCGTGGGTGAAAGGGCAGCAGCAGGAACTTGCTTAGTGGCAACATGAAGAGTTTGAGTACCTTGCAGCTGGTTGCAGGACCAATACAACTGCTTGGTTGCTATACAGCTATGGTTGCTTTTGATGACTGTAGGAAGATTAGCAAAACTTCTTAAGTACTGACTGGCACTTGCAAACATGTTATTTGCTTTCTCAGATCAGTGTGTTCTTGACTTTGCTGAGACCAAGGCATGGTATCTTAGATGCTTCTCTAAAACTTAAGCTTTGCCAACTTCAGAATAGCAAGTGATGCAGAAGGAGTGCTTAACTGCCTAATATGCATAATCCACTGTGCCTCATTTATGTAGTTTTCATGTTATGCATGGGTTTGGTTTATCCAAATTCACTCTCCTCTTTCCAATCTGGGAGTTTGGCTGTCCGTTCACGTGACTCCTGTAGAAACGGAAGCCTTCACTTCCAGCACACATTTAGTTATTCAGAGCTGTTTCTGGAAATGTGAACATACACAGAGAAGCTCTTCTATTTTTAAAACCAAAGAAGGGGTTGTTATGGGACTGTGTATATGGTACAAGATGTCTTATTTACCATTTTATCTTTAAAAAGGGGTTGTGCTGTGGTAAAACATGATTATAGCTTTACTGTCTTGGAGGACTTGTAGGTGTTCATGTACACGGTAATCTTGTGAGCTGATTTAAAATGGTTATGAAATCACAGCAGAAGACTTGAAGCCAGGATAAACGAGCATTTTCTCAAACAGAAGTCCTGCGCTTCTCTCTCTCATTTCACATCCTGCACCAGTGCTCATTTCTCTCCTTCTCTCTACTATCATCTTCCCAAAGCTCACATTGCTGTGAAATGAATTGGATTGGAGAATTATCTATCTCACTTGAATTTTTTCTGTGCATGCAGTTACACATAAAAAGGATGGAAAATAGTGTGAGGATAACAACTGGGGCTAGGAGGGCTGAAGTGGTTCCTTCTTCTACCTCCTTGATGAGTGCCATGGGTTACAATCGGTTGAGCTTGTTAGTTGTAGAAATATCCTATATGCTTTCACTTTCAGATCACACTCTGTTCAAATTTGATACCAAATTGCACCTCTGAGTCTTAGCATTTTCCATCACAATCTGCAGTTTAGACTCACCAGTTTTCACAGGTGATATTTTCAAGGAGGGGAGAAGCATGCATATTGAAACACCAGACATAAACTTCTAAGGAATCAAAAAGCATTAGAAGTCTCTCATTCTTGGGTGTTTCTAGCTAATCTCTTCCTTCACCATGAAGAAATGACTCAAAATCAAGGAAAAAAGTGAAGACTATATGTCTTTACTCCAGAGAATATGAAGATTAAATAGGTTTTGGAACATAGCTTAATGAGTGGCATTGTAAATCAGCAGTAATACTGGAAAACTGTCTAATTTACTTTATGCCCAAAGATTTTGTTCTTCCTACTTTTTCTTCTTTTTTTGTCTCTTTTTTGTCTCTTCTTTTCTTCTCTTTCTTTTCCTCCCTTCCTTCCTCCTTCCCTCTCTTCTTCCCTTCCTCCCTTCCCCCTTCCTTTTTTTATTCCTGGTTGCAGTTCCTACAATTGATTCCCTGGTTTTCTATGCCACTATTCATATTGTCTTCTGTTTTTCTGCGTCAGGTTCCTACCTCACCCTTATTTTCTTTTTTAATCCTATTGCTTAGTGCTCCTTCTGTCTCATATATCTCCTCCACCCACCCAATCCTAACACCCAGACATAGGAACTAAGAAGCTTACCAGACTGAAGTCTAAATGCAGTTGATATTTGAAATAGAAAGCCATACAGTCTCAAAGCAGTTCTTAAGAGAGACATCAAGTAAGACTCTTCTCATGTGTGTCAGAAAAGGTAGGATCCTCCTGCTCACTGTGTTCAGATCCTCCTGTCTGTCCATTATTAGTGAATGCATTTCCCATCTGTCCTGTCTCTGTAAGTTGTGCTAAGCAATGTGGGACACTGGCTCTGGTGGGTGCAAATGAAGGGAGTGGCAAAGCTTTCTCATGCTCTCATTGTGCAGAGAGACTGAAAATCAGTGTTTGAGAGGCCTGGGACCCAGAGCAGCTGGTGGGGTTGGGTGTATGGGGCTTGTATGTAGGTGGATGCAGCCCCTGTGTGGTTGGGCAAGACCTAGCATGGGATGGTTAGGATGAGGGGAAGGACCTGAAGAGGCCTTGGGTCATCAAGTGCTAAGGTGGTCTCAGACCTGGTGTTGCCCGCAGAGTCTTCAGGGGTGAGTGGGGAAGCCTCATCTAAGAGCAGATGATGCAGTCCCCAGTCATCTATTCAGACTGGCTTTGAGCAGATGTTTGAACTAGGTGACCTCCAGAGGTCCCATCCAACCTAAATTATTCTGTGATGTGGTGATGAGCAAAGCATTACATTTTTAGTGATGCATTTCTTATTTGAGAGCCTTTTTATTATCACATATCTAACTCAGTCTACGTATCTTTGGGAGTTACATCATTGCTAGTAAGATTCACTTTAATGTTGCAAAGCATAATGGAAAATAAAGTTTTCCATGCTATATATAATCTTCTAGCCTGTCTGGATGACTGCAAACTAGCTATCGTCACTGCCAGACCTTTAAGAGAAAACGAAGGACAAATTTAACAAATGTCTGTAGGGTCAGCGTGGAATATTATTATGATCTCTATTTCTCAATTTTGTTTTGCCAGAATGAGTTGGGCACACAGATTTTATTAATTGTGACAAATCCATTAACATCAGTGTCTTCTGAGTTTCGACACTGAACAGCTTTGGCAATCGTTTCAGATGTCTTATATAGAACATAATGGTTTTCACTATTACTGCTTATTTTGTTGACTTCTTATTCATTGAATTTACTGACTGTCCCATTCTGTGTGGATAACAGGTGGGTACCTATTAACTATCTACACATACACCACAGAGGCTTTTAACTTCTTAATAAGATAGTGGGTTGTTCTAGTTTGCTTTTATTCCTCTTTTATGGAAACTGTTCTATTTTTTTTTTCAGTCTCTCTGTATTAGATCTTTTGCATGTATTTCTCTGAGATAATTGTGATGTCCAGGTTTTTACAGATTTACTGTCTGCAGCATAAGTACTAAGTAGTGTGTATGTGTACATGTGAATGCATATGTTCATTCCCCATTATTCTTCAGTCACTTCTTTTTGTTTTCTTAGATAATGTTTGCTTTAAGCTGCAAACACGACTCAGTTTCATTCAGTTTTACTATGAATTTATAATCTGTAATGGCCTATAATAAGCTTAAATTTTCACTCCAAGGAGCCTTCAGTACTGTCAGAAAGAATTAAGGGATAGGAATGTCTCATACATTTGGAAATATTTGTCTTGATAGTTGCCTTTTGAAGATACTAAGGATTAACAGGAATTCTGGTATAGAGGGTTAGGGTTCATATACCCTCTCTGGTATAGTGTGCACAGGCTTCTATTTTCTTAATACGTTTGTGGACAGTGACTCACCAGAATACATTTTCATGTGTTTAATGTTGACATTTTTATGTCCTGGGTATAGGATGAATAATTGAAATTCAAAGATGAAGTATGAAAATAATAATAAAACAGAAACCCAGTCTAATTCTTTGATAATGAAAATCATCTCATTAACCACAAAAATCCTGAACTTGTTTGTGGTTTTAGTTCACTAAAAAACCCACAGATTTTGATGAGTGTGGCATGCAGGCTCTTGTTCATTGCTGGTGAAAATGCAGAGTTAATGGTAGTATGCTGAAAAATAGTGGAAGTACACTGATGTTCAGATGTTCTTTTTGATGTTTGATTGAAAATACTGACAAAATATTTGATTTTTTGGAAAGCTTTTTTTTTTAATGTTAAATGCATTTCATAACATTTGGAGTTTTTCTTCTACTCTGAAAGTCTGATTTATTTAATTATGTGTCCATCAAATCCTGGATTGCATATATGTCACAAAGAGCTTTTCAATAAATGAGGTTTGAATTGTATTTCAGAGGTAGCAGGTGAAGTAACAAATCTTGTCTTTACATTCATATTAGAACCCAGTGAAGCTGCTGTAAGATTGATTGGTCTGAACTGTGTTGTTAACCTGGCTGCAAAATATATGCAATGCTTATCAGAGCCAAATGACGGTGTGAAAGTAAGAAGAAATTTGTTAAGATGTATGTTCTTGTACTTAGTTATCCTTTTAGAGTGTGTGGGCATGTTCTTATATGATCTTGTATTTAGCTACTGTATGTGTGTGTGTGTGTGTCTGTTGGTTTGTCATGTTAACCTTGAGGTATTCATTCTTCATGAGAAAGTGCATAAAGTTTTCCTGCCACTTCAACTCCCAGTCAGATACTTAATTATGAATAAGCTAGATAGTGAGTGGAACTATTTGAATAAAATTTAAAGGAAAAGGAATGCTTCTTTTTTCCAAAGGAATAGGATGTTACAGGCAGAACTGTGTTACCACTTTGTGAATTTGTAGTTTCACGTGTTAGATACAGATGCAACAGTAGAAGACACGTAGTGCCTTTGCTTAAGCTTTCTAGAAACAGATTTTGGTTATGTTGTATTCTAACATCTGCTTTAATCATTTTGAATGTCATTTCAGATCAGTAAGCTAAAACAAATATTATAAATGAATTTGAAATGAGTTTATTCCCCTTTGCTTTGTGCAGATTTTTGGACAGCTCAGGCATTTTAATACGTCCACAAGGATACTTGGTAAAATCCAGGAAGAAATATCTAAGCTGTAAACTCGTTCTGTGAAGCAAAAGAAGTAATCATGGAGTAGTGATGGAAACTTTTTGCCTAATGACTGTCTGCTAGAATATATATACTGCTGCTGTAGGAAGCAGATATGTGCCTTTGATATGGAACTGTGCAGTGGCTTGTGCTGGGGCTTTTGAAGTTTATGACTGGAAAGGAAAACACCAGTGTTTCTGAACAAGATCCATGCTCTTCATTTTGTGTGGAGCATAAATACAATGACAGGTTTCAATTTAGTGGTTTTGGTATTGTAGGTAAAGAAACTGCAGATAGCCTATGGGATAAGAATTAGTTGTTAGGTACATAGACTAACTGAGAGGTATCTCCATTTTTTGCAAGGCAGCGATACCTTGTTGAAACAGTATTTGTTAACTGGCTGGTGAAGTTAAGGAGGAAAAAATCTGCCTAGTTTAAGATTGAGCATTTTTCTTTCATTTGTACTTGTTGCTTAAATGAGAGCTCATTATTTAAGTTTAATAGCTAGTAATTGCGTTTGATGGCTCTAAGTGTTACTGAATCAGCACTAGAACACTTAAAGTTATTTATACAGGTTTACTGTGTTAGTAACTTTTGCATGAGTAATTATGCCATCTAAAGCTTAGGCTATTAAGGAGTCTTCATTTATATCATCAGGAGTGAGGATTTTCCATCCTTTTTCCCTTAGTGATCTTTTAAGCTGTTTTCTTCATTTATACTGATATCTGCTTCATTTATCATTGTTAAAGAGTAAAATGATCTAGTTTTAGTAAAGTGGCTTTTATAACAGCTTGTGCGTAAATATTTTGGCAGCTAATGGTTTTCAAGGTGATGAGAATGTATTAAATTCACTAATCAGAATGACTTAATAGCCCTGTACTCCTGGGAAGCCAATATCTTATTGATATTTTGTAAAGTTTTGAAAAAGTGATTTTATTGAAAAATATTAAAGTCTCTGGCAGATTTTTATCGTTTAGTTACCTAAATGCCTTCCAAATATTAACTATTTGGATGTTCATTAATAGTCATTAAAAACTCATCTTTCTGTGAATGTATCGATCGATCTAGGGAAGTGTTTACCAGTTTTCCTCCCTGTGCCTGCCCTGCAGAGCAAAGTAGCTGTATGTGTTTTTAACACAACCTCAAATCTCCAAAACAGCACCGATATACTTCAAAGTATGCAAGAGAGAGAGCTGGTTGCTTGTTTTCTTTCAGTATGGTCCAAGAGTGCAGGCAGACAAACAAACTGGACTGGTTTATAAACAGTGTTTATGCTGATTTAGTACCTGTGTGAAAATTGCCCTTGCCTCCTGTGCTCTCACCAGAGTTTCTCAAAGGGAACTACAGTTGTTGTTAGTCATGGCCTGTGGTAATTAGCAAATACTAGGTAGTTTTCCAAGTGAATATTCAAGGATCTGCTGTACATTGAGTTTCTTCCACTGGTACTTCTCCTGTGACAGCTCAGAACAGGATTTCTGTGTAAGGTGGCATAACTGTCAGCAATATCATGTGCCATTCAGAATCATAGAATGGCTTGGGTTGGAAGAGGCCTCAAGGATCATCATGTTCCACCCTCCCTGCCACAGGCAGGGTTACCAGCTGCTAGATCAAGCACTAAATCAGGTTGCCCAGTGTCCCATCCTACCTGTCCTTAATCACCTCCAGGGATGGGGCATCCACAACCTTTCTGGGCAGCCTGTTCCAGCACCTCACCGCTCTCTCAGTAAATAACCTCCTTCACCCAACAACTAATATAAATCTCCCTTTAGTTTAAAACTGTTTCCCTTTGCCTTATCACTATCTACCCATGTCAGATGTTGATTTCCCTCATGTTTGTAAACCCCCTTTAAATACTGGATGGCCACAATGAAATCTCCCTGCAGCCTTCTCTTCTCCAGGCTGAACTAGCTCAGTTCCTTCAGCCTGTCTTCACAGGAGAGGTGCTCCAGCCCCTGGATCATCTTTGTGTCCTTCCTCTGGACCCCATCCAAAAACTCCACATCCTTCCTGTGTCAGGGGCCCCAGCCTTGGATGCAGTACTCCGGCTTGGGCTTTAGTTCAACTTATAACCTTGTGTGGTAGAACTTGGTCAGGTGTGGCTTCTGCTGTCTTTTGGAGGTAAAAGGGAGGGGAAAATACAGTTAAGGAAGCAAGATGACAAGGCTCTATTATGGTGGACATTTAACACCTTGCTACATCTGGAAATAAACACTCTGTAGCGAGAAGGTGCAGTTTTCTGCCTGGAGTTGAAACCTCACTGATACAGTGAGACCAGGGCTTTCCATGTCAAGTTTTGCTGTGGTTTGAATCCCTAGAGCATGGGGCAGGGCAGGAGTTTTGTCAGTCTCTGGCCACACTGCTGCAGATCATTCTTTCTGTGGCTGCTGCTGTTAACCACAAGGTGGTGCAGTGAAGTGAGCTGCAACCTGTATGCATTCTTGCTTCTGAGTTACTAATTCGGGAATATTCAGCAATCTGTGGTGGGGAAAAATGTAAGAGAAATTTTGTAAAGATGAAGTCTAGTGGTAGTAATGCCTCATTCTTTAGAAACTACGCAGAGTACTTAGTGCAGTGATGGTTTTTCTTCTAGACTGCAAATGTCAAACTCTCTTGTATCTTCACAGCTCTAGTAAATTTTATTTTTTAATAATTAAGCAACTCTTCACTTTGTGTTTCCCTTACAAACTGCATTTTGTTCTGCTTTCTCTGGTCTTCAGTAGCTTTACTGCTACTGTAATGTTAGGATGTACTCATCTTTTTTTTTCTTTCTCCCTTGTATTATTTGAAGTTTTTTTTTCTCTCTATCTCTTTTTTTTCTTTTTTTCTAAAGAGCAGAAGATACATTCCCTTCCTCTAATAATGTGTTATTGAGGTTGCCAACAAAGTAAAGCCTTGGACACTTCAACATTTCCTGTTCCTTAGATGCTGTTTTAACTCCTTCACAGGTAGCCACAGACAGCTGCATGTTCTGCCATAATGCATTTTCCCTCTTAACTCTGTGTCTTTCTTGGACCTTTTCAGTGGAGGTGGGAAGTTCAAAGATGTTTGTCAGCGCCTGCACTTCCTCATAGTTCACAAGAAGTGTTAACTCTACCTTAGATGGTTGGGTTGTTTTCTTTTTTAAAAAAATACTTTTCATCTGAGGTTTTAGCAAGCTGGCATCTGCAAAACTGACAGCAGTAGTGTCAGTAAAAGGTCCATACTTTTGATGAGAGATTTCTCCACTCTTGTCACCTTTCTGCAGGCTGCTATTTAAGCACTGCAGACTGGCACAACCTAGATCAGGGGCAGGTGAAGCTGTGTGTTTGGATGTGTGTGTAACCAGACGTTGGTCAAGGAAGAGAAAATGTTCTGCCAAGGGTAAACAGTTGGAAGTTTCTTCTTATTTGTAGTGTTGACATAGTCTATATATTCAGCTTGTACCTGTGACTGACATGGTTCCTTCAAGTTGTTTGCAGATGACATCAACTGTGTGGTGCAGTTGATGGTGCTAATTCTTTAATGCTCTGTATAAGCAGTGGTGTTGCCAGTTAAAACCTGATATTTACCGATCCCTTCTTGCAGGAAGCAATCATCATAGAATTGCAGAATCACCAAGGTTCACCCAGTCCAACCGTCCTCCCATCACCAATAGTTCTCATTTAAACCATGTTCCTCAACACAATGTCCAAATGTTCCTTGAACACCTCCAGGGTTGGTGACTCCACGACCTCCCTGGGCAGTCCATTTCAATGCCTGACCAGTCTTTCAGAGAAGAAGTATTTCCTAACATCCTCCCTGAACTTCCCCTGGCACAACTTGAAGCCATTCCCTCTAGACATATCACCAATTACAAGAGAGAAGAGGCCAACCCACAGTTCCCTACAACCTCTCTTCAGGTAGTTATAAAGAGCAATAAGATCTCCCGTGAGCCTCCTCTTCTCCAGACTGAACAATCCCAGCTCCTTCAGCCCCTCCTCATCAGGCCTGTGCTCCAGACACCTCACCATGTAAGCAGTACCAGTCCCTCCCAGAAACGCAGCTGGAAATATCCTCGATGCATAGAAAACATCAGTTATCTGAAGGTATCTTTTTCTTCACAGCTAGGATAAAATACATTTTTCCTAATGTTAGGAAATAATATTGTTTTTGCTGAGATTCCATAGTCATCATTATAAATCCAGCTATTCTAAATCCTTTCATTTATCATTTTTATAGATGAGGTCAGCTATGCTGTTGCTGTTACCTGCAACATTTTGGTGCTGTTGAACTATTCTAGAGGCTTTCTCTTTTGTATTTCCCTGCAGTTCCCTATCTGATGACAAGGGTGAGCATGAAAAATTCTTTCAAGAGTGGGTACCAGTGTCCAGAGCAGCTGATGTCATTTGCCAGGACTGCTTATGTTCTTGCATATGAATCAGTCTCTTTTGGCTTTCATACTGGTGCTTAATGACCTGAAAGCATTCCAACCTATTTGTCTGCCTTTCAAGGTCTGGAACATCTGTGGTGAAGAATTACAGATCTTTGACTCCTAATGTGCCTCACCCATCCACCAGGATTTCATGACAATCTTAGATACCCTACCTTTTTGATAAAGCTGCAGAAAAAGAAAACTCAGTTTCATTTTCAAGTACGAAAATAAGTCCCCAGAATGGAATGAGCAATATCCTAGACTTCTAGTTTTTGTCTGGTATTTGTCCTATCTACGCAAAAAAAAAAACCAAAACAACAAGTAAGGAAGGCTTTTCTAGTAAGTGAGAAAAAGAGCACTATGCATTGTATCCTTTTATTTAGTTACTTGCTCCTGTTGTTGACATCCTGATTAGAAGTTTTCAGACCTATGCAAAGTTGTCAGATATTTATATCTGCTAGAAGAAATATGCTTTGTAGTTGAAGGATATTTTAAGTGCTGCAGCAACTAACTGAATGTGCAGACTGGCTGCCTACATGCTATTTTCCCTGCAAACACTTATTAATGCAATCAACATTTTATGTGAATCTTTTTCATCTTTTGATTCAATGATAAATGTGAAAATATGTGTGTTCCTCCTTTCCCAGATCATGATTGCAATATATATTTCTGTGGCTAACTATTCTTAGAATACACATCAAGATTCTTTTTATATCTACGCACATGTAGCTTTTTCTAATACACACCAAGATACTATTGGTTCCTTTCTGCCCAACTCTGCAGTCTGTCCAGGCCTTGCTGAATAATGGCATAGCCTTCCAGTGTGTCAGCCGTTCCTCCCAGCATAGCATAATCAGCAAACTTGCTGAAAGTGGATTCTGTCCCTTCTTTCTGGTCACTGATGAAGATGTTGAACAAGGCCAGACCCAGCACCGACCCCTGGGGAACATGGCTAGTTACAGGCCTCCTGTGAGACTCTGTGCCACTTATGACAACACACCAAGCTCTGCCAGTCAGCCAGTTTTCAATATACTACACTGTCCACTCATCCCACACTTTCTAAGTTTCATAACAAAGATATTGTGGGAGACTGTGTCAAATGCCTTGCAGAAATCAAGATATCCAACATTCACTGCTCTCCCTGCATATACCCAGCCAGTCATTACATCATAGAAAGCTATCAAATTCATCAAGCATGATGTTCCCGTGTTTAATTCATGTTGACCATTCCTGATAACTCTCTTTTCTTCTGACTGCCTGGAGATGGCATCCAGAACAAACTGCTGCGTCACTTATCCAGGGATGGAGGTGAGGCTGACTGGCCTGTAGTTCCCCGGATCCTCCTTCTTGCCCTTTTTGGAGACTGGAGTGACGTTGGCTATCCTCCAGTCTTCAGGCACCTCTCTTATTCACCAAGACCTTTCACAGATGATAGAGAGCAGTTCAGCAATCACCTCTGCGAGCTACCTCAGATGCATGTACCGTTGCAGACTGTTGTAGTTAATGTGTCAGCCTGGAAGATACTACAACCATGGGAACTGATTCCTACCTCATGGTCTTAATGTGAAAGCAGACTGATGTAATATCAAGGTATCTCTGTGGGGAGAACATCTGGAGGAGAATGCCCTGACTTTTAACTGGGGCACATCAAGAACAGGATCCTTCTATACTCCAGAGGGAACCTTTCGGAAGGTAATGCAGTAAGCATTTCTCTTGGCTGTCTTGCAAGAGAAAACCCCTAAGGAGATGTGTAATTGGATACGAGAAACATCAGAACTTATTTTCAGCCTGTGCTTGTTTACAGCGCACAAAACTCAAGGAAGGCAGTTTCTAAAGGGCCAGATTTTGAGTAGCTGTGGCAGGCTTCTTGAAATGCCTTTGAAACTTGTTGCAGGAAGAGTGTGCTTTGCCCCCTTCACTTTCTACTGTTCTGGAGGTGTTTCCAAGGAGATGTATTTTGAGAGTCGGAAGGAGCTTTCAGGATACGCTGCTGCCTGCTGCACAGCAGCTAAGAGTTTACTGTTGTTTCTAGAAGCAGTGTGTAGTCCTTTGATGTCTAGAGGAAACCAAGTTATCGCAGAAGTTAGCTCAAGCTTCAGCTGACGTGCCAGCAATGCTCAGGGACAGAACTGCTTGCAATGTCCCAGCAATGTTTGTGGTTACCTACCTGACTGTGTTGTATTTGCTTATAGTGGTGTCCAAGCTGCAAAGCAATGCTTTTTTGTAGTAGTTGTAACAGGAAAGCAATGTAAGAAAGCAGCTGCCTCACTAGAAGGTTGTATTTTAATAGTAAATATAGCTGCAATTCTCTATAAAATGCTAAGTGCAACAAATTAGTTTAGGGCTACAAAATACTCTGTAGAAAAATGAGGAAAATGTTAGAGCCATTTGACTTTGGAGCAGATGGTTAGTGTGTTATTTTACCTGCCGCCGTTGCTAAATATAAAACAAATCTGTATTTGCCAACCGTATGCCCTATATCAAAGACTTCCACAGCGTAAGAAAGCATTCCATAGAAGTGTATAATGTCTTTTAGCCTTAACAAGACATCTTATAATTAGATTTATGTAAATGTATGATGTCTTTTAGCCTTAACAGGACATCCTGTAATTAGATTTATGTAAAGGAGAAGAAACACAGGTTTTGTCTTTTGCTGTTGGAGCAAGGTTTTCTAAACAAATGTGACTCTCTGCCCTAAGTAGTGCGCTGCTACTGGGCTAATTAATCATTTCCATGCTGGGTATGGATCATCAAGGAATGACCTATAGCTTTGAAACTTCCTGGAGCTACTACTTGTGTATGTTGCTGAATAATTAAAACTTAAAATCAGCATTTTCCTTCAGTTGCTGAGTTGTGTGGCTTTGATCAAACTAGTGAATGCAAACTGAGTGACTTGCAATGTTAATAATGTACTACTGCTGCTTTATTGCAACATCTGTACTTGTCTGACTATAACTAGAGAGGTGCCAACACATTAACTCAATACTCTTTATACCTGAAATATCAGCTTAATTAGGATCATTTATCAAAATGACACTTGTTTCATAAGGCCAAATCAAATTGATTACTGTTGTTCCTGCTGCGCTTGTGCAAGCGTTAAAAGCAATGCTTTCAGAAATGGGAGTGTGTAAGTAACTCTCATGCATTACATAAAAATGTAGCGTTAGAGGAAGCTCAAACATTTTAAGGTATCAATAAAAGAAAATATAAAAATTCCAAATGATGCTGGTGATTTAATAGTCTGTTGTAATATTACCTGACTAGCTACAAGCCTTTGATATGATGGGAAGTAACAAGGAAAAACTGTCACTGTTGTACCGGTGAAGACCTGGGAATGAGAGACTCAGGTTTGAATTTCCAGATGTATTTAGTCACCTCCATGGCTTTTGATGGCACTAGCAGCAATATATCTATTTATCTTCCAGACTCTGGATTTAAGCGACCTGAAGATCAACTAAGTCAAACTAAGCATTTAATGTTTTGAGAAAGTACTAGTAAAATGCCAAAACCATTTAAAATCCAATCAGTAGCACATTGATTTATTTTCTAATGTAGAGTACTATTTCTAGAGTATGAATGAAGGCTTTAGTAACCATGTTTCTTTAAAATGGAACCTGTTTAAATCCTCTTCTAAATGTGCTGATGTCGTGCTTTTTGCTCAGAATCTTCTGAACAGTATTGTAAGAACATCACCTGTGACCTGACTTTCACATATCAAGGCACGAGTGTTTAAGGCCCTCCAGTTGCCTTGGTAAATCAGAATTGGAGCTTTAAAAATCAGGTAAGATCAACTGGAGGAATCTATGTGGTTAAGTCTAATAAAACTCCAGCTAACAGAAGAAAGTAGAGCATAGCTGTTCTGAATAAGGTAATTCTAAATAATGTTTCCTTTATAAAGATGAGCTCAGTGAGGGGAAGGATTCAATTTCAGTTGTGAAATTTGAGTCTCCTGACTTTTGCTTACTAAAATTTAAGGAGTCTATGAAAATAAATATTCTATGTCATCCACATTAGCTCTTGTAAGCTGTTGAAATGGGATATTCGTAAGGTAATCATGGGAAGAATAGCTTAGAGGAAAGGAAGGCAATCCAGACCCAAAATTGTTTTGCAAACTGTATCTAGCACAGTTTTCAGCATTCCTCT
This sequence comes from Callipepla californica brunnescens, assembly GCA_023055505.1. NCBI lineage: Eukaryota > Metazoa > Chordata > Aves > Galliformes > Odontophoridae > Callipepla > Callipepla californica. Next base: position 89,812,958 of record JALIRH010000001.1, on the reverse strand, counting down.
TTTGAAAGGAATTACTCTATAGAAGGGTGTCCTGAGGCTTGTCTGCCTGAAGATTGCTGGAGTTGGTATTTGGAGTGCTCTGGATAATTGTGACAGAGTAGTGAGTTTCTGCTGGGATGCAGAAGGGATGTATTTAGAATTTCAAAGGAGCTTGGCAGTTTGGAGAAGTGGTCTGAAGTAAATGAGTTTGGGATTCTGCACTACTCCCTGCCTAAGCTGCTAACATTGACACTAGAAATGAAATTCAGGAATAACTAAATTCTTCTTCAGTTCTTCAGAAAAGGTGTGAGATTATAGTTGATCATAACTTGCATGAAATTCAGTGGTGTCAAGCTCTTCTGCATGTGAAGGTACTGCTTTGATCAGTAATGGCTAAGCTTCTGTATCAGTCTGCCCCATTTTGGGCACCAAATTTTAAGAAAGATAAGAACCAGGTAAACACAGTGCAAAGGAGAGGATCAAGAATATTCATTATCTGGAATTTGTGACTTCCAAAGCAGAAGTGAAGAACAGAGGTAGTTTATCCCATGTTTGGATTAAACAACATGTTAGAAAACAACAGAGAAGCAGTGTAGTGAGGGTGGACACTATTTATCTCTAATAGATCTTTGAAGAAGTAACAATTGCAGTAAGACTTCTTTAGTTTCACTTTAAGGACTAGGAGACAGTAGGGATACAAGTCAACCACTGAAAAGTCTGTCAGGGTAACTTCAGTTTTCAATGTCTGAGGACCTTTAGAATGAAATAAAACCCATGTTAATTAGGATAAGGCAGTTTCATAACCCTTCTATATTAATCTATCTGATCTTTGAATTTTATTTGACCTTCATGACCTAAACTATTACTTTTTGGGCCCTGTGTGGAAAAAATGCTAACCCAGACATAAATAAAAATCCTGGTTTCATTTATTTTATATCAGTGGAAACTCAAATGTAAAGATTGTGTATATTAGATTTGTGTATTGTTTTTGTACCTTCACTGCAGGTAAGTGAACTTTTCAGTAGAGCAGAAACTTTTATAATAATGAAAAAAAGCAAACATCAGATATTCTTTGTTGCTTAGTCTTTGTTTTACATTGGTGACATTGCAGTTTGCCAGCAATGTTTTTCATACTAAAAGAAGGGAAAATTGTTGCTACATTGGTTTTTCAACTGAAATTGAAAATACGCTTTGTTCTGGCCTATTTATTTTTAATTCTTTTTCCTCGGTTCTTGTTGCCTCTAGCAAAACACTACTTCACCCTAGCAAGCTATTAAAGAAAGCAAAATCCATGCTGCTTGCTTGGCCTACTCCATCAATGCATGAATGTGCCAGCAAAATGTCAGAAGAGACTTTTCTAGTGCTCTCACATCGCTCTAGTGAATTACCCTGGTGACAACTTTTCTGTGCTGTCTTGTTTGCTCTCTTTTTTTTTTTACTGTAGTTTGGAGGAAATTGTCGTTTTGTTTGTTGTGCTACTTTTCACATGCCCAGTGGCTGAGGCGTTCTCCGTATCAATTAACTGCAGACCCACTGAGTTGTTATGAGAATATGAGAGTGAGGACTCTGACTCCTATTTATTGAGGAATGAGGGATGGCATTTGGAAGAGACAGTCAGCCCAACTACCTGCAGCTGCCCTGCTTTGGAACTCTACATCCATTGTGTGTCTGTAAGAAAAGGCTGTGAAGGTGGTACTGGTCTGATTCACTTCATGGGGGTTGTCCAGAATGCAAATCCACCAGCACTAGAGGTTTGAAGTGCTTTTAAGTACATGCCCAGTTAAACAGTGTGACTGAAAAATGGACAGTATGCACTTTAAGATTTGTATTCTTGTCCAATCTGTTGTTATTGTATCATGAGTACCTTACGGAATTACTTGCTTAATGGATAAACAGGATAAAATCTGCAAATAAGGTCTAGGTTCTCATGTCATTTAAAAGCATTATTTCTCTGTTTGTCCCCATGAAATTTGCTCAAACAGTGTCAATTGGCAGCTCAGATACGTTTCCCCTGTCAGCTCTCTTCTGGACGATTTCCATAACCTGCACAATGCATGAGTTGGCTTTTCAGTGAAAAGAGTTTGTGCAGCAGACCTGAGGAATGACATTTCTCTCCTAGTTCTGATGCTGTGAGGAGAATATGAACTGACAAAATGCATGATTCTGAATGTTCTCTTGCAATTAGAAAAAAAAAAAAAAATGAAGTAGTGCTAAGGATGGAGCCTTTATCTCCTCAGATTTTAAGATCTTAACTTTGCATGGCTTTTTTGGGTTACAACATTCAGAAATTGCTTGAAGGAGTCATGCTTAAAATATGTTTGTACACTATTGTGACAAGAATGAATGGAGTAGCTTTTGATACTTTATTATCAACAGTTAAACACACAGCATCTTTTTAATTTCCAAAAGCATTTTACAGCAAAGGCTGCTTTGTCTATAAGACAAAGATTACCTCATACATTAACTAGCTTGTATTGTGTCATCCTTCATTGTGACTAATAGCTTCCAGATCAGACCTGTCCATTTGCTCAGCCTTTTTCCATCCTAAGAATCATTTGAAACTTGAACAACAGTAATGGGATTCTTCATATTAAAATGTGTATCATAATGTTCATTTTTGCTTTGTGTACATAGGTTGTATATCAGTCCAACTCATTCATAAAAAGGACTTTTGGCTTCCACTTTCAGATACCAAGAGTCTTCTGTTTGCAGTCAAAAGTCTGCACAGGAAAAGGTTAGGTTAGGAGATTTTGAAAAACAGCCATGTAAACAGACGGCTTATCGTGAGCAGTCCCAAGAAAGTTGTGGTTGCTGGCTGTCAGGTATTTGACACTGTTGAAACGTTTCTGTGGAGCAATATGTGTTAGCATAAGCCCTCTTTAGAGGGAGATTTTCATCTTTGTAACAGAATATTTTAATCTGTACGGTAAATACTTTTTTGCACATTAACATTGAAATCTTCAAGAATATAAATCTGTTGTAGTTTGAAAGCAGTTCAAAAAAGAACTGTGTTAACATTGCATTTTCTGTTGTAATAATAGGTATTGCATACATGATGCAGAAGGGGTTATAGTGTGATATGAAATTGTGTTAACATGGTGTTAGATTTGGAGTTTTGGCTCAGAAAATGCCCTTTAAAGACAAGCCACCTATTGAGAATGGGAAGGTCTGGTTTGCTTTGTTCCTGTACTTGTGATTGGTGGAGACTGCTTATTCATTTTTAGGCTGTACAGTTGAAGTTCCCACTAGACTTAGTAGTAATGTCAGTGTTCTTCATAACTCTTGGTAGGTGCATGACAGAATAGATTAAGTTTTTAAGTATACTACATACATTGTTCAGAGCAATGGTTTTTAACAGCTGTTTCTGAACTACATGCAGCATTAAAGAATTTCTTCACTTTTATTACATTACAGTTAGTCTTTTCTTTAGAAATGTTACATTTTATACTCTGAAGTACACTGGACTCAAGTAGCTTACAAAATCTGAAGCTTTATTTTTCTCATCTATGAAGTGTAATTTATACAACATCAGAAGTGACTGCCTAATAAGAAACCAACTTTTCTCTTGGATGTTGCGTGGAAATCTTTCTTCCAGTTGAGTTTATAATGCATCATCTCTGTCTGATCATAAATTGATCATAAATTGCCTGGAGAAATATGAGCAGCTGACTAGCCATTTTCCGTAACATTTCAACCATACTTAACTAGGAAAAGGGGCTTTCTTTGAAATTTTCTGAGTTTCTTATAGAAAGTTACAAACAGATAAGGAATAATATTATTTGACTGATCTTAATGTCTTAACTTTTTCTCATTTTATGTTTGCATGATACTGCTGAATATCATGTTTCCTCCCTTGCTGTTGCAAGTAAACTTCTATGCATACATGGAATGGCAATCCCCAAGGTTAACAGTATGAACTTAAGCAGAGGTTAGAGGGGAGAGAGGTGTTTTAGTAACCTTGTTTGTCGAACTAAACCCTGTGCAGTAAAACCACAGTTAACAAGTATGTCATCACAGCAGTAGGTCCTCTCCTTCTGATTCCTAATACACATCTATGATGTGAATGTTATCCTGTTTGCAAACTATGATTATTTGTCTGTCTCCCAATGTTACTAAGCGTAGGGTTGTTAGGAGTATATATGAAATTTAAAATAGTATTTAAAAAAAAATGAGATATTTTTGATGGATGCTGCTTTCTATTAGAAAGGGAGTGAAATGGCAATCACTTTGGTTTTTATAAATAGGCAATCAAAACGGTTTAATCATATCATGAACATTCCATAGTAGAAAATCTTGTAGCATGCTTACTGCAATCTCCCATGAAAATAAGTTATTTCTATCATAACTGAAGTCATCATGCCCCAAATGACAAACATCAGGATAATATGTGTTTTATGAATGTAACTGCTGTACTAAAAATTAAAAGTGAAATTCATGTAGTAGGAAAGTAGCTATGATGACATTCATTTCTGCTATGAAAGAGAGTTCATTGGGATTCTATGCAGATCATACTGATGTGATATTTTTGAAACAGTAAGAAAAAAAAAGCTTGATTTTGAATGGACTCTACTTTGGAAATGACACACAGGAAACTTTAGCCTGTTATTTTAGACCTACTATGTGTCTTAATAGAATAAATTCAATTGGAAGCATAAGGAAATCTTTGCTGTTGTCAACTGAGATATGGAGAGGTGTCAAGGTGTCTTGAAGAAAGATGAACAGCATCTTTGCTGTTTTGTTCCTGAAATGTGACTGTCCAGGGCTTTGATTCTGCTCTGAGATCTTCAGGCATATTTCAATCAATCTATAGTCAAAATGACTGCAAAGTTAACTTTGAAAACAGTGGTTTTTTTAAAGGGTGAGAGTAAATAATGTCTTAAGATTTATTAGCACTTGAAACAAAAAAAGTTGCAAAAGTAGAGCTGCAAGTAGACGTTGAGTGGTGGCAGGATTGTCTTGTGTCTCTGAAATGGTACAGAGGGAACCTTTTGAGGATTAACTTTGGGAAAGAGCTACTTCAGCCCCTAATTCTAATAAAGCATCATTACATCAAAAAATATTTTTTCAAAAAAATGGGAAGATGATTTGGCTTTTAACATCTGACTTAGTCTTGTTGCAGGAAGAAAGTAGCTGTTGGAGTTTTCAGAAGAGCTTATTAAATCCATATTGTCAGCTGTTTGAGACATCGGTGACTGCAAAAGTGAAAAATGGTAACTGATGGAAAATTATGTTTTTAATTTTCTTCAATGAACATTTTCACATTTCTGGTGGTCTCTTTAATTACAAGATGTGTTCAATCATAGAATGGTTTGGGCTGGAAGGAACCTTTAAGGTCATCCAGTTACAGTCCCCCCCCCCCCCCCACACACACACCTTCCACTAAACCAGGTTGCCATCCAGCCTGGCCTCAAAAACCTCCAGGGTTGGAGCATCCACAACCTCTCTGGGCAAACTGTTCCAAACTCACACCACCCACACAGTAAATAATTTCTTCCTAATATCTAGTCTAAATCTACCCTCTTCCAGTTTAAAACCATTTTCCCCTGCTATGTTTCTACATGCCTTTATTAAAGAACTCAACTGCCATCTCATATCCACGTTTAAGGAGAGGAGAATTCAACAGGAGCTTAACGCCAACTTCTGAAATGTGTGTTTGTTGCCTATAGAGGACGCTGCTGCTGTGTCAAAACCGAATTGCCCTCCATGTCTCGGGAGGAGACTCATTCTTGCCTCCTGCCGGAGCTGTCATTGATGGGTAAATGTGTGGACTGTGCTGTTTCCTTGTTGAAAGGGCGAAATGTTCCTGAAGAGGAAAGAGAGGCCAAGAAAGGAGTAGGAGAACATTGGTGTAGTAGTATAGCAATAACAAAGCACTATAAGCTTGTAAGACCATTAACTGGAAGACTGTTACCATTTCTCTAAGCTAATCCAAATTTGATGTAGATTAACCTGCAGGATAAATGGGCTCCTTGAACTCTCAGTGATTCAATGAGTCTCTATCGCATTCCTTGCAGATAGCTTTGAGGGAGCCCAGCCTTTGGTCACAGATACTCTCAAGAAAGTCTTGTTTTCCCTGTCAGCTGAGGCAGGAGTGATGAGAATTCTCGAAAGGAATGAGGTATATTGTAGAGTCAAAGGAGGGTTTGTTCTGCATCATTAATCTTCTTTTCCTGTTACCTTAATTGTATAATTTGTATTGGTTTTGTTAGTATAGAGTTTATCTACATGAAGTTCAGGTATTATGCACATAAAGTCTGGGAGGCTGCCCAGAGGCTGTGGGGTCTCCTCCCTGGAGCTCTCCAGAAGCCGCCTGGCCATGGCCTGGGCACCCTGCTCTGGGTGCTGCTGCTGGAGCAGGGGCTGTGACACAGGGACACAGAGTGCCCTGTCCACCTCAGCCAGCATGGGGTTCTGCCAGTTGTACTTCACTGTTTGTTAACTGGGGAGATAACTGATGAGAAGCAAATGGCTGTATGGTGTGTGGCTGTCTTCTAGGTTACACCCCAACAGCAGTATGAGTGGTAAGGAGTTCCAGTTACTTAGTAAGTCTAATGTTTCAAAAATAATTTCTCTAAATCTAAAGTTGGTGATAATTCTCTCTTGCCAAATACAGAAGTTTCATGTGGCTCAGAGGTTTGCACAGTTATGGAGCAGCTACTGCTGGTTAAACCCAGAAGGCAGAATTGTTTTGGGAAGAGACAGAGGATTGCTATGCATCTCACTAAGGAATGCTTTATTTCCATCAAAAAACTTGTTCTCTTTTCAGTCTGGGCCATCAGAGAAATGCCAGCACTGTAGTTCTGGATAACAGCCAGAAACTTTTTTCTGACTGAAGGCAAACTTCTTCTGGGAAAAATACATATATATTCCCTTAAATTTATTTTAGTGACAAGTTTGGTTTCCTACCTTGCTTCTAGTTTTGGAGTGATACTGGCAACACTGTGAACATGAGATCTGTCCCTATCCCCTCTGCCTTCCAACTGGCCTTTCCTTCCAGCATGCTCTATCTTCGCAGATTATGTTGAAATGTACATAGTCAAGGATAAATATATCTGGAAGAGGAGTAAGACGAGATGCCTTGACAGGACTGGTCTTTCATAATGGGTGGTTGGCAGTGAGCTGCAAAATATTAGCGTGTGTAAATTCTCCTGAAGCCTGGGGAACTTCTTATTGATCTTCGCCAGGCTGCTTGAGATGCTGGTGACAATAGTGGTGTCACAGAATAGTTAGCAGATGGAAACTTCCAAAATAAATTGGTGCTGTGGAAAGGTTCCTTTTAGAGCCTTGACTATATTACCTCTGTTTATTCAGGGTATTTGCTGCTGAAATTTACTGGTTGTGTAAGTGGGGCTGGTTCTGAGGGAAGAAGGCCACTGTTGGCAAGGAGTGTACAGTTGAAGCAAATGGAGCAGTGTGTCAGTGTGATCAGAACATGCAAGTGTGCAAGTGTATCTTGAATTGACTGTTGGTCCTCGTTTTTTGTAGTTTGGGTGCATGAGTTTACCCCAGGAGCTATGCTTGAAGGCATATGTAGGGTTTCATATATAGAGAGCTCTAGAGGTATAAGAAGTAGTGGAAGGTTTTGAATTCTGGATTTATTTCTGGGCATGCCAAATGTGATCTTGTCCTGTGGCTCTGATCATTTTGGTTCACAGAGGAGATGCCTTAGGTGTGTCAAAGTGAATATAAAGTCCAGATTTTTACTTTCTGTAAATTAAAATGGGAGCACTATATCATTTAAGTGCCTCAGTGTACATTCAAGTACTTGTGTTCAGGCTGTACTAAGTACAATGTTCTCCGGGTCAGTGCAGTAAGAGGTTTTCCATCTTAAATGAAACAAGCTAAATATATTGATGCCTCAACCTTTGCTAGCATCTCAGGTAGCACTTCTGAAGTACAAGCAGTTTGCTCATTAGATAGCTTGTTCTCCTTTGTCTGTGGTCCACCTTAGGGTTTCTTTTCTCTTGTCTGTTTTTCTAGCATAAAAATTGAATATTGTTTTGCTGTTATCACTGTTACATAGAATTTTCAAGAAAAATGCAGATACATATTGGAAAATGCTTTTAACATAAGCATATCAAATAGTACTATTTTCTTTGTCTATAGAATATATGTAAATATAAATTATATACAAATATTTATAAAATAAATATATAATATTTATTTTATTTGGAAGATTAACAGATTCTGAAGTTCCCCTCAGGACATCTATTAATGGTATGTGAGACTCACTGTCAGTTGGGATTAGTTGATTTAATTGTAGCTTCATGTTGAAATATTCAGGTAAGGATGGCATTAGAGGATTGAACCACGTGGTCAAGCGGGGGAATATATGTGCCAGCTATATCTGAATAATAGTCTGTCTGTGCAGATTTCCAGATGTACAGAAAAACAAACAAAAACAAATCAGTTAATCAGCCTCCTGAAGAAAATTCCATATGGAACCAGTAATGCTTAGAAAGTAGTTAGAAATCAGGTTGGTCAAAGGCAAGGTGTTCTGCTTTATTAATCAGAAGAAACTTTCAGGTTTTCAGGAGTATCTAGTTCTCAGTGAAAGAACTTTCATTAATTGTGCTATCATCAGAAGTGTCATAGCATTTTTTTTCAGTGCTTTTTAATTTTTGTAATGTTTATACTCTTTGAAATTATTTGGGAACTTTCCCATCCATTGTAGAGCACAATCTGTCTACATCTTTCCTAAATACCATAGGAGTATCCTTTATGTTTTTATTACTGCATTTCCATATTTTTTATCTATTCATCTAGACATGAATACCTTGTTTACTGGGTCTTAAGTGTGGGCAGAAATAGTAAAGTTGTTAACAGCTCTTGATGAAAATAAAGGGTGGCTACAGGAAAAATGGAGAGGGACTCTTTGTTAGACACTGTAGTGACAGGAAGAAGGAGAATGGCTTTGAACTAAGAGGGTAGATTTAAATAAGATGTGAGGAAGAAATTCTTCATCGTGAGGGTGGTGAGGCAGGGGAACAGTTTGTTCAGAGAAGCTTTGGGTGCCCCATCCCTGGAGGTGCTCAGGGCCAGTTTGGGTGGGGCCCTGGGCAGTCTGAGCTGGTGGGTGGCAGCTCTGACCGTGGCACGGGGTTGGGGCTGGGTGAGCTTTAAGGTCCCTTCCAGCCCAAATCAGTCTAAAACATCTACTAAAGTCACCTTTGCTTTTTGTTAAATTTTAATCATCTAATTTATAACTGGATAAACTGTAAAGCTGAACAGTTAATACTGGTCAAGCCATTGCTTCAAGTTTTGGTTATGCAGTAACTTGAAAATGATCAATAAGTAAAATAAAAGCTGTTAGCTCCTTTAGAACACTAGGTATGTTATCACAGAATCATAGAATCACAAGGTTGGAAACAACCTATAAGATCATCTAGTCCAATCGTCTTCTCACTACCACATAGCTAGTCATGAAAGCTATGTAAAGTTATTGAACTTAAAGCTTTATTTAAAATAAAATATTACTTGTGACTGGAGCTTATGAATCAAGGAATCTTAAGTCCATATGAGTTGGCTTTGGAGCAGAGGACAAAAGCAACCACAGTTAAGTTTAAAAAGAGTAAGTAATATGAAGGAATATAGAATTCTAAGTGCGTTTGAAGTCCTGCAGAGTCGTTTCTGTAGCTGTATTGCAATAACATTGGATTTCAGTTGGCTATCAATTTTGTTTCCCGTGCATGGAAAAGAAAGTCATTTTTCAAACTATCTTCAAATGATTTAGAGCAATCATTTTTATAAAAGCACTTGATGTTATTCAGTCTTACTTCTGGTGAGTAGTCAAACCTGGGAAAAGATGTGCAGAATATTTCTTAATAACCAGACTAGTCGAAGTTTGGGGACTATGTCAGTGGTTAACAACGCAGTGGTTAACTGATGAAAGTTATTCTGGCATAACTCTATTATTTAAATAAAATATTGGTATCTCTGAAGAAAAAAAAATACAAAAAACGAAAACTAAGCACCTCTGCATCTGAAGGTATTGATGATTAAGGGCTTCGTCATGCTTGGAGTAATTGCTTTAATTAGCTATTAAACAAGCTTCAGGGTCAATGTGAGAACAGGTTTCTCTCTTTCTTTTGATTTAGTAGGAGCAGTTAATGATTTTGTTTTTATTATCTTTACTCTCTTCTTTAGAATTATTTACTTAGCACACGGAAGGCAACAGATATTTGCTATTATAAAATCAATTTCATGCCTGACTAGGCTATCTCTTCCACCTTTGTCATTACTGTTGGTGCTTGGGGTGTTATCTCGGGCTTATTTGTGTTTATACAACTAGATGGCAGTGGGCTTTCCCAATAATTATTTGGGGATTTTGGACCCTGCATCAATAAACAAAAAATGTTTTAAATAAGGGATTTTAAGCGTGCTTGTACATTACTGTCACATTCTTTCCTTCTTTAAAAATATGACTACTCGTTTTTGTATATCATTAAACATATGAAGCACATAAATACTAAAAAAGCTTTCCCTTTAAGTAGAAGAAAACAGCTCAATAAGAAAGAAATAATATTTATAGAAACTCCTTTTTTATTCAGGTAAATAGAATTTCTAAGTATGTTTCAGCAAAGTAGGATTTGACAATGTATTAACCTCAGTGTTATTTCTGCTTGGAGTTGGAATTACAAGTTAACGCCTCTTCGCTGAGACCTCTCATTTCTCATCCCTTTTGGGACTTTTACAGGAACAAAGATGCTGAGTCTATCCAAGTGGACTGGAATGTTTTATAGTTTTTCATGGCTGCTTTTCTTACACTCTATGCAGATGATCAAAGCTGTTAAAATGGACCTGATGAAAAATAACTGCTTATTTCAGTCTATTGAAATAAAGCTCTAAAAAGGAGGTGTTAGTGAGCCTTATATTGAGCATTGCAGAATACTAGAAACTTGAAAATAAGAAAAATAAAGGTTGAATCTGAATTAAATTGATTGTTGCAATGGAGAAATCAATAGCTCTTTGAGAAGTTTGTTTCCTACCTATTGGTTAATACCAGCTGAAGTCTTACTTACTCAGCTATAAATAAATGAACATACTTTTTGATTTTTAGCCTCCTGTGAGAGTACTGGCTCCTTATGCATAAAGCAAGTCTAAATGACCTGTAGACGTTCATAATTTGAAAAGGAGTCTCTTGGAGGATTAGTCATTAAAACTCAATGCCTATGTTGCAATGAAATGACTCTTTGAGAAGTTACTCCTTTCCACATCACATTCACATGCTTTTGCATATAATTTGGAGGATAGAACAGTTCCTTTCCTAGGAACTGATGATGTATGTTCTCGATGTTTTCTTAAGAGTGGTGGTCATGCAGCTTCCTCTTTCTGTCATTACAGGTGCACTTTTTAAGAAGCACATGGCAGAGTTAGAAACCCTGGTTTCTACTCTTATTAGTAGTGAGAAGTAATTAAGTTTTTGGGTTTTATTCAGTGATAAGTTATTTTGACAGTGAAATGGCAATGGAGATTCTATGCTATTGATTTTTTTCCTTTTTCTTAAGACAATGACTTGAATTATAAGATGTAATTTCACCCTAGTTGAGTAATTGCAGCTAATGTCTGTATTTCCACACCAGTCAGCTGTTCAGGACTAGGACTGAAATAGCAACTCAGTTCCACTGCCAGCTTCTCATTATCTGAGACAAAGACTGGAACACAAGAAAAGAGTTTGGAAAAATCCAGGTAATTTGCTTATGTAGTACATCACAGAAGCAGCAAGGAAAAATCACAGCATTCAGCTTGTACTGTTATTAAATTGTGGCTGCATGCCACTGAAAGTTGTTTCTGCAGAAGAAAGCTGTCTCTGTTGTGCAGTTTAGTGTCTTGGATTGCTGAAATTGTGGCCCCCTTGTCCTTATCCCACAGTGGGACCAGTACATTGGTAATAGTGGCTTGTTGGTGTAGTGCAGTGGTCTCCAAAGTTGAGTGCACATCCCTTAGAGTGCTTGAGACAGTTCATGGGGGCAGGAAGAAAATAAATGTTTATTTAATCTCATCCTTTTTTCAATTTCAATTTTTGGAATTGTTTTATAACAAGTCAGTACAGCATTAAATGTATATAACTTACAAATATATGTATAATATATGTATATTATGTATATTATGTAATATTATGTAATATTATGTATGTGTATAATATATGTATATTGAGAGCATGCACTCAGGTGTTGGTTTTTTTTTTTAATGATACAGGTGTGCAATCAAAAACATGTTTTCTTTAAAGGCCACTTCCTCTACTCTAGGCATACTGCTCACATCTTACTGAGCTTTTGCACTCATATGGGGCAATGTTGCTCTTAGTCAGACTAGAGTAGCTTTTTTATTTACATCTTTGCATCAGAAAAGAGTCCTGATTCTCTGACTAGTGCAGTTAAGAATCCTGTGTTCCATAAAGGCAGTGATGAAAAACCATGCTCCACAGCTGAGGGGCAGGTCAGCAGCCAAACTTCCAGTTTTCTCCTGTCTTTGATGAAAGCTGTCAGGTGGTGGAGAAATGACTACACAGACTCTTTATTTCTGATCAATCTAGTATTGACTTGATTTAAGAACATATGAGTATCTCACCTGTTCGGGATTTTGCTGCACTTGAATGGCATTAACACAATGGGTATGTGTCCAGGGGCAAGACCCCAGGGGGGTTTTATGCCAGAGACATTTGCATAATATTATGCTAAAATGTGAACCCTGCTTGTTTATAGGTTGCTTGTATGGTAGTGGTGAGCAGAGCTTTTCTTTGGTATGTGTGTTTCTGCCTTTAAAGTATGTCATACTTTAGGTTCCCTCTTGGAAAAGAAGTAGTTTGTCTTTCAGAAAGCAGTTACAGTTAAAGACTTAAACATTGGAATTGATTGCTGCTTGATGGCACGTCTAGTGTAGGCTGTTAATCTGGGCACAAAGTCATCCCATATGGACTTTCCAGACCTCCTGGTGGAACTTGTGATACCTAAATGTGAAGATAAATTGACTAGACTGATAGTAGCTATCTGCTCATTTTGTTTATTGACACACTAAATGTAAAAGAATACTTTCCTATCATCCTTTTCTCTAAGATATCACTAACTCATGTGTTTACTGAAGTCAGAAGCACAACATTCTGACCTTGTGAGCAAGGTTGCATTGACAGAATCTTTATTTAAAGAGATAGCTTGTTTTATTAAATAAAATATAATAAAGTGATCATTATTTAAGGGGTTGTAGAATCTTTAAGATTAATGATATTTTGATGTGCTGGTCTAATTTAACTTGCACTGGGCCTTTTTCATTGGGAAGCTAAGTATCATGTATCAAGTATTCATGAAATTTAGCAGTGGACTGCAAATTTGGTGAATAGGTGAGAAGTAGAATTTAGCATGCAGTCAACTGATTTAGTGCTTGATTTGAACTGCTGTCAAGTACACAAAGTTGAGAGTTGAAACTGGATGCTCTTTAAGGTCTCTTTAAACCCAAGCCATTCTGTAATTCTGTATCTTGCATTGTGTAGTACCTGGTAAGAGCTCTTTGCTTTTGTCTAACCCTTTGTGCTACTACTCTAAACTGTGGCTATTTATTCCTGACAAAAGTTAAAGATGTATACAACACCAGTTTCTTTTTGTGCAGTTCAATACTTTCTTGTCAGTGTGAACTAAGTACCTAGTAGAGCTTCTCTGAAAGTTTCGAAAGAATGCTACTTTTGTGTAATGTTAGATTGAAACAAACCAAAAAACAACAGAATTGAGCACATAAAACCACATTTAAGATAGTGTATTTCAAGAGAATCAGTTCAATAAAACCCGGTGTCAACTTTTTTCCCATAACTTTTTTTCTTTTTGTCTGAAGAGTTCCTACCTAGACATTCTGCACAAAATTATACCTCTTTTCCTTTCAATGTTTTTACTTTACTTTTCACACAGTTACTGCGCTGTCTTAGCTATTCTTAGGAAGAAAATAGAGCTAGTAGGTCTGTGAGATATGTTTTGCCTATAGAATTGAACTTAAAACAAAAAATCAAGTAAAAGTAGGGGGTTATGATGTAAGTGGCCTGTAGTCCTTGTGCACAAATCAGAATTAAATTGGTTTTAGCATCTCAGTAAAATCCTCTTATGAAGAAATTACTCCAAATGTCATGTAATGAGAACATTACTCAATATTGCAAGAGTAGTGAAAGACTTGTTCATTTTTCAGATGTATTAAGTGAATTTGGCTGGTGATGGAGATGACTTAATCCAAAAGCTTACTGTTATTGTTTTTTCTTGATGCCACTTTTTAGACAGTGTAAGTAAATTCTCTGTATATCTTTATCACGATGTGTAACTTTTACTTAACGCAGTTATAAGTGAATGATTACAAAATGTGAACAATGCATATGCAGTGCACTTGGACTGAAGCTAAATTAGTCTATGATTCTATAAAGAATGTTGAGGCACTGGCACAGGCTGCTCAGGGAAGTGTTGGAGTCACTGTTCCTGGAGGTGTTCAAAAAATGTGCAGATGTGGCACTGAGGGACATGGTTGGTAGCCATATGGTGGTGTTGGATTGGTAGTTGGACTAGATGATCTTAATGTTTTTTTTCCAGTCTTAATGATTTTGTGATTCTAAATACAGAAATCTTTGTGAGAAGTTGATTGATGTGGATAACAGCTGTATGTGACTAATTTTATGACAAATACAGCATTAGTGCTAAGTGCTCAGTTGAGAAGCTGCTTTTTATATGCACAGATTTTGATGTCAGGGATTCATATTTTGTTACAGCATCTACTTGGGCATTCTCTGAACTACCAGTTGAACATCAGAATGATGCGAAGTACCTGATGAAAAGTGTGCCCTAAATTGTGGGGTAGGATTCATTAAGCAGAACAATTTAGAAAATTCTTCAAATTAATTTTTCTATACTGAAAACTTGTTTTTGAAGCTGAAGCTACAGAGATAAAAAGGACACAATGAGCTGCACCTGTCACTTGCTATACATGTATGAAGCTAGGTTATGTATTTTCATAAAGAATTCCATGTTCTGATATGCTAAACAAATCACTTTTTCCTTAAAGTTGTTTGAGTGTTGTTTTTTTCTTTTTGTGAGTAACATGGGGTAGGTGTCTAACAAAAGGTGTGTGTAGTACTGTGTGTGTTAACAAGGTCTAACACCATGGAATGGTGTGCGTCAGCAGAACTTTCAAGCAAATTGCATTAATATCTATGTGAAGTACTTGACTTGAAACTGAAGGCATCTTCTAAAAGCTTGCTGAAGTTGCAGTGACAGAAATACACTCATTATACAGGCCACTTTTCAGAGGCCCATTAAAAATTCCTCTGTTAGCTCTGATTCAGTGTGTATGTGGCTTCTCTCTTTGCATCACTGTATACACATGCATTCTCAACTATTTACATACATATATGTCAGTGCACACCCAGCTGTACACTTGCCTCCCTTTGAATGGAGGAAGACATCTCTTGAGGCTGTGCCTGAAGCATCAATTGCCAGTGTAGCTGGCGCATATGTTCTCTAACATTGCCAGCTGGCTAGCATCCTTGCTGAGAAGCTTACACCTCAGTCTTTAAGAGGCATCCCCTGACATTCTGAACAGTCCTAAACCACAGCAGAAGTGTCTGTATGTTATGCCCTGTTTTGTGGGATGCTTCAGCTTGTGGCCATCAGTGCTGCAAGTATTAGAAGTTCTCTGGCAATCAAGGGCTTGTGCTCCAAGCAATTCTTATTCTTTCATTGCACCAGTGTCACTTTTAGAGGCTTAACATTTGTCTTGACAACATTCACAGCTTCAGAGATGTAGTTCATACCTTGCTGTATGGATATGTATGGGAGTGGTAGCTGTGAAGGTGAAGAAGTTATCTCAGCATCATACATATCCTGTTAAAAAGTGCTGTGGTCATATGGTCTGGCAATGTAAGCTTCAGAATGTTGATAAGTTCTGTCATTCCTGTCAAATGTCACAGTGCTTGCTTAGAAATTAGAGACAGCCACCATTTCAGAGGAGAGGTTAGGCTCCTTCTCTTTCAAGCCAAATCCAAAGGGTAAGGTGACCCCTCTGCTAATAATAGGTGAAAGGTAGATGCATTTACTTCTGTACACCTGGTGCATCACTGGCAGCAGCTGAAAGAACAGTCAGATGTGATGTACTGGGGAGTCTTGGAACTTAAATGCTTCACTTGTCTTGAGACTTAAATGCTTCACAAAGTTTCTTGTTCTTTAGTCTGCCTTCGAAATACTGAAAGGCTCTAAATCTACTAAAGCTGCATTGTGAAAGGGTTTCTTGGACTGTTTTTCTAAGCAGAAAAATACAATCTCCAGGAGTGAGTATTTATGTTGCTATCTTGCCAGAAGTGATGATGGAACCCTCAAGGTACCCATTCTAAGGTAGTAGAAATTTGTTTGAATTCTAACCTCCCTGCATGCTCATTGAAAGAAACACACACAGGGTGTTGTCATTGTTGTGCTATTGAATGTGATTCCTTTCTGAATCTGCTTCTGCAGATTAATTTACAAATATGTCCTCTGACTTCATCTTACCTGGTAGCCTCTTCCTGATGTCCAGAATGCAGGATCCCAGAAGGCAGCAAACCTCTCTAGAGAGATTGTCTGGGGCGGGGTGGGGCAAACGTGTGCTTCAGTGCATCTCAGTGGGGAGTCCCCAGAAATGATTCAATGATTTAGAACTGGTTCCTGAAGAAAACTTGTATTTTATTACACCAAGAGATAAATCTGAACTCCTTTCAGTTTTTTCACTCATTTTATGAAGCACGATGTCAATTTTTCATATTTATTTGTTTAACTTGTAATGATAGTTTGTGGACTAGTTTATCTCCCTTTTGGTAACATTACTCCCGCCTCAAGGGAGATTTTGAATATTGTGCTTCTGTGGAACACATTCCCTTTTGATTTGATGGGGTAAAAAGAGTAATATATATAACTGTTTTTGTTTTCTCACAGTAAGTTTTAATAAGGATCAAGTCTTCATTGTTTTTGCACAAAAATAATTAGTATATGAAAGTGTTGCTAATGCATCAGACAGCTTACCAACATATACCAATAAATGAAATTTAAATCTTGAGAAGGAGGATATAATGAGATTAACTGCAAACAAAATAATTTGTTCACATTGTCAGGAACGTGTAATATTATTGTATCTTGTTTCCCTCTGCTCCCCTCACTGCTTTTGTGCCTCCAGCTACTATTACTATATCGGACTTTCATTTATCTGACTTAGTTCCCTAATGCAGAATATATGAGGATTTTGAAGTATTTCTTTCTCTGGTATTGTATCTATCCTGCATACATTACAAGAAAAAGTACAAACTAGGGAAGTTACACATATATTACATCTTTGACTCTTTACTACCTGCTTTGGAAATTAAGACCAAGAAATGTAATTAAAATACTGCTCTGCACATAAAGAGCTGAGATTAGTTCTTTTGATTCCCTCCGAAGGTGATCACAAATCTATGTGCACTCTATGTAATAGAAGCTTATTATAAAGGCTTATGTGAAAAGTACAGATTTTCATGGAAATCTGGGATGATATAAATAATCACAAGTAGGTCTGTCTTATGAATTATTCATATATGAAAACCAAGTTTTCTTTGTCTCTTTGTGGAGCACAGATCTTTTTTTTTAACTTATTCTGAATGTGGGGTTACTGGAAGGTTATACCAAAATAAGAACTCACATTGTCCAAGTTTCTGAAGATGGTTGTTACCCCAATGCTTTTTACCTGAAACGTACAAATAAAATATATAAACAGATGTATTAACTTGAAGTTGATTTGACTGTCTCCTGTTGGCAGTGGGATGGCAAGTGTTAATATATTGCCCAGAATACTCCCCATACCTGTGGTCAGTTTTGTTTTCTACAGTTTGGGAGAGTTTTTGTCCAAAGTATGTGTCCAGTTGCTTTTTAAACAGACCCTCCAAGATTCTCTGCAGGTACCCAAGCAAGGAAATTCACAGGATAACAAACAGTAAGGAGTGTTTTCTATTTGAGAACCTGCCACATATTAACTTTGTTTAATGTTCCCTGGTGCTTAAGTTGGAAAATGCCCTGAACGATTGTTCTGTCTCCATTTTCATGCTATTCAATATTTTATAAATAACTGTCCTATTTTAGTTACCTCATCTGAGCTGAAGAATACAAGAGTATTAGTTCCTCAGATAAATCTGTTTCATGTATTTGAAGTTGCTTGCTTGTCCTGTTTTTATCAGTATTCTGTATCATGACATCATGCAGCAAGCTGTTGGGAGCTGGAGCACAGTGCGCTGTGGAGGTGTACTTCCAAGTCACAGAATTGTAGGGGTTGGAAGGGACCTCCAGAGATCATAGAGTCCAACCCCCTGCCAAAGCAGCTCCCTAGCCCAGGTTGCACAGGTACGCATCCAGGCGGGTCTTGAACGTTTCCAGGGAAGGAGACTCCACCACCTCTCTGTGCAGCCTGTGCCAGTGCTCCGTCACTGCACTGTGAAGAAGTTCCCACGCACATTTGTGCAGAACTTCCTATGCCTCAGTTTGTGGACATTTCCCCTTGTCCTATTGTCACACACTGCTGAGAAGAGTCCGGCCTCATCCCTTTGCCTCCCACTCCTTAGATATTTATAGGTGTGGATCAGAGCCCCTCTGAGTCTTCTTTTTTCGAGGCTGAACAGACCCAGGTCTCTCAACCTGTCCTCATAAGGAAGGTGTTCCAGGTTCTTTATCATCTTTGTAGTCCTCCACTGGATTCTTTCGAGGAGATCTCTGTCTTTTTTGTACCGAGGAACCCATAATGGGACACAAGACTCCAGGTGAGGCCTCACCAGGGCAAAGTAGAGGAGGAGGATCACCTCCCTTGACCTGCTGTCCTTGCTCTTTTTAATGTACCCCAGGGTCCCATTAGCCTTCTTGGCCACCATGACACACTGCTGGCTCATGGCCAGCCAGGACTATCAGGACACCCAAGTCCCTCTTCTCAGAGCTCCTATTCAGCAGGTCTTCCTCCATCAGCAGGGATGGAGGTGAGGCTGGTGACTGGTCTGTAGTTCCTCGGATCCTTCTTCTTGCCCTTTTTGAAGACCAGAGTAACATTGGCTATCCTCCAGTCTTCAGGCACCTCTCCCACTCTCCAGGACCTCTCAAAGATGATAGAGAGTGGTTCAGCAATCACCTTTGCCAACTCCCTCAGCACACTTGGATGCATCCCATCAGGGCCCATGGATTTACATACACTGATGTTGCATAGATGCTCCTGGACCTTCTCCTGCCTCACCAACGGGGAGTTTTCCATTCTCCATACCCTCTGACTGACCCCCACAGTTCAGGAGTCCTGAGAGAGAGTTCCCACAGTGAAGACAGAAGTAAAGAAGTTGTTCAGTATCCCTGCCTTCTTTGCATCCTGCAGTACCAAAACACCTGCTTCAGTTAGTAGGGGACCTACATTTTCCCTAGTCTTTGTTTTACTGCTGACATACTTAAAAAAACTTTTCTTATCCTTTTTAGTCCCTTGCTCCTAGCATTCTAATATGGCTTCCTGCTCTCCAAGAGGAAGATACCCTGAGTTGGACGGATGAACTACAGTTCCCAGGAGCCTCCAATACTCCCTATGTGATATCTGATTCTGGGTCACAAGAGTGAACTGGTCTCTTTGCTTCCAGTCAGCACATCTAGCAGCATAGTTGGAAAATTCTTCTCTCCCATTTGTTTGATTTATTACCTGTAACTCCTTTTTATATCATTAGCTTACATTCTTTTACCACTTGAAGTAAATTTTTTGTCTTTCCCTGTCTTAATCTGGTCGTTTTTCTTTCCCCCAAAAAGGGGATGGGAGGATGCAAGGGGCCAGGGAGGCCTTCTCCGCATTCTTTCTCCCACTATCACATGTGAAATGGTGACAGTGCCATTCACTTTTTTATGAACTATTGTCCTGTTTTAATTACCTGGGTCTGAAGTGTATTAATTCCTCAGAATAATCAGTTTTGTGTATTTGAAGCTGCGTACAGCAGGTTCATGGAACAGATTCCCATGAAATGCTACTGAGCAAAATCTTTCTGGCCTGCATACTGCCTGTTTCTTTGGTTTTCTGTCTTCCATAAAGTTATCTATTTGAGCGAGAACATTCCTTTTATGCTGTGGTGGATTTGTGTCTTAAAGAGCTTTTTGTGAAGGACACTGAAAGATGATTTTTTGGTTTATACCACCTGATTAGATTTTTAATTTGCACTACTCACATGCTGAATCTTATTTTAACATTTGTCAATCATGATACTGCTTCCCCAAAGCTTCTTTGTCTCTTCCCTGATAGATCCTGTTTATCTGTGTATAAACTCTTGTTTTCAGAGTAGCTTCTCTCACTTTGTCTGGAACAGTTGCAAGGCTTTGTACTTAGCCTGAAATGGAACATTTTCAATAGCTCGTGCCCCATTAGCCATGTTAGTCTTTTAGCATGGCAAAAGCTTTATTTGAGAAGTTGTGTTTTTAAAGTTTGTGCCTTTTCCAGATCGCTGCTTAAATCTTTTCTGTCATGATTTCTTGTCTCTTAGATTTGTTGGTCTGTTAGAATTGTAATTTGATCTTGATAATTTCAGTAAGTCCATTTTCAAATACTTTTTTTTTTACCTACTTGTTTAGGATCAGAGTTTCTGTCTAGAATATTTTAGACTTCTGAAGTCTTTTGATATATTTGTTGGCTTAATTTGGCTCCAGTCTTCAAAACAAACTGATTTAATGCCCACTGATTAAGACAGGAGTTTAGATAACAAACTCTTATGTAGATACCCTCTTTTGCACGCCCCCAGTCTTGAGCAGAGTTCAGCTTCTGTGATCTTTCACCTCTTTACCAGGCTGCCCATGCTGCTCTGGTATCACTGTGTAGCTGCCTATACAATGCCATAGCCTTTTTCTTCCTCACAGCTTCCTCCTGTTCCTGCCCATAGATGAATGTACACTTTGTTCAAAAGATCTTCTGCTGGTGGGGGAGGACTCAGCTATGGGACCCCTCACTTCAGACCCCTCTCCTTTTGGTAGTTAGAAGAATTCTGTTCCTTAGCACTGAGTTAGGCTCAAACTAATTCTCAGTTTTTTACTAGCAATTGTTTCCAAATTTCTGATCCAGTGTCCTCCCACCACAAAACAGTAAGCACTACAAATCTTTCTGTAGATTTTCTGTGTTTATTTAGCCATTTGATAAGGAGAAAGATACTTAATCCCAAAGTGGATACGTTAACAGTGGTACAAAATGTAGAAAGTATGTTAACATGAGTCTAATTAAAGTTATGCAGCTTGTATCCCTAGAGATGATTTCTAAAGTGATTTTGCTAATAGCACATAAGGAGTGATGAGTCTTCAGTGAAATTCTAAAGGTCACTGAAAAAAAAGGATCATTGCTAGCAAAACTGTTAAAGCTCAATTGCCTTTGGATTTATGTCATAGAATCATAGAATGGTTTGGATTGGAAGGGAGCCTATAGGCCATTCAGTTCAAACTCCCCTGCCTCTCCAACTCCCAGTGACATCATCCATTGGGTTGGGCTGCTCAGGGCCTCATCCAGCCTGGTCTTGAATGCCTCCAGGGATGGAGCATCCACAGGTTCTCTGAACAGCTTGTGCCAGTGCCTCACTGCCAGTTGAATGCCTCACTGCCAGTTGAATAAAGAATTTCCTTCTGACATCTAATGTAAATATCCTCTCTTTTAGTTTAAAATCATTCCCTCTTGTCCTAATGCTATCTGCCTGTGTTAAAAAATTAATACCCTTTCGTTTATAAGCTCCCTTAGGAGCTTAAAGGCCACAGTGAGGTTTCCTCAAAACTTTCACTCCTTCGGGCTGAACAAGCACAAATGCCTCTATCTTTCTTCATAGGAGAATTGCTCCAGCCCTCTTAACATCCTTGTGGCCCTCTTCTGGACCTGCTCCATCAGCTTCATGTCTTTCTAGTGCTGGGTGTGTCAGAGCTGGATGCATACTGCAGACAGTCTTACAAGAGCAGAGTAGTGGGGAACAATCACCTCCTTCTCCCTGCTAGCTATCCCTCCTTTGATGCAACCCAGGGTACTGTAGGCCTTCTGAGCTGCAAGCATGTGCTGCTGGCTTATGTCCAGCTTTTTGTCTACCTGGACCCCTTTTCCACAGGGCTGCTCTGAATGAGTTCTTCCTCCAGTACGAATGTATGGCTGCAGCAGCTTGCACTTGGCCTTGTTGAATCTCATTATAGGCCCACTTAGGGTCTTTTAGGTGGCATCCCTTCCTTTTATTGTATCATCTGCACCATTCAGCTTGCTGTTATCAGCAAACTTGCTGAGAATGCGTTTGATCCTACTACCTAAGTCACTGATAAAAATGTTAAAGAGTACTGGTCCCAAGACGAACCCCGTGTGGATACCACTTGTCACTGCCCTCCACTTGGACATAGGTCTACTGAATGCAACTCCCAGCAAGTAAACCATCCTGCAACCATCCAGCAAGTAAACGTACTTCATCTTCCAAGAATAATTCTTTCTTTTCTCCCTAAGTTTCTCTTCAAGCATCTGTGTTTTATAGCCGTTTGGTGTTTTGGCTTCTTTGAAGCCACACAGCCCTCACATAATTATTTACATTGGATGGGATCTCATGAGTTCATCTATTTATCCCTTGGTTCAAGCAGGGTTATCTAGAGCAGATTGTCTACGATGTGTATATATACTCTTATATATGAATACCCAACAGGAGGGAGAGTACTAGATTCCTCCCACAAAGTATGGTATTCATTATTTAGGTGATAGATAATAGATCAGTCACAACTCCTTTGCCTTCAATAAGAGCATTATGAAGGCATCTCCTTTGTACTCCGCTGTAAGTTCTGTAGAACTTGCAGAACCTTATTTATTTGCTATCTCCACTCCCTTTGTCAAATTCAGTTGAAGTTGGCCAGCAAGCTTAGAAGTTAAATATGACAAGTGAACAGATGTGGGACTGCCTAAGCCTCATTTCCTTGGAGCCTTAAACAGTTCAGGTTAAAAATGTCTCTATTTTTGGGTTCTCTTTGCATTACCAGATTAATGTGGCATGAAGCTGCTCAATTGTACTGGAAAGTTAAGGTCTGGAGTCTGCTGTTTAATGGGTATGGTATTAGTGGTGTTATTTCTTTACACTGATGAAAGCAGTGCATATAATAATTGTATTAGAAATTGCTAAAACAACCTTTCTTAAGCACTAATATTAGTATACAATATTTTTTTCTAAATCTCATTGCTGATGTGAGTCTGAAGAGAAGAATTCTTTTCCACTGTCAGATAAGTCTTAATGTTTAAACAGAATTTGTTGGGTTCCTCTATGTTTTTTTGTATCTCACTCTTTTGTTTGAGCAAAATTTACTCTTCTTTTCGGAGCTTACTAAAGTCAGTGAGACTATTTCCTACCAGATTCAGTTTCCTGAAAGTATGTCTGTTGTGTCTTAGCGGAGGATGGATGAGGTAGAAGTAATTTCCTGGCAAGTACATTGGCTTTAGCTCAACAGAAGAGCAACCCCAGAAGGGTTTGTATCTTAAACACTAAATTAAATTGTTTGGTACAGCGAGAAGATTAATGTTGTGACTACTAATCATCTGGTCTTTAGCTTCTTTATCTCTTAATTAAAAAAAATAATAAATCTACAGAAAACTTTCTGTAATTAAGGCAGCTACAGAGAAAACTGTAAATCCAGTGACTTCATGAAACATGTAGGTATGTTTAGGAAGAAAGTGACACTCTTAATATGCAGAATTTTAGAACAAATTTTAAGTGTGATAAACTGTGTTGTAAAGGGAAAACTTTTCCAAGGGATGAAAAAATACTAGGTACAGCAGATGGCAACATAAGTATGCATGTAGGGTGCCACTGTTTAGCATTTAGTTTAAGATCACAAAAAAAAAAAAAGAAATCTAATTCTTAAGGAAGAACTTTTCAGGTGCTTATTTCTCCAAGTAGCAGATTTTCCTGTTCCTCAGATGGTCACATGTTCTTCAGAGATGAGAGTGTAGATGACTTGTTCCATACCTTTAGAATCTGGATAACTGAAAAACAAACAAACAAACAAACAAAAAGCAGATTTTTTCTGACCTTTAGTATCCCAGAGAAGGAAGGCAGACACACATTCCTCACCTGGTCAGTGAAACTGCAGGAATGATTCTGCAGCAGATGTTGTTAGTGGACATATGTTAAGGGTAAAACTTCTGGTAATGAAGCACTGCATTGCCAGATGTGATGAGCTCTTAGATTGCCTTCTGTGGATGAAATGGGTTTCACAGCATGTATTAATTTTCAAATATTTCTTACATAACGTGGTAAAGAGCGGAGTCAGGACCCTGAACTTCAAGAGAGAGAACTTCAGGCTGTTTAAGGAATTGCTGATTTAGATATCCTGGAGAGAGTCCTTAGTGACAAAGGAGTGGAAGAAAGCTGGCTACTCTATAAGGATGCCTTACTGACAGCTCATGAGTTCTCCATCCCTCCAAATGAGACAGCAGGCAGGGGATGCAGGAAACCAGCATGGCTAGGCAAAGACCTGCTGGTCAGGCTGAGGGAAAAGAAGTGGGAATTTTCTTGTCCCTGTGTGGTGGCAATGGATTTCACAATAGTTGTCAACAATTATTGAAGTCATCAGAGTTGCATCAGGTGACTCCAGTGATGAATATGGTTCTGTTTTAACGTTGTGAAGTACCATTGTGCATTATATCCAAAAAGAATTAGCCTTGAGATGTCAGGTTTATTTTTGTTTGTTTTTGAGAATACATGCAGAATTATCCTATTTTAAACTGTACACTCAAATTTGTGAATGCACTGTACTTATTCTTACAAACATTTTATTATTGCTACTCTTTTTTGTTGGTAAAGCAAAAGGATTATTGATGGTGTTTGTAGTGCATTTGTAATACTTTTCTCTTTTCCCTTAGGGCACGCACATAATGTTAAGCTATATTCAGTGCATATCTTTAAGTCATTTAACAAAATTTGACTTAAACCTTAATAAAAATTTGTCTACATATTAAGTATCATATGTCATATATAATATGCTTTAATTTGCACTTAGCAATTACTGCTCTGCATGAAAAAGGGAGTGTTGACTTGATTAATCACACTTAAAGACTATTATAGTAGTAAAAAGGAAAGTGGTTTGACTTGATTTTTGACATAAGTGCTTTATTTGGATTGGCACCACCTTGTATCAGTTGTTGAGAAAAGGAGAACTGATTTCATTTAAAGAAATTGTGCCAGTGATTAACTGATGCTGAAGATAACATTTAAATACAGCTTTACCTGAAGATCAATGAAAAGAGGAGAAAATTCACTTTACAGCACCACTGCTGTAGTGCATACTTCTTTTAATCTCAACCTGTCAATTATTATTGTAATCTTAAAATACACTTTTGTGCTGTTATTGTCTCTGAACCTTATATAAGGAGTAGAAGTGATGCTGGGAGGAAGTGGAGAAAGAAAGGTCATTTTATTTTCTCATCATTTTTAGGTGTTTTAAAAGATCTAAAGCTTCATCTTGTTTTATTATTATTATGAACATTTATTTATTTATTTATTGTTTCTTTGTCTTGTTTTGTTCCGTTGAACCAGTAGCCATTTCTTTATTGCTTACGGTTTCTAAATAAAATGGGATTTGTCCAGCTATGGCTTTTGTGGGGCAGAAGTCCATTTTGAAGGCTTTCTTCAGTTTAAAGCTGTCTTGCAACATCTGTCTCAATGTCGTTACTTCTTTTCTTCCCCTGGTGCTTGAATAAGCTCCCTGAGACTTATGTATTTAACCACTTAGTCCTAAGGGAGGGGTGCCCTTTTCTGCTAACACCTAGGTTACAACAGTTGTGGTATCAGTGTTGAAACACCATCTTCTAATCAGCTTTAGAAGAAAAGGTATTGCATTTTGAAACTAATAAAGTCATTGCAATCCAAATTTGAGCAAGCTTCATTGACATTGTAATACTGGAAGCTCTCCTGGGTCATTGCTTCCAAAAAAAAGCCTTCTTAAGCATACATGTTTGTTACATAAAAATAGATTCTTCCTCATTGTTGTTTGTTTTTCTATGATTGAGAAGCATTGAGACTGCATGTGTAGACTTAAGACAGGCTTTAAAATGTTTTGGTTATCATGCGTAAGTAGAAAAATATTTGGCAGTGTTTTGGCCTCTTAGGCACTCAGAATCCTTTCTACAGGCTCGTTTCAGCAGAACTCTTTCACTTCTTACTGTTCCTTTTTATTAATAGAAACCTCAGATGTGTTAACTCCTTTCTGAAACACCTCCAGACCCTTATTTTGTTGTCTATATCCAAAAACTGGCTTTACTTTCTGAAGTGATAGATCATAACTTTTTAGTTCAAATCTTAATACACATTTTCTTAAATGTGTTGTACTTTTGTACGTTGTGAACAGCATCCATTATTTTTTCTCAGCTTTTCAACTGTACTTATTCCAGCAGTGATTTTCACATGAAGACAGTATCAATGCCAGCATCATTCTTGTAATAACAGCTGTGTAGTCAGCTGGGACTGAGACAGGAAAACAGTGCTAACACCACTTCAAGGACAGCATCATTATAACCTGGTAGTCTGCATCTTCAGTGGTAGATTGCTTTGTGGGAGAAACTCCTGTTGTTGTTCTACTTCAGCTTTGCTACTTTATAGGGAAGGAATTGAATGGTGAATGTTTCTTCTTTCTTGCTCCTCTCTTGAGATTGCCCTTCATTTCTAAATCTTTGATTTCTGGTTAAGGAGACTTGACAGTTATATTTATATGGTGTGGCCACTGCTCTCCTGCCCATGGACTCTGTTTGGCTGTGAGCTGTCACCTTTGAATAACAGGTAAGAAAGCATCTGCCTACCATAAGAACATGCTAGGCGTGCTCTTTTTTGACTTTGGCATGGGTAGCGGACTCCACACGTGTGTGCTGCACTTTCTGGCCTAACAGGGGATTGCACACACTGAAAACTAGAGCGGACATAAAAGTGGTGCTCTCCTTTGTCCACATCTGCATAGAGGGTATTCCTGTCACCGGTATTAAGCTGTACCTTTGTTGCTTACTTGCATCTTTCACTTACTACAGGGCATGGCTTGAACACACTATGGGTACTGCATGGAAAAGAAGGCAATGACAGTGCCTTCTAATTACATACAATTACTACAGTGTAATAGCAGGTAATGAAGAAAAATTGTCTCACCCCTTCCAACAACCACTGAAGGCTCAAGAGGAGTGCAGCCTGTATCTGTAACCCTTAAATGAGAGTGAGGGGGGGTGGATCAAGGATCCAATCATTCCCATCACTCAGGTGTATTGCTTGCACCTGAGCTCCCTATGTTAGCAGTGCCTTCTCACTGGGTGTGCAACCATTGATTCAGGGTTTGACCTGGCAATTTCACTGCAAGTACTCTAAATGGTCTTTATTGCTTTCTGTTATCTGGTCTTTAAGATGCAGACTAATCAACTGAATGCTACAATTATTTTGATATGGCTACTGTTTCAAGAACTTCTAAACCCTAAGCTAGAATTCAGGATGCTGCTGCTAGTTTTACGCTCTTTGCTTGTGTATTTGTAATGCTGACAAAGATACAGAGAGCTTGAGAGTGGGGGCAAGATTAAGAAAGAATCTCTGGCAAGAGGAAGTCTTTCTCATGAAGGGAGAAAGAGAGATGGGCCACAGGATGCTTGTTTCAATTTTACCAGTTTGACATCATGAGTACCTGTAGTCCAATAGATCTTTCTCAATGTGCTTGACCTTGGAGAGGCATGAGGAAGTATAACTGATTCTATGGATGAAGTTTTGACATCCAGTAGAGTACATTCAATTACTTCAATGAAAAAAATTACTGTCTGAATGCTCTGTCTCTGTAGAATAAGAAGAAAATTATTCATTATTGGGTGATTCAGGAATGCTCTGTCTCTTTCAAGTCTTGTCAATCATTATTTTTTGGCTATGAACTGAATTGGTGGAATATAACAATATTTCAGTTCCTGGTAAAAACTAGGAGTTTATTACATGATAGCTGTCAGCACAGGTGGTGATATTTGATGTCTGTTTTTACTGAATGTGATTTCTGGAAATTTGTAATAGTTCATCTCATTTTCCCAGCATACCTCTATATGGGCATTTTTAGAACCCTAGGAAGAGATGTGTCTTGTGAGTGCTGGGAGAAAGTCCCCAGAGTCCAGTTTGATGAAGTAGTTGGTAGTAATGGTTTATTAGCTGTTTTGTATGTTTGTATAAATAGTAATCTAACAACTATATTAAAGGTATGTATGTAAATATATATATATATAAAGTACACATAGTACAGAGAAATAATGTTTTATCAAACATTGAAGAATTGTAACTTTGAGAACTGTGCCGGTGAAGTTCATGGTTATAATCAAAAGAAGTGAAACTACCTCAGCTACTTTAAAGTGGTTCTTTGATAACTTTATTTGATAAACACTGACATCTATGTATTTGCATTGTTCTCTGGATTGCTTAGTAAGTACTGAAGGGTTAAGTAGAAACTTAGAAAGGTATTTGCAATATTCTTCATTCTGTATTGATATCTCAGAGTTGCAGGGGTTGTAAGGGACCCCACGAGATCATAGAGTCCAAAACCCTTGCTAAAGCAGGAACCCTACAATAGGTCATGTATTTAGGCATCCAGATGGATCTTGAATATCTCCATAGAAGGAGACTGCACAACGTCTCTGAACAACCTGTTCCAGTGCTCCATCACCCTTACCATAAAGAAGTTCTTCTGCGTATTTGTGTGGAACTTACTATGTACATGTTTTAGGCTGTGCTTCTTCCTGTACTTAATCAAAACATGAAGTTACTTGTATATGTCTGATAAAAAAAGTAATTTGTACTTAAAGGTTTTGAAATGTGGACTATTTTTACAAGGTAAAGAGCTAATTCACCATTATACTTTGAATGTAAAATATTCACTTACTCATTTGCATTTATTTGTTGGCCTATCTTTACTGTCAGATGTTTGAAAGAAAGCTTACACATAGCTAAACAGGAACTAAGTGAAATGATGCGCCTTTGGGTTGAACAAACTTAATATGTTAATCTTGACTTAATTTAATTTGTTCTAATGGTAGCACTGAATTTCTAAATGGTTCATTTGGTGCTTAATTATTGTTTAAGGGATTCAGTATGCTTTGAAAACATTCATATTGGCATCAAATGCAAAACTCATTCATCTGGGTACATTTCTTATCTTTCCACTAAATTGAATATGAGCAATAATAGGAGGAAAACTTGGTGATTTTATTGCTTAGAGACAGCAAAGGTTTCTTCTAGAAAGGCTTTTAATGTCATGATACATCTTATTTCCTGTAATATCATGCAAGAGGCATATGCACCATTAGTGTCAAGCTTCCATAGCAGGTAGGGGTCCTTTATTGAGGCTGTCTCAGGAGGGTGTAGGAGATGTTGAACACTGTTGGAGAAGGGGCTTGGAGTAGGTCACATGTTTAGATGAAGATTTTTTTAACAATTTGCATTTCTCCTATTCATTAAACAACTCCAATTTATGGGAAAGATTTCCTATTCTAAGTGAGCATAATGTCTTTTAGTCATCCCTGTTGATGGTGTCCTTATCTGTTGTAGAACAGATGCAGCACAGACCTGTGGCGTATTAACATGTTAAAATAAAATAAATGTAACATAACATGGTAAAGTAGAGTAGACAGTGATAAATGTGGAATTGTACAGTTGCTCAGAAAATCACATTTACCATGCTTCAGATTCACCATCAGTATTCCCAGTAATCCCTTTCCCTAGTGACTTATTCTGAGATTGTGGATTACTAAGTGATTTAAAATAGTTGGTGTGGGATTGGGGAAAAGGGAGAATGAAAGATGTATGCTTAGGTATATGCCTTCTGGTCTACGAGAAATCTATACATACAAATATTCAACTTTCTCAGTTTTATTTGCTCTTAAACCACTTGAAAGGTGCAGAGCATAAGACATGGAAAGTTGTTCAGAGTTGCATTAAGACTTATGGGAATGGGGAACATAATTTATTTAAACATTTGCACAAATTTACCTCCTGTAAAAAAGGTATTCTGATAGCATCATTATATCACTCTATTCCGGCATGTCTGTTCTTCCTGCTCTCATCTTCTGTTCTTATCCAGGTTCACCTCGTGTACAAGATGATGCACATGGTACAACTGAAATACCATCTCCACGGTGAACCTTGGTGCAATTTATGCTGTTTGTATCTAGGAAAACTATCAGCTCATTTGGTGACTCTCAGTTAAAAATGCTGTGCCTCCAGGTATAAATAGCAGGGTCACAGTGGGGAGCTGCTTCTTGTTAAGTGAAGATGAGGTTTGATTGCAAACAGTAGGAGAGAGATTCACAATTTCTACTGAAATTACCTTCATCTTATACTGAGGCAGGAGTATAAGCTGAAATGGGACAGACCTGTCCAGCAGCTTACACCTTGAATCCAAGGATGCTATACCTCATTAGTAAGACTTGTTCTTCTGACATATTTGAATGAACGTACGTCTCATTTGCTTTCATGGTGTGGTCTAAGTAGTATCTCTATAAAATGCTTCAGTCTTGTGATCTGACTGATCCGAGTGAGTGCATTAGCAGTCATAATTATCACAGTAGGAGCACCAACATTACAGTTCGGTTCACCCAGCCAAGAATAATCAGTCACTAAAGTCTTTGTCAGTAGTATTTTACCTCCCTGGTAAATATGTCCTAAAGTCTGTTTCCAATGTCTTTCTGTCTGTGCCTCCCCTTTTCCACCTACTTTATCCTCTAAAGCACTGTTTAAATATCTTTTGTCTGAAAAAGAAATCAAAGCAAGATCTGCTTCTTCAACATGAAGAATGCTTTATTTTCTCTAAGATTAATATCTGTATTTTTTTCTCAAGGTGCCCCTTGCAAATATGTCCTTTAAGTTTTCAAAGGTGAACAGTTATTCTTTCCATTTTAGATTTACAGATTTAGTAGGGCCCATAGGCAGTCCTTATGTGCTGTGTTAGGATCCTTGATCCTTAGTTTAGAATTAATTAATTTTTCTGAAATAAACAGGACTTATTTACAAATCGTGCTTAACTTTATGTAACCACCATTGCAAAAACTTCTTGCCCATTTTTTCCTCCAGTACCCTGAGTTTGGGATGAATAACATTACAAACTGCAGAGAACTTTCTTCAATTAATATAATTCTAGTATATATCAGTAGTGCGTATTCTTCTGAAAATCAGAAGGCAAAAACAGTATCATAATACACGCCCATGAGACATTTTGATTTTTTTTATCCCACCCTGCCCATGTTTCAGTGTTCAGTTTCAGAGTTTTTAGCTGTTTCAGTGTTCAAACTAATGTTTTAACCCCAAGTTCATCTTCATGAAGCAGCGGGCTGACAATATTTTAAATTATTTTGTTGACAAAAGAGTTCTGCAGGCTTATTATTATTTCCCAATTTTCAATCTATTTAAATATTCTGCCTTTTTAATCTAGGAGAGGGAAAAAAAAAACAACAAAAATCAGATGTTAGGTGATAAACTAACCTTTTTAAGTTTAAAATCGAATAAGATTTTAAGGTTGCTCATCTATTGACATAGCCATTGAAATATTTCAGGACCCACTTCAGTTGATTTCAAGTTGGATGTTTTGCCTTGGAGAGGATTTTTGAAATGCTCAAAGTGAGTAGAAAGCAATGAGAATGTTGACTTCTCCACTTGAAAACTAAATTTTGTTTTTCCCATTCTGATAAATGAAAAATATAGCTAATTTTAGCCTCTAAACAAACCAATCTTACTCCTATAAAATATCATTATTGTTTATAAGCATTGTCACACATTGGATTTATTTGAAAACATGACTCATCTACACTTTTGAAAAGATGTATGAATTTTGTTGTTAATTTTGGCAACATCTATTTTCTCACACTTGAATTTACCAATTTACTTTAGCGATTCCATTATCAGGATATGCAGTTGTGATGTTCATTAGGACAGCTGCTTGCTTAGGGTGTGAGTACAGTTGCTTTGCCTCTTGGAGATGCAGTAAAGATACACCATTAATTTTATACACCCCAGTTCAGTGATATTAGGTTATAAACATGCAAATCAGGTTTGGCTGCCTTTGTCTGCTCCTCTTGTTCAGCAGTAGAAAGCAACAGATTCCCTTTCTTCTCAGACAGCTATGTTTCTTTTGGCAAGCCATATTTGTAAACACTGATGAGAGAGGTGCAGTTGCAACCCAAAATGCCAACACCAAAGTTCGAAGGCTAACACCAAACTGTGACAAAAATTTCCAGTGTCTAGTTTGAGTAAGCATTTATTTGTTTATCTTTCTTCATAGCATTATTACTAGAACAGTGCTCAAGAATTTGCACTGTGTAAGGATGTATTTTTGTCCTTGTGATTTCATAATTAATATCTAAATCTCATATGATGCTTATTTCATTTTGCTCCTGATACAGCTTGTGGTATGTACTTCTTCTTTAAGAAGGTGCATGCTCCATTATTATGGAACAATTAATTACAATATACTAAAATGTCTTTATCATCAAATTTTTAGTTCTCACACCATCAGAAAAACAAAGTTGTAAAATACACGTGGTTTTACTGCTATAATAATGGATTAATATAATTTAATTATAATTTAAGTGAATAAGGAAATGTCTGAAGTTGTAGTCATAAATATTGGCGTCAAGTACATTTGTTCATTGTAGACCTTTCTATTAAATGCATCATTCATTGTAACTAATTCCTAGTGTAAACATTTAAATAAATGAAAGGGTCACACAATAGTGTCCTTGAAGAACAATAATACATTTTGATGACTAAAGCACTACCAAAGCAGGATTTTGGAAACAAAGTTTAGAATAACGCTCTCTAGAGACAATAAAAATAATTAGATTTTGGGGTGGAATCTTCTGTGAGCACTTACCTTGATGGACCTCCTCATTTGCTATAAGGGCTACTGAGAAGTCTGGCCAAGTGCTGGTAGAGCCCAGGGTGCTAGTTATGGCCAGGCATTCCTCACTGCAGCCAGACTTCACAAGAGGTTGTGTAAAGCATTTGCTCAGACACTGGAGATATGTCTGATTTGGAAATAAGTTAACTTTTGTCAGGCAGATGAACTGTGACCCACTTAATCTTGTTTAAATGGCTAGCAGTGCATATGGGTGTTCTTCTGGCTCTCTTTACCTGAAAGATACGTGCGTGCTACTTGTATGATTGTGGTATTTCTTTCATGTGCAAAATTAATCCTGGATGTGAAGGGTGGAATTGGAGCAGTAGCTTTTGGTTGTTCTTTTTGTTGGTAATGATCTCTTTTTTAATTAATTTGTTTATTTTAATAACACTGTTCTCCCTTTACAAATACACTTGTTAATTTTGCCTGTAAACCAATGAGGAAAGCTAAACTGTTGGGCTCTGTGTATTTGATTTAAGTAAAAGTTGTCAGTCTCCACTGTGCTCTTTGAGTGGATCAGAGAAAGCACAGTGTGAAGGTGCTGACATTCATAGGGCTGTGACAGGAGGACACAGCCAGGAGCCAACTTTTCCCTGTGAGAAAGCTCAGCATCACCAGCTGGATTCCCGTAAGAGGAATGAAACTGTCCTTATAATGCAAGAAATTTGTGAAGAACGCAGTGATATTAAACATAAAACTATTACAACTGATGAGAAATCCAGTCACCCTTCCCCTCAACTTCTGTCTAAAAGCTACCTTTCAGTTTGTAGCTTCTCTGTACCTGAGGAGTTAGATAAGGAGCAGAAGAGTTCCTTGTGTCTGCCTGTATGGGAGTGAATCTATGGGATCCAGGGATGATTAAGAGAGCCTGGAATTGAACACTGTGGATCTCCAAAGCTCTATCAAATTTTAAATACTTCTGTGCTCTGTTAAGTACTTCTAGGCCCTTCCACCTAACAGAGCTAATACTACAAATTGCACCCACAGATCACAGTGCTTTGAAAACAGTGTTAGTGTAGGCTCATTCCTCCTGGAGGACATGCTCTTTCATGTAACCTAATTCTTTCCTCATTAAATGCTAGTATTAGAGATCCCTGTTAATTCAGCTGTGGTAAATCTACAGTTGAGCCTTTTAAAAACAAAACAAAACCAAAAAACCCTAAACCCAACCATTCTGAAAAACAGAAAGATTAGAATAAATGCCAAAAATTGAATCAATGGATTGCCTTTTTCTCCTTGTCTTTTACAAAGCTGAGCAGAAAGGCTAGTTATTAAAATTCTCACATTCTTGAAGTATTGTCAGCTGCTGCCTTATTGCCACTGCAGGTCACATTTATCTCTGCTGCTGTGCTGATGCAGTCAGTTGCATTCTTATGTGGCATGGAGTTGGTTCTAGAGTATTTCTTAAGGTTGAAATATATTCCAGTGTTTAGGGTTCCATGAATGACAAGAAAAAAATCTACTGACAGTTTTATTTTCAAATCTGTGCCCCCTCTGCTCATACCTGCCTATTTGTCAGCTCTTTAGTGTGGCCTCTGTAATCTTTGCAGAAGCATGGGAAAACAAAATAGAAAAACAAAGAATGAAGAATGGAGAGTTTTTGACATTCTGTGAAGTGATTTCATGTTGCTTCATTACACTTGAATAAGAATGAAATGAGGGTAAGAGGACCACTAAGTCCTTTCTGAAGTGGAGAAAGTAGAACTAGCTTTTCAGACTCTGAGATTTGTACTCAAAAGCAACTTCAAGCAACTTCTTAATGTTTTCTTTGTTGTTTTTTGGTTTTTTTTTTGCTTTAATTTTTATAATTATTATTTAGAACTAATAAATAATACACAGAATCTTAATGATGGGTTGGATTTCTAGTCACTAAAATATCCTGCAATGAAAAAAAAAAAAAAAGAGCTTCAGAGTAAGAATGGCATCTGGTAAGGTGATGCAACTTGGGGGGAAAAAAAACACGAATTTTTAAGAACCAGCCCTTTAGGTCTACGAATATACTAGCATTAGATGGAACGTAAAGCATGAGGTTTCCGCTCTAAAATGAAATCACAGTAACAATTCTCTCTTTGAATTTGCTTCTTGAAGAATGATAAATCTCTAGAATAAAGGAGCAAGTGGTATTTGCTTGCAGAGAAATACAGGAGCTGGGAGATGAGAAGTGAGAAACCTGAGCTGTTACCCTTGGGCTCAGGCTGAGAGGCTGCTGCCTTCATGGCTGCAAATGTCTTGGTTGCAGCCCGTACTGCAGATGTAGCCAAAAGTGCTTTGTAACTTGGTATTTTTCAGGTTCTTTGTGAAGGAATGTGTGCCAACAAGAATGCTATTTTACATGAAGTCCTTCTGGTTATTATAGATGTCTGTTCATGCAAAGCAAGATTTTACTGTAAAGAATAAGAAATAGGTGCTCACTGCCTCTGAAAGTGTTGTTTTATGGTTGTGCACAATTTGAAAGTCTGAAGACTCTGATGTCTGTACCTGAGGTACTGGGGTAGCATAATGTGGAGAATATTGTGGAGAACAGGCTACGTTCCTATGAGTAGCTGAACTTCACTGCTTTGATTTAGCAATGAACAGTGTATGTACTGTCCCAAAATTAGATTGCTTTTCAACAGATGGCTTTCCAACTTATTTCCTTAAAATTGAATATATCTATGTGTGTACATGTGTATACATATATAAAGGGGCTTGGGATCAGTCACTGTAAGTGGCATCTGAATAGTCTTACGAGGCCTCAATAAGAGTGTAGAGCTGGTGAGTACATTCAAATTCTGCAGAAGAGCTCAGAAAATGTATCAGTGTTCAGGTATTTCTTACTTAAGAAGTTCAGGTCTGCAACCACATACAGATCTCTGATGCCTGTACACTGCTCCAAAGGTATGAAAAGTTGCAGTTTGCTCCTACCATGAAGCTGGTCCAGCCAAGAGCCAGAATTGACTGTAGCATGGATATATGTATACAAGCAGCAATGAGACCTCAGTAGTATCAGCAGATGCCTGGGATTGTGTCCAGGTTTGAACACAAGGTCAGTCTTCAGACCTGTGAGTATCCAGCTGTAATAGATTAATGCTGGCTCAATTAGCATAATGAGCTCACTCCACCTTCTTGCTGTGCATAGGTAAAACCTGGATAACATTAGTTAGCTTAGGATCATGATGGCTTCAAAGACGTATGCTTCCTCCTTCCTCTCGAATCATGCATGTATCTGCTTTGTCCTTCTGGTTTTGTTCTTTCTTTTTTTCATGGCTCTAAAATACTTACTGCAAGAGTAACACAAGATAAAAGTTGTACAGTAAAATTAATCAAGCACAAATACGCTTTACTGGCTTAGTGCTGTTTAAAATGTTTATTATGGTCAGGTTATATTCACAAATGTTATGTTTAGAACTGCTGATGAACGGATACACTTCAGATACTTTCAAATTTCACCAACCAAATGAAGGAGAGTATAAAAACTCTAGTTCACTTTATGGAGCTAATTGTAACATAATTAAAATTTGAAAACTGCATTATTGTTTATCTACTAAGGGGAAGCAGCTTGTACTACAACGTTTCACTGATAATTACATTCCTAAGTACTGATTTGTGTTTACTTCTTCTGCTGTTTCCTTCCTGTATTCCACTTGCAGTGTGAAGACAGTGGCCATGGAAGTGTATGGTAATTGAACTGATTGTAACCTGAGTGAGATGGGATTCCTAGAGAGTAAGAGGTGTGACTGCTGCTAATAGAGTAGATGAAGATTAAACAACATGGAAAAGATTTCTTTGTAAAATTAAATGGCACAGTGCTTGTTTTTACATTTCTTTAATGCACATCTCAGTTGGTTCATGCTAATATAATAATTAGTTTGAAAATTAGTTAATGCATTAGTTTAGAAGACTGAAAAATACATTTTGGTATGTTGTGCTGTTAGATTAATATTTTGCCATAAATAACTGTACTTAGAAGAATATTACTGAATATCAGGGGTTCTCAAAGCCTCTGCTGAAAAGACCATGACAATTTTAACTTCCTTATCACAGGAGGAAGCAATGGGAGGTGTTGGCAGAGAGTACTCAGTGGGAAGAATTGGGTACTGGGTAAAGACCTAATGCTGAAAATGAGATAATACAAGTGCTTTGGTTATTTCCTCTCTTAATTTTCAAGATGTTGTGGAGAGCTTAGTAAGTTGGAGCACAGGGATTTTAGTTCAGTACTGTAGTCTCTGAGCTGCTTGAAGAGGAGAGAGGAAGTCAGCTTTGCCATCTCTGCCACCACCACTTTAGCCACCAGCTGTAGGCAAGCCATATAGGACTCTCTGCTTAAGCTCTTAGTATTTTGATTTAGTTATGTCATAAGTGTCACCTGTATTTCTTGTGTACATAAAAGCAGTTGGTTTTAGGCTATTAACAGGTAATTAACTTTAGTATATCCTTATACTACCTATTTAAATTAAAAGCTTTATACTGCTCTCTTGAGCAGAAAGTTCACATTTCCAGTGTATATTTTTGATAATTTTTCTATTCTATAATTTTCCCAAATCATTGGATCATTTTTGGGTGTGAATAGAAAGCATGAACATCTG
The DNA here is from genome assembly GCA_023055505.1 of Callipepla californica brunnescens. Classification (NCBI taxonomy): domain Eukaryota; kingdom Metazoa; phylum Chordata; class Aves; order Galliformes; family Odontophoridae; genus Callipepla; species Callipepla californica. The sequence continues at coordinate 89,775,526 of JALIRH010000001.1, read as the reverse complement.
TTTAAATGAGTGAAAGTGGACTGAGATGGAAAGAAGGGCCTTTGGTAAGTTGCTTCATTAGGACACAATGTTCGCCAAAGCTAGCTCCACATTCTATATGCATATTATTCTGTGACATCAATAGTCTACAGTTGAGATATCAAAATGAACAAAACTCCCTTGTTTTGAATATATTGCAGCATCAATACGAATTGTTAGAAACTTGGAAGTCAGTGCCATTCCTTCAAGTACAGCTCTTAAAAAACCAATTGTTCTTCTGATTCAAATGCACTTGAATGGACATTGTTGGACATTGTTGATACTTTGATTGTAACATCATTACAGGAATTATAAAAAGAGAACTTGGAACAGTGGTGTTACCACAGTGACATCAGAAATACAGGACTGGGTAAAAATATGGTCATTTAAAGTGAGGTCCCAACAGAGAATTGATTCTATGAATAGGAAATGTTGGTTTTCAACATGGCTGTGGTGGCAGAATGACCAGGATTACCGTATCTGTGTTGCTTATGAGGATGCTTCAGTAAATCAGCTTGCCTTTGCTGCCATTGATGGCAAGGCTGAGCTAGGGGCTCACTGTACTTTTGATACCAAGGGAGTTGCTCTCTCCTGGCCCTGAAGAAGAAGCAACTATTGTCACATGGGGCTGGTAGAGAAAGGAAGTTGTTTGGGTTTACTTCAATTCAGGATTTCTTAAAGCAATGAGGGTTTTGCATACCGTGCCTTATTCAGGTTTCGTAAAATCAACACCACTGAAACAGAATGGCATTCTGGGGTGTTACGTTAGACTCACCAATGGCATCCACAATATGCAGATGTCACTACTTCCTACCAAACTGAATGTAGAATTATCCTTCAGCAGTTTTGGTTGTAGAAGAATAAGACCAAACACATGTTTCCTGTGCTGAGCTGCTGCAGTGCTGGTACTCTTAGAACAAATATAATAAATGTTGTTGTTGTTGTTTTTTTTTTCTTTGAAGGGAGGAAATCAGTCAGTCTTTTAAACAATTGAAAACAAAAAGTTGCATGGTAAACAGGTAGTTAATCTTACTATAAGGGACTTGTCTAGCAGTGTGAGCCATGAAGCAATTCTGGCAAATGAAGCTGGTAAAACAGGTGACTACTGCCTGTCCTACAGAGTTCAGTTAACAAATATGACAACAAAACCTATAAAGCTGAAGGAATCAGCTGATTGCTGCATTCTGAGCATTCTGTGTTAATAACCTTTTGTGCTAAAATATGCTGAAGGAAGTCTCCCAACATTTGTGATCTATTTTCACTGATGATTTTGTTACTGTAGGACACCCTCCTCTGACTCTATGAGTGTCAGTTCCTCCTTCAAAGGAGTGGTGTCCATAGTAAGTTCTCCATGTCAAGTGCATTGTTTCTAACAAGTTCCTTGTAAGAGTGATTGATAATCCAGCCTCAGTGTCCACATCTTCTTTGTTTAAGGACAGATCAATGTATGCTTCATAATTGGAAGTAAATCTGTTTTCTGTACTATACACAAAGCATGGATTCGTAGGTTTAATATGAAGCTAACTTTCATATTCCTCACCAGCTGTAGTCCTTAACATTCAAAGCAGATGTGGCCAAGAGTCTGAACTCCTGGTGACTGTTCTATCCACATGGAACAAAACCTTTGAACGTTTCCTTTGAACTTCTTATTCTTTGATCAGGGGCACAAGTAGTTGTGGAAATTTACATGCGTCCAGGTGTTCTGTGCTTACATTACCAAGCAGCAAGGGATTGTGACAGGTTTGGTTAAGCATTTAAAGCTTGGAGTGAGCATCAAAGCCAAATCCTTGAGGGTATGTCTTCCTGCTTAAGCGTCTGCGAAGTGTGATTTCCATTGTCATATAGAGAACAAGTAAGAGCAAAGGAAAATGGATATTTAGTATTTGAGGCATACAAAGCCCATTTATTTCATGTGGATTGCAGTGCATGATTTTGAGAAGAATGACATTTAGTTATGTCTGTCTGATGCAGAATTCTCTGCTTTCTGTGTTCATAGCTTTATTGGTGTTGATGGAAGTAGGACAAAATAGACTTACTGAGGTTTTTCTCTGAATTTGTAAATTCATCAAAGATGTTTGGGAGAGATTGAAGAAAGGATGATTTTGTTTTATGTCACCTCTGTACAATAAATAAATAAATAAATAAAAGAGTACGTGGCTGTTTTTACTTTGGTCAGCACACGCATATATATTGGCATCCAGCTGCCCAAGTGCCAAGACTGAGCATCTTCTTGAAATGTGCCACTGTTGTGTAGATTAGGGGAGGAGCTGAGATAATGGGAAGCAGCCCATGAAAGAGATCACTTTGCCCTGATCTTTTCTGTATGAAACGTGTTTATTTGAGCAGCTCCTGGAAACATTTGAAGCCACTCTCAAGTTGACTGTTAGTTTTAAACAGTTTCATGACTGGAAGCATGGGCTGAAGGGGGCTCACTGGTGGACTGAACAAAACAGAAGGATCTGAACTGAAAAGAAAGATGCAGGAAATCCCTATGTCCCTACCTATCAATGCTGCCATTTGAAAGGGGAAAGGAAACAAGATTGCATATGGATTACATAGAGCACTTGGACTTTCAAGTTAGGAGCCTTGTGTAGGGTCAGCGTCAGTCTGAGACTTAATAGTTGATGTAAAGGAAGGGAGAAAGAAGTGATTGTCTTATATTTACTGTATTGGAGTGGTTTCTGAGAAGTTTGCTGCTCAAGCATGATATTTTTTTGACTTTATCATAATAAAACAGAAGGCTTGGAATGCTTTGGAAGTACTAAAAAATTCAGGGTCTTCATTGGGTCATATTGGAGGATTGAGCAGAAGGACCTGATCACAGGGCAATTTAACCATTTTTCTTATGGGAGTAGTTCCTGGCTGCTGAACCGTGCCTGTCTATTGTCAGAAAAAGCAGATTTGACTTTGTTGAAGAGTCACAGGTGAAGGTGGTGAGCAGGAACAATGTGATCATGGGGGGCCTATACTGTTGCATTTTCCGTTGCCCGTCTTTCATTTAGTAGTACAAGTATACCTGGTGATTCTGGTCACAAATCCCGCTGGATTTATTTATTTTTGTTTATTTTTAGTTCTATCAAGCTTGTGTATATATTTTCTAAGTAATAGAGAAATTTTTGAATGATCATTCATTGTCCTTGAATACACTGGTGTCTCAAGTTCCTTTTCCTCATTGTGAACAAAACAGTCTTGAAAGCCGATGTCAATTTCACTAGGAGACCAAGAGATTTCTTTCTCTATTCACCTGCCTGCAACCCTGAACCCTGTACTAAGAAGGTGTGTTGACTGTGTCACTATCATTTAATTCCTGATGTTGCCTCGTCCTATTTTCTATATCACAGAACTCAGCTGTCTCTGTTTTTCTCCAAACCTTGTGGAACCAGTGACTTGGCCAAGCTGGTTTCATAGGCAGTTTATGTAGGGCAGTCCTTCCACCGCCCAGGATCAAACATCTGAGATGTCCTTTCTGTTATGGGTATAACAAAGAATCCCCAAAGTCCAACAGTTTCCTTTCAGAGCTACTTCATGAGATAGCAGCTGTGCCTAAGACTGTGTAGAACTTGCTAAACTGGAGACATTTTTGCTTCGTAGAAGGTCAGTGTTAATCAGTGGTTTTACCAAAAAATGGCTGCCATTCCTGGTACGTTACCTCCTCATAATCCTAGTCACTTACAATCAAAAACTAGTTCCAGATATTCCTTTAAGTGCAATGCTAATGTACTGAGGGATGTTGTTCCACTTGAGTAACTTGTCTTAGTCACTGTTTCTCCAAAAGATTCTGATATTCATATCCCAGGCTAAGAGTTTAGAAATGTTGTGTTTGAAGTCCCTTGCAGTGGAGAGGTGCACATCACAAGAACATGGGGAACAGTTAGCAGTGGAAATTACTTAAAATTGATTGTCCAAATTTAGTCCCTATCGTCTGTGAATGATAGTCCTGGCAGCCTCCTGATTAGAGGAGACTGAGAGGAAAAATGACATGTTATTTTTATAGATTTGTGAAGCAAAAGGAGAAGCTTGTTATATACCTTTACACAGAGCTACTGTAAAGGCAAGCTTCCTCTGTTAAAGGCTACAAGGTCTTGATCCACTGTATGGGCAGGTATGTGGGGAATGCATCCTAACCTGTGCCTCATTTTATTGTTCCCCAGGTTTAACTGTCTGTGCAAAAGCTTACAAACTTCATTTGCTGAGTTTTTTGGTTAGCATTCTCTGTCTTCTTATTCAGAACAGAGACAACCTTTGTCTCAGTCTGTAGATCACATGTGTATCATACTGCAGTGTAGTTATACTGCTTATATATTCTGCTTGTACAGAAGATGAATGCAGGCATGGATACAGCTTCAGAAAATAAACTTTGGAATGCCCACAGTAGGATCCTATTGTAAGCATTTGTGCAGTGTCGTGGTGCTTTGTCTAAAGCTGTTGTGACAGAATATATAAAAAAACACAAACTCAGAATAAATAATCAAGTTTTTTGAACTTAAGGAATGCCAGGAAAATTGGATTGACTTGTTGCACAGCATAATTGTAGACATGAAATATGCTCAATAGTTCTTAGACGCTTTTAAAAAAGTCTATATTCATGCCTTTCCTTGGGTCTCCTTCATGCAGAAATTGCTTCTACTATTTCAGGCTCTATTTGCAGCATGCCTGTTGTTTGAAGTTGTCTTTGAATCTGAGGTCTTGTTGTGTTTTAATCATTTTTCCATGGCAGTGCTGCAGGCAGTTACGATCAAGATATTTAACCGCCTTTCTGACCTTTCTTATACTCTGTCAACCTAATAGTTATCTTTCTTTACATGATGTAGGGAAAAAAAGATGGAACTAGTATTAGATTTTTATTATAACTCTTATCTAGATGGAGCCCTCTGGTTTATGTTGGAAAGCGGTAAAAAATAGTGATGAATTTGTGGTACATTTCTGCCATTTATCTTTGTCAGTCAGTGGGGAAGTAACCCAAATGTTGAGTTATGTAGAGCACTGTTAATATAGACCTGTCTGAACAGTGCGTGTATTTGTGAGCATCATTTATAAATAAAGTGATGTGGCCAGAGAGAAACAATCTGGGTCAATAGGAGTTGTGTGTTCCTTGTTTTGCAGCTGTTCTTGCTTCAGGTTCACATGAGAGGAGGCTGGTGGCTGTGCAGTGGACCCTCAGAGCAGCACAGCAATTTCCGTGTACCTGATAAAACAAAGGAGACACACGTGTCAGAGATGCAAATGGTCTGAAAGCTGAAACGCTCTCTCCTTCCATCAGAAAGCAAATGCTGCTATTGCCCCTGTTCCCATTCTCAATTTGGAAGCAATAGTAGACAGGGCAGGGTGTGGGGATGGAGGTGGAGGGGAGTGGTTGCAGACCTGATTTTTGTATTTTTTCTTTTTCCTTCACAGTTCATCGTAGGACACATACTAATATGTCATGGCAATCTGTCTTTGATTATTTCTTCTTCTATCTTTTTGGTGAATAAAAAAGTATTTTTGATTGCCACATAGCTAAAGCAGCTATTACCATCCTCTTATTCTTCTAATCATTTATAATTGGGGAATAGAGTACTTCTGGTTACAGACTCATCATTATGCAGTTACTCTTTAAATAGTGTGACTTAAATTTACTCTCACTCATTTTATTTGGACTCCTCAAGAAAAATGAACAACCTGTTTAGAATAATTAGTTTGCTAAAAATAAATTACTTGAGTTGGTTTTCCTTACTGTACTTACTGTACAGTATGAGACGAGGGAGAAGTGAATGTCAAATGCTCTCGCTACCTTAAAGTTAGGGGTGTTTCAAAGGTGACACTCAAGATGTTAATATGTGCTAAGATTGAAATATAAGGGCTGCTCTGAAAGTAATGCTTTCTACTTTATTATGTTGGCCCCTGGTGTCAGAGGCAGATGTTGGTTGCATGGCAGTAGAGGTTGAACCTTTCCACCAATATCCCATTACATTTTATTGCCATGTGACAGATGGCAGCAGAGTGACAGTCTGACAGAATGGCATCTGACACGGAAGTGTGTATGAAGCAAAGGAACGTCACTGAATTCCTCCATGCTGAACAAATGGTTCCCGCTGACATTCACTGACTCTTGCTGAACAGTTACAGAGCCCAATCAGTAGATGTGAGCTCAGTGAGGTGGTGGGTGGTGCATTTCAGTGGTGGTGACAGTGACAGTGAGAAACTGGTGAAGACTATGGCATGAAGGCTCTTGTTCATCACTTGCAAAAATGCACAGCTAATAGTGTGACTATGTTGAAAAAGAGTGACCTTCTTCACAGAGCAGTTGACGGAGCACTAGAACACATTTCTCAGAGAGGTGGTGGAGTGTCCTTCTCTGGAGGTGTTCAAGACCCGCCTGGACGCCTACCTGTGCAACCTGGGCTAGGGAGCTGCTTTGGCAGGGGGGTTGAAGTAGATGATCTCTAGAGGTCCCTTCCAACCCCTACAATTCTGTGATTCTGTGATTTGTAGCTAAGAATTGGTTCTATCAAACCATTATTGTGCTCTTTTTAGCTGTTGTAGTTTCTGCGGAAGTAAATACTAGGCGTTATGTTTGGAGTGACCTCTGTATCTATGGGGATACTGGAACAAAGCTGTTTCATATTCTGTCACTGTAAGGCATACTATTCTCAACAGTTGAGATCTCTTACATGAATAGATTGAGAGAATACTTGAGTTGCTTTCTTAATCCTTAAACTGAAATATGAATGAGAAGTGCTTTAATATTTGTATTTGCATAAGATACTTTCTTCTTTTTAACATGCTTTGAAATACTTAAGAAGTTAAGAAGGCAAAAGATACTTGTGTTGTATTATTTCCTTTTTTGTTGTCTCTCACGTTTCTTGTGTGAAAGCCCTCAGGTATTGCTTGACATTATTACTTAGGGGGAAGATGCACAGAGATGTCATACTTGCCTTTCTGCTTGCCCTATCACACTTGTATTCATGCGGTGCTTTTATGTTTATTTATTTTACAAAATTGTTGAAATGTGATGTCTGTTGATTTTTGCTGTAGTAAGCAGAGAATGGAAACTGCAGACTGGAGAGGGAGCAGTAAGTCTGATGGTACCTTCCGTAGTTTTCTTTAGACTTACTTAAACTAGGTATCATATGATGTCAACATCCTTTTAAAAAAAAAAAGTCTTGTGAGCATCTGATTCTCCATCATGAAGGAGAAAACTCATGGTCATATGGTTAGGAGCCTTTTCACTATATTAAAAAAATGTAAAGGTCAATTCTCCAGCTTGCTAGGAAATTGTTCTTAATTTTATGTTTACACAGACAGTTTGTAGCAAGGGAGAATGTTTATTTTGGAAAACAACCCTCATACCTTTTCATTGTTTTACAACATGGGCATTGAAAGATCTTTGTAGAGCTTTGCATACAAGCTTTTCTTAAAAATATTTTGTGCTGGGAAGGTTATGAGCTTCAGAAAGGCTGTGGGTTTTGTTGTTTTTCATGCTGGTCTTCAGGCAACCCAGTGGGGACAGGATGCCATCTAGAGGGACATAGAGAGGCTTGAGCAGTGGGCCCAGATGAAGCTCAGAAGGTTCAACAAATCCAAGTGAAAGGTCTTGCACCTGGGTTGAGGCAACCCTCACTACCAATACAAGGTGGGAGATGAAAGGATGAAAGGCACTGCCCTGCCAAAATGACCTGGGGGTACTGGTGGATGGCAAGCTGGACGTGAGCCAACAATGTTCCCTCACAGCCCAGAAAGCCAACTGTATCCTGGGCTGCTTCAAAAGCAACGTGGCCAGCAGGGCGAGGGATGTGATCCTGCCTCTCTGCTCTGCGCTGGTGAGGCCTCATCTGGAGTACCACGTCCATATATGGAGTCCTCAGTACACGAGGGAGATACACCTGTTGGATCACATCCAGAAGAAGACCACAAAAATGACCCAAGGGATGGAACACCTCTCTTATGAGGACACTGAGAGAGATGGGGCTGTTCAGCATGGAGAAGAGAAGGCTGTGAGGTGGCCTGATAGCGGCCTTTCAGTATCTAAAGGCGAGCTACAGGAAAGAAGGGAACAGATCTTTAGCAGGGTCTATGGTGTTAGAGAATTGGATTAAAGCTTAGGGAAGGTAGATTTAGGTTGGATATAAGGAAAAAGTATTTCACAGTGAGGGTGGTGAGGCGCTGGAACAAGTTGTCCAGGGATGTGGTTAGTATCTTGTCCCTGGAGACACTCAAGGCGAGGCTGGATCAGGCCCCAGGCAAGCTGACCTAGCTTTGGTGTCCCTGTTCATTGCAGGGGATTTACACTACATGGCTTTCAGATGTCCCTTCCAACTCTAAGGAATCTATGATTTTCATGAAAGAAATACTGTGCCCTTCTACAAGAGTGGTAGAATTGGTTCTCTCGTTTTCAGTTTTCCAGCTTCTACTTTATAAATTTCAGAATAGCTCTCAAGTCCTTTGTAGCTGATGTAAAACCGTACATTTTGTGGACCTGGAATCCTATAGTGCTATAGAAGCAGGGTAAAAAAGGAAACACGTTATATGGGAGAAGGGACTTTGTGGACGTATTACAGGCTCTTCTCTTATTATTGCTTGGATAGACTGATACCAGTTGCTGTCAAGACTTTCCTCTGTGTATTGCAGCTTTATTAGATTCTTCCTCAGAATCTGTCCCACATCAAAATTAATCTTCTTTCATTTTTAGTTTTCATTTGGATCTGGATATGAAAGATGAGTAAAAACCAGCATAACGCTGATTACAGTTATACCATTACGCCAATATTATTCGTAAAAGGAAACATGACAGTGTGCTCATATTTCATAATGGCAGTTTTTTTCTCTGATCTTTTTACTGCTGTGGATTTATAAGTTCATAATACCATAAGCTCTTTGAGTTTCTTTTGTATCTTGTGGGACAGTTAATGTTGAAGATCAGTTTTTTCCTGGAGTTGCTGCCATCTTCTTGCCCCTCAGCTTTGTACATTTGAGGATTTAGTCTGGCTTTGCTCTGCTTATTAAGCTGAAGTAAGCCTGTGTGTATGAATATCATTCTGGTTATTAGTCTCTTCTCTATGTGAAATCTAAGTATTTTCTTCTGTGTGCCTGTAGGTTTTTTTTTCTCTTCAGTCAGATAGAAAGATGTGCTATGGAGTGTTGTTTTCCTTCTTTATGAGCCATAATTGTTAGTGCCTATTAGCACAATTTCTTTGGTTATTTGTGCTCTCAGGGAGGAAAATAAGACATAACATGCTGTATTCTGAAACTGGATGTAGGCATCCACACAAGCATCACACTGTTTTGTAAAATACATGGTTGATGCAGTGACCCCTTGCGCTGACAGAGTCAAGTACTAAGAAGTATTTTAAGTTGCCTTCCATCCAGTTAGTAATTGAGCTCTTTATTCTTTGCAAGGGCAGCTGCCATTTTGTCAGAGGGCAGCTGTAGTGCTGGAGTGCAGGGATGGATCCACAGCTTTCTATATCTTTGATGCCATCTAGCCACGCACCAATGCACTGAATGTGGTCACAGTTGCTCTGTGACAGCAAATCAGTTGACATGCAAAGGGGTATACCAGGCAAACAAACCTTTTTGATTGAAATACTTCTTAACTGAAATACCTGTAGTTACTCTAAAATTAAAGTGAAAGAAAATGCTATATAAACCAATAGAGTTACTACTATTCATTCCAGTTATCTATGTCTTGCTGTTGTGGCTACCCTGGTGCCTCTTGCTCCTCATGGGAGGCTGTAGGAAAGTGCCAATGGTAGTGCCAGTCACTATTTGGGATATGGCTGTGGTGACCACTGTCCAGGTCAGAGAGCAGCACTGAGCGTTTACCCAGGTCCTGTGGTGAGAAAAAGGCTCTGGTGCTTCTGCACAGTCATTGATCTTGATGGCTGCTGTCTCTTCATGTCTTTGGAGGATCTTCACCCTCACCCCTGACAAATTTCCTACCATGCTAGGTAACATCGACAGTGTATTGGCCTGAGCATCACATGAGTTCCCAAATTAAATACTGCTTCAGATGATTTAATCTCGTATCTCCTTTTCTGTTTTTGTTGATCACTCCCTTGTGTTACTTTTCAGAACTGATCATTAGGGTTATTTCCTCATGTTACTTTTGTGATGCTACCATCAGTAATTGTCAAGTAAACGTTTGTTTCTTTCCTCAAGTCATGCTCAAAAGTGGCCTTATTTCCCCTTTTCTTACAGTAAAGATTGCTATATATGATTTGGCTTTGGCAAGGTTATAATGCCAAAGGGGGTCTGTATCTACAGTTTTTTGTGCTTGGAGATTTTTTGAATGTCTTTCTGGAGTAATGTAGGATGCTGTATTTCTAGCAGGTTGAGTGCCAGGAGAGGAAGGGACAAATATCAAAATCAATGTTGCATGACTTTTAAGATTTGGTGCTGTATAGTAGTGAAAACTGTCTAAGTTTTCTGATATATCCAGACAGGATCAGACTATCACAAATCCCTCTTATTAGGTTTACAGACTCATTAAGTGGACTATGCAGACTCATGTCTCTTGTAACTAGTATAATTTAATTTCATCAATAATATTACTATATACTTTTTGATGTCATGAACAATGATAATGCAGCATGTTTGAACTACAATAGGTATTTTTATTGTTTTATATTCATTATAGTGTATTTTCCCTTTTTTGCTCTTGAAGAGATTAGCCGCTCTTATTTTAGTATATACCAGAATGTCCCAGACTCTAGGCTTAGCCCTTGGGCTTAATTATGAATGCATGTCATGTTTGCAATTACATTAAACATAAGCAACAAAATGTTTCATGAGTTAAGTTGGACAGTAGCCAACTTCCTTTCAGAGAGAAGCAAAGTCAAGGAGATAAGAGCTGAAAATTAATCTAGATATTTTCTTATCAAAACTGGAGTCTGTACTTCATTGTATTTTGGAGCTCCAAAAAAATTGTATTCTTGTTTACAGGAGTTAGGAGTAAAAAATAATTGATGCGCCTTTACTGTGATAAAACCATGTATTATCGTTAACTCAGTGTAGAAAACAGGAATTGTTTGTTAACCATTGTAACACTGTTTAAATATTGCGAATAATAATAAGAAAACTTCATCAGAAAACCCATTCCTTGTGATGCATTTCTGAACTGGCCACTAGATTTTAAATGGATCTGGCTTTTTAAGTGAGGTTGATCTGCTTGAATTAGGAAAACAAAGGCATCATTGGCCTTTTGTCATCGATGCTTACTGAAGTCAACAGTGTATATCATAGATATTCCTAGTAGTTCCCAATGGGATTATTCTAAGACCAATGCTTGTTTTGCGTAAAACAAAGAAAAAGAAAAGCTGCAAGTCCATTTTTGTGGAGCCTTACATTGCACGTGTTGTCAGAAGAGCCATAGAAACAAGGTGCTCTGCAAAAAGAGTAATTATTTTGGCTGAAAAGTTCATAAAACATGCCAGGTGAATTTCAAAATTATCATAAGAAGTTGGTAAGGATGTCAAGTGCATACAGACTGCAAATTGGCATGTCAAGAAAAATTGCAGTGAAGCTGAATAAAATTTGGAGGATATTTTTCCAGTTCCCTTGTAATGGTAAATGTCTAGATAACAAGCAAAGATATGATGAGAAGTTGGATGTCATTGGTAGAATCATTTGTACTGAATTATAGTCACTTTATGATGGACAGAGAAAATAACAAGATAGGTAACACCAACTTTTAAAGATTTCATTACCTTTTATAGAGTTACAGAAAACAAAACGATGGCCTTTCAAATGTGAGGATCAATATGCTGCTGGAGGGATCTGTTGCCAACCATCAAATGATAGTACAGAGAAGAAGAGTTACTTTAAGTACCTCTGTAATTCACAGTTAATAAAATGGTGGTGTTAGAGGGAAACTTCAATATAAGAGACATTTAGTGGAAGTTCTCTGCAGTTGGATATAAAACAAGCTATTGATGCCGGAAGATAGGGAATAATTTGCTAAACCAAAAAGATGGAATGTTGAATATATGGTAAGTCAATTCTGGGGATGGATAAAGATGAACTGGTCTGGAAACTAATGCCAAGGGACCAGTAATCCTAACCTGATTGTATTTGGTACAGGCAAAGAGGACAAGTCCAATCACAGGTTTAAATCAAAAGAGATAATTTTCCAGAACTGAAGAATACTGTATTTTAAATTGACTGGGAGGAAAATATGGACAGAAAATCAGGAGTTTCTTTAAAAAGAGTAAAGGAGGGACACCAAGGGACTGTAACTAGTAAATGTAGAGGAAGACTGAGATTTCTGCTTTAAAATATACTCAGATAAAGAGAAGTTAATATGGTGTCATAAGATCACAAGTAGAATAAGGTGGAAAAATATGAATATTAACTTAGGAAAAAAAAAGCAAGAATGATAACTGTTTTTTTCTGTATTTTAAAGTGTCTACCTCAGGATGTAATAATGTAGTTGCAGAAATTCCTCATATTTTCAGATCTTTTAGTAGCAAAGGAGAGTGGTGATAAATCATACAGTTATGAACAAGAACTTCTGTTATATCTGTTCTACCTGTGCTGGAATAGGAGATAGAGTAAACCTGAAGAAAGTTGTTGCCATTGCTTATTGGTCTGTTGAAAAGACATTTATCACTCAAAAAGTTTTATCTTAGTGTCATTTAGTACCTGTCTTTAAAAACTTCACTGCTTTTAAGGGGAGAAAATTGCAAATGCAAAGTAGTTTCCAGAAGGCTTTTATGGCCTTCCCACCTTAAACATCTGTATCTTTGCTATGAACTAGGAAACTGCATTACAGAAAAACAAGTTATTGCTAGTATTTAAGATGTTGGATCAGCACAGTTTGTCCAGCTATGAACTAGTGCAGAATGCTGAATTTTTCCTGCATCAGACTAAGGAAGAACTAAATTTGCCAAGGAGCAGCTTGGAATAACTGTGCAGTGTAGTTCTTCAGATGTAATGTCTGCAAATGTCTTCCAGATAAATGACTTGCACTCACAGCAACTGGATTCTGTAGGTAATCTGGGGTCAGAAGCGTGACATGAGCTTTTGTGTCCTACTCTTGTATATCTGTCCAAATTGGAGAGAGATGGATTTCATGGATAGACTGTTCGATGGATGAGGAACTGGTATGAGATCACATGCTGAGAGTGGTGGTCAATGCCTCAGTGTCCAAATGGGGATTGATGACAAGTGATGTCTGTCAGGAGTTGGTACTGGGTCTGGTACTTTTTAATATTCATCAGTGACACTGACCATCAGATTGAGTGCACCCTCAGCAAGTTTGCAGGTGACACCAAGCTGTGTGGTGTGGTCAACATACCCGAGGAATGGGATGCCATTCAGAGAGACCTTGAGCTTGAGCAGAGGGAGAAGCTCATGAGGTTCAACAAAACGAAGTGCAAGGTCTTGCACCTGCACCTTGGCAATGTGAGAAACCAAGCAAGCCCTGCCAAAAAAAGACTTGGGAGTACTTGTGCATGGAAAGCTGGATACGAGCCAGCATTGTGCCCTTACAGCCCAGAAAGCCCAGGTGAGGTGCTGGCACAGGTTACCCAGAGAGGTAGTGGCTGCTTCATCCTTGGAAACATTCATGGTCGGACTGAATAAAGCTCTGGGCAACCTGAGCCATAGGTGTCCCTGTTCATTGCTGGGGAGTTGGACTAGATAACCTTTAAGAGTCCCTTCCGAATCAGAAGACTATATTTTCTGTAGTGACAGGAACCTTTGCTTTGTCTGGGAAGCAGACTCCCTCCTTAAAATCACTTCAGTTTAAGATGCCAAAACTCTTCACCAGAGGAATTTAAAAATGGTAAGGGTCTTCTTCTAAGGTGTTATTGACAGCCCTGATAAGGTTAACGTAGGATGTCCAGTACAGCAGAGCTGTTACAAACTAAATTACAATGTGAGTTTCTTAGAAAGATAGAGGACAACTTTCCCGTGGTTTTGCAAAGGATAATCAGCCATTATAAGACAGTAACCACTAATCCATTTCAGCACCAGCTGTTCGTGCTATTTTAAAAATCTATCTTTTGTTCAAATAATCTGCTGGCACGTAACTACCAACAGTGATTTTTCTTATCCCTTCCCACCTCTGAAATTGATGTGCATACATTCTTCATGTGAAATTTGATAAAACTTGCTTAAATCAGAAAATCTGCAACAAATGTCACTAATCATTATTTCCAGGTGATCCAGTAAATCAACAGAGGCATGAGGCTTGATTTGCCTCATGCTTATTTAAACCTTGCTTGTCCTCAGTGTATTGGTGCATTGTAAGCTGTGCCATGTTCTTATCGTAGCATATTCCAAGCTGGAGGGGATCCACAAGGATCATTGAGTCAGACTCCTATCTGCACACAGGACTACCCAAAATGAATAAACTGTAGTGTGATGAATGTGATAGCAAATTCCGCAGTGATACAAACTATACCATGTACATTAAGTTTATCAACAAAATGAATAAATGTTTTTTTGGACAAAATTAGTAAAAAGTCTTATTTCCTTTCCTTTCCTTTTTTTTTCTTTTTTTCATCAAGAATGAACAAAACCTTTTCTCTTCCAAATGTCTTTTCTTTTACTTTCTCTAGCTAGATTATCTAAGGATGCAAGTTTAATAATGTATTTGTTTTTGAAGGACAACATTTTTAAATGTTATTTGATGAGTATGATGTGTCCGTAGTGAGGGACTGGTTCTTAAGCAGTTTGTGTGCACCATACTTACAAAGACTGTGATGACTGTGGACAAAAAGTCTGAGCTCTGCCTTTACAGATTTCTTTACTTTCTTCCTGTGATGGCAGTAGCATAAGAAATCTGACTTGGTCTTGTCTATGATAATCATTTAGATGTTGTGGGTTTTTTTTTTGTTTACAGCTTTTCGTAGTTCATTGTGACCAAGTATGAGAGTACTAAGGAATACTTATCTAATCCCTACCATGTGATATTGCAACATCTGTTTGCTAACCTCACAGGCTAATGCAGGTTTTTTTGTTCGTTGGTTGGTTGTTGTTGTTGTTGTTGTTGTTTTGTTTGTTTGTTTTTTTCCAGAGGGAGTGTGGCCAGTCATCCATCTGAACACTTCTTGAACTTGTTTGCCTTCCTCATGTTTCTTTGGATAGTATCAGTGTTTATTTCAGTTTTGGTCTCCTTTAAAAAAAACACCCTTATATTTGCATATACTTTTTACATGTTTACTCTTTCATGCTGCTATCACATTTTTCTGTTTGAAGAACCTCAAGAGCTAAATGTTTGTCAAATACATAGTGTGGTCGTGTTGTTACTACAATCTTCCATTTAAGTGATGTACAGTCTTTCTAAGTATCAAAAGTTACCAGCATCACAGATCATAATGCATGGAAGGTGAAGAAAGTTGTGGTCTTTCCATGGACAGTGAAGCTCAGTGGTCAACCATAAGTGCCACAGGCTCATTATAAAACTTAAATATATGAAGGAACGAACCTCTCTTGTTTTCTGTGCTAAATTATTTCTGGAACAGTTTCAGATTTCTTTGAATAAACAAATTAGACAAAAAGTCTCAGCAGGCTGTCATAACTTTTCCTCAGTTTTGGTTGCAAGGTGTAAGGTTCAACTTGAGCTTGCTTTATTGCCCTAAAAAATAATGGGATATGTTCAGAAACATTTGAAAGAAGTTGTAAACAATTTGTTTCAATCTGTTAGCTGAAGTTAAAATCACATAAGCATAAATTCATCTCTGAAATCAGTAGGTCCAAAACACTACAATTGATGGGAATTGGGGTTGATTCCATCAGGTGTAAACTTAGCCATGGACTCCTTACTATCTGCTCATCCTCTGAGTCTCACAGTTCAATTCTGTTTTTCAAGTTACATCTTTGTTCCTTTGGTATAAAGTTCAGTTAAGAAAGTAGTCCTCCTGAGTAAACCATTAGTAGTATTTCATACTTCTTTCCATCATTTGTAGCACCTTATAAAGGTGGTTAGCGGTACTGTTAGTGCACTGGTGGAGCAGGTGATTCTTTCCCCTTCACACTTTCCCTAATAGCAATCGCAAGGACTTGAGAAATGTGTTTCATTTATTTCTATGGAAGTTCAGTGGAAATGAGAGAAGAGAAGCAGGCCTTTGATTCTTACCTACTTATACAGGTGAACATAATGTAGGGAGCTAAGTGTTACCTCCATATTAAATGAGCCTTAAAATCTTGATGATTGGATGCAGTTGAGTGCTACCTTCTGCAAGTTTGACACATAAAGAATCAGTGCTTCCTACTTTCGGCAAATCTGAATATGCACAGGTAACAGACAACTTAAATGTCCTTCAGTGGTTAAATCGTTATTATTTTTCTTGTTATGCGTGGGGCATTTACTGCAGGTATTTAAGGAAAATGCTTATGACACCCCCCTCTCCTCCTTTGAAGGTGAATGAATTAATGTATGCACAGAGTTCTGTAACATGATGTGAGGCAAGTTCCATGTAGCTAGGAGCACGAGAAGCTGAATCAGATGCCATTTTACCCAATGTGTAATAGTTCAGGAGGTCTGCAATTTGGAAATGTCAGCTACTAAGTAACAGTTTCAAATACCTTAGAAAATACTTATAGATGGCTTCCAGTCATTATACTTTGAAATGAGATTACTACTGCGCACCTAAATGAGATGCTTATTTCAGTCTCTGAGCAGCTTAATTTTAAGACAGCAAAGGTCAGGGAGGCTCTACTAATAATCTAATAACAATTGAGTGCATGTTTCTGGGAGATTTGGCTACATTAGAGCCTTGTTGCTGAGAGCAGGATGAATTAGTTATTACCTAACGGGCATAACCTGAGGCAATCTCAGCCTCCTAATGTGACTGATACAACATCATGGGGTAGCCAAAGGCACTGAATGCTTGGACAGCTGTTCTAGAAGCTCAGAGCACAATCAGTCTGACTCTGAGCAGATTTTTCTGTGTCCCACCTAATAATGATGCTATTAAGTTGGCAGTGAGGTACTCCTTGTCATGGTTTTAGCTAGAAGGCATCAGGCTATGATTCTAGAGAGGAGTTAGGTGTTGAATATGTCTATTCAAGTGTAATATATATATATATATATTTACACATATGATGAGCCTTATGGAAGCCTGAATCATTTCAAAGCTTGCTCCCCTCTGAGCCTTACTATGATCAGATAGTACAGTGATGGTAACTGCACTTCACGGTGCACAAATTGCAGGCACTAAGTAATTGAAAAGAATTTTTCTAATATCTGTAGCAAAATAGTGTTCTGACCATGACACCTAACAGCAGTTTTCCTGGAACGCTGAATAGACTTTGAAGTCTCAAGACCAGAAGCTTATTTACAGTTTAATTAAAGTAAATGCACTTTAATAGTGATATTATTAGTATTCAATATATTTGGGAACGTACAGGCCATTAATCTTCATATTTCCTAGAGGAATAAATGATAATTTGGGCATGACTAATTTAATGTAGTAGTTCTAAATGTGATTTTGAAAATTTATTTATATGATTTCAAAGACACTTTGCATTTATTTTCTGGTAATCTAATGAAGACTAAGTTTAAAAAGGAAACTTCTAGTTTTCAGCAAGTACATCCGTCTCTTAAGTTGGAGATTAAAATCCATATGTCAGAAGGAAGGAGAGACAGCTTTGCCATTGGATTTTGCTTTCTTCTCTGCTCTCCCCAGAGGCATGGAGCTGTGTGAGACGAGAGGAAGTCCTCTTAAAGGAGGTAGTTGTGCTCTCACTCAATGTCTCTAATGCTCACTGCACTACTTCACATAACAGTTAAACCCACTAGCCTGGAAAGAAACGAGGCTAGTGAAATAAATTAAATTTCCTTCTGCTTAGTGAGTTGAATCCATGCATGAAAGATGTAAGAGATTCTAGAACTGCTGCTAGTGGATTGAATGTATAGGGAAAGAGGCAAATTTTTGTTCCTTAAGCAACAGTGAGCTGCTAGGTTAGCTGCTGGTTGCGAAATTGTCTTCTTAGTCTGGGTCAGTGTTACCAAAACATTTATGTGTGAAGACCAACACTGGTTGTTCATGTTGGTGTTGGCTGAAGTATTAAATCCTTCTTAAGGAAGCAATTGGAGAAAGCAGGAGGACTGTATGAAGAAGAGGTCTGAGGAGTCACTTCGTTCACCAGAAAACACTTGTCCTGTGTTTTCCCCTATTTCAGGTACTGTGAGTTCCTCTTTCCAGTCATTAATTTCTTTGAGGTTTTAGGGTCTTGGAGACATCATTGCTATTTTATTGCGCAGGAAGAGGAAGAGCTGAGTTCAATCAGCAAACTTACCTTGGGAATAACATGAGATTGTGGTATGTGGAGTGAAGAAAAACCATAGCTTACACTGAGTTCTTGGGAGAGAGATTACCGGAAAACTGTTATGAGTCTTTAAGGGGATATGAATGTGATAGAGATTCTTGATGTTTTTGACTTCAATGTGTTTCATCAGATAGCTTTTGAAGGAGTCCTCTTTCACAGGCATTGAAGGCCTTTTTACAGATGGATTAATGGCTAGTTAAGGACAATGGGCAAAGAACATAGGCCATATTCTTATAGTATCAGGAGATATGAGCAGCAGCTTCTAGCAGGAATCTCATGGAATATGTACCGTTAAACTTATTCCCGATTCTGGAAAAGTGATGAATAATGAAAAGACATAATTCTGTCTAATTAAAGCATTAAATTAAAACCAAAGAATTACAGAAGAATCTCATGATACTCAGCGACAAATGAAATTGTAGCAATAAATTTAGAGTAGTGCATCAGGGATGAAGCTATTGCTGCTTACACAGTGATGGGCTGTAAATTATCCATTAGCGCTCAGAAAATAAGTCTGGAAATAATTGTGATAGGAGTCTGAAAACGCTGATAGTGTGCATAGTGCCAGTCAGAACAACATTAAAAATGATTAGGAGAGGAGGAGAAAACAAAATAGAAAGTGTTCTGTAAATGCATTATGCACTTTCATCTTGTGTATGAAACAGCTTCTGTACCAGGGGAGATTAAGGGCTCTCCAGTTTATGAAAGAGATGATTGAGGAGAAATTGATTGAGGTGCATAAAGAATGGCTTGGAGAAGGTAAATGGTGACTGATTTTTCACCTTTTCCTCAATGCACTCGATGAAGGGATATCAACTGACATGAACTGGAAGCATCTGTAAAATAAATTAATGAAAAGACTTTTCATACTGTGCATAATTATTATGTGGAACTCTTGTAAAGGTGAAAAACATAAATGTTCACCAAACAGATTAGGCATGGAGAGTAAATCAAAAACTGATAAACACAATGATGTACATGCTTTCTTCAGCTTGGGAACTCTTTAAAATAGATTGCTGAAAATTGAGACATTTGATTACACACTTTCCCCATTTTTCCTTATGCCATTTTCTTCAACAGCCCCTATCAGCTGCTGTTAGAGAGAAAGGATTGTTTAAACTGACATTTGTTCTCACCCAATACATCTGGCTTTATAGATAGGATAACACTTAACCACAAGTGGTATATGCATAGAAATGATAATCCAAATAAGCTCCAAACTGCAGTTACTCAAAGTAGATGAAATTATATACATCTCTGGTTGTTCCTCAGTATAAATGGATAGGTTTTTATGATCCAACAGTGTTGGAGAAATAGCAAGATAAAGGGACACTGGGGAGATGAGGCAGGGACAGAAACGGATGCTTAAATGGTGTGTATAAGGTGTGTATATAGAAAGCTTTGATTCTTATGAATAGGGGCCCTGGTTATTAGAAATCAGCAGAAAGGAAGAGCAGCATTAGAGCAGGTGTTCTGTTAGTAGCTTTACAGCTCGACTGACTGCTGGCAGGGTAGATTTTGGAGTTTAATATTGGTTTTGTATTTTTAAAGATAGTGTCATGTATTTCCATTTCAACTTTCAAATTGGAAGAAAAGCATGTAGGATACTATAGTTCAGTGAGAACTGAAGTATGTGGAAATCAAAGCGTTGCTGGGAAATTTGCTAGAACTTTAGGAGCAAATTTTTCTTAATATGATGGGAAATCTAATGTTTACAAGACTGGATCTCCAAGCCTGTTTACACAAATATATTGTGAAAGAAAGTTGAGTAAAAAATAAAGCTTTGAAATTGGCGTAGAGAAAGCCTAAATGTGGAAGACCATGGAGCAACTGTGGAAAGGAGCACAGTATATGTTTATTTAGTAGATGTGTTAAATCAGGAGTCTGAGAAACTTTGGATTTCTGTTATATAGAGTTCTCTCTTCAACTTGTAGTGAAAAGGTGAAATCAGATGAACACCTATGGAGAAATGTGGCTGCATAGAAAAAAATTGTGTATGATACCTTATGCGTAAGATGGTTTTTGTACTTTAAATGGTGAATCACTCGCACAGAAGCATGAGGAATTAATATCATTAGTACTTCTTATATTAGTCTGCAAAACAGAGCAGCATATTCCTTTGACACTCTTTCACAGGTAGGTTGCTGTGTTTCATATTACCCAAATTATACATCCCTGAAGTAGTAAGGCCTGGACAGTAGGCCTCAAACCAAAGTTGACCTCTAGATAAAGTTGGTACTTAGCAGGATACTGAGGATGTATGTAGTGACTAGCTTTTCTGTGAGCTCTTGCATTGCTTTCTGTTGATTCATGATCAAATTTGGTATATACAGATAGATATCTGGTTGCTCAGTTCTGGAGACAATTGAATTCATGAACAATGTACTTGAAAGGTACTTAGGAGACTTATCTTGAAAGACAACTGACCAAAGAATTTAAGAACTGCCTTGAAGGGAGAGAATAAAGAGGGAAGATTGCATCATATTCTTGCTTTGTGCACCAGAAATCCCCTGTTCTTCTGAATATAACAGCGATAGAATATATGAGTTTTCTCCTATTCTACGCATGCTGTGTTTAATTTTACTATCAAAGAAACAGACTTGCATGTAAAAGCAGAAGTATATTAACAATTGCATGATTATGAGAATAGGGGAAATGTTAATGCTCTAATTTTTCAGTCCTTTATGCTTCTAATTATGAAGCTCATCCCAGCAGTATTAGTCACTGATATTTAGTGCTAATTTAATTAGACAGTAGTGCATAATATAAGATATAATCTATATTTTAGTAATGCGTGTTAACTTCCTTTTCAAAGAAATTGAATAGATTAAATGGGAGTGGACATATTACAAACTTAAAGCTTGTGCTGAAATCTTTCAAAAGTGCTTTCAGAATTTTGTGTTTATGTGTTTGTCTGTGATTTTCAGTCATTTCTATGCTGTTTATGCCTTAAGTAAAAGGATATTGATGAGACTAATTTTTATATGTAGTATGTAGTAGTTGAGGAAAATGAGTTACATTCTATTAAGTTGGACCCCTTGTTTTCCCTAAAGAAAGCCAATAAATAATATGATTAAGAAGAGATGCTTAATCAGAAATGCTTCCATAGGAAGATCTAAAAGCTTATCAACCAAAGAAGAGCAAAATCAGAAATAGATAATGAGAATAGAATAATATAATCATAGAATCCTTAGAGTTGGAAGGACTATTAAAGGTCACCTAGTCCAACTCCAATGCAATGAGCAGGGGCACCACAGGTAGATCAGGTTGTCCAGGGCCTGATCCAGCCTCGTCTTGAGAGTCTCCAGCGACAGGGCATTAACCACATCTCTAGGCAACCTGTTCCAGTGCCTTACCATCCTCACTGTAATACGTCTTCCTTATATCCAACCTAAATCTACCCTAAATCTCTATCACCACAGACCCTGCTAAACTTGTGAAACTTGTTTGAGTATTCAGAAGTGCCTTAGTGATTGTATAGTGCATTGCAGAAAGTGGAAAGAAATAGACTTGCCAAGACTAATAGACTAAGTGGACTGGACTTTTTCTAATTTGTTATTCTGCCCTTTTAGATAATTCCTTGTTACGAACAAGGATCTTCATATGTTTATAGATGAATGACTCAGGGTGATGGGCACATTGTGTGTGGCATAAATAGACCACCATGTGATATTGAGCAAATTATTTTAAAGTAAAACTAACAAGGCCAGTTATGCGTAGGAGATAATACTCTTCAAAATTTTCTTAGAAACCCCATCCCTGGACATATTCAAGGCCAGGCTGGATGGGACCCTGGGCAGCCTAATCTCATGACAAATAGTGGCATGGGATTGGAACTGGGTTAGCTTTAAGCTTCCAACTGAAACTATTCTGTGATTCTGTTGCAAATGTGTGTAGGTGTCTTTCACAGTTCCATTAGTAAATTTGTGTTTACTCTGTCTAAATCTACACACAAGCCACAACTAAGATGCTTTAAAATGCTCCTGTGAGTAATATTGAATCACTCTGCATCATCAAGCTGTTAGTGAAAGTGGTGATATTCATGAGTGAGAATATGTTTTATCACCTGTTTCCATGTCCATTAGAATTTATGCAAATCAATAAGCTGAGACAGAATTTAATTATAACCAACTGCTTGACCTATCTTCCTGTGTGGCGTGAGTGCTTTAAGTATTTATTTTATTTTATTTTATTTATATTTTATTTTATTTTATTTTATTTTATTTTATTTATTTTTTATTTTATTTTATTTTATTTATTTTTTATTTTATTTTATTTTTTAAAGGTAGTGGAGGCAATACATGCTTTCAAATAAGAAGAGTGGTTAGGTAGTTGGGACTCTCCACTGTGCTAGAAATGTATAAGTGAGGATACGAGAAAGATGACAAAACTTCTCGGAACAGATTATGAAAAGGTAACCACAAATGTTTTCAAATTGTGCTTGTTATCTATAATGTTATGAAGCCACCATTCAAACACACATAGTATTTGATGTCTGTGGTCTAGGATAAGTAACAATTATACTTTGGCTGCCCTAACAGCCACTGTGAGATTTATGTGACTACCTTTGTATACTTGGCAAAGCACTGTAAATATTAAAGACCTTTAAAATACAGTATTTATGCTTCTTGATTACATGCTTGAAGACACTTGGGGAACGGCTTAAAAAAAACCCCAAACACAAAGCAACATGGAAATCTGGTCACACTTTCTTAGCAATTCAATATCATGAAAATTTATAAGCAGAGCATATTCCTTTGACGTTTCTAGCACTACTGACTCAGACCTCTTATCAGATTTAATTTATAAACTAGCACTGAAGAATTAATGGAACTAATTTGTTGCTTAGATGATTCATTGTGTTGTGTATTCACTCCTGTTGAGTTTTGTGTATGTATTTTTTGAAAAGCAGTAAAACAAGTCTGCATTTACTGAAGGAATTGTTTATTTTCATCAAATACAGGTTCTTATGCCATGCAGTGTTCTATTTAATGAGCTATTTTTAGGGCATTTGATTGTACAACATGTCTTTGGTTCACAGAGAGATGACTTCCATGGGTTGTGGAGATGTGAAATCAACCTGGCTTGCTAATGTTCATAAAACCCTTTTTCTTTTTCTTCTCTCTCTGCAAATGGACAGAGATAAGAATTTAAAAAAATGTAGTCTGTGAAATTTTTAGCTTTTTGCCTTGTTTGCAGGATATTTTAAAAGCAACAATATGCTTCTTAATCATGCTTTTTAATACAAAACGTTGCAAATATTTCAAGGAAATGTTACTGAGAATACAGATTCCTGAAGCATTATCATCAGCAAACATCCCCATCTCACTTACCATTTGCTTGTTTTCATTGTGCACTATTATGCATCATTAATGTAGGATGACCACACTGTAAAGCAGATAAAATCTTTTCATTTCCCCGAGCTGTTTTTGTAACTCTCACTGTGGAGTGTCAGGTTATCAAAGGCAGATTAAAAAATCACCTCCTCTTGCTGATTATGGCAGCCCTTTAGATCTTTGCAAAAAACTTCTGGAACCATCATGAGCTGAGGCAGTGCTGAGTCTCTGCTCAAATGCAAAGAAATAAGCTTATACTAAATAGTTTTTGGCTGAAGAGTTTGACAATATCTGAGGTTGTACATAATTTACTAAAGTATTGTGTTTTTATATCAACATCAGTAGTATCTATTTGTTTCTCTGTAGAGAAGAAAAGCTCTGAAAGAGAGCAGCTAGTTTACCTGTCTACCTCTGACCAGCAGGAGCCTAAGCTATACATCTGGTGTAGACTGTCGTTGACCTACGTACCTCTACCTAGTTGAGAAGAACCTTTGTGATTCCCTGTTGATTAACATCATAGAGTGTTGTTACAGCGTTGTCAATGGCATATGGTTCTCCAGAGATACGGAGCTGTCCTGAGCCATAGGATTTGCTTGTCTTCTGAAATCTCCTGTCTGGTTCATTACAATATTTCTAATGCTTGTGACAGCAGAAATAAGGAGACTCGTATGACTGATTCTGTGGACAAGCATCACTGACGCTCTCAGATTAGTCTGTCCTTTATGTAATTTAATGAACAAAAGAGTACATGGTCATGTAATTACAGACTGCAGCCTAATACATAGATGATAAATTAATGCTGCTAAAGCAGGGTTTGTCTTCTCATTTCCTGATCACTGACATGTTAGCATCTTTCTTGTATTCTAAACATACAAAAGGTTTAATATCTGAATGTGTTGAAACTCTATGGTTTCTTCTTTCCTTCCCCTTGGTGAATTATTTGTGATGTTTGAATTTTTTGCAGCAGGCTTCTCAAGCTTTTCTTATCGTGAGCAGAATGTCCTCTGCACAGGCCTCCCTGCAGAAGAAGGGTGTAAACAGAGTGATGTCCACAGCAAGTTTCCTCAGGCACATATCTGTTGTGGACAAGTCCTGAGGATAATGTAGATGTCATTACTGAAGAATGACAGACTGTATTATAGGAATCAGAAAAGAATGCAGTGTTATTCAAGAATAATAGAACTGATGTTCTGATGAAGTGCTCTTCAGTCACCATAATGCCAACCACACCCCTTTTCTCACTGTCCAGGGTATTTTTCCTTTCTTCTCTTGAATCTATTACTGTTCATATATGTTCACGCTTATGCCTTTTTGTCCTGTCCTTTGCAAGTTTTTCTGCAAGCTGTAATCTTCTGTCACATGCATGTCTGCTCTGATTTTGTTCATGTTCTCTTCCCACTCATATTTTGCATTCTCTTCATATCTTCTTTGGGTACCACATCTTTCATCCTCATTCTTCATACCTCTGAGTTCTTGTTGGAAGTGCTTACTTATCCTCCTTCATGCTATCTCGGGGGCAGTATAGAAGCTTCCTCTTACACTTGCAGGAAAGAGAAGTCATCATGACTCTGAATAAGCAGGAGGAGTGACTGCAAAAGTCTGTTCTTTCGGTGTCTTTCTGTATATAGCACATAGTTTGCTTAATTCTGTGAAGACTGTGCTTGCATTGAGCCTGCAGCTCACAAGAGTTTTTGAGTGGTGATGCACATGAAATCTTCAGAGGAAGGAGCTGTTTTAATCTCTGGTCTAAGCTTGATGTAGGAGTTTTTCAAAGATCAGTACACTAGCCATCTGGAATAAGTGGTATAATATAACGGTCTGCTGGATAGCTCCATTCCAAAATGCAAAGGCCTTCAAATTTTTCATGATTTGCAAATACTAAAGAGAAAATCCTCTTTCACAGTGAACATTTTTAAAAACTCGCAACCTTAGTTTACCCACAGAGCACAGTATTCTGTAGATGAGCACTGATGAAGCAGTGTTATCATACTTCGGTTCTAACAAGAGTTGTAGTGCTAGTTTTGTCACCCAGATAGTTCATGGAGTTTATGTGCTGCACATCTGTAAAGTCAGTAGAATAAGGTTTGTATCTGTGTGGATAGGCTGATGCTTACTTTCAGACTCTGCGTAAACTAAACCTCAAAATATGCTACCCATCTTCCATTGCATTGTTTATGCTAATTAATAGGTTAGCACACACACACAGTTGTTTATCTAGTGTGTTATTGATGTTTTATAAATGTCTTTGAACCTCTGGGCTGGGTTATTGTTTTCAACTTCTCTCAGTAGTTTTTGTCACAAGAACATGGGAAAATGCCGTTTTAGTCTGGAGGAGGATCAGGGGAGACATTATAGCTCTCCACAGTGACCTGAAAGGAAATTGTAACAAGGTGGGGATTGGCTTCTTCTCCCATGTAACAGTGGTCAGACAGGACGGGAAGACCTCAAGTTGTGCCAGGAGTTCATGTTGAATATTAGGTAGAACTTCTCTGAGAGTGGTCAGGCACTGGAACAGGCTGCCAGGGAGGTGATGAAGTCATGGACCATGAAGATGTTTAAGGAAAGGATAGATGTAGCATGTAGGAACATGATTTAGTGGGCAATATTGGTGGATGGTTGGACCAGATGTTCTTATAGGTCTTTTCCAACCTTACTGATTCTGTGATTCCACGAACATGTCTACTATACTTAAATTTATTTTTTCTCTTGACCTGAGCTGTTTCCCATATTACTGACACAACTTGCAGCTTGCATGAAGAAAAAGCTTAGATTTAAAGATCTGTGGTGAAAATAGAACAGATACAGATAGCATCAGAACAAGAACAAAATGAAACACCACTGTGCTACTGTGTATTGTACCTATGTGAATGCAGCTCCGGTCTCCCAGCTTCAGAAAGGACAGAGCAGCATTAAGTAACGGATAGAACAGATTTTACCCACAGAAAGATTAAAACAAAATTCTGCAAATTGAAAAGGAGGTGTTGTAGGGGCGTTTTGATAATGTTAAGAATGATAAGGAGAGGGAAAGAGAGGATAAATGAAAGACATCATGCTCTTCCCTAATTCCATAGTGATCTTGCTTCCTGGGGAAAGAACAACTTCTGTGCAAAGAGACTTTATATAAAGAGTTCTTCAGCTCAGTAAAGGAATGACTGAGGGGGAATAGAGTGAAGTATATAAAATCATGAATGTCATGGAGAAGGTGAATAAGGAATAATTGCTTGCTATTTCTTATAGCAGAAGTGTGAGGGAATATCCAGTGAAATGATCAAGCAATAGCTTTAAGACAAATGAAGGGAAGTACTTTTTCATGATGTGCATAATTAAATTGCAGGATTCATTGCTACAGAGTGTTATGGAGGCTTAAAGTCTGAATGGGTTCAAAAGCAATTAGAGAAATTCATGACGGCTACTTCCATCTAGGGCTATTAAGCACGATGATGGGAATTGGGAATCCCAAAACCACAGTTTACAGGAAGATGAAAGGTTGCTGGAGGGTTGGGCAGAGGGAAAGAAGTATTACTGTATGAAATAGGATGGCGTATTCTTTTCCTAAGCATGCAATACCAGCTCCTACTAGGAATGAGATGGGTGTAGATTGATCTGAGTCTCTTTTTAATGGGGAAAAAAACAAAAAGTAAGAATTGTTTTTAGGAAAGTTAATCTCATTGCAGGATAGCACAATGTTCTAAATGGCCTCAGAGGTCACTTAGTTACCCTATTTAGCTTACATACGTGTGTCTGAATTAAGGAAAGGTTGCTGAGGTAACTCCCCATGCTTAATTTATTGAAGATTGGTAGCAACTTTGTGACAAACTGCTGAGGAAAAAAACAGATTTCTGATCTGCTTTCTTGCTGACTTTTTTTTTTATTTTTGGTTGTCTGGATTTATGGAGATCAGCTTCAGGGTATGAAGAGCGTTTTCAGAGGAATGACCTGACGTAGTATTATTCTCAGGGAAAAGGTCAGTATGCATACTACCATAAGTTGTAATCTGTGTCACACATGGTTTATTAAGCTTCTTCAGGACACCCTTGATGGCTGTGGCAGGCAGGGCCCTCTGTGTCCCTGTGTCACAGCCCCTGCTCCAGCAGCAGCACCCAGAGCAGGGTGCCCAGGCCATGGCCAGGCGGCTTCTGGAGAGCTCCAGGGAGGAGACCCCACAGCCTCTGGGCAGCCTGTGCCAGTGCTCTGGCACCCACACTGTGCAGCACTGCTCCTGCTGTTCAGAGGGAGCCTCCTGGGCTCCAGTTTGTGCCTATGACCTCCTGTCCTGGCACTGGGCTTCACTAAAATAAACTAACCATCCTCTGTGTACTTCAGGTATTTATAGACTCTGATGAGATCCCCCCGAACTGCCTCCTCTCCAGGCTGAGCAGTCCAAACTCTCTCTTTGTAGGAGAGGTGCTCCAGACCCTTCATCATCTCCATCAGCTCTTTGTTTTACTTTCTCCACTATGTTGTAGTGGGCATCCAGAACTGGGCACATTACTCCATGTGGCCTCACCAGTGATAGTTAGGTGGAATTCATATGGTGTTTAGGGGCTATAATTTGACAGAACTCCGTGTGGGCTAAGCAGCCAGCTTTCAAAATACATGTGTCTATGTCTGGATTCAAGAAGCATTTCAGCAGAATGGTTACCTTTTTATTTTGAGTGTCTGTAGTTTAGGCTAAAATGGATGTGCATTTATGTTTGAGACTTAGATGCTGTCTGAAACTCTGAATTGCACTTGATATTGTGAGGCTGTCATTTCAGGAGAATATGTATGCTCACACTGTACGCATTTCATTTTACCATACAAAATTACCTACATATTTACATACATCAGATACCAGAAGAATGAGATTGGAAAACAAAAGCAAAATTGCTAGGAATAAAGCTAGACTGGGTTCCAATTGCTTTTCTTTACCAAAATAAGAATTTAAATAATCTAGATAATGCTGTTTTTGCCTCCTGAAATAAATAAATAAATAAAAACATAAGCATTTACCCATGTAGAATGTAGTCATGTAGGCCATTTTAGTGATGCAACAGTGGATGATTGATTGTGCTGGACGAAGTAATGCTTTGCCACCTTGAAATAAAATAGATAACATTCAAAGAGAAATATTTAGACTAAGTGCACCTGTTAACTGAATGGCACACTTGTAGTCCTTAAATATGTGAAATAATTTTTGACATTTTGAAATGCTGTGAAAGTCCATCACCTGCATTTATATAAACAAACCCAAGGGCCTCTCCAAAAGTAATACCACTAATTCTACTATGTTGTCTCACAGTGTTGATTGTTGGTGGTATGGCAGTAAATGTTGAACCTTCCCACCAATACTCCATTCCATGTTGTTGCCATGCAACAGAGGAGCTGTCCGACAGAATGGCATCTGACATGGAAGTGCTTATGAAGCAAAGGTGTGGCATTGAATTCCTTCATGCGGAAACAATGGCACTCACTGACATTCATTGACACTTGCTGAGCGTTATGGAGACCAAGCTAACAACCCAGGCCATTCTGTGACCCTATGATTAAAGGTCACTTCCAACCTGACCCATTCTATGATTGCTGGGATAAAGGGAAAAAAGAGAATGAAGGCTGTGATTCACATCTGAGAAATTTGAAGCCATCAAAAATTGGAGTCTAAAGTAGTCTAAAAGGAAGACAATATTTGTTATTTTACATTACATTATCAACTTCTGGTGTTTCTTACATAGTGAAAACCACAAAGCCAAACTGTAATATGAACTTGTAAACAGAAAACAGCGTGGTTATAGTAACTAGCTAGCTCTTGGCCATGGTTTTACAGTCATATATAGTATGTGTTCTCATGTTTAATGCTCATTTTTTAGTCTCTCCAAATTCTGAAGTGGAATGTAATGATACCATAGAACTAATCTTAGTAGCTTGGTTTCACAAAACTGTGTGCTTCTCAAAAAGCAGCCTGGATTTATCTGTGTGTGAGAGAGAGAGAGTTTTTTTGTTTTTTTTTTTTAAGTCTCACACATTGCTGTAAACATAAATGCTATTCAAGCAAGGAAACATAATTAGCTTACTGTTTGTACAGGAGAAAAATGAATTAAGGACATTCATGGCATGTTTTTTCTTCCTCCCTGCAAGTTGCCTGTATTAAGAAGACTGTACCATTATCTCTGATGAGGCTGGTTGTGCTCTAAATGTCCTATCCTTTTAGATTACTGTTTGCAAAATGATAAACCCTGTTACAGAATGAAGGCATAGCAAACATTTGTAGGTCTTAGCTTGACAACTCTGAATGCAGTGTGTAATAAACACTTAGGACACTGTACCAAACGATTAACTAGAATAAGACAGAAGGAAATAAAGCAATATATGAAAAGAATACTTCTACTGTTACTTGCCCCAATTGTTTTCTCTAGATTTCTTGCCTCTGGTGAAAAGTATCTTTTGAGCATTTGTAAAACAGTGTTCTAGCTGAATAATGCTTTATATGACACATGAATGTTCGTTAGCCTCAGTAATACAAAAACTAAGAGTTATTAAATGTCAGCAGGTGGCAGGTTCAACTAACATGCTAAGATATTCTTCCCATGAGTTAATGAAATACTGACTTTTTTTTACTGCAGAATACTTACTTGTGTGCTAAAAAGCCCTCATGGATTGGAAAAGAGAAGTTGATGGAAGAAAAATCTGCTGAGGGTTATTAAATAGAAAGATACCATCTCTGTCTCAGGCAGTCCCTGAGCTGAAATATCCTCTGAAATTGTAAGGATATGCTGAGGGAAAAGTACTCCGAGTTTGGGCTATTTTATTGTGTCTTCTAGGTCTCCACTACTGGATGATCTCAGAAACAGGAAATCAGATTAAAAAACATTGTCTTGGACAGCATCTTCCTTGGAGAAAGTAATAGGTGCATTATGATTTCAAAAAGAAAAGGGTCAGCCTACATTATGATTGTTAATTTTGTATTTATTTGACTTTTATTATAAATTTACCTATATATTTTCCGTATCAGAAAGTTTCAGGTGTCTCATTCCCAGCATAGAGTCACTGCTTCTGTCTCACATACTTGCTTCAAAAGCTTCATTGCTGCTATTTCAGTTTCCTTTTATTTATTTCAAATACAGAGTTTAAAGAGGGAACAGCAACGTTTTGGCTTGTTCTAAGGACATTTCTAATTTGTTCTTTGCTACCTTTAACAGTTTCTCTGTGACATTCAGATCTGCTGGGTCGCATAAAAATATTCCCTTTCTTGAATGCAAGAAGTTCATGAACTCTCCACCACAGGGTTCAGGAGTACCTTTTTATGTTGAGTAAAGAATTTTTCTTTCATTCCTAGGTATCCTGCCAAGCTTGCAATAAGTTGTCCCTTCCTCCATACAGACACTGGCTTCTAATAATAACCTAATTTTAAGCTGATTTTTTTCTCTTCCTGAAACAGCTAAAAGCTGCATCCAACCAACGCTGATAGGTGTAAAGTGGGACCTGGATGGAATTTAAGGAGCCTGATTGTGTCATCATAACCTTTGCCCAGTTTCCATCCTGCCCCAAATCCTCTTTCAGTTAGTTTAGCTCCAGATAAGTTTCCCAGTCCAGCAGGGCTTCTGGAACCATGTGCTGCTCAAATGCTTTGGGAGGAAAAGCAGATATGCAGAGTATTGAAGTATTAATGAATAATAAAGCTAAATTACAGTGTGCCATTTTTTCCAAACTGCTGTGCTATCTTCTTACCCCTGAGAAGTCCTTTTTGAGACACACACAGGATGCACACTAGAGAAATGCATCATTTTTATGGGTAAATGTATCCTAAAATATGTATTTCTTAATGTATCTAATACAAAACGAGCTTGTCAATAAGGAACGTGTCAAAAATGATTTGCCAGTTACTGTGTTTGGAACTAAACAATCCAATAGTAAATGTTATTAAACAATCAATAGTCTTTGCCCAGATAAGTGGCAATTTTAAGTAAACAGTTCACATGGGCAAAATCACTTGATTGAAAACTTTGTAGTACAATTTTTTTAAAAAAGAAATGAGATCTCAGTAACATTTTACCTTGTCTGTGTTAACTTAGTGCTTATTTCTAATAGAATAGCTTTGCCAAATTTAGAGATGATGTATTAAGCGGTTCATGTTTGATATGGACAATCTAGATTTGGAAGCAAATCCAGCAGCCTGTAAGACTGTTCAGCTCCCTGGGTTCACTTTTAGAAACTTAAGATGAACTTGCATCTGAACCATTTTGACCTTCCCTTTGTACAGTAACAATTTTGCCATCATATCCTTATTTAATTTTGAGCTTTTACTTTTGAAACGTTCTAAATTCTGTAGAAGTTGTTTCTAACTTTCACGTAAGAGGTAGAAAAATAAGATCAGCATGGGAAATGCTCTGTTAACTTCAGATTTCAGGAGGGGAGGCTTTGATGGGACTGTGGATGGAACATTTCTGTTCGGAGAATGTGGATCAACTCCTGCTGTAGGGGAGCTACTGAATATGCTTGTGGAGTGCATGGAGATGGAATCTCAGGTCAAACATAGCAGTATTTATTAGGGAGATGTGTAAGCAGCATTATCTCTGTGGAGTGGGGAAGTTTTGCAGTATAGCTAGGATATCCTAGATATTGTGCTTATTACAGAACAAAAAGCACTGACTAATATGACTGTACATAATGTGTCTAATAAGTTCTGGGTTCTTCAGGATGACATCTGCTTAAAGCAAGGTAAATACGAAAGGCATTCTTCTGGAAACCATCAAATAAAATTTAATTGCAACAAAGTCTTCTTTTATATACACTAGAGAATCTGCTTGGGTAATACATTATTCAAAGCTACCGGACAAGGTGCGTGAGAAGCTGTCTCAGACTGATCCCTATGTAGTGTGGTGGACAGTGTAATGGAATTGCTTCTTAATTACAGAGTTGTCCTTGATAACAGTGAAAAAAAATTGGATTGGACAGTATCGATTCCAAGCACTTCTGTTCCTCTTTGGGGACATTCCCAGCCAGCAAAACATTCACTGACAGTCAGATAAAACAGCTTAAGTTCACCCCATGCTTAATTTAATCAATAGCAGCCTATTTACATTGCAGAAGGTTGGCCATGTTAATTTAGCCCTGGAAATATCATCATTATGTGCCTCTGAGGTAGAATAGAAAATGCATTGTTGTTAAATATGTACAAGTCTGTCCAAGTCACTGGAATTTTCCCTCATTATCTTTTAAAAAGAGTTTAGTTCTCCCATAATATTAATTTAGACAACTTTTATCCATCTTTCATTAGCTGCATAATAACGATTCTCTTTTTGCAAACATTTCACTTGAAACACATTAATTTTCAGCAAGAGCTGTGTGCCATCCCTCCCATATCAAAAGGAAAGCTGAAAACAGAGCCATCGTGGACTACATTTCTGCTGTAGAATTTTCACCACCATCACTCACAGATTCTGTCCCCTAGATAAAAGAGTAATGGTGTGACTTCTGAGAGAGAAAGTGGAATAAAGTGAGATTAATTGATTTGCCTAGGGCCACAGTTAACTCAGGTGCATGATCCAAAAGTAAAGCTCAACAATGTATAGGACTGAAGCACTTTGCATTAGTAGTTTGTTGGTCTAATTCTAAAACAGTGTCTTCTGTGTAATATTTTCTCGTCATCGGAAGCCTAAAACTCAGAAGCCTAAACAAAAGTGCAATTGAAAACAAACAAAGAAACAGGAAAAACAAAACAAAACAAACAAATTAAAACCATGCTAGATACAGATAGGTGCATGTGATGTTCGTATTTGCAAAGCCCAGTTTTGCCTCCCAGGTTTTCTGCTTAACTCTTAGCTGTGAACATTTTCCTTGCTACAGCAACATTGTAGTGTAGAAAGGTTTTAAGACTGTGTTTTTGGGATTTGAAATCCCCAATCATATTACTATTGCTTCTATGTATTCTGTAGCAACAAGTCCATTAGCAAAGCAAAGAAGTACTACAGCGTAGGTTGATGAAACAAACAGAGAAGAATATAGGCAGAATATGGAAGCAGATAATACAAGAGTGTGTAGCACAATTCAATCCCTTAGATGTGAAAAAAAAAAAGCAGCGAGCTAATAATAATCTTAACTATAGCCATAAAAATAACTGTGATCTTAGTTTTCTTATGAGAAGCAAGGAAAATGTGACTGAGCAGAAATAATTGTGGTTTACTGTTCTGGAGCATAAGTAAAACTAGTTCTCTGTGGCACAGACTGCACCTTGGACAGGTGGTGCAGAGCAGTGTCAAGACAAAGATGAGGGTTAATTGGGTTGCACTGCATGGTGTGTATCAAGATGCAGTACAAGTCTGCAGTTATGGGACTTCCTTAAATAGCTGACGTGATGAAGAATTATACAGAAAGCAATAGGATAAGTTGCTGTTGCAGGCTTCTGTGAATAAAACAACATTTTAAATAGAATTAGTGTGGGTTTTTTTGTTTGTTTTGTTTCTTTTTAAAAAGGAAAGGAAAAATACTCTTTCTGTTATGGTCTTCATCCCCATCTTTTTTTCTATCCATATTGAGCCTTTGCAGAGCCGCTGGCCATGGAGTTTATAAGTAATTTCAACATACATACAAAAAAAAAACCAAACATCTTGCAGAGTAGTAAGAGTTGCAAAGAAAGCATAATTGAGTGGTGTCATATTGTTCTCATCTTTCATTTTTTGACCATTTAATTTCACATTATGCATGAAATGAGAATTAACCAATTTATTTCCATGTGTGATCCATTTCAGCTATTCTTTTTTTTACTATGGAAATGAAATTAATGCTCCTTTTCAGCTCAGGTCTGCAAGTTCAGTGCTACATCTGACTTATGCTATATCCAATAGTGCCGTATTTAATAATAACACAACCTTGCAATTACAGAGAAGTGATGTAATTTAAATACTGAGATTTTAAATTGAATCTGACCACAAGTCTTGCTTCTCCAGTTACAAGATGCATATATGTGAAAAAAAATACTTTATTTTAAATGTACTTTCTATCTAGATTGACAGTGCAAGCTGAAATGAGCATTAACCAAAAATTTGTACTTTAAGTGATATTGCATGCTTTAATTAAGCTTTTTTGTTGTTGTTAAATGGATTAGTATTTATTTTCTATTGGTCTTAGTAATTTTCTACACTTTTAATTCTGCTTTAAAATACCCCTATGTGCTTATAACTTGTTTTAATTTAATTTAATTATTAATCTGTTAGGGAATACAGTAGCAACCTACATTCTCTGATGATATTTTCAAATACTCTGTATCCTAGTCAAAAATAAATGTCCACATTTCAGGATCCCAGGTATTTTTCAAACAGAATCACAGAATCACAAACATCCAATCCTTTGCTCTTGAACAAATACAGCTTTGAAAACCTACCTATTCCTTTTTTGTCTGATGAGAAGCTGCTGTTTTTCTGAAAATTTTGCTGCATCAGTGCTGCATTCTCCATTTCTTGCTCAGCGAATGTGCGAAGTTTAGCTACAGCTGCTTTGACAAGTTTTCTGTAGTGATTCCTGGTACTGTTACATGTAAAATCCAAATGACAGTTTTATATTTGTTCTAAACAACTTCAGGTCATAAGAGTCACATTTAGACAGCTGACTTTTTTGTTAAATATTATTTTAAATTTCTCCCTACATCCTGTTCTTCTGTGTTTTCCAAGATGAAAAAGAAATTCTGAATGATACAGAAGATGCAGCCCTTTCTATTCTGTCTTAAAAATAAGTACCAAACCAATACAGTGAAGGAATGAAGAGGTTTTCTTCTCAGAAAATTGTTTACACAAAATACCATAGTCAGAAAGTGATAAAGAATAACTATTTTTTTTTTTTAGCAGCTGGAGAATGTCAGAATATAGTCTTCAATTCCCCTACATGCTTTGTAATGCAGATTCCCTTTAAAGTAGCCTTACCAATGTACCTTAAATATATTTTAGAATTATTTTACCATGAAATTAGTTTTTCTCCATCATTGGCTTAGTTGAATCCTTCTTTTTGATCTATGCTGGGACATTAGAAGTGAAGCCATGGCTGCGCATACTATCAAAATGGGTTCTGCAGTAGACCATGCCCATTGAGAGGGGAGGTTATTAGTATAGCATGGCCACAGCATAACCTACGCCTCCAGCTCTCACCATGAGTCTTACTTAATTCCCATTCTTTATTCTTCTGCCACCAGAATGGATTTACATATTTATTAAGCAGAGGAAGAGCAGAAACAAGAACTGTGCACTCAAGAAGAAGTGCAGAACCACTGGAAAGCTCTTAGGGCTGTCCTCTTGCCCTGTTAGTAACTGCCCAGCCCAATTTAAGCTCCAGTGTGCAGAGTTCCTTGCCCTAGCAAACGGCCTGCAAAACACTGTCTTCCTTTTAACCTTATGCATTAGAAAATGGAGACTGATTTTTTTGTGTATGGGTTAAATGAAGCACTCAGAGGATATAAATTGTTCTGGGTAGACAAATTTTGACAGAGGTATTTCAGAATCCTTGCCCCATTAATAGCTTTTTTTTCCAGTTTTCTCTTGCAGGTAATTCATTTTCTTCTTTCTTATTATTTTATTTTTAAAATGTTACTCAATAATAGCTGTAGGGCAAATTGTTTATTTTTTTTTTATTTACGCAACCTGCTAAAGACCTCCTATGCTAAAAATCAAAACTTACTTCCTTTTATGAGGAAATTAAGATCACATATGAGCATTTTTTCATAAGTCTACATGGTATTTACTTGCCATTTTATCTCTTGATATTCTGTGACACTTCTATTAGAATTTATTTTTAACAACTGCTTCTTATCTATCATAAGAAAAAAGTTACACAAATCAGTTAAAGATTTGGTAACAAGATTTCAGAGATTTGAGCACCTTGCTGTGGTTTTTGCAACTTGACATGACATACAAGTTTTTAAAGTAAGATCCTTTGAGTGTAAGGCTTCCCTAATCTAAGCGTTGTGAGAATTAGGAGTTTGGAGCATAAAGAGAATATGGGTAACTTTCTGAAGGTAGTCCAGAGCAGAAACTGATCTACAATTCTAGCAGCCTAATATCTGTTATATTCTTGCATATGCCTACGTTTGCCTGTGTGAGTATAAACATTTAATATTTGTGAGGGTTGGTTTTCCCATGAGTAGTATTTTAAGAGCAGAAAAAGAAATTTTATTTTTTTTTAATGAGATCATACTAAATGTATTGCAGTAGATAACATCTGGGCAGCACATACAAAAATCACTGAGGCCCTTGCAAGCACACTGTGTTCTGCTCATCTGCACTTCCACCCACCATAGCAGGCAGAGGGACATCAACATATCCAGCATCTGTTGGACAGGATAACCTTGGCTCAGAAATGTATCAAAACTGATAGTTCATAAGTGTAGGTAATGTAGGCAACTAAAGAAGATGATT
This sequence comes from Callipepla californica brunnescens, assembly GCA_023055505.1. Lineage (NCBI taxonomy): Eukaryota > Metazoa > Chordata > Aves > Galliformes > Odontophoridae > Callipepla > Callipepla californica. The sequence continues at coordinate 89,738,541 of JALIRH010000001.1, read as the reverse complement.
TCTTTGAGCATCTCTGGACAGCAAACCAGTGGTTAATACCCAGGTACTGCAGATTTGTGCTGGATGAAGAATGGGAAGAGGGCAATGCTAGCTTTCCTTTTTTTCTTAACTTTCTTGAAACAGGAATACAAATTGACATTAAACATAGGAGAACCATTGTCGCTTATGTCTACTTATAAATAAAAATGCTGTTAGTGGCAAACAGATACAGACTTTAGAGGTCTAATTTTCATCTGAGTTCAGGCATCTAACTTCAGCAGGATCTTCTGCTTCCTATTGCCTGTGTTGTGAGCACAGCCATTTGCTACAGAACTGTTTTACCTGGTGTTACCATGGCTCCTTTCTGGGTTTCCACTTGAGTTTCCTTATCAGGAAGACTGGGCCTATGTGGATAACTAGACTTGTACGATCTGGTGTAGCACTGGGTTGTGGCTGGCACATTGATTCAGGAATTTAGAAATGCAGAGAGCTTATGTCATAGATGTAATCCTGTTCCCCAAATCCAGCAGCCTGTATCCTCACCTGAATTTGATGATACATATATTTGCACCCCGCAGTTACCTGACCCTTTAATACTTAGGACAGCGTATGTTCTGCATGACTTAATACTTCAAAAATTTGTAAAATAGATTTCCATTTTAACACAGCCTGCTAGCGGCAATGCAGTTTGGGTTTTGTCCAGCAACAAAAATGTGATGTGATGCATGAACACACCATCTTTTAAAATGCTCATTGATATTTTTAGAACATGTGTGCTTGGAGCACAGCAGCTGGGTGGGTGCCTGGCAGTTGCTGTTTGTTGAGTAGTCTTATTTGGACACCTCTTCATGTTGCATGTCTTCCTGGCCCAGTGGTAAGCACCGCAATGGCAACAAACGATTGTATTCACTGTCCAGCTTCTCGGACTGCAACTTTACAAGTTGGAATTATAACAGGTAGCTCCATAACAATATTACATCTGTGCTCAACAGAAGGCAAGGATGCAGAAAATCAGGGATGATAATGTAGAGAATAAAGAAGAAAACAGCTAGCACAGCAGAAATCCTAACTTGACTGTGTCTAGAGTGCAATGTATGGTTCTGTTTCCTTAACGTTAATAGGGTGTAATAGAACTAGAGGGGATAATGTAAGAATCATAAAGACATATAAAGGTATGTGAGAGCTTCTGCACATGTAGTGAGTAATTAAATAAAGCCAGGACCCTTCCATCATCCTTGGAAGGAGATCATAGAATCATAGAATCACTCAGGTTGGAAAAGACCTCAAAGATCATTGAGTCCAATTACAACCTAACCATACTACCCTAATTCTAACAACCCACTGCTAAACCATGTCACTGAGCACCATATCCAAACGGTTTTTAAATACATCCAGAGATGGTGACTCAACCACCTCCCTGGGGAGCCTATTCCAGTGCCTAACAACCCTTCCTGTAAAGAACTGTTTCCTGATATCCAACCTAAACTTACCTTGGTGCAACTTAAGGTCATTTCCCCTCATCCTGTCACCAGTGAGAAGAGACCAACACCGCTCATGCTGTAAGCACCTCTCAGATACTGCAAGAGAGCAATGAGGTCTCCCCTCAGCCTCCTTTTCCCCAGACTAACCAGCCCCAGTTCCTTCAGTCTCTCCTCATACGGCATTTTCTCCAAGCCCTTCACAAGCCTTGTTGCCCTTCTTTGGACCTTCTCCAGCACCTCAATATCTTTCTATACTGAGGTGCCCAAAACTGAACACAGTTCTCAAGGTGAGGTCTCACCAACGCTGAGTACATGGGCAGTGTTACTTCCCTAGTCCTGCTCACCACACCATTCCTGATTCAAGCCAGGACACCATTGGCCTTCTTGTCCACCCAGGCACACTGCTGGCTCATATTCAGCCGACTGTCTGTTAGTACATCAAGGTCCCTTTCCATCAGGCAACTTTCCAGCCACACCTCCCCAAGCCTGTGGGGTTGCCTGGGGTTGTTGTGACCAAAATGCAGGACCTGACACTTGGCCCTATTGAAACTCATACAGTTTACCTTGGCCCGCCAATCCAGTCAATCCCTGTCCCTCTGTAGCACCCTTCTCCCACATCAACACTCCCTCCCAACTTGGTGTCATCTGCAAACTTACTGAGGTTGCACTCAATCCCTTCATCAAGATTGTTAATAAGGACGTTAAATAGAAGTGGCCCCAGTACAGAGCCCTGGGGGACACCGCTTGTGACTGGCCGCCAACTGGATTTAACTCCATTGACCACAACTCTTTTGGCCCAGCCATCCAGCCAGTGTTTCACTCAGCAGAGCAGTGGATACAAGGAGGCCTATAACTTCACAGGTGGAACAGAAAAGTGAGTGTTCTCGTACAGGATCTTTGCCTTCTACTTGATCTCAGAGACATGGAGGTAACAGATGACAGGTTCAGAAAAAAAGGGAGGTGCTTCATGTGATCGGGGATATTTTGTGTTTCAAACACTTGAGCAAGATCAGAAAACAAAGAGAAACTGAGTCAAATGGAATTAAATAATGTCACAAAATGCAGAAAAATCTGTCATAGCACACAGGTACCACGCCTATAACTGATAGTACTGCTAGTCTCTGTATAGCTCGGAGCATGTCCCTGGGATGTCTTTCTATTTCTTTGTTCCTTTGCTAAAGATTCTGAGCTAAATCCCTCCTCCTTCCCCCTTTGGTTTGACATGAGAGGAGTGCTGCTCCATTTATTTTGCATGCTCTCCTTGCAGTGTGGGGAAGCTAGAGTTCCAAAGAGGTGTGCATTTAGCTTCATTTGGTTGTCACAGATATCTGAGCAGGTCTTTCTATTACAGCAACTCATGAAGGATTCTTGGGCAGAACCTTGTTATGTCCTGCTTGTCTTTTATTCATTACCAGAAATGAACCTAAGCTTTTTTTCTTTGTCCTCAGTAGTGATATAAGACATTACAGGGTATATTAGGCTTATATTTTTTATTGTCCATGGATTTTATGTTCTCAAAATCCTATGCAGGCCCAAATAACATAGCTACAGAAACAAGTAGTAATTGAAGGGGAATGGGGACAAGATGAGCTTTTTATCACATAACCTAATGAAAGGAAGGAAAAGTACAGCAAGAGAGAGGGAGAGAAAAAGTCTGTTGAAATCTAAAATAAGATGGAAAGTGATTACAGCAGAGGGGGAAAGGGAAGTCTGATTAAAGATAAGGAATTGTGATGATGTGACCTTTCATGCCCGCTGCATCTCTGATCATCTATGCATACTGAAGGGAAGGGTTGATTTAAAGAGAGTTGCTACAGATTAGTAAAGGAGTTTTATATATATAATTATATATATATAATTTTGAATTGTTTCTAGAACAAAGGAGGAAAGAACGCAGAGTTGTGATGCTGGTGACCCTCTTGTGTGTTTAAGGGAGGTAGAGCATATTGTACACACCAGAACTGGAACTGTGGGCAAAGGACACAAAGCTGCAAGTGCATCATTTCAATACAGCTGAAAATGTGGGAGGGGGCTGTACAGAGTACTGTGGAGGCAGTAGTGAAACAAGGACCATTTGCTGTCCATCCTGTAGATTTCAGAGCCTCGTGGCACGATTAGTGCATCCTTAGTGTAGTGGAAATGCTAAGTGATGGCCTGAACCAGTGATTCAGCACCTGGTGGGAAGGCAGGGCCAACCCAGGTGCATGCAATGTACCTGAGTAACTGGAAGGGATGGAGTCAGGCTCCACCATTTCCCAGATTTCATTTAAGAGTTGGCAGTGGAGGTAAGGGTATTTCTTGATGGAGATTCCTGCGTGCCTCGGGTCTTCTAAAGCTATGCAGTTTCTTTACTTCAGTTCTCCATTTGTGGCTGCTGTGTTTGAACTCGTTCTCATTTGCTTACCGCAGTCCGGGTCTTGAGGCTAAGGAGTTACCTAATTAACTGAATGAAGTGTTTGCATCTGAGACATGGGTTGACATTTTAAACATGCTATTGGGCATACTAATTGTGGTAATTTCTTGCTCATCTCATTGGATCTTCATTGCCTGTTGCTACTGTGAAGCAGCCCACTCCTTACTGACCATAACATTGAACAAGGGTTTAAACCCTCTTCTACCATCTCTGAAAATACATTAGGGTGCAAGATATAACTGCTAGAGTAACAGTGTGTTCAATCAACATTTCCCATTGTGGCGTGGGTGGAAAAGGATGCTGAAAACCCAGTGTGATGGGTTATTTATGAGTGACTACCTATGCAGAATCAGTTTATTGCTTCAGTATGTTCTATTTCATTCTCTATTTTTAAGCTTAATTGGAACATGTTCTTCATTTGGCATCTTGACTTCAAATGCTGTTCAGATCAATGTGTTATCAACTCGCTACCAGAGTCAGAAGAAGATTTTGCTCTGAGACAGGATGTGTGTACATCACTGCCACTGTTTTTCAGTTGGTGTAGAAGTAAATATTCCTTTTGAGAAAGGTACACGTTTATGCACGGTTGGAAAATCGCACTTTTGTGAAAAAGTGTTCCTTCTACGGTGTGTTTGTAGGTGAGTTCTGACAGACAAACCTGTAGATCAGCTGATTAAATGCAATCCAGTAAGAGGTTGCAGGGAACAGTGAGAGTGGATTACTTTGAGTGGCTTTTGGCATGGAAACAGTTTCTTTGGAGCATGACTGGTTATAAATCCTCTTAAACACCCTTAAAATGCATAGCTTTTCTCTAGCTAGAGCTTCTGTTCAGTTTTCTTTAATGCTGTCCTCCCTCGAATTTTTTACTTTTTTGCCTTCATCGGCCTGTTGGAGCTTGGAGTGGGAACCATTTCTATTTCCTTCTCAGTGAAGTTATGGGGGAAAAAAAATAATGAAACCAAAATCCTATTTCACTTCCATCTCACCTCTGCACCTTAACTCGTGGTTTGTGCTTCGTGTGGCTCTATGTGGGCTTGGAGGATCCGAATCCACTCTTTCTTGGCATATGGCCTCTTGCTGGCTTCCTCACGTAGAAATGATGCTGGTCTGATTGTTAACAGCAGTAGGGCAGGGCATGGGGTATTGTCTTACAGTGTTCCACATGACACCTCTAAAAATAGCTTCCTGGAGAGGTAAGTGCTGCCTTTGAGCCTTCAGTGGGCCAAGCAAGCTCATTTGTAGGGCTATGCAAAGGAGGATTGCCATCAATCTTTTGTTATTCCTTCAGGCTTTCCATTAATTAATGTATATTCAATTGTAAGTAGACGGCTCAAAAGCCTTTCTTGTGTACAAAGAACTTTGGTTATCCCTGAACATCACTAGCATTCTTATGAGCTGGTGTCCTTTGTCTTACGGCTCTGAAGTTGATTAAAGAATTTCTTATGTGTAGATCTTCTTTCTGATGCCTCAAAAAGCTTTATATCTGAGTGCTTCAACAGAGTATTACCCACTCCCATTTGTTTCAAAATATTTCTCAGCTTCCGATGTTCCTGAGAAAAGTCAGGTTTTTCATCCCTGTTCACACAGAAAACAGGGATTCATGTAAGTGCCCAGCAAGCTGTCAGTGAGGAACTGGGGACTGAGGATGAGATCCAACAAAGTTAAGCAACAGTGATGAAAACATTGTATGCCTATTCTTTTCTTATTCTTAGACTGAACACGAACTAACAAGTTCAACTGGGACAGATGCAAGTACAATTTTGCCCATTCCCTCACTTTCAGCATTGTCAGTGAAGAAAATCAGGAATGGCTGCATCGGAACAAGCCAATAACATCTGGCAATGTTACATGATAAGCATCTTTCTTGATTTATTCTGTGAAGCACTGCAGGTTTTTATGCTTTTCTTTTTTTCTTATCTGTTGTAATTGTGAATTCTCATCATCTTGAGTATTTTTCTAATATCTTTATAGGTATCTAATCTCATTCAAAATCCCTCTCAGCTTTTTGGATGACAGCTACAAGTGCATCCATATGTATGTGTCTGGAAAGACTTCCATGATTTAGAAATAAAAGCAAAAATATCCTCAATTAATTTTAAGCTACTCTTTATTTAATTAAGATATTTTTATTAATTCTATATTTCTTTGCCTGTCAGTTTTGTTGTTTATTCCCTTGCTCTTCTAAGCTCTGTATTAGCTTATTTACACACTCTTCTTTGCTTATTTCTTAACCTCTGAGGATTCTGTGCCTCAGACTTTTTCCTAAATTTTGCATAGTGCCTAACAGCATTTATTTTCAGATATGTAACAAGAAATTGCAGGCTTTTTATTCCACATTAACCTGTATTATAGTACAAAACAGCTGAACTAAGGGTTAATTAAGATTTTATTTGCTGGAGGACTGAAGAGTATGATGAAATTCTTGGTAAATATATTGTAAGCAGACAAACTGCATGCTGCATTGCACAGAAAGTCATGGAAGAAATGAGCACCAGGCTAGTTTTGTGCTTTTAAATTTGGAGCTGTGCTCTGCTAGAAGTGTGTTCAAGGCAAATGTCAATCAGAAAAGATGAGGAATTTTATGTCCTTCAGATTAAAAACAAAAAATAAATCTGGAGAAATGTATTGAATGAGATGGGAAACCTAACCAGGTTCTGTTGGAAGAAGTATGGTAGCACATTCCACAAATCCCAATCAATTTAACAAATCAAATGCTTTGATAAGTGGGAATTTTACCTCACCTACCAGATATTCTCTTCCAATTAGCAGACTGTTCTTGCTTGGTGTATTGCAAGTAGTTATTTTTAATTTGCAAATACTACTGTTGATTGGGAACAACTATTGCTTGGTCTCATAAGCATTCCCAGGGATTTTAGCCCTTATGGAACTACTCTAGCATTACACACTCCTTTCTATCTTAAGTAGAAACCTAATTGTGCACTGCTTCTAGAAAATATACTGCTCATATTCCTTGTCTGCCTGCCTCCTTCTTTTGCCAGACAGTACAGTATATAAACCCTGCTTATTGCTTTGGCTGTGATCCCTGCTGATTGCATCAAGCCCTAGTTAGGAAGCACTACAACTCTGAAAGAATGCTAGTGGCAATGTACTGTTCTGGAGAGAATAAAATCCTTGCGTTAGGTCTTAAGTGTGTGAAATGACAGTAAAATACACTGCCATCAGCATCTTCAGTGCTTTTCTCCTCATTTTTCTACAGAATGATTATAAAAGTTGAAACTTGTTTTCACTAGTCTCATTAAATATCACAGATCTTTTTAGTGAATAAAATTGTAAAAACACCTGGTAAATTATATACTGAAATAGATTAATTATTATCTGTGTGTTATAGTCAAACACCTTTATATTCACTAATGAATAGTGCTGTGTGGGAGCCTAGATACAGCTGCTGAATTTAAAACTCCTAATTTAATTCCATCTTGCTTTCCCTTTGATCTGATTATTCTGAACAGCAAATTTGTCATCTGTGCAAATGCTGGGAACATTGGCTTTTACTTGGGATGTATTCAATTTCAACAGGTAAGAACCTTGCTTGAAATGTTTCTGCAGCATAATTCTCACCTCTGCCCTCCTTGGAGCGGATGACAGCATTTTCATCTTGCACTATAGAATATGCTTTTAATTAGTTCAGTGTCGTCGGCTATGAATCATTTGCTGTCCTTGAGTGCCAGAATTGATGACTGTCATTATGATACTCTGAAGAACTGTGAAAGAACCTAGTTAATGAAAGAGCCATTTGGGCATAATTATCACTTCCATTTATATTTTTGTTTTAGTAGTTGCAATAAAAGAAAAACAAAAAACCTGATGATTCACATTTATGTTCATATTTAAATCAAATTATCTGTAGTGTGTAGAAGTGTATATGCAGACAGATAACTAATCAGGAAAATCTATAAAGTTATGTAATTGTTTCAAGTACATAATCAATGCATGGCTCATGGTATGGTATTTCATCAAGAAGTCCTAAAGATCACTAATAGTGGAAATGAAACTAGTAGTACAGGGTCTTTTACTCAGGTGTTTATTTCCTCAACTTGTTTCTTTGATTTTTTTCTAGACTATAGTTTGTTCAAAAGTATATTCTCACCTGTTTGAAAGTTGTCATTGCAGAATACAAATATTAGAGCATCACAAGATGGTGTGAGCTCCAAAAATGGTACAGGTTTTCTTTCCATGAAGAAAACCACTTGCATTCATGTCACAGTCCTGACTCAGGTGTTTTAAAACTCTTCTTATATCTAGTAATGTGAGAACTGTAAAATGCTGCTTTGTTAAGGCAATCATGGAGCCTGAGGTAAACAAATTCCTCTTCTTCTATTCAATGTGTGAGATGTAGTACAAAATAAAGTATCTCTAAGGCATGAAGCTCACACAGAAAAAGTAAATGTGCACTCATTCTGAATGCTAGTTGATTGTTAAATATTTACTGAATTGTAGTATGTTTTATTTGCCGAATTTAAAGAGGAAAAGAAAAATTAATGCTCATCAAAAAAAGCGTAAGAAGTGAGAGCTCCAAATCTGGTGGAAATGAGCAAGTTCAAGGTCAGTGTGAATCAAGTCTCGGGTAACATTATATAGTGGAGGGTGTCCCTGCCTATGGCAGGGTGGTTTAATGATGGGACTTTCTAAGTTGGGTTGATGATTGGACTTGGTCTTGAAGGTGTTTTCCAGTCTCGATGATTCTAGGGGTCTGACTAGATGATCTTTAAGGTCCTTTCCAATTCAAACTGTTTTATGACTCTATGAAACTGGTATATGGGCATGAAGGTATGTTATATCTGCCTCTAGTCAAAACTAGATGGCTGCAAGTATGTCAGTTCATACGCATTACATTATTAAGAGTTCGTGGTTTGGTACCCAAAGGCAAGATGTTTTTGTAGGAAACTTCAGGAACATTAAAAAGTGGAAGGTGATTTCAGTTGAGTGACTAGTAGTAGCTGGAGGTGAGAGTACTAAGAAAACAGCGAAGTAAAACAGTACTGCCACATTCTGGGGTCATTTAAAAAACTATTAAGAGTGATGGAAATTAGATATAAGTAATTAAACAGCACAGTTATATTCACATAGTCAGAAAGGCAAAGGTATTTGAAGATGTCTCATTTGAAATGCAAGAAACCTTAGAATCCATGGGAATTTCCTCAACAGGGATGCCTTAGCTTTCAGTTGTCTTCTCTAATAGGCCAGTGCAACCCTTGTAAACTCCTCTCGTTGTTTTGTAAAGTGTTTAATTTTGAGAATATTTGTGTGAAAGACTTGAGACTCTAGAAGTGTCTGCTAGTCTCTCAGCTTCTTCTGACAAATTGTAGGCAGCTATTTTTGTAGTTTTAGGTAACTGAGTGCAGCTGAAACAGTGACAAGTTTGGAAACACTGAAAGCGTTCTTCAGAGACAGAAATACCAATCTATTTTTATAGATGTGTGTTAGATCTGAAACATCTGGATTTGAGCTGTAAGTAGTAAGAGTACTCAAGTGTACTGGCTCCATAGGGAGACAGATACTGAAAGATGAAGTCACAGCTGAAAACATACATTCTATGTCTTTTTTAATCCTGTCTTGTTACAATATGTGGTTCTGTGTTGTATCTGATTTTTTTTTCTTATTCCTGCAATCCTGCTAGAGCCAAAGGTAAGGGTTGATCTGTTAATTTGATTTTCTTAGCACCAAACTCAATAATCTCAGCTTTAGAAGAGCTTCCTTAATCTATAGCTTTGATCTTCTAGCTAGAGCACTTACACTTGCAGCTTTCAGCTGTCTAGTAAGTAGGAATTAGACGCTTTTCTTCTATAAAAGGCAGCATACCAGTAATAAAGAAAGCTAAAGCACTTGAACCACTGTTCTTCCTGATGCAGAGTAGGAAGAGAGAGTTGTGGTGCAGACATTTAATATGAAGCATGGTTTGCGTGTCTTCTGGTTGGGGATTCACCCGGAAATGAGGAGCCTTTAGGATAGCTTGTGCAGATAATCCTGGCTATATCCCCATTCTGATGATCAGATCTGGGATTTCAGTTTGTGTCCACAGGTTAAATACTCTTATTGCTCATTTACAGTGACCTGGTTCTATTTTTTGCACCTTCACAACACAACAGTTTTAACAGAATGAACAGAAAGCATTTAAACACCCACTTTAAATAATCATTTGATGTTCACCATTCTCCTAAGTGGGATAATACTTGTTCCAGTCAATATAGGGTACAGTGAAAAATGTAGGAGGCATCCCATTTCCCGTTACTTCACTAGCTGAAGCTATGCAGATGTGGATGCAACCTGTGAGTATGGCCTTCATTGTAAACTCCTGCCTACTTCAAGGCAGGTGCCAGGGTACAGCACAGCATGCTTCTAGATGTCTGTCTGCCCGGTATTTACTGCTAGTGACTTCATCTGTTGTGCACAGGGCATGTAGGAGCTGATCTAGATCTGAGAATATCAATCTAGCACCTGAACATGACGGGATGTGGTCTCTCCTGTACCTCTCGAATGCCGGCACTTGTGCTGTCTGGATCTTAGTTGAGCACTCCCGAAGGAGCATGCTCAGCTGATGGCAACTGGTTGCTGTCTGCTGCTATTTCAGTGACCAGAATCAGTACCAAAACACAATCATTCCAGGATGACAAGCATGGAAAAATCCATAGGAAGTTTTTACTTCTTGGTATGCTTTCACTGATAACAATTCATAGCAATTTGATTGGTCCAACAGAGATGCATAATTACACTGCCAGCTGGTATGTCTGTTTGCTGATTCAGCACTTTATTACCTAAGAGCTAATAATCTCTTATCAATCCACACAGGCTAGCACAATAATACTTTTATCTGTGTTGGGAGAACACCAGTTTGTCTATATAGGGTCATTCAGGAAAACTAATCCAAATTGATTTTTAAAGTAGATTAATTAAATAAGGTTCCATCTCTCTGAATTTACTAAATGACCGAATTTAAGTTAGTTAAATTAGATAAAATCCTTGTTTAACCTTTCTACTTGACTATTGCATTGGCCTTAATTTGATTTATTTTAATTCACTTAAAAAATGAGGTAAGTCTAACTGTGTTCAGTCATATTCCAAACTGGGGAGTTTGAAATAATTTAACTAGAAAAGTTTTAAGCCAAATGTTTGGTTAGTTTGGATTGAAATTTGAGTGTCCTGACTGAACAAATATCTGGAAAAGAAAGTGCTAAGCATCAAATTATTGAGGTATTTTAATTGTAAAGCAAATAACGTCTGTTGGAATTTACATACTCCCTTCTGTGTCTGAAAGTCGTTTGTATCCTCAGTAAGACTTTCATGCATGAATTTAAAGATGAAAGGATGCTAATACTTGACAACAAAATAATTAATTTTAGCTGCTGACTTAAAAACTACACTATTAATTCAATATAATTTGAAACTATGTATGCAAAATACCTGATCATAGAGTTATTAGAGCTTGCCCAGTATTGATAGCTGAGAGTTATACAGATGTACCATATGTCTGAAAGTACCACTGTATCAGTGAGGTAGGTAAGCATGTGTAGCATGTTTAACCTTCCTACGTTTTTAATGTGAAAAATAATGACGTGTGTCATAAGCAGATTATACAGTGGTTGGTAACAATGCATATGCTACAGTTCTCTCATTCAGGGTGCCTTGTGCCTCTGACTCTTAATGGACAGTGGAGCTGGACCTGACCTTGACAGGGGCATGTAATGAAGAAAGAAAATATTCAGTTACAACCATGGGGAGCAAAGTGAGGTCTCTAATGTAGACTGGTAGCTGAGGTATTAGTCAGACTAACGTTGTCACAGCCACTTCTTTCCTGATTTATGTAGCAAGCCTTCATGGCATATTGCTTATTTATCACTGATAAACTGTTTTCACGCAAAACTTTTTTTTTTCATATTCAGTCTTTCACTGCTGTAGGCTTTTGATAACATTATGATTTATATTTAGCAATAGTTTTGCCTGACTGTTGTTGAATAACAATAAAATTCTTGTTGATTTTGGGTGGTCAGATGAAAACTTTGAGCTACAACTAATTTAAAAATCAGTGCCAGCTATCAAAATGCTGTGGGTCAAAGTCAAAATTGATATGAAAGTTACTTGATTTTGTTATTGTAGTAAATAGTGTAAAGTATTTTTGGGTTTTCTTATTGCTGGTAATGCATTAATGTTGGCTCATTCTCCTCCATAGGCTGTTACTAACTGCTAAATTATTTAGATTTTTTTTTTTTTTTTTTTTTTTTGCAAGAGGTGAATGATCTAGTATCATATTAATCTTTATGGAAGAATGAACCTGTATTTTTTTTTTTTTTAATTCAATTACTTGTTTCTTCAAACATCCGGATTTCTTTGGATGGAAAAGTGCTTCCTGAATCTACAGGAGACTTCAGAGCATTATTTTACAACTGCATAGTGACAAAAAAAAATTTGAATTTGGAGATTATTTTTGGCATTGAAAGCCTTCAAAGCTGCGGTGCTGGTAAATTCCATGTTGGCTTTGCTGAGCAAAAGATTTGCTTGTAGAGCCAAAAACAAAATCAAATCAAAACAAAACAAAACAAAAAACACACAAACAAGCCACCAATAAAAACACAGTATGCAACACGGTCTGTTGTGTTGAGAAACACAATATACTTCATAGACTGAAAATGACAACGAATTTATTGCACTGTTTATCTCCTTAATGGTATGTGGTGCTGCAAGAATAATGTCAGCTACCAGTGACAGTAGATCTGTGTCAAAAAGAGCAAAAATACTCCAGTGATGCTCATTTGAAAATTGTACTCTATTTTTCCAAAATAAAACATTGGATGGCTTATTTTACCCAGCAGTTTTCCTCTCCCTGCTGAAATCCAACTCCCAGGCTACTTTGGTGTTGGTTTTCTGAAGTGTTAGCTAGCTAATTAGAAACAGTAGGACATGAAGTGGTGATGAATCATGCATAATTTGCAGCGTAAAATGAAAATACGTAAATGTTCTTAAGTGTAGACCATGTGCTAATGCTTATTTTCTTGTTTTAGAATATCCTTAAGTATGGAATAGTGAAATGGAACTTGATGGCTTACATTAAAGTAAGTAATAATTAAAAGTATCATCCAGTGGTTGAAGGCATGTCAAAACTAGTGAGCATCTTGTCAGTTCATGTGTGGGACAACTGGGGAATCAGGCCTAGCCAGCATGGATTCATGAAGGACAGGTCTTATTTGACCAACCTGATGTCTGTCTATGATCTGGTGACCCGTCTGGTGGATGAGGGAAAGGCTGTTGATGTAGTCTACCTAGACTTCAACAAAGCCTTTGACACTCTCCCACAGTATTCTCCTGCAGAAGCCCATGGCTAGGACAGGTATGGCCTTTGATGAGTAAGGAAGTGTCTGGAGGGCTGAGCCCAGAGAATGGTGGTGAATGGAGTTAAATCCAGCTGGTGACCAGCCATGAGTTTTGTTCCCCAGAGGTTGGTGCTGGGGCCTGTCCTCTTCAGTATCTTTACTGATGACCTGGGTGAGAGCTTTGAGTACACCCTCAGTAAGTTTGCAGATGACACCAAGATGACTGGAAGTATGAATCTGCCAGGGGGTAGTGAGGCCCTACAGAGGGATTTGGACGGGCTGGATAGCTGGGTTGTAGCCAATGGGAGGGATGAGGTTCAACAAGACCAAGTGCCAAGTCCTGCACTTTGGACTCAATAACCTCAGCCAACAGGCTTCGGGCAGAGTGGATGGAAGACTGTGTAGAGGAAATGGACCTTGGAGTATTGGTTGATGCTCAGCTGAACATGAGCCAGCAATGTGCTCAGGTGGCCAACATGACCGATGGCATCTTTGCTTGTATCAGAAATAGGATGGCCACCAGGAGCAGGGAAGTACTTGTCCCCCTGTACTTGGCACTGGTGAGGCCGTACCTCAAGTACGGTGTTCAGTTTTGGGCCCCTCACTGCAAGAAAAGCATCGAGGCCCTGTAATGTGCCCAGAGAAGAGCAGCAAAGCTGGTGAGGGGCTTGGAGTGCAGGCCTTATGAGGAACAGCTGTGGGAGCTGGATTTCTTCAGTCTGGAGAAGAGGGGGCTTAGGGGAGACCTTATTGCTCTCTGTAACTACCTGAAGGGAGATTGTAGTGAGCTGGGGGTCAGCCTCTTCACTCTTGTAATTAGTGATAGGACTAGAGGGAATGGCCTCAAGTTGTGCCAGGGGAATTTCAGACTGGATCCTTTGAAATACTACTTCTCTGAAAGAGTGCTCAGGCACTGGAATGGGCTGTCCAGGGAGGTGGTGGAGTCACCAACCCTGGAGGTGTTTATAGAACATCTAGACATTGTGTTGAGGGAGATGGTTTAGGGAGAACTGTTGGTAATAGGTGGATGATTGGACTCGATGATCTTGTAGGTCTTTTCCAACCTTGGTAATTCTACGATTCACTCTTGAGTCTTTCAAGAATCCTCTTACTCTTATTCTTCTAATTAAGTGTGAGCACCTCAAGTATGGTTCTTGGAGTTGATGCCCTTTGTTAGAAAAATTCTGCTTCTGTGTTCTGCCTCTACAGTCCCTGGATACAATTTTTCCCTGTTGCCATTACAGTGGAGATGGAGAATGTTTTGTTTCTTTCTGGAATTCTAGTGTATTGGATATCAATGGGTTTCAGTAGCAGTGTGCTGGTGAGGTGTCCCTTGTAGTAGAGGGTCAGCTCTGAAGCACTGCAGCGTGTGCCGAAATTTAAACCAACAATATGTTTGTGCATCCTCATATTTAAGGAAGAGTCTCAGCTGCCAGGAGTAGGATATGTAGGAGGAGATATGTGAAGAAATAAATATGTTTGGAAGAGAAGTGTGAAAGGGAGATATTGTTGGAGACACAGTTGGAGAGAGGAGCTGCAAAGAAATGCTAGTGGAGGGGGAACATTTCCATTAGGACTGTAATCTATAGGCAGTGAATGTTAAAACTAGGAAACCTCCCAAAGGGAACTGTCTTGTGGAGGTACCCAACCACTCGGGAGCAGGGAAAGCTTTGAGAGAAACTACAACCCATGGAAAGCCCACCATGCTGAGGCAGGTACACCCGTGAAGGGACTGTGTACCACGGAAGACCTGTGCTGGAGGAGATGCACCCCTAAAGCAAAAAAAGATACACCCCTCTTTCGTGGAGGACCCATGTCAGAGGAGGTACACTTCCAAAGGGACTACAACACACAGAAAACCTTGGTGTATAGGCACCCCCAAAAGGAGTGCTGCCTGTAGGAGAGCCTATGCTAGAGTATGGATACACTTGAAGGGACTGTGGTCCACGGGAAACCCGTGCTCAAGCAGAGGAGCAGGAAGAAGCAGTTGATAAAACTAAGGTAAAAGTCCCTCAATCAGAACTGTTTTACTTGCAACAGCTAGGCTTACTCTCAGTGACGAGTTTCGAAAATGTATCCTAAATATTCTGTTTTGGTTAGTGAAGCTGAGAAACTGCAATTCTGAGGAAACTCCTCAGAAGTAGGAGGAGAGTTTTCTTTCAGAAGAGGATAATTCTATTTTATTTTGTAAGCTATGTATTTATCCTTTCCTAAATATAACTGACCAGTAGCCATCTCAGTTTCTACAATTTAACTGTGCTGCTGCAGCAAACAGGAGTTAAATTGGAAGCAAAAATTAAAACTGGAAAGAGTTATTTGTGCAAACGACTGTCACCTATTATTGCAGATATAGCTGATATGATCACTATAGGTTTTTTTTTTTTTTATATTAAGAAAATAGCATTTCATTCTTACTTCAAATTTCCTTTTAAAACTGGCTTTTTTTTTTTTCTTTCTAATTAACCAAATCAGTAGGTATTCTTATTTTGTAAAAACTGGCTTTTAAAGAGTTTCTTCTGATGTGACTTTAGAGTTTCCTTAAGGAAAACATTTTGGGATGACATATTTGGAGTTTTGTTTATCATTAACTTTTGTTCTTGAATTAGGCTTTTTATAGTGGTTTCATTCTGCAGTTTAAGCCTGTATCTTTACTCTTCCTCTATTTCTGTCTGCTACTGGTGATAGTGTTTCATCCTGCTTTCATTAAATATTACTCTGTTTTTCCTTTTAATTATGGGAGGTGTATCTGTTTTGTCAAAGATAAATTTGCCAGTTCTGTTTGTGTTGGTGTTGAGAGAAACGCTACTACTTCATGTCCTGTGGTTAATTTATCTCTTAGCTTTAATGCTAATCGGTTAAGACATGATTAACAGTATTCCTTGGTCCTCTTTTTTTTTTCTATCTAGAGCCTTTTTTGACAAGAATTAATGCTTTCCAGTTTGCTGTATATTTACCCAGGGCTTAAGTCTGATATTTTTCTATACCCTACTGGTGTTTTTTCTTCAAAAGTTATTTTCAGTAATTCCAACTGGAAAATTTTCACAGAAACTTAGGCAGAAACTTCTGAAATGATGGATTGATTATGTTTTTGAATTTTCTTTAAAGTTGTCAGACTTAGCAGTTCCAGGGTGCAGTCCTTTCTAAAGGGTCTGGGAAAATGGGCCTCAAATCTCATTTCTCTGAAGTTCATTTAATCTGTTGTCGTGCCCAGCACTAGCCTTAGCACGCATGCAGGACTGCCTGTCTTGGAGTTGTGTAGCTTGCAGCAGCTCACTGCTGCCAG
Organism: Callipepla californica brunnescens; assembly: GCA_023055505.1. Classification (NCBI taxonomy): domain Eukaryota; kingdom Metazoa; phylum Chordata; class Aves; order Galliformes; family Odontophoridae; genus Callipepla; species Callipepla californica. The sequence goes on along the minus strand of JALIRH010000001.1, from coordinate 89,722,062 downwards.
GAATCATGTCCCTTATCCATCTGAGCCCACTGTCATCCATGAGCAGTTAATGACAAGCACCTTCCACACTCTGAGGAGCCTATGAAGACTTTCTCACATGTTTCCCAGTTGCATACTTGTCCCAGGCATGTTTGGGAACAAATGTGTGTACAAACCGTAAGCTTCAGGGGATGGAGGTTCTTCAGATTGAAACATGTCCCTTGATTTATGTAAGGGAGGGAATCTAGAGGAGTTCAGCCCTAACTGAAAATGGAATCTGTTGATTAACTGCTCAAGAGCTGACATCTAATCTTACAAGGCAGCATTTGCATATCTGAAGAAGCAAGAGGAGGGTTATTTTCAAGGAGTGGCAAAACTGTCCCCTGAATAAATTAAAAGAAATTAAATTATGGGGAGCTGGGAGGCAGAGCAGGTGGGAGAGAACTAATAAACACATTTCAAGGAGGGAAACTTAATTCTATCTGAACTCCCAAGGAACTGCAAAGAAGTTATTTATCTGTGAAGGCACATGTCACTAGGAGCAGGCTCTCTGTAATGAAGCCAGGATTATCCCCGTTAAGGTAGGATGTGCAGAAAGTCTCACAGAGTGTGTCAAAGTCACCGGGATAGAAGGGTGAGCTCTCAGATTTGATCTTGGTATAGACCGGCTAAATCTACTTTTTCTTTAGTTCCTCACTTTCTTACAGACACTTACGGTTGTGTTGAGACTCTCTTGGATATAATAAATTAATACTTGGTTTTAACTTCAGCTGGTTTTAAATAAAGAGGAAGTTCAACTGAGTTAGCTGGGGGTGGGGTGTGGGGGGGGGGGGGGGGAGAGGGGAGAAGAAAAGCACAATTCCTATAGAAAATGCACAGAAAAATGATACTATGGCAAAAGCCGTGGTTATCCAGCTTATTTGAAGTGGATAAAAAAGAAACCACCTTCATAGAAAGATTCTGCATCAGGATGCCCAGAGTGAGGGGAGGAATGAATGCTTCCTGGTTACAAATAACAAAAGCTACTGAAGGCACACATTCACCTCCCCGCACCCTCACCCAGCAAGAAAGGTCTCTTCAAACATATTCTGTGTGAAAACAGCTTAGTATTCTAGAGTACAATCTTCCAGAATACATCTGAATATATGAGAACTGAATACATGAGATAGTTCTGGGGCACCTAACACGTCCTTACCAAAGTGAAAATGTTTGCAGATGACATTGGGAAAATCTTCAGCTGGGGCTACTGTAGAATTAAGAACAGTAACTGCAGAGAGATGGAGCTTGTCAACTTTGGTTTTGGTTTTTTTCCTTTACATTTACAAGACTACGTTCCTTTGGACCCAAATTACCAGCATGAATATTAGCCTGAGATAAAACTGCTGTAAGCATGTGCATCCTGTAATGCATTATTTAATGTAGATGTGCCTTTATCAGACTGAGAGATGTTGGACACATTCTATAAATACAGCGTCTTTTCAACAAGTCACAAAATGTAATCAGCACATTTAAAATAAATGTTGATGACACGATCCATCTTGTCGCAAATAAGGTTATTGACAGCAATTTTTCTGTTTTTGATTTTGGCTTAAATTTTAGGCTCATCTGCTCATGTTTCAGAATCTCCACACTAAGCTATTAATTTTATGTCAAAACTTTTTTTTTTTTTTTTTTTTCATTTTAAGCACACTTTAGAGAATCTTGTAAAAATTTTCTATAAGGTTTACATACAATTTTTCTCCTGCACTGTCCTTGTTAGAGCTGAGGTGCTTTAGTAACCGGGCTCTTGAATTTCATCTTTCAGCTCCAAGGAGCATGACTCCAAGCAAACAAGTGAACAGGTATTTCAAAATAATGTAAATACTGGTGTACCATTTACAAACATACTGTAGCTATCTTATTTCAAGCTTGAAGTAGTTTCCTCGAAGTCCCAAGATAATGCCTAAGTTCAATACTTGATCATTTTTGTTCTGTGTGTGTGCAGTACTGTATAAGTAGCCTAGCAGATTTTTGATGGGCACTGCTGTCAAGAATGACAGCAGTCTCATTCTGTCTTAGGTTGACAGCAAAAGTCCTTGAATAAGTTTGCAAGAACTTGGAGTATCTCTTCAGTTTCTGCAAAGAAAAAAAAAAGAACAACAGTGTAATTACACTGTAGTATTCTGACAAAGCCAAGAACTGGGTGTAGCTTCTGTTCTCTCTCGTGACAATGAGCTAAGGGCTTTCAGCTTTCTCCTGGTGTAATTTGAGTTAAATCTTTTCCTTTCCTCTTTATCTTAGCAAGGAGATTGTATGAACTCAGAGTGATGCTTTAGCTATGGAGATCCGAATAGAAGAGGAATGATAAGAATAGGAGGTGGTTGTTAATGCTTATTAGCATGTTTTTTTTTCTCTTCATCATGATTCAATTAAGCTTAAAATAACTGTAGTTACCTGACACTGTCAAAGTGCTGTTTGTTTTTTTGTTTGTTTGTTTGTTTACAGTTTAGCATACATACTATGTTTCTAGACAACCTTTTGCAATTAAAAAAAAGTCACTACACTGATATTTTAGACTACTTTTACAGGTTAGTTTCACAGGTAGCTCATGCTACTTGCCATACCATGGTGATTAAGTCTGGTGAGGAGCTGAATGCTGAAAACAGGGGTAACAGCAGGGGCATCATGCATTGTGGTTATGACAATTGTCAGGACATTTCGGGTGCTGTGGAGAGAACAGGAATGTTGAATGAACTGCTGCTGGTAAAGATTAGTGGGTAATAATCCCAATTTCCTCCAAATGAATGGCAAAACTAAAATATGAAATAGCTGTGCCTGAGCTTGGTGCAGTCAGTGTCTTTTGTGCCTGTTTTGCTGACTTGCACTCTTAGTCAGTCAAGGCAGGAAGGATGTCTCTCTTTGAAATCAGTATAGGTACAGTCTTTTTCGAGGCCTGAGATTATAACATTTAGATGAGCTGTATTCTTAATGTCATTTTCCGCCTTCATTCTTTTCAAGCAGTAGCACAGAAAGAGAGGGCTTCTATATGTTCTGTGGCATAACTGGATGATGACACATTTGAGAAGTGTCATGCACATGGCAACAAAAATCTGCCAACCTTGTTACTGAGGTTGACTGAAGCTGTTGCAAGAACCCGGAGGAATAACTTAAGATACATTCAGATTTAATGTTTACTTCTAAATAGCTTCTGGTTTCCACGCAATTTCCAAACTGAACCTGCTTGATATTGACAGGTAATATTTTAATGGATAGATTGATTGGACTGGCACAATGAATTAGCCATCAGCTTGACAACCATATAGCATTATGTTGTGTATCTGTTTACTCAGCACTGGGTGAAATGCAAGAGTCTATTGAAAATCAGATTTCCATGCTGCTTTGTCAAAGCAAATTTAATCACAGCTAGAACATGTGGCATCCATCATTTCCACTTCAGAAGGCATCAACAGGCACAGATCAGCAACAACAAGCACTGTTGCCGCTGCTGTCTTTGACTCACATGGAAAATTAAATTTAACCATAGATTTTTGATAAATGAGGTAGTCTCACTCATCAAATATGATTACTTAAGTGTTCTCTGTTAAAGTAATCCCAAATAGCTTTGTGTCTAGAAGCAAGGTCTTACTCCATTTGGCTTGAGTCACTCCTCCTGATGCAGGGTAGGCTTTTGAATATCACCTTTGCAGATTAGGTACTTTCTCTTTTTCTGAGAAACTCCGGATCTTCAAGGCTGTCTATTTTCATGTGTGTTCTAGTCACCAGCTCAGCTATGTGCTATAATTTATTCTGTGTTTTTCTCTGATATTTCCAGTTAATTCTTGTCTTTCTGCTCTCATGGAGATAGTGTAATGGGTAACAAACTCACATCATATCGTTAAGAAATATCAAGGTAACTGCAGGAGTGAAAAAAATACACAGAACATGTGAAAATGAGATTAATTGCTTTGTTCATACCTCAAGTATGGTAGAAAGCAATTGAAGTATTCAGATTTAGTTAAAATCTTGAAAAACATTTAATAGTTCTGAATGTTTTATCTTAAAAAATTTAATCTCATTTAATTTATCATTGAAAGCTTCAGGTTAATAGCTAATCAATGACTTTTTGGAGATCTATTCTGTTCTCCTTTTATTTTCATTTTGAATGTCCAAGCATGTGTTTCGTAACACCATTGTTTATTACTATTATTCTTGTTAATTTCAGTTTGATGTGTTAATACCTCAGTAACCAAGTCCAAAGCCTTTTTCTTGTAGACACAAAAATAACAGTATAATTTTTCTGCTTCCTATTAATTTAGCTATGATTCTTTAAAATTGTCTTTTGTATTATGTTATCTCCTGTAATGTCTTAAAAAAAATTATGACCTTAATTGAGCAAAACTGGTAGTCACTAATGGGTCTTCTGAAAATTGTTTCACATTTACTGTTTTGAGTTACAGTACTGCTTCAGAGGTATTTGCCTTATAGACTGTGTTCAAATAATAATGCTTCTGTGCTTCTGTTTCCTCAAGCATCAATATTTAGTTGTTTATAAATATTTTTCTACTTACAAAACAATTCCCAAATTGGTTCCTTTATAGTGGTATCAATTTTTGAGTCAAATATCTGAATGTTTTTTCCTCCTTCTTTGAGATAAAATCTTTCCTTTATATCTCCACTGACAACAAAAAAAAATTCTATAGTGATGTAGGTGCTGATTAAAATGTAAATTTTTTCCATTGATCTAAAGCAACATCTTAATTAAAATATACAGCCATGTTCATTTTATGTAATTTAAAACTCTATACCTGACATTCTAGTCCGAACTAATTGGCTAATTCATCTGAGTTGCTTCACTTAGTTTTAGTCAAGGGGGAGAAATAGGAATTCTGAGGGATGATTCACCCATCCTAAGAGAGGCACCTGGAAGAGGCCAGTTGAGTCACCTTCTGGTGGCATTATTTATTCTCCTTGATTGTAAAAGGTATCAGGGATGAAAATGCTACCTGAGAATGTATCAGAGTTTGAAGAAGAAAAATTGAAAGCACAAGCTGCCTCTCTGGTAGATGAAACCAACCAGATTTGTTGCTGGTACTGCTGGCACCATCCAGTTGTGTCACATACCTTCCTCTGGGAAAGCCATATGCAATTGCAGGACCATATGAGGAGATCATTCCAGGGTTTGTACTGATGTAGCATAATGGCTTGTATGACATATCTTGTCCCTTACTATCCTATGTAGTTGCCCTCTGGGCGTGGAGACTCACATTCTGTTATCTGTACTTGAACATCTGAATCAGGAACATTTGTGTAAAGCGCCAGTTGAATACATACAAGAACTAATCAACCCTTAAGGATGCAACAGTTTTGCCTCTGTCGGACTGGTCTATTTCTGTTATTCTAAGAAAAACATGAAGCAGATGAAGAATAGCTTACCTTTCAACACTGAAACATCTTCCCAAAGGCTGAGAGATGTTCAAGATTTATGACTTTTTCTGCTGTCTGATTTGCCAGTCTGCATGATTTATGATGAGTCTGTTCCTATGCTTGCTATCAGATTGTCCTTTTCATACCACATTCTCTCCTGTTAATAATAGTGCAATTCAAAATTACTTGTCACTGGGCTTTTCTATATCAGAGGGCGTATGGATATGTACTCACCAGATAGCAGGCCTTGCCCATTTTCTTCTGGGTAGACCTCATAGCTTGATGGTACGCTCAGGGTGGTAACAATAACTCAGCATTTAGAGACATTAATTTTAGAGACCTAAAATTAAATTTTGCTCTGGTGTTTGATTATCAGTAGTAAGTGAAATGTGAAGTGGAATGGCCAAGCACAATGTGGCTTTCAGTACTCTTTCAATGGCTCCCATATACAGCTTACATAGTTTCTGTGTCTCCTAATCATGCCCAACATGAAAACTCATTGGTTTGTGTATCTTCACTTGCCCAAGTGGAGCGTTAAGCTGCTGTCTTAGAAACTAATAATGAGGAAAAAGTGCTCAGTTTGTTTTTTCTTACTTTATGCTAGCAGAACAGATTTATTAGATTTTCAGAACAAGACTGTTCTTGAATTCTGAAACAACTTGTTAATGCAAAAGCTATGAAATTGCATCTCAGCAATAGACAGTCTCAACTGTCTGGAATAGTAATGGGCCTGAATGTTCGGTATTGCTGCCTTAGCTAGCATACTGGTCTGCTTAGACTAGGACTGTATGCTTTTTTCTTTCTTGAGAGAAAATATCTTAGTTTGCATTCTTCACTCACTTCTATTCCTAAGAATAGCATAATTAAAAATGTCTGGAATAAAAAGGTGAGTTGAGGCAGAAAATTCATTTTGACTCTACTTATCAAGTCCAGCAAAAAAGCAATAGCTGTGCTTCAAATTTTTGATTAATGGAGTAATGTGATGAAAATGCAACTGAGTTTTATTGACAAACAACTTAATTCTGATTCATTTTAACTCAAATATCATTTCCTTAAAGTTTTATTGCAAAATATCCAGACACAGTTTGATACTGATTTGATCCTAAGGCTACTAACTTTGTGAAACTTCTGTCAGTTTTACTAAGGTAACTGAGTAAGAAAACTAGAAGTTGTGGTTTTAGATTGGATAACTGTTTTCTATGCAATATAGAATACTCAGAAATATCTCAGTTTTTTTGGTGTTTTTTAAGAAAGTAAAAATTTTCATTCCTTTGTGTCTTATTCAGAGAAGAAACATGTTTCCAGTTGAACAGCAGCGTGATGTTTGGATTCCACTGAATCAAATATTTTCTCAGCATTTTATGGATAGTTCTGTAATCACATGATCCTGGTAATTTCAAAAAATTTTCTTATACCTTTTACTTTGGCGCTTGTGCATACATCAAGTTTTAAATTACACACAATATTTTTACATCAGTTTAACAAGGGAGGAGTAATGTTTCCACCTGCTTCGTACATTTTTCAAGCCAATGCTTGTCAATTATGACTTATGTGAATTATCACATTTTAAAGATCAGGACATCATGATTTGCTCAGCTAACAATCTCATAATGTCAGTGAATACAATTTAGAGAACGTTGTTCTAGAAGAGGAAAAAATGCTATGGAAACTGAGGGATGGAGGTCTAGGGTTGGAAATAGCAGCTTGATTACTCATGGCAGTCTGTGTTTTAAGTGAGACTTTACTTTCTCTGTCAGCTTAAGCTTTTCTGTTGTCTTTTTTACAACATGGGATGAAAGTGGAAGACTTTAGTGAAAGCAAGCATCTGTTGAAAGACTTTAATATAACTTGTGACCTCAGTGTAGTATGACCTGTGTTATCACCTGTCTCCAAAAGAAAAGAAATCTCTCTTCAGTTTTTCCTTTGGTAATTACAGACCCTCAAACTTCAATCTGGGCTTTGGTTCTTTCCTCTCGTGCAAGCCTGTTGTGGCAACCAGTGTTCCCTGAGTATACTCTCTTATTTTGGAGTCAACCTCACTGATAGTCTCTTTGGGGAACTCCAGAGGAAAGGTGAAAAGCCTTAATTACAGAATGACATGTACTGTGAGTTGGCAGATGAATTTGACCAGGATAAGCTTTCAACTCATCCTTTGTTCTGAATTTATTTATTTAGGATGGAAGTATTGGAATTCCCCTGTTTCCAAAAAAAAAAAAAAAAAAAAAAAAAAGTGTGCTAACTCTAATTAACCTTAGTGTTCTACCCTCAAAGGTGTCTCTTTCCCGTAGAACTTCACTACAGTTTTTTCATGATTACAGCATATCATTCAGGCATTGTCAAGACTTGTTTTGTTTTCTCGAATTTGGGAGATGAGAGTTATATTCAAAATCCTTCATACTAGGTCCATGTGCATTTCAGTCGTCAGCGTTCATCGTTTAGAATGCTGTGAGTTGCGTGAGATGATCCAAATCACAAAGACCTCTTCTTGTTCCTATTATTTCCATTTTCTAGTCTCTCACAGCCAGTGTCTGCTCTTTCCAAGGAGAAATGGTCAAGCTTGAACCTTCTTTCCCTGTACAGCTGTTGGAAACAATCTGTTGTCATCACTTCATTGCTTCATGGGATGGAATTGCACTGGACACTTCCACTGTCTTGTGTACTACTGTGTGTCAGGTCAGCAAATCTCCCTAGAATTTCTGCATTGAGCTGAGGTTAATTTCCAGTGTTGTTGTCCTCCAGGAACATTCATGCACATATGTATGCAACAACATTCTCTAGCAAGGTCATAAAGCGGTAGGGCCAGTTTTTGGAAGATCCTGAATGTAAATCTGCTCAAGGCAAAACAAGGTCTTCTCCAGATCAAGGCTTATTCCCTTATTTATATATATATGCCTTGACTTAGAGCTTTGATGGAGATGTGCTCAGACATTTTTCCTGTAATAAGTTCCCCGAAGAAGACAAAACATTTGAACTCAAACTAGATTTTTAGTCAAAGACAGAATATGTAACTTCTTCAATCTAGAAAACTCAGAATAGCTAAATGAGACCAGTCTATACTTTCATTCTTATTAATTAAAAAATCTGCTACCCAGTGTATTCCAAAGGCTTTTGTTTCCAGACAGTTTAATGGTTCTCAATAGCAGCAAATGCTACATTGGCCTTCTGGTGCTGCGGAGTTTCTTTCAGCTCTCTCTGGTGTCTGAGCAATCTCCAGGTGTGTGCAGCATTCCTAGCCTGGGCTGTGATTCCCTTTTCTCTTGGCAGGCACTGAAGGGGCAGGTCCTTCACACCGTGGTCAGCAGTTCCCCAGAAGAAGGACAATTTCCCCTCTCTCCTCCTACCTTACTGTTTTGGTTGAGTTTGTTTGTTTGATTGATTTTGAAGACACATCACAGGTTTCTGTGAAAATAAAAGCAAAGAAACACGTGAACTTTCTTGATAATGTCTAACTCATGTTTTTCTTACATTTCCTCTTATACTGAAGGAAAGTTTATACTGAAGGAAAGCAGTGTCAAAATTGCTTTGTAGCCTCAGACAGATGAAATTTTATGCTCGTCTACCTTGTCATGCTGTATGTTAAAAAGCTTTTGAACCCACCTCAAGGCACAGAGGAACTCGTACTTCTGTATTAGGGTCAGCTTCTCGACTGTAGTATTTCCAGGGCTTGGTTCACCAAGAAGCTGGCACCTTAGGCTGCTGTGTTGCATTGCAGTAAAGGACCTGTCAGGATCATGTACCTTACTAAATGGAGACGTGTTACGCTGGAGTCAGATCCACAGGTATCTCCCTAACATAACTACTTACTCCATCTTAGAAGTCAGAGATGTATTTCATAAAATACATAAACTGTTCAAGATCACAACATCTCTTCACCCCCATTTGTGAATAAATGAGAATTCATTGATGAGAAGACTCTTGCATCTTACTAGAATCTGTGTATTTTAGGACCCAAATCTTGTCTAATAGAGTTCAGTGGATGTTATGTAAACTGGTAATTAGTTGCTTGCAAAGCCAGCAAGAAGCTACAAATAAGTACCTGTAAGTAGGTGTGGAGTACACGCATGAAAGAGTGAAAGTCAAGTGTAACAGCCTGAAGAGGTGCATCCACAAACAGTACTGGTATAGAGCTACAGATATTGGTGGAGTCAGCAGAACAACTGCACCATCAAGAAGGAGTGTGCATTTGTGTGCGCACCCAAAATTGCTGCCTTGCCATACAGCAGTTGTGATAGATAGCTTTGTGAAGCGATCTGTCGGTCTTTGAAAAGGCATATAAAAAGGAAATGGAAAAAGGGAGCCTAGATGAAAAACTGCTTGTCACATCTTGCAAAAATGATTGATAGTTCAAAAGGAATCTTGCCTTCAATGAATGAATATGGAAATGCATAAATCTGAAATAAATAAAGTGTTGTGGCTTCAGTGTTACTTTCTCGCTCCCTATATTCTGTTGTTTTCTTCGGTCTCTCACTTTGTGTTTTCTTTACTTCTTTTTTTTCATTCTCTGTCAGGATTATTGTTATTCCATATGATTTTTGCTCTCTTTATGGATGTCCCACATTGACATTATTCTTCACTTTCTGTCTGCTCAACCTCTGACTTGTTATGCAGTGGTCAGACACCTTATGATAGTCAGAGGAACCTTACTTCCCCTAGACAGGCTCTTTTGTAACCCACGTGCTTCATCACTTCGGAGATTCTCTCTTTGCTCAACCATATATGCACCTTCTCTGTTATTTCCTGGCTACATGGTGGAGCAAACATCTTGAAGGCAGATACTATAGTCATATTGCTGCCACACTGCAGCAGTGCCCCTGGAGCTGAATGAAGACTTGCAGGTTTTCAAGATGTCCTCTCCAGCTGCTGTTTCTACATGAAGGCAGCAATTAGGAACCTTGCAATGGTGCTCCCTTTCCATTGCTGCTCCGAGAGCACCATACCACATGGACTTCAGCACTAATTTTATTTCTGCCTCTTGGACTTGTGTAAGATTTAAATCTTCAGGAAAAGTGATAGCATGACCTCAAGAGTGACCTGCTAGTTGAATTCAGTTCGATGAGGCCTGAAAGTACAGCTATTAACTAGTCATTAACAATTATAGAAATGAAGAGTGGATCGTAGGTTAATAGTAATAAAGTAGACCATAATCAGTAAGACAAAAATGGCATAAAACTATGAACTGAACAAAAGTTTTAACAAAAATACTGTATTCAGCCTGAATAAATGACATTTTGAAAATGGAAATACATCAGTTAATTAAGCTAAAAAAAGTTGTCTTACAGATTAGAGGTTTCCCATCCCATAGCACTGTAACAGAATGCTGTAAGGCATCTGGAGGTGTTTATGGAACATTTAGATGTTGTGTTGAGGGAGATGGTTTAGAGAGAACTTTTGGTAATAGGCGGACGGTTGGACTGGATGATCTTGTAGGTCTTTTCCAACCTTGGTGATTCTATGAAAGCTGCCTTTCACTGAAATAAACTGCTTTATTTTTGTAATATGTAATGATTTCTTGAAGTTTCACTGGTATTAAGTACTTTTTACTCTGAAATTATTAGCAATTATTAGAAATAACAGGAAATGGCATTCCATATGCTCTTTCCCTAATTATAGCATCTTATATTAATTTTTTCATTTAAATTGCAAGCTAAGTCCTTAACTGTAAAACACCTGGAAAAATATGGGGTCTTACAGTGGAGCTTTTTGGATTATTAGATAACTTTTTTAGATAGTTTTTTTTCAAAGAAAAAAAAATTTTTTTCAAGAAAAAAAAATTATCCTTTATGTAATTACAATACAGCAGTGATTTTTAATGACTCCACAATGATTGAATACTTATGCCATGTTCATAATATAAAAGGTTGAATAGAGAATGGTATTTTAACCAATTATAGCAATAATTTGTAAGCTGTTTTATTCTGTATTAGTGTGTCTTCAAACCTGTCAATAATTAAAAGGAGGTAACCTAGCATTTGTGTGAAATGTGCTTGTGGTGACTCAGATTGGATATTACATAGCCACTTTCACTGGACGGGTGTGTGCAGCACTGGGATAGGTCACCCAAAGAGGTGGTGGTGGAGTCTTCATTTGTGAATGTTTTTCAAGACTTGGCTAGATAAAGCTACAGTTTCTTTAACTTCGTTAACAGTATAACGTTGATAATAGTTCTATATTGAGTGAGAGGTTGTTTGGACCTCAGAGTTACATGGCTCTGTGACACCATTCCTACAGCTTTACGTTTCTCCTTAGAAGATTTTTCTGCAATGTCCTTGTTTCTGGTTTGCCCTCAGTTGAGGAGATTGATTATACTGATTATTTGCAATACCAGTGATTGCATATAGAAAGCATTAATGCAAGAAGATGAGGAAAAACTGGCACTGTCTATCTATTTGAGTATTAAGATGATTATTTCATTACGATAAGAATCTACAGTATTATTATTTTCCGGTGATAGGAAAGATCTCAATGTAAGAACTGTATAGGAAGAGGCAGGCTGTGTGGAAAACTTGCAGTCACAAAATTGTGATTTTAATCATAAGAAAACAGGGGAGAATGGTAGTTGTTTTCTGAGGCTCTGGACCTAGACATTTTATGGCTTTTGGTGTGTAGTTAGGAGCAGGTAGATAACTAAGGCAGATTTTTAAGCCCAGGTCTTTCAGACTAGCTAGGGGACTATTAGCATAGCGAAAAATTAGTATTTAAAACTTGCATATCAAGTACTGGCAGCTCTTCTAATCTACTTTCTATGCAACATCACTGAAAACTCACCAGTATTCTCTTTACTTACTAAACATTCTAACTGACCATCATAACTGTTTGAATTCCGAGGGGAGCTCTTCTGGAAAAAGCCAAAGCGCAGTGCTTCACTTTAAAGTGTTTCTGTGAAAGGTTCTGAGATATATCTCCTTTTAAACTTTGGCTGACAAAATTAGTTCTGAAAAAAATGTGTTTTATAAAGTTTATTTGTAAAGCAGATGCTTGCTGAGTCAGAGTTCATGGGATTAGAATATTGTACACTGATTATATCAGGCAGCAGCTGTGGCTCTGATTCATGTGCCAGGTTTGTATAAAAAAAGATATTTCTTCTGGGACCAATCAAAAATACTAATATTTGATCAAAGAACTGCTAGCTGAATCTTTATTAATTGCATAGTGAGATGTTCAGTGACCTTTATTTAAGATGATTCTTTAGAGACTAAAAATTAGCTAATCCAAGTATGTGTTTCATTTAGAGTAGACTATCCTCAGAAATATCATTAGGAACTAAGCATCTGTTCATCAATCAAAAAATTCTTTATGGAAAGGGCTCTGAGCTGATACTTCATACGAAGCCCAAAGAGAATTCTAGGCAAAGTAAGTCTGCTAAAATAGCAAATGTTGTAGAACATTATAATACATGAAGAAGGCGGTTAGACTTGATCTCTTGAGGTCCCTTTCAACTCCTGCAATTCTGTGACTTCAACTAAGTGCAAAGCCAAAGATAAACCTTCATGATGGAGGATGGAAGTAATTAAATTGCCTTTTTTTGAGTTACTATGGTATATGGAAGACATCATTCATTGTTTATGTAACCTCTGTAATCCAAGGAATATCTCAATGAAGACAGAATTTGACTCTAGGATTTCACTTTGTTTTCTACTGTAGCTAAAAAAATTTCACGTAAGTGACTCTAATCTCTTCTTGGTATGTCTGGCCAAAGTACGATAAGTATTTTCAACAAAGGTCAGACCATTATGGGAGAGGCAATGGCAAAAGAATTGTGTAAGTGATACTGTGTGTCTGACTGCTGGGCGAATGATTCAGTGAGGCTTCCATTACAGGTGAGTGAAGGTAAGTGTTCTTCAGTTCCTAGATTCATCTTCATACATTTACACTTTCTGAAGTGTAGCATATCTAGGGAATGATTTGCCAATTATATTAACTGCCCAAGGAAATTCGAAATATTTTCACAGCACAGATATCTTTGTTTCTTTTCCTCCAATATTAAAAATTATTGTGTCATTTTCTGTGGAGTTTGTAATTCATTTATCATTAACTTCTCCTTGATTTAATAAATTCATAAATTGAAAACATAACTTCCAATTATAAAATTTAAAAGGAAATTTTTTTGGAGATTGCTTAAAAGTTGGAGAGAGGGGAAGATACCTGTTAGCTGTAGGCTTGACAGTTACTTAAGCTGGAAGTCTCCTCCTTACTTGAGGAGGAAGGCAGTTCAGACACAGGTCAGGATGATTCAGAAATCATGTGGTCAGCTTTTAATATAGGACTCTCTGTTGAGCTACATTTGCATTCAAAATTAGACGGAAATAGAAGTTATTTCCTTAGGTCTGCATATTGATTTACTTTTTCTTTTTTTTTTCCCAATACGGAGTACTGTCAAACAAGACAGTTAATGAAAAAAACGTTCCTGATAATTCCAAATAATATGTCTCTGGTGTGGCAGCCTGACAGGATATTTTCATTTCTGTTTCATGTTAGCCTCTAGACAGAAAAAAATAGAGTACAAAACAAGGTGTTTTCCCTCACTGGTGGAATGCATTTGTAGTTAGGATGTTTCCACTGTCTGATAAATTGTGTAATGCAGTGGGATTTCTTAATTTTTAAAATTTTTCTATTTAAAGATATGTGGGATAGTTATCAGCAAATGTATAGTATCATGACATCAAGTACTTAAAGCTATAAATGTAAAGAGAGCATTATCTGCTTCACTTCAATGCACCCTTTTTTTGTACATTTGTGTATTACTGTCTTTAAGATCATGCTTCCAGTGAGACCCATTTTCCTTTTAGTGTGCATGTTGGAATGAAGGTGCTTATAGAGTGAAGCAGTTCTGGGGTCCAGAACGTGCTTGCTTATTTTTCTCTTTGTAATACACATCCTACCTGGTTTCCCGATAAATGTAATTTCTCTCAATTTGGTAGCAGCATTATTATAGGATGAATAAGTGTTTTTGAGCATTGGAGAGAAAATTGTTTGAAAGGATCTTAGCAACTACAACATTTCCTCTCAGTAGGAAATGCCATCAAGGAGGAAAACAAAATGCTCCTTGCTAAAGGTAGGCATGGGATTTGGACCATGTACAACAGAAAGCCAACATAGTGGTATTATGGTGGATGTGCTCACACCACTCCTGGCCATGACTGAGAGAAGTACATTGCTCCTTTGTTCTCTTGTCTCCTACCTATATTATGTTCTTGAAAGTTCTTTGAATGTTTCCAAGAGGATATGGTTCAAGAGGGGCTACTCAAAAGTGCCTGTCAGTGGCATACTGAGCCTCAGGATGTGCTTGGGCTCATGGGTCCACACATGTTACCAGTGATGCTTTTTCAAAAGACAGAATCTGACCTCACTCGTGTCCTCTTCCACACTCCCCTCACTCCCCCACCCCCATGCACACATGCACACTATCAGAAGTGTGAAAGGTTTTCCAGAAATGATTAATATCTGTTTTTACTGTGTTTTTACTGAACTCAAGTAACATGCACCATAATGTAGAACTGAGGAAATGGTTTGGGATGTTATAAATGCAGTGGCCTTTCTTCGAAGAGTACTTTATTCACTGATGCTTTCAGATATGACAACGAAAAGTTATGAAATGCAATTTTGAAAATTCTCTGAATTTATTTACCTCCTGTTGTCTTTGAAGAGATTCAAGGCCTGTCAAGTAAGTGTTTTTAAAATCTGTTGTGTACACATCATGGGTGATTATTTTTCCAACTGAACCAAAAATCTGCAAAAAAACAAAGTCTGCAAAAATGACATGTTGGACAGAGAACAAATAGAACAATGTCTTATATTTGTGGAGTGATTCAGTTCAAAATAGGAAGCTACACTTCCTTCGTATTTTTCTGCTCTTTTCAGAAACTGTAGGCAATCAAATGTTTGGCCTAAATGCAGGCTCAAATAGCTGTCAGCACTTTTAGAAAAGTTAGGACTATCTAATCATTTTGTCTAAGATTTCTTTTTTTCTCCTTCAATGTTTGCATCTGTTTGGTTCAGTCACTCAGCCTACAGGTGCTGTGATACTACCAGTAGTTAAAAATAATAATAATAAAAAAATTCTGTGCAAAGTAAAATTATTACAGATAGCTTTAGTACAGGTCAGACAGTAGCGTAAGGTTTGCTGATCTTACAGGACCATGGGAGGTGCAGAATGTTTCTGGCCCATGTCTCTTTTGTCCACAAAGTAACTTTCCAGATCTTCACCCTTACAGTAATGCCTTTGATACCTCGTTGTAGCCAGGATATTAATTATTTATAGTTTTCTTAGTTTCTTCAGTTTTAGCAGAATTAATCTCCTATCTTCATTGTCATGTGAAGAACAAGCTTCACTGGGAGTCTGTATTATGGTTGGCATTTTCAAAGTGTGGAAAAGATGAGAAAATCCCACTTTGCTGATGTCTTTTTCTTTTTCCGCACTGTCAGAAATGAGATTATTTCCACAAATGATTAATCATCTTCATCAAATAAGGCTATATCTTCATTTCCTGAAAAAAAAAACACCAAACCAAACCAACCAACCAACCAACCAACCAACAAACAAACAAAAAATGGTGGAAATAGATGTCTGTACCTATTCTGCATTATTAGGTCTTGGAAACTTACTGGGCTAAAACTGACTTTGGAAATACATTGGTTTGTCCAAGTTACCATGAAGAAACTTCTCACATGGAATTTCTTCCCCAGTGCTAGAATTTGGTGCTCCAGAAGCTTTTCTGATATCCATCAATTTAGAGCATGCTTGAGTTAGAACAAAAAGGATTCCAAAGAGCTTGCTAGGCAAAATTATTAATAGTAAAAAATTATTAATAGTAGCACATTGAGAACCTTGGTAAAGCAGGGTTTCCATCTTGTAGGGAATGTTGAAGTTGTGTTGTAGGGTCATTGGAATTAGGAGATTACAAAGGTTTAATGTTGGAATTGTTGTGTCCCTTGTCATGGTGTCTTCCTGTTGTTTCAGTCTTCGTTTTTGTGATGGGCATTAAGTGGCTTACTGGTAATCATCTGTTTCTTGTAATCACCATGGATTTTTGCACTCCTAATTTTGTCAGTATGTGCTTTAGGTATAGAGTGAGTGGTGTGCTGTACGTACTCTTCCATTAAATGTCTGACTTGCTGCATAGTAGAAGTCAGAAGCATAGGTCCAGTATGTAAATACATCCAGAGTATGTACAATAAGACATCTTTAAGTGTTCTGTTTTCCATTTCTTATATTTCATATCTTCCACTTCTGTTTCCACCACCCTGAAATACTTTGCAGTTATCGAAAGTCACGAACAGGAAACAGTGCTTACAATCTTTGTACATTCATAGCTTTTTGCTGCTTAAAGTTATAGTCTAATGCTGGAGAAGTGCATTGGCATAGCATTTCTAAAAAAAAAAACAAACACCGAAATTCACCAAGCTCTTCTTCCAGTTTGTGGTGCTTGTGCTATGGAAGCAGTTATAATCACAAGTGATGTGAGCATGGCATAATGTAGAAAACACCCCTCTGGCTCTTTATTTGAGGATTCTAGTATCTTAAAAAGCTAATCTGCAAGAAAAATTGTGAGTATTAAAAACAAACGAGTAGTTACTGTGCTACCTCAATTTATCACTTATGACCCCACTCAAACTTTTTTAAAAAAAGGAGTATAGCAATCTATCACAGAAAGTATTTTTGACGTCCCCAAAATGAGCTTCACATTTTTTCTTTTTTCTTTTTTTTGTTACTCAAATTTCAGTTGTTACATAATTAAAATCTCTGACATCCCTCTTACAGTCATATAGTCATCCTGTCACAAAATTGGTATCCATCTGGCTCACAGCTGATGGAACTGTATGCTAACCCACTCTTGTTGCATTGTGCATCACATGGAAATTCATGACCTTAAATGTCACTATGGATATAACTTTTTCAAATCAAGTCAGCTTTCACCAAGTGTAATGACTGGTAGGCTGTGCAAGTTTGTTTTGTTTTGTTTTATTTTGAAAAGCATTTGATGTAAAACAACCTACATTTACCTTCATGTTTCGTAAAAACTTGAAGTTGTTCAGCTGGAGAAGAGAAGGTTCTGTGGAGATCTTATAGTGGCTTTTCAGTAACTAAAGATGATGGGCAAGAATGCAGTGAGGCCTCCCTGAAGCCTTCTCCAGCCTAAACAAACCCAGCTCCCTCAGCCTGTCTTCAGAGAAGCTCCACCTTTCTGATTGTTGCCCTCCTCTGTATCTTCTCCAAAAACTACCCGTCTTTCTTGTGCTGGGGGTCCCAGGCATGGAGACAGTACTCCAAGATGCGACTTCATGGGAGCAGAGTGGGACAATCACCTCCCTCTCCCTGCTGGCCACCTCTCTTGATGCAGCTGATGATACAGTTGTCATTCAGGACTGCAGGAGTACAGTGTTGACTCGTGTCCAGCTTTCCTCCACCAGAACCCCCAAGTACTTCTCCAGAGGGCTGCGTTCAATGAGTTCTCCCAGTCTGTACATACGTGTAGGACTGTGCCAATCCAAGTGCACTTGGCCTTGTTAAATCTCATTAGATTCCCATGGCCCCACCTTTCTTTCTTGTCCAGGTCCCTTTAGATGGCTGACATCCTTTGCTTTGGTTATATCAACTGCACAACTCAGCTAGGTGTCATCAGTAGACTTGCTGAGGGTGCACTCAATCCCACTGTTCAGGTTATTGATAAAAATGTCCAAGAGCACCAGTGTCAAGATGGACCCCTGTGGGACACCACTTAATCACCACTGACTTCCACCTGGACATAGAGCTGTTGACCAGAACCTTCTGGCTGCAGCCATCCATTCAATT
Source organism: Callipepla californica brunnescens (assembly GCA_023055505.1). NCBI lineage: Eukaryota > Metazoa > Chordata > Aves > Galliformes > Odontophoridae > Callipepla > Callipepla californica. Next base: position 89,703,890 of record JALIRH010000001.1, on the reverse strand, counting down.
CCTTATCCACTGAATATTCCACCCTTCCAATCTGTATCTTTCCAGTTTAGAGATAAGTATGTGGTGTGGGATCAGATTAAAGGCTTTGCAGAAGTCCAGGTAGACAATGTCAGCTCTCTTCCTTTGCCTACTGATTGGTTATGATCTGCCCATGTTGAAGCCATGCTGGCTGTCAAAGATCACTTCCCTGTGTTACGTGTGCTTTAATGTAGCTTCCATGCAGATCTTCTCCATTATCTTTCCAGGTGTAGGCATGAAACTGTCCTGTAGTTTTCCAGGTGCCCATTCTGCCCATCCAGGATGTAATGAATGGGGTATTGTGGCAGAGGTCTGATGTACAGCATCTGTACAATGAGTCAGTCCTGAGAAGCTGCCATTTGTTGTGCATACACACTCTATATATGCAGTGAGCTGGGAACAGCTGGGAACTGCTGTTCTTGTGTGTATCAACCTTGTGGCATTTATTCAGGGAGTCCAATTTGTCCAAAATAGTTTGCACAAATATGATAGGTCTGGTGTCCCAGGTATTTTAGAAATCTGGGCACTATCTTTGTTTTTCCACCTAGGCAAAAATCTTCTGGAGGAGTAACATAACAGATGAAGGGAAAGAGTAGATGGGGTGGTTTTCCTTTTCACTAAACTCAGATGCTGAAAGTAGTTTTGCTGAAAAGCTGTTCAAATGCAGAGAGCAGCTGAGCAATGGCAACACTTAATAGTGGGCTGAACTCGGGGCAAACAGCAATTGGTCATATTAGTAGGTGAGGTACTGCACTATGCAAGTTTAAACGCTTTCCAAAGTTTGTCTCAGGTTGAGGTATGCTATTTTAGCTATCATCCATTTGTAAAGATCTATTTATGGAAATCCTAGAGTTTCATGAATAAATGAGATAGCATATTCCTTTCTTCATCTCATGAATTACAGTATCAACATTTTAGAGCCTATTCATGAATTAATAATTACTTTAATCAATAAAAATAATTATAGTGCTAAGAACATTTTAACAATGAATGCTTTCATGCCGTTTCCACTCCTTTTTAATTAAAGCATGACAACTCATATTTACCATTTTCATCATGATAGTTCTAAATGGTGAAATTCATCATCTTTGACTTGGGCCCTAATTATAATTCTTTTAGATAGTTAAAATTTCTTCTCATTATTCAATTGTGCTTGCTCCAGTTTTTAACCCCCCAAAATTTCCTCCTAAATCTCTTTCATGCTGTAATAATATCTTCAATTTCGTAACACTGCTTTTAAATATTCTGCTCTATCCTGAATAAATGCAAATGAAATATATGAAATAGAAAAGCAAATATAAACTACTGAATATAAATAAATACAGCAGAGGACCAATTACTTCCAGTTTAAGTGCATCTGTCTTATTTCAAAGTAGTATGAAATATTAATAGGAATTTGTTGCAAATATAGCAATTTCTGAAAGACCATAATAAGCTTGCAAAAGCACTATGCAATCTTAATTTTTATGACTGTGACAGTCTTCATTCAAATGACCTAACATTTTTTCTCATGCAGAATCTCTTCCTTACTCTTTGAGTAGGATGTGTACCATTCTCTTAATCATAATAACTTCATTTTTGTACAGCATATTGCCCTCATCATATTTTACTAATATTTTTAAGCTTTACTGTGTAAGAATAGATTGATTTTCCTGTGACTCTCATTACAGTAAGATGTATTTGCTTGAAAAACATGTTTATGTCAGGGCAAAAGAGAACTGTGTTTTGCTTCTTCTGTGGCACCAAGAGAAAGTGACACCAAGTAACTATGGGATAAATTATTATGCTTGAGCTGACTTTATGCATGCCTATATGACCTAGGTTTTTAAACTCCTTACTTTCTAAAATACCATGTAATGATTTGACATTGTACTAGTACTCTTGAGATGGAGTTTTTTCATCTTTTCAACACAACTGTGATAGTACTTGGAGGAATAAGCCTAAAGTGAGGAATTCCAGGCTTGGATTCATGCCATTTGAGTTTAAATATTTACATAATTGTAGTATGTATGTCAGGAGAATAAGATAAAATCATAGAATATCCTGAGTTGGAAAGGAACCACAAGGATCATAGAATGATTTGGGTTGGAAAGGACCATTAAGATTACCTAGTTCCAAACCCCTGCTATAGGCAGAGACACCTCTCTCTGGACCAGGCTGCTCAAAGCCCTATCCAGCCTGGCCTTGAATGTTTCCAGGGAGGGGGCATTGACAACCTCACTAGGCAACCTGTTCCAGTGTCTCACCACCCTCACAGTAAAGAATTTCTTCCTCATATGTAGTCTAGATCTACCCTCTTTTAGCTTAAAACCATTTTCTCTCTATCAGTCACTACTTTCCCTTATAAAAAGTCCTTCCTCAGCTTTCCTGTAGGCACTCTTTCTGTACTGGGAGGCCACTATATGGTCTCCTCAGAGCTTTCTCTTCCTAAGGCTGAAGAGCCCCAGCTTGCTCAGCCTGTCCTGTGGGAGATGCTTCAGCCCTCTGGTAATCTTTGTGGCCCTCCTCTGCATTGATCTAAGAGCTTGATGTCCTTCTTGTGTTGGAGGCCCCAGAACTAGATGCAGTACTCCAGGTGGGGTCTCACAAGAGCACCTCCCTTGACCTGCTGGTCATGCTTCTCTTGATGCAACCCAGGACATGATTGGCCTTCTGGGCTGCAAGTGCACTGCTAGCTCATTTGAATCTTTCATCAGTCAACACTCTCAGATCTTTCTCAGGGCTGCTATCAAGCCATTCTCCACCCAACCTGTATATGTGCTTGGGACTGCCCTGACCCAGATGCAGAACCTTGCACTTGGCCTTGTTGAACTTCATGATGTTGGCACGGGCCCACCTCTCAAACCTATCCAGGTCCCTCAGGATAGCATCCTTCCATCTAGTGTGTCAACTGCACCACTCAGCAAACTTGCTGGGGGTGCACTCAATCCCAGTGTCTATAAAGATGACCCTGATCAACCTGGGATCACTGAGACCTCGTTCCACACAGGACCACCCAAAAATCATACAGTGTAACTTGAGAATGTTGTCCAGATGGTTCTTGAATTCTAGCAAACTCAGTGCTTCAACCACTGCCCTGGGGAGCCTCTGCTGATGCCCAGCTACCCTCTAATGAAGAACCTTTCCCTAACGACCAAGCCAACCTTCCTCTTATAGAGCTCCCTGCCATTCCCTTAGCTGTTCCCTGTTGCTGCCCCTCAGCTCCTCTCACAACTGTTTCTTAGTACCTAAAAGAGCCACAATGCTCTTTTCATTCCTTGCTGTCACTATGTCTCTCATTCTATGCCTTCATTACAAGACTTCACATCTTTCTTCTCTGTGAATCAGTATCATTTGTAGACAGTGAAGTAAAAAAGAAGAGGTATATTTGACCAAGTATCTGCAAGATCCAGTAGCTGTGTCTGTTAGAAATACGATTTTGCCTGTCTTAAGGACACTTTCAGTTCACTTGCATGGTTTTCAGATGTTGAGTAGTGTTTGCTAAAAAGCCAAATTCCTTTCTGTGCCCTTCAAAACCTATCACTTACAGCAAGACTGTTCCTTCAGGATTTTGTTGGGCATCAGTCTGCAAATAGGTCCACAGCTTGGATCCAATCTCCACAAACTCCTGAGACTGGTCAATTAAAAACAGAATTGTAGTGTGTATGCATGGGGGAATAAATTAAATTTGCAGATGAAAACCAATTTCTGGCATTTTCTCTCTGGAGTGCTTGACTTAAAATCATCATAAGGTTATTACAGGAAAATGTTGTGCATGTAGTTTCTAGAGGTTTAAGAAGAGTCACAAGGGAGAACGTAAGTGAGTGCGCACACTGATCATCAGAAGGACTGAAAAATTTGAAATGCACTGCAGAGAAGTTTGCTGTTTAACCTAGTTCAGTATGCAGTAGCTTCATCCTCTGAGTGACTTGCCCCTTTTCCTGTAGGTTCACATAAACTGGCTTCCAGGAGTGGAAGTTTTTCAGTTCATTCCAGCTCTGGAACAGAGTGTGCTTTTAGGTGTACACACTTCTGCCACTGTTTACCATATCCCTTCTGACCCATACTGCTCCATCTGCTCAGTCCCTTTTCAAACCCTTTATTTCTGTAGCTGTTAAGTCCCTTCTCCATGGAGGTTCTTCTGGCCCAGTCTAGGTACTGTTGTCCATTTGTTTCATGTACAACTGGCACTGTTGCACGTTCCCCCATCTTAAAGTGAAGGGACAGACAGGAGCCACACTCTCATCACTCTGTGCCACCTCTAATTTTCTGTTTGTTTTTTGTTTTGTTTTGTTTTTCTGGCTGATTTGGTAGTGTTTGTACTTGCTTTCAGGACAGGGCCAATATTTGGATGCCTTCTCCCTCCCCTACACCTTGCAAAGGCTGCTGGATTCATCATGACTGGGCAGATGCTGGACCAAACACATTGTTTTGTAGAACAGGCTTTATATTCCACACAGAGCTAAAGGAATCAAAGTAGCCCTAATTGCAGTGCTCAGTCCATAAGGTGGTGGCATGAGTATATGTGGTAGGAGTGACTTCACTGATTGATTGAGCCTTTAGAAAACTTAGGGCCAAATGACGTCTCAGCTTTGAATCCAGAGCACCTAGTCTCTAGCAGCAGTGCCCTTGGGTAGCAACAGGATTTCTGTTATGGAACTGAGAGTGCCTTGGTTGCCAATGTAGATGTCTACAGCTTTTCAGTTTTCTATTTTGAATCTTTGAATCACTGCTTTGGAGGTGGTTATCTAAATTCCGTCCTTGCAAATGTGCAAAGTTTAGCATATTGCCTTTAAGTACTTCTTTCCACTTTCTACAAGCCAGTAAAACTGTTCACATCAATTGGATTTAAGTTTGAATCTGGGATATAATGTGGTACAAAGCAGTGGCAGTTTGCCAAAGAAGTAATAAAATAGTAAATAAATAAAAAAGGATCAGAAGTGTAACACTTGAAATGATGGTTATGCTGTTTTTAACTTGGTGGGGAAAGCCCCAATTCCAACTATGACTCTCAGTGAAGCGCCTCTTTTTCAGTGTGAGATTAGTTGGTGTACAAGGTTTATATGTACTCAGCATTTGTAGTTAATGTTTTAATAATTTCACTTGCTGTTTCTTTTAATATCATAATGCGTCTTAATGACAAACCTTATTTTAAGAAATTATTTTAACCTTCTGTGCATCTCACAATAAAGGAAGAATATTTTTTAGCTATTTACAGTTGACTTGTTGCAAGGAATATCGACAAGCTTTGGTTGTTGCATATAAAGACGGGTAAGAGACAAGCACTACATTTATATTCTCTCTTTTTAAAGATGGAGAATGTTTTTGCAACATCTAAAGTAACTTGCTGATATTCAATTGCTGCTTCACTGTGAATTGTAATTGCTTTGATGAAACAGCTGTTTCCAGTTGAGCACATTAAGAAAAGTGTTCAAGTACCTGTTTTCCTTTTGTGTGTGACATAATATTAAATAATTGAAATATTAAATCCAAATCTCATGTGAAAATGTTTTTCCTGTATTATTCTATGAAGTCAGAAAATGAAGATAGAGCCAAAAAGGAGCAAGCATTTGCATTTTGTGGATTTACATTTGCTGTTGGCAGGTTTTTCAAATTATTTCAAGATATCTGAGATCTGGGAATAATTGCCATGAAACGATACAGCTTTCCCTTTAAAAGAGGCGTAAAAAATAATTGCTCCATAAGATGTAATGTTTATGAGGTCATATGAATGGTTGCATAATGTGCACATGGTGAGAACTGTGCATTTCACGTTAAATACAAGAATGGCTGTGTGCTGAGAAGGAATATTTAAGAAATCAAGAGTACTATAAACGGCCATCTGCTTTGTTCTCCATTTTTATTTGCTGGATTAACCCACTGCAATATTTTAATGGATAATGGATTGCTATTCCATCTGCTCATTAAATTTTTCATACCACAAAAGGGCCTATCATGAAAAAGAGTTGCTTTTTGTGAGGGGAGGGGCACTTGTTGTAGGTAGAGAAAAACAAAAAGAAAATGACAAATTGCATGAATAATAGCTTCCCTCTTAGCCTTGGCTGTGATTACCCATTTTTCCTGGGTTTGCTGCTGTCTTCTGCATGGTCCTCCTTATGTTGCTGTGGTGCACACAGGGAGAAATCAGTCACGGATTTCAGCCACTGATGGTTCAGTCTTTCTGCTGGGTGCCCTCCTCCACTTCCTCTGGGCAGTCCACTGTCTTGTGAGCAGAAAATTGACAAGTGCAGGGTTGCTGTGTTCTGGTTGCTTTCAGATGCTTATATGTATCTCCCATGAGGTAGATGCCAAAGTATTAAACTGAAGTTCCCAGGCTACTCTTGACATTCTCTTCATTGAGATTAACAGAGATGACAAGCATGAAGCTAGTACAGAACACCTTTAACTTATTTCTCTTTCTCCTCTTTGGCACCAAGTGGAAGCAAAGGAGAAGGGGATGCAGTGTGATTGCTTGGGTACTCTGAGGTGGGGCCTTAATCTTGTGCTGTGCTCCAACAGGAGAAAATATTTGAGCCTCATAGTTCTGCAAATCCATATTACTTCTCTCCCTATTAGAATAAGTAGTGCAACTTTGTTTGGTTATAGGCATTTCCAGGTACTAGGGAAGCCCTTTTCATGAAGGGTAAGCCCTTGACAAGAGTGCAGTTTTAAATAAGTGAAGAGAATTTGGATGTCATGGTGTCATTTTTAAGATGGAAAGATGGCTGAAGAGCAATTTACTGTAATATTATTCTAAGAAAATAAAGCAGTGAAGCTCACAAAGGTTAGTATGCTGTCTGTCACCTACCTAGGATCTGTGGTGGCAAGGGATCTCTCAGTGCCGAGGTGTCAAGGATCTCTGCATCAGGTGTAAGCTTGAGAGGTGTCCCTACTCAAGGAGGGATCCTGTCATTCATCCCACTGTCATGTTGGATTGCTCAGCAGGCTGTTGGGTTGCCTGCTATTTATGATGATGATTACCTCATCGTCATAGTTTTATGTACCATCTGTATCTTGGTGGGACATGCTCAATTAGTCCTCAGCTGTTGAGCAAGATGTCTGGGTTATCATGCAAAATAACCCTTTGCTATTGCCTTGATATCTGTTTTCCATAGTCCAAGAATACAGCCACCATGGCTGACACTGTGGTTATTGCTTAGGCAAGTAGAGGTGGGGAATACACCATCATAGTTTTCCTCTGGTACAACTACTGCAAACAAGACCATTTTAAAATATTTCTAAATGAATCTCAGGTGAATTGGCTTTGATCCACTTGGTCGTAAACATTATTCACTTTCTTAGAATAATTATGAAGCACTTCTGGTACACTGTAACTTTTCCTGTTGCAGTGAGTTTATAGATTTCATTGACAATGGTTATTAGCAGGTAAGAAGCGCTTTGGTTGTTAATTGGAGAAAGTCAGTTAAAAGTGAGAATTTCTAATTGTTCAGGATACAGCATGTGCTCTATGAAAGGTAACATGACATTGTGTATTTCACTTACCTGTCACAGACACTAAGACAAAAAATGCCCTCCACAGCAATTTGTTTTATTTAAAGGACTTAACATGTCACAAACAAAGGGAGTGAAGCTCAAAATCTGTAAGATTTTGGATGATTGTGTGTACTTTGTGGCAACGTAATTCAGAAGCAAAGGAAATAGAGCGTATGCTATCCTCAAAGTGCAGGGGTGGCTCCACCTGCCAGTTATTATCTATGTTTGTTACACAAACAGTAAAATGAAGGTTAAACAGCTACCAAAGATCCCATACTGAAAGGTGGTGGCTATTTTCAGAAGCCTCCTTTTCTTTATGTGTGCACAGCAGGACAGGAGTTAAATGAAGGAATTAAGAGTCTCCAGCTTTGGATTATGAGGCTGGAATACGTTGAGCATATTCTAAAGCATAAGTCACATCAATAATTGAAAGCTCTTTGCAAATTTTTAAATCTTATGAATTAGTAAATAAAATATAATAAAGGCTAGATATATTTCATGTTCATTTCTTCACAAAGTACAGTTTAATAATTATAATTTCTCATAGTGTGCTTTAACATTATCCTATTAAATCTTAGCTTTGAATTGCTGACACTGACATTTTTTTCAGTGCCTGAATGATGGTAAATTGCACAGTAATGAAACTCCTGTTTCTGAGATTCTAATGAAAAGGAAAAGTGAGGAAAATGTATAATATCCATCATAAAATAGGTTTGCTGTGCAGCGTTTGGGATACCATTTTAAATTTGCTTTTTAGTGCTTTTTTTTTTTTTTTCTTTTTTTTTTTTAGTGTAAGAAGGATCTTTTATGGCAAATGGAAGTACAGTGAGATTTTCAGTGCTACGTACTCTTATTACTGTGAATTTTAAACTTTGAATAATGGTGGGAAAATACTGGCAGTGGTCTTTTGATTATCTTTCAAAACCAAGAGAAAAAGTAAGCTTTGAATTGTCATGAAAATCAGAACTAAATAACAAAATATAAGTATATACATATATATATATATATGTATGTAAGTATGTATATATTACCAGCTAATAGGCTATTAAATTCTAGAAGCATGCATATGGCTTCAGACCTGGAAACAAGAGAACACTGCAGTGATTTCAGACTCTGCGCCTTTTCTCCTTGTGCTCTTGACTGATTCTGAGAGTTTGTAGCTCAGGGCTGATGTATGAAATAAAAGCATTCCTCAGAATGGTTCTGATGTCTTTCACACCCTATCCTCATCCCCACTTTTTGTCACCTTTTAATGTTCATCTCAGTAACCACCTGTTGTCTTTTCAGGAGTGAGGCATTCCTGGGGTGCACATGGCATTCCTGAAGGCAGATGTTTCTGCCAAGAGTGAGTTCACCTCGTTTGGATAGTTTAGTCTAGAGACTGCTCTCAGGCAGTATTATGGATGAAGGCACGAGATCTGGCCTCCTGTATTCTGTGCAGTTCTCTGATCCCACCTGACCGTATCTGGACAAACGTTTCCCATTTCTGGTGTTTTTCTACCTTTCCAAAATAAGTTTGCTGAAACAAGAGAATAGTGAATGCAATACATAATCAGGGAAAAGTCTTGATTTTTGAATCACTCATGATATTTGAGGCTAAGCATTTGTAGAAGAGATTCAGTGTCTCTTGTTGTCTGTCAGTGTACATCGTAGACAGTAGAGTGAAGTTGTGCTTTTTTGCTGCAGCTGGATCTCAGTTGTTTCATGACTCCTTGTTACTTTCCTGTGGTTATCCAGATTGATCTAGATTTCATGAGGTGTTTACTTTGGTATCTCTTATGCTATTAATTTCCTACTCAAGTATTCAGAGAAAAGCCATGCGTCAATGTGAAGCATTGCATTGCATCAGCATTATATTTGTCACTTTCCATAGGCCCGCAGAGTTATGGATTTCATTTAAAAGGGGAAAAAAATAAGCAAAAAAAAGACATTAGGGTAATTTGGGGCTGATGCTATAATTCATAATATCTTTGAATTGTGCTTTTATATTTTTAACCTAGTTCACAGTGTGTTTTGTGGGCATGTATTGTATCTGAAAAAAATACTCCTTTAATCATACTTAAGTGAATTAGCTTTGAATTTAATCTTGTCTAATAAGAGGAGACTGTAAATAGAAGCACATTTGTCATTTTACCGCGTATCCACTAAAATAGCTGTTGTTTTACAATTCTCACTGTATTTTTTGATCTCTCTGACACTTGCATACTCTTTTAAAAAGAGTATATGCTACTGGGAATGAATAAGGTGATTCAGTGCATATTTAAAAACTGTTAATAATAATACTTTAATTCCTTTTAGAATTAATTCCATCTTCTTATCTGAATCTCTACCTGAAGCAGACATTGTCATTGAGCTATCCAGTATGACTTTCACTCTTTTCACACTGGAGTAAAGTTTAACAAGAACTTTAGGAAGTATGAGTGAGTCAGGTACGTTTTAAGCTTTGTATAAGATTGTATAATGTGTTCAGTATTGTACACTGAAGTAGGTATGTGAAGTGTCTCCAGTGATGTCAGGTCTTTGTAAATCTTGAGTAAAAAAAAGTTTATCTAGCTGTAGTGCCTCTCATATAAGACAACTGTGCAAGGTTCTTTGGTCTCTCTTTGAAAAGAGATTAGAATCCCTTTTCCAAATAATATACTTGTATTTACTTCAATATGCTTTGTCTGGAAGTGAAATCCTGGTCTTGATGTGGACACTTTATGTTCAAACCTAGAGAATTTTACTTCATTAAATCTCAGGAGAGGTGCTACTGTATCTTCATTTCAGTGAAATCATGCAAACATTTATTTCCATAAGGCTCCTAAGTCTGTTGCTTGTTGTCCAGAGTTCTAAGATGCTATATGGTTATGTATTTTCTCAAGTGTGAGCCATTTTAAATGGTATCAAGGAAAATATAAAAGTGCTTCTCTGCCTGGGACCAGGACCTGGATAGTGTGATCTAAATATTCTTTTCCATTCCTCTTTTGTTTATCCTTGGGTTCCTTTTGCTACACCTATAGGATCTGGTTTATAATTTAGAGGACTGTAAGCTGTCAAATGGTTCATTATATCCATATCACCCAGCTGTGTGGTCTTGCCAGTACTTGCCTATAAGTGGCCAAACCTTTCTTTCAATGGCAGCATAAAAATATACAAATAGAATTGTCATGGTTTTATGATTTTTGGTTCTGGTATTCCACATCATAACATCATGTATTGCATTAAGAGTTAAGGAGCTAATACTCCAGCTCCATAGATCATTGATAATTCCAGGTATACCTGTCTCAGAAGAGAAGAAGAACTACATTCCCCAGAGGACTTTGCGATGCTTTGTATTTTTACGTGTTTTCCGCTCAGAGGGAACAGATAAAAACCCTCAGCGGTCACGGGACACTCTCTTTCCTTCGGGATCGACTCAGCAGTGGGTGCTCGCTGCCGTATCGCCTTCAGCGTTAGCGTAAGGCCTTCGGTTTATCGGACACCCTCTCTTGCTCATTTTATTTGATTCATTAGCCTCAATTCCAATTATATTGTATTATATTCTGTTACTTTGCTTTCTGATATCTTATTTAGTAAATTAGCTTTCCTCCTCAGATCGTTGCCGCTGTTTTGTTTCTAGGCCCATCTCCCTTTTCCCTTTTCCCTTTTTCCTTGCCCTTTCCTGGGGCGTGGGTCCGTGGGTCCCCCGCACCAATAGTCGCGGAACCGGGCCGATCCAGCCCGGTAAACCGTTGACATTTTTGGCGCCCAACGTGGGGCAAACGAGCTGCCTTAGCCGGGCAGAGACATACTCTTAGAGTGAATCTCTGTTTCTTGCTAGCAAGCTTATCTGTACTGCAGGTGCTGTACGGCATAACACGACCTTGAAGTCTGGGCGTACTGCCAGTTGTTCTGGGATATTTGTAAACTTTTTTGGGTACTGCTAGCTTGTTTCAGTAAAGAAAAAAAAAAAAAAAAAAATGCTCTCGCTTTTTAAACTGCTCTTAAAGGGGCTGCATTTCGTGGTTTCTTCCCTTGTAATGCTCAGAATATACTGGGACTTAATTAAGTTTGCCAGTCTGATCTATGCAGCTTGGTCTGTATATGATAAACTAAAAACACTGATGGAAATACCTACCTGGCTTTTGTATATGATGTGGCATTCAGTTCCGGGGGGAGCAACCCCAGGTGGAGTTGTTACGGAACTCATGATTTTTAAACCGGCTCCTGGCCTCTCCTTTGAATTCATTAGGCGTTTTCTGAATGCTCATCCAATGCTCGTAATGATTGTGGTGTCAGTCTCCCTGAATGTACTCTTTATCGGTATCTATATTTATAATATTTTGAGAAAGACTTCCCCAGATCCAGAGAACAGTGACTGGCAGGGAGTTTGGAGGGACTTAGGAGAGACTTTAGAGAAGTGGGCATCACCGGTGTCATGGGACTTTTCTCCTGAACACCTGCAAGACCCTGAGAACCTAAGCAGATATTTGAGACAGGGATGTTGCGGCTCAGACAGATCTGAGGAGGACCAAATTATTTGGGGTCTGGCTTATGCTTACCGGGCCTTATTCAATACTATTCCAGAGAGGCTTAGAGTTTTTGAAATTGAGCGAGAGAGTCTCCGAGCCGAAAGGGATAGTCTCCAAATTGAGAAAGACAGTCTTTTAGCTGACAATCAGACCCTCCAGACCGAGAGAGACACCCTCCAGTCTCAACTAGATGCTTTCCAGTCCAACATGGACGTCCTCCAGACTGAGAGAGACACCTTCCAGTCTCAACAAGAAGCTCTCCAGATCGAGAGGGACGCCCTCCAGATCGAGAGAGACGCCTTCCGGTCTCAACAAGAAGCTCTTCAGATCAACATGGACGCCCTCCAGACTGAGAGAGACGTCCTCCAAACCGAGAGAGACGCCTTCCAGTCTCAACAAGAAGCTCTCCAATCCAACATGGACGCCCTCCAGACGGAGAGAGACGCCCTCCAGACCGAGAGGGACACCCTCCAGTCTCAACATGATGCCCTCCAATCCAACATGGATGCCCTCCAATCCGAGAGAGACGCCCTCCAGTCTCAACATGATGCTCTCCAATCCAACATGGACACTCTCCAGTCTGAGCGAGATGCCCTCCAAACTGAGCGAGATGCCCTCCAATCCGAGAGAGACACCCTCCAGTCTCAATATGATGCTCTCCAATCCAACATGGACGCTCTCCAGTCTGAGAGAGACACCCTCCAAACTGAGCGAGATGCCCTCCAATCCAAACTCAATAGCCCTCAGTCTCAACAAGATGCCCTCCAATCTGAGCGAGATGCCCTCCAATCTGAATTAGATGCCCTCCAATCTGAGCGAGACTCCCTCAAAACTGAGCAAGATGCCTATCAATTTACATTACTCCGTTTCCAGAATGAACTAATCCATGTTCGAGCTCAACAAGTCAGGCTCCAAGGTGAACTAAATTTCGTCACAGCTGAGCGAGACGGACTTCGAGCCGAGCTAGAGAAGATGATCATTAATTCTAACCAATATGATCAACCACAGGTGATACCAGAATTGATGTCAGTTGCCCCTGTAAGAGGGCGGAAAATGAAAAAAGTCTCGACGCCTTTAACAGAGAAGAAAGAGAGGTTATTACCGATATTACTCGACCTATGAAAATGAATGAAATTCGAAGTTTGAGAAAAGACTTTACACGCCACGTAAATGAACCTATTGTCACCTGGTTACTACGCTGTTGGGACAGTGGGGCCAACAGTGTATGGCTAGATGGTAACGAAGCTCGCCAATTGGGTAGCATTGCCAGGGACTCTGCCATTGACAGAGGCATTAGTACATGCCACAATAGACCCTTCACTCTCTGGAAGCGGATGCTGATATCCGTGAAAGAAAAATACCCCTTCAGAGATGATCTGTTGCCTGAGAAAAAGAAATGGTCTGATATGGAAAAAGGCATAAATTATTTGAGAGAATATGCTGTAGTGGAAATGTTACATGACCCTGCATTTATTCATGATGAACCAGACCAAGAGCATGATCCTGAGAGAATCAGATGTACACCAGTTATGTGGCGTATATTCACAAGGACTGCACCAGACAGGTATGCCAGTACGTTAGCAGCAATGTATGGCAGAAGACAAAGAAGACCCCTTATAAATGACCTGATTAACAGACTTCAAGACATTGAGTTACATTTAACTCCTCTACGAGCTTACGTTTCAGCCTTTGCAAAGGTAACCGAAAGACTGAACAAAATAGAGAGCAATCAAGAAGATATAATGGACGAACTGGCTACGCTTAATTCTGATGAAACTGATGGATCTGATGAGAACGAGGATTCCCAAAACAGCAACATCTCAGCTATCAAAAGAGGACGTTCTCCTGCTCAAAGAAGTGTCAACAGTAAAACTATATCACGTACTGCCTTGTGGCGTTACCTACGTGACCAGGGGGAAGATATGAAGAAGTGGCATAAGAAACCCACTTCTGCCCTTCAGGCACGTGTAAAAGAGTTACAAAATAGGTCAACCACCAGGGTGAACTTCTCCAAGAAGGTGACTGCTCCAGTGATTGCCGGATATGGCAGTAGCCGTAGAGTCAACAGAGGTAACATATAGAGGGGCCCTGCCCCCAGCCAGGGGGGGGAAAGGGATAACAGAGTGTATTGGACTGTGTGGATTCGATGGCCTGGCACATCAGAACCACAAAAATATAAGGCATTGGTGGACACTGGTGCACAGTGCACTCTAATGCCCTCAAGTCACCAAGGGACAGAATTAATCTATATTTCTGGGGTGACTGGGGGTTCCCAAGAGCTGACCAAGTTGGAGGCTGAAATAAGTCTCACTGGTAAAGACTGGCAAAAACATTCTATTGTGACTGGCCCAGGGGCTCCATGTATACTTGGTATTGATTACCTCAAAAGGGGATATTTTAAGGATCCCAAAGGGTATCGATGGGCTTTTGGAATAGCTGCTGTGGGCGCAGATAACACTAAGCAGCTGTCTGCTTTGTCTGGCCTGTCAGAAGATCCGTCTGTTGTAGGGTTGCTACAAGTGGAGGAGCAACAGGTACCGATTGCTACAAAAACGGTGCACAGACGGCAGTACCGCACTAATAGGGATTCCTTGCTCCCCATTCATAACCTGATTCGTCAGCTAGAGAGCCAGGGAGTGATCAGCAAAACTCACTCCCCGTTTAACAGCCCCATATGGCCAGTGCGTAAAGCCAGTGGAGAATGGAGGCTGACGGTAGATTACCGTGGCCTGAATGAAGTCACACCCCCACTGAGTGCTGCTGTGCCGGATATGCTTCAACTCCAGTACGAACTGGAGTCAAAAGCAGCCAAGTGGTATGCCACCATTGACATTGCCAATGCCTTCTTTTCAATTCCTCTGGCCACAGAATGCAGGCCGCAGTTTGCCTTCACCTGGAGAGGCATTCAGTACACTTGGAACCGTTTGCCCCAGGGGTGGAAGCACAGCCCAACCATTTGCCATGGGTTGATCCAAACTGCATTGGAACAGGGTGGTGCTCCCGAGCACTTACAATACATTGATGACATCATTGTGTGGGGCAATACAGCAGGGGAAGTTTTCGAGAAAGGAGAGAGAATAATTCAGATCCTCCTGCGAGCTGGTTTCGCTATTAAACGAAGCAAAGTAAAAGGGCCTGCACAGGAAATTCAGTTCCTGGGAATAAAGTGGCAAGATGGACGTCGTCACATCCCAACAGATGTGATTGACAAAATTATTGCTATGTCTCCACCCACTAGTAAGACAGAGACCCAAGCTTTTCTGGGTGTAGTGGGCTTTTGGAGAATGCATGTTCCAAACTACAGTCTCATTGTGAGCCCTCTCTTTCGGGTAACGCGGAAGAAGAATGATTTTGTATGGGGTCCCGAGCAGCAGCAGGCTTTTGAGCAAATTAAGCAGGAGATAGCCCGTGCCGTGGCCCTGGGGCCAGTGCGGACGGGACAGGATGTAAAGAACATCCTCTACACTGCTGCTGGAAAGGAAGGTCCCACTTGGAGTTTGTGGCAAAGAGCTTCTGGAGAGACCCGAGGCCGACCCCTTGGATTCTGGAGTCGAGCATACAGGGGGTCTGAGGAGCGCTACACTCCAACTGAGAAGGAGATCTTAGCCGCGTACGAGGGGGTTCGAGCTGCTTCCGAAGTAATCGGTACTGAAGCGCAGCTCCTTCTGGCACCTCGACTGCCAGTGCTGAATTGGATGTTCAAAGGAAAGGTTCCCTCTACCCATCATGCTACTGATGCCACTTGGAGTAAGTGGATTGCACTGATTACACAGCGAGCTCGGATGGGGAACCTCAGTCATCCAGGAATCCTAGAAGTGATCATGGACTGGCCTGAAGGTAAAAAGTTTGGAACAACACCAGCAGAGGAGGTATCACGTGCTAAAGAAGCCCCACCATACAATGAACTACCAGACAATGAAAAGAGATACGCCCTGTTCACAGATGGATCGTGTCGGATTGTGGGAAAGCACCGCAGATGGAAATCTGCAGTGTGGAGTCCCACACGACAAGTTGCAGAGGCCACTGAAGGAAAAGGAGAATCAAGCCAATTTGCAGAGGTAAAGGCTGTCCAGCTGGCCTTAGATGTTGCTGAACGCGAGAGGTGGCCAGTGCTTTATCTTTACACTGACTCATGGATGGTAGCAAATGCCTTATGGGGGTGGTTACAGCAATGGGAACAAAATGGCTGGCAACGGAGGGGTAAACCTATTTGGGCTGCTGAACTGTGGAAAGATATTGCTGCCCGAGTAAAGAATATGGTTGTAAAGGTGCGCCATGTAGATGCTCATGTTCCTAAAAGCCGAGCAACTGAAGAACAACAGAATAACCATCAGGTAGATCGAGCTGCCAAAGTTAAGATGGCTCAAGTAGACTTGGACTGGCAACACAAAAGTGAATTATTTTTAGCTCGATGGGCCCATGAGACCTCGGGCCATCAAGGAAGAGATGCAACATATAAATGGGCTAGAGACCGAGGGGTGGACTTAACTATGGACGCTATTGCACAGGTTATCCATGACTGTGATACATGCGCCACAATTAAACAAGCCAAGAGGATGAAACCTCTTTGGGGGGAAGGGCGATGGCAAAAGTATAAATATGGGGAGGCGTGGCAGGTTGATTATATCACCTTGCCACGAACTCGCAATGGTAAGCGTTATGTGCTTACCATGGTGGAAGCAACCACTGGGTGGCTTGAAACATATGCAGTACCCCATGCTACCGCCCGAAACACCATTCTAGGTCTCGAGAAGCAAGTCCTATGGCGACATGGCACTCCAGAAAGAATTGAGTCAGATAATGGGACTCATTTCAAAAATTCTCTTGTAAGTAATTGGGCCAAAGATCATGGCATTGAATGGATTTATCATATCCCCTATCACGCACCAGCTTCTGGTAAGATTGAAAGATACAATGGGTTGCTAAAAACCATGTTGAAAGCAATGGGTGGCGGAACATTTAAGCACTGGGAGAAGCATTTGGACGAAGCCACCTGGTTGGTCAACACTCGAGGATCCATCAGTCGTGACGGTCCTGCCCAATCCAGCTCCCTACCTACTGTAGAGGGAGATAAGGTCCCTGTAGTACATGTAAAGAATATGTTGGGCAAAGCGGTTTGGGTCCTTCCAGCTTCTGGAAAGGGCAAACCTCTCCGTGGAACTGTCTTTGCTCAGGGACCTGGGTCCACTTGGTGGGTGATGCAGAAGAATGGGGATGTTCAGTGTGTACCACAAGGGAATTTGATGTTGGGGGAGTGCAGTCAGTAATTCCATGTATATACTTGTATATATATGTTGTGTGTGTGTATATCTAATTCATGTTAATCATTGTTCTTCTGTATGTATCAAGCATGATGTAACGATGTGGAATAAGGGGTGGAATGTCATGGTTTTATGATTTTTGGTTCTGGTATTCCACATCATAACATCATGTATTGCATTAAGAGTTAAGGAGCTAATACTCCAGCTCCATAGATCATTGATAATTCCAGGTATACCTGTCTCAGAAGAGAAGAAGAACTACATTCCCCAGAGGACTTTGCGATGCTTTGTATTTTTACGTGTTTTCCGCTCAGAGGGAACAGATAAAAACCCTCAGCGGTCACGGGACACTCTCTTTCCTTCGGGATCGACTCAGCAGTGGGTGCTCGCTGCCGTATCGCCTTCAGCGTTAGCGTAAGGCCTTCGGTTTATCAGACACCCTCTCTTGCTCATTTTATTTGATTCATTAGCCTCAATTCCAATTATATTGTATTATATTCTGTTACTTTGCTTTCTGATATCTTATTTAGTAAATTAGCTTTCCTCCTCAGATCGTTGCCGCTGTTTTGTTTCTAGGCCCATCTCCCTTTTCCCTTTTCCCTTTTTCCTTGCCCTTTCCTGGGGCGTGGGTCCGTGGGTCCCCCGCACCAATCGTCGCGGAACCGGGCCGATCCAGCCCGGTAAACCGTTGACAAGAATTCATGTTATACTGTTATAATACTTTGGAAAAATCCATGCCACGAGCTATTATATTCTCTCTCTCTCTCTCTTTTTTTTTTTTTTTTAATTGCTTTAGCATTATGTACATTCCTTTTATTTCCATTACAAGGAAATAATTCTCCACTGAAGTAGGCAGTGGCTACTCTGGAGAAGTGTTTCTCAGATGTAGCATTCAGTGCTCTGTATGGTTTACTATTAATGTCAAAGGTAGTGGCCAGCTTTATCTCGTGTACAAGAAACCAATTAAGACTACCATATCATTTCAACGCGCAGGCAAGTTAATAAGTTTGAGTCACAGCTGATGAGAATTGGATTTGAATTGGTGTTCTGGAAATGAAAGATTGTATATTAAATTACTAATGCTTTGCAGTCTCAAGTTTCCACACTGAAAGCGTGCTTCCCTCCCATCTGCTTCCTATGGACGTTTGTATTAAAGAGATGTCAGTTCAGATTTGTTCTCAACTGGCAACCAGGGATATAGTTGCTCTTCCCTTATCGTGCTTCTCCCCTTAAATCTATACCAAGTCTGCGTACTTTCAGCTATTCTCACTCGGTTTCCAGCCATTGTCTGCTTTGACAATATTGATGTATTTTTTGTTCCCACAGGAGTCTATATCTTTGTAGCTAAGGAACCAAAGACCAAAAATATTCTTGTGCGTGTGGTGACTTAATTTTGTCTCAGTGTTTCTCTGAGAAGTAGTTTCTCTCAAGGATCAAATGTGATGTGCCACAATAGGGTTTTTTTTCATTATTCCTATAAATATTAACAGTACAGGTACCCTGTTTTGCCGCATATCAGTGTACTTGCCTCTTTAAAAACAATCTCTTAGAACCATGAAGTGATTACATCACACTAAGACAGAGTCTGCCTTCATATCAGGAGCAGGGAGAAAACATCTTTCAACTTAAATTTGTACAAAGCCTGACAAACGTAGTTTGCAGCAATTTTACTTTCAGGGAAAAGCCCTTTCAAATAAATAAGAACTTGCTCCAGA
The DNA here is from genome assembly GCA_023055505.1 of Callipepla californica brunnescens. Taxonomy (NCBI): domain Eukaryota; kingdom Metazoa; phylum Chordata; class Aves; order Galliformes; family Odontophoridae; genus Callipepla; species Callipepla californica. The sequence goes on along the minus strand of JALIRH010000001.1, from coordinate 89,684,930 downwards.
TTCACATGACAGTGCCTCTGTAAAAGTCAGATCTGATTTTTTGCCCTTTTCTTGACAATCACTATAGTAAGTGACCTGAATGTAGTCTATGCCTTTGAAGTGTACAACTGGAAACTCATACTTTTTACCCTTCTAAAATTAAGCTAGCTGGTTTACAATGTTCCTATCCCCATAAATGGGAGTCGTACACTTGGATGCTTGTGTGTGCTTTCAAAACTGTATCACTAGTAGCATGTTTAAATAGGAAGCTATCTTGTAGCATATGCCAAGTTTGTTTTTCATGATTTCTGTTAATGTCTTTTCAGTAACTGAAATATATGAATAAATAGATGTTTATTATGATTAAAGGAGTAACTGTACATTTAAAATTTATTGAGTGCTGACTGGAACTGTTGGTTGGAAGTTGGTTGGGAAAAATTACTGTCAAACTCATTTACCACAATTGCAGCAGAAGTTCAGTTCCTTCTGGGAACACAGGCATTTGTATAATCGGACTCTGTGGCACTGAGGTATGCTGTATGTAGTGTATTTATGATTGAACAGAAAGTTTCAAACAGCAGCCTGTGAAATTGGATTTCAGATGTAATGTACCATAAATAAGTGCTATAAAGAATGCCTTTAATGCTATAAATCAGTTTTTATTGGTTTCAGCTATCTCATTCTGGTTATTGTATTACCCACAAAATCAATGGGAATCAAAGAACTTGAATATATTTTATTTTAATGTCCCATCTCCCATGGAAATGGCATGTGAGCCCTTAGATCACCTTTTGGGTAGGTTGGGCAAAGCTGATAAACTGCAAGCCAGGAGAGTGTATTCACAAAAAGGTGTGTGTAAATAGTAGTGGTGCGAGGATTCACATACTTCGGTACAGCACTTCCTTCCTATAGGAGGACACCTGACTGTCTTTCTGAACTTCATTTGCTTTTGTTGGTTCAGTAAATTTAGTGACGTGATTTGATTCCTGTAGTTCTGTTGGCTTATGAAGTTACATGAACTGAACATCACTGCTATTGCACCCAGGACTGAGATTGCTCCAAGGGTAGGATATTTGGTCTTTAAGCATTCCCTCTAGTGTATACCTGCTTAATGCTGGCAAAAGAGCAAGAATGCTTCTAACAGCATTTGTCAAGAGTAAAATGCAGTGTAGGCTCTGTTTAAAAATATATTACTCTTGCAGAATGAAGGAAGGTCATGCATCGTTATTCTGTGAGTAGACTTTTAAAACCAGAAACAAATCGTACTATCCTGGGAGAGCAAAGAAGTAGGAAGAGGAACAGTTTTCTAACTAAATAGTATTGGATCGATTTCAAATGTTTTTCCTGAGCACATATTTGGATTTCACAGTGAGTTGCAGTTAGAACAAACTCTGTTATTTGGGACTGGATATCTCTGGCAAAGGGCAGAATCCTTGTCTTTACGTGCAGTAGAAACCTTCACTGTGTTACAAGGCTGAAATACAACTACACTGCAGTTGGATATGGGTTCATTGGTAAACGTCTCTTGGAATATTGTAGTGCTTCATGATACGACATGCTCATCTGTTAATAAGATGGAATTAGTAAGTTATTTGACTGTGATTAAAAATGGGTAAATGGGTTCAATACAGCAGCTTTGAATTTTCCATAATTGAAAGAACATGCAAAGAGGAGTAACCACAGATAGGGCTTCTTTAGTAACAGGTTATTCTCAGTATAAGTTTGAAGATTAGAACAATGGTAAGGCATGAGAATGAGGAGAAACGATTTACTCATCCTTGACTTCGTGAATATTGCTAAGCTGCCTTGGAGTTCAACTTGCTTGTGTTGGCTTCCACCCACATTACCTCTCCTTCACTTTTAAGCTTTTATTTCAAGGACTGAATGACACGTTTTATTGCTTGCAATAGGACAAGCAGTTATTCTCACTTGAGCGCATAGATGTGTGGCTTCATGAGAGGGGAGTATTTATCATTTACATGCAGGCTTATGGGCTGTCTGTAGGAGGGGGTCCTGACGCTTGTTAAGGAGACAGGTGTCAGACCTGCTGCTTAATAGGGATGTGGGACATGAGTGATGCTGAGGAGGCAGAATAAAATGCCTGGCTGCCTCAGAGATGGTTTTAAAGCCTCTGAGGTGGTTATAAAGTTCCCTGTTTCTAGTGTGATATTACAAGTGGTGATTACAAGACAGATAATGATTTCATGCAAAATACAAGACAATTAAAATGTTTGAATTGATCTACTGGCCTGTGGTCAATTTGCAAGCCAGCTGCTGGCCAGCACTGCACTATGCTATTGTGAACATCACTCAGGATTATGCCACTGGTTCAAGTAATGCTGTGTCAGGCTCAGATTTAGATGTCTTGTTGCTGCTACTGGTTTGAATCAGAACTAGTACATGAGCTGATTGCCAAGTCCAAAAGAGACAATAAATCTATTTATCTGATCAATTAATGATACAGTAAATGTGCTAGAGCCTTTGGGTGCTGCTGACATGTAAAGACCGAGTGCAACACACAGTGTCCTGATTAGATGTACTCTAGATGTAAATGAAAGATTTCACCAGTGCTTAGAGCTAAATGGGCAAACAGCTTCCCATATATTCAGGAGAAATGTAGGATGATGTGTTAGATGCTCTCCTGTCCCGAAGGAGAGAATGTGACTTTTAACACCTGAAACACAGAGCCTTTGACAGACTCCTTCCTGAATCAGCCAGAATAACAGTGCTTCTTGAAGCTCGTGTGAGCACCTGGTCCGACACATCAGTTATATAGCACAGATATACCACCAAAAAACTCTGACAGTCAGATAAGATAAGGGACGTGTAGAACTAACAAACCCAACCATTTGCAGTAATGTGCTTCACAAAGGGTAGGGTGAAGCAAAGGTTTTGGCATATCTATAGAAATTAGAATGTGTGGAATACGCATGCAGAAATGGAATCTGACGTGAGCTTTGTGCGTGCAAGAAGAGTGCAGCTGGGAGCTGTGTGTGCCCACTTGCCATTGCAGGGCAAACCCTGGTGGCCTGGTCAAAGCCCTGATGGGCATTGTGCTGGGAAGTGGGAGCTGTGGGTCACAGGGATCTCACATACTGTCCTTGTGGACTGCTATCTCTCAAAAGGTGCCCCTGTGATGATAAACCTTGCAGGGAAACACCTGCTAGAAGCTTGCAGTGCTGAGAAATACAATTCTTCCCTGTTACGGGTTCAATGCATTAGGTACAGCCCTGTAAAGCAAAACAAAACCAAAAACCAAAAACCAAAAAACCAAGGTCACAGTGCTGTGTGCTTCATGTCTGATGAACAAATACTCTTGTTTAGGCATGGAAGTGAGGTGGTGGCATCAGATCCTGAACCAGCACCCCCACAGTCACACAAACACCTCTTCCAGCACAGTACTTCAGTTTCTAAGATCCTTTGATTAATCCTTCAGTACTTTGTGTTTTTCATTACCTCTCACCCATTAGCTCACTGCTGCATTCCCCCCTTTCTCCACCTTTTGTTGTTTTTCTTCCCTCCTCAAAAAATGATTTTTTGGGAGGTGGAAAGACAAGAGTAAGAGAGATCTTTTTCAAGTGATAGAGTGACTTTTTTGTTGTTGTTGCTTCAGCCATTCTGCCTGTCCTTTCTTCGTGTTCTTTCTCCATCTGTTTTGAGACTCGATTTAATGAGTGGAGGCTGTGCAAATTTGTCTGAGCGCCTCTACTCCCCAGTTCTGCATGGTGGTGTAGATCAGAGACTTTGCTTCTGAGCAGGACTCCCAATTTTAGCCTTCCATTTTTAATTTTTCCCCCATTAAGTCAATGGTGTTCTCAACAGTGCAGAGTCATAGTTTTTTTCCCCTACTTTATTCCTTAGTCACCACTGACAGTGCCCAAGAAAATATGAAAGAAGGAGCTTCTCCAAATCCGAGATCAGATATCAAGCAGAATCCCCCAAATAAAAACCCCACTGTCAAATCAACAGCTTCTGCACTTCTTTCTTTCCGTTCTGCTGGGAGATGCTCTTTTCCCACCTGAAATCAAAGGCATTTGAATATTGCCAGTCTTCTTTAAATGGATATTTACCAGTTAAGGAGAGAAGGTGTGTATAACCAAGCTAACTGGTCACCGGGCAAAATTTGTACCTTAAAGTGACTTTGGATGCTAAGTAGCAATTACAGCAAAGGAACAGATTTCCAGGGTCAAAGCCAACAACCTGTGTAAGTGCTGTGTAGTCTAAGAACCACTGAACTGATGCTGTGGCAAGTTTCCCAAGGCTGGATGCATGCCACTGAAGTGTGCTCTTTCCTTTGCATATGTCTCTCTGGCTTTGATAAATGACAAGGCAGGAGAACAGAAGCTTTTACCCTTGTAATGCTTGGGTGAATACTAGTAAATTTGCCTATTGATGCTGATGCTGTTTTTCTTCAAAGTCAACTACAAGTGTAGTCCCAGTGAGATCAGTGACTACTCATGAATGTGCATGTGATAAAATAGAGAGAAAACAGAGTAGGCCAAAGGTCTCAATTGGATGCAATACTTGTAGTCTTGTTCAGGGTAGAAAAATAAAAAGCCTGGGCTCAAGCTCTGCTTAGAAACGGGAATTTTTCAGGCACGTCTTAATGAGCTCATCTTCACATGTGAAACAACACACTCAACATCTATTCTTCATCTGTCTTAATTCAGTAAACTCTGTTTTGCTCAATTGATGTGGAGAAAGAATGTGTATTCAGCATGTCTCCCGAGACTTAAATTATCCCATCACACTCCTTGCAAAAGCACCACACCTTGCAAAATGTGATAGATTTGAAATCACTGAGTAGGATCTGAGGCTGTGATGCTGCCTTTAAAATGAAAGGATTTTTAGCAGTAGTGACTGTGGAGATTTTAGTTGTTTCCTATTTATTGGACACGTAGTCTCTGGACTTCCAGGCTTCTCTATGCACTTGTGAGATGTATATTCAGCTTGCTTACTTTCACACACTCCTCCAAAGTACCTGCTGTATCAATACAATTGCTTATACTTTCCTTCTAGTCTATAGAGGAAAATAGGCCCCTTCAGAATTAGGTAACTGAGATGTGAAAGACACTTCAGAGATATTTATAGTCCTAAATTAGTCACCTTAACTTAACGATTAAACGTTAGCGGGATAAATTGGTGCTTAGCTCTTTGTTTCATATGAAAAGAAAGATAACAGCAAATGGTTATAACTCCGAAAGGAGCTTTTTAAAAAATTACTCAAGATGCAGTTAAATCCTCAGAGGAGGTGGCTACACTAGGAACGGCTTGCTAACACTTTTAGCAAAATGTTCTCAGTCTCTGATAAACCCTCAGAATTTATAGAAGGACTAAGAGACGTTGTAATCTTCCCTTTAAAAACAAATTTGTTTTATAACCCAGGAGCAGTAGGTTGCAACAGCTATTTTTAATAATGTGCCTGACAGTAGCTGCTGGATAGAGGCTTATACAGTCATGTATGCTGGATGTGCTAAGCAAGTTGAAAGCGACCTTCTCCCTGGAGAGCTCCAAATTTAGGATTATGGAGGGATTCAATAGGTAGATTATACATACTTGCCTAGTGGCTTTGAGGAGCAAGATGACAGGGGATGGTCTTGTTTGGGGTGGGTGAGTGAAGGACTGTGTGTGTAAATCTAATGACATGGATAATGCAAGGCTGTTATGTTCTGCCCAAGACCATAGAAGATGCGTATTAATGAAGAATTTGAAGGAGGACAACAGGGATGCTCTTTAAGGGCTTTGATTGCACTCTCTCTCTCTCTGTGTGAGGGTCAGCCTGGGAGAATGCACTCTAGAGAGAAATGGTACAGTGAGCCATTAAGCAGAATGAAAACATGGCTCATGCTGTGGTCAAGTAATAGATTTGGTGGGTAACGATAAGTAAGATGAGATCAGTAGGTGTAGGGCAGTGCACTCGCTGAGAGACAAGTAATAACTTGGGCATTGTGAGGTGTGAGTCCAAAAAGTTCTCAAACAAGCTATCCTTATTTGTATTCTGCTGGTGCTGTAAGATACATCTGGTGTGACCATGATGGATGGGACTTATCCTGTGAGAGGTACCGTATAAAGTGCAAGTCTGAGCTCATCATCTTCATGCCTTCTTCTAGTCACTTCCAAGTGAGAAAGAGAGAAAGCCAGAGGGCATTTTTTTTCTTTCCTCACCCGGATGGTATAGGTGATTGTGATAAATTGCCTTCTGGCAGCAGCTCTGTCCGTCTCCACAGGGGGACTTAAAGTAGATACCAAAGTTACACATGTCGCTGTGAGAGATGAACTCTGCCCAAAACATGAAGTGGAATTAGTGAATTTATAGACTTACACAGGCTGGGACTGTGGTTTCCCTATGATTTAAATGCTCTAATCTCAACAAAACTGTATATTTCAAAATACTTCGAAGGAAACAGACGTGACCCTATTCCACATTTAAAAAAAATGTGAGAGGGAAGGGGATAGAATGGAAACTTGAAGATAAAGGAGAAGGTGAAAGCATCACATACTCCCTTGAATTAGAGATTTTATCTACTGCCCTTCAAACAAGGTACAGGGATGAGAAATAGATGTCTGTATTTAACAGAGGAAGTTTTCAAAATCGTACAAAATCGTAGCTTGTGATCCCTACAGAAAAAAACTACAGTAATAACTGCTGTAATGATGTATCTGCAGAAAGCTAATGCAGCAGTCTTCTGATTTAAGAAGTAACTCTATTTGCCCAGCATGAGTTTGAAATAAAAGAGAATTCTTTGGGTTTATATAATCCTAGGTATCTGAAGATAGCTGCTGCTTAGTGCTTTATCTTCTCTCTCCTGCTAGGACAATAGAGACTGACCTTAAACCTTCAGTATTTTTGCTTGGTTGCACCAAATTGCTAAAGCATGTATAGGCCTGCTGAGAAACTGTAATGGAAATCATTAGGGAACCGTTCACTTTCCCGAGATCGAAGATTCATTTTTAATGTCTAGTTCAAGTTTGCCTCTTGCCCATATTCCCACACCTAATAGCAGGTATCATTTCTCTACTTTCTAACATAAGATTTTACTATTATTGTATCGAAACCAATTATTTTAATCAGACAACAGTTATAACTCCAGAACAGGAACTTTCTTTAGCTTTCTTTGTTGCTAACAGGGGAAAGCTCAGATGCTGTGACTTTATGTATTTAGCCTGGTACATTTGTACATGCTTCAAGTACTAGCAGTCCTACCAGAAAGCTTTCCCCCCACCTCCCCTTTTTTTCCCAACCGAATTAGTATTCTTTTCTTTTAATAAAGAGCTCCTCCTACTGGTGGGAAAAAAAAAACCCACACAGTAAACAGGTGAAAGTATACAGCCTAGATTATTTGCTAACTACAGGCTGGTTTCTAAGACATTTCTGGTTAGAAAATATATTATAGACTCTTTCATGAGTGAAAAGATGTGCATATTCTTTCATCCTTTCGCTCTTCACTCATATTGTCCCTCTGTCACACACAAAAATGCAAGAGAAATTTTGTTTCTTGGTACGTGACAATCCTTCAAGGATGTAGCAGACAATAAAATGTGGCCTTATATATGTATTAACGGCATAGACTGTTCTTGATTTGCCATGAAATGTGCTTTCTGTGTGTCATGAAATAATGCAATGAAAAAAAAACTTGCTGGAAGAAATGAGTTTCTTGTACTAAAATGGAAGATCCATTCTGCAATTCCAACTTGGACGGCAGCTGTGAGGAGTTCTTGCTTTTCAAGATGTACACTAATACTGTTAGTAATTTTGTGCTCATGTAGTTTGGTATTCTCGAGCAGCATTTAGCAAATTTTGATATCAGGACAGGCAGTAAAGATAGAAAGACTATGACAAAGCTCCTTATTTTGTCTCCGATGACTGAAAGTTTAATTTAGCCAAGTTTCTTAATAAGCTCTCTCATTTTTTCTCTCTGAGGTGCCACCTTAATAATTGGTCACTGCTGCGTTCTGAAACTAATGTTAGCTGTGACGGAGAGCTTTGTGATAATGCAGGGAATAAAAGATCACTTATTAGAAAATCTGGGATCTCTTCTTAGATCTCAAGATCCCAGACAGAGGAACCTAGACAGTAATCACTTTGGGAGCAGAGTGATTGAGGTAATAATATTATCCTCTGGCTTCTACACACACTCATGCTTTTAAAATACAGTGAGTGCCATACAAAAAGGTAATACATCTTCTCCCTTCAGAAAGTCACACTGTGACTTTCTCTACTGTTAGCCACATTGACAAAAGGAGACTGCCTCATTGCTTATCTGATTTTGTGAACATAAAATCCCCTCTGGATGTCATAAGAAGTCTTGATGAAATCAAGAAATATTCAGTGTGGTGCCCGGGGTTCTTATCTGCATGCTAATGTGGGTTGTTGGGGATTTTGGACTTGGCTTTTTAGACTGCTGTTTATATCTTCAGATGTCTGCATGCTGGTGTTTGTATGTAAGTTAGATGTCTGAGCGTGCGGGGGTGTCCCTGGGGTATGGAAGGATAGTCATGTAGCTCTTTTTAAACAGTGTTTGCTCATCTCAACACAGACATGTAATGCTGATTGAGAGCTTTCTGAGATACCTGTGCTGCAGTGGCATAGGGTCAGGAAGATGTGACATGGGATTTTGGGAAAGCCTGCCTTGTCTTGTAGCCATATCTGCACAGGCTGCTTGGGATACACCAGGACATTGAAGTGGCACCACACCTTTATAATGAGACAACAGATCTCTGCTCCTGCAGTGGGAGCTCAGGCACATGTGAGAATGTAAATGCCTGTATATAGAGACCCACATTCAGTTATCTTGAGTTTAGGGCCAGTCATTAATGCATGGCATTGACAACCACAATATTTATGTATGTGTGCTGGAGCTTCGGGTAAGGTGTGTGACATTTAAACTAGTTTAGTGTCTGTCCATGTCATTAATGTTATTTACAATTGTGTGTTTGTTTGTTACCCAACAATAAAATAGAGCACAATTGCTGCTACTGCATCCCTGCTAATGCAGAGGTTGTTTCAATATTACCAAGGTCAGCAATATGCAAAAGTCTGGAAGATTTAATTCTGCTATCAGCAGTGTTTTGAAGTGTCAAGAAAAGCATCCTCTTAACATCAGTCCTACTGGACTGCCATGGCTCTGTTCCTTGGAGGAACTGCGCTGAAATCAATTTTTCAGAGCCCAAGCTAAAGGCATATATAACTAGTTATGGAATGCATGCTAAAATTACTTTGATTTGAAATGGGTTTATAATAGATAAGGCGATGTATTCTGATGTAGTTTGGAAATGCTGTCTTGAAAACCGAAGAGACAACTGGTTTTCCAATTTATTTTCAATCATTATTATGCAGAAAGAAATAACCACTACCAAAGTATCAGATGTACTTGTTTAGTCACTTTTGGATGTATCAGCCCAAGAAATCAGTTAGCAATGCCTGTCTATTTGTATGTAAGAAGCTCTTGGAGATAATTTTTATACAAGTTGAACTTGTAGTACTCCTACATAACTTAAAAATACTTTCTTGCAAAAGTACTTTAAAACCAAATGGAGTGAGTGGGCCAGATTTGCTTCTTAAAACTTCAGAGGCTTGCGCATTGGAGCTCACTGTAGACTAATACACCAGGCATGCTGAGAATTTCTGACACTGCACAAGATGAAAACTCTTATACAGACCTGCTGTATGAAGCTGCCCATGACAAAAAAAGAAACAAAAACAAAAACAAAACTCTATGCTCATGTAGGGGTGTGTTGCACTTGTCCACATGCTAGCAGTTTGTGCCATTGTGCTGCTGTAATATTTCCTTGGCTTCCAGCTGCCTCCCGAGAAGAGCATGGGTCGCACCCTGTTGCTCCATGACAAAGTTTGGGGAGGTCGGGTTTGAGCTGTCACTGAGTGCCCTGAGCTCTGCTGGGGCAGCTTCCAGTTGCTCTTGAATGTTCATAGCTGTAGCAGGGGAAGATCTAACATATGATGAATCCTGTGCAATAATATGGGATAGACATTCCAAATAAGCCCCCTACATTTAATGGGTATGTTTGACCTTGATTTCTCTGTGCTTTGTTTTCTCATCTGTAAATCTGGATAATAACAGCTGTTCATTTTTCAGGGATCTTGTGAGGATAAATTATTAGTGAGGCACTTAAGTACTTAAGGGATGAGTAATGCAGTAAAGTTTACAAGGAAATTAAACATTCTGTCTTTCTAGCAGGATCTGAATATTGTTTACTAAATTAGGCACAGGGTCATACACAAAATGCTGACTAGAAAGCTCTGCATTTAAATGAGGCAGAGCTCATCTTAGGGGAAAAAAGCACAAATTGAGACTTCCGTGCTGAGTATGTAAGAGTACAGGAGCATGTGAAAGAGGATGAAGCTGGGACAGTTTACCATGATTATGACTTCTGTAATTTTTTGGTTGTTGATTTATAGATTTAGTATTATTCCTATGAGCTGCTGTGTTTTGTGACAATGAGAAGTATTACATAGGCACACGTACGCACATCTTCCTATAAGAAGCTTTATTAATGCTGGAGTCTGCGACCAGAGCATACAATGGAACCAAATCTGACTCTCAGATATTAAAAAAAAAAAAGGTAGAATATCAAATTAGGAGGCTATTTTTTGTTGTTATTTCTTAGCATCTGCCTCTTAACATTGCATAAAATTTTCTGAAAAGTTCACCACTCAATTAAACTTTTCTATTAAACGCTGGATGCAGAAGCCATATATTTAAACAAGTTTTCCACTCTGTTGCTTCACTGTATAAATAATATGTCTTCTGAAAATTTCTCATACACGTCAGGTATTCATGATGAAAAAACACATTTGTACTGCAGGTTCAGAGATAATTACTTGCCATTAGGTTCATAAGAACATAAATTTTATTCATTTCTATCATCTCACTTGTCAACTTCTTAAAATTTGTCTACACTCCTGCCCCTCAGTAACACGCAGCAAATAATTTAGTCTTTCACCAAAATAACAATGCCTGGCAGAAGAAAATTTCATTGAAACAGACAGCATAATATTAGTTGCAATAAAAAAAATTTTTTTTTGGTTTACAGTTTTTCCCGATGGTAATTCAAATTCCTTCACTCAAATGAATTTATTTAAATGACTATTAAACAGCTCTCATTTAACTGCTTCCTTATTATTTAAGAGAGAAGTAATACATGCTGGTTGTTTAGCTAAAAGTGCAATTTCACACTTGCTGTCTTGTGCTCACTTGTGTTGTCTGGGAAAACAGTAGTGTTTATCTTTGTAACAAAGTTTATTCTCTTAGTTGTGTTGTTTTTGTGACACAAAAATGTATACAGATCTAATGGGGGATGCAAATACCTAGCATCTTATAGGGGAAGGAGGTCTACTTCCATGGCAGTTTGGTTTTGAGACACTGTCCAGCAGGAGCATCAGTGGTGTCAATGATGTGTTCCCAGTAACTTAGTCAAGGGCTCTCACAGAACCTTATTGCCTCATTTTCAGCATGCAGATACAAAGAAGAGTGAAAAAGATGTTGAGGTGTTGGGGAAGGCTGCTAATTTGATTATTTTTTGAGAAAGACTTTTCTATTATCTTTCCATACAAAGAAATTGTCCATTTCTTCCTTGAGTAACTTAAAGGTTTTTCCCCCTCAGATGTTGTGTCCTTTATGTGTGTGGAACTCCTATCCTAAGTGACTGACTACGTAAAAATCTTAGTGAGTCATAAACAAAGCTGAATCATAAAATACATGTTGATAAAATGTGTATTTCTAATAATGATCTAGGATAGTTACGTTTTTCGAAAAATGCACTGCAAATATTGAAAAGAGTAATATAGAAATGCTTAATCTATATAATTTGAAGCCAGAAAAGGGAAAGAAATTCGTGGGCATGTCTATCGTCTTGTTTGTGCATTAATGTGATCACTGGAGACAATCAAATGCAATTCAGTGGGGAAAAAAACAAAAAAACAAAACAAAAACAAAAAATCTAGCATTAGAGAAGCAATTTTCCAGTGAATTAGTCACTGGCAAAGGTTGCCTAACCAGGGAGTCCTACCCTTCCTTCTAAGGCCAAAAAAAGAAGAAAAAAAAAAGCAACATCAACTTCTCTGCCATTTGGTAGTAGCATTTTATGAGTATGAACCAGTTACTCCCACAGGCACTTCCAGCACGAGTGCTGATAGGATTTAGGAAGAAAAGAATTTCCTCTTAGTATATACATTTAGATACTGTTTCTGTAGACTTGCCTTTAGCCTAGCAGGAAAAAGCACTCATCTTCAGGTTGAGATGAAATGGCTTGTGAAATGCTGATACTATGCTTTGAGTACTTGAGTATACCTTAGTAAACATGTAGTTGAAGGCTGTTAATGTATATTACTGACTTCAATTAGAGTTTAACGTGTATCTAGTAAATGGGAAAGTATGGAGTTGCATACATACTGCAAAGTTAATGTAAAAGCTTGGATTAACAAAATGGCATCTGATTCCTTAAAATACTTTACTTTGGAGATCAGTGTAGCAGCACAGATTTTTTTGCAGTAGTGTCACTGCAGATATAAACCCACAGAGGGGGACAAAGTAAGCAGACATCACATGTGCTCAGAATATCTACTGCTGTCCTATTCTGCCTCTTCCACATTTCAAATTATCTCACTGCTTGTGTAGATATTCTTGAAGTTCCACTTCTCAACACTGTCCATGTCTCTTTGGGTGGCCATGCCTTCCTGTTAACATTAATGGAAAGGAAGAAAGGATATTAGCCCTGTGCTGGCCACGTACAAGCTAGTTACCATTAGTCATTTACCATGCACTATGAGCCACATGCCACAAGTCAGATGCCGTGTGTGGCATGCCATGAGCCAAGTGCTACAATTGTATACTTTGTTCAGAGGGCAATGAGACACTGCCCAGAGAAGATGTGGTGCTCCATCTCTGGAAGTACTCAAGGCCAAGGTTGGATGGGCCCTGGCAGCCCGAGCTGGAGGTGGGCAGCCCTGCCCATGGCACGGGGTTGGGACTGAATGGGCTTTGAGGCCCCTACCAGTCCAAGCTGTTCTTTGATTCTGTAAAGTATCTTTAGAGTTTAATTCCAATAGAACAAATGCTAAGAGGCAAATCAAGAAGTTAAATACTATGATATAGGTCTGACCAAGTTTCTTTTTTTTTGTGTGTGTACACGTGTGATTTTTTCTGGAATTATCAAAGTCTCAGAGAAATCAGAATCCCTGAAAACTTCATTGTGAGTAACAGAAAGCTATTTTAGGTTGTTTGTGGAGTATGCATGGAAATAAAACTAGTGCATTTACTTGCAGTTTTGTTGTTGACAGTTAGCTTTCATGGAAGTAGGATGAATCATATTCAGTAGTTTTCAATTTCTTTTTTTTTTAGGGGGGGGGGGTGTAAAACTGAAACTTTTCCTATCATGGAAAGGAAGAAGAAGGATCTCAAGTGAAAACAATCAGTTCCAAAACTATACAAATGTTCACAGATGTGACCTGTCAGCTCAACTTCTTCCCAGCATGAAGCCTGAGCACCTTGCAAATCCTGGTACCAGCTGTGGCTGCAGAGATGTTAGGGTCCCTGCTGGAAAGTTTTGCTCTTGTGTCTTCATGGTGTTGCAAGGAGATGAAAGACCCCAAGATTCTCAATATCAAGGCAAAGATTCACTGTCCAGAAATCTGGGGTTTTCAATACACGTGTTGGCAGGAAACCAATTAGGTTTCTACCTTCCTGGCTTTTTTCTTTTCTCAGAAGTTTGTTTGAGGCAGTACTTCCATTCAAATGAATCTGTTCTGTTCAAGAAAATAACACAAGTTTTCTATCAACGTTTACAACAAAAGAAGTTTCTGACCAGCTCTCTAGTCATCTTTGATCAACTAACCGATGTGAGATTTATTTTTTTAGCTAGTCCCAAGGTACCTATGTTACTTTCCTACTCGTTCTTCATGAGACAATACTGAAGTTTTGATGGGAATTTGGCAGAACTAGCCAAAGACAGTGAAGATGTTACACCTCATGCCCATTCCTCTATTTCCAGTTAAAAGAAAGGGCAACATACCTTCAGATGGGTGAAGTTGTTAAAAAAAGCATATATATATATATTAAATGCAATGCTCCTACAGATTAATTAAGTTCAAGGAATATTTCAAAAGCCACTTACTTTAAGTGGATAAATTTTTTTGTGTAATATTCTATTACTGTATGGACTTGGAATAAAGTGAAGGAAATAAATGTACTGCTTCCCAAGATGTCTTGCAGTGCTGTGGAATTTGCAAGTTTTTTTTTGTTTGTTTGTTTTGTTTTGGTTTTTTTGCAAAGAGGCAAAAAGAGTCTGAGAAACAAAAGATAACACAAAGAACATAAACTCACTCAAATACTCCTAACTTAGTATTCAGATTGCTCTTCTCAGCCAGCAAGTCTTGGCTCCGGAGGGCTATGGCCAAGGTTTCAGCAATGGTGTCATTTTCCTTTCCTTCACTGAGGCTGCTAGCATATGTCAAGCCATTTGTACCATCTGCCACATAAGTGTCAGTAAAAGCAAGAGGAGCACAAGGGGGACAGACACTTGAGGACATTTGTGTTAAATTATTTAAATGAGAAACACCAGTTTTGGTTTGGAAAAACTATGTAATCTTAGCAGCCCAGCTTTTCAGCAGGCAGCAAGGAAAGCAGAGCACAGCTGATTGCTCTTGCCAAAGTGTCAGAACGTGAGGTAGGCCACAAGTTCTCAGTCTGTTTGCATACCTGCATCCCTGGAAATGAAGTCTGACATGAAGGAGCAGCTCAAATGAGTTTGTGAGGTGGGTAATCTCCAGAATGCTTTGTTCTATGAGAAAAAAGAGTCTTAAAACAAATACCTCCAAAAAGAAGCTTGAGAATTTTCTAAGTGTGCTGATTTAAAGTTTACCAGCAAGGATTTTCAGCTTGTCCGTGACTAATAATACCACTTTTGATAACTTCTCCAGCAGAATCTCCCTTTTGGTTGTCATAGTTTTTTGTTTATTTGCTTGTTTTGTTTGCTTATACTTTTCACACATGGGCTTAGAGAGACGGTAATGTGTAGGATGAGTCTATTTGCTAGGAAAATGGAAGAGCTGATTTCCCATGTGGCCTTCTTGGATGCCAACTGCAAGCTTAAGTAGATTACTCAGTAGTTGCTGTTGTTATTATTATTATTACTATTTTAAGGCTGTACTGCTGCTCATCTCTTTGCAAAACTTCTGTTTGGAAAGGAACAAGGACAGCATACAGGAGACAAGTCCATTGCCCTGAAGAAAAGTCTGCAGATTAAGGGATGCTCTGAAAATTTAGGGTATTATTACAACTCCATGCCATCTTCTACACTTCTAGGTCTTAGAAGAAGTGAAACTGATGGGAGAAAATGAGAAACTGTAAGGGAAATGATATAAAGAGGTGATGGCAGCACAGTAGGATTTTGCATTCCTTTTCAAGAATGCAGCTGTGATCCATGCAAAACTGCATGGATGAACAAATTACCTGCACCTAGTTGTTAATGTCTGTGTGTTTCTTCTTTTGCTGTAGTCACGCAAACTAGATCTTAATGAGAGGTACAAGTGAATATAGAATGGGCTATAGATATATTTGTGTGAATGAGGGCAGAGATGCTCTGCTCGGCTGTAGAAATTGAGATTTAAGGAAACACTGCCACACATTGTGACAAAAATAGGGGAGTTTCTAGTGATGTCTCTAAAAGGTTTGTGAGTTTGGGTATATGGAGTGATTTTTTCGCCTGCTTCCTCAGACCTGTCTTCTGCTCTCCGACTTCTAAAAGTGAAGAAAAAGAATTTGAGTACAAATTCTCTCCCAGCCTAGGAGACAAACTGTTATATTATGGGACTGCTTGGGTGGTTGGTTTTGTGTATGTGCTTTCACAAAATAATAGGATTTGAATGGGGCCTCTAGAAGTCATCCAGTCCAACCCCCTGCTACAGCAGGTTCCCTACAGCAGGTTACACAGGAAGGCATCCAGGCAGGCTTTGAATATCCCCAGAGAAGGGGATTGCTTTGTTGTAAGTCTCCTGTGTAGACAACTGCTTATGCTTCAGGAAACAGAAAATGACAAGTGTTAGTGCTCCTGATGAGTTCCCAAAGCCCAGAAAGATAGAAAAGGGAGAGGTTTGTACTAAGTGTTGACATGCTAACCTCAGTGTGTCATGTCAGCATTATAAGTACTCCTTAGTCTGTGTCAGTGCACAACATTGTTTTCACAGTTACGTTTCTGGGAATTATGTTACAGAGATTAACATGTTCAGAGGGTTTTCTTTGTCATCAGTGTGCTCAAAGCAGATTTGTAAAAAGAAGCAGCACTAGCGAAAAGCTGAAACAAAGTTTCCTGAATCATTAGTTTTGAATAAATGGTACTTGATCTTGTCAAAATTTTGCATGAATATATGGTAAAAACAAACAAACAAACAAACAAAAACCCACTTCTCAGCAGTTATCAAAACACATAACTTCATTTACTCTACTAATGAGAAAAGTAAGTGCCTTTTTGAGACAACATGAAAAATAATTATATTCATTTTCTTGCAGAACCTAAAAATACTAATTGATTGCTTCTATGACTTTGCTGTGATTTCATGCTGTTATGAGACTTCATTTACACTATAGATAGTAAATTATGAATTCTCCGTTACGTAAAACATATAAACCTAAATGCTTTCCTTTAAAATGATCTATACTTTTTACTGATTGCATATTCACAAATACTGCACTTCTGTCCAAAATGTCTCAGAGTTACATTCTTCCTCATGATTTGAACGACTGGCTGCATTATGACATCTTGTATCCTGATGAGCTAGAAACATTACAGATTCCAATCAGCTTGCTGACGATAGCACAATTATAACTGCCTCTTAGTAAGCCCTCCTTCTTCCTATGGAGATCTCTGGTATGTAAACATTTTTAACCCATGCTGTCTGATCAACTTAAGTAGCATGAGCACATGTAACTATTCACCTCCTGGTTTTGACATTCTACAGGACATTTTGCATGGGCAGATAGTGATAGGACAAGGGGAATGGCTTTAAACTAAAAGAGTAGAGACGAAGGTTAGATGTTAGGAAGAAATTCTTTGCGTGCAGTAAGGCAGTGGCATAGGCTGCCCAGAGAAACTGTGGTGTCCCATGGAAGTGCTCAAAGCCAGTTTGGATGGGGCCCTGGGCAGCCTGAGCAGGGCAGGGGTAGCCTTGCCCACGGCACGTGCTTGGGGCCAGGCAGGCTTTGAGGTCCCTTTCAACCCAAGTTGTTCTGTGGTTCTGTTATTCTATGAGAAGATAACACTGTTTTAAATAGATAACAGTATGAAATTCTGAGAGACTAAAGAAAAATAACACCTAATCTAACCTGTTTCTACAAGGTGGTATCTAAAGACACAGAAAATAGTGGAATATGAATAATTGTTTTTTAGTGTGTGATTTACTTTTTTTTTTTTCTCTCGTTAGAAGAGCAAATTGAGGCAGTGATGCAATTGAGAGCAATTGAGAAAGTGATACAAAAACCAAACATGTCAAATGTTCTCTTTTGTCACTGCTGACTCATACGAAATCAGATCGGTATCCAGCCTCCCAGATTGGACTCATTTTGTGGGCTGTACCATATACTATTGCCCTTTGCAGAGAGAGAATTTTTAAAATAATCTTAAAAATCTTTGATGAAAGTTCATACAGTTTTCTAGGAAAACAGAAGTTGTTTGCGGAGCAGATTTTAATAGTTTCAGACTGAGTTAAATAGTTCTGGTATTTTACTACTGGCAGTGGAAGAAATTCCAGTTCCATGACTGGGCACAGATTTGTTGGCACAGGAGTTTTTAAATTACTTCCAAGTTTCTTTTGTCCTGGGATAATACTGAATATAATTTCCAGCACAAATATAAACATATATGGAAATTTTAGGTAAAAGCTTAAGAATGGAGGATTGTGTAAAATATGTGGCAAGCAATGCTGAATTTTTAACAGGCCATAAATAAATATGTATTTGAGGTTTGCATTAAAGGAAAATGATTGGCCTGGAGTGTCAGTTTTTCCAAATAATATGGAATTTTTGTATTTAAATGTGCATGAAAATGAATTTTCTTTTCTTTTTTTTTTTTTTTTCCTACCATGCTCTCAGCATATGTCACAATTTATTATGGCTACTTCTGTCCAAAATAGCATGATGAAGTCAAGCCTATGCTAACCTAACTTCTCTCTCTCTCTTATCTCTCTCTCTCTCTCTCTTTTTTTTTTTTTTTAATTTTTTAAAGTCTTTTAAATGTGTAACTAAAGGGATTGGGATGGTGGAGGGGTGTCATAGTTATATTACTGAAATTCTTACCAATCCCTCTCAACAGAAGAAAGTTCCTTCAACTCTTTTAACTTCACTGTAGAGATACAACAGGGCACTCACCGAAGGCAAGTACACATTCATTTCCTGCACTGAAGGGAGTTAGGGCATGGAACAAGTATATAGAGAATATCACTTCAGTGATTTTTACTCTCTGAAGAGTGGTTTCAGTGAACCCTACTACTTCTTAATCAGATGCAAACAATACATTTTATGTGTAATTATGTCATACAGCATTTTTTTTATCAGAACATGTTTTTTCCCCTTGCTTGCTCATCCTAGTGGGCCTTCATTTCATATTTGACTACTTTTTCTACACATTTTGAGCCTTGATTTTCAGAGAGAGATGATAGCTTGTATTAACTCACCTGACAGTTGAAAAATGGATGAGTTTCTTAAATTCATCTCTTACCAAACTCTTCTCAGATCTCTGAGGTTTTTTTCTTACTATGCTGATCAACAGACAGAAGTCTATTGCCAGAGTGCATTATCCTCTGCAGACATTTTGGGGTGCTTGTCTGAAACACACTGTGAAATTCTTAATGATCCTTGACAAAACAGAAATGAGCAGGTAGTATTTATGTAATTTCTCTAGTATTAGAATAATGAGGAAGAGAAATGTTTGTACTGATCTCAGCATTTGGTAACCAGGAAATAAATAACAATTTTATCAAGAATTTTCCTTATTTTATGTGACTTTATTAAAAGAGAATTGTAGTAATCCCTTCAATTTTGAAAATTAGTAATGAGGCTGCAGCGGAGTATTGTGCTGCTCCAGATTTATGAGAGTAGAAGTTTTGAAGTCATGTTGTAAGAGAATAGCTGCATTTTTATATTCATTTCGTCTAGCATCAAGTAACTACACAGATTGAAATCAGCTCTGTGCCTGCCTCTTGATCCTTTTAATTGGAACCAACAACTTACTTGTAATACAGATACACTGAATATTAAAAAACAGAATAATCTGAAAAAGAAAGGAGCTCTGTGAATCAGACTGTGCAGTGATGACTTTATTTATAGCCTAGTTCATTTATGAGTGTAAGTAAACTTGACTTCCACACACAGCAAAGTGTGAAATATCCAAATTAATCATAGACAGGAGTGCCTGGGGAAAATAGATTCTGAGAGGATCAAAGGTACAAAATGAGAAACAGAAAAGAATGAGGAACGGGCCATTTATGGATTAACAGGCTAAAGGGTCACTTAGCCCTCAGAAACAAGTCTTGAAGGCAGAGCTGCTATTGATTTTTCTTGACTGAAACTCCCATTTGAACTGAAAAGTATTAAAGCATAGTCACAGTAAAAAAAAGCTAAAATCTAGTAGATCCCACTTGCACGTGGCCTTTGAACTTATCTGTGTAGTTGTGAAATGCTAGTGCCATCATCCTTTCACCAGGAAATGGGTGAGAGTGTGATGTGCCAGATGTTGGTCTTGTCCCACACTGTGGATCCTGGAAGGTTAACAGAACTCTAAGCTGCAAATGCCTAACAGGTGTATTAAATAGTCTTTGGTTTGTAGACAAGAATAACCAATTGTCTAGTCAAGTTTTATGTAGAACATTTGGATTTTGGACAAAAGGTACAGTGGTATGGAAACAATCTGGTATCATGGACATGCTGCTTGTTTTGGGCCTGATGTAAACTCATTGCTCCTAATAGAGTTGCAAGGAACATGACACCCGGCAGATATCACAGTGACTAGCATGTCCCAGCGAATCCACGTGGTCATAAGATAATCCACCCCTTAAAGGAATAAAGAGTCCTTCAATGCTACCGATAAAAGTCTTAGTAGTATATTAGGGCATATACTTTCTACTTTAAGACCTTGTCTACTTTAATCTCACAGGACAACAGAAGTGGAAACTGTAGTCAGTGATGTGGTATGATATACAGTCACAGTCGGAATCTTCAGTACCATCACCACCGATAATGCAAGCTGGAGGTCCTGCTCATCTCAGCTGGTACCTTTCAGTTGAAGGTGAATTAGCTGCACTGAATTAGGCAATTTACAGATGTGGAAGAGGCCAATAGCCAGTGGTGTGCTCTAAGGATCAATAATTAATGGCCTAGGTGATGGCGCAAAGTACACCCTTATAAAGACACTACACTATGGGGAGGAGTGGCCATACAGCTCCTGAGCTGAGTTTTCATTCACAAGTATGCCAAACTTGTAGCCACATAGTACAACTTACCTGTTTTTAATCTTGCCCAGTTTAAGAGCTTTATACAAATCTAATCAATATTGTCTCCACAAAGGAGTGAGAAAAAAGCTGATGCTTGTCAGCATTCCTGATAGCACCAACCAGTTACCTCTTGAGGCTATCATCTAAATATGTATGTGTTCTCTACTTTTATTTTTTTAATTATTTTATTTATAAATCTAGCGCACTCAGATCTCTTATGGTGTACAGATGTTGAAGAGCATTCTGTACCTCCACCAAGCAGGCTGTGAAGTTTTCTTAGTCATACTTAATAGATTTGCATTCCTGTATGATGAGAAGGAAAGATGATCTACTCTTCAGTGACTAATTTCATGTTTATCTTTGGGGGTACAGGAGATTTTTAGAACTGGATGGTCTTTGTATTTTATAGTCTGTTTCGGTAGGATGAGAAAATCACGTCAGTAGCTGTAATTCTGGAGATAGATGATAAAAATGAGCAGAACTGTGAAAGAGAAATACTTTTTCACACAACATTTGTTTAAGCTATAGAATTTTTTCCCCTCAGAGGACAATGAGTTGATGCTATAAGTTTTTAGAGCTTCAAAAAAGCATTGAAAAAAATGAAAGAAAAATCCATTGAAGTTGAAAGTTACCCCTCTGGGTTAGAATGTGAATGAATCAAAAGTTGCTGCATGCTACGAATGCGTCGGTGCTTATGCTATACTTAAACTTCTTTGTTTGTGGCCTCCTGATACTGAGCTATATATACCCTTTGATCTCTCCCAGTTCTGAGAAATGACCTGGTCCTGCTCAGACCACAGTATTGGCTATTGCTTACAATTGCACACATCAGTGGAAAATGCTTCTACAAGATCTTGAGTATTGATTCAGAGGTGCAGACTTGAATGTGTGAGTGACAAAGGATAAACACTCTAGACATTTTTCTACAAGAACAGAAAGCATGCTGGGCACTTTCTGGGATTCAGGTGCAGTCTAAGTGGACTGTATCAACTATGCCACATGGCCTTACTAGGTCAATAAGGTGTGAGATTTTCAGATCTTGATCAATTTATTGAAAATAGAATGGTCCTTCACATCTTTTAACATGACTGCTTTTACAGAGACAATTGAGATTAAATCTGGGAGGATAACTGAAGGCACCATCACTGAAAACATTGGCTGCTATAACTTCAGGTTTTTTTTGTTTGTTTGTTTGTTTTGTTTTTGGAGAACAAATAGCAGAATTGCAAGCAGAAAACGTTTGTTGTAAATGCCAGTACATCTCAGCACAACGTAGGTAAAAATGACTTTGTTATTCTTCTAGATTTGCATTTTGGATCAATGTGACTGCATTAGGAAAAAAGTAAAATTAGAAGATTAGCACAATTTTGAGGGGTTTTAGATCTCATAAAAAAATATAGATACAATTCTTCCAAAGTGCAATCATCTTCTGTTATACTGTCAGTGCAGTATTTGAGTACACACAAATACAGACTGCTGCTATGACGATTTTATACCCAACTGTACAGCTCCAGTCAGACTCAGTGTTTCAAAACAAGACTATTTGTCTTGCTGTAAATACAAAAAGAATTATACAAATGTATCTTTCTGGTTTGTTATCCTGGAAAACTCATAGATCATATGAAATGTTTGGTGTGTGGCAGTCCAAGGGGAAAAACAGAAAAAGAAATGACATTTAATTTGACTTCTTGCTATGTTTACCTCCATCTGATGTGGGATTAAGGTGTCATTTATGCAGCTTTAATAACATTTTTATTCTTTTGAAGTTTGTGAAATGCGGGTCAGATGAATTTCACTGTATTTCTAAAGTTTTCTTCATGTTTGTTAGAAGTCATTAAAAGGAGTGCAGTAGCTACTGGGGAGGGAGTACACGACTGAAATAATACACATCTCAGAATCCTGAAGCTCCCCTTGCTGAATGACATACAAAAAAACATGTTAAAAACTGTGCTGACTTTTGAATGTCTGTGGTTTGTTTTATGGAGGTGTTTGCTAATTTGTTTGCTGTTGACAGTTTGGTAAGCTTGGTCAACAGGGTGAAGTGCACAAAGAATTATTCTAGTCTGTATCAGCAACTTAGGCTGAGCTCACAGAACAAGTGCCAGTTTGCAGTGAAGATGCCTTAGTAGCAAGCTTTAGGAAGATTGGAGGTGGAGAGGGAAGTACCAGAAATGTAGAAATATTCAGGGTCAGGTATTTCTTTGTGCATCAAAGAAGTGGCGTGAATGAAAAATAAAGAGAGGGGAAGTTATGAATGGACATTTGAAACAGCTGAAGATGTCTTTGCTTTGGATATTGGTTTGATTGAACTGTTTTCTGTTTCGTTCAGTGTTACACTCTAATGCAACTTCTGCTTGCAGCCTTGCCTTCTAGTTTACTTTGACCCAACATACCTGTGTCACTTGAGTCTTAAATGCTTCACATTGTGTCTTGCCTCTGAAGAGCTGAAATAGGAAGTTTTTCCTTCCCTGATGGTACACAAACAAGTCTAGAGGAGAATACTGAGTGCTGAGCAGTGGCTGCTCAATGACATATAACAAAACACCCCCCACCAAAGCGAAGTTGGGTGATAACTTACAACAGTTTGCACATTATAGTAATCACAATGGAATAGAGCTATTTTTATTCAGCTAAAAAGTTCTTCTCTGAAAAAGGTGGCTCAATCCTGTACAAAGCACTTATATGGAAGTTTCTTCAGTTTTGTTTGTTTGCTTGTTTTTGAAAACCAAGAAGAATTTGCTTCCTCACAATAGCTGTTTTTAAAAACTGATTGATTCTGCAGAATTCCTACTTACACTCTCCTGTTAATGCTTTTGTTGCTTTGTTAATAGGCTGAACTATTAACTTGGTAGTAATTTTACCTAACTTCAATGGTTGGGAGAATGCATTTCATCCAGCTTTTGAAGCATTCTTAGAAAAAAGCAGAAGAGTTGACAACTTAATCACTTTGTGTCCTATAAGCAACCTAGGGTTCTCCTGCATTGTAGGCAGAAAGTGCTAAAACATTTCATTTGACTGTGACTGACTGTTGTCTGTCTAGGAACTGCGTTTCTGGAGTCCAAGGGAATATCCAATACACCAATATATTATGTTATGTAAATACAGCTGTATTTTATGTCACACAAATAAATAAAGAACTGGAAAGTGTTATTTTATCTTTGTTTGTAGTGCTGTGAAAAATTACTGCAGCTGGTTGCCTTAATCACACACAGTAATCAGGAGACAAAGCTGTGCTTTGTTTCACTGATTTCAATGAACTGTTAAAGAAAGGAAAAAATATCCCCAAAGTGTATCTCTGAAAAAGAGCCCTGAACTTTCTTGCGTGCACATATATATAACCCACTAGTTATATAATTAAACTGATAATTAATAGTCTAAGTAGTGTAATGTTTTTTGTGCCATTCATACCTTAATGCTTCTTCAACATTAAGATAATGGTCATGTTTTGGGGAAAAATACTTTCCTATGACTGCAGGACCAATTATAAGCAGAAGTATAAAACAGCTGAAGAGATCTTAAAAGACTGGGTTACAGCAGTGACTTTGCTTAGTCATTTGCCTGTCATTCAAGAAGCTAGTTTTTGATTTTTGACTGATGGGTGGCAATAACTAAACGACCTCATACAAATGGAAAGAATTGCTCTTTTTGAGAGCAATACCTTACCTTTGAAAACCTGGAAAAGCTTACAGTTGCAGAGTATCAAAATATGTGGGGCATTGGAATAGAATCATAGAATCTATAGAGTTGGAAGGGATCTCTTCAGACCAACTAGTGCACCTGCCCTGCAATGAACAGGTACAGTACAGCTAGATGAGAATGCCCAGGGCCTGATCCAGCCTCACTGTGAAAGACTCCAGGAATGAGGCATCAGCCACATTCCTGGGCAGCCTGTTCCAGTGCTTCACCACTCTCACTGTAAAAGACTTTTTCTTTGTATCTAACCTAAACCTACCTAAATGCTACATTCTTCTAACATTTTTCCTAGAGCTGGATAAAATTGAGATAAAGGGTTTGATGTAGGCTTGCAAATTTTTTCTAACGCTATCAGGTTGATCCACCATGAGAGCTACTGCAAAAGGGGGACCTGGAACAGTTAGTGAAAAGAGAGGAAAGTGAACTGACAGATGTGCTGTTTTGAGCCCTACACATTAGCAATAAAGTAGATAAAATCATTTGTGCTATATGGATAATTCTGCAAATCTGTTACCATTTTACAATTACTCTTGTTATATGGTATTTAAAAGATGAAGAAATATTATAATATTGCAAGGGGTGCCATAGAAGCATTTACATATGCTAGCTCTATTTTTTCTTTTGTTTAATGCCAAAGTTAAATTGTGTAGCTGTAAGCAAAAACAAAATGTAATTGTGTTATTGTGTTTGTGTGTTATTTATATTTATAATACCTCGAAGGCATAGTCATGATACAACACCCCACTGTAACAAGTACAAGGATAAATGCTGAACAAAAATATTATCTCTATGCCTAATAATTTATCATCTAAATTTAAGACAAGAAACAGTTTCTGGAGAACAAGAGAATGGTATTGTTGCAATTGCTGCTACATTATAAAAAGTTAGTCCAAGTGGTGAGCATGATAAGCAATGATCTTTGCACAAAAGCAGAGTGACATCTGGCTAAATTAAGAGGTTGCAGCAGTGGAGAACCTTGGGGAGAGGTTTAAAGAGCAGTTTTGTATTAAATAGAAATGATGCGTGGGGCTTAGGCATCTCCTAAATAAATACATCTCAGGGAAAAAAAAAAGCCTGAAATACAGGTTACAGATTCATGAAGTATGTTGGTGACAAGAAGAGGCAAGAAAGGATGCATGAAAGAAAAGATTACACACTTGCTTAGTCATAGTGAACTTGTGTTGGCAGCTATAGCATAGACTGGGGCACGCTGCTTTATTTATTTTTATTATTATATTTATTTTTTGCTACATCTGAATGAATTAGCTGCTGAAAATCCTGTTATGGGGGATGCAGAGAAGTAGGCAGTCTGAGGGTACAACTCATCTTCCCTTTTTCAGAAGTTGAACTGGGGGGAACATGAATTGTGCCCTAAGAGGGCACATTTCTCATTTGATACAAAGGCAAAAAATGGACAGCTGAGTCTATGTGGCTGCAATGTAGACATCTACAGTGCAGATGTGTTAATAGTGAAGTGAGATGAATCCCAGCAGACAAAATAGGTGGGAAGCAGAGGCTTTGTAGAAGAGAGGGATTCAGATCATGGCAGAACCAGGTTGACCTGTTTTATCTACCTGGAAATCAGACATGAGAAGAAGTGAATGGCCAAAATACTTTTTCATTTGGTGTTCTTCAAAGAAATCAGTATGATTCTGTGTGGGGGGAGAATCAGAGGCAGGAAATATTTGCCGATTTTGAGAGACAAATCCTGAACATCAAAAAGCTCGTTTCTGTTAACTCCATTTATTTTTATTACTGTAGCTGGAGTAACAGTCAGCAATGCTTACTCCTTCTCTTTCTCTCAGTTTTAATGTGTTTCCCTTGACTGAGGTATTCTGCAAATCTGTACGTGAAATGAGAAAAAATCATACAAACTGAATTTGCAGTTTTTCCCACCATATCAATTTTTCCTGTTTTTCTTACAACTTTCCTATATCTGATTTAGTATTTTTCTTCTGTGCAGACTCTACCCAGCAATTTCACATCTGTCAGTTTCTGAAGTCAAGCCTTTACTTTTCAGTGAGAAAGGCCTAGATGGGAGATTACGTCCAGAAGGAAAAAATAGAGATTAACAAGACATTTTTGCATAATTAAAGAGGAATGTTTCTAAATATAGGATTAACTACTAGAATTAAAACTGTTAGGCCAATATGTCTGGTAACAAAAGGTGTGAAGTTAGTCAGGGAAGATATTCTGGAAGCCTTCAGGAGTTCCTTCCTACCCACCAATCTGGGAAGTGCTTTTCTACCTCAAACATAGGTGCAAGTTTGGCAGTATGGATCCTCAGGCTATTTTGGCTGCTGAAACTTGTTGAAGCTGAGAATAACTTCCATCAAAACAAATTGTTGTCTCTATTGTATTAACCAGTGTTGCAGCTGGCTGCAAACTTTTCATTTTCTGTAGGTGATATTAATCACAAGATGCCTGTAATGTGCTGCTGCTTATCTTGAAAAAATACAATTATGTTAAAATTCCATTAGGAGTTCTTAAAATACATGTATTTCTGTATGAATGTTAAAACCTTTTGTTGTTGTTTTTAGCTTAGGAACAGATGCTCACCCTTCCTGTTTGAATTCCTTTGTCTAGCACATAGTGTGTGACAATGAGGTACAAGTCACATAATATAACACAAGCATTTGGCATGTTTTTGAGTTAATTACTTTTGGCATTTATGCCCCTCAGCTTTTATCCAATTCCTTGTCTTATGGAACTAGGAATAGGGTGATGTAGGTTCATATAGACACATACTGTGTCAATAATACAACATTTCTGTGTTTAAAAGACTCACTGTGTGGCTTTGCTGAGTGAGATGTAACTTTTTAGAATGGTGCCTCCTTAACGCTTGAACTGGAAGCAAATGGCACACACTGGGTTTTATAAAGCCATTGTTGTTTCCCTTGGAGACCTGAAGGATATTAGGCTACTTTTCAGAGAAGCTCAGTCACACACTTAGCCAAGGTGACACACTGCTGCTCAAGGAACCTTTCATCTTTTACTACAAACATGGATGTGAAATAATACCTGTAATTACCTAATAATTACATGTGCAACCTGGTCTAGGGAGCTGCTTTGGCAGGGGGTTGGACTCAATGATCTCTGGAGGCCCCTTCCAACCCCTACAATTCTGTGATTCTGTGAATATTTCCTACAGTGGAAAACTGGAGATTTGTTAAGTTCATTGTTGTGCATGGAACTATTTCAGTACCCCATAGCTATGGGAATGAGTTTCTTTTCTATTGTTCTATTAGATATTCTCTTAGACGATGACTGTATATTTAATGTAATTTAAAAAAAAAGAAAAAGGAAAAAAAAAAAAAGAAACAACAACCCCAATAACAAGAACCTTTCAAAGAAAGTGTAAAGCCAAAAGGGAAGGTTCAATGAATTCAAAGCCTATGGTTTTACAAAATTTTGGTCATTCAAACTCATCTTTTAAATGTTTTTTTGGTTTTTGTTTTTCGTTTATTTTTAAATCAGAAACACAAAGCAAAGCATAGCTAGCACATGACAGAAACCCTGAAGATGATTGGCTTTAAATATATGAAGAACATATGACATTATTGGCACAATGCAATTTATTTAGGAGTTTAAAATGATAACAATGATTTCCTCATGTGAAACTATAGAAAAGTCTGATTCCAGCAAAATCTACCCATTCCCATTCTTCTTAAGAAAAGTGAATGCAAGTGGCATTGGTAACATATTTTATAGTCTCAGAAAAAGGACAGAAAATCTGACAGTTCTTGAGTGGTTGGCTTCAATCCCCTGCAATATGCTGATAATTTGCATTCAGGAGGGGACATGATGATGAAGTCCCAAAACTAATGAGCAGCCACACTGCTTTTCCCAGACCTTTCCTCTTGGTTCCATTCTCATTCCCAACAAGCAGTAAACATGAGTACAGTATGGATTGCTATGGTGTCACCTGAACACTGCTTTCCTCCCAGAACAATAGCCTGTGCAAAATTGCTCACTCAAATCTGAAGCTGATGGAAGGAGACAACAGAGGCATGAAGAAGAAATATTTTCAAGAATTAGTTAAAATGCTGTTCTCACCCTTTGCTGTCAATTAGTGTTCTACATGTGCCTTATATAAGGAAGAGTGAATAATAAATTGGTGTTATTTTTGCACATATGAAGATGAGAAGGGGACAAGTGAGTGAGAACTCCAAGTGAGAACAGTGGTAGCAACATATGGAGTGTGTTTGATGAAAAATATTCTCAAAATCTCCATATTTATGCAGTGTAGATGGTATTATGATAAAGTATCTGCTGCTGCTCTGCAGCTCTGCCATGCCTGCAGTGCTGTGCAGGAAGCATACCTCTTTCCCAGCTGGCACCACCAGCAGAGTGTTCACTAGGAGAAAAGGCCATGGCAAGGATGATGGCCAGAACTGCCAGCTGAGTGCTTTATCCAAAAGTTGTATCCTGTTTCTTCAACTCATTACAACTTTTCTTTCCTTCTCCTTCAGGCAATAATCATTAGGGTTGTATGAGTTTGTTTATATTTACTGAGAAACAGCAAATTTGCTGAACAGCATGGTTTAAGGTCTCAGAAGCATTTGAATGCATCCAATAATTGGAAAAACTGGAAAAACTCCAGAGCTTAATTGGAAGTTTTCTCTTTGTTAATCCCATAACTAATTTGGTGATTAGAGCATTCACCCTTGATGTGGGAGAACTTTATACAACTCCTGTCTCTACTTCAAGGGCACAAAACCAAGCCTTCCACATCAGAAATAATCCTAAGTACCACATCTCATCTTCTGCCTTTCCTGCTGACATGCATTCACTTTGGACAAGAAAACCACCACTGGAGCAAGGAGCAAGGACTAGGAACCAAATGCCTGCAATCTGGCCAACTAAAATTGTCAGTGTTTCTTCTACAGCCATCTGTTTCATTTGGTAAATCTTTTTGTGAACAGGGAAACAGCTTCAGCAAAATATTAAGGATGGTATGAGAGACTCTCATATAATACTCCAGTCTAGGACAGTAACTAAGAAGGGAGTTGTCAGCTGAAATTGCTATTTTGAATATGACAGAGAAGGAATGTCAGACCAATTCTTTTGCATTTCCAAAAGATTGACATTTGACAATACTTGTCATGGATGTGGTTGAGAGACATCTTTGGCTACTTCCTGCAGTAGTTTAGGGGGCAGTTCAGAGGCTGTCCTGACTCAGATATCTTTGCCTTGCTCCGTAATTCCTACTTGGTTCCTTTGCATTCCTGTCCAGCCATTATTGCTAAATTAATTAATTAATTAATTTGGAGTAGAGGTGAGATGGAGGGCAATAAATGACTGAAAGAAGATTGGCACTGAGTGTTTAAGACTTCCCTACATCATCCATTATATGCTCTATGCCCACTACAGAAATGAGCACTATTTTCCTGTCTTCTTCTAACTACTAACCTTTTTTCTGCTTCTTATGTCTCTTCCAGAATATGTGGTCTGTGTCACAACCTTTCCAGTGTTGCTCCCACATGCTGGTGCTCTTCCTCTGTTCTTGTCCTTAAATAACTGTCTTTATTTAAGTTTTCTGTATAGGTTGTTGGTGTTTTTTCTTCTTCTTTTTTTTTCTTTCTTTTTTTTCCTTTTTCAGGTCACTGACTGCTCTAAATGCAGTCATATTGTTTTATCCCTATTCTCTGTACCCTTTCTCTGCAATGGCATAGTTGGTTGCTGTTGTATTTAATAAGACTCTTAGATCTCCAGGACACTTCCATCCTTTATGCTTCTCTCCCAGGAGACTGTTTCAACCTATTCCCTGGGTAGGCTGAATTCCTCTTGTGAAGACAGTTGCCCTTCTCTTCTGCTCTCACTGATTCTTTCCCTTAAAATAGCAAGTTCTTTTGCTATATTCTCAGCTTCACTGAACTTCCACTTAGTTTTCCCAAATATTTCCCATTAATCTGTATTAAATCTAAAATAACATTTGCTTCTCTAATAGCTTCCTTTGTCTTGAGGAACAGTCTCCTGCTGTACATGCCAAAGCCTGTGATGTCCCCTAAGTATTTCTACTGAATGCAGAATAAGTTCCACTCACCTTCCTGAAACAGTAGCTCCCTGCCATGTCTTCAGCCATGTTTTTTATGAATTTCATCTTCAACCAGGTCAAAACTCTGCCTTCACTTCTTCCAGAAGCTAAAAGAGAGAACAATTTTTAAAACAGAATACAGTATCCCTTTCCTTTTCCCCTCTATTTACTTTAGGCTTTGAAACATACTGTTGTATACTTGAGCTTTTACTTCATTTTTATGTTTGCTTTTTGTGCATGGAAGGCTTCTAGTATAAGACTGCTTAACTGATTTTTCATATAGAATACTTAAGGATTACCTTTTATTTTTAAAAAATATCATAATTATTAAACTTTTGTGTTATTAAATATTTTTCTGTTTCTAGAATAGCAGGTTGTTAAGAGGTTCAGTTTTGGTTTGGATTTCATGTGAGCTGTTAGTAATTATACTAAGCTTAAGAACAATGAATTGTTAATTATAAATTCAGACTGTAGAAGGAATGAAGAGAAACTGGCTAACTGAACACTGTGATTATTTGTAATGGCTCCAGTTACAGTCCAATAACTGTACAGTAACATTTTTTAGAAAGAAAGTGTATGAGAATTGTTTTGAATAATTATGGGAGACGGAATGTGTTGTCACTTGCTTTGCAAAATTTGTACTGTATAGTGAACATATCTTTGAAATCACAGTGCTTGAAGCATGTATGAATGGGGAAAACTATGTTGAGCTTAAAAATATGATTAGGTTTGCTTTCTAGCTGCAATTGAAACATTCTGTCTTTCCCCTGGATGAATTTGCCTTCTTCAGGTCTTACCTTCATCTTTGTTCCATTTCACAAACCATTCTTCCAAATGTCTATGACTTCCTGAACAGCACAAGACAGGCAGTAGAAAGATGCCATTGATGATGTCATGTCATCTGAAAACCCTCATGTTTCTATGTGTCCTCAAAGGGTGCTGCACAGGGGAAGCAAGGTACCTGGAAATCTCAACTACGAATTTCCTTGCCAGACAAATTGTAGTAACACACTTTGGAGAATGTAACAAATCTGAAAATAAGTAGAGACTGTTCTAAAAGTTCATCTACCAAAATAATGCTAAATATTATGAGTAGAAACATAGAATAAGCACAGCATTCAGTGGAAGATTCTTTTCTGAGCAGCTGTGTGCTGACCAGTTTTTTAGTTCTGGTTTATTTCATTTCGGAATTTGGCCTGCTCCTTTTACAGGTCTGAGGAAATCATAGAATGGTTTGGGTAGGAAGGGACTTTTAAGATCACCTAGTTCCAGCCCCCATGCTTATAGTCATAAACACCTCCCTCTAGACCAGGTTGCTCAAAGTCCCATCCAGCCTGGCCTTGAATGCTTCCAGAGAGGGAGCATCCGCAACCTCAATGGGCAACCTGTTCCAACGTCTCACCACTGTCACAGAAAAAAATTTCTTCCTAATATCTTTCTAAATCTACCATCTTCCATTTTAAAACAATTTCCCCTCATCCTGCCTCTACATGCCCTTATAAAAAGTCCCTCCCCAGCTTTCCTGTAGGCCCCCTTCAGGTACTGGATGGCTGCTGTAATGTGCCGCCCAAGCATTCTTAGGCTGAAGAGCCTCAGTTCTCTCAGCCTGTCCTTGGAGGGGAGGTGCTCCAGCCCTCTGATCATCTGGCTCTCCTCTGGACCTGCTCTAACTGTTTGATGTCCTTCTTCTCTTGGGACACAGTACTCCAGGCGAAGTCTCACAAGAGTAGGGTAAAGGGGCAGAATCACCTCCCTCGACCCGCTGGTTGCACTTCTCTTGATGCAACCCAGGAAACGGCTGGTCTTCTGTGCTGCAAGCGCTCTGCTGGCTCGCATTGTCTCTCATCATCCAACACCCTGCAAATCCTTCTCTTAGGGCTGCTCTCAAGCCATTTTCCACCCAGTATGTATCTGTGCTTGGGATTGCCTTGACTCAGATGCAGGACCTTACAGTTGGCTTTGCTGAACTTCATGAGCCCACCTCTCAAGCCTGTCCTGATCCCTCTGGATGGTGTCATTTCCTATCAGTGTGTCAACTGCACCTCTCAGCTTAGTGTCACTTGCACTTTATCCCATTGTCCATGTCACCTGTCACTTTATCCTATTGTCCACGTCACCTACAATGACTAAGTGCTGACTTTTGGAATCTGACCCTTAAAAATACGGGATCCAAAATGTTTTTCATGGTGTAGAAGATAGTTGTGGCTATTTTTCTGATCCTGAGTCAACTTTAAGTGTACAAGTTAAAATATAAGACCTCAGAACTGAGCTAGCATGGATTAATTTGAAGTAGGTGAAAGCCATATCAATTCTCTTCTCTCCTAAAGAGTGTAATCTGTAATGACTGATAGAAGTGTTTTGAAAAGATCGTTTCAGATAATAAAGTGCTGAAGAATACTAATAAGAAGGTAGAATCTCTTCATTGCTGTAACTTCTGTGAATGGTTCATTGTTATAATGTTAGGAAGCTTTGGTACCGCAGCAGATACCTCCTTTTTAAGCAAAAGGGTGGGGTTTTTTTGAGCTTTTGTTGCAATTTTAATTGCAGTTTCTCAGTTTCTTTCTCTATTCTGCTGTCTGTACGAAATATATCTACGATGAGGAACCTTTTCCAGCTTTATCCTTTCTAATCTTACTTTTCAAGGGTATTGTAATCCTTGGAAAATCCTTGTAGTCTATACTTTGAGGTATTTCTCCTCCAGTTATAGTTCTCATTATTTGCATTGCTTATGCTTTTTTTATTGAAGACAGGTAGTTCACTCTGGTTTAGATTGGATCATACCTTCTAAAGCTAAGAGCTGCATGAGAGACAACAGAATTGCAGTTTTGCTGGTGAGTGCTAATTAAAAATAAAAATACGTTTCTAGTTCGCAGTCAAAAAGGTCTTTTGCTTACTTGAAACTGGAGACATTTCCTAGTCAGGAAGGATGGGGTGAAAGAATGCAGTAATCACTTTTGATTGAGTAGTATTTCACAAGAGAGAGACAGGAATTGATTAATTTGTATTTAAATCTGCAGCTAGTATTGGAAAAAGAGATGTGAAATAGTCAGTTTCTCTGCCAGGGCAAAATCATCCGGTGAAGGAAGCCACCAGTGAGACTTCACTTTTATGAGCCCTGTTCTCTCTTTGCCTGAATCCCTGCTACCCCATGCATTGGTGTTTCAACCCACCAGGATTTAATCCTTTATGATTTAAGTCAAAGTTCTTTTTTTTTTTTTTTCCGTTATATGAGTTAAGTCAATTTATTTGAAATATGTGATGCTAATTTGCTCTGGACTCTGACTTCAGAGCAGATGCCAAGTTCCTGCCCAGAACGAATTTTACAGCTTAATTCCTTTTTCCCTAGCTATTGGAAAGTGGGTGTGCAAAGGGTGAGAGTTGATTAAATTTATAGTCAGCCCTTCTGTACAGCATGTTTTCTTCAGTTTTTGTATTTGTTTTCAATTTAAGGCATAAGAACCCAAGATATAGAGCTATGTTGTTGTTTTTTTTTAACATGATACATTTTATTAATTTCAAGTAAATAAAAATCAAACAGTGTAATTATCAGAAGCTCTAATTAGATAGGGATTAATGTTAATAGAAGTAAAAAGGATTGTTGCATCTAGTGCACTTCTTTCTCCTTAGTTTTTCTCCTGAGTGTATTGACTCTTGCCCAACTGTTTAATATTAAGTCAGATTTAGGGAAGATCCTAGCTTGTCACTGTTGACCTCCAGCTATTCTTCAGAAGGAGCAGCAAACTGGACAAAGTGGCCTGTGAATGAGAACTCTGAACACGTCAGCCCTTTAGCAAAGGACCATATTCTGTGGTGCTTTTGTCATGTGGTTACTCAAGAACCGGGTGTTGACCTTCAAAAATATTTGAAGCATGGTAGCAATACTTAAAGGTACAGAAAATAACAACTAATTGCAATTGTGGACTTTTTGGATTGTGCTGGTGCACTTAGTTGGAAGGATATAATTCAGCCTTGTTTAAATTTCAGTAATTACACTGACTGAATTAACTAAACAACTATTACAATTTATGAAGCAGAGATTTTAAATGTTGGCGTTGGTAATACTTGAGAAACTTACACAGAGGATTTCAATGACTTTTTTCTACTACTGAAGACTACTAAGACTATGTAGTCTTTATTTTCAAAGTGCTGTTGCATAGAAGGGTTAGGATAGCAACAGTATGGTCCATATTTTGTATGGACAAACTAAGAAGGTTCTGGTCATATATTAGGAATATATTTTACTGGTGAGGGTAATGAAGCATTGGGATGCACTAAGTGGTTCCATAATTTCCTTGAGTAATGATGAAGGTTTTTAAGAATATCTGTCAGGAAGGCATTTGTGCATTATCATGACAAGACAACCTTTTGATATAACAATTTTATTCACTACAGTTCATATATACAGCTAGTTCAAGGCTAGAGAGAAATGCCAAGCCACAGATTTCAGCTCGTTTCAAATTTTGTAAGAAGTCTGAATCATATTCAGCTGAGGTCTGGATCATGAGCTGTTCATGATGCAGCTTCCATGGTCTATAGATGACCATGAATCAGTATGAGGTTAGATTTCTAAATCCTGCTATGTCAAGACTTTAATGCCTGCAGTTTAAGTCCAGACATTCTGATGGCTTTTTAGGGCTGCCTGATTACGTGCTTCATCTTCTTACTTATTGTGTAAGTCTGTATGTGGTTAATTCTACTGGTCTAGGAAAGTTTAGGCCCTGAAGTGCTATCAGATCAATTTGGGGAATACTTTTGTCTTTAAGAGATGCCTATGAAATAAGAGATGATCGAATCTCAAAGAGATTTTGATGTTAGGTCTTTACATTTTTGTTCATGGTTAGAGCCATCAAGCAGGGAGCAGTGGGACTCTGATCACTCATCAACCCTGAGGCAAATGACCAAACGCCAGTAAAGAAGTTGTCCTGACCAATGGGTCTTGAGCTGTTCTTTGCAAGAGATTTTATCTCCTGTGCTGAGGGAATTGGGCCCAGGAAGAGTGCAGTAAAGGAAATACTGGTTTAGTGAACTGGTAGCTTGCTGAACTAATCTTCCCGACTCAGAGATTGCCAAACAATGGATGCACTTTACATTACTCCATTGCTGATAAAAACTAATTCCAGCCTTTGATTTAAGTGACTGAGCATTTCCAATTCCTAGAGCTTCCCAATTGGAAGAGCACGAGTTCTTTTTGAGTTGGTAGAGGTAAGAAGATACTCCAGTTATGTGGACTTTCAGGGGGTCTTTTTTGCTCCAGAGAAGAAATATAATTAGTCGTGGTGGGCAGATAGGAAGCTCCCTGCTCCCCTGCTCTGGTCCACATGACTCAGTTAGGCACATAATCAGTGTAAACTGGATTCAGTCCTTCTGTTTCTTAAAATGCTGATATTTTCTCTTCTAAAGCTGAAAGGCACTGGATGCAAAAACTGATATAAAAATAGTAATTAAAAGCATTTTCAGCATTTTGAAATATTCTGAGAAAGTCTTCAATCATGAACTAATGCTCCCTAGGAGTGATAGCTTTATACTGTGAGAGGGATACGCAAACTTTGATATACCAACTGTTGGTACAAAAATTTAAGAACTGTTGTATACTTGGTCTTCAGTGGTCAATTTGAAAATAAGCTGTATGAAGAGCATTGTACCGTATAGGCTGTGTCCTTTTGAACTGTAGATAGAAAGTGGTCAATTGTGCAGGAGGTGGTTTGGTTGCAGTACAGAATGATGCATCAGGAACCTAGAAACATCGTGTACCTGTTGTTCCAAAATGTCACTGTCACAGCAGGTTTCCATTTGTAGTTCTCACTCCAGAGAGGATTACAACATGAAACTGCTACCACTAACTTTCTTACAAGCTCATGACCACTTGTAATTGAGGCCATCACTGCTAATCGGGACATTGTTTGCAAATATAAAGGAAAATGTTCAGAGAGATTGTGGATGCCCCATCCCTGGAGGCATTCAAGGCAAGGCTGGATGTGGCTTTGGGCAACCTGGTCTAGTGGTTGGTGACCCTGCCCAAGAAAGGGGGGGGGGGTTGAAATCACATGATTTTTGAGGTCCTTTTCAACCTAGGCCATTCTATGATTCTACGAAAAAGCACAGTACTTGTCTGATCCCTAGATATTGAGACTGTGTGGCAGTAGGATATGTTTTTACCCAATCCAGCTTCTTTTTCAGAATGTTTATTTACAGTTCTATAAGGAACAGTATCTTGGAATCTCAGTTAAAGTTTAAGTCCTCAGTCAGGCATGCTCTGTAAAGCATCACACAGACTAGCTCAAGTTCATGTAATTTTCACTATGCAACAGATGAGTTAAGAGGACAGAATGTAGACAGAGGCACAAACAAAAACAGAATTTTTATAAAAGTCAAAGTACGCATATTTAGTCGTGCATATGCATCACAACAAAAAAAATATTGTTAAAGCAAGAACTGAAAGGGGCTAGGAGCATGTCATTTCTGTAGAGTTGAGTTCTTCCTAAGCCTGAGAAGGATGAAGGAAAGTAAGAAGAGATTAAAAAACCACCAAAGGTAGCTAATATTGGTGATAATAGGAAGATGAGAGCTAGTGGTACCAAGACAAAATAGATATATTTTTTTATTTTATCAAACACAAAATCTTTGTACCATTTTTATATTTTTTCTCTGCTCTCCTCTGAATATTTATAGCCACAGAAGATGAAGTGACAAGTGACATAAGGAAATAATGAAATTAACTGTATTTTTCACTACCTTGTTTCAATCATTGTCATGTAAAATTTTAGTTGTAACAACGCCTAGTATTTCCACACAGCTTTATCATTTTTTCAAGTCTGCTGAGCCTATTGAGCATTGAAATTCTTTAGGCAGATCTCTGATATTATTAAATTTGGCTATTACATATGTGCATCTAAACAAGGACAATATGAGTCTGTATTAAATTTCAGCTGTCATGCATAATTCCTCAGAACTTTGTATGGAATTGCTGTACCGTTTACTCCTCTCTCACTAAACAAGGCACTGCAGCACCTGTAATTTTCTGGCATAAATCTGTAAATCAGAGCAACTCTGGCTGTGATGCCTCAGGGTGAAAAATAAGAACTCATTTGAATATCACATCTGGAATGCAATTGTGTACAAGTTATACTAATGAAACTGGGGCTTTCTGTTATATTTTATTTATGTATGAAGGTGCTTCCATAAAGCGTGCTTTACATGGCAGTATAATGCACTGCACTAACTACCATGACTTTCTTGGCATTTATATTTGGGAAATGAGGTGGAATTCAGTAGCATTCAGAATAATGCTGTGAAGTCTCAAAATGCAAGGATTTAAGTTTGTCAGAGTTTATGGTTAATGAAGGCCTCTTTTTTAAGGTGAATAAAACTTGTTCTATTTAGATGACTTTATTAAACTGATGAAAAAGTAATTAAGATAAACATTTGGCTTAGTAGAAAAGGATCCTAATTAGGCTAGTCTGCATTATTCCCACTGTGATTAACTATTCTTTTGCCAGGATAGACTGTCACCCCTGCCAGTGCTGGGAAGCTGGTGTCAACCATAACACTTCTTATAAAAGCTCAGAACTCTGCTTTAGTTTCAAGGCAGCTTATCAATGGGATGATGCACAGGGCCTTGGCATACTGTTCAAACAGAAAATGAAAGTGAAATGTTGGAGGGGAAGGCACCCAAAATATTTAGAGCTGGAATGATGTGTGGACTAGTCTCAGTGGTGTGGGATGCATTCACATGGTGTTCTGACTGCTTTTCATGTTTGACTGAGACACTGGTAGCAAAATATTAGGATAAGTATCAGTTTTTTTCAAGTGCCTTTTTCTCTTAGCTCTGCTCCAGTCACTACAACTCCTTGGAGCTCACCTTCAACTTCCATGGTGCAGCCTTCTGATTGCAAAGTTCTTTCTTGAATCCACAAAATAATATCGACATCATTTGGGAAAGTACTGCTCTCGGGTATATAAATTTCATATCCAGAACCGAATAGCAGCTTGCTCAGAATATGCTTTTTTCACCATACTCAGAAGGGATAACAATCCAAATCATTGCAAAACATGACTGAGCTGTGCAGGGAATAGCTTGGAATGAGTAAGATAAGCTGGCTTAAGAAGAAGAGATTTAAAGTCTTTAATGATAGCTTAATGTGATGCCAGATATGATAAAATACGCATGTATGCTTTAAGTACTTTATTACAATCTTACTTAGCATTTGTTTCCAGAAGAAAGACCAAAGAACAGGAAAAGTGTAGCCACCCATATGTAGTTGTTTCTAATTGAGAAAATCTTTCATGCTCAGTTTTGAGTCCTCTCTTTGCAAATGCAGAATACTATTTATGCAGAACATTAATTTTAGCAGTTTAATCATTAGCAAGCTCTAATCAAATTAAAATATTTAATTTTTATTGTGCAGAAAATGTTTGATGTATTTCATATTTGCTTATTATTTCACTCATGATTTGTGCCCTTTCCATTTGGATGAAAACGGGCACTTAAAAAATGATAGAATTTATCAGATTTTTAGTGATTGCATTTGTTTTATCTTTATTACTGTTCTTTTATCAATGTCTTTCCAAGTAAAAAATCTACTAAATTTCATTGCTGCTTCTAGTCACTGTGGAACTGATTTTTCTGGATATGTAAGCAGCTATCAGTGTAGATATTTCAATATACTGTCCCAGCACATGAAGTGTCAAGGTTATTCTTGCAGTCCTTTCAAGGAAGCAGTGTTCTATTACATCTTCGGTAGCCTTACAGTTGCAGCTTTTGTTACCAGGAGAGCTAAAATCAGCAAGTAGGAAGAGCTGTGCCTCTGGAGCCACTGACTGCTTGAGCCTCCATATCCAGTGTTTTTCTTTCTTTTCCTGGGACAGCCATGACATGAAACCTTGAACAATTGACGGCCTGAAATGGCTTTAAAGCTCAGAGCCTGCTGAGAAGCATTTGAAAAGTCAGTCCATCGCCTGTCTGTAGCATTGTGTACCCACCATGAGATGAATACACATGCATCTCCTTCAAATGGTTTTATTTATTCTCTTTTTAAGACGTTTCGTATTCATATGTTGGAAGAGAACAAACGTTAGCTTAGCTTTTCCCATTCAGAGCTGCTCTCCTAACTTTGGATGAACTTTTACAGGCAAAGAAAAGCTGTTCTTGTCACCTGTCAGTTTTAACTTATAAAACACATTTCCATTATTTTTAATAGAGGGCCTTGAATTTAAATCAGAGTAGTTTCTCAAAATCTATTTAATTTTCAAAAATGTATTTTAAATAGAGAATATTTTTCTAGAGGCTTCCTTAAGTCAGGCATCTTTGTCCTTTCTGACATCAAGATGATTTGTGGAGTGCCTGTTATGCTTTGGGCATTTTTATAGGACTTTTTAGTTTATGGGCTGTGGCAGTGTTTCTTTAGTGACTTTAAACAGTGCTATGATTTCTGGAAGTATTTTATCTTCATGGTTATAATATGATCAAATCTGTATTTTGAAGCCTGGAAGGTGATTACGAGAAAAAAAGGCTATATTATTGTAACAGAAAAGCAGCTGTCTGTGATAAATGGCTTACTGAAATATATTAATTTGATTTTGGATGGAACTACTGTCTTCATTAAACACTCCTTTCAGGATATATCAAGTATACAGTTATTGTTTTTGTTTGTTTGTTTGCTTGCTTGTTTACTTAAAATCTTGATTTCATTGACTGTGTTACAGTACAAAGTTAACTTTATGTGTTCTGCAGTACCCATGCTTTTTGAGGATTTTTTGTTTTGTTTTGTTTTTTTCCCAGTAGTTCTGATTTATGAACTGTGACCTGCTTTGTTACATGCCCAGAGTTGCTTTGAATGTGTCCTTAAGTTTAACAGTCATGATCCTCAAGGTCTTCAAGCATTTGATATCGTGTTAATTTACCTGCAGGGGACTATTAACTTGTCTTATTAGCTTGAGGTCATTATTTTCTGTCTGAATGAAGTGAAACCCAATTAGCATTGTCAAGTGTTTCAAATGTTAATTTGAAGAAAGAGGAAAGGAAACAAAAAGGAGAAAGAAGAAAGGAGAAAGTAGTATTAGTAATAATACAAAAATAATGATGAAGAAGAAGATTTAGCCTTTAAAATACAAAGCTGTAGTTCTGTTTCCAGGTACAGTGATGCAAAGCTTCCATAAAAAAATTTATCTTGCAGGTATGATTTATGTGTACTTGCTCCTAACTTCAGCTGGTTTAGCTGAGATCAGAGTATTTCAAGAGATTCCTGTTTTCCAAGGAGCATTTCTGCTTCTTGTTGCAATGGCAGTTACAAATGTATTTTTTTATTATTTATTTATTTCAGGATATCTGGGAAGAAAAAAAAATCAAAATCTCACACAAACATGGAAGATACCATTTGCATTGCATCTGCAAAGTACCTCTTTTTGATGGTGTTCAGCAATTCCAGGCCCCCCATCCACAGCTATGATCTTGGAGCTTGGATCTTGGAGTAACTTCTGCGTACCCCACGGGGAAACCTTATATGCAGACCTGATGCACACAAAAAGATCCACAGTACACAGCAGTGCTCTAGATTAAAAAATGTAAGTGACGCAGTTCAGGTTGTATCTTGAACTCTTGAGCCTTTCCAGACTTAATTGACAACTTTGAAACTTCAAAATATTTTAACTATATGCTAACCTGGAACTTTGGTTTTCAGGTTACTCACTCAAACATAATTCTGGGGCACAATGTCTGGTATCAAACTGTGGGCTTGTGTTAACAGCATATAATATGAAGACATGGGTATTTTGAGAAGCTGACTCAGATGTAGATAGCTGAACTACCCAGAAGTCCTGGTATAGATGCTTTGATCCTTTCATGAAGCTGTTATCAAGGAGCAGAAGAGAAGGTATGGACACTAGTGCAGTCTGGATATGGTCTACTGAGACTTTATGATGGACACCCATCCATCAGGGCATGGATGAGTGTGCACCTGAAGGGAAGGCAATCAAGCACTGGCATGCCTCACTTTGAGTACGTTTCTCTTTTCCATGTTTCTCAACTTTAAATATTTGGAGACTATACTGACAGAAATAAGTCAATACGCTAATTATGTAGAATTGTTACACCTAAATACATTTTACTTTTAGCCTTTGGGAAACTAAGATGATGAGTTGATGGTTGCAAACGTTTTAGGAAGCACAGTGTCAATCTACTGTATTCCTTAGCCTTGTGGTCTTGATATTTCTGTAGCTATTGCATATCTCTGGGAGTTTACAAACACAGAAACAATACTACTCTGCAAGATTCCTGTATATTACTTATGGCTGAATTTTTAAGTTGTCTTTTGACAAGCAGTATTTTTTCTAATTCAAATATGAAATGAAGAACTCTAAATAAACGTGAAATTGGTTGGGTCCAGAGGGAGGGCAATGGTTGATTTTTAGATTATGGTCTTTGTGGATTGCTCATAAATGTGTAATTCTACCAAGTAGCACATCAAATTTTTTGTGAATCATGAGCTTGTATTAAAAGCCAGAATTGCTGTTTTCCAGTCAGTGTTTTGCCAGTTCCTTACCATCCAAATTCAGTCAGTTATGTGTTTTAACAATACTTATACTGCGCACATTTTAATGCTTTGTGTTTAATGTATTTATTCAGTTCTGTAGGAAAGAAAAATCCTAACTCAGGGTATTTTCTGAAAGACAGGAGGGGAAAGGTATTAGCTTTTCATTTCTAAATAGCTGCATTCAACAGATTGCTCCTGAAGTGTTGGATCTGACTTTCATTACTAGCTCAACCAATTTCACTACTTCAGGCAATAGAAAGTTTCTCATCAAGTAGGAATGATTTAAAGCAACATTCAGCAACCTGATTTTAGAGAACCAGTTGATTATGTACAATTAGTCAGAGTCAGAAGCGCATCAGCAATACTTCAATGGACACTGTTTGTCCCTGTGATCAACTGTGACTTCTGTGACCAAAACTGATGCATGACTTTTAGGCAGAAGTGCTTATCTGGAGAACTGGCTAACAAATAGGATATGTGCCTTCCCATCCTACAGCTGCTGATTTGAGTCCAGACAAAATAATGAGTGATGTTATAGATTTATCAAAATGTCTGATAGGAAACGCCAAATGAAAGTGGTGTTAGTTGGGTGCAGAGCAAAAACATATATTCCCAACTAACTGGCAGGCACAGCCATTGCAGGAGATTTTATTATACTCCATTTTGTTTAAAATTTTAGTGCAAAGGTTAAAAATGTCTTGATAAACAACAAAAAAGTACATGTCACCTTCAGAGAAGCGGAAAAAAGTCTCATGTGGGTGTACAACAAATATCTCCGTGGGCTGAGAGAGCAGAGAAGGCTGTGGTATTTCTTGAGTAATGCCACAGATAATCTTTTGTATCATCTTGTATTCTTTGTGCATTTATAAGCACGAACATTGAGATACCAACTGTGCAAAATTTTTGAGTTCTAGAAATTGTTTTTTCACACAGTGAAATGTGAATTGCCTGTCAGTTTGTCCATATGTGCTAGCAGATGAGGAATACTGATGAGATGTTAAGCTTAATGATGTTAGTGATGACTAAGCAGCAGACATGTTAGGAGAACAGGCAAATTGTGGTGATGGGAGCATTGTAAGTATCTGGTTGCAGAACAAGAGAACTAGTGTCTGCAAATATGAGCTCTTGAGACTTGCACAGAATGCTCAGGAGGTTTGAATAAAAGACAACAACACAGGAGTGTATTTCCTCTGGGCAGGACTAGTGAGAAGGGATGAGGAGAAGTCCAGCTTAACCAAGGTACAAGTCAAGACCAGAGGGTGCTATCTTCACCAGAAAATGGGAGCAATCTCCATCATGACTTGGAGAAAGAGAAGAAGCTGTGTGATGAACGCACATCTTAATGTACAGTATGCCCAAGCAAAAAGGAGATGTGAAAGAGTGACATATAGTATAGAATCTGCACCATGACTGTGTATGCAGTGAACATACAATGACACTCTGTGAGTTATCCAGTCAACCAAGAAACACAAAGATGTTCACATTCAAGGAGAGGCGTGCTTGTTAGAGTTACTGAGTATAGAGCAAACAAAGGGAACAAGTCCTGCAGGCACAAATTGGATAAGATATGGGTTCATGTTTTGCAATCATGGAATTGGAGCCTGCTCCCAAGATACACCAGGGAATCAGGGAATGACCAAATTCTAGAGTATATCTAGACCAAGAAAGTCTCTTGCGCCCATTTTCCCAGTCATCTGCAGCATGGAATCAAGTGAAGTACTTCTAACAAGGCTACATACATGACTATGACATCCAGGGACCATATGCCTGTGTGTTGGAAATGAAAAGTGTGTTCTTATTCTGCCTTTCTTTGATCTTTCTAGTATGTTGCAAGGTTTTCTCCTGAAGCTAGAGTAAAGCAAAGTCAATTTCTGAACCCCCTTCCCAGTAGAAGCTGCTCCTCACCTGTCACAGCAGAGTCATCAAAAAGGGGAAAAAGATGTAGTGCAAAGATTAAAATGAATCTAAGATGATTTAAACCTTAAAAAGTGAATTAATGAAAGACTGTACTTAGCACTTGACCATACAGTGCTGTATGTGGCAATAAAAGAAGGAATTCTTTTATTGTCTCTGATCAGTTCTGGACACATTCAGTGTTAATTTTCTCAAACGGATCTTTAAATGGACATTGAATCTTCCAGCTGT
This sequence comes from Callipepla californica brunnescens, assembly GCA_023055505.1. NCBI lineage: Eukaryota > Metazoa > Chordata > Aves > Galliformes > Odontophoridae > Callipepla > Callipepla californica. Next base: position 89,641,051 of record JALIRH010000001.1, on the reverse strand, counting down.
GAGGAGAACAAATGCTGAGCCCCTTGTTGTAGTTTAGCTTGAGGACAAGAAAAGTATCTAATATATATCTGCCTTAGTAGTGGTGAGCACATGTTTCCTAAATATCTTCTCTTTGGGCTCTGTTGTGACACCATGAAACATTCTTCAATCTAGTGACAGTAGTTACACTGAGTTATACTTAGGAGACTGAAGCATTGACAAAAGGAAAAAGGGAACTGGGTGGAACACTGTTGTTCCTGTAGAGAATGTCATTTGCAACAGGAAGCAAAGATTTCCTAGTAAATACAGGATCTGACCTGTTCTGCAGCTGTGCTGTCATCAACAGCTCAATGAATACTATTTCATTTAGTTCATGAATATAGATGGCTAATTCCTTGGGGCAACTGATTCTATTAATACAAAGCATATGCACAACCACTACTAATAGCAGAACTCAGCTCCATTTCTGGTAGTTTGACTTTATTCACTAGAGGGAAATGGCAATCTCAGGAGAGAATGCTGACAAAAGGGTTCCTAAGACTGCAGTAGTTTTGCTTTAGTAAATCCAGACATTTAAATGGAATGATAATGAGTGTATGTACCTGGGCAGTTGATTTGAGACCTTCTACATCTCTTAATTTTGAGGCAGCTGGTGAGAGAGTTTTAACTCTGTCTTCATTATGGAAATTACTATACAGTGGGATGATTATAATGCAGATGACATGAACGTGATGCAGTACCTGTGTAAATACTTACACCAGCATTGCTCATATAAAGCGCTGCACCCCAAACCATCATTACTGCTCATGTTTTTGAGTGTTATCCTGGTACATTCTGGACCCAGTGCATCCATTCCATTTCCAATAGCATGCGTTACAAGACTCTTCAGTGGTAAAACTAGGTGTGTGCCTGCAGCGGGTGTGTTGGGAGTTCTCTGAGCGTATTGTTATTGTCTCAGCCATGGTTGGTTTTCCTTCAGAGAAGAAAACAGACTTCTGTTGTGGTGTGTGGCATTGTCACACACGCTATACATTCTTGGCTTCATCCGTGCACTCTCTGGTGGCCTGGATCCTCAGCCCCTCCTGACCAGAATGCCTATTCATGGGAAGCCTTTCCCAGCCCTCTATGCACATTATTTGGCATGTGACACTGACACAAACCCCAGGACCCTTATGAAAGAACTCCTTATGTTTATTTTCAGATACATCCACTTTCCAGAGACTGCTCAATGGTTGACCAGGCCTAGTGCATTCAGTGTAGGGGAAAAGCAAAGGAAGATGTGAGTGTGATTCTATGAAGATCAGGAAAACATTACCTGTTAGTTATCTGTGACTATGAAGGAGCTAGCAGGAGATGGGGTGGGGGGAGATCAATTTCATAAGTCTGTGAAAGTAGCAGCTTGTTGGGGGGAGGGGTGAATGCAGCAGGCACGAAGGTGGCTGAGGGCATAACTGTCTAAGAAAGCTCTGAAGGATGAAAAGGAAGTGCTTGAAGAAACTTTCCAGTGATACAAGTTTCCCATCCTTCTCACATCCTTTTCATCTCTCTGGAGAATCCACCTGTCTGTCCTATTACCTGTCTGTTTCTATGACCTAAACCAGCATTTGCTGTTAACTTCTGTAGATTTTGAGCAAGTGGAAAACCTTCAATCTCAATTGCTTTTTGTGTGAGTGACCTGAAGGCAGCAAACAGTGTTACGGTCCATGGTGCTTGATAGTGCTGGTTCCAGACAGCTCCATGGGTGCCACCACAGGACACAGCTGAGCCCAGAAGCGAAGACAGTGGTGTCTCTGAGAAAATGTACTAACAAAAAGGCAAAATTCCAGACAGGTAGAGGAAATGGAGAAAAGGTGAAAAATAGTAGAGGGAACACAAAGGTTAGAGAAGAAGTGTTCCCTGATGAAGTAGATATCCCATGTAGGCTATCGAAAACCAGTGCTGGAGAAGAGGAAATGTGGGAAAGAAGGAGCAGCAGAGAGAAACTGCTGTGTATCATTTCCCTCCTCCTTCGCCTTCCTCACTCCTCAAGGCTGATGGAGGATGCTGGAGGAAAGTTGAGTAGGGGATATTAGAAAAGAAAGGTGGGGTTCTTTTGGTGTTTGTCCCTCACTACCTGTATCTATTTTAGTTGACAACAGATTAAAATATTTTACCATGTCTTTTTTCTCAGGATGGTAACTGCTAAACAGACTTCATGAGCTTTCTCATCCTGTTTTGTTTGTTTTTTTTCCCCAGCATCCTGTCTAGAAAAGGAACTAACGCAGTGTCTGGATGGGTGTTCGATTGCTAGCCAAGGCTAGTTCACCCCAGGGCTCTCACCTAGGTTGGAAACAAGAGGTCTGGCAGCAGAATGTGCTGGTGCTGGCTGTGACTTTGTCAAAGGACCTAGTTAAGAATTGCTGCAATATTTATTCCTCTTAAGATGTTTATTCAATAAATCCCAGGTATCGGTATCATTCTGGACTGTTCTTTATTTGCCCCTTGTTTCATACTTATTCCACTTATCTACTAACAGTCTTCATTTATAATCTCTAGAAGTGCTTTCAGTGTGAATGTATTTATTTTTCAGGTGGAGTTTTGTGTTGTACTGCAATATGCCCTGACTAAATTCTGAAAATGTTGCTTCTGTTTCCTCTGTGAATATCATTGCAAGCAAGAGCCTGAGAGCTGTGGAACTTGGGAACAGAATTTTATTCTGGAAAGAAAGTTTGATCATGTGGCAGTCTTATGGGATTCAAGACTTTCTGGAAGTAAACAATCAGGATCCACATTTCTGTAATGTTCCCCTTGTGGAAAAGAGAATGGCAGCTGTAGTTGCCTTACACTTTTCCAATGTAATCACAATTACATCAGTGCATTGAGCATTCAAGTGCCTTAGAAATTTCTTCCTCTACCAAGGCGCATTACACTGGGAGACAGATGTTTATGTCATGTTATTTTATTCCTCATCAATCAGCAGTTTCCCAACCATCTTATTTTAACTTGACTATTTACTAATGAGCAATAAAAACCACATTGCCTACAGCAACATTTGCACAGTGGGTCGTGAAATAGCAACACACACACGTACTCTTAATTTTATTTCTTTTCATGTTTATCACAAATCAAATCCTTCTCTAATATTTATGTCCTTGTTTAAACCTAAATCATAGCAGGCTACTCCTGCTCTTTTGTTTCCCTCTAGTTGTGGTCACGACATTTTGTCCACTGAGGTCTTAACAGCTTGTAGCAATCTTGGAGACCAAGCCCAATAATTCCCTAGAGGCAATATGTCAGGATGCTGGAAATTCGTTTATGATTTTCTCTGGCTTCCTCAAACCTTCATTAATTCTGATTTGTTATGAAGTGGATCACAGCTAATAGGAAGTGAAGCTTCTTTCAGTTAAAATAAGTAGAGGGGTTGACGTGAAGGGGTCCAGAGATGCCACGAGGCAAGATGGTTGTTAAGTTCCAGTGACACGTGCAAAGCTCAGTAATCTTGGTGCACACTGCCTCAGATCATCTATCTGCACAACCCTACTCTCATAGAAAGCCAAATAAGGCTTCCTCTGTCAGTCTCAGAAGAGCACAAGAAGGCATTTCAACCTTGCACAGAATATTTGAGTTAGTAATGCAAAGCCAGAGTTATGAGAGCTGTAAAGAGGACAACCCACAGAATGTGGGAATGGTGTTCAGAGGGGTAGGCAATAAGACTGACTCCTTTAATTTGAAGGACTTTGGGAAGAGTGGATATAAAGCCACTGTTCATCAAATCCTCTGAAGAAGAAATGTAGAGACCAGACAGCTTTGTAGGAAACACCAAAGCATGTGGAATATCAATATGATTTTCTTGAAAACTAGTGTAGACAGCAGGTAAATGAGGAGTCTATGTGTAGGGTGTGAAGACTGAGAAGCCAGGTTTGATGTTCGCCTGACAAAGGTGTGGCATCTTAATTACAGCACTACAGTACTTCCACAAGTACAATAGGTTGCCTGTGCCATACCTCACCCTTTCCTTTTTTTTTTTTTTTTCAGAGGAAATATTACTGCATACTGTGGCTTGGTTGTCTTTAATAATTCTGCATGCTCTGGCTTTGTGCATCTGCTGCTGAGGACAGTGTCAGTGATGTGTGCTCTGCTCCTGGAACAGAGCGTGCTGGGGAATGTAGTGATGTGTGGATGTTCCTGGAGTTTATTTCCCAGCCTTTGACCCGCTTCTGGAGGAAATTCAGGGGCTCACATCTGTTGGCTTTATCCTGCCTATAGATGACTGCGCTGCTTCTCTGAGCTGAAACGTTTGAGTAGCTGCATTAACCTCTGTAAATGTTTAAATTAATTTAAAGTCTGCCATGGCAAGATGGGTAATTATGGTTTGTGAGAGAATTAGTCAAGAGAAACTATAGAAAATGGGGTGGAAAGAGTAGCTGGTTGTTATTTTCATTGCAAGTAGCTGCTCCTCTGCTCCTTTTTGACTCTATCAGTGTTGGGGCTTGTCTACATAAGAGCTTGCACTGTTGTAGCTAAACCTTTTTTTTATGTTAGTTAAATTGATAAAAATGTGACATACAAACTGGCCTTTATTTTGCATATTGTGTATTCTTCTCCTCTATCCTGGGAGCAAACTGCCTCTGCAGGAGTTATTTCCTTTGCTGAAGGCATGGTCTCTACTGTGAAAGACTGACAAAGTCTGCCTTTCATATATCAGAATAGTAATGTCTCTTCACAGTCAGGGACCCATTATTTCTCACTGATAACACTGCACATTTTTAAGGTGTAAGGAGGGAAATAGCACCCAGCTTACCAGAGCTTCCATGGTTAATGTGAAATTAGCCTGAGCATAACAGGGTTTCATCTCATCCTTTGAGGAAGAGATAAAGGAGCAGATTGAGGCCATCAGATGGATAGCTATGTAGTAAGTGGATTAGCACAGTGCAACTCAGCAGCAAGGCCAGGATGGAAATGATACTTGACCAGCCTGGCACCGGATACCAGCTAGCAGTCTGCTATGGGAGGTAAATCTAAACTGTAAGGATGTACCTAAGCAAGGACAGTATTTAAACTGAGAAAGTTTCTTTCTGTTATTATTTTATCTTTTTGTTTCTTTCTCTCCCTCATCCTCCCTCCCTCCCTCCCTCCCTCCCTCCCTCCCTCCCTCCCTCCCTCCCTCCCTCCCTCCCTCCCTCCCTCCCTCCCTCCCTCCCTTCCTTCCTCCCTCCCTCCCTCCCTCCCTCCCTCCCTCCCTTCCTTCCTTCCTTCCTTCCTTCCTTCCTTCCTTCCTTCCTTCCTTCCTTCCTTCCTTCCTTCCTTCCTTCCTTCCTTCCTTCCTTCCTTCCTTCCTTCCTTCCTTCCTTCCTTCCTTCCTTCCTTCCTTCCTTCCTTCCTTCCTTCCTTCCTTCCTTCCTTCCTTCCTTCCTTCCTTCCTTCCTTCCTTCCTTCCTTCCTTCCTTCCTTCCTTCCTTCCTTCCTTCCTTCCTTCCTTCCTTCCTTCCTTCCTTCCTTCCTTCCTTCCTTCCTTCTTCCCTTTCTTTCTTAATAAAACACATATACATTCCCCTCTTGCCCCCTTGCCCCCCAAATTTGTAACATATTCATATTAGAAGATATATACTTTAAATTTTTTGTCCTGGCTTCAGATATATTTTACAGCTACTGGAGAAGATTTTCTCAAAAAGTTCCATAGTTTTATTACCTGACTATAAAAGAACTTTCAGCCCACTTTTCATGGTTTTTATATGACTAAAAGATATAGCAAAATCCCAATGTCTTCAATATAAAGTGTCAGGGTCTCCTTGAAATCTGCCTTGTCCTCTAGTAGGTAGTAGTTCTTTAAGCTTGAGTACACTGTGAACAGTGCATTACACTTTTTTGCCTCATCTGCAGTAAGCAGACAGGAAGAGTCCACAAGCTGCAGCGCGTCTCAGGGCAATGTGTCTGTTTCTGGCATCTTGTTCCTAATTATTCAGCTCTGTTCTAGACTTGGAATGAAAATGCTTGCACTTCTGAATATTTCCCAATCCATTTGCAAAGTCTACAACATTTATTACTTTCATCATCTTTAATAGCGCAGTTCCTCATTTTCTTGCCATTTTATTGCTGTTATAGTAATGTGGGCTGTGACTTCATTTGACTTAGAAGTAGGCAGTATCACCTCTAGTTAGCGTTTAGATGGGAAAATGTCTGAAGGGGTTCTGGAAATGTAATGGTTGATCAGAATGTTACATGATTTCATCTAGAATGAGACTGAGAATATGCTGGTAAGTGACATATAAATGTTTACTCATAAAATTAAGTATTTTTTCTGCGAAAACTGTTATTTCAAGTATGGCCTTACCTACTGTAGTATAGAATCACTGCATGGTTTTTTCTGTCTTCCCCATTAGAGCTGTGTTAAGTTGTAAAAATTACGAAATTTCAGTGGTATGGAGAACTGAAAAAGCATCTCCTTACATGTGATAGTGTTATGGATTGCAGCCCGCAGAGGGGAAGGAGGGCTGAGGGAGCTGCTGCCTGTAGGGACCCATGTGAAGTAGTGTCTGAAGAGTGGGCCCTGTGGTATGGAGCCATGCTGGAGCAGAGCTGGCAGGGCTGCAGCCTGTGGGAAGCCAATGCAGGATCAGTTCAAAAAGAACAGCTTTACAGGAGGGACCCCATGTGGAGCAGAGTCAGAGAGGGACCCTGAAAGCACAAAGATTTAGTTTGCTTTTAGTTTCTCGCTGCTTTAGACTGTTAGTAAATAAATTATATTTTTCTCCCTCTACTGAGTCTGTCTTACCCATGACCGTAACTGGTGAATGATCTCCCTGTCCTTATCTCAGCCCTTGTGCCCTTTTTCATCGTATTTTCTCCCCATTTCTTTAAGGAGAGAGGAAGAAGGAGCCAATGTGCTGGAGTTCAGCTGCTCATCAGTGTGAAACCACCACGTGTATACAGAATAACACTCATACAATGGGGATTTATTGCCTTAATTTTACCGCTACATCTTTATGTGTGGTCAAACCAAAGTTGGTTCAATTCCATTTTCTGAAACTGTTAACTGAGGCCCTACTACAAATCCTGTTATTCCTATTAGTCTACATACCTTTGCCAAATTTGTATTCTGAAAAATAGAGCCCTCATGACCCAAACCCTAAATTCTTTTCAAGCTAATGCTAAAAGTCACGCAGATGTCTCAAGATGAGATTTATACACTTAAAAATAAAAAAAAGAGAGGTGGGAAGGAGGGATGGGTATTTCCATTGCTTTCATTGCTTTGAGTTCTGTTTTGTCAGACTCCAAAGACAATATTAATCTTTGTCACTTTGTTGCATTTGAGCAGTGAGGGTGCAATTTGACCCTGCAATTTAATTAACGGCTCTGTTGATAGTGTGCTGGCCAGTGCTGGAGCTTTGGCTGCCATAGCTCCCCGGGTCAGACAGAACTAAAAGGAGCAAAAGGAGGCACTGAGGAAAGCAGGTGTTACCAGATTTACACAGGAGGACTGTTGAGTAATAGATATAGGATCTTTTAAAATCAGTTTGCTTTCCTCCCGGCATCTCACTTTTATCATAAACTGTTGTATGGTGTCATGGTGTTCTGTTAAGCAGATGGTGCATTTTATCCCAGTGGTGTCTGCTTATTGCTTGTGGATGAAGTGATTTTTCTATACAGGTAGTTAAAGTGCAACTTGAGGTTCTCTGGCAGCCTGAGTTGTTACTTAGAGAGTCTTAAAATGTAAGTCATGGTTAACTTGTTGATCATTTTAGTTTATCCACACATAGCAAGCAGTATGTATGTGTCTAAAAATACAAGTAAACACAGATATCTTTGTGCACCTGTGGAGGTTTTCAGAGAGCTTAGTCTCTGTTTGAGGGAAGAAATCTGTATGCCAGCTGCAGGTTATATTAGGTAAGCTTTTCAACAGTAGGGATAATGAAGAAATAGAGGGAGCTTGTAGAGCTCTTTAGGAATATGCTGGATAAACATCTGTCAGGAGTAGTGTAGGTATTGCTGAGCTTCAGGGGATAAAAGCATGTATGCAGAGAATGAGTGCCCGAGGTATCTTCACTCACCTCCAATTCCTAGGTAACAGGTTTGCTAATCAGCCCCTAAATCTTGAGACTCACAATCATGGGATTTGAGACTCAGGCTCTGGGCAACTTCAGAGGATGTGGCTTTTTTCCCCTCTGGTGCTTAGGTTTCCAGGGAGCTGATAGGATTTGGTTACTACACAGGCAGCAAGTTTTGTCTTGCCCACTTATTTGTGCGTGTGTCCATCCCATTCAGTCAGTTCCTTCTTTCCGCCCACCTGTGCTGCTTTTCATATTGTTTGAAGATTTCTACTCAGGTCCAGCAAAAGCAGGTAATTCTTCCCATTGGTTTACCCTGAGTATTAAACTGAGAACTTGTATGTTTTGAGTTGGAAACCTGGGATGCTCCTCCACAGTCACTGAAATGATAAAATGATGGTTGGGATGCTAGCTTTGTTCTTTCTGAATCACTAAAGGATTTCAGAAGTGCACCCTGAAGTGACATCACTAACCTGTGTTATCTTTGAAAAAACATTTTAGCAGCTTTGGCTTTATGTGATCTTTCTTTACAACTTTTCTTTTCCTCTGACTTCCTTCATCCTATTCCTTCAAAGGAAAATGAAGTAAACAGGATTGTACTGTGGGAGCGGGCAATGCTTGCTCTTGTTCTCTAGCCATATATCAACATTTATATATAGATCATCTTGATACCTTTTCAAGACAGCTAGTGTTGTGGTGATTTTATTTGATTTGCTCTTCTCCAGAAAGGATAATTATGACAAATGTTTCCATTACCTATTGCTAGTGCTTTGGGAAAGGAAGAAGCCTATGATTGCAATTAGCTCCTGTAGACAGCAGAACTTCAACTCAAACTAGATTTGCTGTTTGTGTTAACTGTTTCTTATGCAGAAATCACTACTCACTGCAATTTGACTTTTCTGTAGGTGAGAAAGATACTAAACATTGAGCACAACGCCAAGACTAAGCGGGCACAACAGCTTCACGCTGAGTGACAGCACTACAGAAGTCAGACAGGATTGAGCCATGACATTTAATTGCTCCAGTCCTCTCCAGAATGTCAGAATGAATCCCTGTTTTTAATTTTCCAGTTTCTGTCATTTCTGTCTCAAATTTTCCCAAGGTGATTCCTCTCTCAGGCAAAACTCTTGGCAGACTTCTTTCAAGCCTACTGCCCCATTTACAGTTTCTGCCATCTTCATCCTTTTTTATATAAGACATTCTCTGCTGGATGCTTAGTTTTCTCCTGTTTCATGTCTAGCTTGGGAAACTCTCTGTGATCTCTCACTGCACAAGATGGTATGTTTTCAAGGGAAGGACTGACCGTTGCTAACGTAGTTAGGTTAACATTTTTCTGCACAAATGTGTCATTACTTTCTGCCCCAATGTCAGGAGGGCAGAGAGGGCTCTTCAGTTTCTCCTCCTTCTACTTCCAAAGTTAGAGATACCAAAAGCCATCACAAAAGGAAGAAAGGAGGTTGGCTAGGAGGTTTCAGAAAAGGAAAAGTTAATTTACCCCCATCTTTTGGGTCATCGAGTCATAGGAATGTAACACCCATATTCATCATAGGGGTTGGAATAACAAGCAGGTCTACTGTCCTCCAGTCAGGATACCTGTACTGGCTTAGGAGGTGGGAGCAGGTCTCTCATAACTATTTATAGTGTTGAAGTCCGGAAATCCTTTTGAATTGTCTGAATTAAGACTGAATATATCCTTCATTGAATTTTTAGGTGCTCTCAGTTATATACAGTAATAACAACAAATCAGTAGGTAATATTCTACTTTCTAATTACTTCCAGCAGCCCCAGCCAGACTCTGCATAGTTCAGCCTGATTTATACCTCACAGAATGTTTCAGGATGTGGTGTTGAGAAACATTACACTTGGTAGTTACATGAAGTACTGTTTTTTTTAAGCTGTTGTGAAAGAAGGTGCTTTGAAGAGTGTACTTTATCAGAGGGCGTCTCTTGAAACCCCTATGTGACATTTCTTTTCTCAACAATGGCTTGCTTTTCTTCTTTTTTTTTTGCTTAAAACTAAAACTAAACAGCAATAAAGCAGAATAACCAAAATAGTTAACCCCTCTGAGTCACCTTACATATCTGGAATCTGATACAGCTTTCTTTTCAAATTTACCTCTATCAGTCTGCTTTCTTGACAGCTAGGGTACAAGATGAGGGATTTCTCATAATTTTTGCCTGGAACATATTGACATAAGGTGATTACCATTCACTTTCTGATTGTTTTTCTTTTGTTTTGTTTTTTGTGATTTGGCATGCTTTCCTATGTGGATTACCTGTATTTATCACAGTACTGAGTTTTTCATGTGGAGAAGTTCTGGCTCAGTCTCTATTCCTAAGGCTGAAGATCTCCTTTTTGCTTCTTTTCAAATAGCTGAGCTTCTTGACTGCCTTTGTCATTGTGGCTGGCTTCTATTCTTCCACTAATGAAGGTCTAATCAACACTATAAATAAGTTTGTTTTTCTAAAAGGGACAATTCCTTAGATATTTTTGTTCTTAACATTAAAGCTTTGCTTCATTCCTTCAAGCTCTATGTTACATCAAAATACGCAGATTGTTGAAATGACACTGTATATACTTATCAGTTTAATTGTACTTCATTCATCAGTTTAATTGTACTAATTTTACCAGTTTTCTGACCAACGCGTGGCTTTTTAACTGTCCACAATGCCATGAAATGGGTTCCGTGGGACCCATTGCATGTAGTTGTGAATGTTTGTCTACTATACGTATTCCTTAATATTACTGCCATACATGTGCATGGACTCTTTTTGCCTTGATTCCCTTCAGTGGTCATAGAATGGTAGAATAACTTGAGTTGGAAGGGACCTTTAAGATAACTTAGTTATAACTCCCCTGTAGAGCACGGTTTAGTGCGATCCACTAAATCAGTCACTGGATCAGGTTGCCCAGGGCCCCATCCAAACAGACCTTGAACAAACACCTCCAAGGATGGGTTGTTCTGGCTTCTAGTGAAGATGTTATGTACTTTAGACAGACTTTCAAGTGCAGGCTGTTCTTATTCACTGTACCTAATCATTTAATTTAATGAAGGATTTTCAGACAGTGTCAATAAAAAAGGAGATTTTCAAAGGACAGTTCCTTTTATGTACTGTTATAGCAGGCCATGAAGGAATATAAGTGGCAAGGATTTGGTGATGTCCTGTTATGACTTACTATAACATAAGCTTTTAGCAGCCAAAGCTTGCATCATTTATAAATCACCAAGCACTACATTTTTACTCATTAAAGAGCCATAAAGAATCTTGCAACACATTTATCATGATTAGTTATTTGAAAATTCCAACACAGTTCCAAAGTGACTATCATGGGAATTCTCTGTATTAACACTGAACTTGTGCCGTACATAGGTGAGGACATGAACCTTCCTACAGAGTGATGATTGCAAAGGAGCCACATCATTTTGTTGGGGACGAGCACTTCAGATCCTCAAAACCTGCTGACTTCCTTTATATATGTGTGTCATCTGACTGAAAAGCAGAGAATATTTTTTGTGCTTTACTTACACCTCAGCTAAGATCTTGTTGCCTGATACTATTTTGTGCAGTTGTTTGTAAGGCCTGTTTGTAGGCAACAGGAGCAGTTTTGAAAACTGATTCAGAAAACAAAACCCAGGAATATTTGTAGAATGTGTTTTTTCTTCTGAGACTGAACATCTTGGAGCAGTCATAGTTACTTTAATTGCAGGCTTTGGTGGAGGCCATGCAGTTATCAAAGGAGAGCCGAACTGGGATTGGTAAGTAAGTGAAAGGAATTCTCCTGGCACAGTCAAGGCCACGAAAGCTCATTGGGAGCTTGACAGTTCTTTAGTGTTTTGCTTCTCTTAAAGTCAAGAGTTCAGTGCAGTGGCAGTGAGTAATGGTGCGAAGGCCTGACTAGAAATAGGAACCCCAGATGACTTCAGTCTGTTCCAGGTAATAATGACTTTCTAAAGCTACTCCAGCCATATTTGAAGCCCACACACCTAGTGTCCTGAGAGGTGTTACACAAATCTGTGGGAGTGGCAGGTGGTGATCATTCTGTGCAACAGTCCCTTTCTGTTGATGTGTTTCTTTGAAAAAAGTAAGAAAATGGTTTTTGCTTAAGGAACTTTCCATCCAAAAATATTGTCAGAGTTCCTTACTCTGCCAGGGAATATTCTGAGGGCCATAAGGAGCTCTCATTCTCATTGCTGGAGCTACAGACGTCCAAAGTCATGCAGCAGTCTGAAAGGAAAGCAGTATTTTTTCAAATATTTCCTTCTCTTTTGAGACTAAAGAAGAGGAGTGGATAGAGCCAGATGGTGATACTACATTTGGTAAACGAGACAATGGATAACAGTTTCTGCCTTCCTTCTCCTTCTACCCCCCCACCCCCCCACCCTCCCAGCTCCCAGTCATTTTCCCTGGATCACCGAGGACTTCTGTTTCAGTTTTGGTTCTTGAGCACCTTCTGATGCAGCACAACTGCATTCCCCTTTTACAGTCATTAAATGGTGTCGTCTTGCTCTCAGCTGTTTCTGTACGCTAGTGAGAAAAAAAAATCAAGCTGGGTGACCTGCCAAGGTAACCTTATAAATTTCAGTGACTTTAAGAATTCCATCAACCTTAACCATATGTGCTGAATGCCCCCGACAGCTGCAGGTTAAGAAGGGCATTCAACACATAATTACCTCAAAATTGACTTTTTTCTTTTTAGTGCCCATGAGTCTATCCTCGCCATGGCTGGCTGGCTCCCATTCAAGTGATGATCCAGCATGCTGCATGCTGGTGATGTAGCAGCCGCCACTGAGCCTACTGAAGCATGGGACAAGCTGGGTGGAAGGGACAAGGTAGGGAGGGCAGATAAATGCTGATCTTAAATCTATTATACTGCCTTTTAACTTTTTATTCTACTTTTACAGAAGATTTTGCAAAAATATGCAATATTCTTCTGTTCTGTTTTGCTTTGCTTTGCTTTGCTTTCTAAATGGACACTTAACAGACCTCCCTTCCTGCGAGCAAGCCATTTTACATAAAGTTTCTTGGACAATTGCAGTTAAGCTCGTGGCAGCAGGGTCACACTTACAAAGAGGAGAACTGAATCAGGTCTCACTTATTATAGTGGTGGTGCTTGATGTTGCTAGTGATGTCAGGGCAGTCAGTATCTATATTGTTGTGACTGGCAGGTCAGTTATGAAAACAGAACTGTTAAGTTATGAAGAGTATGCTTAAATCAGTAATTTTCTGGAATAGTTGATGTCTTTTTCCGACTGGGAATGTTGGGTGAGGTGATTAACATCCCTCTTGGAATGGGAAATGGTGGCTGAATTAAATTCTGCAATGTGCTTATAATTACAGCAGTATACAGAGCTATCTTAGATTCGATAAGTGTTAGTGCCTTTAAGGCAGTGAATATGTGATAGTGTATAGCTGAGCGGTACAGGACCTCAAGTTTCTGTTCTCTTCAGTGTGTTTACATCATCTCACCAGAGGAGAAAGATAGTATCTCTGTGACATGGAGGTTCCTCCAGGCTGTCAGGTGTATTTTGCTATGATAGGTCTCTTATTACCATGTTAAAATGGAAATAGTGAGATCAGGAAAGTCCTCCTTTCACATTTGAAAATATTGATCCTCTTTTTATTGGAAATGTGCACCCGAGTTACTGGGTTTGACTCCATTTGGTGATACTAAGAGTGGGATTCATCTCATGAGTTGTAAATGTCTGCATTGGAGTTAGTTGTCTGGATTATTTTTATAGTCTGTGGATAGAAAGACACAATTTTAGGGCATGTTTCATTGCATCCTGTAAGTATACCTTTAAGCATTTAAAAGGGTTAGATATTTTTTACCCTGGAGTGCCAGTTTCTAGCAACTTTTGTTGGCTATAGGTGGATGCATCTGCAGATATTCTTAATAGGGAAAATAAATCCTTGAGTGCCTGTTGAGAGAGACTAAAACTGATTTCTCAGAAGTTCTGATTCCTGGAAAGGAAACAAGAATCACATAATTTTGGAGGTCATTGTAATGTCCCATAGCCTGTGACCTTCACTGAAACTTGTAGGAAAGCAGTGGCTCACGCGGGAACTTACTGCAGTGCACTACAGCCAACTGTATTTCTTTCTGATCGCTGATAAAGCTGGAAGAATTGACATTCCTGTGAGGTGCCACTGGTTCCTAGTAAGGGATTGTTTTTTATTCCTAGCAGGTTTTCTCTTAACATTGTTCATGAATCTGACTTTGCCATCGCAATCACATATTGATTAAATTCAACGCTTAACTCAGTTTTTAAATTTGAGTAATCTGTCACCATCAGTAGATAACCATTTTTCTAAATAATTCTTGAAATCAAACCTTCTTATATTTACTATAAACTTTAATCTGATTCAATGAAAGAACTTAGTTCTATGCTTGCATTAACATCCAGCTGGGAAAAGGTCTTTCTTCGTACAGAATATTTATCCGGGTAGCAAGTGCATATTGCTGTATGACTTCTCCACACTTTGAATACTTAAGAGCCATAATCTGTTGCAAGTATTAAATGCAGGCACAGTGATATAGGAACAATTAGTTGTTTTTACATCACACATGCAGACTGCACATTTCCTGAAATGTCACTGAAAGAGGAGCTTTAGTAAAATCCTGTAATTAAAGTAGAAGTTCCAACTAATGTACGAGGCTGGCTGCTGTTTTATCAGCATAATAAATAGGGCAAGAAGAGATTGCCTCCATAATCGCACTCCTGCACCGGCTAAAGTTCAGCACTATTTCAAACAAACAGAAAAGCCTGTAGGTAGTCATCAGTTTGTAGAATCTGCAGTGTCAGTGTTGTAAATCAGTGAGTGCTCTGTATTTTCAGAGCGGTTGCAGTGCAGCAGAAACATAGGTCTAATTTCCTGTGACTTCCCATTTTAGTGCTCGAAGGCTGATTTTAATAAAAGAACCACGTATCCTAGAAATTGTAGTGGTGAAGTATAATTTATTTATTAATGGTTCCTCTAAATCATTATGAGTTTCTCCTCTTTTTTTTCTGTACTTAAAAAGGAGAGGAGCATCCTAAAAGGTGCAGTTTGAAGGTGAGGATGCACATTTTGCTTTAAGGAAAACTGTGTTTTCTTCTTGTGTATTCTGTCTCTAGGTTACTTTATCAGATGATGACAAGATTATAAATCTGAGAAGCTGGCTTCTGCTTTATCTTACACTGAGGCTGAAGGAACATATATCCTCATTGTATTTTCTGATAATGTATTTAGAAAAAATGCTTAATGAATGAAAGCATGTAACACAGTGTCAGTGAAATTGTGGCTCTTTGTGTCTGTTGCAAGTGGGATCTTTTGAGATCTCCTGGATCAATTAATTGATGCTGAATTGAGGTAATGATACAAACCTTTCAGGTAAGTTTTTTTTTCATCATTTTTGATGAAAGGTCTGGGAGCACAGAAATTAATCTAACTGCCTATTCTCTTACATATGTTCTCCATCCTGTGTTGGTGCTGGGCTGAGGAAATTTATGAGAAAGTCACTTTTCCCTTTTTACACAGCTACCTGTGAAATCTTGTTTGTAAAATAGGAATAATAATGTTAATCCTTTGATTTCTGTTGATGAAACATATTCTGAAAAAAGCTATGTATTGTTCGGACTCCATTAGATGAAAAATACTGCATTTTGGGGAGATTTTCATTATAGCAAGAGCTCTGAAGTGTTTGTACAAGAGAAATAAAAGGACAAAATAGAAGCCTGTCCTATAGTTATAACCGTGGTGTAGATAGGTATCAGAGCTGCGTCTGTGTGTACACCTAGTGCACTTAAATCAGAAGTTTCCTGTGTTGTATGGAGCTCCGCGGGTATCTATATGCATAGATGAGACAACAGGCTTGCTTGAGACAGTGGCCCAACTTGAGACAAGGCAACAGACTCCACTGTGAGTCACCTTCGCAGCAACAGTATTTGACTAATTGGTGATAGCTGGGAATTTCAGACAGACCTAGAGATCCACAAAGCCTGCCATGTCTGTGCCAGTCTGTTGGCACTGATCATGTGGCCCTATGTGGTGATTTAACATCATGGGTAGTGAACCTGACCATTTGAGACTGACCATGAAGAGCTGGCCAGATACTATGTAGGCAAGCTACTTATCCATATGCAGTAGTAAATACTCGTGCAGATGTCAAGATGGTAACTCAGGATGTACATACTTTTTTTTCTTTTTCTTTTTTTTAAATTTAAATAGGTATCATTTATAAGAAGCTTAAGATAGTGCATATGCCAGCATGGTCATGTAGGACCATCAGCCAGCTAAGTATAAGAGGACAAGTCTCACCTAGCAAGCTGATGACACAATTGCAAGGACTCCGTCTACACAGTAAACAACCATCCTGCCTACAAGTTTGATTCCTCATGTGAGCATTACCCTGTAATCCATAAAATTAGGGCTTTTTAACAAATCCTGTGTCTGTGAGTGCCTGTGGAACGCAGTGAATAAAGTGTCAAAATGTTTACTTTGTTTTAGAAGGAACAAGGAATATTCTGGTGTTTTTCAGTTTCTACTGAGAGATTACAGATCCACAAGGGAAACAGCCAGGAGATACAGGAAACATGCCTCATTTCCTTCAGGAGCCTCATTAAAACTGACAGCTTCATAAAATCATTAAGTGGAAGTTTTTAGTGGAATTCTCCCATTAGAGTATTTTCATTGAACTTACTATTCAAGCCATGGTTTTGAAGGATGCGATGAAACTACAGAGAAATTAGTTTCTGGGTATATGTCCAGTTTTGTATGTGGCTGGGGAAGAAGCTGTTCTGGTGAACTGTCCCTTACTCAGCAGTCAGAGTTTCTGGTGGTTTGAGGGAGGTACACTTGGCACTGACTATTTGGTTCTGCTGTCAGTTTGAAATATATTAGCCTTGACAACAAGACAAGAATTAGTTTGTCTTTTAAAGCCAAACCGAAGAGGGCTTTATAAATGAATACACTTGAGCGATTTTGATTTTTCTTTGAACAATGTCCTGTGTTGTTCATGCAAGGAATGATGATCAAAAATACCTCAAAAAGTGTAAATACTTTCTAAATAAATCTCTAAATTGGGGACATATGGGTATGAAGGGTGGACAACATCATGGATGAGGAATTGGCTAGATGGTCACAGCCAGAGTGTTATGGTCAATGTCTCCATGTCCGTGTGGCGGCCAGTGAGGAGTGGTGTCCTCAGGGATCTTTCTTGGTATGGGTGCTCTTTAGCATCTTTATCAGTGACCTAGATAGTAGGATTGAATCCATCCTCAGATGATTTGCAGATGATTCCAAGCTGAGTGGTGCAGTTGATACTAAACAACAGAAGGAAGGGTTGCCATCAAAAGGAAGTTGGAAAGGCTTTCAAATTGGGCCCCTGGGGACCTAATGAGACTGAACAAGACCAAGTGCAGGGTGAGGCTCTTCAGTCAGGACAATCCCAGATAAAAGAAGAACTCACTGAGAGTAGCCCGGAGGGAACGTCCTCCTGCCCTTCTGCAGAACAGGCCTCCCCACAGTCCTGCTGCTGATGGGTCTCTGCTGTACAGTATGAGATCCACCAAGAACCTCTGTTCTTCTGCTGGGAATCCAGTAATAAGCACTCCAATGAAAATGCTGAAGGAAACATATATCCTGCCTTGTCTTTATGAGATTGTGGATTAAAAAGGGAAGAGGAGCAATTTAGTTTCAGCTTCTTTCATGTCTTTATCAAATGAGCTGAAGTTTTTGTACTTCAGAAAAAGCCAGGGTATTTAAAACTGAAGCTGCTAATGTGTAAGGCTTTATTTAATGTGCAGTATTAGTCGAGAAGTGAAAAAGTTTCCGCTATTAATGAAATCACAGAAAATCTACTCTTGTGGACCCCACTGATGTGTTTAACTAAGGGTGTTTTCCAGAAAGTCATACAGCCTTCATTTGAAATTTTCAATAAATGGAGTATCTGGCACTTCCTTTGGTAGTTTGTTTCAAAGGTTAATGACTCGCTCTGCTAGAAGTAGAGATGATAATTCTCATTTAAATTTATCTGCCTTCAGCTTCTAGTCATTGGTTCTTGTTATTTTATTCCATATTAGATTAAACAGTCCTTTAATATTGACATTTTCTCCCATAGGTACAGCATTGCTGTAACCAAATCTTTTCTCCATCCTTTTTTGAAAAACTAAACAGTTTTAATGTAAGTCCCTTGCTGTAACTCATTTTCAATTTTTCCCAACTCTCAGTTAAGTGTTATATGAATTCTTCAGTGTTATTTTCATCTTTTAAAAGGAAAATTCCAGAAGGCTGTGTGATAGTCTAGTATTGTTCCCATCAATGTGGTATTTAGAGGTGATGTTTATTCTAATTGTCACTCCATTTATCCAACAAGGGCATTTCATATCTTTGCTGCATCATCCGAGTCACACTCTCTAAGCTCAGCTTATTTGTCACTTTACTTGTAGAGACAAAATATCATTAATTGTTTAATTTTACCTATCTTTCTTATATGGCCTCTAACAAATGAAGAATCAACATTCCAGCATAGAAAATAAAAATATGATGTGGCAGTCTGGAGATTATGGAAGGATCAGGCATTTCTAACAGCAGGAAAATATCTACTGTGTTCTGTACTTTTGCTTTATTGCTTGTAGGAGACCTGCTAGGATTATTTGTGTTTCATTTTCACATAATTCTTAAGCTCAGACAGGAGCAGTTTGAGGTCAGATTTTCAGAAATAAAACTCTGACACAGTGATCTAAACTCTGAAGCTACCCTGTGCAAAAGTATCAAGAAGCCATTTGTAGAATAATTTGGTAACGTCTAAGGACATGCTTGTAAAGAAGATTTCTATTTGTTTCTAATTAAGGAACTGACCATGCTGTACAGTATGTATGAGCTCTCTGGAGCCAGCTGTCTTTCAAGTCAAATTTGCCTGTCTTTTACTTGTCAGGTTGTATTGTTTGGGTTATTGATTGCTTGTTCCGTTCTCAACAGCACTTTATCAAAGTCATTTTCCAGATACTATTAATATTTCCAGGTTATGTGTGTATTTTGCGTTTGCTTTCCTATTTCTCCTCAGTAAATGTGGTAGATGTATTTGGTAGTGGTGGAAAGGTCTCCAAGATGATTATCCTCGTGCATTGCATAAAGTTAAGTAGCTGGATGGAGGAGCTCTGCCTGGAAGGTCTCTAGTGGGAGGTCCCCCACCAATAACTGGAGGAAAGGTTTTGTCTGTTCTAACTATGAGCAATGGATATAACTGGAGCTCTAGCCTTAGTCCAGATGCACAACTTCTTTTTCTACTTGCTTATATTGATGCCACAAATCACATGATGCACATTGGACTGTGTTCTGATTATTTTCAAACAGTGTGTTTATAGACACCCTTTTACACAATACATTTCATTTTACCATGCTTCTAAGTACTGCAATACTGAACAAACATTTGTAGAATGCAATGAAAGTACAATGTACTTTGAAATGATATAGGAGGTATGCATATATATAGAAAAAGGCTCTCAGAAGACTGTTACAGCGCTGAATCAAGCACATAGAAGTCAAGAAATGCCAGAGATAAAGTTATTTCATGCTGTCTTACCTCAGTTCTTTCATAAAATCATAGAATCCTTAGAGTTGGAAGGGACCTTTAAAGGTCATCTAGTTCCAGTCCCCTGCCATGAACAGGGACATCCATGCCTAAATCAAGTTGCCCAGTGTGTACATGTACATGTATAGTTTATAATACAATTATTAGACTGACAGATGCCTATTATGTATATGCACTGTAGCATCAGCTTAATTTGTGGCTATGATGAGACTACACAAGGACATAATCTGCATTACAAGGCAAGCTGTCGCATACAGAATTTTTCATTCACCATTTCTTCATCTTCCTGACACTCGCCCTTTTCACAGTTATAAACATTATTGAAGTCACCCCACAGTTTCCTCTTCTCCAGGCTAAAGAGACCCAGCTACCTCAGCCTTTCCTCATGAGGGAGATACTCCAGTCCCTTAATCATCCTTGTGGCTCTGAGCTGGATAGAAGTTGGATAGCACCTCAGAGTTCATGTGTTTTTGACACTAGAGCAGCAAGTAACCTGTATTTTGAGTTGTTGCTCCAAAGCACGATGATGTTCAGGCTTTTCCATAAAGTTAGTTCTGAATCCATTCATGTGAGCAGGTTGGTAAGGAAAACATAGATTTTTTTTTATTTTTTGATACTGACATTCCAGGAGAAAAAACAATGAAAACCAAGAAAATTTCTGCACATAATAGTCTTCAAAAATTTCAGCCTCTAATATTCAAATTTTGCTATAAGTACTAAAATTATCATATGAAATATTTTGCAGCTATCATGCAATGTAACCCTGATAGCTGTCAGTGTAGTAACAGTTTGAGTTTCTAGAGTTTGGTCTTAAATTACAGAAAACCACCTGAAAGTGTTCCTCTGAGTCCTTCATGTTGAGAATTTGCTTGAGTTCCTCAGGAATATAGCCAAGCTCTTCCTGTTCGATGGTGCTTCGTGCCAGGACAGTAGGCCACAGTCTCAAATTGGAGCCCTAGGAGGCTTCCTCTGAGCACTGGGAGCACTGGCACAGGCTGCCCAGAGGCTGTGGGGTCCCCTCCCTAGAGCAATTCAGAAGCCACCTGGATGTGGTTCTGGGCTCAGCCATTCCATGATCCATCTCATGAGTTTCTTCTAGTGAATTTCGGTCTTATGAGTTCCACTTATAAGAATTATGCAGAGTATAAACCCTGTTTAAGATTAAGCAGTGGTTTGCTGCACTGGTAAAGATTTCATAGTTTGTGTCTTCAGAGGAGTCCATTTGATATTATTTAGTTTTTATCGGGAGAGATATTGCATCAAAACAAGTTTAGAGTTCATGATGTAGTGCTCCTTCTTATATTCCAGATAAATAATTCTATTTTAATCTCGCAGTTGGAAAACAACTGATGGAGTTTTAATGTCATATACAAAGAGCTGCACAATGTGCTAGTTATTTGTCAGTCTGATGGAAGAGCAGATGAGTTTGCTTCCTTTTACTTTAGCCATGCTATATTTTATGACTGACTTTTACTTGTTTAACTCATTCCAGATAAAATCTGTCATGATTATACATCAGAAAACATTTCATTATTCCATCCATGACAAATAAGTGTAGTCAGTGCAGAAGCAACAGATTGTTGCCTCTCAAGCTTTATGGAAGCGTGTTGTAATAGGATTGAGTAGCTTGGATCGATAGTTCTCTCTATAATACAATCCACCATTAGATAACTTCAGCAGCTTTACAGATTTAATGAACTCCCTGGCTTGATGATTAAAATATAATGTAAGAAGGAAACTAAAACAACATCATGTATTAGGTACAGCCCTAGGCAATGCTTTATGACCATCTTTTATTCAGTTGTATATTTTTAATTATAAAGCTAGTATGCATCAAGCAGGGTCCTGAAATTCTCCATCAGTGATATTCATCTTGCTCTTCTCAAGTCAAGGATAAGCAGACTTCATGTAGGGAACTAAATGAGAATTTCAAGCTCTGTGTTCACACCACACTGGTGGTAGTATTTCAACCTGTGAGCTGGAGGAGAAACCATTTTTCCTTGGGTCCTCTTTGGAGTCATTAAACTCTTCTGGAGTTTAATGGCTCTGTCTCCTGTCTCCCTTTGCCCTATCCGCAGTAGGAGCATCATTCCTGCATCTTTTTTGAAACTGAGGGCGACATGTAAAGAAGCTTGAATCTGCGGTTAGCCAATCAGTGAGGATAAATGGCTGAACTGCTACATAAAACATACTCTTTAGAAGTAGTGGATTCACTCCTTACAATAGGTCATTACTAGTTCCTGCTACAGGGAAACACTGCTTAAATGAAAACACTGCGTGGCCATACGGGAAACCTTAAGTATGCCTGGGTTTGAGCACACTGACATAACATTTAAGGATTTTTGTCTTTGATAGAAAAGTAAGAAAGTAGTGTAAATATATTGAAGAAATATTAAAAATTATCCCCCCCTTCCCCTAGAAAAAGGTCAATAAGCAATTTATTTTTTTCAGATTTTCATACAAGTTAACTGGAACTGTTGTGCAGGTCTCAGATAAGCACTTTGTTTAAAAGTTAGGAAAAGTTAATGCAGCAGCAGTGTGACCGGACATAATGAAAAAAAGTAAACCATAGTTTTATTCATATCCTCTTTACTCTCCAACTGAAAACAGAATGTTGTTCTGTGACAATGCTGCTTAATGAATTTCTGTTGGATGTAACTGCTATACCAGGCAGCCTTAGTGCAGCTCTTCTGTATTGCTAAGCTCTCTTGTTTCCATTGCTGCCTTCCAACCCTTCTTCACTCCTTTTTAGTGGTGGGAGTGTGACATTCACCTAGGTGCTGCTGCCTTCACAAGAAGCAACAGTTCTAGAAAAGGGATTTGGCCCAACTACTCCAAAAACTGCAGTATCTCATTTGTGCATCTCAAGTGATCTCCATTCTCAGTGCTGCAGCCTTGTGAACAGAACCTGAGGACCCTTACTGTGAGGGTAGTTGCACAGGAGCTGTCTGTTCCTCTTCTCCATCTGTCAGGCTGACAGCAGCTGTAAGAGAGAGGAGCGATATTCCCAATACACAAACAATTCTTGAAATTTCTCATCTGAACAGTCTAATCTTTGACCTATATCAAAGGAACAAAGTGCCGCATGCACTGAGTTATTGGAGCAACAACATTCATAAAATTGTTGACATTACTTACCATCACGTAGGCTTGATTGGTAACGTTAGTGGAAAGAAGGCAAAATTTATGTAAACAATTTTGTTCTGTTAGAATTATTGAGAAAGGTAAGTATCTCCAGTGTAATAAAAGCAAGAAATTATATATATGACAGTGCCAGAATTCCTGGGGAAATGGCACATTAAGTAAACAGGAGCCACATTGTATGTTTTGTTAGCATATTTTTTATAGATCACAAGCTTTCAAGTCAAACCATTTCACACTACACCATAAAAGTGAATTCTTACCATTTTGTTTCAAATACTTCCTAGAAGATAAATGGAATCAAGGGAAGAAGACTGGAGTGAATGTGCGCACTGAATTTGAAAAGAGGGTATCAGCTTAGTTCTCTTTGCATTATTTCTCTGTAAAGATCCACGCTCCAAAGACTGACAGATGTATTGACAGGAGTCTTTCGTATGTTGGACAGACAGCATTTCCTGCACACTGTTAGATCTATTATGTTTTTTGAGCCATGGTTTCCAGTGCAATTAATTCTTGCTCAGCTCCAGAATTTATCATGATAGTGACCTGCTGCTTCTTAAGAGAAAGAAACCTCTCACACCATAGTTGCAGAATGCCAAATTTCCAGAGTGCTGACTGCATTCTGTTCACCTCAAGTGATTTTGAGAGCTGAACGGCCCTTTGAAGGGACTGAGTTTGGAAGGGCGTTCTCCTTTGCAGCACAACAGCTTGTTGTTTTAGAAATACTGTGAGGACAGGAGGCATTGAATTGCTGGAATTCAGAGTCAGAAGGAACCTTTGGCCTCAATATAATAAGCTTTTAGCTGAATATAGTAAGCTGACTGTGATTGGTTAATAACTCTTTTGGGAAATCATGTTCCAGTATTTCCATAGGAATAGAGCTGCTGCTTTAAAAAATGAGAGCCTTCCTCTTGGGATTGTGAGCTATTTGCTATTTATTGGCCCACTAACTCAGATGGGGAGTGGTGGGACTTCCCTGAGGAAGTTCCAATCAGCACAGGGGTGATAAAAGAGAATAAGACTAGCAGATCACATCACAGCAGTGTAGTTTTATGCTGTAACTGATTACAGGCAAATGGGTTTAATTCATTTGGACAGAACTTGAACCAGTAACTCATTCTTTCTTTTCTCTAACTCCTTTTTCATCGTGTTTTCTGTGTAACATTTTCATCAGCCTTTTCCTTCTGTGTCACCTAGGAACAGTTTGCCCTGTTGGATAATGTGAACATCAGAAAGCTAGAGTAAAGAAGCCAACAACACACAAACCTTGTCCTTGCAAAATGCTTTGATCCATCAGCAACAAAATGCAAATTCCGTGTCTTCTTTGAGTACAGTTAAATGTATAGATCAACCAATATAAAAAAGTCATGTGCCCGAAGGTGAAAATAAGGAGGAAAAATCTAGTTATGATTAGAAAAGTCATGAAGTCACACTGATTACACTATCTCATGTGACAGTCTGATAAATTGCACTAGATTCCTAGTAAAGGCTAAACAGAAATGTACAATTATTTTTGAAGAGTTATGAATGAGCATCAGCGTCCTTACTAGCTTGGATCAGCAAATGGAAGACCCAAGGATAGGACACATGACTTGGAATTACTCTTGCCCCTATGAAATAATCTTTTGTTGTGTTCCTGAGAGGCAGCTCTTGAGCTTTTATCATATTAAAAAAGAGTTCCTGTTTTTTCCTGAATATTTGATTAAACTTTTCCTCATTGCTTGATTGAACATTAAACATTTTGTAGCCCCTCTTTTAAAATATTAGTCTACCTGCCTTCTTATAGTGTATGAATAGTAGAATTGCTCTTTGCTCACTGTTACTGTCAGAAATAAGTTTTTAACTAGTGCCGGCCATGGTATCAGCTTCATGCACATAGGTGGGATACTTTTTATCTTGACTATCCCTGCAAAGTTCTTTTTGTGCAATCACTCAAAGAACTGAGAGGTCTCAAAAGTCTCATCTGTCATTCATGTGTGTCTCAGGAAAGATCTTTAAGGTGGGATTCAGTTATCAGGTCCCAGAGTCTTACATGACATAGTAACCCAACTTTTTCTCTTCTAACTCTTCTCCAGCAATACTATTGTGTTGTGTTTTTTTTTTAACTTACAATTGATCTTGATATGCTTTCACTGTTATGGTACACACTGAAGGGAAGACATGGCATCAGCTTTCACAAGCTGATGAGCAACACCTCTGGCTGTCGAAGTAACACTGAACTCTGTGAGTGTGGTGACTTGTTTCTGGGAAATGTCACTATTTTTCTATGCAGCATGTAGCAAACGCAGCTTATACAGCTGTCTCCCAACATGTAACTGCTAGTCTGCAGCCTGAAAGTAAGACATAACTTTCACAGATGACAGAAAGCAATAATATTTGGTTGACGTATTAATGGATGAAGATATCACCTCCATGTACAAAAATGTTGTGCTCTGCTGATATCAGCATTTTATAGGAGACAACCTGGATATTTCTTTTTGATGATTTCCTGCTCATAGCCCCAGGGATGTCTACAGAAAAGATTAATACAAAAGGGATTTTTAGTGACACTGCAAAAATGTGGTTTAGCCCACCTTTCCGGAGTCTTTCACAAAAGAAAACTTTTGCACCAGTGCTCATGTCCAAACATCATAATAACACAACCAAACCATGCCACGGAAAGTAATGTAAGAATAATGTAAGACTGTTCAGCAGTGCCCCATGCGAGGACAAGAGGGTAGAAACTAGAGTCCAGGGGCTCCCTCTGAACAGCAGGAGCAGTGCTGCACAGTGTGGGTGCTGGAGCACTGGCACAGGCTGCCCAGAGGCTGTGGGGTCTCCTCCCTGGAGCTCTCCAGATGCTGCCTGGCTGTGATCTTGTGGAATGTGTTCTAGCAACGGTACTCTAGAATGGGTTTTGACCAGAGGGACCCAGAGGTGTCTTCCAACTTCAATCATTCTGAATGATTCTGCGTATGATATGGAATTTATAAAAATGCAAGAGAAAGAGAAAAAAATAGCATTAACAAAACTGCAGCAAGTTTTAAAGCAGAAGACTTGGCTGGATTTCACAGCACAGAACAGATTTGCTAATTGTATTTTATTAGTTCAATCTTGTTTTCTTAGCACGAAAGATTAACAACAGATTTACTTTTTTTTCCCTATTTAGAAGCAGTTCTCCTAGGAGCTCTAGCCAGACAAAGCCATATTAAATAACAGTTTATGAGACAGAATTGGATAAAATTTGGAAATGATTGATGACATGATTGCTACCAGTTGTCTATGGGACATCTCAAGCCTTCAGCTTTTCTGTTGGGAGTTCTGTGTGTAATACTCTTGCAACGTGGATTTCAACAAGGCAGCTCTTGAGAGCCACAGTGTTTAAATGTCTCTTTTAGCAAGAATATTCATAGTGCACTGGAGATAGCTTTGCTGAGTCTGAGCCTTTGTGTAAACATCTGTTCATCAAATTTTTGTTTGCTTGTTTATTTTAAGTCAAAGTATGTGTGTATATGTATGTATATATCTAAGAAAATAACACAGCAAAGAATAAGATCTTCTTGATTTTTGGTAGATCTGTCTCCCAGCACAATATTCTCATGTAAACATCAGCTCTGAATATACAGTGGGGAAAAAGAACGAATATTCAGTGCAAGTGCCTAATATCAAAGTATTTGAGATAATGCAAACACTTGTCCACAGGCCATTTGGTAACTTCTATAGATAGGAAATAAGTTGCTAAGTTAAGTTTGAAACTTAGTGTCTTTGTCTGAAGAATTAAATTAATGGATCTGACTGCCTATCCTTTTGGTTTTTACAGACCACATTATACCCCACTCTAAGGAAGAAAGTTTTTGGGGATTATCTATTGCCTACCATGGCACCACAGAATGGGATAGACTGTTTTTTAAACAGTTCTGGCTTGGACCAGTCAGAAGTCAAAAATAACAATATGAAAACATTAAAGAAATTGATCAGTGCTTCAAGTAAAATAAGCTCCTCCCTGGAAATACATTTGCTAAGGAAACAGTATAGATTGCTATATATATTCCAAAGAATATAGATTCAAAAGGAAGCTGGGTATGCTGATGTATATGGTTTCTCCCTGAGAAAATCAGTGTATTTATAGCAGATCAAAGGTATTAGAGTCAGAAATTTAATCTTCTTGCTTTGTTAATTTTTAACATTAAGGAAATAGCACTTTCATTAAATAATTATTTTTGTAAAGCATACTTTACTGTTCAAATCCTAAGGATTATTGTCTTTGTATACTGTTTTGTCTTTCAGGACAATTATAATTACTGTAGAAAATCTCATTGTAGTGATTAGCTTTTTATCAATGGGTCTCAAAGCACTAAAGGAGCTAATAGTCATTATCCCTGGTTTGCCTGTGAGGAAAGAGTCATGAGGTAATGAAGAAACTGGTAAAGGACAACTGGAAGAGTATAACAGTGGCCAAAACAGGAAAAGAGCCAGGGATCAACCTCATGTGTTTTCCAGAAGACTATTTGTCCCAAGTCTTTGCTCTCTCGGGAGGTTTTCTCCCTAAGACTGATACTCATGTTAGATTGTTCACTTCTGCATTTTTCACTGACAGAGAACTACATAACACGGGTTTCATATTTAATGCAGCATTTACGCATATATTTGAACATTAAGCAACTGTCTCTGCATGAAGTCCAGCACTTTTTGACACGATGTTTTTGTGCCGAATCAGTCATTTGCTATATTACGCTCCTTAATGCAGAGGAACAAAATGATCTACTAGTTTTTTTGTTTGTTTGTTTTTGTTTTGTTTTTGCTGTTTTTTGTTTTTTTTTTTCTCACGAAGATGACTGTGGGAAAGACAATGGTTTGGTTATTTATGCCAGTGACAGCTATTGAGTCAGATTTGTCTGGCAAAATGAATTTTCCTTTCCCTTGGCATATGCTGTTCTGTTTAAAACAGGTTAGACGTTTATAATCCAAAAGCATCTCATCTACAATTAGGAGACTGAACCCTCTACCTCCTTCAGAAAGTCATTGAATGTGAACTGCCTTTAAGAGATCTCTTTTCCTACATCTTGAGCCCTGGTAGGTTGTAGTGAAGACCACCCAGCCTTGTTTGCGTGTCTCAGGAACTTTAGACAGAGGTCTTTCTGTGATCACATATTCCCCTTAGCCTAAGGGAGCAGAAACATCTGTTTTTGTAGGCGTGATTAAACTTGTCAATGAAAGAATGTGTCAATATAACTTCAGTAGAGGTTACTCTGGCAGGTAGCATTGTGAAGCCTGGGCATATACAAGAATGAATCATTCAAAACAACACTGATTTTAAAAGAAGTTCCATAGCACATTATAGGAAGGGAGGGAGCTGACATGTTCTTTGAAAAGGTCAGTTAAAACCTATAGGCACTGGTAAATATTAATATTTATTGCTTGTCTGAAAACGTTTTCATGCATATACTTATTCCTTAAAGGTTGCTAATTGTGGCTGATAAAGCTGATAAAGTTCTTGTTCTCATCTATTAAAAACTTTTCCCCCATTCTCTTCCTTCTTAGAATTTTTTTTCTGTGTATCTTTTTTTTTTTTTTTCAGTTTTACTGAACGATTTAGAAGTGAGGGGAAATTATATTACTATTATTATTATTTGGAGCTACACAGTTATACTATTAAGGTTAATGATGCCAGCAATTAAAAGGCATCTAGTTATTTGGAAACTGTCAGTTGGGACAAATTGTTCTTTAATGTCTCTACACATGGATTACTTTGATGGGAATGTAGGAAATCAGTAGGTCAGTGCAATATTTCTTGTTGCTTTTTGCTGTCAGGAAGCTTCCCCAGCTGTCCTTGAAAAGTGTTTCAGGAACGTATAAACTACATTATACCACCCCTTATCTTTCTTATGGGTATTAGTTACAAATATTCTCATTAACTCTCCGTCAATGAATTATGGACTAGCTATTTATGGTACAGAATTATAAATTGTCTGGGACTGTTTGTGCTCATGGGTTTCTGGCTCTGTAATTTGCCTCCTTTTTATAAATCTGTGTTATAAAACATGTCTGGATCTCTAGTGGATGAGTTGCTTCATCGTGCGTGCTTCCCAAATACGTTTTTTCCTTTTTCTGTAATGTTTTGGATGGCTTGAAATTCTTTTCCTCATCAAAATAAATAATCTCTAATCCCATACTGGTTGCTCAACGATGCTCATATGTATCCACAGCTCCACGTGCAGCCAAGAAGGAGGAATATCTGTGTCAGCTCAAAATTTTGCCGTTGGTGCTTTGGTAAAGTTCACTGCAGTTAAAATCAAGGCAGCAGCACTGATGTTTTCTGCTGCTCCAAACTCCATTTTGACTGTTCTCATCATTCACAAAGCATATGTGGTGGTATCTGCAGTGCATTTCCCTAGAAGATTTTCAGGTTTATTTTGGGCAATTAGAAGTGACAACATCAACATTTAGAGCACTGCTTGTATTCCCTATACTTATTAAAAAGAACAGCTGGTTAATACTGATAATATGTTGAAGTGAGCACATATGGATACACAAATGCACGTAAATATCTAGGGAAGACTTGGCAAGATTTTCTGACGATATTCTCTCACCAGATAACAGTTAAAAGGTAAAATAAATAAATAAATAAAGTTTTCATTTGTTTCCAGTCTCAAAGTGATAAAACACAATGAAAGATCAATGTTTTGATCTAGCAAATACTTCAGGCTAAAATGCTATTTGAATGCTTAAAGTGAAGAACAGCACAGAAGGAAGTACTGCGGTATGTAACCTACAGCTGCAGAAGGGGGTAGTTGCTATCCTATTCTGTACAACTTTGAGCAAAAATCCACACCTGAGCCTTGCATTTCAGTGGGAACACTGGTCTGGGAATTTAAGCAGCTCTAATGAAGCGAGAAGCTGGTTAAACCCTAGGGAGAGCTCATGCAACTCACTTTATCCCAAACACCCATGTTAATGCACCTACTGAGGTAACAGGGACTTCCTCCACTTCTATGTTCCTTAAAAACCTTGCATGTGCTTTATGGATTCGTTCTGCAAAGCAAGGAAGCTAGAATGGCATGGAACCAAATACATGATTTGTGAAGTTCTGCTGTTTTGTTGTATCCTGTTTCAGCGTCCCTGCTTTCTACTCGAAAGCAGTTTGTTTTAATCAATGAGAAGTGTTGTTTGGAGTTTTTGCCTTTGTTGGCAGATATGGATTCAATTTGCAAGCAGTTCTTTGAGATAGCTCAACTCTGAATTTTACTAGATATGAATAATCCTTCCACTTTTAATAGAAATCTCCAAAAATGTTTTTTTTCCCCCAAAGGCTAGGGAATGTAAACGATGATTCATTTTTGTTTTCCTAAATAATTACATAGTTCAACATAATTATCCAGTGAATACTGTTTGTTTAGTCTTAATATTTAATTGCCCATATGAAACAATTTTATTTTATAACAACTTTGAAATCTGTTTAGGAAAATAAATACTGTAATTAGAAATTAAAAGTCCTGTTGCTTGGTATAATAACTGCATTAGTTTTAAGCAATAAAGGGGAGATAAGCTTTGTTCTTTAATTACTATTATTATTATTTTTCATAATATGTATGTGCCCCATGCTTATTTCCAGCCTGGGGCATCGCATTTGCAGAAGCTGGTCCTGAGACAGTCTCCAGTTATTTTCACATGTGCACCACAGTGTAGTTCATAAAGAACCAGGTGACTGATTACACTGTTAGAAGGAAAGGGTAAATGAGAAAACATTTAACTAACCACAGGAAACCCAATTATAATCAAAATTGAGTTATATTTTCTCCTAATTCTGAAATATTTTTGGTATGGGAATTATTTCTGCATCATGAGCTGTAATTGTTTCTTAAGTATATATAAGCCTTTTCTCCGTTGCGTGTTTCAGCATGAGATGAGCACAGGCTCAGTTGTAAAGGTACTAATTCTGGTTTCTGTAGGGATGCATCCTCTCAGATTGGTCTGCAAGAGGACATTTTTCAAGCACAATTTTGAATTCAAATATATATATATATCCTTTTGGGATTTCACAGCAAATTGGGTTCAGATCTGAACTTTTTTATCTTGGGTAGAACTATGTTTTAGGTGCAGGAAAAATGTTTGTATAATATCATGATTGCAGCCCCTACCATTTAGGTATCTATCAAGGTCTTACTGCATTCTCATTCATTTAACTAGAGTGATGTTTTTAATGAAGCAGAACTAAACTTCAGCTGCCTAAAGTGTTCAGGAGGTAGTAAGGGTGAGGACTCCCTGTGCATGCTCAACAGTGCTGAACTGAAGAAAATCAAGCACGGTGGGCTTGTGAGCACACAGATAATTGTGTGTCAGAGGTGGAGGAATTGTTACTGGTGGGCACTGACTGTGAGAGGCCTTTCCTCACAACTGCAGTGGTAACTCTGCTCAACAGTGTTAAGCAAGCACATTATAAGGCACATGAGCAATGTTGCTAGATATCTTGACTTAGCAGCTTGGTCAAGCAAGAGTAGAAGGAACAACTAAGATAAAAGGGTTTTATCTAGGATTCATTAACTCATGTGTTAGCTCCCTTCCCCCTACCAACAGCAGCATCTGTTTGCCTCAGCCAAAGCAAAACTATATTGATTTTTTTCAGCGAGCGAATACTGCATCACCTAGAAAGATCATTTCCTGGTGGGAGGTTTGGAGACCCACAGACATCTTCTCTGCCTCAGTAACGTCTGTATGCACAAGAAGAAATTGGCTATCTACCTTTTCAAAAAGAGACTCAGGTCTTCCAGCAAGCACTGACATTCTCTGTTGTCCCCTGACCAGAGAGACCTCTCATGGACGATTCAAGGAGTTTACTAGCAAAATCCCACTGGCAGCTGAGCTGAAGATCCAGGCCACCACCCTACAGACCAGGCCTTTATGCAGAGAACTTGATGCTACCCAAGCTGAATGAGAAACATGCAGAATTCTGGCAGCCTGGAGTACATTGTCACATCAGCTTCCCACACAGAGGACAAAGGTCATCCCAGTAGAATAAGAATCCCAGTAGGAACACAAGTTCATGCTAACACTTCACCTGCACAAAACAATAAATCAAGCTTAGCATTAGTGGTCTGATGCTTCTTTCTCTTTAATGGCTGTTCGTTCAGAGCTGAGGATGCTTTTCATTACTCCTGAATCCCCTTGACAGTGGCTTGTTAAAATCCATGAACAGTGTAACAACAGTAGACTGCTTTGTTATGATGAGAGAAACAAAAACTCGCTTACCACTTGCACCAGCTGTGTCAGAAGTTATCGAGGAGACTGAATGCGCTTCAGTGTTTTCATTGAATTTGATGCCAGTTTTATGTTTCCATGTTCCATTTTTTAAGTTTCACTGGAAGCCAAATTCCTGTGCCAAGGGGAACATGTGAAGTAGTTGCCAGTAATAAGACTTGAACCAGAGGATGACAAGTGGGCTGCGGCAGCCCAGCAGCAACGCTTGTAAGAATAGTGTGTCATGGAGATCATTTTAAGGCCATTATTGATTAGGGGAAGATGAATGTGTCTTTTAATGGTATTCTTTGGTGTATCATTGATCTTCATACAGCCCTACCAAGCTGCCTTCAGGTGCTTCACTGAGAGTGCCATACATCGTAGCCCGTAGCTGTGCGGTGATAAATCACGCACTACCGATCTGCTGCCCAGCGCTTCCTTCTCCCTTCAGGCTCGTAGGCAAAAGGCTGCTCTCTACTCTAGTCTGTAAGCAACTCCTGCTGAAATTCACTTACACTGTGCTTCTCTTTGTTTTCTTAAATCTTTGCTAGGGCTGATTGATCTGGTCTGGTAACTGGGTAAGTCTTCTGCAATTTACTTAGAAAAAAGTAGGCAAGCAACTTGCCCTTTCTCTAGAATTGTTTTCCTGGAATTTATGTGTTCTACTTATGTTTGTTATGCAGGACAGTCTGCAAAACAAACATTAGGATTATGGCTTTATTGATCAACTGGACTGATAAGGGCAGGTTTGACTGCTCTAGAGGGAGCAGCTATGGCAGCAATCCCCAGTGAGAGCACCATGCAAAATCTGTCAAACAAACCATAGGCATCCATTCTAAAATCTAGTGTCATTAAATACAATTTGATTAAATGATATTTTAAACTTGGTAAGCCATAATTACTTCTAAGCAGTGATTTCCTTTCTTCACGGGGTAGTCCTGTGTTTCATAAGGTGCAAACAAACAAAACGCAGAACAGCTTCATGAGGAATCCATATTGTGGGATGAAAACAATGTGATCGTATGCACTTGTTAAGGCAGCTGGGAAACTCACATACTGCAGTTCAGTGCTTCTTTAGTTGCAGTACAAATTCATGCCAGCAGTTTGGTAACCAATATGTTTTGGATTGGCTTTTTAGCCATGACATAGAATGAGGCTGTTTCTAGAAGTCTTGCAGATGGGTGGTGTACGTATGTAGAATATTAACTATGCATGTTTTCTGGAAGCAGCTCTTTTAAAGAAGAACATCAGATAGTTTCTTTTTTTTCATAGTTTTGGTAGTCTTTGTTTTAATATATCCCTCACCACTACATGTTACACAGATACATCAGTTTGTACATGTTTGATACTGGTGTTGCTCTGTGACCAAAGCCAGTATTCATACTTCAAGTTAATTTACTGGAGTATTGTTCATTATTTGTGAGTCTACATGAAATTATGGAAGCACTCAAAAAAATTGTACACTTTTCTCTGATTTAACTGAAAAAATATAATCAGGGATTTAAATAAAAAAAAAATTAAAGCAGTAAATGTGATTGGCTAATTGACTTTTTTTTTTTTAATTACGTACTATTCTTATTGTTGAGGAAAGAAGCAATTATGCCAGATGTAGAATAAGTGTTCCTTCTTATCTTTGTGTAAGAAGTAATCTCAGTTACGATCTTCGGTGGCTCTTGGCAAGTCCCTTCATCATTAAAATAGAGCATGATCATTCTTCATGGGATTTAAGGTCTCTCTTCCCTACCCTGCCAGAGACCTGGACTGAGGGGTGAGCAAAGCAGCCTATTTGTGAAACAGGTCCTGGAAACTTTGAAGGGGATTGCATTGACCAGGGACTGATTATTCTGATGTTCCTCCAGTTGTCTCAAATGGTGATAAGCTCTTTTTGGGACCATCTCACAACCTCAGCCACATACGGTAGCGTGGGATTACTTCCCAGGCTGCTCTGTTATCAGGGGAGGGCTTTGTTGCTGCCCTAGGCTTTGATCCCTTAACATTTCAGCTGAAATATATGCAAAAGTGTATGCATTTCAAGTTTTTTCCAGCAGATTTCTGCACTCCAAGGGGGCAGGCAGAGATTTTCAGTGAAGGTAAACTCAGTTGCCTGGGAACAGCCCAGAGGTATCTTCAGCTTTAAAATAATGCAGGTAAACAGGGTTTTGTCACCTCACAGAGTAGTTTCTGAGTGTCAGTAAGGACTGCGGCACCCAGGACTCCCTTCTGAACTTGTAGCGTCTTTTTGTTCTATAAGGGTTTGTTTTTCAAGAATGCCGCAACAATTTGAGCTGCAAATCTGCAGCTCAGCTGTGGTGTGTAAGCCTTTCCTGGTGACATGTTTATTAATCTTAGATGCACTGCATCTCTCCAGGTGGGCAAACCTGACATATTTGCATTATCAATCTAATCCAAAGTCTTCTGACATAACCAGGGTATCTGAGTGTTTCCCAAGTATTTAAAAGCAAACAATCTGTTTCCTATCATTCTGTAGATGAAACAGTGTGATGAGTTCTAAATTACTTTTTTTTCTTTTTTCTGTGCTTCTGTCTGCTAAGCTGAGCTAAATTTTTGCAATTTGGCATGTACCACATGACTCCTATTCCTGACTAGGAAGTAGAAAAATAAATATCTGTACTCCAAGTGTAATTCTCACTTCAAGTTTGCCCCCTGCACTTATAAGCTTCCTCCTGTTAGGTGACAGTTTAATTATCCTAACGGGCAGTTGTGATTACGGAGTGCAAGGTGCCTTGTCAGGTACCCAGCATAATCCCATGTGTATCAGAGAGAAATGCAAATATTAAACATCAGTTTAGAAAGCTTGAATTACGCTGTGCACAAAATGACTTGCCAGGGCAGAGGACTTGCCCAGGGGGTGGTTCTATGGTATCCTCTGACTTCTTAGACTTGTGTCTTCTCTCTGTTTTACATCAGGGAACTGCAGAGCTTCTTACCCGCAGAAGAGCTGCATTAACCTGGCCGAGAGGCAGCACATACAGCTGGTTACACACACAGGCAGGCAGCAGAGGCTTGTTTGCCTGCCTACAGTGGGACTTGAAGCCCTTCACTTCAGGGGCAGCTCAGGGGTCCCAGAAGTCCTGAATCTGCCGGTAAATCTCCACGGAGTGTCCTCATCGAGCACCGTTACAGGTTTTCAAATTGTTGAGAGTGCTGCCTATTTTCTTTTAGCCCACATTCTGGAATTTGGCTTTTGTTGGCTGTCCGTTATGAGGCACCAGCAGCAGCTTGCACAAATGGTGGAATCCTGTCTTTCAGAGGTTCAGCAGGATGTATTTTCCTGAGCTGCAGAAAGAAGGAAATCTTTTACCTCAGGGAAAATATTCAGGCTGGGAGCTGACTGAGAAAAACTCTGAGTTCCAACAGTGACCAATTCCCAGATAAGCCAGTTCAGAAAGGAACAGGAAAGGCAAACTGAACAGTCAAAACTGTGAATTTTATGGGAAAATGATAATTTCTGAAGGGACAGTAATCCTACAGTGTGTTTTATGGCAGATGTTGGTTGATCAGAGAGCCCATCAGGACTAATATTGCTAGCATCTTTTGATTGTACAGCAAGACAGCAGGGAACCTGAGAAAATCTACTCACATCTCCTAAAAATTGCAGCACTCCAGCCAGTACTTAGAAAATGATCTTGCAGCACTGCAGAGGCCTCAGAGCATTGCTCAGCCTCTGCTGTACTATTTCTTTCTGCCAATGGAACACGAGGTGGATGTTTTCCCCTTTCTCCTTCTGGCGTGGCTCTTGGCAGGCTGTGTGGCCATACTGGATGTGGGAGCACCCTGAAAATGAGAGGGTATTTCTGCACAGTGAGGGGTGGTGTCTTCTGGGGACAGCTCAGTTTGCTCATCTTCCTGAGAAGGCCCTTGCGGTCTGCAGGGAGCTGTGCTGAGCTCCTCTGGCAGCAGGAGACTAGTGTTGTGGTTGATGCCCCATCCCTGGAGACTTTCAAGGCAAAGCTAGATCAGGGCCTGGGAAGCCGTTCATTGTAGGGAGTTGCACTAGATGGCCTTCAGAGGTCCCTTCCAATGCTAACGATTCCACTGTTCTATGAGATATTGCTTTGTTTTGCATTTTCCAGAAGAGCATCCTTTTCACACAGGTTTACAGAAGACTTCACTTGTTGCAAATACTTTGCCATTCTTTGTGTGTGCTTCAGGTCTAAAAGCTGTTGGGGTTCTGGATCCTTTAGAAGGGACTCAGGGTCTGCTGGGTTGGACTCCTGCAATACCCATCAGTGTCAAGGGCAGAGCGCTGTGGTGTGTCAGACAAAAAGCAAAGGGCATATTTTCAGCTAGAAGGGGATGTCACAGCAGAGGGATGTCACGTTCTATGTATATCCCTTATAGTCTGCACTTGTCTGTGCTACTGCTTGCCTCTGAGGTTACTGGAGGAGCAGCAAGAGATGGAGACTGAGGGCAGCCACAGACCTCCTCTCTGGTCAAAAGTGCGGCCCATAAGGAGCCCTATATTGATCAAGGCGGTGGCCACGCAGACTTCTTCACACTGCTTGGCAATTTTGTTTTATAGAATCCTGGGGTTTTGTGGTTTAACATCCTGGCTGGCTTTTACTTGTCAGCTTACAGATTAAAAGTGCACATAAAAAAAAATGCTTGAATTGAATCAAACTTTTCAGTGTTAAAAATGTGGGGGGGAACGAGATGGCTGGTCTGTTTCCCCTCATTCTGTGGCGAGCAAAGATCATGGGGCAGGGAAGAGAAGCAGCTGATGCCAGCTCTGCCATCTCAGCCAGCAGCCTGCAGAGCAGACTGTTAGCTAAGCTTCTAAGCCTTTCTTCTGGTATTATATATAAACCACACTGGTATGGCTGAGGATTGCTAACATCCAGTTGTGTGGCCTCTGCATACCTGCAATGAAAGGGAATGGAATAAAAGGAGATAGATCATGTATCTTTGTGATTTTATCAGGGAAAAGTGCAAGCAGGTGTTCATGCTGACTTATTCTGGTCTATGACCTTTACTTTAAAGGATTTATTTTGCATTATTCCTTGCTTTACAGCTTTAAAGACATAGTAATGAGGTACTCTCTGTGCATCCTCCTACTCAGAGAAGCTATATTGAGAAGTACAGCTGCAGCCAGCGGGGTGTTAATCACCACTTACCGACAGTCAGGACTAACACAGGCAATTGGAGAGTGTGGTAATTTTCTATAGGACGTCTGCTCTCACCATCCTGTCTTCCATTAATAGGGTAACGTTCAAAATGCTCAAGCATTAGCTATTTTACCATGGAGAATAGATTTATGTAAACAAACATTATTCTGGGGTGAAATTAGCCAAGGTATTAAATTGATAAACATGACTGCAAACGGATCCAATGACAAGAAAGCAGAAGAAATATAGTGGTGTTCTGAGAAACAACGAATACCTCCCACAGCCAGAGATGGTGGAGATGGTGAGTTGTGGGCCACTAATATTAACATGATATTTCCTTGCCCTCTATCAAGTTGGAAAGGGTTTTACTATCTTCCTTACTCTTGCTTCTGGCCTTGACAGCAGGGAGTTTTGATGTTCGGTATCATTTCAAACAACCACCACAATGTTGAGTATTCAAGGTAATAATTAAATCCTCGTTCTAGGATGCCATCACAGTCTTGTCTCCTGCAAGATATGTCATCCTTTCACTCTTCACCATTTGCTTCCCAGTTGTATAAAGAAGTTTTTTAAAGAAAATGCTTCCATTAGGGGCAGCATTAAAAACACAAAGAACTGTATTAATTTTGGATTTCCATTACCTTTTCCAGTATAACTCAAAATGTAGATTGTCTTGAAGGCCAGGGGACCAGTATGATGGATCCAAGTGACTAATCGCAGTAGGATAAGAGGTTATTACATGCCAAAGAATTATGTGTCTCATAAAATATTATTAAAACTTAATGTGTTTGATTTTTCTCTTAGAATTATTCAAACAATTTTACAATCTCTGGGTAGAAGACAGTTTGCAAGAGGGTAATCAGAAAATATTCCAAGAAAAATATGAACATATAACTTCTGAATTGTTTCATTACGTGTTATTTTACATTTGTTATGACTTTTAAATTTAATTATCTCAAAGGGTAGATGTTGGGTACGCTCAGTGATTGCCAGACACTGTAATATTGCAGTATAATGACTCATGGTGGAATATATGCATCTCGATATTTTCATTGTTATTGCTGCCTTTTAAAATATTTAGACTCAAAGTGCGGATTGACACCAGCTGACTCTTTGTTTTTAGTAGCTCCTTAATGGGAAGAAAAATCCCCATTTTAAAAGGAAGCAAGAAAAATAGCTTTAGGCCTCTCCTGCTGGTGTTCCGGCTACTCCTTGCTTACACTTATCTTCAGGAGCAAGATGGTTGCATACATCAAAAACACCTCCCAGATCCAATTCAATGAACATTTGTTTCTAAAGGAAAACAGAAGTGTGAAGAAAATTTGACACGTGATTTTTCCCTTCTGATGTTTTTATTATTTACACGTGTACCGGGTGTTCCAGTTTTTAGAGACCTTTTACGATCAAATTCTTTTTTTCAGTTCTGTCATGAATGGGCAGGGGGAAATGAGTTCGGCTACTTATGTTTTCTCTTGTGTTTCAAACTTGGTGTATACATTGATCAGATGTGATAGGCCATGGCAAGCAGTATGAACATGAGGAGATGATGCTGCCTGGCTGCTTGTCTTCACACCAGGCCATGAATGGTGTAAAAGAAATATGCTGCCTATGAATATTCAGTATCCACTCATTCACTGTCTGTGTTTCTGTCAGAGAATTATGAAGTTGAAGCAGCTTTTCTGTCTATAGCTAGTTGGTGGTTCAACTCTACAAAGGCCAGCTGATGGATCAGGAGTGACCAGGGACACAGGGAATCTGGATGCCTTATTTTTTCCCTCCCACAGGCAGGCTGCTTGTGTGACTTTGAGACTGCTTAATCTCCCTCTGCAAAGGCAAGGATAATAATATATTCCTTCCTGGGTGGGATGACACATTCATTCCTTGGGCTTGAAGTGCTGGGATGGCAGGATGTATGCAAATATCCAAATAGGCCTAGCATGGGGATTGATGTTAGCAGCTCACAGTACACCAGGAGAAACTGCTACCGAGTCTGTAGGAGTTGCATCCTCCCACAGAAAATTTCCTCCATTTACTCCAGCTTTGATCCCTTTCACCAGAGCTAGCATCCATGCTGTGATTGAACTAATTAATGTCAATCATTCAGTGGACAGAGAGGATGGCATTCATAGGGCCTGAAGGGAATTTTAGCTGCACAGACCTTCAGTGGCAGCAGATTTTTCTCTTCTGGCTGAATGCTGATGCTTGGGAATAGGCAGGTAAAAATGGATCCAGAGGACAGATAAAAGACTACTTTTACTGCAGGCAAAGGATATGACAGTTTAAGGCAATAGCTTTTTGGTTTGTGTAACAACCCTGCCATATTTGAGATGCTTACGGAAGAGGTATTGCTTTGGCTTGCCTCTCAGTCTGCAAATACTTGGCTCCCTTACACTTACAGTTACAGCTTGATGTTGAACTGAATCTGGAAAAACAAAGCTATTTTTAGAGAAAGCGATGAACACCGCTGAATGAGGATGGGGTTTCCCTCTGACACAGTAACATCCAAAGCAGAAGAGAGCTGATCCACCTCCTCTAACCAAGCCCTGATCTACAGGTTTGTCCAGGGTCCATTCCTGACGCATTTGCCAACATCATAAAACCTTTGTGTCAGCATTGTGAGAAGGAGAAGCTGCTGCAAACTATATTTGGACATTTGCAGCATTTAAAGGAGGTGTGATCGCTCCTACATCAGCTTAACTGTGCTTCAAAACCCGCTTTGAACTAAGCATGGATACCATTGGTTATGGGTCAGGCTCACTGCTGGCAAGAGAATTCATAACTGGTGGTGGCACGGCAGCTTATGGCGGGGGACGACGGCATGCCGCTGAGATAAATTACAGTACCAGCAGGCAGGAGCTGATGCCAGCGATTAAACCCATCGCCTGTTTTTACCACTTCTCAGATAAAAATAAAACTCATTTTTGCATTTGGAAACCTGGCGAGGAATAATAAAAAGAAATACAGAAAAAATCCACTTTTTGTGTGTGTGTGTGTGTTCCATTCAACTCTGTACCCTCCTTTAAGATATTTCCAAAGCTGCGTACCCTCTGGTGAGCAGCAGAGTGTTGTTTGGCAGGTGTCACCGGGTGGCACTGCTTCCAAAATGTCATTGTGCACTAAGATACACAGAGATTGGCATCTCTTTCCTGCTGACATTTTAATACACCTTTCTGATGAGAGCATCGCTGTGTGAGAGGCCAGAGAGTTTGCTATCAGCCAATATCTTTGATTGAAGGTGCTCCCTAGGAGCAGAGCATTGGGGTTCAGCTGAGTGTCTTGAAAGAAGGGATTGCCTGCGTGTTATTTATGACAATTCTGCTTCAGAGTGAGTGTCTAAATGTAAATTACTCCATTTGCCTTTGGAGTATATCCACTCTGATTCCTTCTCCAGTGAGAAGCCAGTCGGCAGGACGCTGACATCTGCCAGCATTCAGAAAAGATGCAACACGTGTTCCCACAAGTTAAAAATGGAAAAGGCATTTTGCTTTTTCTAACATTGCTTTTCTCTCTGCCTGTCCATGTTTGTTCCTTGTGCTAAGTCTGGAAGGATTCAACTAAAGTTGTCACAACGTCTCAGAGAAAACTGTGCCTCTACCATCCAGTTATCGGTTATTCTGAGTAATTTACATATGTATTTTTTCATCTTTCCTTACAGTTTAGCCATTTACCTTTATTTCCCTGCTTTTTGTGTGCTTTAAATTGCATAGTTTTAAATTGCATCATTCAGCTGTTGCCATTCTCCAACCAGGTGGAATCATACCTAGTGAGACCACTCCTGGAATGATGTGCTCAGCTGTGGGCTCCCAGAATT
Organism: Callipepla californica brunnescens; assembly: GCA_023055505.1. Classification (NCBI taxonomy): domain Eukaryota; kingdom Metazoa; phylum Chordata; class Aves; order Galliformes; family Odontophoridae; genus Callipepla; species Callipepla californica. The sequence continues at coordinate 89,600,183 of JALIRH010000001.1, read as the reverse complement.
AGACGCGGGCATATTGGAGCACATCCAGTGAAGAGACACAAAGATGATGAAAGGGCAGGAGCACTGGAAGGATGAGAAGCAGCTTGAGAGGGCTGGGACTGTTTGGCAGAGAAGGCTCAGGAGGTATCATAGGAAGATAGATAAATACCTAATGGGCATATTTCCAGAGCCACTCTCTCATTGGTGCCCAGCAGGAGTGCAAGAGGCCATGAGCACAAACTGAACTGCAGGAAATGCCATTTAAACATAAGAAAAAAAAAATTTACAGTGATGGATGGAGACCAGACACTGGAACAGGTTGCCCAGAGAGGCTGTTGAGTTTTGGTTCCCTGGAGATACTCAAAAGCCAAATGGAAACAGTCCTGAGCAAATTTCTCTAGTTGAATGTCACTGTCTCAGGGCTCAAGAAGGAGGAGTCAATACAGCTCAGCTACATAGTTTTGCTCCTGTCCTGGCATCAGTTTGATGCCATTTCTTCCGGATTGTTTGTATTTTTTTCTTATCCCAATATATCCAGAACAATTTGCTGTAACTCAGCAGAGCCATACCATAAAATGGAGTAGTTTGGAGTGTGAAGTGACAAATTTCCATTTTTTTCTAAAGTGCGTAAGCAATAAGCATTGCACACATTACAGAATCACAAATCCTGATGTTTCCATTCCCAAAAATTAAATTTTCAGGTTATATTTTCCTTCATGTGTTCTCATACATTTTGAAGGATTATCCTTTTTATTACATTCTCAAAGTATCTTTGTCTTGTTTTCAGGCCATCCAGTTACTTGGCATCTTCGAAGTTACTATCATCTTCACAATTAATTAGTTCACTTGATATCTTTTCACTAGAAGTATTTAATCATTGTATATTACACTAGATAACATTGCGTCCAACAGCATTGATCAAAGCAGCGCCTATTATAAATTTCTGTTTGCAGTATTTTCAGACTTGACATTAATTTCTGTTTTTCCCCATGATTTAATTACCAGGCTATAAGTCCATGCCAAGTGCTGAGAAATGGTAGCATTTTTTTCATGGATTTATGGTACACCATTACATCTTACAGCAGTTTGTATACATTGATTGCACTTCTCTAATACCTTCACTGTGGTGATTGCAATCACTTGCAGCTTCATCCTGCACACTTCTAGAAGTCATCCTTCTTGAACTGGAATCTAGATACAGCTTTAAAAGCCTAATTTCCACCTCCTGTTTCTAGAAATCTTAGTGTCTGAGTTTAGAATTTATGGGCAAAATTGCTATCACTTGTCAAGCTCTAAGCTCAGGCAACTAGTCACTGCATTCCTTAATGAAATCCCTCGGTGTTACTGGTTCTTATCAGAAACAGAGGGACTAAATAGCCCCACATATACCATGCACATTCCAAAGTGTATCATAATTTCCTCTACCAAGTGACAGCAATGAGCAGGTCTTGGCAAAAGCTCAGAGACAGAAGAAGTTTATAAATGGATTGGACCATAATTTAGTTTAAATTATATGGCAGTAAACCAATAACTCAATGGATGACTGAGCAGCTACACTTACGAAGCTGGAGATCTCAGCACAACAGTGAAACAAAACAAGCAGCACTCAACTTTTTAAATGCCAGAGAGCCATCTTTTAAAAGTCAGTGTTTTATAAAAGAGGTGATACAACCACATTGTTTTTCCAGTAATGTAAGGCAAGTCACCTGGGGAAAATGCCTTTGCTAGATGTTCGTTAAAGATTCTTTACCATGTTGCTTACCAGTTGCTGAAAAGAAGCATCATCTACCAAATGCAAGAAGTTAACTACTCAGTGTGATGACTGTCAGTCACTGAGCTGCATTTTGTGTAACGTCACTCACATCAAGGGCAGGTGAAGGCACCCAATTATATCCATTGGCTTCACCAGGAACTCAAGCCCTTAAATGAGACTAGATATTTCATACTGGGTGACCTGCAGTTAATTAGTTATTATGTTAAGTGTCCTGCATGAGGAGGTAGCTATCAGCGAGGTAAAAAACCTGAAGATAATTTGAATGTGTGTACTTGCAGTAACCATTTTTCTGCTAAAAGATTATGGATGGGGGAGACTAACATTTAAGAAAGAGCTCAGAAGGAAACGTGAGTTTGTACACTTGTTTTCCATTTTATTTCCTGGTTAAAACCATCCTATTCTCACTGCCAAATTTTCAAAAGAAATGCTTTTAGATGCATAATTAAATTAAAATGTCAAAAAGACACAGTGATCTCAGGCCATCGAGATCAGTGCTACACCATGATGCACTGGGAGAATGTGTTGGAAGGCAAGGCACTGGAATATAAGCCATAGGCAGTTTGCAGAAACCAGTTATTTCAGTGCTCTGCAGAGAAACACACACATTGCAGTTTCTGAGGACACAGCTGAAAGGAGTGAGGCAATTTGGTTATCAGAGTCTATGGATCAGGACAATGGTTCATAAGAAGAGATCTCACAAAAAACAGTATTTCTGTTTACTGAAGGTTCAAGAAAAAACAAACATACAGGTGTTTGGTAGTGTCCTAGACCAGAAGAAATACAGGAAATCAAAGATTTTATGGATGTATTAGCTCCAAATGATCTCTAAGGCTTTGATTGTCTGAAAAAAATATATATATAGTCATTGAAAGGAGGAAATCAAACATCAGATATAAACTTGTTTACAGTCATTGATATTTTATCCCACAGAGAGTTGTATTATTGTATTTTGGGCATATTTTAAAACTGGGAAACATTTTTTTTTGTCTGAAAAATTAAACTGGAAGAGTCTATTTTCTTTGAAGCATGTTGGTTTGCCCTCTTCTGGTTTACCTTGTTTGGCCGTGCTGCTTGTTGAGTCAGGGACGTGAAGTCTCACCATCCTGCCTCTCACCCTGTGTTTCAAGGCCTTTCAACCTTGCAGGCACTCAGGCAAGAGCTGAGTTCCCATATAATTTCTCTATTCTTGTCGGCTGTGATGTCTCCTCACAGATGCTCATGGTCTGAAGCAGTCAAGTTTCAAGCACAAATGATTTCAAAACATCTCCAGAATTGAAGCGATATTACACCAATTACTTGCTGCCCCATCTTCACACCATTTATTTGTGCTTTGACTGAATAAATCCTTGTCAGAGAAAAATAAAACTGTAATTACTTTAATTCAGAGCATGTGCAGTCCACCTATCATCCAGCTAATTTACTGTGCTCACAACTGTCTCTCTGTGTATAATTAATTAGATTATAAGTTCTTTAAATGTGCAGCAATAATTGAAACCTTGGTTCAGCAAGATGCTTAAAGCCTTAAAGTCTTTATTCAGCAATGTGCACAGGCCTGTCTTTAACTTTACACAAATAAAGAATGGAGACGATATCCAACTCATCCCTAGGAAATCACATCAAACTATTTTTCTCTGCAAGGAACTCTGCTTGCAAAGCCACACTCATTATTTGTGAGAATAAAATGGTAGGCTAATTTTAAAATGAACTTTTCTATGTCACCTGGATATACTTCTTTATAAGGGATATTATTATTACTTGTTCCTGGACTGACAGTATATTGGCCTATATCGTATTGGACTTCAAAGGCCACCTAGTCTAACCCCCTGCAGTGATCAGGGTTACCCACAGCTAGATTATGGTACTCAGAGCCCCATCCAGCCTGACCTTGAATGCCTCCAGGGATGGAGCTCCCACATAAAACATGCCTTTTGCACTATGTTTTTTTTTTTGTTTTGTTTTTTTTTTTATATCAACAATTTGAACATAGTCCTTACACTCAAGAATATAATTCTTGCTGAGAAACACATGGACAAAAATAAGCTGTGGCATATGAACATCTTTCTTTTAGTTAGCCATTACCTGTGTCTCAGCTATTCCTAGTGACTTCACTTGAAGGACGAGTCAAAAGCACATTACTGCCTTACTAATGACACTCATTGCTTCCTTTAGATTTATACTGTGTAAAAGATGCAATGAAAAGTAAGAGACAGGTGTTTCCAAACCAAAAGTGCATCGTGGTTTTATGATTTTTGTTATTGGTATTATTAACATCATGTAGTACATTGGGAGTTAAAGAGTTAATGCTCCAGCTCCATGGCTCGTCGATAGTTACAGGTATACCTGTCTCAGAAGGGAAGAATTATGTACCCCAGGGAACTTCATGATGCTTTGTATTTTTACGTTTTCTGCTCAGAGGAAAAGATAAAAACTGTTTGCATGTCACAAGACACTCTCTTTCCTTTGGGATCGACTCAGCATTGGGTGCTCGCTGCCGTCACGCCTTCAGTGTCAGCATAAGGCCTTCAGTCTATCGGACACTCTCTCTCTTGCTCATTTTATTTGATTTATTAGCTTTAATTCCAATCATATTGTATTATGTTGCGTTATTTTGCATTCCGATATCTTATTTAGTAAATTAGCTTTCCTCTTCAGATCGTTGCCGCTGTTTTGTTTTTAGGCCCATCTCCCTTCTCCTTTTTCCCTTTCTCCCTCCTCCTTCCCCTGGGCATGGGTCCAGGTCCCCCACCCCAATTGTCATGGAACCAGGCCTAACCAGCCCATACACCATAGATAACAAGAAAGAGAGACAATTGAACATTTATTAGCAATGCTATTTTCATATAGGTAAAGCATTCCATCCTCCTAGGCCATGCACACTTCTAATCAGTGTACACAGCAAGACCGTAACATAGATTAATTACTACATCCTGAAGATGCTGATATTTAAATACCTAGTTGCCCAAGATTAGGATTCCACATGGGATGGAAAAGAGATGGACTGATTTCCTGCAAAGCTGGTGTTAATGAAGAATTCGGTAGTCTGAGACTGAAGGGCCTAAGGAGTAACAAGTCTGGGAGACTCGTATTCAAGGCCTGCCTGATTCCACATTGAGCCCAAGAAACATCAGATTTGGTCAGTAAGGGTTCCTAAGATCTTTCAGTCTTGATTCTGTGAATGTGACTGTTTTGGGGCATCTGAGAAGCCCTGTGGGAACCTTTTGGGAAGGCAAGTGGGGATGCTTTGCTTCAGGAGATGTGTGGCATACTGAGCACCTGCAGGTAGATGGAAATATTGCAAAAGAACAACACCAACAGCTGCTTCTGTCAACAGCTGCTGCTGGCATGTAGCATGCAAGAGGTGTTTCTTCATGTTCTTCCACTGCCTGATGAATGTTAAGCCTGCCTCTCCCAGTGCTCACAAAGCTGCTGCAGCTCCTCCCTCTTTGAGGAAGGGATCTGTCCCCAGTCATAGGTTTGACCCCAAAAGAAAACATATTCAATGTGCAAGATGTGATAGTATGACTATTCAGTAGACAGCAAACTCTGCCCTAAAAAATGAAGAATATGCTCTCCTGAAAGCAGAAGAGCAACACTGCATTGCCTCTTCCAGCATGCCAGAAGTTTGTCTTTTCATCCTTTCCTATTTTTGTCTGTTTGTACACATTTTTAATAGGAGGTGTAGGAAACAGCATGGGGCAGAAAAAAACTGTGGTGTATTGTGAGGGTGGTTATGATGGCCATAGGAAATTGGAAATTTTGTAGTCTGAGCAGAGTCTGTATGATGTGCAGTAAATATAGCTTTGAACTACGTGCACTAAGATGATGATAAAAAGAAATATTGAACAGGCATCTCACTTGCTGAGCACTGCCTGTTCTGAGCAAAGCAGGGGTTCTGTGGAAAAATAATAATTTTTATTGCAACTAAATATGATATCATAATGGCAAAATAAAACTGCACAAATAATGTTATTTCTGTCATTTTCTAACTCTGAGGACAATATTTCACCTTGTAATAGAGGCTTTTATGCATTCATTTTCTCATGAAACTACCACAGTTTTGTTATTAACTATTTTCTACTTCTCTTGTATGTGATATTCAACATTTAAGGAATTTAATATTTCCGTTGTGTCATTTACTTTCTTCTCATTCATATAGTTGTAGTACACCAGAAACAAACGAACAAACAAAATACCAGCATATACTGTGTAGAAAGAATTGCATAGCCTGTGGTAGGAATGACATGCAGAAGTGTTCAGGGCAGCAAAGCTGAGCAAGTTGTCCTGGTGTGGATGCATAATCTTAAATGCAGAGTAACTCCTGCACAGATTTAACAGATTGGAGTTCAAAGCTGGAGTCTGACAGGGTCAGTTTGGATGGGGCCCTGGGCAACCTGATCTAGTACCTGGTTTAGTGGATGGCAACTCTGTCTGTGGCAGGGGATTGGAACTAGATCACCATTGAGGTCCCATCCAATCCAAACCACTCTATGATTTTATGGCTTTAGATCTCCTTGTAGCTGTTCAAAAGTGGTGTGAACAAACTATGTAAAGTACTACTTCAGTATCAACTACTGTTCAAGATGAGTCAATAAATTATTTTTTGCAAAAAGACTTTGTGCCAGAACTGGTGCTTTTACTCTGCGTAGCCCTTGAGTCCCATCTGATATCAGCTATCCTCTCAATTCTGGCACATGTGAAAGCATGAAAGCAGCACAGGCACCATACTCTGGACAGTTCAACAGAAATGCAGTTGTATGCCAACGTTTGCTGTGGGCCATGTCGGTATTGCCAGGCCACGCATCCACATGCAGACATGCTATAGAGTGGTGCTGGAGGGGGTGAGCCATTTTCCAGCCTACCTGAAGGTCTCCTCAGCTGCTTCTCCTGCACTGTGGCCAGGATGTGGTCTTCCTCTCCTGTGTGCAGGACACCCGTGCATTATCCCACACACAGCCTATTTCTAGGCTCATTTCTTTCACAGAGCTGACATGCTGTTTGATGTTACCTCCTACCAACCAGCACTAATAATATATTTCCTGATAGTCTTCCTGTAAATGAATGGAAAGTGTTCGTTTTCACAAGTGGTAGAGAAAGAACTGCAATTTGCAACACCTGCATTGTGAGATCTGGTTTTAAGAAAACAGAAAACAGATTTCTTAATGTAGGTGAGAGAACATTTTTTATTACATCCTAAGTCTTCTTCACACTTATGACTAAAACTGCAGACATCTTTTGTCCTTTTCTTTGTTGGGTTTTTGTTTTTGTTTTTGTTTTTTTGCTTTGAATTAACTTATCAGCATGTGAAACATTTCCCTCATCACAGTTAATTAGAAAAAAGTAAGAGTATGTTGGCTTGACAGAGAATTATAGTAGGACAGGGACAGCCAAGCTGAGTCAGATGGACGGTCCATCTTGCCCAATATCTTGTCTCCAACAGGGCAAGCACACAGCAGTGCTCCCCTTGATTGACATAGTCCCTAATCTAAAAGCTCAAGAATTTCTTGCTTGGTGAAGACATCTATGTATTTAATTGCTTTTGCTGAGTTTGTCTCCCATGAATTTGTCAAGTAGCTTCTTGAATTTCTTTTTAATAAGATATTTTCCACACAACTTTCTTTTCACAGAGCACAGTTCTATTTCAGAAAGCCAAAGCCACGTTCAGGCTAGCTTTAACAGAGGGAAGTTCAATTTCATTTTTACAATATTGTAGCTGTTATAGAAAGTCTAGGAAGTTACAGTGAGGTGTTTTTTTCAAAATCATTCTGGCTTTCAGTTTTGTTAAGAAAACCTGAACTGACATGGAAGTATCTGATGCCCTTAGAGTCTAAAATGGTGTATCTGGGATGCAGAAATTGAGAAGTTCCAGTTTCAGTGATCCAAAATTTGAAAATCTCAAGTTGCACAAAGCTCTGCATCCAGACAGCTTGTAGTGGGAGAGGCACAGATGAGGGAAGCACTGCGAAACCACTGATGGGGAAGCAGCCACTCACCTAAACTGAAAGCACTGGAACAGATTGCCCAGAGAGGCAGCAGAAGCTCCGTCCCTGGAGACATTCAAGGTCAGGCTGGATGGGGCTCTGAGCAACCTGGTCCAGCTGTGGCTGTCCCTCTTCATTGCATGGGGTTGGTCTAGGTGACCCTCAAGGATCCCTTCCAACTTAAACAATTTAGTGATTCTAAGCCAACACACCTCTTACTCTAGTGCTGTGCATCCCAGTGTGCAGCCATAAAGCCAGACTGAATGGGTGCTGAATGGGTGCAGCATGGTGCTGTTGGAGAGTAATGGGTTTTGCCCATTATATAGGTTCTGACTATTGTAATATTTTTCCACATTTTTGAGTGCTTCCCTGTCTTGTTTAGAATAACTTTCCTTGGAAATTCTGCAAGTAGAGAAAAAAATAATGATGGTGCCAAGGACTGAGAGGGAGGCTGAGAGAGAAAGAAAACATAAAGGTAAATGTACATAGAGTAAGCCAGAAATCTTGCAATCCTCATAATGCTGAGGAATCTCAGCTGCCTTCTCAGTTTGAGTGTTGAGATTGTGCTCAGGGCACAGTGATTTCAGAATTTTACCTGGAGATCCTTTGTTCCAAGGCATTTAGCATGGGTTCTTTATTAAAATCAAATTATTTTCTTTCAAGTCAGGGTTCAGCCTCTGGGATACATACATTTGAAGGCTGATGGCTTGTTCAGTTTGCTTGCAGTTTCACAATAAATGCAGCCACATTTTGGGATGAGATAAGAGCATTACATTTAAGAGAGAAAAAATCTTTCAGGAAAGCTCAGCCCGTGTACTCACCCCTCATTGCTTGCTTTCTTACTGTTTGCACAGCATCTGTCGTAAACACTTCTTCTTGTTATGTGGAGAACACTGGGGAAAAAGGAAAAGGAATCAGATTAAGGCAAAGCTGTGCCTGTCTTTATGAAGTTAGGAAGGAGAGCCTGCGCCTTCCCTTCCCACCAGCATCTGTTCTGTCCAGGCTACCATCGGTCAGCATTGGTAGTCTGGTGGTTGGCAGACTTCAGGAAGGCTGTCGGAAGTTAGGGTGAGGAATAAGGATTGCCTGTGCCTGCTTACCCTGGTCACCACAGTGGTATTTTTCCATTAGTGCTCAGAGATCACTAATGTGGCTCTTCAGTTCGCCCCCTGCTACACCTCTGAGGGCTCCTGCTGCTCTTCCAGGGGTTTCTTGAAAGGAAAGCCCTGCCCGTGTTAATCATTGTTCCTAGCAGTGACAGTGCTGTTACTGGAAACAACATGGAAAAACGTCTGAATGTCTCAAGCGAGTTATTTTTAGAGCTGTGGTTTGCATGAGTATGCTTAATGCTGACGTGTTTATTATGGCCATGCAACAGATTAGAGTGTCACAAATAAAGGTCTATATGCATGCAAACTTCTTTTCCAGCTAAGCAGAGCCACAGTTAAGCCCAAACATACAACAGCTGCAATCTCAAGGTGGGGAGAGGAAATGCAAACACTAAACAGCATTTAGTAGGAACGCTGTGATGCATACTTTTAGCATATGTGAAAAAATGATACAGTTATGAAAAAATCTTGCCTTTGGAAACATTAGATGGAAAGGAATGTCTTCAAGGCAAATAAGCAAAAGCTGATCAGTTTGTCTAAATTTCAGTCAGTTGTTGGAGTTTTTGTGTTTGTTTGTTTGCTGATAGAGCAGGTTTCTCAGGAAAATATAATGAGATTTCTTTTTTATATGTACAGCTATCAATTTATGTAAAATCCTGTGATATTCAGTGTATATATAAAAATAAGGTTGACCCAGCCTGTGTAATGTAATTAATTCATTAACAGATACAAATGTTGAAATCAGTACACCTGTTCATGACATTATGATGTTTAACCTGAATTATGGTGTCTGCATCACTGTTGGATTGTACTGACAGTATATTTTGTTATGAAGAGGAAGGTGGTATAGAATCTGTAATGGAATCTTAATGAGTGTTTCGTGTTCAAATGTTTGTGTTACTTGGGAACCATGTTAGCTATTTTGCTCCTTGTTATCATCTTTCATAACTATATTATCATTCTGTTTCCTTTAGAGAAAGATACGTTTGTGACCTGAAAAGCACTCAGGATCTTCAAAGTGGAGGGGAGAAATCCTAGACTTGCAAAGACAAAGAATTTTAATACTGAATTTTTGTAGCTCTAGGCTTCATTTTAGATGGGTTTTGTTTCTACTGCCTGAATTCATATTCAGTGTCTGCACAAATGTTCATTAATTTTGGTGAAAGACATATTTGAAAGTACACTCCTGTACACTATTCCCCTGGCCTCTGGTTCAGAAGGATGCCAGATCCTGTTGAGTCTCAGTTTCAAAGATCTCTATAGGGAAAGACTAGGAAGACTGATCTATTTGCATATGTGAGGTACAGCAACAGTCTGCTGCACCAATTTAAGAAGAGAACGTTATTTTACAATAATAAAGATTATAAGCTACTGCTACATAAAGAATAAATTCTTCCTTGTTTTTAAAGGCAGAAAAGAAGAAGAGTCAGAACAACAGCTAAGAGCCTGTTGGCTGGATTTTACTGAGTGTTGGATTGCTTCATGGGCCCTAACAAAATTTCTGTATAAATGAGTTGTGATAATAAGACTAATCAAATGTCATGCTTCAAGTAGTCAGTTCATGGCCTGAAGGGATTGGGAAGTGCTTTCCCTCCACTGGACAGATGTGCTTCATTGATTAGGATTTGCCCATTCCAGAGGAGGGCTACTGAGCTAGAGATGCCTCTGATGACTCACTGCAGACAGTAACTCATACTGCGTCCCATCAGCAGCTCGGCTATTTTATTTTACCTGGCTGCGGAAGTGTTGCAGCAAACTAAATTCCATCATTGGCACTGGTGCACAGATATTTACCCAAATTAGCTAGCTCACTGGTGGGCTTGTGCTGTACCAGCAAGGCCAGATTCTTGTAATTGCATGTCTACTAGTGGTCCTGAAAGACAGAACATTCCTTGTAAAAATGGCATGCTCCGGCATCCTTATTTCACCTCAGTCCTTTTTGTTTGTTTCTCAGTGCATGTCTTCCACAGCTGATAGTGGCACAGCACAGAGCACAGCCTGGCATGTGCTTCATGAGCTGCCTTCATTAAGATGTGAGATCACAAGGAGATGGTTTGATTTCTGTTGGGTATAAATGGTAAATCTCATAAAAATCTCTTTGAGTTGGAAAGATGGGGATTTATAACACACTCTGAACGTTAGGACAAGGGGAAATGGTTTCAAACTAAAAGAGGTGAAATTTAGATTGGTGCTGAGGCACTGGAACAAGTTGGCCAGAGAGGTGGTGGAGACATGCAAGATCAGGCTGTACCAGGCACTGAACAACCTGATGTAACAGAGAAGTTGGACTAGATGTCCATTAAGTGTCTCTTCCAACTCAAACAATACTATGGTTCCATAACATTAAGGCAAATAACATGTAATCCTGAACAATATTTGTTTTCCATATCTGCTGGGAGTTGGGAGGACCACGTAAATAAGTTTAATGCCTTTTGCACCTTAACTGTGTTCCCTAGAGGGTGCATTCACAACTTACTTGTGACTCACCCTGGAAATTACAATGAAGTACCATCACCTGGCATCTTGGAGGCTGCCTTGCCGTGTCAGTCTGATCTGTGTCCGTGAGTCCGTGAGGGATGGGGTTGGAGCTGTCCTACTTTAACTGGTAATTACAGCTAGTAAACTTGGAAAAGTTTTATCAAAGTTCTCTGCATGCCAAATATGCAGTGGAAATTTTTTATAAAAAAACAAAAAAACTGATTCTCTTTCAAATTACAGTATTTCTTTAAAATAAATAATGTAATTAACTACAATCTAGCTAAAATGTTCTAAGCTATCGCAGTATCAACAGACGAAAGCCTTGTAGCATGCTCTGCTGGAAAGCTCGTTCAGCTTCTGCTGAGATTTGGGGATGGTAAGAGCGCTCCCTAGTGGAGATTATATGGATAGCGTCTGCCGCAGATAGAAAATGCAGAAAATTTCAAATTTCTTCATTAAGTTAATAGGGGAAGACTACTCTTACAATGTTTTCATTAGTAGAATCACCTGAAATTCTGTAATATGCATATTGTCATTTTGTTTGCATTATAGGTAAATAAACACAAGTCATTTTGTTTACATCACTCGCAGAGACCAAACTCAGATGTTTTAGAAACTCAGCATGCAGACAAGAAAATGCTTATGATGTCTGGATTTTGTGATGATCATTTATAATTTAAGGTCATTATGCTTGATGTCAGAATTAATAAAGACTTGAGGCGAAGCTTGGAATAAATTGATGTACTTTCAAAGGGATTTCAATTACTGGGCTTTTTTATTGTTAATTACTTTATTAATTGAGCAGCATTACTGTACTGATCCAAAACGTGTTGAAGTGAAAAATACTGCAGAATTTTCATTTAAGCATCCCAGATTTGGATGAGAGCATCCACAATTGAACTATGAGCTGGAAATTAGAGATGAGGCCTGGATGCTTGCCACCTGCAGAACACACTTGGTTTCTGTTGTAGCCAGATGAAGTGTGGGGATTTTTCTTTATAGCTGTTTTGCTTAATTTGTTGTACTAAACCATTATCCGTGGTTATTTGTATCACACTGAAGGGGTTTTTGTACACCTTGGGAGTCAAGTTGGCAGAACAAGCTTCAGTTGTGGGTCCCTCTTGCTGAAGTGCCTCCAAGTCTGCCCTCTTCTTGTTCCTTGCTTGTCATCACCTTTCTATTCTTTGACCAACCCTTGCTTTCTGCTGCCACATGAGGCCTATGGGTGATCCCCACTGCTCATCTCTCCTGTTCTTGTAACTTCTTTCTGAGAGGGGCAGGGTCAGTGCTTCTTCCCCACGCTGGGACTAGCGACAGACCTCAGAAGAGGCAGGAAGGAAAGTAGTGCAGATACATCCATATGTCTTTTTTCCTCTCTGTGCTGTGGCATAGCAAAGGCAGAGGTAGGAGGAATAATATTCTGGAGTAGAAGTGTCACATGTGGTCCAGATTTTCATTGTCCTTATGAGACCTGGAGATGATCTGTTCACAATGGGGTTGGAAAGGAATGAGGGTGATGTGAGGAACGGATTCCTCCTTTTCCATTCCTGGCCACAAAGGATTTGTTACTCTCTCTGGCACAAAGGTATGCATGGTCTTGCATACAGTATCTTTAGAGATTCATACAGACCCTGTGTATTTCTTGCTTTTAAATAGCATTTCATCCTTTCTATGTTCACATGCGCTCTCCTACAAAGTATGGGATTTTTATTATGCATGTGCTTGAATCAAATTCTTCTTATTTGATGCCCTTGTTGCATTTTATATTTGTATTTATTTCAGCAAGGCACATGCTACTTCCATCTTTTCAGAAGTTTGAAGAACACTTAATACAATTGAGCTCGATACAGTTTAGTCAAGGAACAAAAATCTCTAGAGGGAACTTCATTAGATTTGTGTCTCATCAAGGAATGATTTGCAATTTGCATCAAAGTTGTATGATGGAAAACAGCAGTTTTGTTTTTTCCTTCAAATTGTCTAATCTGCTCATTTCTATTCCAGTCCACTTCATTCTCAAATAAATTGCCACTTCCTCATCTTAACCTTTCTCCATGTTCTTACATGCAGCAATTCTTGGGCAACCATTCTCAGCCTTTGGGTTGAGACATGTAAATAACATCCTTCTCTGAAGGCAAATTTACCTTCCATGAAGAATTTGATGAAGAGTCATCTGCAAACATATCGTAGGAGGCACAGAAACATGGAGTTGAGTGTAAGAATTTTCTGGCGGACAAGAAGCTGGTAGATGGAAGTTAACAAACTGGGATGTGCTGAAAGAGGAAATTTCTGTTTAAAGGAAGGTTATTAATGAATTTCCTCAGGGCTGGTCTTAACTCTGATCCTATTACATGCTTTCATTAATGATGTTAGCACAAAGGGCTAAAGTATGTTAATGGAATTTGCTTAATGACCTTGAGGATATCAATGAAAGAGGTGGAATGAAGTTTGGTAGCACAAACTGCAAGGTCATGCATTTCCAGCTCTGCTGAAATGGATTTCCTCTATCAACAGAGTGCTGAAATTGGAGGAGGAGCAGAAGGATTCTATATGTGTATCCCAGTAACACAGAGAGTAGGAGTTTCCAGAGTTATGCACAAAAGAGAAACCAACAAATGCAGTGGGAAGATATGTCAGATAATACATTGCTAGTGGGTTTAAGCAAGTATTTATTATACAAACCATCTGTGAAGCCTCATGTGAAATTTGCCCAGTTCTAGTTGCGTGCAGTGAAATGTGAGGTAGTGCAAGGTTAAATGCAAATATAGATGCTTTTGTGGTCAAAAATCAGAATTGGTCTCAGGTGCTTTCAGCATGACTTACTTTTATGAGACTCGTATCAAATGTTGAAGCAGTCTAAGTGTGACCAGAGGGTACTGGGGGAATGCAGCATGGTCACTTCTGGCTTCTCTTATCACAAGATACAATAACAACTAGTTAACTTTGAATAATGAATGCTTAGAGGCCTTCTCTCTTCCTTTGATGTTCCATTATAAATCCTCTTGATGTGTTTGCACTGCTAACTCAGTAACAACTGGATGTAACTAGGCCAGGAAAAGATTTTGTCTAGGAACAAAAATCACGTTCCTAACCATGAGAAGCAACCCAGTCAGAGTGATGGAGTGAAAAGAATACTTCGAAAGGCTGTTTCATGAAGGGAATAACAGAGTTCTGGCAGGGAAGAAGACTGATAATCTTGGGAGCCTCCAGTAGCTAAATAAAACAGCAGACCATGCTTTCCATGTGCTTGAGCATTCTCAGCTCTTTAAACTTTCTTTACTAACTTTGCTTAACTTTATGCTCCCTTTTTGAAAATTTGAGCCTAAATGTAGCAGACAAGAAAATTATGCAGTAGCTCAGATAACTCATGCATATTGACATCTATGTGTGCATTTTCTGTGATGCTGGGACTAAAACCATGGGTAGCTAGACCATTTCGTTACTCATCAGTCACCCAGAGTGGTATATCCCTACTTAAAACCATACATAAAAACAATGTTATTAAAGAGTACACATGTTCCCATGTGTACTCTGTATTCTGCCTTGGGTAGCCTGGAAGGAACAAGGGATGACAGGTATGATGTAGTTGGCAGGTCATTTACGTTTTGATGCATTTTTTGACAGGTCTGTGTATTTGGTGATAGTCTGTGCATGGTCACATAGAACCATGAAACCATGGGGATGGGAAGGGACCCTGTAAGGTTCCTAACTCAACACACTTCCCAGGGCAAGACCGGCACTGAATGTAGACAAGGTTGCTCATAGCTCTCTTCAGTCAGATCTTCAAAACCTTCAAGGAGGGAAGGTACACATCATCTTCAGGCAAAGCCTTCCCAGTACTTAATCATTCTGGGGAAGTTGTTTTCCATGTATCATCCTCCTTTTCATTTTTATACCATTTTCTTTCAGCAAAGAACCTGACTCTGTCTTCTCAGTAACCTTTAATACTGGAAGGTTGCTGTTTGGTACCCACCTAACATCTCTGATGTGTTTAAAATACTTTGCTAAAGTCTGCATCTTCACAAATAGATATTCTCCTGTGTCAGGAAAAAAGTGTCACAGCACTCATGATTTCCTTTGTGTGTAGGAGATCTTGAGAGCCATGATCAGTAATGATTTTGAATGGCTTATGACAATGTGATATGTAGAAAACACGACTCCTATTTAAAATTTAACTACAAAATCTGTTACATACAAGTATATGCATGTAGAAAACCACAGTTCCTAGTTCCAAAAGCATACAGTCTTTTTAAAGAAAGTTATCAGTTTGCATACTCCTGGGCCTATTCATCTGTAGCATACTTGAGAAGAAAAGTTTATATAATCCACATTAATGTATTTGTTACTATTGATGGTGATAGATATACTGCTGGACTTTTAAAGTCACATATTTTCTATTTAATACAAAACTAGAACTGTTTTCAAATAGCTTAACAAGCATCTGATTATTCTCATGTGATAAAACTGCTTTATACCATTATTGAATTTTCCCTAGCTTCACTTGAAGGCAAATTAAGACTCCTTGGGTGGAAAAATTCCTGATGTTGTACGTTCACCACAGTTTCACTTTCTTAGTTTTACCCTTCTGGATTACCTAAATCACTGCTGTTAAAAGTTGTTTGATGTCAAAGGGTGAGTGATCTCTAAAGACACTCTTCTTTATCTGACACTCTTTAATCAGCTGGAGGACCCTAATCTTCTCATCAGCAGCCATGCAATAAATAAATAAATAAAGGAGTGCTATAAAGCTTTTCTGAGCGTTTTTTTTTTTTTTTTTTCTGCTAGCACAGATGCAGAAGTTTATTTGGGGTTTCAGAAGTTGTTTTTTGAAAGAATGTGTTTGTAATTTCTAAACAAAAAATCAGGATAATGAGTGCTAAAGCAACAGATTACTGAAACAGAAACTGAAACAGGTAACAGCGAGTACTCTTCTTAAAATGCAAAGAAATGTGAGGTTTCGTATTTTGTAAGTGCTTCCCAGTGCCCAAACACCTCATTTCTCTGGGCTGTGACAAGCTGTTATTGCAATTTACTTCCTGAGCAATTCCTTTGCAATCCAGAGCTAGAAATCTAATATATGTTGTCTGACTCTAAGCTCTCCCCTTATCTTACTTAGATCAGCATGGACAACAGAATTATGGTAGACTTTTTCTCAGTTTGGAGATGTGTGTGAAATAACACAAAACTCACTTAAAGCTTCTTTTTATTTTGGGAATGCTCCAGCTCCAAAAAATTGCTTGTAAGGAAATATCTTAACATGACTGGTATGTACATAATAGATGCAAGAAGTAATGTCTAACTTGCTACAAAGCATTATGTGACTTGTTAGTTTTCAAGGCTGGCTTGAAATTTGTACACAGTACAATGTATAGGGTGTCCCAAAAGTGATGTAGCACGTTCTAGTGTCAGCACCTACCTTTGGTCAGCTGCATAACTTTCCAGACGTCACTGAGTTGGGCAGCTCCCTGGTGGCTTTTGATGTTGCTTAGATGCGTAGCTGTTACTCAGATACTTGCACTGGGAGTTCTTAGCCTGGAATTAGCATCCTGTCCCATTTCTGAGCATGGGCATCCTACAGATGTTGCTGCACCATACATCACTGGGATGGCGAAAGGAGTAGTTAAACAGCAAAAGCCTGTGGCCAATTTGGAAGCTGAAAATTGGCCATTTTGGGGAGCAAAATCCCAGAGGAATGATGGGACATATCTAATTTCGTGCCACAAAATGCAAGCTATACTTCTTAGATTTAACTTAAACTTAACTGAAGTGGTAAAATTTTCCTTTGTTGTAGAGTAGCTGAGAGTCTATGGGACACTGCTGCCATTGTACGAAGTAAGCACTCACCACCACAATTAGAAAGAAGTGGTAGAGGCTTGTATCTCCTGGAAAACCTTTCCTACATGCTGAACTGGTGATGTAAGAATGTGTTTATCCAACCTGGTGGTTAAGCTGAACATGTGCCACTTTTGGCATTTTCTCAGTATACAGTTACTCAGGAGAAGTGTACAGCCAGCTTTGATCACATCAGGCAGATTATCTGTACATTAAGCATAACACAGACGTGACACTCATCAGAACAATGCTGCCAGCCATGAGCTGAAACGTCTGCACTATGCTAGTATGACTGGACCAGTTAATATTAGCACCAGCCCAGCAATGCCACTTCACTTTCTGCCTCCCCCCACCCTTCTCATTGTGTGTTCACATGCCCTAATTATTCACATATTGCACTACCCATACTTTGTTTCACCTGTTTATACTGCCCATTGTACTGTTACCAGGCTGATGGTACTTAGAGTCTGAATCATAGAATCATTAAGATTGTAAAGACCACTAAAACCATCTAGTCCAACCATCAGTCTGCACCTGTGACCACTCTAGACCATGTCACTCACAGAAGAGTGAAGAGGGGTAGCTGACCACTAGTTTGCTCTTTTATTACCATTGAGAATGTGGGCTGGAGGACAAAGCTGGGAAGCACACAACTTTTGCTCATGTACTGCAGATCATTCCTAACATTTAATCTCGGAAGGACAGCCTCTGTCCTTAGCACAAGTGTATTGCCAGGATGGCTGCTGCTGGGCATTTCAGAACCTGCCAGGGGAGCACATTTATTTCCAGGGCTAAAGCTGATAACATTCTGTCGCAGCTTGGATCATAAACTTGGATAGGTCTTATTTTCTCTTCTACCAGGAAGAGCTACAATGTGGGTGTTTTTATGATGCACTTGCGCTTTTCAGTCATTTTGGTTCTTCTTTCATCTGGCTGTTAGTGTCTTAGAAGATATTCTCCTATGACTGCCTTTTCTTCCACCTCAAATACTCCTCCATCACTGCACCAGCTGCTGTGAGTGCACTCTTCTCCTTTTATGAAGCTCATCAATCCCCACAATAAGGTCCTGCCTCACACTTTGAACAAGATCTCTGCTTGCTGCTTGCTTTTACATTGCTCAGCCTCCAGAAGTGCTGTGAGAGCTCTCCTTATGCTGGCTGTTCCATGCAAGAACAGGAGTGCCAGGGAAGATGTCATTCATCCCTCCTCCTCAGGAGGCCCTACAGCATGTTTTGTCCTCCATTCATGGGGATCCTTCATTTATATAGTAAATCTTCCTCAGCCTGGATATCTGTTTCATGATGATAGAAGACAAAAAATGCCCTGGTTTGGGTTCACCCTCAATAATCTCCTCCTCTGAAATAGATTTCTAAATTAGGGCAATGCTACTGAGGGATTAATGTAAGATTACAGTATTTGTATTGTAATACCTTTTAAAGTGAAAGAAATGCGTGTTCTTAGGACATAACCAGATGTTCATTTTATCTGTTTTATTAATTAAAGGTAGGGTTTCTTTTGCCTAATGCTAACAAAGAGACTAGATTTCATGCCAGTGGGACCAGAGCTTTCTGAATTACCAGGTAGTTTCCAATTCTGCTGTAAATAGTAGCATTTCAGATATGGAGTGAAACAATACTGCACTGGTGCTGAGCTAGTAGCTGTCATCATGGTTTGAAACAACTACACAATACTGCTCTCTTAAGAGAGAATTTAGAATATATTTATGGGTACAATATGGATACAATATAGTGATTTAGCATAGCTTGATTGTAAATATGGCAATGAATTAAGATGTCAAGATGGCAGGAAACACTTATTTCCTGCATATAGGCTAAGGTAATACACACACTCCTCCTCCAAGGAGGCCCTCCCCTTGACACACAAGGTTCAAAGTAAGCTGTCTTTCTAAACTCTTTAAATCATGGAGATAAGGAGTTGAGGTGTGGCTGGATCCACTCCTAGTGGTTTATGACTGAAAATTGAGGAGGCCCTCCTATTGTCTAATGAGGTTCAGAGCTCACCTCCTTGCTCTCCAAACTCTTTGAACCACAGAGGCAAGGAACTGAGATTAGGATGGATTCACTCCTAGTCCCAGATTTGGTCAACGGTTTATGTCTAAGGGATTAGATGTGCACAGTTGATTTAACATTGAATCTTAGTGAAGCTGCCAAAGCTTATGATCAATCTAAGGTGTGATCTTAGTGAGGCTAACAAAGCCTAAAACAATTAGTCACACACTGAGAATCTCTGTGCACGTGTAACCTTGAGAGGCCTCCTTTCTCAAGAGGAGATACTGACATGTAGCCGGCTGAGAGCATGCATGCATGGAGAGCTCAATGGGCTCTTGAACTGCTCACTATTTATGGGGAAAGATGATTGACTCATAGTAACAGATTGCTTTTTAGACACATGTTCAATTGGTCCTCAGCTGTTGAAGTAGGCATCTGTTATCAGTTCTCCCAGAATCCCCCTAATCTGAGACAGGTTTCTGGTTGTTATCAGTACTGTTGCTTTTGTATCCATATATGCTGCTTTCTAAAGTTGCTTTTTTTTTTTTTCTATATGTTTTTTAAACCTTTTGGAAGGTTTTTTATGAAACATCTTCTCATTGATGTACCATCATATTCTACTTGGTTAGCCTTCAAATACTGGGGTTGCCTAATGCAGCATTTTGATTTATCAATTACAGAAGTCCATTGAAAGGAAGCTAAGAAGTCTTGAATGAGTTTGCTTTGTCAGACAAGAGTAACAAGTTAATGCTTGCTTATTTGCTGGGAATTTCTCTCAGTGTCTATCTTTCAAGTTTAACACAGCCATGTAGTCATGAGCACGCACAAAGCAAGGAGGTCACTGGCAAATGATGGTGAATGAAGTTAAATCCAGCTGGCAGTGGGTAATGAAAGGTCCTCCGCAGGGGTCAGAATTGGGCCTCATCCTGTTTGGTATCTTTATTGACGATCTAGATGAGGGAATTGAGTTCACCTTCAGTATGTCTGCAGATGACACCAAGTTGGGAGGAAGTGTTAATCTGCCTCAGGGTAGGAAGGCCCTACAGAGGGATCTGGGCAGGATGAATTGCTGGGCTGAGGTCAGTGGGATGAAGTTCAGCAAGACCAAGTGCCCAGTCCTGCACTTTGGCCATAACAACCCCAGGCAATGTTACAGGCTTCGAAAGGAGAGGGCAGATGTAGTATTTAGGAACAAGGTTTAGTGGGCAATATTGGTGTTAGGTGTATGGTTAGCCTAGATGACCTTAGATGTCTTTTAAAACCTTAATGATTCTGTGATTCTGTGATTCTGTGAGTCATTTACACAGGTAAGAACAAGTGCAGGTCTGTATTTAGACTGGCTCAGGCACACTCAACTTGATTCTCTTCTACTAAGCAGTGAAAAATGAGATGGAAGGCCACTACCACCCCAGTTTTTTTGTGAACTATTCCTTTTTCCTTATTATGAGCTGACTCCTCAGCCATTCCTAATGTGATTGAAAACTGCATATTTTGCACTAAGAGTTCTGAAATGCTACTCTGTTTAATGCGTAACTGTTACCATTTAAAAACAATTTCCTGAGATAATTTTGATTATTTTCTAACTGAAACAAATGCACATGAACCATATGTTTTTTATTTATATTTTTATTCTAGAGACGTGACATCCTTTCTCTTGAAAAAATAAAAAAATTACATCAGTGCTGTGACTATTGGATTGAATTCCCCATGCATCTGTGTAGCTTTCTACCAGTGTCACTTGGACAGTGCCTTGGATCATGTGGAAGAAGTCTAAGATATTCCAAGCTTAAACCGCCTAGGAGTGATGAAAAGTCTTAAATAGAAGGTTAAACAGAAGGCTGTGAAGTGTGAATGGAGTGCAGGTAGTAGCACTCTTAGTGCCTTGGGATCAACGCGTGTATAAAGCTGCTGTAAAAGATTGTCTTCCAGATTAAGAAGTTGTTTAGCCTTAACACAAGGAAGCAACTCTGCAAGGTGCCCAAATCAGAAGCAAATTAATCAGGACAGCAAAACAAGTTGCAGAAGTCAGGTAGACACAAGGAGGAGCAGTAACAGACAGGTGGAAGTTCCTTGCCCATTCTATGCAAGGGAAGCTACAGAAGTTACACAAAGACATGCACTTCTCATTTCCCTGCATTTGCTTCGTATTCCTGTTTCTTACACATCAAGCATATTTACATATCCAGAGATGAAATGGAAATGATTGATGCAAAGGAGGTATCTTTGTTAATTGCTGGTGCTCTGAAGCATGCCTGAATGGGACTGTTAGAGATGAGTGAGGAAAGGCAGAACTGTTTGTTAGAGGCATAAATAATTGTTGAGAGCAACTTTTAAACCCACCTGTTACCACTTAACAACATCTAAAATGATCCACAGAGGGGAGGGGCAGCAAGAAATGGTCTAAGCCAATCTTGAACTTCATCAATATGGATGTTGGCAACTGTCCCTGAATTTTGTCCGTTTTTTCTCATGTCTGCTGCCTGCTGCATGTTACAGTAACAGTGTGTTATGCTCAGAGCTTACAGATGTCTGAGAGTTTGGCCACTTTACCTGTATAACACTGGTGAAATGTCCACTTGTTGTTCTCTTAGCTGGAAAGCAATTCCTAAATACGTGCAAAGCCAAGGTGAGATGAGCATTCAGTTTGAGAAATGAAAGCTGTGCCTGAAGTACTTAAATAGAGTGCTTTTCATGGCTAATCTCCTTAATTTATATCCTTCCACCTTTATCCCTTCTGCTTTTAAATAATCTTTGAAACAGCCATTGTCATTAGATATTAGTTCGATATATTACCCTATGGCAGACCAGAGTCTAAAGTTTGGTGTCATAGCCTAAATCCAGAAAATGTATTAAACATACTCTCTACATGGAAAACTCAGAATGAATAAGGACAGTGTGTTCACTTATGTTTCCTTTTGCTTTATATGAACTGGGAAATACATCAGCCTTTTAGGAAAATGTGGGGCATGTCTGCCTTTATGACAAAACCAAGGTTTACTGAGAAGCTACAGGAATCTTTATTGACAGAAAATCAGTGATATCTGAAAACAAAGGGTATCAGTCTTGAAGATAGTTAGTAGAGTCAAGAATGTAACTGGTTATCTCTTGTCTAAGATGGCCCTAGAAGGAGACCAGCGGAGGGCCATGATGAAGATAAAGGAGGTGGATCATCTCCTGTATGAGGAAAGGCCGAGTGACCTGGGTCTGTTTAGCCTGGGGAAAAGAAAATGAGAGGGGATCTGATAAATGTTTATAAATATCTAAAGGGAGATGAAAGGGAGATGGGAGGCAAATGGATGAGGTTGAGCTAGTCTCAGTGATGTGTAGCAACAGGACAAGGAGTAATGACCTAAAACTTGAACACAGGAAGTTCTGTACTAACATGTGGAAGGTATTCCTTATAATGATGACAGAGCACTGGAACAGGCTGCCCAGAGAGGTATTTCCTACCATGGAAATATTGAAGACCCATCTGGACCTGTGCAACCTATTGTACGGTACCTGCGTTAGCAGGGGGTTTGGACTTGACCTCTTGAGGTCCTTTCCAACCCCTGTGATTCTATGATTCTGTGACTCTATGTTGGTTTACTTACAGGGTAACTTGTCTCCAGCAAGTTTGTCTCTTTACTTGCTTCATCCTTATTTAGGTTAAAGGAAGAATATTTAGATAAGAGTTTTCCTAAGAAAACTTATCTTGGAACTCATGATTTATTAATGTATTATTTGCAGTCAGATGAGTCATGCAAACTCATAAGCCTATTTTTGTACCACTCTTGAGTGTTAATTTTAGTCATGAATCTTCTGCTAATTATTCTAGCTGACAGAAATCGTAAGTATTTTGGTTTTGTTTTGTCTTTATAATATCACCCTGTAACTTAGGTTAGTAGTTATTGTATAAAACATTTATCTGTAGAAAAATACGTGTGAAATCCTGTTGGAATCATAGTCAATTGCAGTCCATTTCCAATTGCTGTAAACAGATGTTCAAACTCAGTCCAATAGCTAGAAGATGAACTGAAAATATGAGTGCTGCATTTATTTGCTCTTTTTCAGATCAATATTTCTTAGTGTCTCTTTTGTGTTCTTGACAGGTTAGGTTGAATAATGATAATCTTTATATCAACAAATGTTTTTATACTATGTGATTATAACAAATTTCGATCAAGTACTAGTCTAAAATTAAGTCATGTGATTAGGTCTGGGCCTTCTCATCATCATCATTCCAACCCATTTAATAATTGGGTTCTTCATAAGTAATTTTTATGCTGGTCTTCCACATGGTAGTATTTTTAGCACTTGCAGCATCCACATTGTATTGCCACTGCTTCTCGTATATTTTGATGGAGTGCCATATGGGTTATTATCTCATACATGCATTTCTTAGTCCAGAAGGGAGGCATCATGATTATAGAAATCTCTTTTTCCACATTTTCTGACATTGCTAAATATTGACATTTTAAGTAGAGGGAGTACTCTTCAGTTAATTGGGTTCTGCATACAATAGCTACCACTGAACAGATGATAGGTCAACACAGCTCCTTTTCTCTGGTAGCTGCTTACTTCCTTTCATTTCTCTCTTTCTTCCAGTGTACCTTGCATTTTATTCTCAATACTGTGAAGCTTTAAGCTTTTTGCTATATCAGAAATAGTCATTTTAAGTGTCTAACACTGAAAAAAGTGAATGGGGTGTGTGGTGGTGGCTGCTGAGAACCGTTTTGTTGGAAGAAAACACTGAATCTTAAAACTGTGTTTAATGATATGTTTCAGAAACTTCTATTACATCACAATGCTGAGGGATCCAGTATCACGATACTTGAGCGAATGGAAGCATGTCCAGAGGGGTGCAACGTGGAAAACTTCCCTTCATATGTGTGATGGAAGAAGCCCAACGCCAGACGAGCTACCAACCTGTTATGAAGGAGATGACTGGTCTGGAGTCAGTTTGCAGGAGTTCATGGACTGTAGCTACAACTTAGCCAACAACCGCCAGGTGCGCATGCTGGCAGATCTCAGCCTGGTGGGATGCTACAACTTGACTTTTATGAATGAAAGCGAGAGAAACATGATTCTTCTCCAAAGCGCCAAGAACAATCTGAAAAATATGGCCTTCTTTGGACTTACAGAATTTCAGAGGAAAACACAGTATCTCTTTGAGAGGACATTCAACCTGAAATTCATTTCCCCGTTCACCCAATTCAATGTTACAAGGGCCTCCAATGTGGACATCGGTGAGGATGTGCGGCAGCGGATAGAGGAACTGAACTTCTTGGACATGCAGCTTTACGACTATGCGAAGGACCTGTTCTTGCAGCGTTTCCAGTACTCCAAGCAAGAGGAGCATCAGCTGAACCGCCTAAAGAGGCGAGAGGAGCGGAGGCTGCTGCGGGAGCAGAGAGCTCACCAGTGGCCAAGGGAAGAGGCAGCAGAAGTAGCTGTTACTGAAGATTATAATAGCCAGGTCGCGCGGTGGTAACACTCCTCCATCTTGTCTAACCCGTGGGAGGATCAGAAAGACTGGTATTTTGTGCAGCTTGGGTGCCTGGAAGTCAGCCAAGGAAGGCCAACTGCCATGGTAAATGAGACAGCATTTGACAGCTATCCTTCCTTGTCTCAGTTTTTCTTGCTTTCTGTCAGCAGGAGGAATATATATATATTTTTTTTTTGTTCTCCGTGTGCATTAATAAGTGTTATTAATAGCAGTAGAAGAGATTCCTGTCCAAACAGACTTCCTTCTAAACCCTAAGCTATAAGAATGGCTTGAAGAGAGAGCAGTAGAGCAGTGTCCATGACATTAAAGGACGTGCCCTATACAATCTGAGCTACCAAAATTTGCGCAGACATGAATCAAAATTGAAAAAAAAAAAAAAAGTTTTGTTGCCTCTGTATTGTGAGAGCTGGTTTATTTCATATCGTCCTTTGGAAACGTAGTGCATAGCTTCCTAGTGAATGAAATGGAGGTAAACATGTTGCCCTTCAAACTTCTACGTGCTGGGTTTGATTAAGGAAAGAATTTGCTGAGGTAATTAAAAAAGAATTAGGAAATGTGGGATTGGGGCAGTGCTTGCTCTATTCTGTAAGCCCACAATCAGAGATCATTTGTAAGGAAAGTGATGGGGGGTTTAGCTTATTTCTCTGCAGATATTAAAAGTATCGAACTCAGCTAGGTAGCAGCTGTCTTTTGGAGTGTGTGTGGTGAAGGGAAAGCTGGA
This sequence comes from Callipepla californica brunnescens, assembly GCA_023055505.1. NCBI lineage: Eukaryota > Metazoa > Chordata > Aves > Galliformes > Odontophoridae > Callipepla > Callipepla californica. Next base: position 89,574,818 of record JALIRH010000001.1, on the reverse strand, counting down.
ATACAAAAACTGAGAAACAAGGACCTCGCTGCAGCTGGCCACACACTGCTGAGATTATCTGGCTGTAGGTGATGAAATCAGCCTTCACATTCACAAAAGGTGAAGAGGGACCAAGAGAACTACAGGAGAGAGGAAGGAGAGAGCAGGAAAAGCTTAAATATTAGTGTGACATTTTCCAGGTTTGCTGCAAAAGCCTGGAGATATATTGTCTGTGAAGACGGGCAGGTTTATGATACTGTCTGTTAAAATACATTAATGCCAAATGAATAAAATTTAAATTGGTTTTCTCTCTAACTATGGTAGTAGATACAAAAAAAAAAAATCCTCAGCTTTCATTTTTATAGGATACATAATAGATATGTGGGAAGGCTCGATATTTATTACTCTGTATGAAGATTCTTTGTAAATCTACTGTTTTCATGAAGAGAGATCTGTATCTGGTTTTATTCCTTGCCTACAAAAAGATTCAGTGGGTTCTTCGTCCACATATTACATTCTTAACTGCACCTATTTCTTCTGATACTTTTTTCTTGATTCTATTTGTAATAGCAAAACTTTAAAAGGAGGGTCCTGTGCATCATAGATCTTTTGAGGGAGTTTTTTTCCTTCTTATAGCATAAATCTAAAGCATTAGGAGGAAATTTCTCTAAGTGCCTCAACGTGGCTGCTAAATCAAGATGCTGAAAGTATATTATTGCATGCATGAATGGCTTTTACCTTAAGATTTACTAATTAGAGATAGTGGAGTACCTGATGTGGATGCACATTTCTCACTTATTTTCAGAATTCAAGTTTTTAACCACACACGGAAAATTTAATGTGCTGCAGAAAGTCGAGTTTAAAGAACTATCCCTTATTTCCAAATGTTGCTTTTAATGCATGCTGTATCTTTTTTAGTTCCAACAATGTTACTGCTGCTTAACTATGCACAATATCAAAAATATGATCTAACAATCCTGTTGAGATTTAATGCATACAACAATGGAATATCATAAGGAACATAAAGAAGTGACAGAGGCTACTGGGGAGACGCCTCATTATCGATGTAGCTTGTTAGCAATACGCTTCTTTATGTCAGTGTGCTATTTTTGTGGTAAGCAGCAGGGCTGTTGGTCCCTAATACCCGTTCCACTGGTGGACGGCACACATTCCTCCCACCTCCACCTTCAGAAAGGAAATCACGGAACTGCAGTCATCCTCCTGCCCAAGCATGGGATGTCCATCTTAGAGAAGACTGCCTGATGTCCTGACTGGATCCTCATCTTCCTGAAAAGGCTCCCAGACTCCTCACTCACAGAAATACCTGCGTTCAGAGGTTTGAATTGAAACATTTGCACTCTGGGACTGACTCTCGCTCTGCATGCAAGAGAAGGGAAGGTGTCTGTGGCACTCCATACGTCCAGGGTCTGCAAGTGCTCTTCTCATCTCTGTGAGTACAGGGGGCTGGGGTGGCAGGGGGACCCCTAAGGGCCCTGTGGCTGAGACAGGGATGGGCAGGAGCAGGGCTGTTGGTGGGTGTGCAGGAGAGAAACCAAGCGCGTGGAAGGAAAGATGCAAGAACAAATTTGGATAAAGGAGAAAGATAAACAAGAAAGCAGAATCAGTCCCCGTTGTAAAGTGTCCCTCAGCACCAAAAAGGTCCCCTTTCTCGCCTCTACCCAGCAGATTGCCTCTTCACATTGCTCACGGCAACAGGGGCCTCGTTTTTCATTTTGGAAATGCAGTATCATCTTTTCAGGAGAAAGGGAGAGCAGAAATTGTTCCCTGCAGTCCAATCAGTCACTCAAAGCATCAGTTTCAGCTCTCTAGGCACACCAACAGTTCCCCAGACTTAACGCAGGACACAAAACAAAACCTAATGAGGAAAATCAAAGCAGTCTTTGGGCGGTTTACATTAACTTTAATAGTTTAGCAATACCTTGATGCAGTGCCTAACCTTTTCTTCAGTCATTCCCCAGGAGACAAGATTAGGGACCTGATGAGCTGTTAATGTGCTTTAGCATCTATGTTAACGGGATTTGCCTTAACGCTTGGGACTTAGTAAAAATCTAAGGGTTTTGTTGTTTTTTTTTTCTTTTTTTCTGAAGCCTGAGTGTCTGGTAGCACTGGTTGTGTGGGAGCAGAGGCAGGAGGCTGAGATCTTGCTGTCACCAGAACCCACGGCCCCATCAGCTCCCTGCAGCTACAGGAGTAGGTCCAGTGAACACCGACTGCCAACACTGCTGCTATCTTTAGCATCCAAAATAAAGCAGTTCTGAAATACTTTCAGGTGGGTTTCTTTTAAGACACAGGCTTGCAGCTTTTTCTTCCCGAGGGGGGCACCCAAAATAATGTTAAGCAGAAAAAGAAAAAAGGCTCTAGTTCAGATCTCTTTTGTTCCAGTTTTCACTGCTCTGACAGTACGCACCTACACCCTCTCGTGTAAGATCAGAGAGCAATGTGTTCCTTTCAAAACATTTGTAAGCAGCGACACTGTAGAATTTCTGTCTATCTTAGTGGCTTTATTTTGTTGTTTAAACAAGGCAGTTTGGCTTCTGCTGCTGTGGTGCTGAAACGAATCTCATTCTTTTGTAATGGAGATGTACTTACTAATCTCTCCCATCACACCTTCGGCACTGGCTGTGTTTCCCAGTTATAATTTACTGTAGGTTTGGAGCGGACAGAGAAACATGCTGTGCTGTTAAAACGGGTTCCTGGTAATTTGATGTCTAGTCCAAGAACTCAGCCTATTGCCTATGGGCTGTTCTTTATTAAGGAATGAAATTTTTTTCCTCTCTTCCTCACTCATCAGTGCTAACAATAAAATAGTTTTTCACCACGGAGAAATAAAAATAATAAGAACAATAATACACTTTATCATGTTTGGTATTATTCATTGCAATTGCATTAGAAATGAGGCTGTAATAGCCTTGCTAGGACTTCTGCTCAGCACATGGTAGTTACCTGCAGTTTGTCAGAAACCGAAGTAGAGAGTAAAAAAATTTGAATGAAATCAGATCCACAGCCAAATTCCTAACTTTAGTGTCTCTGTTAAACCAGTGCAAATAGAAGGTCATATCATCCTCGAATCTGAAGGTGTTTCAGAGTTGGCATCCAGTACTGTTTCCTACACATTTCCAAGAGTTTCAAGTATCAGTAACTACGACTGAGTGCATTGCTGGGGACCTTTTTCAGGCTGACCTTCCAAATAACACGTTTTGTTCTGTTTTTAGTAGGTTGTTGTTTCCCACCACAGTCCTTACCAGTACTGAGCAACGATGCTATTCTGCTACATTTTTCCTTCATTGCTGTTCCCCTGATACACGTGGAATCATTCTTCTTTTGGTGTGGGATAAGGAACATCTGTTTTCCAGGCTAGTGGAGATGGCCCTGTACAAGACGTTGAGATGATCACGATAAAATCATTCTCATATAATACATTGCTATATCCTTCCTACACATGGTAAAAGGATATTCAGAAAAGGTACCCAGTTTGCACTGAAATGTTCCATTCAGTTTTTAAAACTTAATTTGTTTATATTTCCTGAAAGGAAATGGGTTCCAAAGCCTACAAGGTCCTTGGCTTTCTTCTTTGCCATATCAATATCTCTGTGATTTCAAATAAATATTGAAAAAATCAAGAGTTCCCATCAATTGCCATATTTGAGATAAATTAATAGACTGTAAATTATCTTATTCTTTAGGAGTTTTCCTTCTGTTTATGTGCAATAACGTGTGTGAACTCTGCTACTAAGAGATTGTATTGTGAGTAACCATATCTACTTTTATTCCTATTTAAAGGGTAGTTTGTAGATTTAGGGGTTTCCATTGATGTAAAGCACAATTTAATGAATTATTTAATGTGTTTAACCATTGTGATGTCAAAAGCAATTGTTTTCATATATTTATTAGTTGGTGGTTTTCTGTAAATTGATACTCATTGAGAAATCTGTTAAAAATGTTTTATTGAATATTGTTGGGTCCATGAACTACTTAACAAATAAACATTGATTGCATCTTTGAAATACTGAAGGTTCCATCTTATCTACATAGCCATAAAAATGACAAAAAATACTCCTATTGGACTGGTTTCGAGCATTCATACAGCTTCACTGTGAACATAATCATGTATTTCTTTAATAAAATGTACATAGAGGAAAAGAATGTTGACATAACCTACTCTTTAATTATGCTGGGACCCAATCCCAAATCTTATGATTGCAATTGACTTTAGTGGGCTTTCAGAATGAATTAAGACAGGAAACCTGAGTCTTGCATAGTCACTAATTCAAATGACCTCAGTGTCAGAATTTCCATACTTGAATTGAATTAAGATTTAAGTATGGAAATGATTGAAATAGAGTTAGTGAATTCACTGGGCTTCATTTCTACCAATCCCAACTTCATTTCTACCAATCTAGATAGCTACCATTGGGAAGGATGAGATGTTTTGGTATGCTGCTGCATCTTCATTCTCATCCATGTGTCCTTACATCTTCTTCATGTGCATGGGCCTTGGGAGGTGATGGAATTCAGCCTTCTATCTCATATAAATGAGTGAGTAGAATGAACTAAGACAGGGATGGAAACTCAGATGAGCATAAAGAGGTTTGAATGAGAAGGAAACTCTGAACTTTTTTACAGAATAATTTAGGATCACTGTAGTTTAGTTTACATTGGCTCCTTCAAATAGTAGTTTGGGCCTCTGTTCCATGACTATTTTATCAGACCAAAAATTCCTCACAGCTCTTGGTTCCAACAATAACAACATGCCACACCCCTAGAGGTGAGTCTGGTTTAAGAGATGACAGTGTTGTGCCAGATTGGGTCATCTTGACCTTCATCCTTTTCATCAAAGCCAACTGACATCTGCTAAGTGCTATGGAAAGCCTTATCAAAGGTAAAAATCATAGTCTGCATGAGAAATTACTCTTGAGATGTAGTGAAAACAGCAGTTGTATAGGGCAGCAGAAGAAAGGAAGTTCTCAAAAGTTCAGGTTAGTTTTCTGGATTGTTCTTCACAGAACTTTACACTCAAAAAGCTAGTGTTTAAAAAACACCACTATAAGGGGAGGCTGATTTATTCTGTATGAATGAGTACCTCTCTAAAATTTATCCTCATGTCATCCTACCCAGTTTTGTATTTTTTCTAGATTTACCTCTGGTCTTCTCTTGAAATATTTGTATACGTGTATGGATAACATAAAGCATAATGAAGAACAAGGAAAAACTATGCATGTGCCTTGCAACAAGACTGTTCAATATGCTTTTGTACGCCTTTCAGTGCTTTTGATGAGATTCCTATTCCAAATTTCAATTTCCATGTCACCTGTACCAATTTTATTGTGTAACATTTTGGAGAAGTGAAAGATGTGAGGACTTCGTAATCTCCAGATTTCTCTAAATTGTGCATGTGGCAACATCTCATTGCTTGCCTGGTGGTTGATGTGAATTAAGCTTAATTCCTGGGAGGCAGATGTCAGCCTCTGGAAATACATAGTGTTTTTTGAAACCAGACCCCCAGAAACTGATGGCTGAATGAGCACGAAGAGTGGACCCTGACAGCGAAGAGCAGATAGCATGGGGAGCTGATTCTGAGGAACATTTCGGACTGCTAACAGAGTCATCCAGGGCTGTTTGCCTGCCTGGCCTCCATCTCCTGCTCCAGAAGGATGTCTGTCTCAGCATAGATGCTGTTTTGTATTTGTAAGCCCTGTGCAAATGTCTTGGATACCCACAGGTCTCTGAAAAACAGACTCTCTCCACTGGAGACTTATATTTAGAAACCCAGATTGCTGCCCCATTGTTTGTATCATTTGAGGCCATCAATTGAGACAGTCTGCAAGGTGAAAGTCCATCATCATCGCCAGTAGTGAGCACAAAATCAAATGCACTGCAGGACAGAGTGAGTGATAGAAAAGCAAAATGAATGTTATTACATTTCTGAGTTTTGCACTCTAGTGAAAGCAGTTATGAAGCAGGTGCAGAGAGATGGTAAATGAAATAAATGTCTGTATTGCTGATAAATATTACTATACAGCAAAAGTAGAAATGGATTTTGCCACCAGAAGACAGATAACTTCTTTCCTCATACATAGTTACATTTCAAGAAATGTGTCAGAAAATTGTACCGTAATGCACAGTTATGGCACAGTTATAAGCAAGTGTGAGAATTGGCATTTCTGGACTTTATTACACACAGCTGGAGAAAGGCTTTCATTTTTAAGGTTTCATTCGCATTTATTTCTATTTTAGCCACCGAGGTTATGCAAGGTGTGACACCTTTCAGCATTTGCAAAGAAGTTTGTGATTATGCCCCTAAAATTTGGAATATGAGGAAATGCAATTAGACAGCATGGAGGTAAGTAAATGACTGTTATAAATCCTACTGTTACATGAAAGCACAGTATAATGGTATAATGGTGAGAGTAAATAAGGCCTGCACTGATCCTAAAAGAGGTATACTGCAGGATTTTGTCCACTGGGTGAACAGCTTGCAACTTCACTGTGAAACACATAGGGTGAGAGTCCCTTCAGACCATGAGAGGTCAACTGGCACACAACCTTCTCATGCAGCCCTTGGAGAACCCCTACAGGACATAAGCATTTGGCCTGTTTTAGATATTTACTGTGGAATAAGAAGGCTCTTGTCCCACTAATGGCTCCTTCCCTTCACTGTTTACAAACAGGAAAAAAAAAATCTCCAAATGTATTTAGAGGAGGTAGAGGCTCCAGTCATGACAGAAGATGAGGGGGCAACACTTCACCTTTGGAAAGACTGCACAAGAAATGAATCATAGAATCACAGAATTATTAAGGTTGGAGAAGACTGCCATGCCCACTGTGTCCCTCAAATGAAAGTAAGGCTTCCAAGGTAACAGGTCTAGAGACATTTGGGGATGTGCAAAGACCAGAGTGGGAGGATTAAGGATGGAGAGAGCTCACCCTGGGACCCTGTGTGCAAAGATAATAATCAAGAACACTGGAATAAGTGAGCTGGCTGAGAAATAGAAAATAAGTGGGGAGGAGTGCAAGCATCAGAGATCTAGAAAGATGTCAGCTGTGTAGAGACAGTGTGGATGCCCTGAAACATCTGCTTGTCTATTCAAAGTTCACAGAAATAATTGACAGCAGATTCCAGTGGATTTCTGTCTTACTCAGAAAGCTTTATGCATGCTCAGTCCCACCCTCTTGAGGCAGGATCTCATGAGGTCACATCAAACCGCATGTGTTCTGTCAAAAGCAGGTGAGGTCACCCAGCAGTCCCTCTGGGATTCTACTGCTGTGTTATAACATTCAAGTGACAAATAAGCAGCCTTGCATTACCACACACACACACGGAGACTAGGAAGTCTCCCTGTGTCTACAGTGAGTGTAGAGTCAGGATTGCTGCTCCAGCTGTGAGACTGTGAATCTATGACCAGGGGTGCTTAGGTTGGGCAGTAATGACAATATCACAGCTTCAGAACTTCAGATGTTTCTAACAGAATGCTGGAACTTGCACACCTACAAGTGGCTGGATATTAAATAAGAAAAAGTGACAGTTGAAACCCATCAGCAATAGACCAAAATGTGGCCTGCAGATGCATGATGTCCCAGTCAGGACAGGGTTTCAGCAAAGAGATCAAATGAAACTAAACACTAAACACTAAACAAGAAAGCATTAACATTTTGGAAGACATGAATGCTGCACAGTTCCAGTTAGGGAAATGGTGGGGTTAGTTCTCACAAGTGTCTGAAGGTTAATGTGTACGTATGGATGTGTGTGTCCCCATGTCCAAGTGTAAATGCACCTACATACCACTCATTTGTCAAAATGTCACTGCTGGCCACTTGCATACCGTTTGTGTTGATTCCTAGATGCTGAACCCATATGTTTTGGTCTGCCAGTCAGGAAGATCCCAACCATGCACCTGGCTTTGACTTGGGGGAAGTTATTATGTAAGGAGAAGATGCAAGGAAATGGTACTCCAACCAGTACAACTGCTAGTGCAGGAGCTTCCTGCAGAAGTATTGCCAAAAGCCATGTCAGCATTTGCAAGCAAGAGAGTGTCCATCCAGAAGCTGAAGCCTCATGAAATTTATATTCTTTCTCTACTATTTAAATACTAGTAATAGCAAGTGGTTATGCAGAACATATCAAACATAGTACTGATTTCAGAAGTGAAGGTAAAATAATAAAAACTACATCCCTCCCCCCATTCCTCACTATTTTTGGGTACACTGTAGAATTTGTGTCAGTACTCTCAGGGACAAACACTTCTTACAGTAAATCTCTTCCTCTCCATCAAAATCCCTTTATGAACCATGGAGCAAGTTACTTTCTGTGGATCTTACCTGTCTTGAAGCTTTCCTTGCTTTCTCTCCTTTGCTTTGCCATCTGATATACTCACACACTTAGTTCCCCTGGCTAGCCACAAACTGGAAGCTCTGCTCATCTTCTGGATCTTAGTTTGATATTGGGCCCCAGCTCCATAAGGACACCCTTGCCCTAACCAAGTACCTTGCTCTCCATGCAGAGAAAACAAGAAGCAATGGGTTAAATGGGAGATATGACCACTCCAGTTGCAGGGAGTCTTCCAATGACCAAGGCTGCAGGATATTGGCTCGACACTGGATATATAAGTTGCACAAACATAGATTTCCTCATCTGTATGCTTATGAGAATTAAATGGCAAATAAATGAGTTACAGCTTATCAGCGGCTTGGATAAACAGTCATAGGATGTTTCAGCTCCTGTTGGATCAGTCAGGAAGCTAGCTCAGCAGATCATGGGCTGAATGTAAACTTTTCTTGGGTCTGAGCCAGGTTTGTCATTGCCAGGTTTTATTTTAAGGGAGCATCTTTATTTATAAGTTCTGAGCAGAATTTATGCTACATTTAAACCAATTTAAATAAATCACAAAATGGAATAAGAATCTGAAGGAACTAATATGTAGGAAATATGCATTTGTGGTACTCCTGGGCAAAATATGCGTTCTTGTTGAGTCATAATGGTCCCAGGTTTAGGAAATGTAGGCACTGGGAGAAGGTGACTCATCTCCTGAAACATTTCTTCTTCACCATTTCTTGGTGTGCTTCAACCTCTGCTGGAGCTACAGGGGAAAAGCCTGCCCATGGAATTCAAGGTACAAGTTCACTAGGGATTTGTATGCTGACAGAATGATGTGCTGCAAGTTGTTTATTGTTGTGATGGTTTTTTTCCACAGTATTTCCTAGGATTCAGCTTTGATTTTTTTTCTGACCAGTTATTGAGCACAAGTCTACATTTCCATCAAATTACCCATTATAATGGGGAGATCATATAGTGATATTCAACTCAGAGCTCTGTACAGTGTATGAAAAATTAGGATTATTTTTTCCATGTCTCCCACTTGGAATTTATCTAAGCTGAATTTCATCTGTCACTCTATCACTGTCACTCCTTGTCATCAGGGCCTTCTGCAGTTTGCACTCAGCCCTTGTCTTTAGTACCCTGAATAATTTAGCAGCTATTCTCCTGCAGAGATCAGTGTCCCCAGAGCTCATTCTGCAAGCTGATGAGGCAGCAGGGGATCAGAACTTGAGGCAAGCCAACACAGCATCCTGGTAGCAGATATAAAGGCTTCATTTACTATCCCAACCATTTTGATGAAAGTGCTGAGATGTATGCTCCCATTCTGCTGCTCTCACCGTGGAGGTGAAAAATCAGTTTTTATTAGTGTTGAAATTGCTTTTCACACAGGTTGCCATAAACAGAAAGGTATTGCTTTTTGGTTCATTCTTTTAGCAGAGAATCTTACTGAAAATGTGTTTAATCCCCTTTCTCATCTGTATTCTCGAATTCTTTTGAAACTTGAAATTATAACTGTTTCCTTCTTTTGCACACAGATTTTGGCAAATAGGATTTTGTGCCTTTCGAGCACACAAGCAGCTCCCATTTTCACTTCTCTCTGCTGTATGGCTATAAACAAAGGTATACTGAGTGAGCTGGTGGTCAAATTACAGAAAGATGAAAAGGTCAGAATCTTAAATCATAGATCAGATAAGACAAAGAATTTCAGATAACTCACAGCAAATAAGATAAAGAAAATAGGATGAACACAGTGTATAACAGTGTGAAAGCGTGTATGGAAAAATGTGAAGTGCTATAAACTTCCTATTCTGATTTAATTTGAAACAGCTGCATTTAGGAATTATTGCAAAAATGCACTGATAGCCACATTATTATTTACTCGCAGTGGGAAGCAAGTCTGAGCCGCATTCTGAGACTGTCAAGAAAAAAGGGCAGTGCTTTAGTTCTGCAAAAAACTCATTAATAGTGTTTTGGTTTGGAAGCTCAAAGATCTAACTTGCCACCCTAGCAACTACCAGAGACATATAATTACAATGACGTTATGCTTGTATTTCAACGATAGACGAGAATTTAGGCTCATGTACTTCTCTGGGTGTGTGCAATAGGGAGACATGAGGGAGGAGACACCCACTTTAGAAAGGGCAAAAAATGGAGTCTGAAATACACCTTTCTACAGACCAATCTGTGTCTGCAGTTGTTTTCTCCAGGAGTACATAGGTGACCCAAGGTTGGTGCCCAAGGATACCAAAGCTATTTAGGTGCAAATAAACTTGATTTCTGACTTCAGTATTCATTGTGAACAAAAGCCAGTCTAATGAACAAGTCCGCAGAATGTCCCAGATTACAAGGAGAAAAGTAGCATCTGAAGTTGAGCTACTAAAGTGTGACAGGAAACCTAGGTGAACAAGAGGTAACTGGAGAAGGGAGCTGTTGCAGAGCGTGTAGGGAGACCCACTGACTGAAATCATCCCTCTTGCTTTGGTCTTTTCAGCACAGAGGCAGCAGCCACCTAGTTCCACTCTGCTGGCAGGATGGCCCTGGGATCAGGCTGGTTTACAGCAGAAGTGATCTAGAGAAGAAACAGGTTAATAGATTTTGGCAGTACTGTGGAGTGTATTTTCTACAGCCCAAGGACAAGAACCTTAGCACTTCTTCTTAAAATATAAGACTTAACTTCTTATTTATGAGCTGCTTCTGATACTGAAAACATCTCGTAGTCTCACTTCAATATCCCAGTGTTTGGCCTAGCCTATAAATAATATAGCAGTACAAGGAGATGCATTTCCATGCCAAGGCTGTAAATACATAGTTGAATATTGATATATGGTCTGCTAAAATGGGTGGGAAAAGTGGACAGTGAGGTGGGTTGAGAAGTGGCTGACTAGCAGAGCTCAGAGGGTTGTGATCAGTGGCACAGAGTCCAGTTGGAGGCCTGTAACTAGCCATGTTCCCCAGGGGGCGGTGCTGGGTCTGATCCTGTTCAACATCTTCATCAATGACCTTGATGAGGGGATGGAGTCCACCCTCAGCAAGTTTGCTGATGATACAAAGCTGGGAGGAATGGCTGACATGCCAGAAGGCTGTGCTGCCATTCAACGAGACCTGGACAGGCTGAAGGGTTGGGCAGAGAGGAACCAGATGAGGTTTAACAAGAGCAAGTATAGATTCTTGCACCAAGGAAGGAATAACCAGTAAAGGTTGGGGGATGATCTGCAAGAGTGGAGCTCTGAGGAGAGGGACCTGGGTGTCCTGGTGGATAACAGGCCATGAGCCAGCAGTGTGCCCTGGTGGCCAAGAAGGCCAATTGGATGCATTAAAAAGAGCATGGCCAGCAGGTCGAGGGAAGTGATCTTGCCCCTCCACTCTGCTCTGGTGAGGCCTCACCTGGAGTGCTGTGTTCGGTTCTTGGCTCCCCAGTACAAAAAAGGCAGGGATCTCCTCCAAAGAGTTCAGCAGAGGACCACAAAGATGGTAAAGTACCTGGAACACCTCCCTTATGAGGAAAGGCTGAGAGACCTGGGTCTGTTCAGCCTTAAGAAAAGAAGACTCAGAGGGGATCTGATCCATGTCTATAAATAGGGTTCTTCTGCCAAGTAAGAATCCTCAGGTCTGGTCACTTTGCACACTCAGTGCGTTCGCTTGGCAAAATCCAGGGAAGGAACCTCAACCTGGCAGATGTCTTATGGTCTGCAGTGATACATCTGACCAGTTCTAGGCAGAGTTAATTCAAGACTGATGTTTAACTGAGAACCTGCCTGGAGACCAGGCTACCCTCCCACTCCTCTAAGGGGAGGTTTTGCTACAGATAATCCCTTGCTGATTCTTGAAGTACATTGCAAAATATCAGTGGAAAACTTAGAACTGAAAAAAAAAACAACTTCTTGAGACCACATTAGTCAACATTTATCCTCATGTAGCTTCTCTTACGGAAGTATATTCCTGGTAAGTTCTTTCATGCTCTTCTCTGCCCACTGAAAAATTGTGTTACCGACCATAAAGATCCATGCATGAGATTACAGTCAACTTTCCCAGCAAGCAAGATACCCACTTAATAGTTTGAATTTATAGTATATCTCAGAGAAGCAGGTTCAGAGGCAGGACCTGTAGGGGTCTGGACACACTTCTGGGGAGGAGGTTCCAGCAGCACAAGGCAGCAAGGAGCTAGACATTGGATCAGAAGCATGGGAGGCAGAGAAACCGGGAAATTCAGATTCTCTGTGAAGAACACATTTGTGGTAATCAAAACTTAACCCTACTCTACACTTCCAACTCCACGGAGAAAGAAAGCCAGGTAGACAGCAGGAATTGCTTAAGGCCTGGTGACATCAATTATTGACTTCCTAATTTCACTGGAAAAATGTTTTCAGAGAGGTCTGTAGAGCCCAAGATGTGGTCTTGAAGTGCAGTAATCAAAATAGAGTAATCTCAGGGACTAGAAAAGGTGTTTTCTAGGGTATAATTAGTCAGCAGGCTCTCTGCTGATTCTTCCTTCTCAATGCTCTCTCCTTTACGGCAAAGATTACCAAAAAAATAAACAACCAAAGCCTTTCTTCAAATACTTAAATCTCCAAAGATCCCCACTGTTATTAGAAATAGTGTAATTAGTGCGCACGGCCCTGTAGCTTTCAACTTTGCCTCTCATATATTAGTAAAATTGCTTAATCTCTGATTAAAAAGAAACCAAAATCCAAGAGACTGCAGTTGCTCTGTCAATGCAAAGAGCATCCCATGGAGCAATTACCATTTAAACTCTGTGGTAGATGCCCTTCCAGGAGGCCAGAAGAAAATCTGTAGTCCCTGAGAAACTTATCAGGGACTAAGAAAAGGGAAGAGAGCCCCATCTATTTCTTACTTCTCATCAAAGGTGTCCCAGGAAGCTGTGTGTGTTAACGCTGTTGCTGCTGCAGCTGTATGGAAGGCAGAAGCAGCTGCATGAGTTACTCCCTTAGATTTGCTCCCTTTGCCCTGCTGGCTGTAAGAGCTGTAACCTTTCCTCTTGACAAGGATTTGTCAGCTGTTGGTTTTAATCTGCATCATTAGTAGGAAGATCATTAGCAAATTACACACTGTAATGTGTTGGTAAGTTTAAATCCGAAGTCATCCATCTATGGGAGTCACAGAAGTCCCACACAGCACAAGGACTACAAACAGAACAAAATCCCAAGCCCTTCCAATAAACCCACATTAGAGCAAGTGACAGCAAACAGCCTGCAGTCTGCATGCTAATACGCTACTTTTGCTAGTCCTTGTCTTTCCCTGCATTAATTTACTGCATCTGTGCAACAAACCATCCTTAACCCCACACATGCTCAGGATTAAGGGCGCCTGACTTGGCACTAGCACAGTGCAGAGTGACTCATATCGATCAGGTGGTGTTCCTCCTGAAGAGATGTAGTGTTGCACTGTGCTGGATCTCCTCTAGCAGGGGATACATGAGCCCCAAGCTTGTGGTGTCCCCCAGACCACAGCCAGTGACTGCAGTGCCACAGAGTGTGTGGCACCAATGGGAAGACCTGGAGAAAGGATTCAAGTGTATGCTCATATTGAGCATAACACAATGGCTCTGAGTGCTATTGAAGCCTAAAGTTACTCAAAAGAATTAGGAGACTAATTAAAAATGAAAAGCAGGCAACAGAAGGTTAATAGTTTCTGGACAAGAAAGCTTGGATTTTTGGTTATTTCCATCATTTTGAATTCAGAGTATGAAAACATGTAAACTTCTGGCATTTAGGTTTGACTGAATAGGTACCTTTTCCCTCAGATACCTCACTAACATTGTATTTCCTTTTCAATTGACTCTGTACATAGCACATTCTGTCCTTCCTCAACTTGCAAGATATTCTCCCATGCTGTTTACCTGTTGGAGCATTACACTGATGCTGCAGTGCATCTTGGCAGCTTTCCTTTTGGACCCGGTGGGCCAAACTTGGAACTTTTTCAGCTTGAAAAGGTCAGGCCATTACAGAAACAGACAATTTTTAATTTGGTGTCTTTTGCAGGGAGCTGAATGGCACTCACTGAACAAATAAATTAGCGTGAGAGTGACTACTTTAACTGAGCTGCAGTTGTCATTTGGGGGAAGAAGTAAATTAATTCCAATAAACAAAGGGAAGTCCTTGATGCCCTTCTGACAACACTGGGACCTCCGTGAGGAGGGAAAGAAATTTAGCTTAATAATTGCTTAAGTCTTTGGCAAACTCCCAGTTTATCTTTTCTGTTTGGGTAATGATAATGTTTTGCATTTGTATAGACAGAGAGGACTCTCAAACACTGACAGAGCCACAGCATGGCCACATCTCACACAGGAGACAAATTAACCTGGCACACAGAAGGCCACCAGGGTGCATTTGTCATTACAGCTGTACTAGTAGAAGATTGTGGGAAAACATATACCTTTTAAGCATATACTTTTTAAGGAAACCTCATCCTCAGAGGCATTCAAGGCCAGGTTGGATGGGGCCCTGGGCAGCCCAGTCTGGTAGGTGGCAGCCCTGTCCATGGCTGAGAGCTGGGACTGGGTGGGCTTGGAGGTCCCTTCTAACCCAAACCAGTATGTGATTCTATGATTCCTCGTTCTGTTTGTAGGAAGGTACAGAGAGGGCCAAGGAGAGCTGCTGCAAAGCCAAGCAAATCCATTCCAGTGCAGCTGCCTCCTGCTGGGCAGATGCTGTGCAGGGAATAGCAGCAGCAGCTGTGAGCAGCCAGAGAGCTGCGAGGGGCTCACTGCTCAGTTCCTCTGGGGCCTCCAGGACTTCTATTGACACTAGGCTCTAGAGAACCTGTACTGATTCTCTCCTTTCTACCTCTGAGAAGTGGATACATTCTCCATCAGGGATGTCATGTCCTATCCTTGGTGGATTGCCTGAGACAAGTGAAACAGAATTGTCCTTCTAATCCTTCCTCCCTCCCTTCCTTCCCTCCCTCCCTCCCTCCTTCCCTCCCTCCCTCCCTCCTTCCCTCCCTCCCTTCCTTCCCTCCTTCCCTCCTTCCCTCCCTCCCTCCTTCCCTCCTTCCTTCAAATCTCATCTGTAAGGAAAATGAAAATCAATATTTTTGCTGCAGGATTTTTGATGGCTATAGTCATGTGACTGAGAGATGTACCTGTGTACCTGTGCACCTGTTTCCTAAACTTAAGGGAGTATCCTTTTGCTGCAAAGAATAATTTCAAAGCTATACAAGAGGTCAAATGAAGAACATTTCCATAACTACTGGCTACTGTCACAAGTTTTGTGATACTCACACTGAAATGCCTATAATTTGGCAGCCAGCCTCTGGTATGGTGAGTTAGGGGCTGGTGGCATACATCCCAGTGAGCCCCAAAGAATTTAGTTACCAGATAGATAGCAACACCAGAGCCCCTGCTTTCCTTACAACTTGGCATTTGGCACCTCCTTGGCTGCAACAGGGCATCTCTGCCAGACTGGGCTGTATTGTTCCTTGTGCTCTGATGCTGACGGTGAGCATGTGGGTTTGGATGACCTGCTCTCCTCTTGCTTGCAAATCTAATAGGAGAACGAGACTGAAATGTATAAATTCACACTGGAAATCCTTCTGGCACCATGAGTTTTAAGCCTGCTGCTCTTTTTTCTTCCCAAGAGTTTGCCTTGAAATTGTGCTCGACCAACCTTGTAGCCTTCTATGATGGCATTGCCTCCTGGGTGGAGAGCAGTAGATGTCAGCTACCTTGACTTTAGTAAGGCTTTCTTTTGACACTGTCTCCCATGACATCCTGAAAACGAAGCTGAGAAAGTGTGGGACAGGTGAGTAGATGGTGGGTTGAGAACTGGCTGACTGGCCGAGCTCAGAGGGTGGTGATCAGTGGTACAGAGTCTGAATGGAGACCTGTGACTAGCGGTGTTCCCCAGGGGTCAGTGCTGCATCTGGTCTTGTTTAACATCTTCATTGGCAACCTTGGTGAAGGGATAGAGTCCACCCTCAATAAGTTTGCTGACGCTACAAAGCTAAGAGGAGTGGCTGACACACCTGAAGGCTGTGCTACCATTCAGCAAGACCTGGCTAGTCTAGAGAGCTGGGCAGTAAGAAACCAGTTTAACAAAAGCAAGTGTAGAGTCTTGTATCTGGGAAGGAATAATCACCATCATCAGTACAGGCTGGAGCATGACTCACTGGAGAGGAGCTCTGTGGAGAAGGACCTGGGTGTCTTGGTGGATGTTAGGTCGGCCCTGAGTCAGAGGTGTGCCCTGGTGGCCAAGAAGGACAATGGCATCATGGGGTACATTAAAGGGAGCATGGCCAGCAGGCCAAGGGAGGTGGTCTTCCCCCTCTATTCTGCTCCAGTGAAGCCTCACCTGGAGTACTGTGTCCAATTCTGGGCTCTCCAGTACAAAAAAGACAGGGATCTCCTTGAAAGAGTCCAGCAGAGGGCCACAAAGATGGTGAAGGGCCTGAAGCATCTCTCCAGTGAAGGAAAGCTGGGTGACTGGGTCTGTTCAGCCTTGAGAAAAGAAGACTCAGAGGGGATTCTATTAATATTTATAAATATCTTAAGTGTGGGAGACAAAGGGACATGGCCAACAGCTTTTCAGTGGTCTGTGGGAACAGGACAAGGGGAAACGGCGACACACAGAAGCACAGGGACTTCTGCACCAATATGCAAAAGAACTTCACAGTGCTTCCACCACAGAGCACTGGAATGGGCTGCCCAGAGGGGATATGGAGTCTCCTTCTCTGGAGATATTCAAGACATGTCTGAACACCTACCCGTGCAGCCTGCTGTAGGGAGACTTGTTTGCAGGGGCGTTGGACTTGATGACCTCTGAAGACCTCTTCCAACCCCTACAGTTCTGTGATTCTGTGATTGGAATTGCCATCCTTACAGCTGAGGGCAAAGCTGAGCTGAATTGTGAGGGAAGAGTTTTTCAGTTGAGCTAGGGTATTGTGAAAGGAATAAAAGGCCCTTAGATGTTTGGGTACCTGTGCTTCCTACTGAGAATTTTTGGCTAAGGTCTGTAGATTTGTTTGGACTGCCCTATTCAAGTCATATTTATTTGGATAGTGTGTGGGCATTTTGGTTCTAATATTATGTTCTTTCAACAAATATCTTATTTTTAATCTTCATTGGATTTCAAATTGGAATTAATTACACAGCCCAATGAAACCTGTTCTTAATATCCAACCTGGATCTCACCTAGAGCAATTTGAGGCCATTCCTTCTTGTCCTATTGCTGTTACCTGGGAGAAGAAGCAGACCCCCACTTAGCTACAACCTCCTTTCAGGTAATTGTAGAGGTCAATAAGGTCTCTTCTAAGCCTCCTCTTCACCAGACTGAACAATCCCAGTTCCCTCAGCTCTCCTCGTAAGGTCTGTGCTCCAGTCCCCTCATCAGCTTCATTGCACTTCTCTGGACTTGCTACAGGGCTGCAGTGTCTCTTGTAGTGAGGTGCCCAAAACTGAACACAGTATCCAAGGTGTGGCTTCACCACACCTGAGTACAGAGGGATTTCCTGCTCCTGCTGTCATCACTATTTCCAACACAAGCCAGGATGCCTTTGGCCTTCTTGGCCACTTGGGCACACTGCTGGCTCATGTTTAGCCGAGTGTCAACTGATACCCTCAGGTCCATTTCTTCCACACAGTTTTCCATCCACTCTGCCCCAAGCCTTTAGTGTTTTGTGGGGTGGTTGTGGCCAGAGTGCAGGACCCATCACTTGGTCTTGTTGAACTTCATCCCACTGGTCTCAGCCCAGCAATTCATCCTGCCCAGATCCCTCTGAAGGGACACTTTCTCCTAACTTGGTGTAATCTGCAAACTTACCAAGAGTGAACTCAATCCCCATGTTTTCTTACACATGAGCTACTGATTCAAGGTCCGTGTTTATAATGTGGCTTTTGCACTTCATTTTGGAAATCTCATTTGATATCCAAGGTTGTGCCCTGAACACTAGGAAATACAAGACCCAGGCCTATGGCTAGATTGGTCTAATGTGAAACAGACTTCAAAAGTGGCAGGGAAACCATTGCCGTTCTTTTCCACAAGGATCAGCTTGAACATGAAGAGGTTTAATTCTCCCTCTCCTACCAAACATAAGAGCTGATTCAATTTGTCTTGTTTGCAAACTATACCCTAGGTGCTGACATACTATGTTACACCATCTGTTGTAGTCACCAACTCTGGCGGCCCTGCTGAGGCACCAAAAATACACGAGACTGTAGCTGTGAAACATAAGCATGAGCAACCAGATAAATAATGATTTTGAAGGAATACACGAGTCCATTGTTGGTACTGAGAAAGGTCACGAGCTGGTCTTGGACAGGCAGTTCCAATGCAATGGCACTGAATCTCCTGTCTGGAGAGATCCTGCTGACTACTGATAGGGTGCTTGGGAGAACTATGCAAGGAGAAAATTTTAGGATTCATAGAAGTTTGACTGAGAGAAGATAAAAGGGTTCTGGGGGTCAGGAAAGGAAAATAAAGTAAGATACACTTTTTAAAATCTGCATAGCTTTTCAGTTCTGTTTTGTTAAAAGGGAAAGCCACATTAGATTTAAGATCTTCTTAACCTATGCATGGGTTAATACAGAAGCTGTTATTTAGCAGAACACAGCCCCTATCAGAACTGCTGGAAAAAAAACAGAGCATTTAATATTTCCTTTCAATATAACTGAAAATGAAGGCTCCATGTCCTCCAGCTGGTAAGGTATATCACACTGGTTTAAAGTTCTATTCTGTAAATCAGTATTCACATTCATGCAATCTGCCAAGCAGGTAATGAATATCAAGGAGGTTTCCAGGAAAACTATGGCAAGTTGAATTCTTTAGCTACTGTAATTGATAAGGCCTGTCTTAAAATATAATAAACATCATGCCTTTATGGAACAGAAGTCTGAGGACATAAATGCCCTTTGGAAGAAAATTGTGCAGGGGACAGCAACAGAATAGCAAGCTAAAATTTATGATGTGCTTTTTATGTTATTAGGTGGTCAATACGTCACTCAACACACACAGAGACAATGCCATTGTTGAACAGATATTTCCTAGGAGCCAGAAAGTCCTTTCCTGGTGCCCCAACCTGGCTCATGATGATTTCTGGCCTTGCTATTCAGTTTGTTCTCCTGCTGCTGAAATAACTGTCAGCAAGAAAGCATTGTGGCACTTTCAGCTGATGATTCCTGACAAGGTGAGGGAAAGGGTGCTCTCCTTTCCCATAAGCACTCTACTTATCCAAGCCTCAAACCCCTGCCTTGGGGCTTGATGTACACTCACCTGATGAAAGCATTTTGTCTGAGAGGTAGTTTAGGATGTCGGAGGCATAGAAATGGGCTATTACCATTTTCATTTGCACAGTACTAATCTACTCACTGCTGCTCATAGATCTTCCTCTGTGGCCATATCTTGAATGTGCCTCACACACATTTCTCTGCAGCAACTGTTTTGTGGGGGTGCATTTAAATGGTCCAAATTTATGGTGTGAGCAGGAATTGCTACGACCACTGAGCATAGGAAGGGTAGATGTAGTCTGGTAGAGGCAGGACTCAAGGACTGCAGCTTGGAACTCCCTTGCAGCTAGATGTGATCAGACTGTTTCCACCAAGATGGCTATTTCTAAGCAAATTTTCAGGTGCTGGCCATGGGTTTTCAGTGCAGGGTCTGGGAGAAAGAAGATTGTGAGGGTCAAACCTATGCCCAGAAGCTGTGTAATAACAAGGAGACAGGGAAACAAGGACCCAGCTCACATCATCTCACCAGTGCAGATTTGGCCAGCTACATCCTTCACTCACTTGCAGTAAATATTTTGCACACTAGCCCAGTCTGAGCTGAGCAGGGCAGGCAGGCAGCAGGCTGGAAGGCACCAGAGGTGTTTACCAAAGAGCTCAGGCAGCTGGGGGATTAACCCCAGAAAAAAAAATCACACCCAGCAGCTATCTGTTATGATGAGAACAGTGCTTGAGGGCAAAGATGTCCATCCCGCTCTGGAGTTTCTGCACTTATATTCTATCAGCAGGCATGAAGAGCAGCAATTATTGAAGAGTCTAGGTCAGAACCTCCTAAGAGAGTTTGATAAGGAAAATGAGAGCAAGGCCGAATGCCTTTAGCTGACAGAGATCTCATTGACCAGCAGCAAAATTAGCTTGCCTGGAGCACACAGGCATGAACTTCAGCAGCTCTCATTTCCTTAGAGCAGGCTGATAAAGCAGAAAATCTGAAAAGTACTCAAGATGGTCAGGATACCAGCAGAGTTGCTCTCGGTCACTGAACACACTCTTCTGCTGCTTCTCTGCTCCCAGGGACTCCCCTTGCACCTGCACATGCTGCTGGGGTCCACCTTGAGGGGCTGAGAGCTGCAGCCATGCTGCCACAGGCTATCTGAATGTTGTCATCTGTGAACTCAGTGTGAACTCAGTGACACAACCTGCTTCATCCTCTGTGCCTTTACACGCACTGTCATCCTCGGACTGAAGTGGATTTTTAATAATGAATGCGCTGTCATGTCTCATATATTCTTAGCTAGGAAGTGTGAGAATGAAACAATGTAAAAAGCCAGAAACATGGCTAATAAGCCTTTACTTCCATTTGATGTCACTTACAAGGGCCACCGCTCTCTGTCTATTCAGGGGCACTGAGATGAATGCCACACCAATGCCCACCAGTGTTGGAGGCATCCAGCCCCACCATCTCTTGCAGGGAAAGCCACCGTGAGAAGCTGTTTGTCACTGAGGTTTGGAGCAAGCAGCCAAGAGAGATACAGAGGTGATGGGAGAGCTGCATAATGTGTATATGTCAATTTAATTGGGAGTTGTAATGGCCATTTCATTCGCTGGCAATTCCGTGTTACATATGCACAAGTAACATTAAGTGCTACTAATGGAAAAGCCTTTCAGTGATGGGTTGCTGCTTTTTGAAAAAGTGGCATTGCACTCAGCCGAGACAAATGTGCTCAAGCTAAACTATGCTTTTAAAATGTTTCTAACTGCAAGTTTTTACTCTGGGCACAAACCACGAAGTGTTTGCCAAGATATAAGGAAAAAAATCTATTACAGCGAGGGTGGTGAGGCACTGGAACAGGTTGCCCAGTGATATGGTTGATGCCCCATCCCTGGAGACTTTTGAGATGAGGCTGAATCAGGCCCTGGGCAATCTGATCTAGCTGTGCTGTCCCTGTTCATTGCAGGGGCACTAGATGGCCCTCAGAGGTCCCTTCCAACGTTGAGGATTCTATGATGGTTCTATGAAAAATGCATACAAACCTCCAGTACTGCTTCATACAACAGCAAATACAGATGAGCTGCAATTGAGACCCTGCAAAAAGTCTGCAGGATTGGGACACTGGGGCCTCTCCACTGATGTAGATTTAAAAGCAATGAGATATGAAGTGCTGTCCCTCATGCCTGTAACAAAGAAAATCCTTAAAAATAGGCCTACTTGTTCACAGAAGTATCTTTGGCTATAACCTGAGATAAGTAAACTGTGGAAAATATATACTGTAAGAAATGTTTATGAGCAGAGCTGTGGTTTGGTCATGCTGCTACCACTGTTTACAAAATTTATAGTTGGCTACTGCACATTCTTGTTATAAATTCTGGGTCCAGTATTCTGCATTCTTATTAACAGTTTAAGAAAAGAGGGAAGTGTGGGAGGTAGAGGATTAAAGAACAGTATATGCCTGCCTCAGATACCTCTTCTTAGCAAAAGCTTGCTTAAATGGAAAGAAAAATAACAGGCCCTTCTATCCTCTGGGGGAGCTGGCTAGAAGCTGAGAAGGGAAAGATTGTGTGCAACTGGTGGGTGAAGAGCAGCCATCAGGTGAAGCTGTTTGGAGAGAGCTAGGAAGGGTTTAGAAAGCTGTTTATGGTTTTGATAAACAAGCGTGTCATTACAGAGGGAGGTAATATGCCAGAAGAAAATGAGCTCAGAAGATATCTTTTAAGCACATCCACATGCAGGAATGCTGCTGCTTGCAATGAGAAACCCATCTGTCCCTGCCCATCCTGTGCTGCTCTCAGCTGCACCCCCAGGCACCACACCTTTTTCCCTCCAGGCTCATGTGCAAAGTGCACATGCTCCTATGTAATCTGCCCTTGCCAAGTACTCCCTTGGATGTCAGAGACCCTGAGGGCTTCAAGCCTTGTGCTCAGGGCTTGGCACAGTTTGGAAGTGAGGCCCAATCACACAGTAAAAAAATTACAGCAGTAGTTTGGGCTCAATGGTCAGCCATATAGACACGTTATGTATGGACATACAGAAATTATGACTTCACGGCACCCTCCCTGTAGCACAGAGAAACATGGGTTTTGTGCCCAAATCAGGGAATCCTGTTTAGATAAGAATTTTGTCTTTGAGTATTTTACCAGCTCCTTGTAGAATTACACTATTCTTTAGTATCTGTTTTTTAATGAAATGCACACAAAAACCAAAGACCGTGCCCTAAGACTGACAACTGCAGAGTTACTTCAGTTCCAGGAAGTCCCCATTATCTCAAGAGCTGAGAAAGTCAGGTCTCCCGGGCAGGCATGTCCTTACCACAGCACTTGACTAGGAGCAGCTGCCTTATTGTTCCAGCTCCATTTTCCCCCAGTTTGTGTACATCTGAGAAATCTCAGTCTTGCTGTGCTTTGCAGGAAGGCTCTCTGTTGAGAGTGCTTGTGAGGGGGAAGAAAGGCAATTTTGGCTAAATGACTTAGAATCAGCTACAAGTCAAGCTGGGGACATGAGTGGGAGTAGAGTGAATTCAGCACTCAAGAAAGCATCCACCACCTCACAGTTCACCCAAGAAAAAGAGTGAATAATAATTCTAGCTATACCAGAGTTGTCCTTGGGGAAAATTAAAAATATCCCCATTAGCTCTATCACTGCTCTCAAATTATCTCTTCAGTTGTGCTCCTTGCATTTATACCCAATAAGCTCTGAAGCCTTCTTCAGAACCAGCAGTGGAAATGAATGAGTCCAGTTTCTCCAGCAGGGAGCTGCGCTGGGTCCCATTTAGGATCATTGAATCACAGACTCATTAAGGTTGGAAAAGCTCACTAAAATCATCTAGTCCTAGTGTTAATCCATCACCACCACACCCATTAAACCATGTCCCTCTTGCTGATGCCACCTGGAACTGAGTGCTTTGGGGCCATGGAGCAGGTTGATGTATGCCCAAGCATCCTCAGGGCACCTCTACCTCCCAGGGCATGATCAACAAGTAGATGTCTTCCTGAATGAGTTGTTGCCTTGCTGGTGAAAAATACTGATGGGTCTGCTGATAGGATGTGGAAAAGTCTAGAGAAATGTGACTAGAGGTCTGGAATTTAAAAATAAAAACAAGTGGCTTGGGCAATAGTAGGGAGGGCAGGATTGCCTCTAGGCTGGGTGTGCAGTTATTGACCCACAGTTGCTTCAGGAAGGAGGAAACCTTAGACCTGGTGGATACCTCATCCCTGGAGACATTCAGTGTAAGGCTGGATGGGGCTCTGAGTGACCTGAACCAGCTGTAGGTGTCCCTGCTCATTGGGGGGGGGGGGGGGGGGGGTTGGGCCTTTAAAGATCCCTTCCAACTCAAGTGACTCTATGATTCTATAAGCTTTTGTGCTGAATGGGGCTCCCCATTGGGATCTTTTCCTCACTCCTCAGAGCTGCTCCATCTCTCCTGTGTCTCTTCTGGCAGCAGAAGACTGCTGGCCAGACACTTGTTTCAGAAGTCACTTTCACCTTGCTGCACATGGCAGGGATGTCTGCCTGTCCTGCCAGCCCCATCTGCTTGCCCAAACACCTAAAATATCCCTTTAACATCAGAAAGAATAGGTTCAAGCCTGAAGGGTGCCAAGTGGACTCTAAACAGTGATTTATTCTGTAGCTGAAAAACAAAAAGGCCCTAAGTAAGGGTGGCAAAATCAGCAATACACATTGCTGCAGCAGCATATGAGTGTCCAGGCAGCTCCTTAGCTTTAGCAGCTTGGGGAGTATTTCATTATTTCACTGTTGCAGAGCAGAGCCAGGCACACTGGTGTCAGTGTGGTGGTCTTGTAGGAGCCCAGTGACATGCAGAGGAAACAGAAATGCACCACCATCAGCCACTTTCTGTGACCAAATTCGTTCCTCCCAGGATTTTAAAAGCAAGGAGAGACTGTGCATTAAAGCCGTGTCATCGCATTAAGGGATTGCTGCATCAAACCTGTAACTCCATGGCAAGTTATGTCATAGCCTGTAAAGAGACATCCAGCCTTGATTCAAGCACTCCCAGTACTGCACATCTCATTTTGAACCTCGGTTAATTTCACTTCTTCCTGCTCAGAGGCCGTGCTTGTTATGCATCTGTTGACTGAATTCAAGAAGTTTCTATTAACAGTGATCTCTTCACAAAGCTATACCTAGAACAAGACAGAACCAACCCAATCTCCTAGTTGTTAAGCCAAACAGACAAAACTTCAGGGCCTTGTCAGCATGCTCGCTGATGTAACTGTGCTGTGAAGCCTGTGTTGAACACCTGTATGAAGCGTGGACACCTATAGCTGTTATCATTGCCTCGTACTGATGCCAACAGCACTTTGCAGGAGTGATAGCACCTTCTTGTGTGCTGCAGAAACACCCGTTCTTTGCTCAGGGGCTGTCCAAACTCATACCCTGCTCTGCAGGGAGAGGTACTGACACCATGGGCCCTTGTTGCCTTTTGATGCTGATGGGAGGAGACTTCAGCAATGCTAGGCCTTAAATACCTTTTCCGAAGTGATGTGGTCTTGATGTGGTCTTGTCTGGTCTAACAACCTCTGAGAAATAGCTATGTGAGCACTTACAGAACAGAAAAAGATCTATCCTTTTAGCTAAAAAGCATTTTAAATAGGTTCTGCATCCCTATTTTGCAAATCTATGGTCCCCATAGCAACTGTGGGATAAATGGTTCTGTCCCCATACCCAGAGGTGCAAAAAATAGTGACAACACATCATGTTCACAAATCACTATCTGTAGGGGCTTGTCCAGTACTTTTTCCAAGAGGAACCTGTGCCATTCTAACTACAGACAAAGAATTTAAGCCAACTTGCTCAGTGATCATGGCAGGCCAGCCACATTACAGAACAGTACTCAGTGCTGTGGGCGAGCTTACTTCCCAGTGGGTACTTTTACACCACAGGCCACGGAAGTCTGCAGTGAGCTGTTTTAAATCAGCCAGGGTTTGTACCGAGCCATCTACAGCCAAGGGCAGCTGTAATAAAACCATCTCCTTTTCTGGCCTGGAAGTGCTGGGAAACTTTTTGGACATCCCCTTGTGACAGAGTGTTTGTTGTGTGTTCATTGTAAACAGCAGCCATTCAGAGAGCACTGCACCTGGGTCCTGTCTTCACAGAACGCACCCTGCTTCAATAGGGTGGTGATAAAAAAAGAAGAGTGTGTGTTTGTGTGTGTATAAAACCCCAGCTTCCAGGGCTTTATTTCTGCCTCCTTGTGAGGAATTTCTTAAGAACCGTATGTCAGTTTATTATTTCTCGCTTCAGTTGCAGCTCCTCACTGACTGACTACTTCTACCTATTTGTTACAGAATTATGGCAGCTTTATTTAGGTGATAATAGGAGTGTGATGCTGCTTTATGAGGCTGTAATCCAATTCCCACGTGGATGAATACTCTCCAAGGCCACACAGCTTCTCCTGACAATCCAAGGAACTGAATTATTGACCAGAAAAATGGTAGTGTTCCTGCTCATGTTGTTATGCTCCAATTCTTCAGTATTTGTGCTAAATAAATGTTCAATGTGTTCAAAGGAAGAAATAATACAGGGAAGAGCATGAGGAGAGAATAGGGATGGCCACGAGGAGCAGACTGGTGGAGCCGGGGATACATCATTGTTTGCTTCTTAATTATTTCAGTAATTTCTTGAGGATATTCCCTACTTTTAGCTGAAGACCGCTGGCTCTGGGTGAGCTGTCAGCTAAATTGTTTGCACGGGCCCACAGAGCTGAAAAGTGAAGACTGCTCACAACTTGCAGAGTGTAATCTGCAGCTGCATCACTGCAGGATGAAGATGGCTGTGCTCGAACCG